>CM036905.1:74094591-75374234 GCA_020800305.1 Porphyrio hochstetteri | reverse complement strand
ATTCTGACTTTGAAATTATGAATGCTCTTGGTCTCCCATGAGGCAGGAATGATAAGGAAACATACACATTTTTGTAATAACTTTCTAAGCTTGAGAGCAGGACAAAATTAATGTTAAAATTATTACAAATCTCTATTGTTAATGAAAGTATCATTTCAGCTTTTCAGAAATACAAAGTTCATCTCTAGGGAAACTTAAGCTTGTGTTTTGGAGCTACTTTCAGTAGAGAGCCAGGGCAAATGTACTTTAATTTAAAATATTACCATTAATAATGTAAATTTTTCGAGTTTATTTGAAACAGTTTGTCCATGTAATTTTAAAGATGTTATTGAGAAATAAAAGAAGTTATGAAGGTAAGATTAGAGGTTTTATAACAGTCATGTTTTAAAATGTCTCCCATATCTAATAGACAAACATCTCTCACCTCTATATTACAGCCCAGTTCTAAAACCTGAGAATATGTGTATCTATAAACATGGCATTAAACCTGGATAATGTATTTTTATTATCCATTTGAGAAAAAAAAAGTAATACATCCACAGTTTAGTGAAAAAAGAGTAAATTTTTTGTTTCAGCAATATGTTGTCAGCCATATATATACATACATAGAAATTAAGAACTACCTTTAGTCTCTATAGGAACACCTTTGATGCATTTTCCTTTCAAAACAGCCTCTTCTGAAAAATAAACCTTACTGTGAAAAGTCTGTGGAAATCTTAATTTTATTTCATTCTCACCTTCTTGTGCATCACTAATAATTATCTGTATCTGAACAGATTGGTTTCTAACCTTCTGTCACTCTGGGTTTGTAAAAAAGTTTCAAACATTATTTTGCTCAAAAATGAAAAAAAGTATGAGGAGTAAGTCATGCAAAAGTTAAAGTGGATGCAGGGAAAAAAAAATGATTAATTTAAACATGTAGAACTAAAAGGAATTCAGACTTCTCATTAATACTTTTTGTCCTCTTTCTGTCAACTTCAGAAATGATGTTTCCTTGTACAAATACAAATGATTACACCATTCCTTTGCAATCTGACTAAACATTCCAAGCCCCTGTATGGGTACCAAGCTGCACTTTAACTCCAGCTAACCCCTAGGCACCCATCCTTGCAAAGCTATTGCTTTAAGCACGCCCTGTCTTACAGCACTAGAACTGGTGCTTTCTAAAAGGCTCTAAAATAGTTTTCTGGCCAGCAGTTATTGCAATGATAACTTGTGTTCCTGCTCAAAAATGTCACCATGCTATTTAACACACTTTAAAACCAGGAGATGTTGCGATGTCAGAACCATTACCTAAGCCAGGAAAGGGTGCAACCCCCAAGTAATGTAGCAGTGCTGGAAGAAGCTGCCAGTTGTGGTTAAACTAGCAAAAATACCCGCCTCGTGAGGATCATTTTACTGTGCTAACACAACACACAGCTTATCTGACATAGATGGATCCACACTGCAAGCATTTTGGCAGTATTATCCCAACTCTCCTAAGGAAAACATCTCAACATGCACCACCTGCCAGTTCTAAATGTGAACTGAAAACGCTGGCTGCCCTAGCGTAGACCTACATGTAGCTGTGTATACCCTGTTGCTTCCAGTAGTGAAGTTGGTTCACCTAGAACCAGCTCAGCTGCCTTTACAGCACAGAGTAGTGTTGATAGACCTGCAGTGCTGCCAGCAGCAAGGCTTGTGAGAAATAAAATGGCAGACTTAGTTGCCAGGGGTGAACTGGCAAAATTCTGCGCTTAAGCTGCCGTGCCCATGTGTGTGCGGTGGGGGTGTTTCTGGGACAGGTTGGCTCTTGTGTGAATTTATCCAAGGGAAAGGCTTTCAGCTTTGCAATCTGAAACCAGCCATCAATGGTCCCTTAAGAGGCAAATACCTCTGTATTCCAGGGAACACCGTGGTCAAATCTTGTGCACCCTCTTATTAAAGATAACGATAAAAAACTCTCATCAGAGTAAACTGAGAAAGGACCAGCCCTCCTCTTTAAGACATCTGCGATGCTGTACTCTAATGTTTCACATACTGAAATCTTTCTTAGTAACATCACAAATTAAGGCTGTTCTTAAAGCAGACTAGAACAGGATAAGGAGCTGTCACTGAACCAGCTAAGGGAAAAGGAAACTGTGTGGGAGCCTGGAACCAACAAATGTTGGAGAGAAAAATGGTATGGTAGAAGATGGGAGCAACTTCCTTTCACCTGTTCTTTTGCCTCACTCTGTTAAACACGAGCCTCACACTGCAGCAGAAAATCCAGTTTTTCACTGCTATGCACTTAAAACATACACTAAAAAGCTGGTTTCAAAACCTGCACGTGCCTGTGCTACTGCTACCAACCTAACTCATAGCCATTCTAATTAAAAACCCTAAATTTTGGAGCCCAAAGAACTCTGAATTTTTAACAAAAACTTCATTTTGAAAGTTGCAAGGGAGCAGAACCAAGAAAAATGCTAGTGAATCCTTTGTTCTCTCCTCTTAGGCAGAAATACTTGTAGGACAAAAGAAAGGACAATTTTTAGTAGTCAGAACAGCAGGTGTGGAGGTTGCCAAGCAGAAAGAAAAAAAGGCATGCAGAGCAACAGAAAAGTGGCTTTCAACAATTTATCCTCTTTTTTTTTTTTTTCCACCCTTCCCTTTTTGAGCATGCAATTTTGGAACAGAAAAAACAGGTAAAACAAAGCTGCGCTGGTGGTGGCAGCATCACAGGACCCAACCTTTGCTTCATGTCCTTTGTTTCATGGGATGTAAAAAGTGCTTATTTCATGCCTAGCTTGGGCTTTCTGCTGATTTTTTGCTGTGCATGGAGGTAGGTGTGAGAGAAGCTATCTGAAAAGACTTGTATAGAATTCCAGAGAAATCCTGTTGCTGGACCTCACACGGATCAAGTGTTTCTGGCCTCCCTCCCCATTGAGCCCAGCGGAGTTGAAAGTACCAGAAGCGTTTACTGCAGATTGAAACTACAGCTCATTTAGAAGCGGCTTCCTTTGCCTAATATTGATTTGCATACACTCAGTGGGCAGGCACGCATCATACACATGGAGCCACTGTGTTCCAAATGCTACAATACTACCTGGACAACCTCGGCCCAGGACGCTGAGACCAACTCTGTACTTTGCTCCACACAGCCACGCGCCCCAAGAAATGCCCTCCATCTGAAACGCTCCCCATCTATATGTCTTTAATTACAGTAGTACCCAGAGAACAATCTGTAAGGCAGAGATGCTGGAAAGAGGTTCCGAAAGCCTGCTGTGTAGGCAGGGAGGGAGGGGGTGAAGCACAGCTCGCAACTGAGAGCAGGTTCTGGCATGGCGTTGGGTCATTGCAGCCCAAAGCTGGCACTGACTGCACGTAACCTACAGATATGCTTTGCTCTGCATCATTATTAGAAGAGCTCGCTTTGTCAAAAAAACCCCCAATATTGCTAGGGATTAGTGTTATGCTTTTAAACAGCAAAGCTTAGGGGCAAAAATTAAATGCCTCAAGAATATAACGACACCAAGTGCCGTTGTGAAGACTGATGAACACGCTTGGTTTCAAGTCCCGTTGGATTCAGCCAAGTACAAAATTATGTCACTACTGAAATAAGGTTTTGCTGTCAACTATGCTTGAAATACAATTTCAGCTCTTCTTGGTACACATGCAAGTCGGGTGGGAAGTTGATGGGCTCACACTATATACTGTAAATGACCATGAGCACCGGCTCATGACTACAGAGTGACTGACAGAGGAGCTACCACCTTCATGGATGTGCTGACAATTGTGCTTTACAGTGGGGAACAAAGTCTTCTTTAAAAAAAAAAAAAAATCTACCCACCTTCTGAAGCCAGTATTTCTAGTATTTCAGTATTTCTAGTTTCAGCGCCCTTCTAAAAAATCCAACCTAAGGCACCATGCACTAACAGTAAGCACCCTCTACCTTGCAGGTGGAAAGTGCACCGAGTCCTGCATAAACAAACATGAACCAGCCATGTATTTTTATTGAAGTGATTTATGCTATGCAAGTTTCCTCAGCACAGAGAAGGGCCTTTATTTCTGCATCCTGTGCAACGTAACTATCCTAGTGTTTTGATTAGCTCCTTAGGCTAACTTAATTGTAAGCTTCAGGGTAAAATACTGGCTTTATTGAGGTCAATAGGAGTTTTGCCTTGAAGTCAACAGGATCAGCTTTTTACACCAGATGCTTGCATCTGTAGTAACAAACCACTACTTGTCTTCTGGTTACAGTACCCAATAATTCCATACAAAAGAGATTTCTGAGATGGTTCCTTTGACAACGATGCTCATTTCCTCCTTACCTTATAGGTGTCATTGACAGAACAGATAAGCTCCAAATAATTCATATGTAAGGAAGAAAGTTGGGCATTCATCACATATACCACACAGCAAAAATATTACTAGCAAGGAGTCTTTATTTTCCCAGATATTTTGAAGTCTTTTTTCATTTGTTTAGACAAGTGGAGAGGCGGTACTATTTCTATTTTACAGAAAAGCTGATGTACAGAGGAGCTGCAGTCATAAAAGAAGAATACATCAGACTTAAGAACTGTTTATCAAGTTTCAAGGTCGAATGCCTTGAACAGGCAGCACTGTGTCCTGGTTTCAGCTGGGACACAATTAATTTTCATCCTTGTAGCTGGTATAGTGCTGTGTGGTGCTCAGCTGCCGAACAGGAAAGCCACCTGCCTGATCATGGTGTCTCCTCTGCCATGCTAAACCACAACAGACTGATTAAAAATGCCATGCTCCTGTGAAAACTGACCAGGTTAGAAAACAAAAATGAAGAAAAAAAAACCAAACCACAACACCAGATTCACTACCTATGGATGTTCAAATTATTTTCATAAAGTTTACATAAGAGAGCATGGCCAGGATATTCTGCTTTACCCTATTTAGTAATGGTCAAATTTGAAGCCATAGAATACAATGATAGAATCATTTAGGTTGGAAAAGACTGAGCTGAACATTGCCAAGTCCACCATGCCTTCTGCCCTAGCAAACTTGGAAAGTAGTAGTCAGAAGTCAAAAGCAGGACTTTCTGATGGGAGCTGGACACCAGCCATTTTCTCTCTGAGATACTCCTACAAAGTCTCTGTCCCAAAGAACTTAGAATTATTTAACCTGTGTATAATGAAATATATGCCTCGATTTATTGAAAGATTGTGATGAAAGAATACTGGGATAGCGATATCGGTAGAGCTTTTTATGGGTGAGTGATGTCAGGTGGTGTGGAAAACAGCCCAGGCTAACTCAGCTCACCTGTGCTCGCTGCTTGGGGAGGTTGATTCTGGTCTGGCCAGAATGAAGACAACCACCCTTCCAGAAAATAAGCTGGGTCATACTTAACCTCCATATTGAGACATGGGGGGGGTTGGACTCGATCTCTTGAGGTCCCTTCCAACCCCTACAAATCTGTGATTGAGGAACAGGCCACAACTTGGACATGTTAAAGAAGCAAAATAAGAAAGTAGAGTTTTAAAGCAGAGTTTTAAATTCTTTCTAAGATGAGATGTTTTGTTTCTGACAATTCTGACTGAATAACTGCATTTCCTCCCTGCTAAAATACCCTATCATATGCATTACCTCATCAAGGTCCATGTAAAGAATGCCTGACTGGCACAGGGAGCCATTTCTCACAGCCTGGTCCCAATGACCCATTCTTTGAGGTATTTTGAAATCACAGAATCACAGAATAACAAGGTTGGAAAAGACCTTTAAGATCATCAAGTCCAACCATTTGCATCCTAAACTAAACCATATCCCTAAGTACTTCATCTACCCTTCTTTTGAACACATCCAGGGAAGGTGACTCAACCCCCTCCCTGGGCAGCCTGTTCCAGGCCCTGACAACCTTTTCAGTAAAAAATTTTTTTCTAACATCCAATCTAAACCTGCCCTGGTGCAGCAGGTTATAATGAAATGAGTTGCATTTTTTAAGTGACAATTTTATTATCCTCTAATTGTAATGCGCCTAGTTTTAGCTAGTTTGCTTCAGGGAGAAACACAGAAAAGTGATCATAAAACATACAGCCAAGGAAAAGCTGGTGCTACAGCTTCTGCGGTGGGGTGGGGCACAATATGCATGCAAATTTTTTGAGCAGAGTATTATTTTAATACTAGTATCTTGATGCACTTTCAAGGTCTGTTCCCAAACATCATATCTGTTGTAACAATTTTTTTTTTACCCTCTTGTCTAATAAAAATCTAATTCTTCTGGCAGCTGCCACAGATGCTTGTTCTGCAGTGATTTTCTTTTTGTTAACCATAAGGATTTTGATGCCCACTATGTAATATATTTATCAGGATCGATAAAGTCAAACACACCAGACAATCAACTGTGTCTTGGAACAGTAAATTACACCCAAAATATATTCAATTACAGAATCCTTAGAACTCAAATGAAGTTGAACTGAATGCAATGAAGCCTGTGAAGAGCATGGGGGCTTTTTATATTTAAGATTAACTCACTTCAGCTACCAGTTCCAAACCAGAATTCCCCCAAATAGAGAGGTCTGACAAAGGAGGACTGAAATGTGCCTTCTTTGTTTTACCTGGAATAAAAACTCACAGCAACACTTCTGGAAAACTCTGGGGAAAAAATGGCTAATAATTCAAGAGGCAAATGAGGAGATGAGATAGAAACTAAGTGACAGTGCAATGGAAAATGGGATCTTCCAAATAAGGAAATAAGAGCAAGATGCTTAAGTGATTTCTCCCTGCCTGTCTAACCTTACTCTGCTGTTTCCCATCTTCTACCACCTTCAGATGCTCACGTTTTAGTCCCTACAGCCAAAATGTGGGGAATAGAAATGACCAGATGACTTCTGAAGAACCCTTCCCTTTCCTGAATTGCATTCTGTGTTCTAGCTGCCTCTAAGATCTTCCACCACATTACTCTGTACTCTCCTCATTGTTCAATTCTTTCTCAAAAAAAAAAAAAATCCTTCTCTTGGTTAATCCCCTTGCTCATCCATCCTCATGTTTTAACACTGAAACTTCACATCAAGTGAAAAGAGCAAGCACAGATGGCAACATGCTTTGGTGTAAGCTGTGTCATGTAATTACCACCTAGGGTTATTGTCCTATTCAGGTGACACACTACAGGCATTGCAGTAAAGGCAGCTTTTCAGTCTCTTCCAAGGGCTTTTGAATAGCCACTCACTGTGGCTACTGTGAGTATTAAATGGAACCATAAGTCAAACATTTAAATATCTTTTCAGGAAGTTTTGCTTTAAGAAAATAATATCAATTTATAGTTATATCAAAATGCAGCAAATAACCAAAGCCCTCCTCAAACAGCCTAGGCAATCCAACGTCTTTCACATAAAGATGTAATTTACTTTTATTTAGCATCTTATCCATTCTCCACTAATACAATGGAAAAATTTTAATTGTCCTGGACACAATACCCCCAAAATTCTAAGTATTGAAGCCTTACTGCATACAGGAAATCAGCTGCCCAAAGAATGGTTTACACAACTTTGAAAAGCCAGAATACCTTGAATTTTGAGGGTTTTTTCTGGTTTCAGGCTGAGGGAGTTGGGGTTGTTCAGCCTGGAGAAGAGAAGGCTTAGGGGAGATTCATAGCAGCCTTCCAGTACCTGAAGGGGGTCTACAAGGAAGCTGGGGAGGGACTTTTAGAAGGGCATGTAGTGAAAGGATGACGGGGAATGGTTTTAAATTGGAAGAGGGAAGATTTAGATTGGATATTAGAAAGAAATTCTTCACTATGAGAGTGGTGAGACACTGGAACAGGTTGCCCAGGGAGGTGGCGGTGGTTGCCCCCTCCCTGGCAGTGTTCAAGGCCAGGTTGGATGGGGCATTGAGCAGCCCGGTCTAGCGATAGGTGTCCCTGCCCAGGGCAGGGGGGGTTGTAATTTGATGATCTTTAAGGTCCCTTCCAACCCAAACCATTGAATGATTCTCCCTCTTCTTTGCATTGAGACACTTTTAAACTTTCTGACTCATCCTAAAATGTGCATTCATAACAAGTTTAAAACATAGCAGAAGTAAAACATCCAATTAATCACTAGAATTGCAGCAGGGTTTGGTTTTTTGTTTGGGTTTTTTTTTTCCCCCCTCTGAGGTAGCATTACACCTGCAACAACTGCTAGAACTTTAGTTTAACCACAATGGTTTTCTGCTTACTGGCCAGGCTGGTGGCACTATCAGATGGCTATACTCCAGATAGTTAAGTTCAGCTCTGTTCTCTTAAGCCAGTTGTAGAAATTCTTATGAATTAAACTACACATGAAAGAAATTTAAACACGTTCTTGTTCTTAATAAGTCTTCTTTGAAGAAAAGAGCTGATTTCCTGCTTGTTCCCAGTGTAAATCAAATTAGAGTATTCTGATCACACTGCATGCAGTAAAAACGAAGTTTTATAACAACCATAATAAGGCCACCTAAAGATGGCCATATTTTTTAAAATGAGAAATGTTTCATATTCTAGATGTAGACATTTGAGACCAGCAGCAGAAAAAACCCCACACATTTTAATCTAGAAACATCCAAAAGTTTATTTTTGCAAGAGAAATGCACACTGTCCTGGGTCAAATGAAACATTCTGCATTGATTTAACTGTTGTGGATTTTTTTAGCTCCTTGAAAAGGCAAATACATTTTAGTTTAATGCTATCGTCACTCCAATATGCTTTAATTTTTCCATATGGCCACTAAGACAGACATCTAATTCTAATGCCAACTTCATCACACCGAAGTCAATGACAAAAGATTCAATATAAGGACACAAAATGAAGTTTTGGGTCTTAATAGTAGATTTTTAGAGTAGGTTAGAAGAAGCTACAGTGAAATTCCTTCAGAAAATTTGGCTTTCGTACCAGCTGTAGATCAAATGCAATTTTCCTTCTCCAGAGCAGACTACTAGGTAATTGAAAGTGGACATAAGCTTGTATCAGAGCCAAATTTCTTCTATATCCCTTTCATAGGATGTTTACAATATTTTGAAGATAAAGTTTACTCCTGAAAACTCTTCATGTAATTATCATAACAGTGGATTATTACACAATTATTTCTCTAAGTGTCTGCTCATCTCTGGACCTCTATTCAGCATGAATATCTTTTTTAGCTTAGTGACTTCTATTGATTAGTTATAAACAAATAGTAAATGCTATTGGACCAGTTTAACATTCTCTTATTCTTGCCCTACAAAAGGGATGGTCTTCCCTTGCTGTATCACTTCTGATTTTGCATGTCCTTTTGCATTCCTCCTTCCAATAAACAGCCACAATCTTGTCAGCATTCTATCTGGAGCAAGTCTTGCATCACTCGTCATTTGAGAAATATGGGAGAAGCTCAAGAGTCCTTGATTAGGAAGCTAGAATTATCTTTTAATAAGGCTTGGATCATAATGCTTATTTCAAAAATGCACTTAAAAATTAAAGAGTATTGAAACACCAAACTGAAGTAGTAAGGAAATGGTTTAAAAATGTTTTAGATTAGACTGCTGTTTACATAGCTTAAAAATGGTGTTTTCTTTGAGAAGGTACATCACAGTAGTTCAGAAACTCTATCATAAATTAGAATCACCATCCAGTGAATAATAAAAGTCAGTTTAAAGGAGACCTTGTTCTTAACCTGAGATACTTCTAGCTGAGAGCTATTTACTCTCACAGGATGCTTTGGGGTCATACCTTTTTTTTCTTCCCACTACTGTCTTTACCTGAATTGTATATTGAAAATGCCAAACAAAAAGAACAAAACTGCAATTTCATCTTGTTCATAACCTCTAAGCAGAGCAGCTTCTGAAGGCAATTTTGAACAGATGAGTTTTCAAAGCAAGTCATGCAATTCATCATCTTCCTCACGTTATAAAGTAATTAACAGTAATTGGGAAGGCCACTCTAACTTACAGAAAACTCTCTCACTCATTCTAAAAAGAAAACCACTGGTGTACTTCAAGGTGACTTAAGAAAGAATTTTTTTAAAAAATCACACTTAGGAAAACATTTCTCAGTAAATCAGGCTTGCAGCTTGAAAGTGCAAGACTGTGGGCACCAAGTTCCACTTAATCCTTCACAGAAAGGTTCATAAGCAGGCTAGGCAACTACATTGTAACTGCCTTCCAATGTCATAAACCTTGTCACAAAGGGCCTCGTCAAATGACGACTTGCAAAACATGTTCAGAGATGAGACCAAAGTTCAACTGAATAAGTGATAACCTTCTTCAGGGAAGTCAAGAGGTAGCAACAAGAACATAAACATCACAGAGTGGTTCCTTGCAGGGCACAGTAATTTGATAATTAATAAAGGCAAAAGTTTCAAAAAGCACACTTGTAAGAACTGCTGATGCACATCACAGCGTAAGCCTGTTTATTTATTAGAAAAATACCTGGAATCTTCAAGTAGATAAAGCAAGCCATAAAGAAATCCAGAAGGCATTATTTGTTAAAGTAAGCAGAAAGGAAAACCAGTTAGGAATGAAGACAAATATGGCAATTATTGTTTACAACCCAACAAGCAATAAGAAGAGCCAAAGCAGCAACCTATGTAATGGCAATATATAGACTTCTGAACTAAAAATATCTGACTGATTGTTAAAATGCATGCAGTACAAGACAAACAGATGCACCTAAGAGGAGACCTATGGGGCCATCAGCTCAACAAACTTGAAATGCACTGTCAAGAAAGTACTGTTCTCAATTGCAACTGTATAATGTAGCCAGTTCAGAGTAATATCCACACAAAGAGCAAGCAAAGCATTTGCAATTAAAATAACTCGTTTAAAAATCTAGGCAGTCAGAATGGTGTGACTATCCACAGGCACTTGCAAACTTTCTGTGGGAAGAGAGTGATCAGCATGTTTTTTTGAAAGCCAATATTGCTATTAAAAAAGGCAGATCTACCACAGAAGTACATGTACAGAGGTTCAGAGCAAATCAGTGCTTGAAAGTGCTGCCAGTCAACCTGAGGGAAGTGTTTGCGTTCTGTCAGTTGTCTCACAGGTAGAAGAAAACAACACTCCGCTGAATTCATTCTTGCTTAGCATACGAGCATGTCAGTGGGCCTCTGAAACTATTCTCATGGAGCAAACATCGGTACCCACCAGGAACATCAGTGAAAACTTCCATCTTCATCTCCTAACATGGGTAAAGAATCCCAATTATCAAGCCTTTCTCCAGTCAGACTTCCTGTTGTACTAATAATCCACTAGGTAGCAGAAAAGCAGTATTTCCAAGAATATGACACCACCCCACCCCCCCACCCCCCCAATAAAACAGAATAGGGAGACAGCTGACACATGCGTAGATACACTGAAACCCTTGAAAGTCTGGCCCTCCTACACCAGGTCTCCTGGCTACAAACATAGGTCTTCCAGAAGAAGTTTCTAGCAAAGTAGATGCACAGGTAGACAAAGGAAAATGTGTGTGCCTCTGTGTGTATTTAAGAGAGAGAGAATGAAATGTGGTAAGTCTAAAAGTAATTGGGTTTTATTACAAGCAGGTATACAGTGGGCACTAGAGCAAAAGCATTTCCACTATAATGGATCTATCAACCTGTCAACACTACACCATGGCACCTAATTAGCTTGCTACTTTTTTTACCAGCCTTGCATCATATTTCAATTTGCCTTTGTAGTTGGAGCATGAAAAACATTCTGGAAAGGTTTGTTGTATCTTAAGAAAAAAAAAATCATGAGTCTTAAGTATTTATATTATACCATATAAATATGTCACCTGCTTGTACTACTAAAAGCCAGGCTAAAGATTCTTTGCTTTTAATAAAATTTATTATTGAAAATAAAACCTCTTTGCATATTCTATGTAATTCTTATTGTTCTTTCATGCAAACACGTTGTTCAGACTGTTCATGCATACAAAGACAAATGTGGCTATTCTTGCATTGGCTCAATCCTATGAGCAAATTAATACACTCTAAAGATTCCTGTTATATAACTCAAAAAATGAATACTTCGATCCTTCAGGACTTTCTTGTCAAAAAAGGTAATCAGATAATTAAAGCAAACTGTTTTTCATCAGGAAAATCAGTAGTTTAACCACACAAAATAACTACTGGTGCAAACATTCATATTTTTTCCACCATTACAAACATGACTCAATTTGAAAGTGTGCATAGAGATCATTTCCATATATTTAAGCACAGGCTGCAGACATAACCTAATAGGCTCAAGTGGTGCTTTACTTCTCAGCTACACACAGGCTAAGAATCTATCCAGTTGCTTCAGCACTCCATGAGCAACTAACAAGTCTCAAGCCTAATAAGCAAGTACAAGAGAAACACTTAATAAACACTACGATGTTGACATGTCATTGGAGGCACGTCCTCTCTCTCTCTCCCCCTTGTACAAGTCCAGTTCTTTCATAGCATCACAATACACGAGTATCAATGCAATCTGCTTTGTTCAGAGTTTGTGGAGAGCCAGATTGGAAGAAAAATAAAAATCAAAGATCCTACTTCTCTTAATGGACTTGATGTCTCACTCTTAAGAATAAGCTTTTTAAAGATAAAAATTATTCTGTCATCAATACAAGCAGCATGTCTCCTGTTCAAACACTAGGAAGTTTTACTTCCGGAGAACAAGTGATGTGAAAGCAATTTCCACCCCTGTTATTTCAAAGATTTCTGTAGCATATTCAGACAGTGTATTTTCAGGCATTCATCTTAAGTGACAAAGAATATTCTTGGATACAAATACTCTTTTTCTTCTAAAGTATTTCTGAAGGGGTTTAAAATACAACAAGTTATTCATACTGCCTTAACAAAAAGACTCCCCATTTGTGTGCAGCAGCTTGACTTTCACCTTCTGGATTTTGCAAAGTCATCATTATGCCAATCCTTTTGGTCACCAAGGAGGTTAGAGAAAGTCGTAATACTTCATGTAAGCCAACACACAGAAGCAGAAATGGATGCCAAAGATTTGGAAGCATTCTTGGTTTTAGTTTAACTACAGAAAACTTGCCTCAGAGTTTATTGTTACATGTAGTTCACAATGCAATCGAAATGGCATTTCAGGCTTTCCTGCTGTCTGAAACTCAAAGTTAGCTGCTTTTCTTAAACGATTACTCCCAGAAAGCCATAATGCTGGGATCTCATATCCTCTTTTGAGCAGTGCCCCACCTGCACCAATAATGCTGCACAGGTACCCAAGTGTCATACTGCAGCTGTTCCCTGTAATTTGCTAAAGCAGGAGACATATTGCATGATATGCTTTGGTAAAAATGATATATATGTGATAAATATAGGTGATATATATATAACATATATGATATGTATAAGATACATGATATAAAGGATGTGTGATGTGATAGATATGTATGATATACATGATATATATGTGACATATGATGTCACACATGTATCATGTAATGAGATATGAGATATACCATATATGTGAAATAAGTGTGGTATATATAGGATATGGGATACATATGTGTGATAAGATATATATGACGTGATTATATACTATATTATGCATGTGATATATATCTGTGATGTGTTACATGATATATATGAGATTTGAGGTAGATACATGATACATGAGGTAACGGGACCTTGTTTTTTCAGGAATCATCATGAGATCAGTCTCATTACATGACAGTAGCCTCTTATCTGTCCTTCTGGTATATATGAAGAAGAGCACAGAACGGGGTTAGAAAAGCAAGAGTGAATCAAATCCTTGGTCAGTCCTGAGCCTTGAATGACCAGCAAAGCAATGGTAAACGTTACCACAATGCACACTGTGTATTAATAAAAACTTTAAACATGCTGTAGTTTTGTGTGGCTGGGTGGAGAAGGTGGGGGGGCTGCAGGGGTGGCTTCTGCAAGAAGCAGCCAGAAGCTCTCTGCAGGCCCGACAGAGCAAACACCAGCCGGCTCAAGGCCAGAGTTGTCACTGATCACGCTGAGCCATCAGTGATGGTCACAGCGCCTCTGGAGAGAAAAAAAAAAGCTAGCAGCTGCTTTTTGCCACCAGAGAAGGGAGTGATAAGATGTAAGAAACTGTGCCCATGGAGAAACCCATGGTGGAGCAGGTGTTCCCCCGCAGCCCATGGAAAAAGCCGAGACCCCACCTGCAGCCCATGGAGAGGCCCCACGCTGGAGCAGGTAGAGAGACATACAGGAGATGCTGTGACACATGTTGGAGCAAGCCTCTGCCAGCACTTGCAGCCCGTGGAGAGACAGAGACAAGTGAGAGAGAGGGAGATCCATGCCGGAACAGGTTGGCTGGGGAGGCCTGTGACCCCGTGGGGGGACCAAACTGGAGCAGTGTGGGCCTGAGAGACATTCTGTGATTTTAAGACTGTGCCCCACAGGAGTGACCCACTCTGGGGCACTTGGTGAACAGCTGAAACGCTGTGGGAATGGACTCACGTTGGAGAAGTTCGTGAAGGACTGTCTCCTGTGGGTAGGACCCCACGGTGCAGCAGGGGAAGGGTGTGAGGAATGCCCCCCCCAGATAAGAAGGAAAACAACTTGTGAGGAACTGACCGAAACCCCCAGTTCCTGCCCCTCCCTGTGCCACAATGGGGAGGGGGGCAGTGAAGAAGGGAGGGAAATCATGACTAAAGTGAAGTCTGCTAAGAATGGAGGGGTGAGGGGAGGTGTTTTAAGATCTGGTTGCACTTCTCATTACCTGACTCTGGTCTCACTGGGTGTGCAGTGCAGGGTAATAAATGAGAGAGTTTCTGTCCTTTATTCTGTGTTGAGTCTGTTTTGCCCGTGACACTGATTGTGGAATGATCTCTCCCTGTCCTTATCTCGACTCCTAAGCCTCTCAATATATATTTTCTTCCCTGTCCAGCTGAGAAGGGGAGTGACAGAGCAGCTTTTGTGGGCATCTGGCCTCTAGTCAGGGCCAAACCACCACAAAATACTATGGAATTCATGAATTTTCAGAATCTGATGTTTTGGAATCTGCACGAATTCAGCTAGAAGTCATAGTACACATTGTCCAGGTGCTAAATGTGACAAATGAGGTTTTCAAAAACACTAAACTATGTTTTTAAACCTATTCCAAAAGCCTTTTGTACTGTCTTTCAATAGTATCACTTGTTAACTATGTTGAAACATAGTGCCCTACATAAATAGAAACAAGCAACAAATGAGATACGGTAATAGCAAGAGTGAGAAGATGGACCAACGGCTGAGAAAGCCTCATAGCAACAAGGCTCAAGAATGGGAAGGATGCTGCACATACAAAGCAAAACACAGGCTAGAGTCCAAGTGAGTAAGTATCTATATTTGTGTAATAAAAGCACATTTCTTTCAGACATTTAGGAAAATGTACTTAGTTAAAAACATTAGTAAGCACTTACCACTGATAACTGGACTACCTGGTACACGCAAAGTATTTTTGAACACTCTAATGGTTAAGAGTTCTCTGCCCTAAACACACTGAAATTAAAACCAGTTGCGCAGAATGAAAATTCAAAGCCTCTTCCAACTATTTTAACAATCACCGCAGCTAAGGAAGTACTTCAGTGAAATCAACAGGAAGGATAGTATTTTCTTATTTCCACAGTAATCATCATATACTACTTCATAATTAATCAATGTTCTAAACTAAATGACTTCACAAACTTTCTTCAGCACTGGAAACACTGTCAGTTTTGTTACCCAGCATCAGATCCAAATGACTCTGCTAATGTCTGCTTCATTTTAGCCCACATCTATTTAATTGATAACATGTGATAAACACCTCTGTGTGATTTTCACAGGGTCATATCACATATATTTAAATGTTAACAACTATGACCAAACAGTGAGAAAGAACAAGGTACAGAATTTAAAATGCTTAAAATGAATTAAAAAGACCACTTTACTTATTAGATTGACTAGATATACAGCTCTGCACATACTGGTGAAGGGCCTTATTTGGAATGTCAGCCGTGCTATTGTCAGGCAGTAGTGAATACGCAAGGCCTGGATTTTCCAGGCACTTGAGCTCTGTTGTCTTAGTTTGCTTTGCTTGTCCAAGATCAACTCATTAAAAGGGTGGACTGACTATTTATACAATAATAGATATTAAAGAGAGGAATATTAGGAATAAATCTTCTGGGTAAGCTTACATTATCTAAAGTAGGGACTGTCTACTGCCCTGTGATGATGGATTGACTAACTGTGACCATTGCTCTTTCTTCCCATCTCAAGACACAATCTTGTGAAGAGCCCAGCTCTTGTGGCAAAGATTGCTGTACTTCAATGCTTCATTTCTAAAATCAATTACAGAATGGTATTCCAGGAAGAAAACAAAACAAACTACAGCAAAATGACACTAGGAAAAGCGCTTGTTGTCCATTCAACAGAGAAGAGGGGTAAGTTAAGGGTCTCTAAACAGGTAGATACATAGACATTCATGGTACACATCCCTCCTATCTTTGAAAGTTTTCTGCATCATACAGATCTATATATCATCAGGTCTATGGAGAAGGAAGCACTTTTTGCATGCTAATCAGCACGAACATCTCCATTTGGAAGATAAGGAATGTGCTGCTGATTCCACTGATTGAGGACAGGTGGAGAGAACTCTACTCTACATGAATAAATCCATTTTGATGAATCACATCCTACCTACTAGCACCAAGCACCAGCTAAATGTGAACAATTTAAAAGAAACATTTGATTATATTTCAGTCAAATCCAACAGAGAGGGCCAACTATGGAACATCCTTAAGAGATAAATGAGGAATTTGCTTGAACTTGATGATCTCAAAGGTCTTTTCCAACCTAGTGATTCTGTAATACTGAACAGATGAGAACAGGCTGTAATTAAAATCTAAAACAGAAAAAGTGAGAAAGATAACTGAAAGATGCAGACTTGAACTTTCTTGAGGAACTGCCAAGTAAAGCAAATGCAAGTATATAACGGACAGCCATTATGCAAACTGCAAAGAACCCAAATTACTACAAACAAAACTGTATCCAGAATGTTTTCCATGAGCCTATGGTGAACTGATAGCAAGATAACTTCTTCCCTTATAAAGAATGGATGCATCCCCTATAAGGGGATTGAGTGCCCCCACAGCAGGTTTGCCAATGACACAAGTTTGTCACACACAGTGGTGTGCTGGAGGGAAGGGACGCCATTCAGAGGGACCTTGACAGGCTTGAGACTGGGCCTCTGTGAACCTCATGGAGTCCAGTGAGGCCAAGTGCAAGGTACTGTACATGGATCAGGGCAACCCCATGCACAAACACAGGCTGGACAGGGAAGCAATTGAGAACAACCTTGAGGAGGACAACTTGGGGGTGTTGGTTGATGAAAAGCTCAACATGAGCTAGCAATGTATCCTGAGATGCATCCAAAAAAAGTGTGGTCAGCAGGGACCTACAGGAAAGCTGGAAAAGGACTCTTTACAAGGGCATGTAGTGATAAGACAAGGACTAATAGCCTTAAGCTGGAGGAAGGTAGATTTAGATTAGATGTTAGGAATAAATTCTTCCCTTGTGAGGGTGGTGAGGCACTGGATCAGGCTGCCCCCTCCCTGGCAGTGTTCAAGGCATGGCTAGATGGGGCTTTGGGCATCCTGGTCTAGTGGAGGGTGTCTCCCTGCCCATGGCAGGGAAGTTGGAACTAGATGGGCTTTAAGGTCACTTCCAACCCAAACCATTCTATCACTTAAGCAAGAGCATGTAAGAACCAGAGCTTGCATAACATCAATTAGGGTTGTGACAAATGGCGCAGAGTCTAGCTGGAGGCCTGTACCTCGTAGTGTGCCCCAAGGGTCAGCGCTTGGTCCAGTCTTATTCAACACGCTCATCAATAACCTGGACTTGAACATGTCTCGTATGAGGAAATGCTGAGAGAGATGGGCCTGTTTAGTCTGGAGAAGACTAAGAGGGAATCTTATCAATCGTCATAAATAGCTAAAGGGTGGCTGTCTAGAGGATGGGGACAGATTCTTCTCAATAGTCCCCAGTGACAGGACAAGGGGAAACATGCACAAACTGCAACACAGGAAGTTCCATCTCAATATAAGGAAAAGCTTCTTTAGTCTGAGGGTGACAAAGTGCTGGAACAGACTAACCAGACAGATCGTGGAGTCTCCTTCTCTGGAGATATGCAAAACCTGCCTGGATGCTCTAAGTGGAATAGATGATCTTAAAAAGCACCTTCCAACCTGTACCAGACTGTGAATGAGAACCATGTAATCAATGCAATTACTGCAAAAGCATTCCATTTAGGACTTTTGTACAGGATTTTAAAAGACAATAAGCAAGACTATCAATCTGAAATCAAACGGGCTGTTTATTAGTTTTCTCTTTGGCATACAAAAGTTGGCATTGTTAGCCAAATCATGAAATCAAAATTTTAAAAAAACACTTCAACTGAAAGAAGTTAAACTGAGGATCAAGAGTACTTTTGTTTTCACAATAAGAGAATATAGAAGAATAAGAAGAGAGCATGACTTCAAAGTCACATTTTGTTGGCTGCCATGATCAGAATTTTCTGAAACCTCTGGGTACTGGAAGACATTCTCCAGGCTATATGAAAGTTTGCTTCTGGGCAAAAGCAAACCTCCATAGCCTCAAGTTCTAATGTTCAGCTACAGGAACAAAACCTACAGAGATTGCTACGTAAAACTCACCCTTCACTGTGTCATACTGAAGAGCTGGTCGAGCTTTGGATCCTCTAAAACCACAGAATAGAATAAAGCCATGACTTGGGGTCACAGCACACAAGACTCTTAAATCTTGAAAGCAGATTGCTGTTAAAGGACAAAGCCCCTGTACTGATGTGCAGTTATTATTGAGTATAGATAGCTACTGTCCAGATATTAAATTTAAAATTGCTCTTGATGCTGCACAGAGTATACAACAGGCAAAAGCTTCAGCAGACTTCCATGAAGTGGTCAGCCTGAATACTGCTAGTTTTTGGCCTCTGCAGAATAAGATCCTCAGAAAAAAAAAAGGACTCATGCAAGTCCCTAAGCAGTTTCTAGGAAAGCTGCTGATCCCTTTTGTTGCCATAATGAGGCAGGAATGAGAATCTTCCCAGGGTTGGGTTTTTGTCAGAATCTAAGATTCAGTTATCTACTGAACCTTATGCCTTACTTGTGCTCTGCTGATCATCTGTGTTTTGAGGGTTTTCCTTTCTATTGCATCGTGCTCTATATGGTAAAAAAAAAAAGTATCCTGCTGAACTTTGGTTTTGACCAAAAACTGATAGAGCACACCACTAAAAACTGGACGACAAAGAAGGTTTTTAAATTTTTTTAAGTGGTACTTTTCAGTGTGTTCTTTCAGATGTTACTTCATCCTAACGTGAGATATAAACTTCAGTATTGCTTAAATGCTTGCTTATGTATTTTAAAGCATTGACATTTCTGCTTAGACTTGCTGTAAAGCCTGTATCCCTTTCACAGGGGAAGGAAGGACGGAGATTCTGCCATCGCCATGAACTTCAGTTACATCCATCATCACTCAAGTGCTTCAAAGTTCAGGCTCTGGATTCGTTGTATCATTACACGTTGGCAGCGGCCAGTCATACAACACCCGGCTTGCTTTACTTGGCCTGCTTTGCTACTAATAGCTAGGCAATTTAGTTTAGGGGACATCCTTACCTTGCCCTCCTCAAATGCATAAAACCATCATACTGATGGATTACATTCAGCATGAGTACAGAAACAGCACATGAGATAATTCCACCATATGACCCAACAGGTGTCTCCCAAAATCATATTTTTGCATTTCATATGAACAGCACTTTTTGAAACTGCATGAAAAAAAATTGATTCTGTGATAAGCACAGCCAGTATAGGCTTAAGACCTGAAGTTCCTTGAAGACTGTCTCTTAGCTTTGTTTTCAAGAAAAGCATATAGGTAATTTACTCCTTTAAGACACACTGGCGGTTTTTTAGTGGTTTCCTGAAGTCTTTAAACTCCGGCTTTTCAATCATGGAAAATGCTCTTGTGCAAGATGACAGGACTTCTCTTCCTGGAAAGAGGACTTTCCTGATAACTGTGGAAACAAACTTCTTATATCACGTGCTCAGCATCTTAATTCACAGGAAATCACGTGTTCTTTGGGGGGGCTGTTCTGTGCCAGATACAAATTCTCCAATAAGGCTTTGCAACTTACCGGCATGCTGTTGTTGTTTTGGCAGCTGAATTGGAAAAAAATTAGGAAAGACACTCAAGTTTAAATGGGATAAACATTTGTTTGGGTTTGATGCTTGAAACTAAAACACCGGGACTCTTCATACCAGACAGAAAGGAAAAGGAAAGGAAAAAGCAAAGGAAATAAAGATTAGGCTCATGAAACAGAAAAAAGATTTTCCTAGTTCTGATCAATATTGCATGACAAAACCCACTGTCCCTAGTACCATTTTATATGCAAGACAAAGAAGGCTCAATAAATGTTTTTCGAGACAGAAGTAAGTTTGCAGGCAGTGCTGGGCAGCCAAGCTTTACTGGCCCAGCTCATACCAATGATACACTGCAAAGCAGAGTCAATCCTGAGTTTGGTAATTATGATAAATCACAGAGGCCCCATTACTCCCCACTATATGCCTTCCTAAACCCGCTTAAAGAGAGACACATGACTGACAAGGCACACAGAATAGAAATGGAAGAGCAAGATCAGAAATTAAACAGAAATCTCAGCTCTCATTGGGAAGTGACAGGACTACAGTTTGATTTACATTTTTATATGATCTTTTAATTGTTTGTTATAATAACTATTGCACAGAAGGCTGCAAAAACAACGCTTGCTTTTAAAGCATAATTATCAAAACTGACCACATCCCTCTTAAGAAAGGTGCTGAGTTCCTTGAGAATACTGCTCCTCTTACCTTTCCTTACAAAGCACCAAGTCTTGACTAGTGCTTACTGCAAGACAGGCAGTAGTACAGGGTGCTTTTGAAAAGCATGCTTCTGTTGTTGAATCTCTAATGTTTTAAGGTTGCACTGTAATTGCCATTGATTTAAGACTGCTGGACTAGATTTCATACTTCAGAGAAGAATAAAAGAAAAGAGGAAAAATAATCTCTTAAATGTTTAATGCTCTGAAGCCCTGTAAACCTTTTTATTCTGTATTTCATTCCCATCACTACAGCAAGTTCTGAAAGATATCAAAATTCAGTAGGTAAAGTATTAAGTTTTCTTGTTATCTGTTCTTAGTCATTTGGACTCACACTCATGCTACTGCGAATCTTCCACTGCAGTCCAAACTCAGAAGATCTAGGGAGAAGCTAGGTGGAGTTAGAAATTAGTTATAATTTCTGGACCAAAATTTGCCATTAGCATTACACTTGTTGTACTCCCCATATTATCACCAAGAGATGAGACCAATTACAAAAGCATAAAATGAACACACATTATGCAGATTTTGGCTGAAAGAGTTGGGCTTGTTCAGCCTGGAGAAGAGAAAGCTCCAGGGAGACCTTATAGCGACCTTCCAGGCACCTGAAAGGTGCCTACATGAGGGGGCTGTTCACGAGGGCATGTAGCAGTAGGACAAGGGGTAATGGTTTTAAACTAGAAAAGAGAAGATTTAGGTTGGATATTAGGAAAAAGTTCTTCAATGTGAGGGTGATAGACCACTGGAACAGGTTGCCCAGGGAGGTATCAGAGGCCCCATCCCTGGAGATATTCAAGGTCAGGCTTGATGGGGCTCTGAGCAACCTGATCTAGTGAGGATGACCCCACTTACTGCAGGGGGTTTGGACTAGATGACCTTTAAAGGTCCCTTCCAACCTTACACATTGTATGAAATTCATTTTAATGAGAACTATGCATGTATACGCAAATGTGTGCATGTGGAGGCATATGAAATTCTCTTACGTATAACAGACTGTTGGGAAAAGGGAAAAAAAGGAAGCAGTCTTTGGACTATGGCCTTAGGGCTTAAATGACTAATGATGGATAGAACTTTCCCCGCTATGAATATGTTACTATGAGAAAGAAGACAGAGACTGTCTAACAAAGACAATTAATGGACTGAACAGCTCTCTGCTAAGAATGACCCGAAAGTGTGGGAAGCTAACGATAAAGAGTAGAAAGGCAAAGAAGTATTATTACTGCCAATTCCCTTCCTCATAAATTTTACATTGTTATATTTAGATTACTAGCCAGAAGTGCATCCCGATTCCTGCAGAGGGTACTCCTTTCACAATAGCATCCCTCAGACACATTGACCCTGCTTCCATTCAAATAAATAGGAATATGCCCAGGGACTTGTAAAAGTAGGATCCATGTCTTGAAGACGGTTATTTCCTATTAAAGAAATATTTGAGCCCTGTTGAGTAACTCTTCACCTGTGTTCTTCTACTCTGAGATAAAGGTGAATTGTTTCTTTGTTGCAAAATAGGCTTTAATTTTTAAATATAGCTTTATGTGTGAGGCTTCTAAAAACTAATTATCATCAGCAGTGTGTGATGTGAGCTGGTTTCTTATGTAAAATCATACACCTCTAGAGTTTCAAGGGAGCTGCTTTTGACTGACACTAGTCAGGAGATGAACAGAGAACCTCACCTTGAGTGAAGCTGTAACAGAAACAGCAAGAAGTTAAGAGCAACTGAGCCAGGTCTTTGCAGCAAAGATGCTGACCGTATGTCCTGCTGCTCTTCCAGCAACAGAACAGCTTCAAGACTGTCACAAATCACAGGTCAGAAGAAGAAAACCATCAAGCCCACAGGACCTGTTCCATTCGCCACCAGTCCTTGAAAGGCTATGGTACAAGATGTGGCTTGGTAACCATGGAGCTGGCTAATGCCCCTGCACCACAGTGATCATCCCCCCACAGCCAGTTACACAGCTACCGACTTCATGTAGGAATTCACAGATTTGCCCAAACACAGATGAGAGAAGCTGCTACACAAAGTAATAATTAACAGTCTCCAACTTGTGTGTATAGAATCTCCTTGCATATTTGGCTTCAGTGATTGTTTATTTTCTGGCTAGAGTCCAGGTTTCTAAATCCCTGCCAATAGGATTTCTAAAAAAATGAAAATTCAGCAATATCTTAATCAAGGAAACACCACCGTGTCACAACACTTAACAACAGGATCACAGTGAATTGCTCTCTAAAACTCCACACAATCAAAAAAAGATAATAAGCATGATTATACTGAACTTGCTTCATAAAAATGCTTTCAGCACTGAGAACAGCCACTCACTGATTTCTCTCGACTTATCAATTCTAGCCCAATCTGTTAGCGAGCAACTCTTCCAAAAAGCCAGGCATACAACAGTGTTTTATTCAGGTCAGGGCTCCTGCACCACATGCCCTTAATGGGAGTTTAAATGATGGTATAACTGACGATATGACATCTAGAAGAATGAAAGTCTTAATCTGTGTGTCCCCATCCATTCCCCTTTCCCCCACCCCAATAGCAGTGAAGATCATTCTGTGAAGATGATGTTCGGTTTCCATTTACACATGGATATTCCAGTCACACAAGGCTCAACATTTCCCTCATTTTGGGGAGTGTTAAGTTCTTCAGGACTATAAAAGTTTGTGCTGACACAATTTCTGACTATATACTCTTATGTTGTCCTTTACAGCTTTCAAGTAAATCAGACAAGTATCTTTGTATTCAAATTCAGCATTTGGGGATATTTTGTACTTTTAGAAAGACTTTGTATCTTTAGAAGAGAAATTTTGGTCTATTATCTTTGCAAAACAAGAAGTTTGGCCTGTTATCTTAGCAGCTTTCTGCCCAAATGACATGCCACAGTCATGCTGAAAGACAAGATGGGAACAAAGAACTCAACCTTAGCTGCATAAGACAATGCCAGTACTCTGCATTTTAATTTTAATGCATATTGAACATTCATATTTGCCATCCAAGATCAAGTGTCTGAAGCAGGCACATTTTCCTTGGAAAAGTTTCCCTCTGTAGAATTTTGTGAATGTTTTTAAATGCTAAAATATGAATTACCTGGACAAGACAAAGCACCTTTTTGGTTCTTTTTTTTTTTTTTTTAACAAGTGTAAAATTATTGGGTAGGGAAATAGGTGAAGAACAATTTTTAAAATGTTGATGCTGTTGGGACACTACAGGGTAAACATGCTCACCACAAATGTTCACCACAAAACCAAGCCAGCCCAAGCCAGGAGATAACGATGCTTCTTCGCAAGCTAATCAGAAAAAATGGTACTCTGACTACAAGCTGAAAATTTCATGAAAAAGCAGCCTAGAAATCCCATATTTGGGAATGCAATGCAAATGGCAAACACACAATCTGTACAACACAAGAGACTACCTTCCCACCACTTCCTTGCACCTCAGCAGCTTAATTTTGACAGAACAGTGGTTTTCTAGTGACAAAATTAATGGAATACAGGGAATTTGGAAAGCAAACAAAGAACTGCAGATATTTATGAGCTACATTTTGGAACCTCCTACCTCCAACAGGCTCTCATTTTAACTTCTCTTAAAGAAAAAGCTTGCAAGTGAAAAGGTTCCTCTGTTAAGTGAGACACTGGAGTATAACTAAAGGTAAGATGAAGAGTGTGGAAGGGGGAAGAAAAAAATTAATACCTAGAAGAAGAAAAAATAAAAATTCTTTGTTAGGAATGTGTCTGCCTAAAGAATAACTGGGAGCAGCAGAATTGTGGTCCAAAGTTTTCCTTGGTAACTTCCAACAGCCTCCACGTCAGCACAGCAAAGGGCCTTTTGCTTCTTCAGGTAAATTGAAATCCCACTGCCTTTTCTGCTTGACATAGCAAATCCTTTGTGTAACAGCCATCATGTCATACTTCACTGCTTCTAGAATTCCACTCCTGATATAATCTAAGGGGCCTGAATAGTGCCCATTAGAATAAATAGGATTTTATCAGTAACATGATCAAGCTTAAATTGTTTCTCGGGGCAGAATGAGAGCTGGTAATCCTCCACAGTGCTTGCCAGGAATGCCCTGAGATTTGTTGTTTGCAGCTCTTGGTCTGCAGGCATGCTACTATTAAGAGCTTTGAAGCCTAGAACAATGCTTGATGTTTTGTGTAATGTTATAGTCTGGTTCTTTATTAGGAAGTTTCTTTCTAGCTACTGAAGTATGTTTAGGAACACATCTTGTTCCTATGGAAATCAGCGAGAATTCTGCCCTGGACTCCAAACAGAGCAGGAACACACTCCCTTGACTGCAACATCAGACATCCCTGCATAAAGTGACAAATTTGGGTGGGCCTGCTAAGCCTCACTAGCGAGAAAAGGTCAGCCTACAAATCAAGGGACTCCAGAGGAGAAGCATGCAGGCTGGGACTCCTCCAGAGGAGAAGCATGCAGGCTGGGACTGCTACACGTGCAGGGGCGAGGTCCTTATCCCCAGAGAACATCAAAAGCTGCACCCTGGCTTCCACCCTGTGCAGGGGCAGCCAGGCAGACCTGTCAACTGCTGTGTGCAGAGCGTTCTCCTCCAAGTGAAACAGCCAAACTAAACCAGTCCTACCATAAAAGCAGTGCTGTATGACACCAGCTGAAGAGAAAAGGCAGTTCAGAAGCAGCTTTTAACATTTGCAATGCCACCTGAACTCACCTAAGTACTCACTGGCTCCTCTCTGGAGGCATTATATACTGACAGAGGGTAACGAGCTGTAAGTATAGGATATGCTATCTGTTTTTCCCACTGTGCATTGCTTTCTTGGGGGTGGAGTGTTCCTTCTTTACATTTTGGTGAGCGGTATATGGACTACTGGGGTACCAACCAAAACAGAAATCTATCCTCTGTCCTATGAGCTGCTAGCAGATAAATTTGCCTACTTTCTTCCAGATACCAGAAAGAAAAAAAAAACAAAACCCAAAACAAAAATCATTTTTTCCTCCAGTGATTTACATCTGAACTCTTCCAAAGCCTGTACTTAGATTTTCAAGGATTCTCCTGAGAGAAGCGGCTTCTGAAGTCTCCTGGATATTATCCAGATGCCAGAGCAAAGATATGATATGGCAAAGACAAGCCATTTGCTACGTGGCATTTTGCCTCTATCTCTAGACACTAGTCAGCTGCTTTGAATCAGAATTACACCACTGATATTTCCCATCACCAGTGGATGAACCCTTCACAATCAAGTCAAAGCCACAGAGATAATGAAGACTTCATACTGCTGAATCTGTAGAGGCCAGCAAACAGCTCTGTCTTTGTTTCCACCGCCTTTGAAACAAATCCTTTTGTTTGATGTTTCTGAAGCAGGGAGGCAGCCTGGTCTGCTCGGTCTCAGATTTGATCTACTCCAACACATGTGATTTGGCTTCTGCTCTTGCAGGGTTTCTGGCGACTATGGACACTGCTACTACTGCCCAGCTCACCAGTAACTAGATAACACAATTCCTCCTGAATTTTTAAGTCCTTACAAAAACTTTCATGCGTTCTGTTCCTTCCTGCAGGAGACCACACCATGTCCAGTGTAACTCTCTGAGAGGGAAGCTTTACCTTGCTCTTCAGACTTCCTGTAGCCTACACAGCAACGATGCATGATCACTGGCAGAGCTCTCCAAGTACCGAACTCCATTGCTGGTTTGAGCGATAAAAAGATTTGGAAGTAACTTGAATTTGGAAGTAGTTTGAGACAATGTCTCTTTTAATCTATTTTATAAGTAGAAAACACACACAGGTCCAAAACTTCCAAAGTAACTAGAGAGTTTGTGCATGTCAGCGTGCAGGTGTGCAACTTCAGGCATTTGAGAGATGTAGGAGAGGTTACATTTAAAACAAACAAACAACCAACCACAAAAAAACCCAGATTTCTTTCGGTTGTTTCAAATTCATGCCTTAAATATCTAAGTCATTTTGAGATCATTGTACACAGTTCATTAAAAATATGGCAAGTAAATTACTGAAACAGAAGAGCTTTACTTTACCTTCCACTGGTATGTGAAAATAAATTCTTTGTGTTCTCTCAATTTTGCCAGCTAAATTCTGATGAAAGAAGTAAATCTAACACATATAACAAAAAAAGGATCACTTTAAAAGTCAGTTTTTCAGCTGCAAGCCTTTCATGGGAAATAACCCTGCCTCAATCTAAAAGCCTGGTTTACCAGGAAGCATCAGTATTGATCAGCATAGTAATTTTGAAAAGTAAGACCAAACAAAACCCACACAGCTGAAACAAGCACATCACATTTTGAAGTGTAAACATTTTACAGTAGTTTATGAAGAACATAACTGAGCTCCCAACTGGAATAATACAGAAACAGTTCTTATACCTTCCTGAAGTCATTACTGACTCCTGTCAAAGCTGTGTGTGTTTTATAACCTCAAAAAACGTGGCTGGAAACTCATCGGCCTTTCTGCCTCCTAAAAAAGAGAGGTAAAAAAAAGAAACAAGATTCCTACTTGAATCTTTAGTGCAGTTTTCTGTCCTTCATGAGCCCTTTGCTGCTAATATGTGTATTTTAAATGCACGACTGCCTTATTTTTACATCCAGGAAACTCGTACATTCAAACCCACAGCAAACATAGGTGTTCAGGAAAAGCAGGAATGAGACAGTATTTACTCTCTCTTCCTTGGGAAATAGATGTGTGAACTTTTCTCTGGGAGCAGTTTTCTTCAAATATATTTAGCAAAAAGAATTCTCAGGAACCAGCACTGGGAGCAGTTCGGGTGTCACATCTTCCCGCTGATCCGCAACAATCCTACTGCCACTTAGGCTGTAACTGGTGATCTCACCCAAAGACCATGGTGACCAATACAGGAAAAATGTTGGCTACCATTTTTTGTTCTTGTACTGCAGTACCATTTTCCTGCTCCAAGAGAGATCTGCCTGGGCACAACGTATGTCCACACCAAGATTACCTACGCTCCAAGTAAGACTGAATGATAAATAGGGGAAGGATGACTAGGGAAAAGATGAAATAGAGGGGCTAAGTAACTCCATCAGTTACAGAGAAAGGAGCTCAACCACCTCCACTAAGTACTGGTCCAGTATCTTATTCACAAAACCAGTTGAGGGACTTCCAACACCAGAGAAACAAACACCACTAAGTTTATTTCCTCATGCCAGCAAAGTTTAAGCAATATGCAGCTTGAATATAAACACCATTAGAAGCTTTTTTGTTTGTGAAATCTAGTGCACATTATACCCAAATTACTTTGGTACAATATTGAGTAAAGTACAATAGGAATTAATAACATCATCCATACCTGTGGATTTAGCTTTCCCATCAACATACTTTTTTTCCACTCCCTTGAACAAAACACCTTTATCAGTGACAGGTCATATACTCAGATGTCTTCTTACAATCTTAAGCCATTGTTGTTCTGAAAAGTAACTATAAAAGCAATACAGGTTTCTTATAGATTATCTTTCTTGCTGCTCTGATATCAGACTTAAAAAAATAAAGTGGGGTTTTTTTCCTCTCATGGCAACTAGGGTCTGAGAATTGAACTGGAATACTGTTGTTCTTACTATGACCAGGAATAAAAGACTGGGCTTTGCAGAGGACATAATGCACAGGTTAAAACCTAGATCACAGTTCAGTGTGGAAATTGAAGTCAGTGTCATCCAAAGGAGATGAGATGCTAAGGTGCCATTTCTTTCTTTATCTTCATGGGATTGACAGAGAATTACTTCACTGGTAACTAAGGGCTGGTTAATGGTCAGACAGCCCTCAATTTCAAAAAAACATTTTCAGATGTCTTGCTACTAAGCTGCTAAAAATCAAACAAAAAAAAATACAAAAGTCAAGGTGACAGGCCCTGGTTCTTTAGTTTATTTAAGCAAAAGCTTAAAGTATGACTTGCCTTCTGACATTTGGGAACACTAATGCATTTGGAATGAGGCATGTTTTGGCACTTTGCTGAACTGAGCTGGGGATAGACCCTTCCAGTATGAAAGTGATACTTCTTTTGTAATAGATACTGTTTATTCACTTGAAAGGAGCACTTCAAGAAAGAAGAAAAATACACGCTTCTTACTGGAGCTCCTCTACTACTGTAACTCCTACTCCAAAATGGTCAGAACTTAATATCTCTATAGCAGTATTTTGGTTTGGAACTGTATATTCTAAAGTGTTTCTCACACAAACACACACAGTTTCTCAACAGAGCACTGCATATTAAAACATAAATGAAAATTAGTAGAAGTTTCAGGTGTCTAACTTGACCTGTAATTTAGTTACAGGTGTATGTTTTTCTTGCTTTCTCTCTCAAAAAAACCCATTTAAGTCCCTCTCTGTAATGCTAAGGCAAGTGATCAAGACTGTCCTTCAATTTCAGCCTTCTCTTTCTTTACTCACATATCTTCTTGCTGGATGCATACTGTTCGTCATAGCAGACATTCCCACAAATTTAAGACTGCTAAAGGCTATCCTTTTCCCCTGATAAAGTTAACCCAGGAAAGCAGTGGCTGGTAGTTAGCATAAAGGGGGATAGAGTCACCGATTTCAGCTGGGTGCAAGCAGTACACATCACTTAAGAAGCTAAGACGATTGTGTTACATTAAAGAAAGACTGAAGGTAAAAAGAAGGATTATCATCTGTATCCTTAGGGAAAAGGGATGTACACGGTATATTTACTCCTCATGGCAGAAAACAATACCCAGATTTAACAGTACTCCATCTTAGAGAAAGTGTTTTGCTTGATTAGCTCAGAGCACCTTACAGGCAAAAGTGGGCATCATTTCCTTGCGCCGAGAAGCGGTGGGGTACAAAGTTAGGAGACCTGTCAAGGTCACACCACAAGAAGGTGACAAAGTTACACAATAAGTCACTCTCGATTCCCAGCTCTGCCGTAGCGACGAGCCTACAGAGGCTGCCAAACAATCAATGCCTCTCCAAGGGCTCAGCGCTACCGGGTGCCACGCAAACAAAAAGATACCGAGCATCCCACTTTTCGGTGCTAAGGAGTACTTTGAACAAGCCAAAAGTCAAACCGGATCTCAGCCCCAGCTTCGCACCCCCAGGGGAGGTACGGCAACAAAACAGGCACTAGGAAGCCTTGTGTAACTCGTGCACTTGCTCGGTCCCATCCGCAGGTCGTTAATTAAGGCTGGGGAAATCACTGAGCGTTACAGGAACGTGGAACAGGGGCCACGGGATCACGCAGGTTCTATTGACTTGCTTTTCGCCTCCGAAACAGAACGCGATACTAGCACGGATGCGCTCCGGGAAATGGGAAAAAAAGAATAAATAATAAAAAAAAATAAACCGGGCAAACAGATAACCCCGGAGCCTCGGAGGGGTCCTGTTGTCATGGAAACAAGTCACCGCTAATGAGCGTTCTAAGACACGAGTGATTAATACCTGAGTTCTGTAAATAAATATTGATTCGAAACCCAAACACACACATAATAGACCCACTGCCAGCAGCCTGGATAATGGGCAAACAAACAAGATAGCCTCCCCGCAGCTTGCGCGCCCCGCCGGTCCCCGAGCCGCGCCGGTTCCACGCCGCCCGGGCTTCCCCTCACGCCGAGAGGCACACAAAGTTTCCGAAAGGCGAGCTGCCGGCGTGCTGCGCCGGGGAAGGACGGCGGCCGCCCAGCGCAACGCGAGCCGGGCCGGGCCGGGCCAGCGCCGTTCCTCAGCTCCCGGCCGGCGAGGCCGCAGCAGCGCTGCCGGGAGCCGGGGCACGGCGCCTGCAGGTCTCCCTCGGAGGCAGCGCACGGAGAAGCGCGATCTGCGACCACCCCCGCCCCGAGCCCCACTCGAAGCAACCCCCTAACCTTGCGCTAGGTCGCTCTCGGGGCACAACCACTTTTCCCGACAGTTGCGCGGCGAAGCTCCGAAGACAAACTCGCCGCTGACGCGGGGCTGGGGGCAGCTGCGGGGGCTGGGGGCAGCTGTGGGACCCGGGGCAGCGGCACCGCCGACCTCAGGGAGCAGGGCGCGGTGCTTCAGTCCGAGAGCTGGAGGACGAGGTGCCGGTTCTCTGGGGAAGCCGCCACCTCCTCGCCCATCTCCCCACTCTGCAGCTCCCCCATCCTCTCCTGTCCCCGCCCGCTTCGCCGCTCTCCACCTTCTCCTTTCCTCCCCCGCCTCCGCTCCAACCAGCTGCTCTCCCTCCACCTGGGGCCGTCTCTCCAGGTGCCTCCCTACTCCCGCGCACGTCCCCGCTACAAGAGATGAAGCGCGGGAGGGGACGCGCTCCCTGTCTCTCTCCGCGCCGGCTACCGGCTCCGCTGTCCCGCACGCAAACTTCCCCGCCCGGACGGGTACCCAGCGTTTCTCTCCCGCCACGGGCCGGCGGGGTAAGGAGGAGGCTGCTCGGGGAAGGGCAGAGGCGGTCACTCACCTTAGGAAAGCCCGTTGGCGTCCTCCGCGGGTGGGGATAGAGGCAGCGCCGGCAGCCGCCGCGGCATCACCGACGGAGGTGAAACCTAGCGGGTGCGCGGGGCGGACCCCATCCCCATGCCGCCGCCCTCCTCCTCCGCCTGGCTCCCTAAGGAGTGACGCGCCGCTCGGCAGCTGCCGGTACTGGCTGCCCCGCCGAGGAGCCGGGCCGCCACGGCGCCTCTGCGGCTCACCGCGGCCGTGTGTGACCCCCTCCCCACCCTCCCGCGGGAGGGAGCGCGATGAGAGGGGACGAATCGCAGGCCAGGTGCGGGCGGCGTGCGGTGCCGCTCTGCGGTGCCCGCGGGGCTCCTTCCCTCAGTGAAGTTGGTCTCTATCAGCAGCGAGCGGGCGGCTCGGCCCCTCGCACAGGGACCAGGCAGAGAGAGTGCGGCAGCTTCCCCGCGCCGAGCCCTCCCCGCCCGGGGCTCCCCGGCGGGCTGGCACCCCGGGCGCGCAGCAGCCTCCGAACGGGCAGCGACAGGAGCCCCCTCCTCGCCTTTCCCGCCCCCTCCCCGCCGGCTCGTTACGAGTGCGCTGGGGATTAAGTGTACTTTAAATTTTAAGAGCATTACATTAATAAATAGCGGTTGGGTGGCTTTAAATCACTCCGGGAGCGTTCGGCAGCCCGTTAAAAAGCAATCCTCTCCGGGGACGCTTTAATCGGAGGGATCAAAGCCCCAGCGCCGCGTCCTCCAGCGTCTCTGCTGCGGCTTGCCCGCTCCGGGGGCACGGAGAGCCTCAGCAGAAAGTCCGACTGCTTCGGTATTCCTGGAGAAAACGCGTTAGAAAAGAGTTGCTGGGCGCCCGAGGCGGTGGCCCTGCCCTCCGCACCTGTCTGGCCGGCCGGCCGGAGGGAGAACGCGGCGGCGAAGACCGTGTGCCGGCACGGGTGCCGGCGAGCAGCCGCGGGCACCGGTACGGGCCGGGGCAGGCGGGAAGGGAGCGTGTTACGAGGCTGTGTGAAGTCACTGTCACAGCATCTCCTAGGAGCGGCGTGACGCAAGCACCAGCCCGGTACCGCTGCTGGCGAGCCCAGCCTCTGCTTAGTAACAGCCTAAGAGTTGGGGTCCGACGTCTCACTATGAACTAAAATAGTCGAGGCCAGGCAGGGTCTGTCCGTTCAGCAGGAGTGAGTGCGCGTTCTGGAGCAGCTGAAGCGTGATTTGATTTGATTTTGCCTTTTGCAGCGTGCCCCCAGCTGAGGCGGGCACGGGCAGGACGATGTGAGCGAGCCCCCCCGGCCCCGCACCGAGGGACGATGCTGAGGCACATCTGTGTACCCAGTACCCGTGCCCTTGCCCCTACCCGCCCAGCAGAACCCGCCCCGCATCCCTGAGAGAGGGAGATGTACGCTGCTCCACGGGCTCGCTTTCCTAAAAAATGGCTAAAGCTCCCTTTTCCATCCCTCTGTCCTCTTGCTAGTCCAACAGGTGGTCGTGACCTCAGAGAAGGAGGCTGCTCGAAACCAACGCCTAAAAGCCATCTCTCTCGCATGAATCCAAAGTACAATGAAAAACATATTTTCCATTTACATTTTAATGCATGAATTGTGCAAAGCAGGGAGCTCCGCAGACACTGTTGAAAGAGTGATGACTCATGCCCGCCACATGTACGTTATTTACTGTTTGGGGACCCAGATCTGTTTAAATTAGGCTGCTTGATAACATAATCTGGATGTTCTAAACTGCTTCCCCATAATTATGATCTGGGGGAAGTAAAGCAGCGTTTCGTACCCCTCATCTCTCTCCCTGACATGTTTTAACTCAGTGTCCTGCATGGAACCACGTGGTTTGAGCATTCGAGCAGGTGAAGCACGCTTTGTGCAGGTGTAGCACATGGAAAGGACTGATTGCAAACGTAGTTCTCAGACCAGGCAAGAATAAAAAGTGTGACTTTTTTCACATTAGCAAATGTAGCCAGTTTAAAACGTGAAGTCAAGGTCCCCTGTAAAGCTTGTGCCAATGCCTTATAGCAGGATGCCCTGCTACACAGCCACATAAAACTAGGCTACCCTGTCCCACTGGGGCTAATTCTGTTACAGACACCAAATAAAACTCCTCAAGACTGAGTGGCCTGCTGTTATTTTTTCATAAAATAATTCCAGAGCACAGGAATGGTGGACTACCAGTTCATCTACTTCTTTTTTTCTTACAATTCTATAGCATTGCCAATTCCTCAGTTTCACTAAACCCTGAAAAGACAAGAGCAATAACCTATTTCTCCTTTCCCCACCCTTTTGTTTTCTTTTTAAGCAGACGGTAACAAGGAAGCTCTTCCCACATGAACACAAAGAATCAAAGCCATTCTTGTGAGGTCCTCCCACTTCAGCCGCTCCTTTTGTTCCTGGGCTTCTCTTTCCATCAGACACTTTCACCTTCATCCATGTCACTGTTGGAGTGACCAACAGAAAAGCTATGGCCATGGCCAGAATCGCCTTTAAATAAGACATGAATGGTTCTGTACTACTCATGCCTATTTCCCAGGGAGCAGGCATTTTCGAGCGGGTATGTGTGTGAGGGGAAAGAGCAGGAGGGAGGGTGTTTGTTTCTGTTTGACTCCTCTTGGAGGAGAGAAGGAAGTGTTGGACTTTTACTGGTATTGAGCTTTCAATTGGCTTTTGGTCAGATTCCAAACCCACAGGGCTGAAATGCAGCAAACAGTAATAGGAAATGCAAATTAGGACAAGAAATGAAAATTAAATCCTGATCAGCGATTCTGTCATCCCATGCTAATGCCAGATGCAGCAACCAAATGCTTGTGTCCCAACAGCCTCATCATCATCTGCTTGATGTTGTGTGGCTCTCTTTTGCAGTAAAATAAAACCAATCTTACATCTTAGGCAGTTAGTAGACATTTCCTTTTTCTTTCTTTTTTTCCCCCATAGCTACAAGCCTTCCTGCTCTAGCACTCCCATCTCATATAACAAAAGCTGTTTAAAATCATGACTTCTATCCCATGTAAGCTTCAGGTACATAGCTTGGTATGGAGAGGGACACTGAACAGAAGACGAGTGATTTATCTACCACTCCTGCCTAAACCAGTGTTGGAACTGGTATTAGGGCCAGGGCTGCCGAGTATGGCACTGTTCCTGATTAAGCCTACACTACTTCAAGGTTTTGAATTTAAAGTGCTATATAAAAATACAAAAGATGGTTAGACTCCAGGCAGTGATTGCTTGTGTAATTGTGGTATAAAGAAGCCTTGAATGGGAAACTCATTTGGGCCTTGGGACGACACCACAGTAAATAATATAATGATGAAAAATAGCATAGAGCCACTATTCAAAGATTCCTTTTTTCCCCCTCTGAAGTTAGAGGAAAGAACTATTTTAGAGTTCACAACATCTGAGTAGCTAATTTACTATTTTATCCACTTCTGGGCCAGCTCTGCAGGCTCAGATAAAAAAACTGCTCACTTGGAGAGTCCCACTGACTTCAGGAAGGACAAGATCACACCCTGGGCTGTACAGCACAGAACTCCGTGCTGAAGCAGCCGTGTCAGAGGCCAAACGCTGTAACGATTTGCACGCATGAGTTATGCATAAAGATAAGCACATGTGTAAGCCTTTGTGGGACTGACCCCAGATTTCTCAGGTTTTCATCACTAAGGATTGTCCTTTGCCAAAGCCAACAAGGCTGTATTGTTCCATCCTTGGAATTCCAGGCACTTTCACCCTCTGTATAACTGTTAACATACATACAGCTTTTTTCCTAGGCCACGTCAGGAAATCTTAATAATACATTATGAGCACAGAAGTACAGCACATGTCAGTATCAGATTAATTTCTGAAATGGCTGATGCACCTTTCTTAGTATTTTTAAACAGTTTTCCCTGGACTATCACGATATGAAAGGTGCATTGTTTCCACACAGCATTTGGAAAGGAGAGTGTTTTCAAGTATTGTTTCAGCCATCTTTCATAACCCATCTTTAACTACTTTCTAGGGGGACCTTGCATGGATTTTTTTCTTTTTTCCTTTGCATGCTAACGAGGTACACCCAAGGCATTAGATCCCTCCAGATGAGAAGTGTTGACATCTGCAGTGAATTAACAATCAAAGTGCTGACTGCAAACAGGGAAGTCCAAACTCAGGTGGTTTGGACATGGCCCTGGCTACCACATGGTCCTGAAAGATTGCCAAAGATGGTTTTCAGAACTAAATGTCAAGGAAATGACTCAGGGACAGGCCTTACTGTTGCTGTCCAGGCTCGGTGTGTGTGTGTGTATATGTGTCTTTCCCTTGCAAGAAGAAACTGATATTTAAAAAGTAGAAGAGAACCAAGAACACTGGCATATACTTCTGTGGACATTACTGGAGTAATTGTTTTAATTAGCTGGGGTCCCCAAATAGAAAAAAAAAATCCAAACCATTATCAGAGGTAAAAAAATAATTAATGCTAGAGGTGTGAGGACACCCTGCTGTGTGATTTACACATGTACACAAATATACACGTTCACTTTCAAGCCCACCTCTAGAGAAGCAGAACAGGTCACAGCATTACACAGCGCAGACAGCTCTGCAGTGCTAGCTCAGGGTACAGGCTTGCACCCATAAATCCACCTCAGAACACACACAAATGTGTGGGACTGGCATTAATCCTGTTATCAAGGAGGGAAGGACATTTGCTCCTCCTCCCACAGAGCAGCCTACTGTGCATTGAGGATGCTCTCTCCTCCATTGGATCGCCAGGCGAGCCAGGCTGCAGCACCTCTCTCCCACTCCTGCACACCCCAGCCAGCTGCTGCTCAGAAGGGAACGACAGGAGGGTAACTACAGACAGAAATATTGGCTACTTCTCCATGCAGAGAGTCGGTTACGCTACAACACCTGACATTTAAGACCCATTAACACTTGTCCTAGAAATATTTCACAATGGGTGGATTATCCCTCAGTAGCTCAGAGAGGCCACCCCCAGCCTCCCTCTTTTCTATCTTTTTGGTCTTTCTACTCATTACCCAGGAGAAAATGTGTGATGCTGAAGCAGTGCTTTTGTCTGACACGAAAAGCAAAGGTATCTTTCTAGCTTTCTATAGGGATGATGTTTTTTTCAAAGACACTCCAACCTTCAGAATCATTCTGCACATGGCAGAGAAGTTACTGGTTCCAAAAGGGTTGGGGTTGGATGTGATGGTGTAACTTTGTGTTGATGGAGAGGGGAAGGGAAGGGAAGGGAAGGGAAGGGAAGGGAAGGGAAGGGAAGGGAAGGGAAGGGAAGGGAAGGGAAAGGAAAATTTGCTATACAAAATTCAAGTAGGTCTTTGTGGCCATAGTCTACAGCCAAGCTCTCCACTTATGAAAAAAGAGATGCAGCTAGATGCAGAATTTGGCCTTGGATGTGGAATCCTTAGTAAGAGAAAAAAGCGATGGAAGAGCAATTGCAATGTGAGTAGAGTTATGCAAAACAAATGCAAAGTGAAAAAAGAGCAAATGCTGGGACAAGTTCTATATTCTCCCCAATTTACAGTTTAAATGATTGTACCATGCATATCAGCTAATAGTTTTTCCACCAGTTTCATTTTGTCACTGTTCACTTTCTGTCAGAGATTGTTGAACAGTAGCTACAATTCATTCCAAATATGTCCACGCTTGAGGGGTGGCATTGCTACTGCTGAATTATATCTTTCAAATTTTTTTAAAGGTTCCTTGATGAGGGAAGACCTACACAGGTGTCTGATGACTGTATATTACTGAGAAATACTAAACCAAAACCGGGAGGATAGCAAATAGGGTAGGTTTTATGGTAGTTACAGCACAATATGCTTGGGAAATGTTTTTGGGCTTTTTTTCCAGACCTTTGATTCTCTGGGTACCCTCGACAAGGGGAGCACATTTTAGTTTAGCTATCCATACGTAAACACAAAAATATCTGGTCTCCCAGATGTGCTGTGGGACATACTGTTTGTAAAGTGTTTTTAAGGTTCTCCAAATTGGAAGGAATTTGTATTGTACTTTGCTTACTATAAACCAGCAGGAGCTCTTCTACAGTGAACTCCCTCCCTGCATGCTCACTTTATGGGGGTTAGAGGGCGGTACACGTGACAAACACACGGGGCTGACTCATATTCCTATTTCTTAGCTGGCATAAGTGACCTTTGCAGGATAGATTGTTTAGAATTCTGCTGGGAATATAGGTTAGCTTCAGGTTCACTGGTCTCTTTCAGTCCTCTTATAGCTGTAGGACATTTAAGGATCTGGTCCAATCAAGGAGAAAAGGAAGGCGGCTTTTCTTTGAGTCAGAAAAGGTTTTATTTTGATGGGTGCACAAAATGAGATTTTCCCCTAATCTCCTGTGTAATTCATTCACGTAATCTCTTTGTAGGCACATCATATTAATCCTTGTTATTACAGAGAGAACCTATAACATCGAAAATGTCAAAACATACTGCTCAACAGAAGAGGCCAAGATGTTGGATCTCCTTACTCTTTATACTATAATAAAAATTTACATCATTTATGTCTTTGCACTTTACTGGAAAACTTCCCTCAGGTTTGTATTCACAAGGAAAAAAAAAAGATTTAAAAAAACAGGAAAAAAAGAGAAAGTATTTGAATGAGAAGCATGCAGTGCAACATTGAGCCATGCCAGCAATGGGATTTTTCAAAAGCTGGGTGAAAGGGTTTTTAATGTGAGCTGAACCCAGAGACTGAAGAATGCTTTGCAGTTGTTTATGTTTTGCTTTATGTTCATTCTCCATGGAATCTATTGGTGCAGAGTGGACACACAGAGAAAACAAACTATAAAGCCATCATATAAATAGGTTTCTCTTGCACAATACACCATGCTCACAGGTTTTAGATTGCCATCCTTGGGCTAGGATTTGCATACAGTAAATGTGTCTTTACTATTAATGGGCATGGCTCATAATCAAAATCCCCCGTGTACTAATAAGTGATTACATCCAGAACAGTATTCTGTCCTCCCGTTTAGGATTTTGTACTGATGGACTGGAAAAGGAATTTTTTAACTCCAGTGTAAAATCCTTTTCCTGCCTGAAATAGAAACTGGGATGGTCACCTTCCCTGTGGTGGCGTGTTTCTCCCTCACTGTACTCCTGCATCCTCCCTTCTACCTGTAACTTGCTGCCACCATTCACAGAAATACATGCAAAGAGTCAGTGTAACAAACTGCACAACTGCTTTCATCAGGGTCCCTGTATTTTCTAGAAATGCTCATGAGCTCACTGTTGTGGTTTTGGAGGAGGAAGGGGGCTGCAGGGGTGCCTTCTGCAAGAAGCAGCCAGAAACTCTCTGCAGGCCCCACAGACCAAACACCAGCTGGCTCAAGGCCAGAGTCATTGACCAAGGCCAAGCCCATCAGTGACAGTCACAGCACCTCTGGGAATCACATTTAACAGGGAAAAAAACCCACAAGCTGCCACTTTTTGCCGCCAGAGAAGGGAGTGAGAAGGTGTAAGGAACTGAGCAGATACCAAGGCCGGTGAAGAAGCAGGGCAGGGACAAGATGCTCCAGGTGCTGGAGATGGAGATTCCCCACCTCCCATGGAAGATGACAAGAAGCAGAGATCCCATCTACAGCCTGTGGAAAGGCCCCACGGTGGAGCATACAGAAGACGCTGTGAATCGCGTTGGAGCAAGCCCCTGACAGCACTTGCAGCCCGTGGAGAGAGACAGAGAGAGAGAGAGAGACCCACCCTGGAGCGGTTTGCTGAGGGGGCTTGTGACCGCATGGGGGACCAGGCTGGAGCAGTCTGGGCCTGAGAGACTGAGAGACGTTCTGTGATTTTATAACTGCACGCCACAGAAGTGACACACACTGGGGCAGCTGGGGAAGAGTTGAAGCCCCATGGAAAAGGACTCACGTTGGAGAAGTTCATGAAGGACTGTCTCCTGTGGGTGGGACCCTATGGTGCAGCAGGGGAAGGGTGTGAGGAATGTCCCCCTGGCTAAGAAGGAAAACAACTTGTGAGGAACTGACCAAAACCCCCATTCCTCTCCTCTTTTCCCCCATCCGCCAGCAGTGCAGGGTAATAAATCAGAGAGTTTCTTTCCTTTATTCTGTGTCAAGTCTGTTTTGCCTGTGACACTGATTGCAGAATAATCTCTCCCTGTCCTTATCTCAACTCCTAAGCCTCTCAATATATATTTTCTCTCCCTTGTCCAGCAGAAAACAGGAGTGAGTGATAGAGCAGCTTTTGTGGGCATCTGGCCTCCAGCCAGGGCCAAACCACCACATTCACAAAGCATTTTCATTTCTCTGCTATGGACTGTATTATACTCCCTTGAGTATTTTCTCCCTTGCAAGCCTTCACAAAAATGGAGACACCAACCACAGGCAGTTTGGAGGACAGGTATTTAGGTGTCTTTCTAAATCATCTGTACTTGTATCCTTAAAATTATTTAAGCCTCAGAGTAAAACAGCTACACATCCTTGAGGATCTGGGTCACAGATGTATTAGAAAATGTTATCTTCACTTTGAAGTGCAACTTCAATAGAGATTTCCTTGCTTCATGCTGCTTCTTCCTTTCTTGCTTATTTATACCAGACACCTTTTTGTTAGTGAGAGAGGCAGAAATAAGTTTCTTTGTATTTCAGTCCCTTAACTGTGCACTCTTGGGCCACTGGTTATTTTAAGGAAGAAAATATTTTTGGGGGGTTGCACACCTGTGTTAAAGCACCACATATCACCAACAGGAAATGGAAGAAACTGCTTCTGACTGATGGGCTGGCAGCCAAACCCAGGGAGAAAACGAGCAGAGGTGACCTGAGTACCTTAGAAATTCCTGCTCTTTCTGGAAGCATAGGTTGAAACTCACTCACTTCTGTCTGAGCTGATAAATACAGCTGTGTGTGTCTTCCTACAGGAAGGCATTATAAGCAGGGCTTCTAAAATGAAGGTCCTTTTGTGTTCAACACAGACCTAATAAGATGTTGTGGTTTTGCTATGCTTTCCTAAACGATGGCAGCATAACCATGGTGTTCTGTGAGCAATGACTGGTGAGGGTTTTTTTTCAAGATGAAGTACTTTAAACATTACCACTGTCTGTAAGTAGTAATTACTAGCCATTTGATGTCATAATATTAAGCTTGCCTTTCCGTAACTTTCATAAAACTAGAGCACTGTTTTGCACACTTCTTTTAGGGGCAATTTTGATTTTTCTTGGCTAAAGCACTTCATTTTCCTTTGTACAGCATAAACTATCTTTTGGCAGCAAGTGTATCAGCCACTATTGAGTCATACTCAGCCTGCCTAATTCACCAAGTAACGTCCATTGTGCTGAGCTGCTCACTCTGCATCAACAGGGAGAGCAATCGGGGCTTGGGGGGCAGCATGTGGTTAGGGGAGAGACTCACGGAAAGAGAGAAACACCAGTCTTTGTGGCTAGTGGAGAGCAGAGGTTGGAAAGATCAGGTGTTTCAGAGTGTCCAAAGAGAAGCAGGTAAGAAGGGGGCTGCAGAAGAGAAGGGAAGGACTGTAGATATACAGGGAGATGCAAAGAAGGGGGGAGAGAAGCAGCTCAATAAAGAGCACACAGGGAACTTCAAGGGATGAAACAGAAGCCAGTTTACTGTAAGGATCTCGGGTCTCCCATGCAAAGCATGTGCAGAATTACAGGGTCTGGAGGTCTCTAATGCCATTCACGGTGACAGTGACCGTGGCTGCTTCTTACCCAAATGCATGGTGGCACACACATGTCAGGGTTCCTGACTCCCGCTGTGCTGACTCGCACACTGAAGCCCTTTCACAGCAGCCAGGGAACGGTGCCAGCCTGACTGGTCATGGCCACTGCAGTTCCGGACACTCTCTCGGGGCAAAAAAGACTTGCAAATAAAAATAAAGTACAAATGAGTAAATAAAAAGAATTCATAAATATTTTCAGAGCTATTTCTCAGCTTTGAAGGTAAACGTTCACAAATACATCCTCCTCACCCCTCACACATGTCAAGAGCTTGTCGCAGCCTCCTGAGGACCAGAAATGAATGTGAGAGGAATTGCAGAGAATCCAGGTGGATCATCATCATTCTTTATTTTATACAGTTCCAATATTTTTTCTGACTATTCTTATATTTTTATAGGAGTCCTGCATTTAAAAGGACGTTCTTTAATCAGTGGCTGTCACTGCTTTAATTATAATAGCACTACTCTCTCTACAAAGCTATGTAAATCAGACTTACTCACATTCTCATCTAGTATTTCCATATTCCATTTATTTGCAATATTCTTATGAATCTTGTAAGAATTATTTGAACCATCTCTGGTCTCCTCTGCTGAAGAATTACATTTCTCTGGATTTCTCCCACAATTGAAGTCAGCCTGGCCTCCTTCTCTTGAGGTGTTCCCAGCCCAGAGATGGGAATGAGAACATAATGATTTTCTGGGAAACTGTATCTACCTGCTCGTTTTTGCTGTACAATGGTAGGAAAAAACCCCACAACCCTACATTGTTTTGTGGTTTGTCCTTCATGGCCAGGACTTGCCCAGAGTTTAAACAGACTAGGTAGATCTGCTAACAGAAATCCAGACTCAGATGAGGATGCCTGCTGTGATTGGAATCAGCCAATTAAAGACAGAGGAAAAGCCTTTCTGGATTTGTTCAAGTGGAAAACAAGAAGAGAAGTATTAATAGCAGATTCTAATAAACCTTCACATGATCAGAAACCATATCCATCCAACTGCTGCAGCCTTTTAAGCACATGCAGTTGTGGCAAATCTTGCAGTCTTGACACAGAGAAAAGTCCCACTAGAATTAATAGGAATTTGCCTGAACAAGGATTGAATGACTGCAGACTTGCAGCCCAGCCCTAGAAGCCTTTTCTCATGACAGCATCCAATTAAAATTAATGAAGTAACTTGTTCGGGATCACCCAGGGAAATGATGGGAGAGGCGGTGGGGGGAGGGGACACGACACTCAGATTACATGAGTCATTGCCAAGTTCCTTTATGTTACAAAGTCAAAAATACTTAGAAAACAGAAATGCTGAAGCATGGTGAGAGATGCTAGCCATTAGTCGAAGTGGCTCGTAGGCAATCCGTCTGGGGTGATTAATTTGCATATATATCACTACTGTGGCACAAAGTCCTGCTTTCTGGCAATATTTATAGCCCATCTCACAATTAATTGGGTATTATAATTAAAATGTGAGAGTGTCTTATATTTTGGGAAGGAAAAGGATTATGTCTTAACATGCAGGGTGGACTTGATCTCCCTTCTCTTCACCTACAGCATGTTTCAGCTCTGCCTTGACTTTTCTGAGCAGCCAAGGGTCGATGCTCCTTCGCATACAGCTGGATGGGCCTGATTTTGCCCCTTGCCTGGCTCAAACCAGTAAATTATATTCTCTCCATAACCAACCCTCCTCCTTGCTCTGGCTCACTCTCTGTACTGGATGCAGCTGAAGGGAGGTGACATTCCTTTGCAGGCTGGCTGGGAAAGCAGCTGTTAAATCAACTTATCATCACCTATGGTGTTGGAGTGGCATGAGGGGAATGGCGAGGATGTAAGGATTTATAAATGCCTGCTATTTATAAAACAAACAAGTTTGCTTACTTGTGTTGTAAATGCCACATGGGAGACACTAAAACCAAGAAGAGTTTCAGAAACCTGATTTGCTTTTCATTGTGTATGCTGTTTGATTACCTTGTACACTTTTTTCTGTTTGCAATAAAAATAGTTACTTTCCAGTCATTTTCATTTTAGGTCTTTCTCCAGCACTCACACACCAACATAACATTTGAATTGCAAATACTGTAAGAAATATTTATTAAAGATAGTCACTTCCTCTGGGTTTTATGTATATATGCTTCTATATCTTCCTAATGTTTTCAGCTGCTATGAGCGTTTATTCTGTCTGTCTGCTAGCAGGCAGATTTTAACTAGCTCTGTGTCTCTAAGTGAGGAAGAAGGGAGGAGCAGGACACTTAATGTACTTTCTCAGAAAACTGTTCAGTCACAGATTTTGAAAGGAACATCTGAGTATTGTGCAAAAACTTCAACTCATAGAGAAAGCTCCCCTTGACTAGACAGCACCACCTTGTCTGACACCTGTGCAATGTATATGATTAAATGAATTTGAGAAGAAGATCCTTTAATGAAATTCCATCCTCTCCTACTTTTCCAGCTGCTTCCTCCCTCCCAGGTTACCTAACTCAAAACGAGGAGCTTGCTTGCAGAGCTCCGTTATACTCCAAAAGGAGCCAGAGTTAATGAACCAAAAGTATAAAACACTTCAACGCATGTCTACAAAGACCATGATGGTGCCATCCAAATCTCTGAACCCCAGAATGCAAGATACTCTTCTCCAGTATGCTAGCTGCTCATGGAAACAGTACAAGAGGAATTAAAAAAAATCCCTCCCTAACATGCAGCAGAAAAAAATCACACAGGCCACCGATAAAGGCAAAAAGGGTAAGTCAGCTCCCCCGTGGGACAAACACTTCTCCCAGGCTTCTTCCAGGGACAAAGTGAAGCATTTTCCCATTAGAGCAGACACTGTTATCATTTTCTGAAAAGGAACAAAGGCCATATTGGATTTTCATTCCCTTGAGCTGAAGTTGCAAAAGTCTGTAAAGTCTTAGTTTTCTTCTCAACTTCATGACCAGCATTTCAAAACAATTTATATTTGCTGCTCAGCCAATATTATTTCTTTTGGAAGCCTGTATGTGCTTATTAGGCCTCCATAGCAGAAAGAGTAATACAGCAGTGAGCTGGTGGTGTGTCTGTCCATAGGGTCAGGCTTACCTTTCATGGTGTCAGATGTAGACGCATAAAGCTGGCGTAAACTTGTGACCTTTCTGGCTTTCATAAGGTAAGTGATGATGGTGGCATTGCCTGTGACAGGGGTCGGCAGTGAAAGCATCTGAAGCCACTTAAGTCATAGGCCAGTAGTATGCAGAAGTACACCATTAACCTGAGGGTGTGCAAAGTGCCCCAACTCACTAGCTAGCCACCTTTACTCCGTGACTCTCCTCCACCCTTTGTTACTACCAGCTTGTCTCTGGTTTCTGCAAAGATTCTCGTGACATATATCAATGTAAACAGGATTAGAAGGCGGCCCCTTGATTTTCCATCTAATCTTTGACAAACAAAGAAGTTCTACTTTTTAAAAAGAAATTAATTAATTTGGTAGAATGTTGTCAAATTAGGTACTTTATGTTTCCTGAGCTGTCAACAATCACCGAAGAGAGAAAGGGTCAAGAATCTGCCCTAATGTGCCAAGATCTACATGTCCAAGAGATGTAGTACAACACTGACCTATTGCTTCCAGCCAGTGCCTTGAGAAAGGACTTTCTAATTTCAAAGTCGAAGGCCTGTGCTCCTTCCACAGAAACCCCTGAGAATTCTGGTTTGAACAGGCGCAGGACATTGCTTGAAGAGTCTGATTTTCAGAAATTCTGGGCTCCAGCTTTTCTCATGGGCCTCAGTTGAAATGGAAGAAGATAAGAAATGCTGGTCCTGAGACACCGGGCCACCAATGCTTTGCCTGGATCATTTGCAGTGTTGGTGAAGGGGGGCTCCACCCATTCACAGCTATCGCACAGCAGTCACAGACAGCACGAGCACCCGGCTGATATTCTACAGGCAGTACTCATGTTCCTGTCAGCTCAGCTCATGTGGACTGGCTTCCAAAGTGCACAACATTTTACACTGCACACCACAGCTGCCCTATAAATTAAATAGCGTTGTAGCACAGTGTAGAACAGCAGAAACCTAAATAATAACTTATGTTTAATGTTTTTTGAAATTGTTCACAGTGATGCACAAAATAAGAGCTCCAGATTAAAGCAAACAGAATACGCTTCTGTCATAAAGTCAATGCATGTAGCATATGCCACATTGCAACTTATAATTAACTCTGGTTGTATTTAGGGAATATGGCATGACAATGCATGTATCATGAAGCCAAAAAAAATTTCAAGTGTCTTGAATTTCCTGAGTAGTGTTATTTTAGCAGTAGGATACCCTATTCTCCTACTGTCTTACTGCATTCATAAAGTGAAATAAATATTTTCAGTGCCATTTGCTATCTATAATGATGATTGATGCTTTAATTTTGAAGTTGCTGTATTAAATTGTGTCATTAATGGGATTATCCCCCTCTCTGTCTCCCCTAAATGATGTCACTATTTTCCCTTCAAGTTAAGTCTCCTGACTACATTTTCAACTATACGAGCAGAAGGAAGCTTGTATTTTTTCATTACAAAATGTACTTTTAAGGTTAATGTCTTTCCTTTTTATAGCAGATACACATATAAAGCTGTTTCGGAGCAGCACCAGTTGAAATACTGTTTGTGTTTGGTAAGATACAATTACTAATGTAGAACCAGCAAGGAGACCCACAGGCTACACAAAATCGTTATTTTTGATAAGTCATACTCATAGTTCAGTGAGTCTGGTGGTTTACTTGGAACTTACACTTCATCTACAAGCAAATCTCGTTGCTAGTCTCATTCTTTTTGCTCTTGCAGTAGATTAAATTGGCATCACAGTGAACATGGAGTTTTCAGTTCAAGAAACAGCCATGGCTGGTGTTGGGCCTTTCTTCCCCTGAAGAATATACACACTGTTCATGATAAATTGAGTGTCTATGGCAAAAAGCTGCCAAGGATTCCAGCTCCTTCCTTTGTAAGAAAAAAACCTGCTTTGCCAAGATGTCGGCTCACTACAGCCTGAAAGAGCAGATGCTCTGTGCATTGGCAGGCAAACATAAGCCTTTGTGGCAGTCAGTGGAGAGAGAAGGGGGAGATGTGTTTTTGTTGAGACCACAGGGTGAGCTTACAGTATCTAAAACAACTTTCCATTTTCCTTCCTCCATGTAAGTTAGGTTAGAGAGAAGAAAGAAGTTAGGCTAGGTCAGTGACGCTTCAGTCTGAATGGCTTGAAGTTTCCTTTCACTTACAGAGACAGAGAAATGTGACTGACTTCATTCACTTCATTTATGGAAGATGTACGTGCACAGAACCTCAGCCTCTGGCAGAAACCACATCATTTATGCTGAGAGAGTGTCTTTGGTGCATCACTGCCAGAGCACAGAGGGGACATTACTTTAAGATATGGCCAACAAAGTCTTTGCAGTTGTCCAGGAAATCAAACAGCAAAAAGGATGTACGGGGAGAATCGCCTCTCTGGCCATGGTGTCTTCTCCTCCATAACAATTCTGTAATTTCTAATGACTAGCATTCAGTAATGTCTTCTGCCCTTATGATCAAACTGAACCCTCTAAAATGTATGGAGCTATATAGATTTGGCAATAGAAGGAGCTTGTTATTCAGTCAAAGTGGACCAAGCCTTTTGGTTCTGACTGAATGGCAGTATTACTCTATAGACTAGGCCGTGTCAAACAGGGTTAGTCACTCAAAGAAAGAAAAATACTAAATAATACAGGGATATGAAAATAAACCACAATATCATGCTATTACCACGTTGTATTTTATAAGGACCATGCTGCTATATTAAATGACAATCCAGTTCATTGTTAGTATTAAGAGAAAGTTGAAAAAGACCCGTTGAATTGTAAATGTGGACAATAGCACAGCTCCTTATACATTTTGAGGTGCTGCTGTTTATTTGAGAAAGATGACTCTGTTCTTGACATTTGCTCTTATATTCCTGCTGATAAAGCACTGGAAATCTGTAGAGGCAGTTTCTTAATAGTTTGTCTTATAAAAAATTCCAAGAACATTCAGCCAGCCAAACAGTGCAACCAACAATAATATGCTAACTTCTCTCTTAATTGCCTCTTTTAAACCAGACCAGCTGAGTGTCAGCTACCTTACATTTTTACTGGGCAAAACTCAATGCTTTTTTTTTTTTTTTCCCCAGTAACACAGAGTATAAAAGAAATAATTCAGAATTATTGAATATTTTTGCTGCCCAGAAATGTTATCCTTCATTCTTCAATCTTATTTATTTATTTATTTATTTAAGTATTGGCAACTTTAAAATAATTTTGAAGGCAAAAATTGAAAAATCTTCTTTGAAAACAATTATTTTCAGCATGTTTATATTTACATTTTTAAAAAATTTTTAAACTGATAGCCAAATCAGTGAAAAATTGTGACTGTTGAACAAATGAAGTTGTGGTAAATAAATAAATAGTAAAATCTAAGAGTCTGAGTCACTCCGCTCTAGATACTGCATGTCATAATTTTTTCAGATCATTCTTTGGTTAGGAATATGTCTTACTTTCATCTGTCTGTAAAGCTGTGAGTGTATATCGAGCCTTGATTTCTGTAATTGATTGATGAATTATCACTAACTCTTCCAAAATTTCTACTACTGTACAGCCTAACATCACCACTGATATTGGGCTTCCATTGGGTTGGACTCTGAGCAAACAAATTTAATCCCCATTTAGAATGACTCGTAATTCAAGTGCTTAAAAACGATCAAAGTAGAAGAAGAAAACACCCAAATCTGCACAAAGGTGGACTGAATGACTTCCCTCGAGTGTTGCAAGAAATCTGTAGGAGAGATGAGAAACTGAACCAACATCTCCTGATGTTGGTTCTCTGTGGTGCCTTCCTACAAGACAATCCTTCCTGGAGAGAAAAGACAAACTGTGCTTATTATTTCATCATTTACTGATCTCCAAGGGTGGTGAAGCTGCTAGTCCAGGGTCACCTCTGCCTCCATGAGCATAATGCCAGCTGCTCAGATGCTGGTGCAGAACAGGGTGAGAGGTGAACCGTGTGGTTTTCTCATTATGGTTTGCTGTGTGTGTTGGCACATCATCTTTGAGTCTAAGCCACAGACCCAGATTAGGCTGTGGTGGGCACTGTACAATCCCAGGCCAAATAAACTAGTACTTTTCTCAAAGAGCTCATAGTTTAAGCACTGCTGGAATCTCCAGTACCTGAAGTGCTTATGACTGCAAATGAAAACAGGACTGTGTAGCCATGACATATGTAAGGCTTCATTACTTTTATAAATAACAACAGGCTCAGAGGCATATGAGGATCTGGGTTTTAATATGCTGATGAAAAGTTCTGTGTTTTTATTCTCACAACAAGTTTTTTTTTCCCTGTTTGGAATGTTGTGTTATTTCTGAGATTTTAATTAGTGATTTTCAATAAAGTTTCCTGGAAGAAAGACACAAAGGGAGAAGAAAAAATATTTTAAAAAAGAGAAATTACATGGAAATATGACAGGAAGGAAAGCTCTTTTCCTTCTAACTGTCATGCAAATAAAATGGATAAAATTGTCTTGAAGAATATTTATTTGCTAAATGCCATCCATCTGTTTATAAGGGAAAATAACAGAAAACCACAAGGAAAAATGAAGGAAAGGAGATATAGCTAAACTCCTGCCTTTCATTTTAATTAACAAGAAAATAATCTGGTTAAATAATGGTATTTGGATTCCAAATCCAAGGACATTCTCCCCTCTCCCCAAAAGTCTGAAATCTTTGCTGACAGGACAGCTTGTACATAAATAATTTTAAATTAGAATATGTTTATCTCTTTCTCTTTAATTCTCTTTATTTATAATAATTAATCACAATTAGCTGACCTATATCATATATAGAGTCATACCGAGTGTATTGAAAGGCTGTTTCAAGAAAGCAGACGCTGTTCTGATAGGCAGCATCTCACACTTTATGAAACAACCTCCTTATGCAACAACTGTGCCTCGCTGGCAAAACAAGACCTGCAGCAAGAGACACGTTCCAGTAAAGCTAGAACCTTTTCCCAGGAAGAATCAGGAGACTGGTCGGTTTAATTAATATTTGACACCACAGATCCACTTCGTTTCCAGTTTTCTTAAATGCATTGTGGAAAGTTTCTTTCTTACTGAGTATTAAAAGCATCTTACACAAACGGACAGGAAAAACCCTTCAGTTTCCGTTACTCTAGCAGAGTGGTTATTTTCCCATGGGAAGTTTCTCTATGTGATTGCAACAGAGCATTTAGGTTTCTGGAGAGAAAGAAGTGGGTGAGATAGGAGCTTCAGAATTAGTCAAGATCTGAAAGATCCTGTTGAGCTTCAGTTAAAACCCCTGATTTTGCTTGTTCTAAACCACAGTAGTTACTTAACCATAAAATTGCCATCTTCCTCTCACTAGTCTGAATGCACATTTGCCTGCCCTTATAAAGAAAGTGTTTTAAGGGCTTAAAAAACCAGCAGCTTTATTGGTGCTCCATTCACCACACTGCAATAATCAGTGGGTTTCAGTCTATATTGCAATGGTAGGAGATTTCAAAGCAAGTTTCCATTATGTGGGAAGGGAAGGCAGGCTGTATGCTTGAAATAATCACTGGAAGTGTTTCCCAACAGGTTACATTCTAATTTGTTCTGAATGAGTTATATACAGTTGGTTCTTCCTTGGGCAAAGTGATAAACTAAATGACATCCTGAGGTCTTTTGCAGCTCTGTTTTTGTGATTTATGATTAGTCTTTGCTGGTGAGCATTCCGGGAGCTGTACAAGAACATGTGTTTCTCTTGGTGTTCACACACAATTCCAAGGCATGCTAAAAGGAGCTGGCATTACTCCTGGGCCAGGGCTGAGCTGCTGTCAGGCCTTCCAACTAAAGCTGGTTAAAGCTGACTTGGTGCTGGAATAGAAGACCTTTGGAGAATACCAAGTTGCTAAGAAACAGCTGGAAAATGACAAAAATTCTGTCCAGCATGAGACAGAACACCATGGTTCCACTCACTTCTGATTAGTATTTAGGATCATAGAATGGTTTGGGTTGGAAGTAACCTCAAAATTCATCTAGTTCAAACCTCCCTGCCATGGGCACAGACACTCTCTGCTAGACCAGGTTACCCAAAGCCACATCAATCCCGGCCTTGAACATTTCCAGCGAGGGGGCATCCACAGCTTCTTTAGGAAACCTGTTCCGGTGTCTCACCACCCTCACAGGGAAGAATTTCTTCCTTATATCCAATCTAAATCCATCCACTTTTAGTTTAACACTATTACCTCTTGTCCTGTCACTAGAGTCCTTGATAAACAGCCCCCCTCCATATTTTCTGCAGGCCTCCTTCAGGTACTGGAAGGCTGCCCTAAGGTCTTCACAGAGTCTTCTCCAGGCTGAACAAGCCCAAGTCTCTCAGCCTGTCTTTATAGGAGAGGTGCTCCAGCCCTCTGGTTATGTTCGTGGCCCTCCTCTGGATTCACTCCAACAGTTCCATGTCTTTATTATACTAGGGCTGGATTATCATCATCCTGGCCATACTCACATTTGGCCAAATGTTTCTTGCTCCCTAACCTCCCTTTCTGATTTAATGGATTAAAAAGCCTTTTTCTGTTCAGTGCATGGCGGCTGAAAACTGACTGCTGGGAAGGAAAGTCCACAAACAGCTCTGAAGCAACCAGGAATGCTCCTTGTTTTTAAGGCTTTCTGGCAGAGGATTTTTTTCTGTTAATAGATTGGACCTGTAACACACATCACCATATAGACATGCCTCAGCTACCTCGAAATGAACCGATAATGTGCCCAGGTGAAGTACCAGGTTAAGGAACTACATTCCTTGTAGCACAGAGACAAGCATCTACTTCAAGTATCTCTGTACTACTGCACTGATATATATATATCTAAAAACCTTTGCAATGAACAGACAAAGTTGAGATCTGCTGATTTCGTGTTGAGATCCACTGGTAAACTGAAGCTGTGCCTCATTGCATGACGGGTTACTTCTGGGATAAAACATCACAACTGTGCATTAAAAAAGCTTATTTTTGGGGGACTGGAGTGGACCTTCACATGGTTTTCCCAGACACTTGTTGTAGACTGACCACTGGTATTTATATGAAGACCTGTGCCTGTTGGTGCTTTGTGACAATCTCAAGAGAAATGGCCAATATCAGCAAAGAAACAGAGATGAGCCTCAGTGTATAAAATTGAGGGCACTTGAACAGGAGTCTTCTCATCTGCAAAATGAGAATACTTGAACATTCCAGACAAAAACATGAAAGCATCACTGAGAAAAATCCCTTTTGGATAAACTGCCTGTGAAAACACAGCACAAAGTATATATGAATCATCTCTTCATCAAATGAAAAGTGAATTGGTAAAAATCTTGAGAAACAGCATTTAAGTTTCATACTCTTTGTGGGGATATTGCCAAAACTGAGAGCTCAAAACCACTCTTGCTCATCTGATTAAATTCTTGTGAAGAGAAGTAAAATTCACAGTAATGGTTTCTAGCATTCTGGTGCTTGTGGTAGAAGCAAGATTGTAAATTCTTTCACACTTCCAAAAAGAAAGCTACGGTAACTCTATTGTTACTCTGTGTGTATCACAAGTAAGAATTGTTAAGTGCTCATTTTTAAGAATCAGACTCCATTATACTGCTTACAGGAAACCTCATTTATGTGTCTGTTTTTTCTTTCCTAGGGAAATGCAAAATTAAGTTATCATGACAACATTTTATTGTGTACAAAATTAGCTCGATTACTAAATCAGAAAAGAATTCCAATAGAAACAGATACAACAATAGTATGGCAAATAAAATCCTTATGGCTCCTTCTTCCTGTATTTAGAAAATGAAGAATGATTAGCCACATATTATAGCAGGACCTGTGTTGTTGGCTGCATAGTGCAAAAATATTGATTTAAAGTGGTATTATGCATGCCCTATTCTGCCTATTAAATTTGTTCTGGTTCATCCTGATAATGTTTTGTGTATATGAAAATTATCTGGAAATGGAGGTTCACAAGTAATTGTCCTTTATTTTGGTTCTGTGTAGATTTTGGTTTTATATTCATGTCACAACAGCTGTGACATGGTTTCTGTGGATTAGAAGTCTGAAGGAGCTGATGACTTTTCACGACACATGCACATAATAAACCTCTAAAAGGATATAAGGTACAAGGATAGTAAGTTCTGTTCCTACCTAACTTGAGGCCTTGACAAGTTAGACACTTAGCTGATGTGCTTAAATAAGAAACGAGGTCACATTAGGCTTCCTACATAGTTAATTCATGCTTCCTGAGGGAAATGCAGCCCACCTATGATATGAATCACCCACTGGAGGTGCCTAGCATTCTTCATTGACTGCAAAGGGACCCTACAGTGACCTTGATCTAAATATAGATTCTTTAGTTAGGTACTTGAAGTTAGTTTAAAGGAATCCGAGACTCTCTAGATAGTTAGACAGGTTTATATTAGAGAGGGAAAAAGGCAAGATGAACGTAGAAGACATGCTGTGTTTAAAGAACCCAAGAGCATTTAGTATTTGAAGTTTTGATAAGAAGAAAAAAAGCAACACCTTACAAAAGAACTTCTGTCCCTTGTTCTTTATGTCCCATTTTGGCCTCCGACCTTTAATTCCAGAAAAGAACCCAAGCCAAAAATAAACACTCCACCCTCCTGCTCTGGTTAAGACAGTTACTTGCTCAGGAATGTTAAGACAACCTGTCCTGGGTCAGACCAAGGGTCCATCTCTGCCAGTACCCAGTCTCCAACAATAGCCACAAACACCTGTCTATGAGGGAGCACAACTACTGCAGCAAACAGGATGAGACATTTTTCTGCAATATTCCTCCAATTTCTAGCAGTTGGTGGCTCGGGGCATCCTTTGTAGTTAACAACCTTCAATTGCATTTCTCATATATTAACCTGTCAAATGTCCTCTTTAAGCTGGGTAAACTGTTGTCGCCCACAATTTCCTGGGGCAAGGAATTCCACCACTGAGCTGCATGTTGTTTTAAGACTTCCCTTTGTTTCTTCTGGTTTTGCAGCATTTTCTGTACCATATCCTTTTGCACTCAGCAACAAGGAATCCTTGGTGGTCCTTCCCTCCTTTGAAGCCTCTGAAGGGTGTGTAGGGAACTCTTTGGTGCAAGCTCACGAATGACAGACTGAGAGACCTGGGAAATGCTGCCTCCTTTTCCTCTCACGCAAGGCTCAAGAGGACACAACTGCCCAGCTAGAAGAAGCAGCTAAAACAGGAAAGGCCTCCAAAACACCGCTACTGTGGAAGGACAACATCAAAGGGAGAGGACTGAGGATGGATCACATGCAAGGGCTTTGTAGCTAGCTGAAGAAAAACATTCAGAGATATGTTAAATCCAACATATCTGAGAACTTCAAAAGAGGTCATTCTGCAACTGTAAGAGTTCTTGAGAGGACAGACAGAAGCAGCCTCCAAAACTATGCCACTCCCCACTCCCTGAAAGTTTTTTACCCTGTGATATAAAAACAAAATTAATTTTGATGGGTTACTGTCTCCTAAACCAACACTGAATGCTAAACCTCAGAAATTGATTGGAACATTTTTTAAATTCCCCTTAAAAAAAAAAAGAATGCAGTTAGCCTGTGATAAAAAAAGAAACTATGTTAGGGAACACTGTGTTTTAAGACAGTATTAAGACAATTATTTTTAAAGAATTAGGCAAAAGATCAGCAAAAAAAAAGAGATCAGACTTTTCAAGGAAATATGCTAAGCAGGGGAGGCTAGGTTTCTCCAAGAACTTTTCAGCCCAGCTTTAATTCAAAGTTGGTTACAAAGTGCATCCTTTGCAGAAACCAGAAAAAAAGTTTTAATATTTGTGCTATTTTTACCTTTTTTTCCTAATTATTTCACACAAAGTTCCTTCTAGTTGTTACAGTCGTCTACCCTACTTATACATAAACACTTAACCAGTGGCTGTGACTAAGACATCTAGTAACCTTTCCCGTTCCAAGCACATGCTTTATTATCTCCTGGAATAGTCACAGCAAGTTTACTATGGGTATGAACATGAAATGGCCCAGGAAGCGAGTAAAAAGAGCATTGATTTCCATTGGGTTCTTAGGGAAATGAAATATTGGTATGAAGGATACATTTACATTGTGTGATCAGTTACACGAGGTGTCTTTGGATCCTCCAGCTGGAGCAGGGAGTTAATGACATGTTGGCAGGCACACCTAACTGGACAAATCAATACAGATAATTTGTTTGCACACAGTACAATGTTATCTCAGCACTGAAGTAGACCAGGGAGGTGGCTTCCCTGCAGGAAAGCACTGACTTTGCTTTTGAAAAGGAGTGCCTGCAGCAACCCCCTCTGTGCCATCCTGTCTGGTTTCTCAGAGTCCACAGAGGCTTGTGACTCCAGGTGTTGGGAGCAGGGAAGAAAGCTGCTCTTGCAAAATGGCAGCGTGTGATGTGTGAAAACCCAAATGATGCGCTGATGGGGAGCACTGAAAGGGAACCAGGATAATACAGGCTGCTGAGCTATGCAGTACTGTGGGAGATTTCTACCCCTCTAGAGCTTTTACTTGTCTTTGTTTCATTCCCTTTGATATTTTCTTTTTGCCTCAAATTTGCTCCTACCCATCCCCTGTCTTCCACCACACCAGTCTCCCTCCTTTTTCCCCATATCCCCTCACTCAGGATTTGACATTCCCTGTCCCTATTTTCTAGCCAGAGCTCCTCAAAAATGGTCAGACCCTGAGTGTAACAGCATGGCATATGAAATGAACTAACAGGAACCTTAATACAAAAGTTTTATGATTTCTGGCAATAGGCTTATTTTTCTTAATTTATTTCTATCTGCCTTCTATAAGGGAAAGGAAATCTTCACGTGTAAAGTCTCTTCATGAGGATATACGGCTCCCACAGTGTCAAATGTGTTCAAGCCCAAGTCTCTATTACAAGTACTTATGTGCTGTGGTTGGCAAACACATTAAGAGGAAGAAATAATAGGTGGGAGTGTTTTGACATCAGTTAAAAACCACTGAACTTTCTAAGTTTCCAGTTTCCATGTCCCTACAAAGTACTTTGTATACTTCCATGAGAGCAACGCCAAATGTTGGGAGGTGATAAGTGCTGGAAAAACTCCTGGCCAGGATGTCACATCTCATCACAACCCATGCCTGCCTCCATCTCAAATACATGTTATTAGCTTGTTTGAGGCGTGAAGTGCTGATTTTTCTTTGCAATTTCATCTTTAGCAGATGAATGAAGATATATTACCAAATGTCAAGGAGCAGCAAGGTCAGGCCGCAGGGATCTAAGTGCAACCACAAGACAACAAGAGCTCAGAGCCATGGTACCAGTGCAATGGGAGCTGAGAGGATCTGCTGATGTTAAGTGGGGTCAGCCAAGAGTCCCATAATTTCTAGACATGTCCACAACAATGAGGCACCTCTGTGGCACCAAGCCAGGAAGTCATGTCATGAAGACAAAGTCAAGATCAGCAAGGTGCATGGTCGGAGAGGTCATTCCTGCTCAAACAAGGACCAAGGTTGAGGCTTGAGCTAAATTTGGCTGCCACACTAGAGGGGAACGCACCCCAGAAAGGCTTCTCACAGCAGTTTCTCCCAGTCTAGTTGCTTTCCCAGCAGACCCTATGTCACATCAGCCAAAATCCCATGGTGGGAGAAGAAGATGCAGAGCTTGATGGTGCCCTCAGAGCCCTGACATCAAGGCATCAAGGTGAAAATGGATCTAATGGATCACTGATGATATATATGCATATTATAGAATCATAGAACCATAGAATTTCCTGAGTTGGAAGGGACCCATAAGGATCATCTAGTCCCAACTCCTGGCTCCACACAGGGCCAGCCAAGTCAGAGCATGGGACTGAGTGCATCATCCAGACACTTCTTGAACTCAGCCAAGCTCGGTGCTGTCACCACTTCCCTGGGGAGCTCGTTCTAGTGCCCAACTGACCTCTCAATAAAGAACTTCTTCCTAATACCCAACCTAAGCCTTTCCAGCTTTTGTAATCTATCTTAAATATTATATATATACATATACACACACTTATATACATGGTTGTTGTGTTTGCTTTGGTACTCTGATTCGCTTTACGGGCACATCTGGCCCCAAACTTATAAACCAGCCAAAACTACAATGATGCTGGAATTACATTTCAAATATATACAGTTGAATAATACATGGAATTTCATAAATCCAATAGCTGGATATTATTAATACTTTTGCCATTATTTGGGTTCTATACCTGGGCAGATTTCTTTCAGCTTTGAAAGGGCTTGTTAATTTTCTAGCTGCCTCTTGTATTGCTACAACTGTTTTCTCTGACTGAGCATCTGTAATGCTCTGGATGGAAACACATCCCAGGAATAGACACTCTGGAGATTATACACTTCTCTTAGATACATATTTCAAAAACTTTACAGAGGGAAATAAACTTGCTAGTAAAAACTACAGAAGCACCCCCCCTTCGACTGATAACACATAGACTACCAGATATGTCCTACTGAAAAGTTAATTAGCATTATAGAGAAATTTTAAGAGACCTTGAGAAAAAAAAAAATAAATTAATGTGTTCTACTGACATTTCAGGCTTTGTTTCCAGATACCTAGATATCTTTGGTTAACGGCAATATGATTTCCAAAAAGCATATTCATGTCGGGCAGAATTCTTAGACTCATAGAATCATGGAATGGTCTGGGTTGGAAGGGACCCCAAGGATCATAGAGCTCCAACCCCCTGCCACAGGCAGGGCCACCAACCTCAGGCCTGGATCTACAGAAGGTTGCCCCAAGCCCCATCCAACCTGGCCTTGAACACTTCCAGGGACAGGGTATCCACCACCTCTCTGGGCAGCCTGTTCCAGCACCTCACCACTCTCTCTGTAAAAAACTTCCCCCTAATATCTAATCTAAACCTTCCTTCCTTTAGCTTCAATCCATTCCCCCTTGTCCTGCCATTGCCTACACTTTTAAAAAGTAGAATCCCCCCCCGTTTGTATGCTCCCTTCATGTACTGGAAGGCTGCAATGAGGTCCCCCCGCAGCCTTCTCTTCTCCAGACTGAACAAGCCCAGCTCCCCCAGCCTCTCTTTGTAGGGGAGGTGCTCCAGCCCCCTAATCATCTTTGTGGCCTCCTCTGAACCCTCTCCAACAGTTCCACATCTTTCTTCTATTTGGACTCACAGATGGGCAGTCAGGACAGTCAGACACAGGACTCCAGATGGGGCCTCACAAGGGCAGAGTAGAGAGGGACAATCACCTCCCTGTCCCTGCTGGCCACCCCTCTTCTGATGGAATTCCTCCTTTATGGACAGGCACTATTTCTGGGAATTAGCTGAAAAAGCAGAAATTTCTCAGCAGATTAGGCTGAAAGGCCTGATTAAACAGCCCTTTTGGGCAGAACAGCAGCCCTCTGTAATAAGCAGTGGAAGACTATTAACATCATCTGATGAAATGAAAGAATCTTTTCAATTCTCAAAACACAAGGACCCCACTGGGCATGAGCACAACAGTGTGGTGGGGCTACTTACTCAAAGATCGTCAGCAGCTATGGTAGTGCAGCACAGAGGCCTTCACCACTGTATGAGAGGGAAGTATGTTAATGAATAAATTCCTTTATACAAAGGAATTCCTTTGTATAGCAAGGTCCAGCACTCGCCCTCCCCTTGTAGGTTCCTGCACCATCTGTAGCAGGAAATTGTCCTCAACATACTGCAGAAATTGTCTGGACTGCATACGACTGGATGTATTGCTTGCCCAGCAAATATCTGGGTAGCTGAAGTCCCCCATAAGGACCAGGGCCTGCGATCTCGAGGCTACTCCCAGCTGCTCATAGAATCCTATGTGATTCTGTAAATGTAGGACATTGTCACAGGGATCCACACACCATTCCTTCAACTTTTTTCTTAGAAGGAACTTGGGCAGTGTAACAGTTATTTTTGGAAGCTGACATTGAGGAAAGACCTAATATTGTTCTCTGTGACAAAAGCAGGGATGACATGCTATGTTGTAACTTCAAACTGGTACCTCTCTCCAGCAATGGCTGGTGGCTGGTTAGAAACTGATACAGAGAGGAGTCCTAGCAGTCAGCCTGAAAATCACAGAATCACAGAATCGTAGGGGTTGGAAGGGACCTCAAGAGATCATCAGGTCCAACCCCCCTGCCAAAGCAGCTCCCTAATTCATATTGCACAGATAGGCGTCCAGATGAGTCTTGAATATCTCCAGAGAAGGAGACTCCACCACCTCCCTGGGCAGCCTGTGCCAGGGCTCTGTCACCCTTACTGTGTAAAAGTTCTTCCCCATGTTGGTGCGGAACTTCCTGTGCTCCAACTTGCAGCCATTGCCCCTTGTCCTGTCTCCACAGACCACTGAAAAGGGGTTGGCCAATTCCCCCTGCATCCCATACTTAAGATATTTATAAACATTAATTAGGTCCCCCCTCAGTCTTCTTTTCTCCAGGCTGAACAGCCCCAGCTCACTCAGCCTTTCCTCATACAGGAAATGCTTTTGGGCTGCATTTTGCATCCAAATCAAGTTGACTTTGACAATCAAACCCATCTTTGGCTGCCACTGACAACTTATTTGCACCATTGCACACAATCCAGTGATCAGAATGTGGTATTTTAGGCACCCAAGGAGAAAAAAGTTTATCTTCCACCATCTACAATCTTTTGGGTTTCAGCCTGCGTTTAATACCGGCATTCACATCTCATATTCTCATCAGCTTCTCACATCATGACCTAAAGAATCTTTGACACTTTCATTATCTTCAGAGGCATTAAGCCATCATCACATTATTCCTTTCGATTTGTTTTCTGAAGAAAAAATCCTTCGATAATTGATAGAGACAGCAGACATTTCATTCATCCAATGGGCCATAAATTAATTGTATATAGTGAATAATATCCTGTGCTATATATACACAACTCTCAAAACCAGAAATTTGGTCTTATTATCACTTCATTCCCAAAATGAGTCAATATTTGAGTCTGAAATTAATTGGGAAAAATGTGAATTGTTGGATATCTCCCAGCAGCCATGTAATGGAGAATCTCTCTCAAAGGAACCTCCACAGGGAAATGAATGCAATTAAGGACCAAGGTAATAAACTGCCAAGAAATTTCAACTAGCTAGAGAAGCCTTATTTAAACCCTGAGTTCCCCCAGTGAGGTGAACTGGGAGTGTCATCTGTCCCTGAGCTGTTGCAGAAAGATTTTTTAAGTGCAAAAATGAATATTCTATATAAATATCTCTGTATTTTCTTTTGCCTCTCTGCATATACCCTCCTAACTTATTAGAAATAAATTAATAGCGTTTGTAGAGGTCTCCTGTGTGAGTCTGGTTAGCACCCTGTCTATTGTTTGAAGAAAACCAAGTTATTACAGGCAAAGTGGCAAATGTGTTCTCCTTTCCCCAATGTTCAACAGTGCTCTGAATTGCTGCCTTTACTACTGTAGTGATAATTAAAATTAAGAAACTAGATCAGATACTCCTGGACTGTCGTGGGTCCCAGAATGCCTTACAATACTTTAGCTAATGAACAACTGCACTGGCCTGAAGCTCTTCAGGAAAGCAGGTCACCCCTTGGCAGGGTCCCAGTGGCAGAGCACATGTTGTAATAAGAAGTGGTTTAATGGCTTGCAGACAGCTTCATACAACAATCTAAATATCAGCTTTATCAGGCACACTGTGCAGTCTGAGCTGGCAGAAGCTGGCCTTTTCCTCTGATGCAGGAGAGTGCCGTGCCACAGCAAACGGCACACCGCAGTGCTGCTGGGACTGTCCAGCAGCCAGGCAGCTGAAGGAGCAGAGAGACACCCAAGGATTAAAGCCACCTTCAGCAGAGAAACTTCTGCCGACACCCCGCATTCGCTGTGTTTATTCGGGGACATGTATCACACCAGGCCGCAGCGACCTTGGGCTTTAATGGCTGCAGGGATCGTGCCTCCATCGAGTGCGTGAACTTAAGAGGAAACACAGAAATAAACCTGAGCCCAGAATAGCAAAAAGGGTGTTTGGCTGATCTGAGGGAACAGCGCAGAGAGAGCAGCTTTCCACCCTGGAGACCAATGAGACAAATTCAAAACCATTTGGAGCACACAGCTAGATACAATTGTTTAAGAGCCACTGAGACTGCTGAAGGAATTTCAGCTCTCCCGTTCCCCACCCCTTGCCCTCGATTTACTCCTTTCCCTATTATGCACATCTCCTCTGACTTTACAACTGTTAACACTCACTCTAATGTGTCATGTCTTTGCTGTATTGTCTGTGGCTCTGACAAGCTTTAAAATTACCTAATTGCATTGCTCTATCTGAGATCCTGGGAAGCATGCAGCATTTGGGAACATGGGGTGGTGGGGGGAAAAACAAAACCAAAAAGGTACTTTTCATTTGGTTTTCTGATTTAGGAGAAAAAAATAACCTACAAGGTTTCCCAAACAGAAGGCTGGAATACAAGTCCTCCGAAAAGAATGTGATAGACCTGGTTGTCATTTTAAACAATTAGTGTGTGCTTTTACACTGCTGTCACCAGGAGACACTTTGCTTCTGCTGAACATGATGGTGAACGGTGAGCAGAAGAATAAAGAAGCAGCATGGCAAAGGCTGGTGCGGGAATGGAGGAGCAAGCACAGCTCTGATTCATCAGGAGAACCTGTACAAGAAGGGAGCTCTATTTGATGGTAACAAGAGAAAGAATACTTTAAAAAGCCAAAGAAAAAGGCAAGGAGAAGATGTATGTGCAGTGGGCTAAGTGCTAGGTAGGGACTTCAGACAATAGTGCTGGAGTAAGAGAAGCTGTTAGCTTGCAAACAGGGTCACGGGAGACAGAAGTTTTTGGGAAGACAATGCTCTGGAAACTGCGTGACTGAGGGGAAGATTGAGAGTGCAATGGCCAGCACAGCACAGAATATAACATAGAGTCCTCGTGTAAAAATAGATGGGTTAGGGGAACAGAAATAGAATCGATAGTTTGGATGAAAGACGAAGTCAGGGCAAAGAGCACGGTTAAGGAATTCATAGAAGACTTTGCCAACCCAATAGATTATAAATCTGAGGTTGAAAAAAATCTTTCTACACAGTTAAAAGTGGCATATGTGGCAAGAAAAAGTTTATTGTTAAATTAACCGTGGAAATATATTCTGGAGCAGGCGTTCCTAAGTCTTCTGCTCAGTAATGCCTCAAAACCACCTGAATTCCTTGTGGGTCACAATCTGAATTGAAACCATACTTTGTCTGAGAATGAAAGTATTTCCTAGCCTTCTTAGCTCTGTGTTATGGACCAGTTTGAGAATTAAACCTTTTTTAGAGACTCCAGAGGGCATGAGACTGAAAGAAGTGGTGGCAGCAGGAGTCGGTCAGTAAATTTGGGATAAGGAGGGGCGAATGTATCCTGACAAGGGGAAATAATAAGACCTAGGTCTAGACACATGGGGAAGAGGAGTTGAGAGACTGAAGTAGTAGGGATAAAATGCATACAAAGGATATGGAAAAGGGGATGAGGAAAGTTGAGTCTAGCTCAGAGGCAGGTAGGGATAGCTTGAAACAAGGAGGGTTTGTCTCTAGAGACTACAGTGGTCTGAATCTCAATATTGATGCCAACAAACAAGAAATTGGGTTGAAAATTCCATATTTGGTAATGAAATATGCTGAGTTGGTAACTCTGTATCTTTGATTATTCTCTTGGTCACATTCCTTCAGTATTTTCATTTGGATATTTTACTGAAGTGAATTGTACCAAAGCAGGTTTTAAGAAAGTAGTTGCGGCAAATCCAAGCCAGTTTTCCAATTTTTCCCCCTTAAAAAAATCTCAAAGCATTTGGATGCTTGTGTTAGTGTTATACTGAGAATGGTATGCTCACACTATGCTGGGAATGACAGCCCTGAGAGGGCACTGGCTGGCAGACAGATTTGCACTTGCTATATCTCTAGCGCGAGCTGAGGAGCCAGCTTGTGCTCTGCATCTGTTTTCTCCTCTCCAGATCTGTGTTTTTATTGAAGCTCCCTTCAGAGTGCTTACAGAAAGCTACAAGTCAGGACAGCAGAGAAGAGACCACCTCAGACAAACAATACCTTATATACTACAGAAAAGATTCATTAGGACCTGGCATTGTGCAATAAGAAATCTAGTATTGCCCTGCAGTGCAGTTATGAAGTAACGAGTACGTACAAAATTAACTGCTATTAGATGTATAAATTACTCTGGACCAAGTGGGTGTGAAAGGCTACACCACTACTGATTTCTCCTTACTTTAGTGTCCCCATGCTCCTACTGAGTTTCTGGCTGGCGTGCAGGACGCGTGACACCGATGAGCACGATGCTAGCAGCAGCATTACTGTAGCTGTAATTGTCTATGGCTACCAGCAAGGTAAGATCTGCAGGGAGCAGTAATGGCTTTTATTAGAATAACTGGCATATTTGGGGGAAAAAATAAGTCTAGACAAAATCACAGGCACCCATGGGGTTTTTTTATACATGTCTCTCATGGATGTAAATTTGTGATTTTCAGATAAGACAGTGGGATTTGGGGATACACAAGCCTGAACTTTGCCTTTCTTGCTGCAGCTTGAAGGTATTCACCAAAATGAATCACATTTTTAAGAAACACTTAGGAATTCTGGGTAGGAAAACAAAACTCACTTCACTAAAGGATAAACATATGCACAAGGATGAATTAATCTTTACACAAGTTCCAGAAGTACAAATGATTGTAGCTACAAGCTGAGAACTAATGTTGTTATTTAATCAGGACCAGTCTGAAGACCGCTGTCATCCGAAGCCATAAATTCACACAGGAAGCATCAATTTCCTAGGTATGATGGAAACCTCTCCAGAACATCCTGGCTTTTTGTTCTGATTGAATTTAGAATTTTCCCTGTTTATGTGTTCATAAATCAAACTGAAAAGCTAGACTATTATGTTAAGAACATAACTGCTGATACAAGGAGCCTATGCTGCTTCTGGCAGGACAAAAACATAGGGTGAAATCCTGTTTGGATTAAATAAATCAGATTATTCTAAAAAAAAAAACCAAACCCCAAACAAACCCTGCCCATTTGAGAAGACAAATGCAAGGGTTAAATCTCACTGAAGGAGAAACATGGCTTTATGCAAGAGAATTTGTTAGCCAAATCTATAGCAAGCACAAGGATTCAGGTTGATGTTCAACAGTGCAGCTGCAGAGCTATGCTGGCTAATCAATATGTATGCCAGAAGAGTTCTAGTTCCAAATAAATCAACATAATATAGGTTTTGCAAAAGAAAGTGGCAGTGGTTTCACTAGGACTGTTTCTTTAAATCAGTTTCACTAAACATGAAGCAAATCCACATGTGGACACAGTTAAATTGATTTACAATTGGCTTATGTTGATTTAGTTTAATTCAAAGGATGGAATTTTATATGGCAGCTATACATTGATTTAAGTGCATCTACGCAAGACTGCAGTGGTTCAGTTTCACTAGACTTAAATCAAGACTTCAGTTAAGCTGCTTTAGCAACACTTTAAATAGCAGGTTAGGTCTTACTAAGTAAACACACATAGAGGTAGATGACAGCCACTTTTCAAAGAACAGGAGAGTCAAATCAATCTGAATTAAATTTTTATGGAACAGACCTGAGGTCATCTATTTGTGTAAAACTACCAAGGATTAACTGCAACGTTGACTGGAAAATCTTTTTTTGATCTGTGACCACTCTATTATAAAACTGACCCTACATTTAAAGAGATTGAATGTCTTCCATCAATCCTTTTTTTGTCTTTATTTACTTATTTTGTACATATATGCTCAACATCCTCCCATTGCCACAATGACTCTTTGTTCATACTTAAGGAAAACATATTCAGTATTCCAAAAGCATTGATCATCAGCCTGTGAAGGACACTTAAAACCCACCAGTTCTGATCATCAGAATGCTTTCCTACAGTGCACAGAAATAAAAGGTGATAGAGTTTGATGTACTACTGAATACCTTTTCTCATCGGTATGTTCAAGTCATGCTCCAGGGTCAATTTTTTTGTTGGATTCCCAGGGGAGGATCTAGGCCATGCAGCAGGGAACAGATTGCTGACTCTCATCTGCTTGTAATTCTGCAGTCAAGTTCTGAATCCTCATTTTATTTCGTACCTGAACATAAGGGGAAGAAAACATAAGAAAGTGAGTTCTACAGTATCCTTTTGGGTTTTGTTACTTTTTTTTTTACTCAAAGAGGGTTTTTTTGTGATGTCTTTGACAGATGCAAAAAGAAAAAAAGTTAACAATGCTTACCTGGGATAAATATTCACTGGTCTGTGTACGTCAGGATGAACCCCAGTGCCTGTTCATTGGGATCATCTCATCAGCACCAGACAGTAAGTACTCAGTGCTTTTGAAAATTAGGCCATTTATTTCAGGGCCTAAACAGGCACTTGGGAACCCAGATTCAAGTTGCATTTCTCAGTGCCATGCCTGCTAGCCTCTAAAATGCATAATCCCAATGCAGAGACCCAAACTAAATCCCAGTGTTTTAGCCTTCTGAAATCAGTGGAAATTTTAACACTTCCAGTGGTTCCAGTGGGACCAGGATTTCACCCTGCATCTTCTCTTTGTTTAATGTAACATTCATCTTACCAGCAGTAGAAATCAGTATAAATGGGATTAATTTATTTAGTGAAAGCAGGACTGTGGTGATACTGATTACCCCGTTTACTAGCTTTACTAATAGAAATTCTTTGTCATCTCCTTGACACAATCAACAGAAAAAACACCACTAATCTGCAATCATGTTATGGGTGAAAATACTCTTTGTTTTGATGGTTTCACAGACCGTTTTGTGACATCAGGCATGTGGGACTTCACCTGGGGAAAGAGGAATGTTAATGTTCTTGGGAAATACTCAGCTGGATTCTTGACACTGGGAATTTGTATGTGTCAAACCACCTCCCTTTTCTTTTCTTCTTTTTTTTTTTTAATACAATATAATGCATGTCAGAAGGCAAAAGATTTTTATTAGCCTTGGAGATAAGTCATCTTTCATAGTCATGATTAAATGATACGTGGAAATGGACTGATCTCTGAGGCAAAGAAATTTCCACTTATAAAAGTGAAATTTTAACAAGATGTTCTCATGAGCCCCCTTCCACCATGTTTCTGGAAAAGCCTCCTGATGTCATTACCAGTCCCCCAAGCTAACCATTTCTGCACTAAAGAGGCTGATGCAGAACAGGTTTTAGCTGCCAGCCAAGGCACAGTGCTAGTGCTGCTCCTTCATGGATCTTGAATGACCCCAGGGCTACTCCAGACTCTACATCCAAACACAAAAAGAACAACGTATTTACTGTCTGCTCAAAAGAAAACAAGTCTGTAATTACTATGTGAACAGTAACAGGATGCATGGAGTCTGCCTATAAAGATAAGAAATTAAATAAAAGCTAGCTGAGAAGCCTTGCACTGAACTTTAAAAAACAAAGAATCAAAGAATCATAGAATATTTTGGTTGGAAAAGACTTTTAAGATCATCAAGTCCAACTGTTAACCTAACACTGCCAAGTCCACCACCAAACCTTGTCCCCAAGCACCCCATCTACATTTCTTTTAAGTGTCTCCAGGGATGGTGACTCACCCACTTCCCTGGGCAGCCTGTTCCAGTGCTTGACAACCCTTTCAGTGAAGAAATTTTTCATAATATCCAATCTAAACCTCCTCTGGTGCAGCTTGAGACAATTTCCTCTTGTTTCTTGGGAAAGAGACCAACACCAACCTGGCTATAACCTCCTTTCAGGTAGCTGTAGAGAGCAATAAGGTCTCCCCTCAGCCTCCTTTCCTCCAGGTTAAATAACCCCAGTTCCCTCAACCTCTCCTCAAAAGTCTTGTGCTCTAGACCCTTCAGCAGATTTGTTGCTCTTCTTTGGACTCACTACAGCCACCTCAGTGTCCTTGTAGCGAGGGGCCCAAAACTGAATGCAATACCCAAGGTGCAGCCTCACCAGTGCCAAGTACTGGAGGACAATTGCTTCCCTAGTCCTGCTGGTCACAGCATTTCTGACACAAGCCAGGATGCTGTAAGCCACCATGGCCACCTGGGCACACTGCTGGCTTGTATTCAGCCAACACCCCCAGGTCCTTTTCCACCAGGAACCTTTCCAGCCACTCCTCCCCCAGCCTGTAGCACTGCTTGGGGTCATTGTGACCCAAGTGCAGGACCCAGAACTGAGCCTTGTTGACCCTCATACAATTGGCCGTGGCCCATCAACGCAGCCTGTTAAATCCCTTTGTAAAGCTCTCCTACCCTCCAGCAGGTCAACACTTCTGCCTGACTTGGTGTCATCTGCAAACTGACTGAGGGTGCACTCGATCCTCTTCTCCAGATCATTGGTAAGGATATTAAAGAGCACTGGCCCTAGTACTGAGCCCTGGGGAACATCACTTGTGACCAGCCACCAACGGGATGTACCTCCATTCACCACAACTCTTTGGGCCCAGCCAGCCAGGCAGGTTTTTACCCAGTGAAGCAAACACCCACTCAAGCCATAAGCAGCCCATTTCTCCAGAAGAATGCTGTGAGAAATAGTGTCAAAGGCTTTACTACAGTCCAGGTACACATCCACAGCCTTTCTGTCATCCACTGAGTGAGTCACCTTGTCACAGAGGAGATCAGGTTAGTCAAGCAGGACCTGCCTTTCATAAACCCGTTCTGACTGGGCATGATCACCTGGTTGTCTTGTACGTGCCATGCGATGGCAGTCAAGATGATCTGCTCCCTAACCTTTCCCTGTACTGAGGTCAGACTGAAAGGTCTGTGGTACCCCAGATCCTCCATTCAGCCCTTCTCATAGATGGGTGTCACATTTGCTAGCTTCCAGTCGACTGGGACTTCCCTGGTCAGCCAGGACTGGTGGCAAATGAAAGTGTCTTGGTGAGGACTTCTGCCAGCTCCCTCTGTACCCTGAGGTAGATCCCATCCCGCCCATGGACTTGTGTGTGTCTAAGTGGTGCAGCAGGTCGCTGACCATTTCCCCTTGGATTATGGGGGCTTCATTCTGCTCCGTGTTCCTGTCAAAAAGAGAGGTAGAACAGCAGTGCTAACAAGAGTAGGGTATATTGGATTTCTTTCAATCTTTTATGCTGTCTAGTGGTGTAAATATATAAAAAAAAAATATATAATCAAACACATATCCTGACTTCACTGGAGTCAATGGTAAAAATCCCATTAAACTGAACAAGACCAGAATTACTTTCACAGCAGTCTTGTATACTTGTCACTTGTCAAGATTATACTCTGTTATAATCATCATTAAAATGAGACTGACCCTGGAAACATTTAGCTGTTGCCCTTCTTTTACTCTGGTTCCACTTCCCACAGCAGCTCACATGCTTAACCTGAATCAGAAGGGAGAGTAGAGTTTTGCTTGAAAACTAAATATGCCAAAAACCTAAAAAAATCTATTTTATATTATAGAACGTTGTTCAGACTTTATCTGAGAATAGTTTCAAGATGTGGCTGAATATAAACACAATATAATCAAATGAAAAAAAAAGAGTGAGTTTAGAGTAGCCACTTATACCAGTGGTCTGCATGCTGCTATAGCACCATAAATTATTCCTAAAAACCTGGAAAAGTCAGTGAGGAAAAGCATTTATATTGCCAGCAAACATAAATTCACTCTGCAGATGCCTGTACTACCCATGGAAGTTTTTAAGAATCCAAAAATTCAAAGAAATGGAAAAATCAACTCTGTTAAAATAGTGATATTGCTAAATCTGTTAACAAGGCATCATAAGTAGACTTAGAAAATGAGGATTATCAATATTTGTGTAAAATACTTATAAAAAAATGACTTGCAAACCGCTTTAACAAGGGGTTAGAATTTGGATGCACAACTATTCGTTCCAGGTACCTTCCTCAGGCTGAAATCCATGTACATTTGATAGACAGGGAATCTACATGAGAATGGATTCTTTGTGATTGCCAAGATTTTAAGCTAGTTCCCTAAGGAAAAGAAACTTCTTTACTCACAGCTTTTGTGTGCTTGTTTATCTTACCGTTCTACCAGTAGTTTCTGAGCACTCCAAGTTCAGCCAAACTCGACCAATAATTAAGTTAATAAGAATTTTTGTAAGCATAGTCAGGTAAAAAGCGCAAGACAGTATGAGCACCTTGGCAAGAGGGAGAAGCTGCAGTGAGAGTTTTACTTTGCTTGACACCAAAGGATCCACACAGAAAGCAAACCCGCTAAGTGTCACTGTCAGGCCTCAAATCACTGCAGGACACTAACCCACAAAAATGCGGTTTTTATAACCTCTGGCAGTCCTAGAATGGTTCTGAGGGTGGATATAACAATGGATGTGTTACTGATTAGGAGTTTGCTGCTGTCTCAAGGGTATTCAGGACTTTAACCTTCCACACAGAGGGCAAAATCCACAGTGCACACGGACTAGTGTTATGCCTCCATTAAGAGCAGATGATGTAGCCTGGAATTCTTGATGTGTAATTAGGCTGGGGTGACAGAGTACCCAGCCCTGCATTTGTAATGATTTCAGTACTCGTCAATTTACCAAAGGTGGCAAGTTCCTCGATAGCCATGGTTTTGATTAGGATGCCACACTGAAAAAATATGTGCTAATTTATTGGAAAATCTCAGGCTCAGTTCTGTAAAGCTTACTTACTGCAGTGACCAGAGAGATGTTTATCCTGTTTCAGACTTAAGGGATGTCAATACTTACATTTACTTATTACAGTAATACTTTAAAATCATAAAATCCAATCAGCTCATCTCTGGTAAGAACGAGAGTTTTAAAGATCTAAAATGAATGGATATTAACTTAATTGGTTTTAGTGTACAGGCAAATTTATACTCGGTGTAATTTTAAAGCAACTGGAGCTAAACTATGTAATAGTTATTTTCATTAGGTGAGCTTAATTAGACTACAAGCTCTGAGGAAGTGAGCGAAGTTTTCAGAGCCCTACCCTGCAGCACAGCACCGGGAGGGTGCTGGGCCACAGGCATCATGTGGGAGCAGAAGTGGCTGGTGCCTGGGGGGATGCCAGGGCCTGGCAATGTTGCTTAGCAACTTCCCAGAGCTGATTCTGGCAACAATCTCTTCTGTGTGTTGGGTGCACACCACCGCTTCGTTCATAACTGGGAAAGACAGAGCAAATAGCCCTTCAGAAGAGAAGACCAGTAAAGCTGCACGTGCCCACCTGCTGGGAGGCTTCAGCCAAAGAGCCGCTGTGAAAGAAGCCCCTGTGCAGTAGCTGTTTCTTAAGTGGCTCCTTTTCTGGGCGCCCTTGTTCTTTCCATGTCTATATAATACACTCCGGAAAAGGATAAATCAATATCCAAAGGTACACAGTTGTTACAGGACAAGAGCATCTGCATGGGTCATTGCTTCAAAAATGGCCTTTTAATTTTCCATTCACATTGAACCTGAAATGACTTTCGAGCCCCAAAAGCTCTCATTTAACCTGAACTGTAGGTCCATCCACAAAAACATTTTGTTTTGCAGACTGCACATTATGTTTGCTCTTTGTTTGAAAGCACATGTAAGTCATGCCTTAGTCTGAGCCAAGGTGTCACAAGATATGGAGGATGAATGAAGAAAATGATGAGTCAACCTTCTCATCTTCAAGATGGTAGCGGGTTGCTCCAGAGCTGGGCTGTAATTACAGTCCTCTCTCTGGCTCCTCCTCTCAGGGAAAACAACCCATGCCCCAACCTGTGCCCAGCTTACTCTTTATGGTCTCCTCAGCTCTTCAGGGAGCTCGGGCCCTGCTCTTCTGTGAAGGGGAGGGCAGCTGTCCCCCAGAGATGGAATAAAGTGGTGGCAAAAGGCAGCCCACAGGCCAGCCCTGCTGAGGAAATGTGGAATGGCAATATTCCCCATCTGGCAGCCAGCACATCTGCATCGTTCTTATCAAGCACCCATGGCCCTTGGCCCATAACATGTCTTTTGCCCTGGAACACGGAGGTGAAAGCAATGCTGGAAGCATTTGGGTACAGCTGATTCATTTCTCTAATGCTTTCATGTAAACACACAGAGGTGAATTACTTAGGAATTGCTACCTTTTTCCCTACCATGGCAAAAGGACTTGTAAAAAAGAGCCCCAAACAGTGGCAGATCTTCTATAAGGAAGAAAAAAGCATTTCATGTGCACTTGCAACATAGTTCCTTAAGAATGCCAAAAGCCAAAATTTTAGATGATACTGCAGTGAAGGAAAACTTGGAAGTAAATTTACATTTTTTTGCAGTTTTAAAAAAAGTCTCCAAAGGACTACTTTTCTTCCTTCAGTAATTAAGAGAAGCTACAGTTCTCTTTCAATCAGGATGCAATGGTTTTAATATACTTTACATATGAACTGTGGAAAGAATTTGATAATACACCTCAAAAAGCCAAACAGCTTGTTTTCTACTGGTCAAAAATAGCTACAGTCTTTTCTGCAATTCAAAATTCAGTCATTTAAAACATCACAGAGTTCTTGTCTTCAGACTTTCCAATCAGCTCTTGCAACACGAGCGACACCTTATTACTGCAACTGCTACTTCTGCCTATTGAGTCAAGTAGTTCAAAAAATGATTTCATGGTGGAAAAACTGCCCTAATGACAATGAAGATAATTTGGAAAACTATTTCATTGCATGAAGGATTTTACATAATTTACATTAACTGATTTTTAACATGCCAGTGATTTATGATCTGCCAACCAAAGAAAATATCCAGCAAATGAAAATGCCCTATGAAGAGGGTGCATTTACTTAGCATGTTTACACTTAATCAGTGGTTGAGTATGCAGAACCACAGCCCTTTTCACATGCTGAGCCCATGTATGTCAACCATCAGTCAAAGGGAACACTACAGACATGCCATTTACATGCCAGCTCTCTGGGGGTGACATGGCTCTCAGTTCACAACTGCTGCCCTGCAACAGCAGCATGCAACGTTACCCGGCAGTTCAGAGCATGTACCCTATGCTTTGGACCAACTGGGGCACCAAAAGTCCTTTTACTTTAGGGTTTGGCAAGTACAGCAGCACCACTGCTATCCTGATCATCATGAATATGAATAGGCAGACTGAGAGGAGAAAATTTACAGCCCTAAACTACAGTTGATCTGATTGTTAAACACCAGGAAAAAGCACTGTGAGAAGCTGTGAGAGCTAAGGTATAAGCTGGAAACACCCTGCCTGGAGCTTACCACTTCCAGTACCAGGATGAGAAGATCCCCACAGCCTTCACTTCCTTCCTTAAGTACTTTTTATTTGCTTGGTAAACATCTTTGGTTTTTTTCCACCAACTTTGACAGTGAGTTTTGTCATCTATCAAAAATAAATTGACCAAAAAGGTGTAATCTCTCTTGTGGAAGTCTCAGCTATTGAGGAAGAGTGAGCGGTAGGGTGGAGTGCCAGGAATCTGGACCCTCTGCAGATGCACTCCTAATATTCACTTTTGGTTTCCAGGCTGTGGCATCAAAGACAGCAAGTCCCATAAGCTTTGGGCTGCAGATATTTGGCATGAGCTATGTTGAACAAAATTGATTCTGAAGTTAGTTTTTCAGCTTGTTTTCTAAAATATTAATTCAAACATGAAAACCTATGTCATTGCCACATATCCATCTTCCCACCCACACACTGTCTATCTTGGTATTATGTTATCTGTCTGAAAAATGAGTTAGTTCCCAGGATGAATAAAGTTCATAAAAGTTTCAGCAAAACTGGGCTGAATTTTATGAGCATGATGCCACATTACAGTTTGGGAAAGAGATCAGGGTAAACTCCCTGGAATTGCATGGTTTAATTGGAAATCACAAAAATTTTGTAGGTTCAGTTGTGTCTCACTTTGAATTTATGAGTTTTATTAATTTCTAAGTTAAATCTAGGGTGGGAACTCACCTGAATTTGGTAGGAGAGCAATGTATCCATGAGATACTCCTCAGTCCCTCATAGCCCAATGAATACTGCTCCACATTTGAGATCCAAGCCCATTTACAAGTAACAGAGAACACGGTATTAGCAACCATTGTAGATTTCAACAATCTTGTCCCATTTACAGAAAACATCTAGTAGCAAGGAATCTTCTGTCTTCCATCCCTCAACACACAGGGAATATTCAGAGAGCAAGAAGCCAGTCAGCCTCACCTCAATCCCTGGGAAAGTGATGGAGAAAATCCTCTTGGAAGCCATTTCAAGACAAGGACAGGGCAGGAAGATTGTTAGAAGCAGTCAGCATAGGTTCTAAAGAGGAAATCAAGAGACAATGGGCATAAATTGAAACAGAAAAAATCCTGTTTAAACCTAAGAAAAAGATTTTATACTGTACAGGATGATTAAGCACTACCACAGATTTCCCAGAAGGTTGTAGAGTCTCCAGCCTTGGAGGTATAAAAACCCAAGAGGACACAGTCCCAAGAAACCTGCCTTAGCTGTCCCTACTTGAGCACGGTTCTATAAGGTGGTTTGGTTTGGGATCAAATGACTGAAGCCCATTGCTGCTATCACTAAGCTATACTAGATGTGACTTCACTTGTTACAAAAGCAGTCAACTGCAGGACATCAACACTGACTACCTCTTTCTTTAAAGGAAAGGCCAGTGCTTGTGAGAAGCAACTTTTCTAGAAGCATTTCTGGAGGAGGAGGACAAGATGCACTCCTATTACTGAGTTTACCTCCAGGTAACTGACTGATAGGTGGAACACAGGCACCCATTTGTACATCAGCACCTACAGCGTTAGAAGCGTGCCATGGCAGTGAACTGCACATTGTACAGCTTTTTATTGCAACACAGCTGGCAGCCTCAGACTATTGATTTCAATAAAAGTACTCCAAACATCTTTAAAAGTCCACTTCACCTCTGCTAATCAGATTAGGAAGCGTGTAATTAAGTATCAGCTCTTACAAAGACAGAAGACTGAAAACCCCTTCTCAAGATTGATAGGACAGGGAGCTGGAAAACTTTTTTCAAATGTATTTGGTAGAAAGGAGTAAAAGGATGAGGTTGAGGGACTTTGCAGTGTCACATGGAATTATATGAAAGACACTCAGGCACGTGCTATTAAAATCAAAGCAAGCATCATGCTAAGGGAAACAGCAAACTCTTTTTCTAGGCCTTCCAAATAGAAAAAAAAAACAACCCTCAGGACTGTATTTAGGATGCATGTTAATTACTTACTCCCCCAGCAAATTATGCCCTTTGGGTGAGAACAGCAGCATATTGGCAAGATAAGAAAAAGCTCATACTGTCTGTACCAGTGTATGATGTTACCCTCCAATGAATGAGAAGGTTTGGACTGCACAGCTAGCGATTTGGCAGACTCCTCACACAGCAAGCCCTGCTGCACTGTCTGCAGAAGAGGAGCTTTTCTTTTGCTTTCAATAGCTGCCAGGCCCGATTCTTGCAAAATAAACCCAGGAATGAATGCAGCCCCTGAAGTAGCTTTCACCTCTGACTTCATCCCGCTCTGTGTCAGGGGCTCTCAGACGATGGCACACAAACCACTGCACAGTGCGGTGCCGGCCCTGCGCTGCAGCTGTGGCAGCTGGAACTGAATCCCCGCTCGTTTAATGCCACAAAGTGAAAAGTGTGAAGTGCTCAGGCAGCTTGGTGAGGCCGAGCATCCTTGAGAGAGATGTCCTAGAAAGGGCAAAATGTACCACAACACAGGGTTGGGTACAGGTAGGTCCCAGCCCTACGCTGTGCCCAAGCACAGGGCTTAGGATGAAGATGTGCAGAGCTTCCATTTCCTCTGCGCATCTGTACAGCTGCTGCCATGGCTGACAATGGTACCTGGAGCTGGTGGGAATGACAAAATCTGGTCCAAGAAAGTTTGGTCAGTATTACTTATGACTGTACAAAATGGAGGCAGCAGGGAAAAGAAGACAATGAATGGCAAGTCTTAATGAATTTCCTCTGAGCAGCTTTCATCTCATACATCACACATTAATGCAGCGTTTAAAATTTTATTTCATTAAGTCAGTAATAGAAACATTAAATTATGGATTATTAATAAAGTAACTCACAAAGAGATGAAAGCTTTTCAAGGTGAGGAGAGTTTTCAGAGGCTCTGTTGAGGAAGCTGAGATGGGGGGGAATATATTTGGAACCCTTTCTAAAAACCTCTCAAAAGTGTTTCTGGACACTCTCAGCTGCAAAGGATTTACTACTGGGATGACAACTGTCAAAGCTGGTGAGATAATAGAACTAAGGATAAAGTTGGCTTTGTTGCTCAGGACTGGTTAGTGGTCACTCCTCAGTCACAGCATGTGTCACACAGAGATGTGGCTCATATGGTACCACGTAGGTGAGAGGGAGTTCTCTGGGATTCATCAGTCTACAGACAACTAGACCTCATAAAAGCTAATGACATGCTTTGCTCCACAGTAAAGACCCAGAAAACAGAAATCCAAGCCTCAGCTGCCAGAAAGACTCTTGGTAGATAGAAAAAGCTCCACAAGTTGCTATGTCAGTGTTAACAGACCTGCAGCATCTTCTGACTCTCCAAGGGGCTAGAGCTGCTCTAACAGTCAAGCTCCTGCTTTAAAAAGCATTATACTTCTGCTCCCACTCAAAAAGGGCCTGTTCACATGTCCACACACACTGCACCCACTTTCCTTACAAAGGAGTACCTGAAACAGAATCCTTCTTACAGCACAGCCACCTGGACATGTAGACAGACTTTCTTTTTTAATATTATTGCTATTACCTACAGGGTAAAGGAAGAAGTACTGACACATACTGAAAGGATCAATATCAAGGCTTGTATCAGTATAACCAAGCACCCATAAAAAGTTGTAAAGGTTACACCAGCATGAAAAAATGCATTCAGACAAGTGTAAGCCTGTGGTCTAAAGCAAATGAAGTATTGGAATTTATGCTACTGCAAATCAGCTGCATACTGTGACAATTCAGAGCCTTTTACATATGCTGAGTGCTTAGTTTCTTTAAGCTAATTTTTCTTCTCCATTCAGCTGGATTAAAATGATCAGGAACACAGTTGCAAGCAGAAATTTGCAAAAACGCTGTGGTAATTTCCTAATTGCCAGTCATAAAGCAATATCCCACTTTTCTTATCCTGTCAGAGCCAGGGTGAGGTGACATAAATGCAAAAGAAAGAAGAAGAAGATGGCTTTTTCAGACTTCCCAGGGTAGGGGCAGGGCCTTTCAGTGGAGTATACCAAGTCGAACAAAGTCAATTCTCCTCCCTTACTGCAGTAATAAATAATTACTGAACCAAAACAGATAAGGGCAATTACCAATGATCTTGAGAAAGATTATTTTAATATGAAACAGAGCACTGTTAAAGCAATTAAATTGCTTGTAACCCCCCCCCCCCCCATCCCCAACTCAGCAGGATTATTACATCTGCAGGTAGGCAAATCTATCAACTCTACTGCCGTGTTATCAGTCAGGCACAGCTTATGTTGTGGTGCTCATCCGCTCCACGGTGCTGCTTTTTCTTTGCTACTCCTTCTTCCCATGGCACTATATGTGCTTTAAGCAGTGGGAGGAAGCGATCCCTGCCTACCGTAGTGATAGTTTATGCAGCCCTTTTGTTTGCTGTTACAGAAGTCCCTTCACACCCTGACACACACATACATGGGGGAAGTCTGCCTCAAATTCTGGAATGTTTCCTTTCAGACAGGAATGGAGGCGAAGAATGGAAGTGTGTGACACAGGTCTGGGAGGGAGGGAGGGAGGGAGGGAGGAAAGCTTCTCTGCAAATCATGACATGAGAAATACAAAAATAATTTTGAAGTGGCAAAGCCAGAATCCAATTCACAACACTTACCCTGGTATCAACATTCTAAAAAAAGGCATTACACAATCTGAATGCAAAGCAATAACAATATGTCTTGCTTTTGTGCTAGCAAGGTCTTAACTCGCTCACCGGGATGAGAAGCATCTGGTATTGAACTGAATTTTCTTTACTGTGTGAGATACATTTCATCTCATATGAGCTACATCATGGAAAACATTTGTGAACATTTTCCAGTATATACCGTGTGAAGCTTCTATTCCTTTTCTTTCAAAATATTGCATATTTGGGTGGGATAACAACAATAATAATAACAAATCTCAATTCTGACCTGCATGTAAAATATTAATTCTAGTTTAGTCTTTACAACATTCGGGGTTTCCTGAACAAAGGGACCAGTGAGGATGCTCTGTTTCTTCTTTTCTCTTCGCACCTATTTCTGGAAGAGGGATCACGCTGAGGGTTAATTAATGCTCAAACATTGATAAATTGGTATGCAAAGGAGCATCTAAAGTGTCCAACCACTTCCAAAGGGGTGGCAACAGAAGTGATTTCCTCTCAGGTGAATTTGCTACCCATGTTCAGCTCATGCAGAGAGACATAGGTTCTATAGGTGGTTTTACATTATCAGCATGTTTCTAATTAAATTTCAATAGCTTTAAAAGGCTATTAGTCCTTATAAGAGTCACTTCCAAACTCTGGATCTTTGCTCTTCTTAACTGTCTTCTCTCTCATACTTTTTTAGAGAATTACATTACTAATGATCTGATTAATATTAAGCCATTTCATTGTAAATGGGTTGGATGTACTGTTAATATCTGGAATTCATCTACATTTGGCAAGCACATCTCTGACCTTGTCCTTCTTTCTAAAAGAAATTTAGAGTGACGAATTTGTTAGATGTCATAAATAAAATGTCTTCTGTAAGGTTAACCTGTGAGATGGGACTGGATACATTTTATGGAGAGAAACTAAGCACACCTTTCTAACAATCACATGAACTAGACAAAGTTACAGGGTTTTTTCTCTTGTTTTTTCCCCACTTTCTAGTAACTGTAACAGTTATTTAATCCCGAGGGCTCAGCTCTTATTTTTGTCAGGTGCTGCACAGCCAGTGAAAGTGCAAATGCTCACACATCTCCGTTCCAGCTTGTGAAAAGCCCTTAGACCCCTGTCTCTTCTGATCTTGGCCACTGCTCAGGCTGGGGCTCTGCTGAGCGGGGCCACGCTGCTGAGCATGACAGCAGTCAGTCACCCCTGTCCCTCCCAGAGCCAGCCACCTCCCAGGCCCCCGCTGCACACGCAGCAGCGCCCACCCTGAAGCAAATAACATTTTGCTTTCTGTAAAGGGGTTAGGGAATTGGGCAGCACTAAAAGGAGGAGAAAAAAATAGAAAGCAGGAAAGAAAAAGACTTCCTGAATCATCTTCCCCCTTGCAAGCCAGCCGGATAAATGCAGGCTCCAGCCTTCCGCTTGGCATGGAGGCATCGGCAGTTGGATCCCGCTTTACGCGAGAGAGCAGATGGAGACGTTTGAAGGGATGAGAAGTGCTCCTTCCAAGGAAGAAACTCACCCTCTGAGGGGAGGTCAGGGACAGGATGATTTCCATGACTCACCTTTTGATAATGGTACAAAAGAGGTGTTTGGGGAGTCATTATTATCGACCATGTTATTGGTCACATTAATCAACAAGACTTCCTAGAGCAGTTAAGGGCCAGACGTATTGCAGCTGGTATTGCACTGGCTGAACAGGGGCACAGGAAATCAGGGGCATTACCGAACTACTGCAGACAAGGGGGAAAAAAAAAAGAGAAGACAAGGGGAAAAAAAAGAAAAGATTGATTTTCCTTTTGGCAAATATTTGGCTACAAGGATCTGCTCATCTGTCATTTGTCTTGCCTTGAGTATTGGCCTTTGCAGAACGAAACAAACACTGCTACACTGTATGGCATTTTGTATTGACTTAAAAGCCTCGCTGAGGATAACAGACATTTATAGAGCAATTCATATGACTTTAAAATTATCCACCTTTGCCTTTGCTTAGCATCGTTTAATCTAATAGTTTGCCTTTGTTATTTGAAATGGACGCGGAGTAGATTGTGTCACTGATGGCCACGTGAAAAGCCTGCTGTCTGTTAAGAAGACTTGTCATTTGTGTGTGTACTGACACCCTCTCCTGAGGATGGGATTTCAGTTGGACTATTACAGGCAGACTGTGCTCCCCACCTGTTCCTTGGAGGGGGCAGAGAATGGCTGCGCCAGCAACAGATTCCCCAGAAGACCCATGTAGGTCCTCAGAAGGCCGATATACACGACAGTATAATCTCCCACTGTATGGGGTGGGTTGGAAATAGAAAATATAAACCACTATACTCCCTCTTATTATTCTCAGCTTGCCTCTTTTCCCTTGAGGGTCACTGCCAGTTGCCAAAGGTTGGCATAATGCTGCGGCTTCTGTAAAGCTGCTGTGTGGACAGGCACAGTTCAGGGACATGAAGGCAGCTCACCCATACCGAACTCCCTGACAGCTCATCCTTCACATTTCCTACCACCCACTCACACACAACTCTCCCTGCTTTGTGAGCACAGGCATGGTGAAATAGGGAATTGGGTTTAACTGTCAGTAGTCTTAGCCTGTGGGTCCTTTCTGGGAGATAGCAACTTCACAGCCAACTCCTGTGATGTATAGCTGGGACTTGGTCACCACAAAGACAGAAATAATTTCCTGTATCCATTGGAATTTTTGACCATTATCATTCAGGAAAAGTGAATTTTGACCATTAATATCCACGTTCTGATACACGAGTATTACATGGTTTGTCTAGCTGACAATGCACAGAAGAAAACCCCAGGGAAAGACAGTTATTTACACCTGAATGTAGGGCTTGCAGTCACATTTACATAACCTGATACCCATTCTAAATATTAGGGTTATTATCACACCCAGATTTTTTAAAGGCAACTGATCCAAATACCTTCTACAGAGCTACCACTCAACCCCAGCTCTTTTCTCTTCTGCTGGGCTCCAAGAGGCCTTACAGCTTTCTACAACTACCTGCAAGGAGGTTGGTGAGTGTTGGTCTCTAGGCAAGCTTTTGGGCACAAAAGCTCTTCTTAAATTCAGAGGTGGAAGTAATGGCCTTTATACCTAAATGCAACTGAGTAAAAAGGCAAGTTAGCAGACTTCTGTGCGCTAGACTGGGTATTTTAATTGTTTGGAAGATCTGAAAGAAGAGGTAGTTGGTACCTGTGAAATGACATTAAGAAGGACTGAAGTGTTCAGCTGGGTAAGGCTGCCAGGACAGGGAAGCACCACAGCTCCAGCAGCACTGAGGCTGCAATGGTAATTCATCGCTCACCTGAGCCAGGCTTCAAGCAGCGGCACTTCCTTTTCTGTGCTGTGATGCTGTGGATGCCAGAGATTCAAGGATTAGGATATGTGACATTTTCACAGCATGAGCCTCAAGCCAGCAGGCTCTTAAATCACCAAGTGTCCAAACAGTTTTCACTGTGCTTTCATCCATTCCCTGCTAAGTAAGATCAGCAGGGGAAAAAACTGCCTCCACATATGAAACGAGAATAGCACAGCACCTGCTGGGTCGGAAACTGTATTCATGAGGCACGTAAATGAGTTGACAACAGGAGGACGTTGTAACTGGTCCTGCAGCACGAACTATTGCTGCAGCTAATGCAGCTTTCCTAAGATATATGGGGTTCATGAACTAAAACCTGGCTATTACAGAAGCGAGCAGTGCCTGATGCTCGGAAAGCCTACAAGATGCAGGAAGATTAGCCTTATCTCAGGGGAAACAAATGAAAAAACATGAAAGCAACAACTCCAGAGTACCAAGAAGGCCAAGGATGCCTGCAGATGTCCGTCCACAGATGCTATATAAAGCATCCAAACCTACAAAGATGAGACAGTACCAGCCTTTCCCAGCCAAACGCACGTTGTGACGTATGTCCAGTACTACATTTTTACCCACAGTGATAAGTACAGTATTTGTTACTGGAGGAGACACTCCAGGGTCAGATTTGCTGAGCAGTGTCTCCACTAGCATCTCCTGGGGGTTTCCTTCTCAAAAACAAGAGAGAACACGTGTGCCATGCTGAGGTGCCTAAGCTAGCTCTCAGTCAGAAGCAGCCAGGCTAGTGAACCTGGGCAAGGTATCCCCAGCTTCCAGTTCACAGGTTATATTTGTCTCTGCCTGACACTTTATACTGCGAAGACATGCCCTTGGGACCTCAGAGCTGATCCTGAGCAGGAGACTGGCAAGAGATTTCCTGAAGTCATTTCCAACTTGAATTATCCCATGGCACTGTGAAAGAACCCATTTTGAAATCTGGCAATGAAAATGCAAAATTACTTCCCACCATTAAAAAACATATCCCTGTTTTCTTCCCTCTGAAGAGAACACTTCCTCTCACAGGTACAGGGCAAAGTAAAAGTAAAGCCTTTTTATTTACAAGTCAGATTTTGTATTATACTGCAAACAATTTGCATCCATAGGGAATTAATGTCATTGCAGTGGGATTACTGAAGTAAATAAAAGCTTATCCAATAGAAGTGAGTATGTTTGTGACCACTAGTTTCGAAACGTCTAACAGAAAAGGATCTAGCCATGGATCATATCAGCCAGTGGTGAGATACAAGCCACATATCAACAAAATATTAAAGGATTTTAACTGCCAGAAATAATTTCTGGTTCCAATTATTTTCCCTCCTTTCTCCTTTTTAAAATTTTGTCTGTATGTGAACGGGTATATTGGTAATGAAACTTGTCATTAGTCCCTTTCTAGGACATTCTTCAATTAAACTAAATATAGCCATAAAATCCTCTGTTAGATAAGATAATAGAGTACTGCAGCAATAGTCTGCCAGCTGTTAACAAGAGCTGTTAACTCCCTCAGAGAGTCAGAGGGGCTGGGGCTGCTGCTATTGATGAACTGTTAAACCCTTCAATGACAGTAGTATATGTGTAGACCCAATTAAGAGTGGGGCTGGACCAGTACAAAAGGATACGGTATAACACCTGCACAGACCTTGAGGCCAACATAGCTCAGACGTGGTTTTAGAAGGCACACAGGGTTTAACTGGAATAAAACCACATCACAGCTCACGGCCATAATGGAGATGAACAAAGTAGTTCCATTACTGTTCAAACAGTGCTGAAATGATTTTTGCCTATGCTGGTATATTCCCGAAGTTAAATGTCTGATTTAAACAATAGGAGATGCTAATTGGTTGCCTTTGGGAACGGGGGAACATGACTGGTGAGGCACAACTTTTTCTCTCCAGCAAAGGCCCAGACACGGTGGTGGAGGAGAGCGAGTGGGTTAACTCACAGCGCTCAGGCTGCTATTTTGGCCTTGTCTACATGGCCAACGTTTTCCGCTGTGGCATTATAATTATACTGCTGTCGTTGTAGGCAACGATGTAGTACATACACTGAACTCAATCTACTACTGGACAGTCACAAGCATGAACAGAGTATGAAGGTGACAAAATGAGAAAGAAGAAGGAAGAGGAGGGTGAAAACAAAAAACAAAAAAGGAAAAGAAAAAATGGAAAGGGAAGAGGAAGGGAATCTTCCAACAGAATGAAAATGACTCTGTCAAGCATTACAAAGGTGTATGTCTTCTGAGTACGTGTTTCTGAACAGGCAAGGGTCTAGGCCGCTCTGGTTCAGGAGAGGCAGGGGTCAGTTCTGTCAGCAGGCTGGACAGGGACACGTGCTCCCTTCCCCTGTTTATTCCAGCCATACTAAGCCACCATAATTACATCAGCATAAGGACAGCATTTTAATTTCCTATTCTAATTTGTCAGGGTATACAGCTTTATACAAAGCAGTATTGAACTGATATATTTGGTTATGCTGGATGTCTTTGGGTATGAACATCTAACCGCTGAGGCAGCTTTAACTTGGACTCGACAAGTAGAAAAAACATCCAACACTAAGAAAATAAAATTCTCTGGGGTACTGCTTCTGAAAAGATGCCCACTGACTAAATAGCGTGTTCTTCTCCAACACTGAGGAATTTTACTTGGTGGCTACCATTGCCTGACTTTGCATGCACTTTTGAGGCAGAATGGCCTGAATCACTGTAGCTCTACAGTGTCACAGGAGAAGCTGAGGATGCTGCAGAGCTGAGAAGTCCATGAAGAAGATTACACAACCTGAGCACACAGGACATTTGCTGGGCAGACAAAATGGATCTGTGTAGGTAGGTGTAGGAAGGGAGCAGAGACTGTGTGGTATTTTGCTTGAAAAGAGATGATAAACTTTTATTTGTGTCAACTTTTTAAACTCAGATTGTTTCACTTATCTTGGTTACCAAACAGTTAGATCTACATATAAACAGGAAGAAAAGCAGTAGGAATTATCTACTAGTAGCAAGAGGGAAAGGAAAGGTGGTGAGCCTTGTACCTGTCTGTGAACTGGAAGAGTCACCAGTACAACAGTTTGTAACCATGCTTTGTTACACTGATAGATAAGTGGAAGGGTTAACCTACTCACAGTTCATGCAGTTATTGTTAAAGAAGTTGCCACTCGCTGCAAGGCAGGCTTTCATTTTGTGAAGGATGGAAATTCAACTGTGACCCTTCCTTTTATTTGGAAAGGAGGAAAAGTGAAGTGGGAGAGTTGGGCATGCAATTAGTGATTTATTTGCTAGTGCTTCACCATTTGCTGCCATAAACTTACTCTAAGATGCGACTGCAAACTTAACAGGCTGGAATACCTATCTGAAGTGCATAGATGTATCACACTCAGTTTATGATCCCATTGGGCCAGTGCTTGCCTGGAGACTGTATCCCAATATGACTGTGGGCCTATCTGAACAGTGTAGTTCAAGCACCTAGGCACAAATCACCTGTCCTATAGATGTGTCACTGTGTTAGTCTGAGACTGTGTCCAGATACGAGGGAACAGCACTCTAAAAAGATCACTTTTCTAAACTGCTCTAAACCTGCAGAGAGCTCAGGCAGTCTGTGGTGACCTTGTTTCTAATAAGGCTAATTGTAAAGATGAAATATGGGGATGTCAGAGAGATGCAAGTGGCTGTTTTGAGGAAGAAAACGTAGGGTGGAACAGGGTGAGGGGAAGGAAGAGCAGGATGGTTGTGGACTGCAATCACTTGCCCATTCAAAACTGGAAAGCCTGAAGCACTCGGGCAATTTCCTTCAGGTAATTTTAACTTCCCTCTACATGGTCAGGGAGAGGTCCCCACATTGCTCCCTTGGATGAGCCTTCCAAGGAGGACTGTAATGGCATGCACAGACACCTTTGTCACAACCACTGTGAATGGAAAAGGAGACTCTCCAGGTCTCAGAGGTAGCATCACCTGTATTTGGTTTAGAGGTACATTGCCTGCAGGAGTGTGACTTCAGGAGCTGCTGCCAAAATGCCTTGTGTGATGACTCATACCCTCTAGGTGCACCCTGCTGCGTTAATGGTGCAGCAAAAGGCAGTAAAAGTGCTTTGTGCTGTGTTGCATCCAAGGTTTGGCAGCCATGGGAACAGATGGGAGGGAGGTATGAGCATGGCTGGGAGCATTTGCAGTTTGCAAGGCTGCTGCGTCAAGAATATCTCTGAACAGAGCGCCAGGTGCCCTGGATGTTGCTGCCTAGAGCATCTGCGCTCAGGAGAGAGCTGAGTGCCTTGCTCTCTGCACCAGGTAACCCCACATTAGCACAGGGAGCCTACTGCCCTCCCACAACTCTCTGGGGCACAGCTCTGAAGGGTGGGAAAGGCAGCTCTGGCTGAGTCAGACGCTCCTTCCTGCTCTCCCATGCCCCGTTTCCTACTGCGCCAAAGACCCTGTGACAAAGTCATTAGAAAGTTGATTCGGGAAGAAGGTTTAATACTTGAGCTGAGTGATGCTTTTCTACTCAAGAGATTTCTTTATATTTCTTGAAGCAAAAGGAATGGGATAAACAAAGTACAAGACCTCAAAGCAGCTAGAACCCTGTTAGGGATAATTTTCTTACACTAATTGCTCTTCGCAGGCTTTGGACAGGATGTGACTCCTGCAGACATCTTACAGATGAGCTGGAGAATATTTCACACAATTTACATGCCAGATTTAAATTGCCTTCTCTAAAGGATAAAACCATTTTTGTACAGTAGGGTTCAATAATCTTGGCTGAATGTTTCTTCATTTATTTAAATTTTGAGAAATCATGCTTAGGAACTTTCCATTACTGACTTCAGAGAGTCTTTGGAACATTTTGGATAGAAATCACAGTGAAACAATACTCAATGTTTATGTCATTGTTGTTAAAAATAACAATGCCAACTTAAGAATCCACTGAGGGGCTATGATGAGAGGTGTCTCCTATTTACAGAACATCTTCAGAGTTATTTGATAGTTTGAGATTCTGAAATCGCTTGAGATTCTCTGGGAAGTAAAGTTTAATTTTGCCTCTTGGCACATGCCTGCCATGGTGGTTGCCTTAGCTACTCCTCAGATGAATCTGTTACATCCAAACTGAGCTTGAGTTGACATGTCTGTGTTGGGTTGCTGGTTAAAAATGAGATTGAGAAGCCTGCATACATAGGGTTTAAGCAATATAAAACCCCCCCTCTAACAATTTTACTTACTTTGTTCATGATAGTGGGAGGTTTAGAATTGTGCTTAATATGTTCAATGGTATGAAGACTTTACTTTCTAGATTTATTTGCATTCAAGGATATCAGGGGTTTTTTTAATGACCTAGTAGAAGTTGATATTTAAATTCAGGACATAATCAGGTACATCTGCTTGGACAGATTCAGCAACACCAATTCACTCTGTCCAAAATGGTTTGAGGCTTAGCATGGAGAATCTGTTTTGAAGATGACATTAAGAAAATGGGACATTGGTCCTTCTTACTCAGTCTAACATTGAAATCATCCAGATATGGAAGGTTTAATCCAGGTGCACAAACATAAGCCTTCAGTGCCCTTGAAATACCCTCAGGCATCCTGCCTGGCCACCTGCTGCCACACCAGAAGAGCACAGGTCTCCTGCGGGTGCTGTGTCACATCTGCCACACCAACACCCCAGACAGCTTCACAAATGCACTAGGGGCTTGAGATGACACATCTGATGTTTTGTTTCAGTGCCACAAGGGGCAGCTAGTATATTATAAGATAATTAAGTCAAACAGCTCACACGCATTAACAAAGCCCAGTAGAAGGCATTGCTGACCTGCAAAGGCTGAGCATCTGGAGCAAGTCCTATGCGGGCAAGTCAAAGTGAGTAGGGAAACCATTCCAGGGTGGTCCTTGCTCACTAAGAGAGCTATACAGTCTACAAAATGCTTTGTTTTGTTGTTGGGTTTGGGGTTTTTTTAGGCAACCGTGTTGAGCACCAGAATTTGAGCACTTTAGGAGGACCAAATACGTCAGAATGACGACAGTTAATTATTTTAAATACCTTCCAAAGTGAGTGTGCTCAGAGGGACTGTCCATCTGCTTCTCCCCTACCCAGACACACACACATATATACTCCTCCACTCATCTGCACTATGAACATACTTCACAGAAATTCAGATTCCAGTTCTAGCAGATAATTGGGAATACAACCAGCCACAGAAGTGTGGGCAGCTCTACCCAGCTGAGTGGAAGTACCAAGTACTCAGGATTGACATGCATATAACTTAGCTCCTCCACTTGAGGACAAGTGTGAGCTGATTCCCACCATATGATATCTGCAGGTTCCTGACCACACTGCTTGCAGTGCCTTCACTCTCATCTCTATTGTCTTCAACTATGTCCGTATCCAAGAGAAGAACACGTGAGAAACATGGTTTCTGCTGATACTATAATGAAAGTTCAGCCTCTGCCTCACAGCCATATCATTTACATTAGATTTGATTGGGTCTTTTTTTTGTCACTTCATTATACTAATTTGTAAGATACAGATATAATTTTTATGCATATATTTATGTATGCAAAAGTAGATTAAGAGGAAAACATTAGGGCTTCAACTGACACTGCTTAGATATACTCACCAATTCTTATCAGTGTAAACACATTCACGTTAAAACACTGAACTACATTTCTTGAATTATATGTTAGGGATAAAAAGATACATTTGAGATGACGCAAATACTATACATACCTTTGGTCTAAATCAGGACAGGACTCTGAATAAGTCTGAATAGCAGAACTCTTCAGTCAGATCATGACTTTACCCAAAGTCACTTCTCAGAGTATAATTGTACTTTAAGTACTATTCACTCCACTTGTGTTTCACAGTTATAAATGGTCTTTCTTTTTTTTTTTTCCTTATTGCATAACATTTTGTGGCTTCCAGCTTACATTTCTCCTTGACAGGCTGAACTTAAATCAAAAGGACCAGATACTTCACCTCCCCCCCACCCATGGAAAGCTTCACAGTGAAGCCTGTTTGCTTCTTAAGCTCTGTCACTGACAATTGCTGGAAAACAAAGCCAGGAAAACATTGACTGTTCCAAAGTTCCTTTTCAAAACTACTGTCTGCAGTCAAGAGGTAATTTAACTTCCCATATTGATTCAGAGTTCCTGGGGAAGGGTAGGGGGAATCAAAGAAAGTTATCAGCAAGGCCGTTAATGCAAATTTCTTATTTACCAACACTGCTTGCTAGGAAGTACCACATACTATTAGTGAAATGAAAAATGTGCTGCTTATAACTTTGAAATGTTTTCATTTAGAGTTGGCTTTAATGGCTCCTTATGTCTCAGCATCATTATTAATATGCAAATTAGAAAGCAATCTTGTATGAGCAGTGACCATGATTTATGCTACCTGAACACATTTTCCACTAGGAGCAATGGAATTTGTTATCATGAAAAAATAATGTATGTGGAGGAAAAGAAGAGAAATTAGCAAAAAGGGGATATATTGTGTTCTGGGTGTGTAGGTTTCTGTAATGACAGTGAACAGTTGAGAAATTTTTCAGGAAGATCTTGCAGAATCACTAGCTGCATCCTGGAGATCTAACTTTGTGAGACTGTCCAACTTGGGGCTTTGCAGGGGGCATGTTCTAGGGCAGGTGATCTTGCTTACCTGCTGCTGTGTACTGGATTCCCACTGTATGGTTGGGGTCTCTGGTTCCCAGCACATGCCAGAGAACCACCCTGGAAGTTTCTGTGGCAGCTTAGGTTTCTTTTAATGACTCTTGTGGCTGCCTGAGTGGATAAAGGCCAGTTCAAAAACAGACATCCAGATTGACATTTTCCTAGTGATGGAGTGGTTCACACCACTTTTACTGAGTTTCTAGAACACCATTTCAGTGGTTGCCTGACAAAATATTTAGGAAAGGCAAGGCCAGTAAGACCCTTATCTCAGAAAAATATATAGGGCATAATTAATTTTATTCACTGGAAAGTTTCCCTCATTTTGGAGAAATTATTATTTCATATTAGACTTGAAGGACTTTATACAGCAAAGTAAAATTGTTATAACATGTATCAGTTAACAGAGACTGAACAAAGCATTTCATCTACTTCCCTAAACTCTTTTTGATACACACAACTGCTTGGTAAAAATAAAAGGCCTTGAGAACTACACATATATAGCAGGCATGAGTACTAGACTGAAACAAAACTTAGCACTTTGAGGGACAAAATACCTCCCATATCTGGGATGATCGTAAAAGAGTTAATTTGAGAAAGCTGGTACTGAAACCATTATTCCTTTTTGGTATTAAGACCCTTATTGCTGTCCTGGGATCTTGCAGGTGGCTCGTTGCATATTTGAGTGTCTCCATTTAATTAAGCACTTCACAATGTTGGTATAACTGAGATAGAGTCTCAGGGCCCAGGATTCTGACTCAGAGCACATTAACGTCAATGCAAAGATTCCCATCAACTCTGATCGTTTTAGGTCAGGCTATAAATGAGTTGAAAATCCTGAAAAAACCTTCCTGAACTTGTCAGGGAATTTCAAAGGCACGAGACAGATGTCTTTTTGCTCTTTACAACATGGAAGTGGCTTTTCGTTGAAGCTGAAGCCAATATTCTGCTTATGATGTGTCTCAATATTTTCCACTTTCTTTTATTTTGAATAACTACTGACACAACTGCAATGTGGAAGAGAAGTATATGTGCAAGGAAAACAAAGCAGTTATAAACTGTCACGTGTCAGAACAGAACACAACACATCAACACTTAGAGAACCCTTTTCACTAAAATACCATGTAAAAAAAAAGTGGCAAAGGAAATAAACTAAAAGAAAAGATGACCTCTGGCTCTCATGTTTGCCTTTCTGCCTCCCTTCTATCATCTTTTTTCCCTTTCCCACATGTGAGGCATCCTAGGCTTTATCTTCTGTCTTGGTTTCCCAAAACATTGGTCTTTACTGAGAGGGTGGTCAGGCACTGGAAGAGGATCCCTGGGGAAGTGGTAACTTCCAAGAAGGCCGATGGCATCTTGGCTTGTATCAAAAACAGTGTGGCCAGTAGGTCTAGGGAGGTGATTGTGCCCCTGTACTTGGCATTGGTGAGGCCACACCTCGAGTGCTGTGTCCAGTTCTGGGCTCCTCACCACAAGAAGGACATGGAGGTCCTGGAGCGAGTCCAGAGAAGGGCAACCAGGCTGGTGAAGGGGCTGGAGGGCAAATCCTATGAGGAGCGTCTGAGGGAGCTGGGGCTGTTTAGCCTGGAGAAGAGGAGGTTGAGGGGAGACCTTATCACCACCTACAACTACCTGAAGGGAGGTTATAGAGAGGTAGGTGATGGTCTCTTCAGCCAGGTGACAGGTGATAGGACAAGGGGGAATGGCATGAAGCTGTGCCAGGGCAGGTTTAGATTGGATGTTAGGAAAAAATTTTTTACTGAAAGAGTTGTCAGGGCCTGGAACAGGCTGCCCAGGGAGGTGGTTGAGTCACCTTCCCTGGATGTGTTCAAAAAAAGGGTAGATGAGGTACTTAGGGATATGGTTTAGTTTAGGATGTGAATGGTTGGACTTGATGATCTTAAAGGTCTTTTCCAACCTTATTATTTTGTGATTCTGTAACAGCACCAAGCTTGGCTGAGGTCAAGAAGTATCAGGACGATGCACCAAGTCCCGTGCTCTGACTTGGCTGGTCCTGTGTGGAGCCAGGAGTTGGACTCGATGATCCTTATAGGTCCCTTCCAACTCAGGATATTCTATGACTCCTTTCCATGGTATTTGAGAAACTACTTGATCCATGTGGCCTGACTTCCTCGAGAGAGGAGGGAGACCACCTCTCCTCTGAGAGCAATCAGTCCTGCACAGCCATGCCCTCAGGAGGAGTACTCCTTGGAAGAGGAGTGAGAAAACCAGGTCACAGAGGCAGGGTCAGGTGGCAGATGTTTTCCACAGGCATCCTTGGGGGTGGCAATATCAAGTTTCCTGCAATCCATAGAAAGCTGGTGGAGAGCAGGTCTGGAGGAATGGACCTGGCTTGCAGGATGCAGTAGGCAAAGGGGGATATTTAGTTGCAAAGTCCTTTTTTTAAAATCCATTTCAATTTGAGTTTTCCCTCTCTCTTTTGGGCTCAGAGCGTTAGCTAGTTTGGGGTTTCATAATTTCTTCTATGAATTTGTTTCTAAGTCATATGCAAAAAATGAATAATTGATTACATGCTTTTGCCAAGAATAACCAACAAAAGTAAGATCTTACAAGTGCTCTTTTCTTCCTCCTTTCTGTTGACCTTCCATCTTTTGTAAGTGTAGGAAGAGGAGAAGGGGGAGGAGGAAAAAAAAAAAAAAGAAACCCAGACAGGGAAAATTTTTTGTAACTTCTGTAGGAAAATGAAAGATGGGTAAAAAGTTTCCATCAAATGACATTGAACACTTCAGTTAAAATGCAGTTATCATTTGTCATGAGCTTTAGTTTGGGAGCATCTTTTTGATTTATGAACTGCAAAGTTATTCATTGAAATAATATGCAAATTTCCATGCTTTGAAAACAGAAAAGCAAGTTAAAATTTCAAATTCAGCTCATCGCTTTGTTGAGTGTTATTTACTCAGTTACAAGGCTGGTAGCTCACTTTTGATTCTGGGCAGTGACCCCTAGTGTCTTGCTTTTACAGATTCTCTGGTGACAAGAGACTTGAGCTGCTGAGCCGGAAGAAGAAAACATAATCCACAGGGTCTGGTGACACTGCAGTTATTGCTTCCAGTTATCACGCTGGACTGGTCCAACACAGCACCCGGAAAATTGCTCGCTGTACTGAACTGGCTAGAGACGGGACCAGTGCGAACTGCTGCTCCTCTGTAAAGATAATGGTGATTTATTAGGTTAAGTAAGGAGGCTGATTCTGCTGACACCAAGAATCTCAGGGGCTGCACACAGAGAGAGAAGGCATTAATCATCAGGACAACAAGGTGAAGTCATTTGTAGCTCTTGCGTACTCTGAGTCAGGGGTGTTTTTTTCCAGGTGGGGAACGGAGCAATCACTTAGTTGTAGTTCTTGGCTTCTCACCTTTTGTTTTAACTGATACAATAAAGAAATGCCAAGTTTGGCCACCATTTCAGGAAGCTACACACCCTACAGTCTTTTCAGCTTACTGATACAAGGAACTTAAAAGGATACAAACCCATCAAGAAAAAGTTCCTAAGCAGCCCTGCCTTGCTGATGGCCATTTCACAGTTTTTGAGCTCTCCAACTTTGTTCAGTTCTGCAGAGCATAAGCAGAAGTCTTGTCTGTCTTTCCCAAGCGACTCCATGATTAAGATGGATAGACAATGCAATATAGATACGGAAGAGGCTTTCTGAGAGGTATTACTTAAAGATAATGCAAAATTTTCAACATATGTGTGAACAGTTGTTACTGTGGAATCACACACTCCCACTGCCCCCTCTACAAAATCAGTGTGATTGCAACTACTAAGTTCTGAGAGAGAAAAGACAGAAAGGTGGGGAAATTTAAGAGTAATGAATACAAATAATGTAAGCATAGTTATTATTTAACAAACCAATGATATACAACATTAAGTAGATAACAAGGCCTGGAGCGTGTGAGCAAAGCACGCTGCCCCTATAGCATTATGTCTGAGCACTCTGCAGAGGAGCACATAAATGTCTCAGTTTTACAGGGGAATGGGCACCTGGTGAAATGAAGATGTTTATCAAACTGTTCAGCAGCCAACCCCAGCACTAGGCGTTAGAGCTCACGCTTCTTAAGGCAAATTTGATTTTCTATCCAGTAGGCATTTTATTCACCATTTAAGTATATTCCTCCATAAAACATCCACTGTACAGAAAAATCTGCATTAGGTCAGAAGAATGAATTTAGGGAAAACGCTATTAAGAGGGATATTGCTTATTCTGTCACTTAATATACTGGAACTGCAGAAAGCTTGTGAGACATAGCCTCCTCTTGGTACATATAAACGCTAATGGCATTCATTAAACGCACGCACTGAGGAGGAGAGTCACAGCCCATTGAAATGAGCAGAACAGGCAAGCCTTGATTTTCATAAGCTTTGTGTTCAGTTCTGAGAGAGACAGGTTGGGCAAAATCTCCTTTCTCTTCTGACTGATGCTCAGAGCTGGCCGAGGGGAATCGCTAACGTAGTAAAATCATATCAAGCAAAACATCACAAGGAACCAGGCAGAGCAGCAATGCCTAAAAGGTTTCTTTTACAAACACAAACCTCGTTTCACTCATAAAACTCACCATTTGCCTAACAACACAAGAATCTTTTAAAAGGGAGGAAGTAGCAGAAAGCAGGTATGGCTTATGATAAATCAGACCCGAAGTTCACGTATCTGATCTGATGAACTTTGCTTTAGGGATTTCAAAATGCCCAGATCTCATTGTTTTGGTTAAAAGCTACTGTCTAAACTGTGCCCTGTTGTGTCAGGTTATTTTGCTGCAAGGTAAATGATTCAATATGAGGACATTCTGCAAAATGCTCCTTACCTCAGCACGGAGCAAACTATGTCTTCAGCAGTTTACTATTCATAGCTCACAACCGCGGCAGGAAAAGTCAAGGGCAGAGGAAAAGCTGAGATGCTAGACCAGGTTCACCTGGCACAAGCAGATTCACCAATGAACATTCATCACTCAGGTTTGATGAACCACCTGCTGTTTCATAAGAAACTAGGGGCATCTTTCCCCCCGTTTGAGGGGTAACAGGTGTTTATATATCAAAAGTACTCTAAGTCTGGTTACTGCTGAATGTCTTCAACAGCAGACAAGCAGCCATCGCCATCCCAGATGCAGCAGTATGTTGACACTGTAAAAGCCTATAGGTATTTATGAACAAAAGAAGAAAAGGAGGTGCTTGCAGTGCTGCAGACAAGTGACAATTAAATCATTTTAAATACTAGCTTGGTATGCTATGGGTAGGTTAGATGGCATTTAACACGCTATTCTTGTCATGATAAATACTGATTAAATACTTTGCATTTCCTATAGCTCTCTCACCCTGCAGTACTTCACCAACCCTTCTCAACCTTTCAAAAACAATTTAACACCCTCATGCCAGGCTGTGGAAAATGATCATGCAGCTGTAGCATCTGCTTCCAAGCTAACTCTGTAGCTAGCTGTGGTTACAGTATTAAAGCTGTCCTTTGTACACCACCGTGTCAGGCAGCTAAAGGGCAGTGGGATCTTTTATTTCCTCGCCAGTCTTCAAATGAGAGGTGTTTGGTTAGGATAAATGTTTAATGAAAACAAAAAAACTAGAAACCCAATTCACAGTGATGTTTCTAACTTGTCCTCCTACAGGAAATGCTATCCTTTCCTGCCTGGAGGAGAACGGAAGCATGCACTCATTTTGGGAGCGAGAAACTTTGGGGAAAAAAGGGCAATCTTATCTTCTTGATGGTGCTTACAATGTAGTAGGTGTTACATTCTACTCTTCACTCAGTGATGTAAGCATTTTGCTATGGGTACTTTTCAATTGGCAAGAGCCCAGAAAACAAGGCCACTTGCTACTCTTTATATTATTTTTTAACCTGGAAAATATTTTTTCCAAAGCAACTAATAATGTTTGGTGCCCATCTACTAATAATTTGAAAAAAAACGTATTTTTTCCAAGACTTAAAAGTTAGACTTACTTTAAGGGAAAGTCATCGGTAGGCAGAATTCCTAATCACCAATTTTTTTCAGAACAAGCAAACAAACCAGAGTGGCCTGCACGTGTGGCTCCCAACAACTGAAGCACACACACAGGCTGTGCAGAGCACCTGCTTATCCTCAGATAAGATGTCCCATACTGACAAAATGCTGAGATGTGGCTTCCAGGGGATGAGATTACAGGCTTTTCGTGTCCCCGCTGTGCACTCAACACTACCTTCATTTTCAGATACTGTCTTTAATAATTCATTATTCCTGTTGCTTCTAATCATAGAGATCTCTTCCTTAAAGAAAACCTACCTTGGTATTTTTTGATAATAATTTCTTAAAGTCTTAGCACTTATGGCCTCCTAAAAGACAAACATCATGTATTACAGAGGTGATCAATTAAGAATGCACTAACTACAAACTTTACAACAACTGCATGCCTTTACAACAACTGCATTTATAACAACTGTAGTGGGTTTGTTGGTAGTTTTTTCAACATTCCAAAGATTTTATTTTTCTGGCCTTTCTTGAATAGGGGTGACCAAAAAAAGGTACATTAAGAACTACTCTTCACAGCTTACTTTCTCATAAAATCACATACAACCCCTCACAGGAGCCCTGACCCTTCAAAAGAATTCCATGGGTAGATAACCTTGCAATAAATTGTGTCCCATTATGATGCTATTTTCTCTATCTATCCATCCATAATCATTAGCAAAATACAGCTGTAAATAGGTATAGCAAGTCAGCGCTTGTCAGGCACCATCCGTCTTTCCCTCTTCACCTACAAACGCTCTCTGCACAGGCCTGAACACTTCAATGAGAGAGTCTTAGTTTTGCAATAAAAGGAACAGTAAAAACAAGCACCTGGATGAAAGGTGAGCAGCTGGCAGGGGGGTTGGACCTGATGATCTCTCGAGGTCCCTTCCAACCCCTACAATTCTGTGATTCTGTGATTTCTGCGAATACTGGAAACGTGTTAAGGAAAAAGACCCATTTTTGGCTTTTCCTTCATCAATCCAGGAAGTTGATGACCTGTTTGCTTTTCAAAGGCTTGGATTTTTTGCAAGATATAGTTTTGTGCCCCTCACTACAAGAAAGACATTGAGGTCCTATAGTGTGTCCAGAGAAGGGCAACCAGGCTGGTGAAGGGGCTGGAGACCAAACCTTACAAGGAGTGAACCGGGGTCATTTAGCCTGGAGAAGAGGAGGCTGAGGAGGGGACCTTACCACCACCTACAATTACCCAAAAGGTGGTTGCAGAGATGTGGGTGTTGCTCTCTTCAGCCAAATGACAGGTGATAGGACAAGGTGGAATGACCTCCAGCTGGAAAGAATTCTTCACCAAAAGGGTTGTCAGGCATTGGAACAGGCTGCCCAGGGAGGTGTTTGAGTCACTGGAAGTATTTAAAAGATGGGTAGATGAGGCACTCCGGGATACGGCTTAGTAGAGAACAGATACAATTGGACTCAATGATCTCAAAGGTCTTTTCCAACCTAGTGATTCTATGATTTGATTCCAGAACTTTTGATCACCTGTATTGCAACAGAATTCTTATCATAGGCTAATTTTCTTTATTCAGGAACATTATTATAATACTTTTCATGTTATTAAAGAAAATTAATATACTGAAACAGGCTCCCAAAGAAAGCTGATTTTAGTCAGCTTCATCCTTCCTGAGATATAGGGATGTTTAAAATATTCTTTACTTATATTATCCACTCACAAGCTCATTGTAACTCTTCAAATATACTAATTTCATTTACATGATACTATTGTTCCTATTTTATGATCACATACTGAAAACCTATTATTATATTTCATTATCTCATTTTAAGACTATTACATTTATCTTTGCTTTTCTACATTACTACCATGAATACACTGCACCTACAGCCTATGATTAGTTCTTTTATATTTCTTGTCATATTAAGGAGGCAATATAGAAATTAATATCATAAAAATAAGTTGCTGCTGCTAATATATCTCGATGTTTTCAACATATATATTTTGAGTAATTGCTAAACCAGGAAGTCAGGCAGAGATAGATGTTGTGATCTTATGTTTTAATTGCCTTTCTAAAAATTGCTGCTATCCCAATGACATTCCCAGAAGAATGGGAATAGGATTCTGCTTGCATGAGACTGGAACTCGTGTTCACATGAGTGAAAGGCAAATATAATGGAGCTGGCTACAGAAATGACTGTGATCTTGACATAGATTAGACATGGACTTCCCCATAGATCTCAGCTCTCCTTATTTTCAGTCTGATGATGCATCTGTAGCAGAGTTTTGGGGTGTTCAGCATGTGCAGACTCAGGCATTAGCATATGAGAATTAGTAAATTGTTTGCATCAGATTTACAAAAATGCCTTCTGGTGACAAAATTCATTTGATCTCAGGAAGCCCACAAAACTAAAGAAGGTATTCTGAATCTTTGAGGCTGGTTTCAAAACATACCTCGGTGCTAACATTTCAGCACTAACACACAATTACATCTAGAGCAGACAGGGTGGATGAGGACCCTTAATGATCAGAAGACATTGCACGTACAGGAGAGCTGCATTCCTCTCTGGTCTCTTCAGACAACTTTCCAACAGGAGTTGAGAACATCAGGGGCCCCTACGGGTGCTGCCAGCCCCATGCAAGCGCTGTTTGTGCTCAGGCATGGAGCAAGGTTGCTGTCAGTGACCTGGTCATGGAGAGTGGTGGAACTACTGGACAGGTTAGATATGTAATGTCACAGTAAAGAGAGATTTGAGTCCGATGACATAAATGGAAATACATTCTTTATACTCCTTTCCTCATTGCTTATTCAACAACCTGTGTCCCCCCCGGCCCTGATGCCTTTTTATCGGAGTGTTCTTCCCCTCACAATTGCCCTAAGTGGAAAGTTTTTAAAGGACTGAGCCTAGCATCAGCATTATTATATTTTCAAAACTGCTTCTTCTGTGTGGTTTAGGATTTTCAAGACAATGTGCTCGAGGGAGGTTGGCTGAGCTGGGCACTTCCATTTTTCTCTCAAGTAATATTACCAAAAGAATGATTTTGCTTCATCTTATCTTGCTTCTCAAATTCATGATTTTTAAGACAGCCACTCAACTGGTATAAGTTGGAACTGTTACTAGTGGCCAGCTCAACTTGTGCCTGGGGAAAATACGGCTCTTTATTCATGGATCAGCAAACTTTCCAGCTAGTCTGTGAAGGAACTTTTTCTACTGAAAAGCAACTGTGTTTTGTCTGGTCTGTAGCCGCAGATGTATGTTGTAACAGTAGTTACTACAAAGATGAAAGCACTTGTAGCCCTGTTTATTTGATACTGAAATGTAAAGGTAACTGCAATTGATCCAGCACATGTAGCAAATTCAGTTAAGCAATTTAAAGTAATAGTCAAGAGCAATTAACCCTTGAAATGCAGGTATGATTTCTTCTTGTACCTGCACTTGATAAATGTTAAAGGCACCAACAACAGTGCAACATTAACAAGAGTTGTATTTGACTTTCATTATGTCATTAAGTTGACTGGTAGGAGCATTTGTTCAGTGAGGCAATTCTGATGCTGCATGGAGGTGATAAGAAGATACATTAAAGCCATGGAAAGAAAAAGCTTGACAGCATCTTTAGTCTTGGATATGGTTGCATGTTAACCAACTGTATCATCACAGCACCATGACAAGATGTTTTTATTCTTTAAACAGTGGTAGGAGGCCCTTGCTGGCTTCAGAGCCCCCTGAGCTCAGTCCTGCCAGGAATGCACCACGTGGGAGAGCTCCTGCTCCAAAGGATTTAAATTTATGGAGATGGAGGCTCTATCCTAGTACCATCTTCAGTTCCATGAGAAGTGAGGCACTCAGAAAAGAGGATATCAAATTTCTGCGCAGCTAGGAGCTGATTTCAGGGCAGCCAAATACCTAAATAGCTGTTATCTTCAAAGGCTTGGGCCAAAGAGGGTAACTGCAGGTCATGCAGAAATGTGCAGCAGAGGCCAGGACTGAGTAAAACCTGCTGGGTCCCAGTCTAGTGCAGTAAATGTAACGTTGCAGTCATTTAGCCATTCTTATGCACTTTAGCTTTGCTCCCTAGAGTGAAATCATTATCCCTCTATATTTTTCCCAAATATTTGTATCATATTATATTCCCTTCACATTGTCTTCCCATTTACAGTAAATAAATGTAAATCTGACAGATTCATCTCATAGATCACATTTCAAGATCTCATAAATTTGATTTGGATCTTTCCACTATAAAGCATTAATGTAAGTTCCCTCTCTCAGACACACTTCTCCAGGATATATGCATAAAGAGAAATAGTGGATGTTACTCCTTTTGGTTCACTGCCATTATTCTGACAATTTAGTTTAGCTTCTTAGAATTTCTCTCTTTTCTTAATGCTTGTTTCTAAATGCAGAATTCATTTTTCTCCAGTTGACATCCCTTTGGGGACCATAATTTCCTTCACCCTGCACCCTGGGGTCCCTTTCTACACCACACCATTGTGCAGCCTTAGGCTCTGCTCTCATCAGCTATCAGCCAGCCCCAGCTGGGAAAGCTCAGCACTTGGCCACATCACTTGCCCACTCAATCCATAAACCTTTTTTAATGGGTCTTTCAATTGCCCTGTTCAGGGTGAATGAATGAACAAGCAGCCAGGCAAATTTGTCTGACATCCTTAAATCCCTGAAGAAAGGATATTGGGCTCCAAGAGACTGAGGTTGTTTTCAGCTTCTGTTACCTGAAACTGAAATGAAAATGCCCTGTGGTGGGTTGCAGGTTGGTGGTTCTTCCTCCCACAGAGAGATCTGTGGCTGCTGGGATCCTGAGTGCTGGATCGTGTCACTTTCTGCATTTGCCCAGTGTCCCTGCAAGGCAGGCAGAAACCCAGCAAGGTCACAAGCTAGAGCTCGTTTCACCTTGTGGGGGCCCATGCACCACCTCTACTTTTTAAAGATGCTGTATCAAAGGTGGGAGACAAGAAGACGACCAATGTCAAAGCTTCCCTCACCTCAAGTCATCCCATAATAATCACAGAAGACCTCAACTGCATTCAGTAAGCTCAACTGTAACAGTAAGCGTGGTCGGTGCATTGTCATCCCTCTTTAACCAACTAGATAAACGTGAGCTTTATCAGTTTAAAGGTACACAGATGTACAAATACTAGGTGATCTACTGTCACTTGAGTGATTTGATTGCTATAAATTGAGCTTTTAAAATACCAAGGTGTTGTGGGGGGGGGATGCACCAAAAAAGTAATTTCTAACAGGACAGACCGTGAGGAATTACCATAGAATCACAGAAGAGACCTCAAAGCCCACTGAACTATGCCATGGGCAGGGACACCCTCCCCAGACCAGGCTGCCCAAAGGCCCATCCAGCCTGGCTTTGGACACTGCCAGGGATCCAGGGGCAGCCACAGCTTCTATGGGCAGCCTGTGCCAGGGCCTCACCACCCTCGCAGGGAAGATTTTTTCCCCTTATATCTAATCTAAATCTACCTAAATGCATCCTTACAAAAGTTTTGCCAACAGACAACGTAGATGCTCTTTGCCCTGCTACTCTGAAGCAGACCTTCCCAATGCAGAACACTCAGTTTCTCACCCCCACTCACACCTCCATTATCAGCTTTTCTTCATTTATAAATGGTCTAAGCAAGTCCACAATCTTTTTTCAGTTTATTAGATTTTTTAACCAGTTTTGCACATTGTGATGGAATTCAGCAGCTTTGTGAGACAGGGCCAATTTCCAAGAGGCACAGTCCCAGGGGAGGGTTGTTAGTGCTGTGCATCGCTCGCTATTTGGGTCAAAGCTGCTCGACCATTATAATCCAGTTTCTACAAAGTACAACGTCCCCAGCTCTTACCTAAAGGAGCATTCCTTTGCTGGCAGTGTGCTTTAATACCTTCCCTCCTTGCACAGCAGCTGTAGGGATGCACCAGAAATGAAAAGCAGATACAACATTTTGAAATACAAAGAGTTCTTTTTAAAAAAAAAAAGAATTAGAGGACCCAACAAAAAGGACCAAAGCACTGAATCCAATATATACACTGCAATATTAGGTCTGTGCTTAAAGGTGCTTCCAGAATGAGGCTCTTTTTTTGCAAACATCTGACAGGATGCTTTACAGCTATTTAAAAACTCAGTTACAAACAATTTAGTAGACATGATTAGCACTTCTTTTAGGATGGAAAAAAGGGAACTCCTGGCACTCAGGCCAGGCACAGCCTCAATGCATTTTGTACCACTTGCAGCTGCTGAATTGTCAAGGGAAGGTGCAGAACAAAAATTATTATCCATAATTATTTTATATGCTGCTGGATGGTGGCTGTAAGGGACAGACCTAAGACATTTCTAAGTCTCAAATGACCCTTAGCCTGAAAGTATTACCTCAAGTAAGATGAGTAGCTGGGCACATATGAGAAATAACCTGAAAGACTGCATAGAGATGATACTGGGTGAGTTTTGTAAAAGGTTCCCTTCAGTACTGAGACGAAGCTTCCACGCAAAGTACAGCTTCTCTAAGCGTCTTAAGAGCTGCTTAATCATAACTTTTGCTTCTGCTCTATATCCATTTACAAGACTTTTAAAGAAAGCTTGCAGTTTGTTATTCCCAGGCACGCTATTTATGTAAACAGTGGGCAGATACAGCCAGTACTGGATGCATCTTGTTAAAAGCTTTTAATAATACATGACGAACCAGATGAAAAAAGGTCAAGTAAATAGTTAAAATAAGACTATATAAAATATATTGCATTAAACATTAAAGCCAGTTGTTTTCCTTGAGCTTAATACTAGGGGGTGGGGGGTGTTTATACCGTGTTGAACCTTTGCAATATTTTAGAAACAAATTTGCTTTTTGTTCTTCTAGATAACACACTGCAGATGTGCTAAGAGTAGCCATGCAGAGTGGACACAGTGGAAATCCTGGAAATCTGTCAGCTCACATTACAGCTACCTAGTAGTTGTCATTTTCTAGTAAGACATAGATTACATTACAATGTATGTACAGAGGCTGATACTTTACCTGTTCAACATTATGTTACACCAACAAAAGGAACACAAGTGCTTTGCAACCAGAAAGGGTATTTTCAGAGGCCAAGGGTGAGAGAGAGTTTAATTTCTTCATTTCTGGCTTTATTGCTGAAGCTGGTGGGGAGTCCCAGCTATTTACTTTACTGTTCCCTTAAAACATTTACTGATAAATAAGAAAATATTGAATAAAGAGGCCTCTGAATTCAATTCACTAGCAAAACCAAATAACATTATTCAATTGAGTCCTGACTCAAACCTCCAAAAATGACTGAAATGACAGAGTTTTGGACCAAGCTCTTGAACTTTATTCAGCAATGCTTTTGGCACACTTTAAAAATGTATTCAAATTACATTATGTATATTTGCATGAGTATTACAAGTATTTAATCAGATACTGAAGAATTACAGTGCTGAAGAATGAAGTGCTTCAGGTTAAACACTTCCATAAGCAACTAGGGAAGCAGGGCCCCAAATTCTGTTTCAGAAGTCACTTGAACAATCAGGTGACTGAGTCTCACTGAAAATCAGCTGGATCCAGACTCCTTACTGCATGTCAAAATATGTAGCAGTCGCTTCTGGGAAGGATGAAGGAGGAAAATCATCATTTATATTTTTAAAGAAGTTAGAAACCCAAAGAACAGTTGACTACAAACTCTCTTCCTTCACAGAAACTACAGTAACAGCAACAAAAGCAAGTGACTTGAAATGGCTCCAGGTTGTATTTCATGATCTGATAGCAGATAACGTGGTGTATTCATCCTTACTGTGTCTGATGGGCTGCTTAAGTGCTTCATCCAGCTTCCACCTGTGCTAACATCACCTGCTCACTGAAAGGCAATTTCATAAGGGGGACAAATTTTTCTCTCCGTAAAGGCAAATTTTCCTTAATTATTTTTTCCCCCAGACCGAATAGTTAACAGGTTACATGAACTTTCATAGCTCTAATAGGTCTCCTGAATTTTTCTCAAGTCTGTCAATAGAAATTAAATTGTTGTCACATCTGTAACCAATTTTTTTTCTGTCCTTTTTCATTTCTGTCGTCTTTTTTGGTCCTATTTCTTCATGGCAGCAAAGGCTATGGGTGTGCATGAGAAAGATGGAAAGAAGCCACTGACACAACTTGGACAAATGACCTCTGACAGATCTTGCTGTCGGCTGTTCAAGGTAACACTCTCCCTAGCAGCCTGCCTAGATGTCTTGGTGGAGGATGCTGCAATGTAAAGTCAGCAGAAATGAACCAGTTGCTCCTATTAAGAGCCTGATATCTTACTATAGACTCACTGGCTTATGACAAAACACTGAAATCTGCTCAGAAACTGCAGAAGGGATGAAGGTGCAGCTTCCCTTGTAGTCTACATTAGGGGGCTGGTAACCTCTGGCAGTGAGACTGGAGAAAAAGCTGAAAAACATCTTAAACTTCAACAGTGAGATTTGCCAGGGTTCAATCAATCAAATCCCACATTTTCATCTTTATTTCTGCACTGAATTGAAGGCCAGAAAAAAAGGGATTGCTAGTTTTACGCCAACAAATCCCATTCTTGTCTAACACAGCTGGATTAAATGCTCTTTGTGGCTTTATGATCCAGAAATACTGTCCCCTAGCTATGGAAGATATCTCCTGATAATAATTCCACAAATTTTATCAGCCTATATCTAGCTGGGCCTCCAACCAGAATGAGAATTATAACCTTATCTGAAAAATGGATTATGACTACATCCTTCCCACCCCCCTGCCACTACAAAGAAGTTGTTCCCTCAGGACTCACAAGACAGGGCTCATAGATGCTCAGTTTCATGAAAGAAGTAAGTCACAGTGACACAGGTGCCAAACAGAAGAATTACACCAGTTTTTCAGCTGCACGCAGAACATACTTGAAAACAGCTTCTTCCTAATTACAGAAAAATATTTAAATATCCACAGAACAATGCCAGACTACAAAGTCTTCCTTCCTGTTCACATGGCTCACACTGTCCTACTTACCACTGCAGACAATGACCAGCTCATGTACCAACTTGTAGAAACTCATTAACTTGTTCTTAGGTGATGCACAACAACTATTTAAAAAAAAAAGTAGAAATAAAGCCCTTTCTGTGACTATGTTACAAAAAGATGGTTACCCATAAATCTCTGGAAAGCCATGAAAATGCTCCTCAGGGACAAAATAATTGCTGATGATTCAGTCAGAAAAGTGCTAGTAAAGGTTAACTGTCTAGAAAAGAATATTTCTCTAATCGAGATGCTGTATGAGGAAACTAAAGTCAGAATTCTGTAATTTCTAGAGCATGTCAGTATTGAATCAGACAACTTTCTAAAGAGGTCAATATAAACCAAAACTATATCTATTAAATATGTTGGAAATAGAACAACACAAACACAAGCACCCTTTTCCTTTAACAACTAAACCAAAAGATACTGAGGAATAAGGGTGGAGAAGGGCTTCAGTTAAGGACCTAAGGAGCTTAATGAATAAATTCATAACTGTTTAAAAGCAGCTCTGCAAAAATTCTAGGCACAGGTTAAGACCCTTTAAAAGTTAAATAACAAGGGGGAAAACAGCAAACCACAATTTCTCTGTTCAGACCAATACAAGTCCACAGTAATTTATAAGATCTGCATATAGATTATACTCTTCTGATAAACCATTTAGGTAACAGTCAAGATCTGACAAGCCACTAGCTTCTGAAATTCTCTAAGTGAGATGTGCTGCCAAAGGAGAGATGGGAAAGGATTGATGGAGAAAAGATGCACTGGAAACACTGGAGAGACAAGGGGATGGACAGAACAAGTTCAGAGCTGAGAGAACAAACAGCTCTACAATGAAGTGACCCAAGAAGGTAATCTGAGTTTACATGGACTAAGTAGTTTAGAGGCCAGACTGGCTACACAGAAAACCTGCAGATTGCTCTTGACTACTTGAATCCATTCCAAAGAAAGTTTAAGACAGAGGAAATTAAAACAGCAATATACAAAGAAAACCACATACAGACCAAGGCATTTTATGCTTTTGAGAAAGCAGTAGTAGCAGCCCAGGAGAAATGCCTGCATGCTCGGGGCCATCTGCTTCTCTTTAGAGTCTGCCTTTGTGCAACTTTGGTGTTTGTTTTGAGCATACAGAGGCTGTACCATAGTAAAGATCATGGCTTCTCGTTACCTACGTCTTTTCTAGGAACACCCTTACATCCCAGTTAAAACAGAGATATGAGAAATCAGCACTACACTGAGCATTAAAGATGTGAGCACAACATGAATGCATACAGAGCAGTTTAATTTTGCTTTCTGTTAGTTTCCTAATAATGTAAAATACTTGATTTACTTCTTGATTGTCTCTGAGCAGCCATACTCCTAAGAGTTCTGTAACATCTCTATATCTGTCCTGCATGGAAGCATTTACTTTCAAGTCCACCATAAAATTAATATTTCAGCCCTTTGCTGGCAGCAAAATAGGTCTTAGAACCTCTCAAAGAGAACTCATAGCTCTCCAAAGAGAGATACCGACCAGAACTGTAATTGTGTGTATCCCACATTTAGATCATAAATTAAACCATAAAGTGTTTTTTAAAAAGAAACAACATACTGATATTGACATCTTCTAACCTACTCATAATTCAAAATCAACAAATACAAGACTGAGAAAAAACTGTATATTATTTACTGAACTGATTGTTTCCTTAGTGCTTTGGACTCTGTAGCCATCCCTTCATCCTAGTGCTGGATGGGGGAAAAGCAAAGAAAATGGATCTGTAAGCTCCAGATTACCACAGAGGAATCCAAGAACTAATCATATAGAATATAAATCATCAGCAGCAGGTCAGGATCACACTTCAACATGTGAGATAAAAGGCTTCTTTCAGAACTGTGCTGGATAGAGGCTGATGAGAAGATACCGTGGCTGATTAGCCTGCAATGATATGGCTTCAGTAACTAGTATCTACTGAGTAGTATTAAAGCTGGAGTAGCAGGTTTAAGTGGCTGTGGAGTATGTGTGGGGAAATTGCATTCCCACCAAAAGAGTTAAAACCCCCATTTTAAAAGCCCTTCTTCAATTCCTTGCGAGTTCTATCACCTTGGTCAAAATCCTGCCCTCCTGGACTTTCTTCAAGCACCAGCAAACACACCAAAAGTAAGGTTTGGACTTCTCTATGCATTTAAAACATACCTTTTCTGAAAAGACTTCTGAAGCCTTACCTAAATTGATTCAAGACATCACTCTATTAGGAAATACAGCTATGTTCCCCATCTTTGAGGATGGATATGTCTTGTGAACATCTTGGGTCATTAGAAATCAAACACAGCCAATCTGAATGCATGACAATTCCAAATATAGATAGCATTGCAGGAAGACACTGAATCTCTTCACTATCCTTCCCCACACATACATTTCAAAATTGAATACAAATTTGTCCTGCCCAGTATGCAGAATGTGGAAGAATGATGGTAGATGTGGAAAAACATTGTTAGACATGCCTAGAAGGCAGCAGACAGAAGGCAGTGATGAGGTCTGGTGACTGGAAAACTAAAAAGGATATTAGGCTATGAAACCATAAGATGGATGAGGTGAAAAGACCTGACAAAACTTAGTACTGATATTCACTACTAGATTTTCAAAACTGTGATTAAATAAAACTTCTAGAACCAAAGACATGGGCTATCAAAAACCCCTCTTTTTTATATAGTCCCTTATGTTTACATGCTTAAACACTGCTTTGTTGACATTTAAAACATTTATCACAGTTATTGACTTCAAATGGTTATACACACTGCCAACTACCTTAGCTAAAATAATATTATATCTGCTCAGCATAACCTCTAATAAATACAGTCAAAACTTCCAATACTGGAGGAATATTTCCTGCTGAATAAAAATGAAATCTGAAAGTGCTAATTTATCTTTTTTGTAAGCAGGGAATCCCATAGAAAGAGACTCTTTGATGTGGCTCAAATGAGAAGAAAGTGAATGACTTCAAGTTTATTAGCTGTTTCATTAAGACACTAGAAAATACATGGAGATTATGAATTTAGTTCATGTGTATGTCCTCTATTTCTTCTTCCCCCTCCTGCTGCCTTCCTCCCCAGCACACTCCCACATACACACCAGTATTAGTGTAGAATTAAAAAAAAAATCATTCTTCATCCTTGGACAAAAAGGAAAAGTAACTTCCCCACTATTCTTTGCTATCATTGTTTCACTGTTAGCACTTTGCACTAACATGCTGTGATGCTGTCAGCTCAGCCACTGGAGCTTTCCAATTTTCCTAGTAAAAGTGAAAAGTGTGAGTAGCAAGTAGAGGCAGGTCCAATTTGTTCAAGAGATTGGCATCCCGCTCTATTTCTGGGCTTCCCATGTTGGGACCAAAAATTTTAATTCTGGTCCATCTCTAGATCTCAAGGCACTTTCCACCTGTGACCATGTGCTCCCCCCGCAAGCCTCCTCTCTCCCTGCAGGACAGCTGGCTCCACACTCCCTCCATCCCCAGATTTGCTGCAGCTTCAAGAAGGTTATCAGACACTTGGAGACGCATACTGAAATGCCTTGTTTCTTTGAATTAACAGTGTGTTGGAGGCTGTCTTACAGTTCAGGATCAGATCCTCTGTATACAGGAAGAACCCAGCAGATGAAGTACTGATGGAAAAGAGAGGACATATATTCAGGAACACCCCACCCCCACATAAGCTTTTCTGGAGAAAGCGTGGGGGTCAAATTTTGTAACGATGCACAAATAGCATCACAATTTTTCCAAGGCTGTGAAGGGACCTTCTCTCTGTGCTAGCCAAAATGACTGATGCTAAGCTCAGGGAGAGGCCTTACTTCAGATCTATTTTAGAGCAAACTGTTTTAAGCCCACACCACTCAGCCACTCTGCCACAAATGCTGTCCTTCACCAACAGCATTGCCTTATGTTCTGTCCAGTACATACCTTCTGTGCTGCATTGGAATGGCCAAATGGCTCAAAATTATACATCTAATTTAATAATAAAAGCATCAATAAATGTCTTCCCTGCTTTTGGAGCATGTGTCTGTGTACTGAAGCCACCTGTGCCTCTTGCACCGTTCCCTGCTGCAGACTCGCTTGAGGGAAGCAGGACCATAAGTGAATAACACAGGCCCCAGACCTCAGCCCACACCGAAGCCAGTGGCTAGCTCTTAGGAAAAGCAAATTTGCTCTTGTTAAGGAACAACTCCTAAAGAAGTGCCCAGAGTTAAAGTGCCCAGTGCTGCCTTCATCAGCCTGTGGGCCAGTTTCCAAAGAAACAAGGAAGCTTTTGTAGCTGCTGTCGTGCTTCTTGAGCACCTTGCACAACACACGCTCCTCAATATGGTTAAATCCTATCACATACCCCTGCCATTAACAGGCACCCAGCATAACACATACTCTGAGACAGCAAAGATAATCCCAAAGTCAAGTGAATCCAGACTCCAGGAGATTAAAAACTGGCCTTGCTATCCTGTGCCTTTGAGCCACCTGCCTTTTGATTTCACCATACTCTGACAAATGGAAATCTAGTGCAAATAAAGCACGCTGCATCACCCAAGAGGATCACTTTTTGTGCTACAGGGATTGCATCAGGTAGTTATCTCCTGAGGCTGAGGCTGGGTTGTTTGATTAAAGTTGATATTTTCAAGAGTTTTAACAAGAAGCCCTGCCTGGTCAGTGCTTGCATGGGAGCCACCAACTTCACTAGGAGCAGAGGTGAGCTAATGGTAACTTTAAAAAAACTCCTCACCATAATAATGTATTTCCTTTCTCTTCTGACAGCTTCTCTGTGTAATCAGTATATTTTAAAGCTGGTAGAGCACATTTTGTTTTAGGTATTTTTACAAACATCTTACTGAGAAAGTTTCACCAGTCTTCACTAATCCATAGAAAGGTAAACTCTGGGCAGGCTTCAGACATTAAATATTAAAGTACTGACACATAGTAGCATGAGAGAGGGTAAAGAAGTATTCGTATTTCTTTTCCTATTACAATAAACACACTGAGTCAGTCACTGATCAAAAGCCTACGTGCTATTTCTGTTAAAGATGCTGCATATATTAGGATATGAGCACTGCTTATTTAGGCTCCAGTCTTTGATAATATCTCATTGCAGATTTTATGTCCTGCTCTAATACATTTCAGATTGATCAAGCAGAAAAAAGCCTTAGAAAGTCTTACAATAAAAAGAATTAAAACTACTTCCGCCATTTGTTAACCCTGTTCTTAGCACCCAGATGGTTGGTTTTGATCTTTTGGCCCATTTTGCTGTACTCCTACCTGTCAAAGAAGTACAAGTGAATCTTCAAAAAAATCCTCGCATTCAAGGCAATGTTCTGGGGACCACTGAAATCAATAGAAGCTTTTGTTTAACCAGAACTGGATCAAAATTTCACTGCAAGTTTACTTGTTCTGTAAACTTGGGGTGAAACTGAACACAGCTTAACTTCATTCAGATGTTTCACTTGTATACTTGGGTCAATTCATACAGTCATGTCAGTCCTCAGAGCAGGAGAGGATCCCTTAAATAAGCAGGAATTACACATGTATTTTTCTTAGTCAGTTAAACTGATTCATTTTTTATTTCATCTATAATGAGTATGTAAAAAGCCTACCATATTTTTTCCAAGAGGATTACTATCTCAGGCTAATACTAGACATTTATAGTATTTGAATCAAACGTTCAATATTGATGAGGCAATTGTTTTGCATTGCATATTATCCTGTTTCATAGAAAAATAAATTAACATCCTTAATACAAGCAAATCTGGTAAGAAGTCTTCTATAACAAATGTTTTTCAGCAGAAAGCATCAAACCACAGCTAGGGCTTTTTAGAAAGGAACAGATCTGAACAAAAACATGCAGAAAAGCACATAATTTTACCCAAACTGTTGAAATGCCTTATTTTCACATTTTTTGAAATTAAGCTTTTTAATTTTGTTTCAAAATTGTAGCATCCGTGGCTGGTATATGGATTGCAAATATGAAAATAATGTATATGCCTTTTAAAGAACTTCCATCTGAGTATAAATCTTCAGATAACCGTATGAAAAGCAGAGCATAAGCAGATGACTTTTGGGATTTGAGAGAAAAGGCTGCTGAGGATCAGAGAGATGGGAACCTGGCACAAATTCTCTCTCACGTTACCTGTGCACAAACAGTATTGTGACTGCAGAATCACAGCAGGGGAGGTTGGTTGTTAATAGACATTAAACACAGGTTTCTTTTTGTGAAAATATGCCGATACAAAGGATAACAAGCTTTTGCTCAAAAGACCAGAGTCAAAACAAAACATCTAATGGATCTAATCGCGTGTGATTTTTAAAGCTTTTTTTTTTTTCAGTTTTCTTTCCTTTTAAAGACAGAAAGAACATTTCTCAGTTCTGACTATTAGATCTTGTTATGTGTTCATTTGTCACCATTTGCCTGTGAGGCATCTCATGAAGTTCATATTTTGAATAAAGGCTGCCTGCTCTTTTCCTTCCTGCTGGCTTGAGAAAGAAGAAAAAGATGTAAAGAAGGGGTGGGGAAGGAACCCCTTTCCCCTTTCTACATATCCCCCCAGCATACTCATCTGGAAATTCCTAGATCAGAAGTTTGGCCTCACCAGGAACAAGTTAAAAATGGCAATGATGGAGTCTTTCGTACACACTGGAACTTCTGTGCTACCAACATAAAAACCCCGTAGCACAGCATGTAATATTCCCTATTTTTGCACTGTATTTCCATGCTGAAGAACACCGTGCCTTTGGAAACTAGGCTGGAGGGTGGCAACCGCTGAGCGCATAACATGCTGAATAATAGGAGGAGGAGGAGGTGAACGCCAACCCTTCCTCTCCTCTCCTGACACAGAGCAGAAGGAAACCCAACTCTGCATGCTAAATGACTATGGAGTATAATTAGGACTTCAGATTTTAATTCTAGTTCGCACAATTAACTCCTTAGCAGTCATAGGGGGTGATTCAGGTGTATAAATAGAGATGCCCTGTGCCATTTTAGATGCCCCAGGGTATCTCAGAAGTCTGTAAAGGGCTGGCAGATACCAGGCAGGAGCTATAGGAGATGCAAGTCTTTCCGGAGCCACAGCTGGAGGCCAGGCAGCTAGCCTAGTGCACCTAAAATAGCATTATGTATCTATGCCTGGGCATCTAAATCCCTCTTCTGATCTCTATTTAGGAAAGTGGACTAATTAATCCATTCAAATAAATTGATCTTTCTAGGAGCCCAGCAGTTTTACGCCACCTGACGCTGGCTATGCATTGCCAGCTAAGTTTTCAACCAGACTTCCCGTGGCACTTTAAGGGATTGCTGTACAGATGGGGTACTGAGGCAATGGAAGAAGCTGCAGCTTTTTGGACATCAGACAACTGTGAGTAAAACAATAATTTAATAACTGCAGCTACTAATTATAACATCCTTTTAATATTAATGATAATAGAGTTACACTGTTACAGTACAATTGAATGAAATGTCAATATTTTCCATAACCATCAGGCATCCCCCCAAAAAACACCACACATCTGCACCTCCAGTCCCTTGGATATATGTGCCAGCACAGTCACAGCACTCATGCTGGTGTCCTCCCCTCTGCAATACCTGACATTGCTTACTTCACACATTCCCCAGAATAATGAGGCCCATCATCTTTTGATGAGACTGTGGGAGTTGATATTCCCAAAATACAACATTACACTATCAGATAATCGCTACTACTTAATACTGCTCTAGGAAGACTATTTCTGTGAAAGCTACTGGGAATACAATAGCAACATGGGAAAGTCAATACAAGATAGCATCTCTCTGTTTCTGCAGGGAATAGAAAATGTAATTAGGGACAAACTCAGGCAGCTAGAAACATTAAATACCTTTAAGACTGCTTTTATAAGACTTTACAAATCTGCAGAGCTGGACTAGGGACAGAAACCAAGACAAAGAGTGTCTTACCCTGATACATGTGCCACAAAACCACTTACTGAGGAAGGCCCAAGTTTTTTTGGCAAGGATCAGTATCTTTGGACAAACTGGATGTTCCAGCAGTATTAGAAAATATGCTTGATCATCTCACCACAGCACAGAAATGGGAGCAAGATTGTTTCTGGCAATGCTTTAAGAAAGGATGTGGCTTTTCATATATGGAAAAGATAAACAAATCAAAGAAGTATTCCTCCTTTCCTGAATCACCATAATGATTTTTCCAACAACAGAAAAATATAAATTGATAAGCAGCTTTAGAGATCATTGGAACAAGTTAAAAAAAGGTTCAAATTCTCCTGGCAAGATTATCATTTTTATTCAGCTTGTCACATACCAGTAGTGACCTAGGCTGATCTGCAGACAAACTGTGATGTACAAATATGCAAATGTAGAATCCTCAAAGCTTCCATTGGGGGGAGGAGGAGGAGGAGGACTTGGAGTTCACTGTGTTAAAGCACTGTGCAAGACAACTAAGCATGTTTAATTACATCTTTAAGAACTGCCAAGATGTTATGTTCTAGCTCAATCTTCTGGTAAGACATTTAGTGGTGTTTATTCTTACTGGTTTTAGTTCAAGAGCAATTCGACAGCCAAACTGCCCTAAGGTGCCAGTGCTCATAGCCTGTTTTGCCCTGGTGAAAGGTTGGCATTTCTTTGGTAGGTTCTGTGGCTTTGCTGAGGTTGATACTACATCTGTATAAGATGGGGGTGTAAACAGTTGCATGGAAGCAGAGTTGTAAGCTTAATTTTAGGCTGAGCAACCCTGAGAAAGGAACCTCTTGAACCCAGAGGGGAGAAAAAAGGAACATAGTTTTGGGTTTATTTTTATTATCTCACCATTTTTCTTGGTTACTACAACTGGGCTCAAGGAAAGCAGACTTTTACAAAGCAGGTGGGTTGCACTTACAGTGGAAAGCTGTACCAGTAACAAAACCAGCAGTGGGTCTTGCTGCAGCTTCCAGCATTGCCATCAGGACCAACCTCAGCTACAGAACTAGCACACTCCATTCCTTTAACACCACAGCCCCACAGGCTTGTTGGGAGTCACAAACCTGGCTGGCAGCTATCACCAGTGCTGGCCTGCCCACAACATGATCTTCCAACTCAGCACAACTTTTCCAGGACTTCAGTTGGAGAAGTGGAGAAGGAAGATTCATGCTTTTCATCAGGTTAATTACTACTACTTGGTCAAGCCTAGCCTTCTCAATCTGGGATGAAAATAATAGGTGAGGTCTCTCTATCTCACTGCCTGCATACCACTGCTCACAATTGCCTGACAAGGTGTCCTGACAGCCCCAGCTAGGATCAGGAGCTGTAGTAAAATCAGCTTTTGGGTCCAGGCACCTGGCTTGAAGCACTCCTGTTGGACAACATTCACCTGGGAGTCCCATCTGCAGCACAAAGTTGTAGCTGCTGTCTGACTGCTCCTCTCCAACCCTGCCATTAACCACTAGTATTTCCACTATCTAGAGGAGCCCCCTTCTTAAACTGGGAGCCATAACACCTACCTGGAGGATGGGACTGCTCTTCTGCTTGTAATTTGCCACCGAGGAGGTTGGGCATGCATAACAACACCGCCACCATTACTCTACATGGGTCCTGCAATTCTCAACTCATTTGTAAACTTTCAACATCAAAGATTAGAGCTGCACAGATTGCCCTCACCCACCCTCCCTCCCTCCAGGGGTGTGTGGCCTAACTTTATGTAGTTAATGGTGAAGCTTAAAACCAAGAAGCCTTCCTTCATATCTCCCAGATTGAGATAGCTTGCAACAATGAATGCTAGAAGTCAGGAAAATAAGTGGACCTCACAGCAGGATTCAGTCTGTGAAGTCAAGCAGCTTCCTCTGGTTTCTTTTGCAGAGGAAAAAGGATCAGAGACAGAAATCATTAGCAGCCTTTGAGCCTATTAATGTTACAGTACCAGGACTATTGAGGTGGTGGGAGGGGAATGGTGTGTGCTCGCCTGTTCACTCAAGCATACACATAAGATGGAGCCAATTGATTCCTTGAGGTTTTGTACAGATTCCACTGGAATGTAACAGAATGTGATGTTTGCTTTCTGCAGTGTAATAACAAAACACAGCCTACTGCGAGCTCCTGTGCATTTCAGAAACCAGAATATTAACTCTAATTGTGCATTGGACAGACCAAGCATAATACACAAAAACTTAACTATACCAGCATACCTCAATCCTACCAGAATTTAAGATCAGTCCTGATAAGCTCTCAGTCTCATCTCTGCAAATCCAGAAAGTGCCTGTTCAAAATTTTAAGCCATTGATGAAACTGTAAATTTATTATTGATTTTTTTTTTGAGTCAAGGAGATACACGTGTGCCACAGGAATTTAATGAAAGGCACAGAATTTCTAACATCTTGGACTTTCTAAAGGCTCTGAATCAAACATATTTGACAAAAAACCCACTTTATTCTCACAGTAAAACCTTGGATTACTTCAACTAATCTCTGCAATTATGAGTTCCTCGATAGATCATACAATTCGGGTATTTAAACTTATTGTCATAACCCCCTAGAAGCCTGGAATATTCTTTAATAGTTTGGCTGACATTTGCTTGTTTATAAGGAAATCTACTATGTGCTTTCCAATTTAAAGCTTGGCTTATAATACCCTTTTCTCAAATAAAAAATAATAATCAATCCTTAGCTTTCTTCAGTCTTTGTCTAGAAGACTGAAAATGATTTGTTGTTTCTACTTATATAAGATAACGTTTGACTTTAAGGACATCAGTCAGAAATGTTTGAAGTCTGAAACTTTAAAATGCTCAATTCTAATGGCTAACTTTTTGTCTTTATCTGAGACAAAAAGTCTCATGGTTTGCCTCTGAAGTAGAGGAAATACTGCTTTTCCAGCTACTTTTATTTCTAGTACTGGCTATAAAAGGGACATTGTAAAGATTGCGTTTGGGGAAAAAAAGTTCTATTAAAGTCTTCTGTAAATGATATTGGCTTAAGTGCTGCAGGTACAAGGTAAAGAAAATAGGACTTGAGACAATCTAGCTCATATACAGTATCATTTTAAAAATTATCTGCACAGCAACTTTGAGATGTGGACAGAGAAGCTGCAGAGCTTGCCAATTTCATCATGTTGAACAGTTTAGGAGACAAATCTCCTAAACAAAGTCAACACATCAAGGCTGCTTTTTTCCCCTAAGACAGGTTGGGCACATTCTCATCCAGGCTACAGACTTTCTTGCAGGGAAGCAAGAAACAAGTCCCAGTAATACCTCAAGGACTCAGGGGCAGCAGGATGCTCTCCAAACCCATCAATATGGTGGGAGCTGAGGATCAAGCTCATCTTTCAAGCAAATTAATGTCTGTGGAACTGCCCCAGAGATGTAGCTCCTCTTTATCCACACAAAAGCTATCCTATTTTAGCCAAACTAACCAGATGCATCCCAACAAGAACCCACAACGACCACTGGAAGCTGTATCTAGAAGGAACAGAAGGAAAGTTCAGTGCTTTGAATGTCTGACTAATCTGCTGAAAACTCCTATTAGGTGCAGTGCTGTTTGTATGGCACTCAATGATCCTTTTGCTAAGAAACAGGCTGAACCAGGAGTGCTGAAGAAAACAATGACTTATGGTTAGTGATTTAAACCAAAAAAAAAAGCTAAAAAGACAATGAACTGTGAACCAGCTAGATGAGGAAATGGGAGAAGCAGGAACTGCTCTTTCCAAATTTAATTGCTGTCTCCCCCCATCCCCCCCAGAAATCCTCTCAGGTCAGTATTATTAAAATCCAAGTGCAATTTTAGGCCTTCAGAACAAAACTTCTCTTCAGGAAAAGACAGTATTCTCTAGCGCAGGCTCATGGGTAAAGGGAGATGAACTATTTATAAGTTATCTTAACCAATATTTGTCAGTGCACTGAAGAGAACTATCAACAGTTGAGAGCGTAAAATGGTGAGACGCATTCACTGACGTGCTCCAGCTGCTTCGCCTTTCTCTGGCAATGCTCAGAGGCTGTAAAACTGCCTTAGCCTGCCTGGAGTAAGTTTACAGCTCTCCTGCATCACCAAGGCTGCACAAAACAAGAAGGGTATGCTGGGAAATTCAGCCCAGTGTCTTAGCTTTAAAGCTCAATAAGCAGAACGTAGAAATGAAAAAGCTGCAAGGCTGATGCAAAGATTTACAGAGGAGACAAGGACAACATCATGCTTTCTTCAAAGTCAACTGGTTAAGTGATAGAGGTATCAGAGACAGGTTTTATAGACACTATCAGAACAGTGATTTAAAAGCACTGGGAAAGTATGGGAACCATATGCATGGTTGCAGACAAAGCAAGGTGCAGAAGATGCTTTTTCCTTCTACCTCTGTCCAACTTTGACAGAAAAATCTAATTTGAGGATCAATCTGCCTTGTGCCTCTACCGGCACTCACTTCAAAATCAGCCTCCAGATATCATAAACAGGGCAACTTCACTGGGCTGTATCCACCTACCAAGAATCCTTTTAGAAACATTACATTTAATACCTCTGTAATAGACTACTGGTAAACACATGCTGTCTCTGAGACTACTCAGTCAGGGCCAGAACTCATTAAACCTTCATCTCGAAACCTGTGCTCTAAGCTGTGCATCACTCACTAAGAGTATCAGAGATTACTTCCCCCTCTCCTTTATTTTTATAGCTTGCTAATAAATTTCAAAAGTAAAAGAGCAGATGTTTGAGGATCCTGGCTCTAAATAGCAACATTAAAAAATCAAAACTGTATCTGAAGCTACAGAAAATCCTTCTAATCCAAAATTACTAGAAAAAATCTTCCTTTTTTAACATAGAACACACACAAAACAATAATTTAGACTGAGTTATACTGCTCAAAGAGAGGGTGAGAGAAAGACACTGGCTGGCACCCAGCACCAGGTTAAGAGAGCCAGGCTTTACCACCTGCTTCAGGAGCAGGAACACACTGCTGGCTTGGGGTCATCAGAAGAAAAATGTAGCTTTGAGTTGATTCCGAATAGTGAAACTGGCAGAGGTTGATTTTGTGTGTCCTGTGACACACAGACATCTGCTACTACAGTTTGTCACTGAAGTTAAAGTGTATTTACTCAGCAGTGAGTTTCTGTGGCAGCAAGGTCAATAGGCAAGGCCAGTGTATGTCACTTCTACTTTGCTTCAGCTTAGATGCTTAGATCTTCAGGGATGGGGAGACTTTTGGAAAAGCATCTTTGAATATGCCTTTCCCCAGGGCAAGATCAACTCTCTTCTATCACTTCTAACAGAAAACTGTTAAGCTGTTTTCAAAGGATCACAGGAGTGGAGACTCCAAAACTTCCGTATTTTAACATATCGCTGTCTTGAAGCATCACCAACCAACATTTTTTTCTCCCCTGAAACTATCACAGCAAATTTGATCTGGCTTAAGATGTAGGATTGTATAAAACATTAGTGATAAGTATTGATGAACTGTGGCTCTTTAAAAATCTCTCTCCATTCAAAGTTATAGGCACAGGAATTAAAGTGTGCTTGATTGCTTACTCAGAAGTTCACCATTTAATAAAATGAGGAAGGAAAGATGGAGCTGTTGACAGTTGCTTGAGGGTTCTAACCTTGAGATTTGATGTTGAAAAGATGCTCACATCCCCCCAGTGCCTCAGCTTCAAAGGCCTAACAAAGAGCCTTTGCTGATTCCACTGTTTACCCTAAAATATCCTGGCTTCCCACAGGTTTGGAAAGAGGGGGGTTATTTTACAAACATGAGATTTTGTCAGACAATATTTGAGCTACTGCAGGCCTGTAGAATTAGGCAGATGGAAAGATTTACTTTTGCAGGCAACAAGGAATATAGCTTGTTCCTTTTAATTGGCAAAGCATACAATAAACAACAACATGGATTTGTGACCGGTAAATCTTGTGACAACACTGCTCTTCTACAGAAAAGACCTGAGGATGGGTTTTAATCCACAACTTTAAATGTCAGCCATTAGTTTTCCATCCACTACCCATATCAGTAACCCACTACCTGCCTTCATAATGTGAAATATGCACAAAGAAAGAAGTGTTTCTGACCAGCACCAATTTAAACCTGAATTTAAAAGAAAAAAAAAATCTTTCACTGGGGATTTTCTGTGGTCCAAGGTAGAATCTGTGCTGAAACCAAGAGTAGGAGAGGACTAGCTCTCCTAGCTAAGGATCCTGTAACATCCAAAGACAGATGTGTTTCCATTCCAGTGCTGAACAGACAAAACTTCTTGTTCTTTGTTGGTTTTGGGGGTTGAGTCAGCTCTGAATCAGTTTACAAGTATATACATACTTTTATCACTTGGGGAGAGGAAGGTGAAAACCATTCGATTGTGGAGTTTTTGGTACCATACATCCAATGTGAGACACTTCTATGGCTCTCAACCATCTGGCCACACCTGAAACCATGCTTGCTAAACTAGAACAAACCGAATGATGTGGTCCTCTCTGAAACCAGAACCCCAGCCTCAGGAAGGAGCTCAAATCAACTGAGCTGTCAGACTCCAGTATAATTCCCAAATTACTTTTGTCAACTACCTCTAGGTTACACCACTAGATGTTTCAAGCAGTCTTCATAAAAAAATTCACTTCCAAATCTTCACCTTACATCTAGAGCTCTGCTCTCATATTGATTTTTATTTGCAGGTCCTTGAATTACTGTTGCTGTTACTGCAAGAGAGTGTCTGAGAGTTACTTTGCCATTCCAGAATGTTTTTCTAACTTTTCATGCAGAAATGGAAACATTTAATGGTAACTTTACTCTTCCTTGAATCCAGCAGACACTGAAAAGCTCACTTGAAATTCCAAATCTTATCAAGCATTTTCTTTTCTGACTCCTAATAAATAGCTAAGTCCCATTTCACTGATCCTTCATAGATTCAAGTCTTCATCTGTCTGGCAGAGCTCACAGAATTGTTGCAGATCAAAGGACACATGGTCCAGACTTACAGTGCACTTATATTAGTTTTCCAGATTTGTAAAAGGCTCACAGGCTTATCCAAGGCCTCTTAATGAAGCCACGAGCAAACTCATACTTGGTACTCCCCATCACTTGAAAAAAGTAAATGTACTGTTGGCATGTTACCTTCCAGGACAACCTTACGGAGCAGGTCATAAGAAGACAGTCCTCTGCCCATGGCTTGTCCTTAATCACCATGGATCCATACAAAGCCAGATGTATTAAGCAACAAGACTGGAGCCAGGTGTCATAAGTTGTTAACATAAGTCAGTCACTCTGTCCCTTTGAAGAAGTTTTGTCACAGGCTTAAAACCCACAAGTCTGGTTGATTTCAGAGCAACCCAAGACAGGCTTTTTCAAAGCAGACACTTCCTTTTCACAGGACCAGCATATTCACCACGCTGTGGAGGAACACAGTGGTAGAGCAACTCTCCAGCTGCCAAGGCAGTTCTGAGTTCCCAGCTGCCTTACCACTTTGAGCCCTGTTGCCTACCCTGGCTCTCTGTGGGCAAACGCCTGACAGGTTTATCTTCAGTAGCTCTAATTCCTACGGTAACATTCGTTTCACCCTTCTCTCATCATTAACCCTCAGACAAACAAGGCTTTGCAAGTTCATCATTTGTTCCACATTTGCATTAGGTCTGTGTCTTTACTGAGGTCCAGGCAAGGAGCTCTAGTTCCTTGTTCTCACCAACTGCTTTATTGAGTGCCTTCTCATCTCCAGCACATTGCAAGAGCAATTATTCTGGCACATTCTCCAAGGCAGGGTTTCACTCTTACCTTCCTGTAATTCATGGCTGTGTGGAGCTGCGACAGCATGCACAGTGCTCCACTGATAGAAGATTAAATCGTGTAGGTATTTCTCTCATGAAAAACAGTTTACTCCATTTCTGCTAATAGTTTCAGTACTCATTTTAATCTGATTTTAGGGCCCTTCATGATTATTTCAGATGGGGCATGATTGATCTGGCTTATATTTGTTAGACTATCATAGATTCATGTTCCAATACCAGCATCGCTAAAGGTTTCATCCAAAGGCTAATGTTCTTTTGCACACTTCTAAGGTGGCAAATATGTTCATATACATAATTAAACTAGTATGCAAATATGTTCTTATCCTATATAACTGTGCTTCTTTAATATCAATATGTGAAAAGCAACTGCTATTCAGCTATTTAATCCCTAACCTTAGGTTTCAATTCACAGAAATAATACATGACCATTTGCTAGTTTGTTTGCAAGCACTCATTTGTTTATTCAGTAAGGTCAATATTTTTAAGACCTTAAACCTGCAATCAATTTCCTGTGGACTTCTATTTGCACTCAGGCAAAGCCTGACTGACTTTGTACTTATCTCTCTTGGAAGAAATGTCTACATGGCACTTCCTCAGCAGAGAGAGGCAGTTTGGGTGGGTTGTGGGGTTTTTATAAGGGGCTTTTGTTTAACTATTTGCCCCCTAAGTTTGCATCTAACTTGGACACACAGAAATGAACCAGTATTGTTTTTCACTCATATGACAACATAAAGAACAAGCAAGGGTTTTAAACTCTGTGACAAAGGATCAAACACAAATGGATTCCTGCTCACTCTCCCCTAGCTGAGCTACTGCTAGCTAACAGTAACAGAATCGCTTGTTCTGTTGGGGAATGAAAAGCTTCTGTTGGAGTCCATACAGGAAAGAGGTGTTTTGGTTTATATCTAATATCAGGCACTATGAGCAATACAGCACACGATGGATTATCTGTTATGCTCAGCATATTTGGAACTGTGCTAAGTTGCTGAAACTCATTTTACCGGTTTGTTTCCAGCCAGTTTATGTAGTTGGGCTGGTACAACATCGTCAGCATGCACTGGTGAGCCTGGCCCTAAACCTCAACATAGAAGTTATTCTTGATAAAGTCAAAGTTTTTGCAAACCATAGACTTGCCTTGGATAGAAAGCAAAACATGCTAAAACTAAATTGTGGGTGACTAAGATTCATAAAAAAACCTATTCAAGATGCAATAATTAGAGCAATCAATGCATTTTGATTAACTGATTACCACCTTTCCACTGCCAGTGGCAGAAATAACATCCTTCTATAAAATCACAAACTCATTCAGATTAAATTGGGAGCAGATGGAAAGTTGTTTGTTATTGACATTTCAGTTCCTGAATACCCTTCAAAAGCATGCAGTACTGCTACATTGTGGTGTAATTAGAATAAAGCAACAAAATCAATCTCTCTTCACTCCACAAATACAAAGATTATCATCCAAAAGGTCAGCCTGGCATACCACAAATATTGCCAACAAGGAGTGCATAGCTTTCAAATGTCCTTTTGCAATATTCTCAGCATACACAACAGACTGGATACAATTTCATTCAGAAAATAAGTCTTAGCTTGAAGAGACTTATTACGATTTCTATATGGGGACATAAGATGGAATCAGGTGGTGTAAGCTCATGCATTGCAAAGTAGTTTCAGCAGGCTTTTACCTATCCTTTACAACAGAATTCAGAGCACAAATTTTGAAAGAAGGTAAGGCGGCTGTCACAGATTTGTGTTTTTCATAGGCTGCTCTGAACAGATTCTTTAGTCATTAAGAAGTTGAATTTTGCACATTTAATTTATATTGACCTATCCTGTTTTGACTGAAGTGACAACCAAAATCCTTTTGGTTTAGGAATTATGTTAGAGTGCAGCATCTATTAGTTTTTAAATGTTCTGTTTTCCACACACAGAGGAAGAAAATTGACCCTTCTAGAGCTATTTATGTTACTTGGAAGACAATTCTCTACATACAGTTTCAGTGCCTGAAAAGAAATTGAAGTGCTTTAAAACCTTTGAACCAAACTACCTGCCCACCAGTTTCAGAAACTTCTCAAACTCAAGCTGAGATTCAGGTGGAGTTAAGAACATACATGGATTTTGACCTGAAGCTAACCTGTTCTAGCTGGCCACCATTTAAAGTTACTTCAGGTTTTCCAATTTGATCTGAAATTCTGACTCTGGAAAGAATGTACCTTGCTTCAGACATACCTGCTATACAAATAGACCTCCTACAAAATTCACATAGCATCCTGAAACCCATTTCCATGTTCATGTAGATATAACAGCAGTATTAAAATTGTGATTATGTACATGATTTTGCATCCTAATTAATGCAGAACGCTTCTCTAGATTAAGTGGGCAGACACTTTGTATAAAGGCTTAAAGTTCAAGGCTTTAAACTCACACAGGGTTTTTTGTTAAGGAGCCATGCTGTGTGAAAATGCTCTCTAGCAGCAGTATAATCTCATTGAAGTCCATGCAGTGTCATTGGGACTCAGCATGGCCAGTGGTTCTAAGTGGGGAACATGAAGACATTGTTAAGACCTGAGAAAAAGGATACTGAAGGCTTGAGATGAGATGTAAGCTTAGAAATGTCGCACCTCAGAATGACTGAACTACATTTTTGGAAACAGAAGCAAGCAATAGCTCAAATCCACATTCAAAATAACTTCTGAATTCATCCTGTTCTCTACAACAAAACCATTTTTTCAAGTGTACTCCATTATAAAAAAAGTTTATGAACTCTCACAACTTTTTATTGACTGATTAATCCAAGGGGATTGTCACTAGACTTTGAGTTTTGAGATTCCTGAGCCCCTCCATCATGTGCAACTTTAGGAGCCTTTCCATAACAGAGATCACACCATGTCTCAAAAGGTAAATATTTAACCAAGGGATTGCTTCTCTTATCAGTGCTCTGATAATATTGATTAAATATATTATTTTGTTTGAGCAGCAATGCAGAGAATTTTCTCTGAGTTGCCTTTCTTTAAAGAACTTCCTTTAAATAACTTCCTTCAAAGCAATACAAACTCCTGTAGTACTTACTATAGAAGAAAGGGGTATATTAAACTGAGTCAAGCCATTCTCAATGTTATTGTTCAGCACAGTGCAACACCAAATTGGTATGAGAGATTGACATTTATCTTGCTCTAGTACTCTGGTATCAGTACAATCACACTGTAATATATTTACCCAAGTGCTGCCTTTTACAGGCTTTGCTGTCTGAGGGGGAAGAAGCCCTGACTTGAGGTCACTTTGACCTTGTTTGGGAAAGAGACAATGTGCACGTTCCTGCACACAGACTTCAACTTTCTCTTTGTCTGGGTCTCAAGTATCCATTAGGTGTTTACATGTGGAAGAACAGAGCACCGTGCCCCTCTGGACAGAGTAAGGCTTGTTTAGAGGGACAGCAGAGTGGGGGAACATATCCAGGGTGGTCTGCAAGACTGGATGACCTCCAGGCACTGTGGCACCGATTTTGCCATTTTCTCCAGCCTTTTTAGTAAGGGCTGCAGAATTAAAGCTTACATTGGCTCAACATCAGGAGATGCTCTCTTGCTGATCTAGTCACTGGGTGTTTGGAACAGCACGGGACCTGACTTGGCATGTGCTTGACACACAGAAACTTTGTGCAGACTTTAATAGGCTGAAAGAGATATTTAGGAGATCTAGAGAACCTCTCTAGTCCTCATGTTCTGGCCTATTAAAGGAATCTTTCCCAGCTAGGACAACAAATACCAAACACTACTGTGGAGGTCTTACACTGCCCTAGCAGACACAGATAAAAGATTGCTTAATTGCAGGGAATCCAAATATTTACTGTTGATAGCTGTCTCTAGGGAAAAATCTCTGTATCTCTATTAGGACATGCAGTTTGGGGGGGGAAGAGCTTGGCTCTATTCTTGCAATACTTCCCTTTGCTACAGGCTGCAGAAGCTCGCTGCTGCTGTGGTGGCTGACCTTGCCGGGACCTGCAGGCACCTCCTCTCAAGATCCTGTTATCAGGCACCCCAGAGGACAAGGCAGAGGCTGGAGGAAGATTCCTCTGACCCTTCCAAACCCTCAGGCAGAGGGATTAAAGAATCACAACAGGCAAGGGCTTCACTTTCTCTCTTCTTCCACAACACAGACATCCTCATCCTCTGCCCAACACCTGGGCACAGGAGTCTGAAAGAGCTTACCATGAGTCCTCACCATGAAGCTTCATTTTCAGCTCAAGTGCCTCCCAGCCCTTTGGAGCAAAAAACAGCTAGATTGCACATCAAACTGCACAGCCCCTCACAGCACGGGCAAGGGCTGACAAGGCTACAGCAAGCTCAGTTACACTGCTTCCAGGTGAACCTGGACCAAATCCTGGTGCTTCGTCCCAGCAAGATTTGGGGAAATAAAATTTTTGGGAAAAAGACCAAGTTTGGGGAAACCCACTGGGAAAACATGTGCTGCCATTGGCTCTCTTGTATACAGGAAAGGCAGGGGATGCAATCACTCTGGAAACCCAGTGCAAACTTCAGGCAGATTTACATATGAAATTAATACAGTAAGTGTCCACTGCAGCTATTAAGCAGGTGACACTCCATAACCACAGACTCAGGGGCTGCAAATAGTGAGAGGTCTTTTGAAACAGGTTGTCATATGTCTTACTAATTTCTGGAAAGACTCTGTCTGAGACTAACAAGAAGCATTTTCAGGAATTTCACAGGCCTTCTAAGCTGAGGCACCGCAGGCATGAAATACAGCTAGGAATGCAGGAACTGGGAAAGCATTGCATCACTGTATAACCAGCACTTGAGAACAGCATGCAGCTGAACTGTGCAATCCATGCAATTTATTAGCTTTATTATTTTGCAGCTCCACCCCCAAACCTGTAATGCAAGCTTATGTCAGTTAAACCAACACTGCTTTAGTACTATAGAATACATTTCTATAAATCCAGTTTAACTACAGCTTTGTCCTCAGACATGTTCAGCAGTCCTTGGGAAGGAAACAAGCCCCTGCAGTCAGTGAGAACAGCTCTATCTCCATCAGGTACACAGGGAAGAGTGTGCTGAATGAGGGATTTACCAGTGTGGAAGGAAAAGGGTTATCTGCTTTATATATACTATACATAATGCAGCTGTTATCCCTGTTTTAATGACTTTTCCACTATTTGTTTCTGGATATTTCTTGCACCTTGAGATAGAGAAGCCTGCAGAGGTACTGAAACAGGCCATGTTATGCAAGGTCCTGTGTCCTCTAATATTTTCTCAGCCCAGGGATGATCTCTTAGCTCTCTGGATATTCTGAATGGAGTCAGCCCACTCCAACCCTTTCTTCTGCCACCCACACTGGCCCAGCAAATAGCAGGGAATCTCCAGCTACCAGCCTAGCCAAGGAGCCCCTTTTCTTTGAGGGCTCTGCCATTCACTGAGACAGTTCACTTAATGAGGATAAAAGTGTTTCAGTGTACAGAAAAGGCCCTAAAGAGCACAGGTGAATTTAGGCAGGAGCTGAACAGCTTTCCTGAACCAAGGCTTTCTACAGGACATGCTTTCAAGCTACCTGACAAGGTACACCAGTGAAGAGGATGGAAGCACAGCCTTAAGCTGTAGGCTAACATCCAAAAACCTCAGTGAAATTTGTAATGGTTTTTCCACTAGTTTGCAGACTAACTAGTACTGTGGAATTGAATCTTAGCCTAAAATAGTTTAACAATCTAATTACAGCTAAAGACTGTTCATTCTACAAAAGCTTATTAATAGGCAACACTGAGATGTCAATAACAAATGCTAGGGAATTGTCTCCCACATTGATATGCACTAATTACACCCATTCATTTCAATAAGTAATCATCTGAGACCAAAGAGTAGTTATACTTCTTGTTTAGATTGGGCAATTTGAAATTTTCTTCACTAGGTGTCAGAATTATTTGTTTTCTCTAAAAGCTTGAGAGACAGAAGCAGAGAGACTTGTTCACTACCTAAATGATTTTAATATTTCTTTGATTTCTAAACCAATCTGCTTTTTGCAATGCCATTTACAATTCACTATTAATTTGCATACTCAAAAAAGCTATTAATGAAAGCAATGTAATTTCTTCTCCAGTGCCCTAGCTGAGTGCCTAATTCAGTGTTTTGAATAAATTGAATGTTGGGGTGATTTATGAGAATAGAGAATACATTTTCTTATTTTACTCAACTACCATTAAACTGAGTTTACTACCAATGAATTTAAATTAAAATGACAACAGTTGTATTTAAATTTTACCCACACACAACCGTGTTGAATTAAATGAATGTTGCATTTTATGGCATGTGTTAGTACAGATAAAGTGTCTATGAACAGAGACAAATTGAGAGACTGAATATTTCTTTAGCTGAGTGGCCTTTTTTAGAAATTCTAGAGTCATTTTACAGAAAAAAAAAAAATCAACAGTTTCACAGCTAAGGTAATTTCACTGGAAAAGTAAAATTTCTTTTTTCAGATACAAGACCCCAGAGATGTCTTACAAATAGCTATACCATCTTGGTTTTATACCATCTTGGTTTTCCCCACTGCTTTAAATAAAGAGATGCTGGTTTTACATACAACATAAGGTAGAAAAAAGAGTAGGAATGTGAAAACATAATATTAATGCAAGTTCTTTCTGAAGAAAGGAAATGAATTTCCCTATAAATGTCTGCATTGATGGAGCAAGAAGAGTTAAAACCCCAGCTTTACACTAACAGGTAGGAAAGCAAGCTCCATTACTTATACTTGACTTACATCAGCATAACTGAGACCACAGCCTCATCCTGCATTTGAAAGCATAGCTGAAAGGCTGTGCTGCATTTTCTCATTTTCACAAGCACTACTTAAGTACTTAGAGAAAAAAATGCTTTCAGGAAGGCTGGACAAGTGACTTTGCATTATTTACAAGCTACAGTCATTTTGCTGAGAGTGTAGTGGGGAAGGGCAAGATTCCCCTGATACTGTTACTTACAAAAACAGGCCCATCTCTTGTTTTGAGTAAGATGCTGCCAGTAAGTATGTGCAAAACGTGCTCAAATATGTCCTTTGAGTTCCTTCGAGAAGACACACAGATAGACCTGTATACTCTGTTATTTCCCTTGCCTCTTTCTTGCTGAAGAGCAAAAAGAATTCTAACAGATGCCTGCAAGGTGGATACCAAATGACCATTTTCCTTACATCTTATTTTTTAACCTAGAGCTTTAAATAATGCTGAAAGTACAGAAGTGCACAGACCACTTTCCCTTAACAGCAGATTAAATTTCAGGGGTGTGTATTCTGATCTCAATGCCTCTATTACCTTTAAATGGAAAATAAGGTGAACTTGTTGACCTTCATACCTTGCCTGATACGAGGTCTTTACTGGAGTGTCTTGGCAGAATACCCATAAAATTATTTTGAAATTGGCTCATAAACTTAAAGCTGAAATACTTTCTGTGCAGATGAATCCCAGAACAATTAATGTTTATTTCTGGCAGTTCTGTCAGTCTGTATCTGCAGTTTTCATAGATTAATAAGAAGTTCACATTCCCTGGGAGACACTGTTTTAGGAGCCTCCATTAACTGTCTGAACTGGTTACATTCAGTTCACATTTTTCAGCCTTCCTGAAAAGCCTTAACAACCAGAGACAAAAAACACGAGGACAAAGATCATGGGAAACAAAGTAGCTTCAATTTGATGTATGAGCACACAGCACCTCTTTCTGAGACCTGCTGATAAATGAAGGTTACAACAATGACTTGGCATAAAAATTATTAGGTATTTCTCTTTAAAGTTATAAAGGTTCCTTAAAACTGGGACATCTTTCTCTATGGTATTTGTACAGCACTTTACAAAACACCATATAAAAATAGTACTGCTTTAAACCTAGCAAGAAAAATGCAGACAGCTCTTCCAAACAAAGGAAAACACACATGAAAGCACCACCGTGCACAATTAAACACCCATATATTAAAGGCTGGACGTTTGGATGGAAGTGCACAAGCCACCTAGAGAAGAATAAGCCTCATATATTAAAATATCTTTAACGAAATGAGTAATATCAGTTTTCTACTGTTGCAAGCAAAGTTATTTCTAATAATCAACATTTCTCAGGAAGTGCTACAGGACTTATTTTCTGTACTTTCTGCTGCTCTGAAGACAGTGAAGTATCCAGCTCAGGGATTAAAGGGACAACAAAGACTAGCCCCAGTTCAGCTGTACAAGGCTGCTGCTTTCAGACAGCTCTCAAATGGCTCATCTGCCTGAGAGATACTCAGAACACAACAGGGAGCTGGCATGCCAGTGAGATCCAAGGAGAGGCACAAGAGAAAAAGGCAGAGAGCAAACAAAATACAAGCTGTAGTAGGTCCTCCTTCCCCCACAGTTAGCTTGGGGCACAGTGAGATGCTGGACAGTGGACAGTTGTCCTTTGCATATCACAGAACATTAGAAGTTGGAAGGGACCTCAAAAGACTATCTAGTCCATCCCACTGACAGAGCAGTATCACCTAGATTAGGTCACACAAGAACATTTCCAGAAAGGTTTGAAGATCTCCAGAGAAGGAGATTCCACAGACGCTCTGGGCAGCCTGTGCCATTGTGCTGTCACCCTCACAGTAAAAGTGTTTTCTCTTATGTTCACATGGAACCTCCTATGCTCCAGCTTGCACCTGTTGCCCCTTGTCTTATCATTGGACATCACCAAGAAGATTCTTCCCTCTAAGACAGGATCACAAAATAACCCGTCTTCAGTGACAAACTAGTCTCTGCAGGATGATGCCTCCCAGCCCCATGCCAAAATGAACCCAAGGGGACCATAAGCCATGACTGCTGGTCACAGTAAGTCATTGCTGGAAACCTTACATTATTTTAGAACATCTTCTACTGCTTTTTACTGCTGTCTTTCAGGGGTCATTTAGCTTATGAATAACCAAAACATTCATTCTGCTTGATCTGCCACCTTGTATTGCCCATACTATTTTATTGCAAGCTCCAGTCAAACTTGTTTTCTGGTAGGTGGCCATGAATTGTCTTGTGATGATTTGTAGTGGCTCTCATACAAGGGTAAAACATAGAAGAGCAAAGGTGACACATTAAGTCAACTGTAATATATTGGTGAGAGTATTCAAGTAGTCTGGTAGAGCCCAGTTAACTTCCTTATAACTTCCCTCTGACTCTGTTCTCCACAGCATACATGTATGGAACCATATCTAGCCATTGATGATGCATAAGCAGCCCTGAATAGGGTATAGCACCTTTGCCACATAACCTTTGCAAAATACAGCAGATATTAAAATCTATCTGTGCATAAAGTACAGACCTTTCTCATTTGAGGACCTCCTACATCACTGCTGAAAAATGAGAGAAGCAATGTGCGCTTGGGCAGGGAAGGGCATCTACCAGGAAAGACTCACCCAAGCCAAGCAGTGCCTTCTCTCAGTGTTACCTCCAAGCTCAGCTCAGAGTGCTGCAGATGAGGATTCAAAACAATTGCAAGGATGTCATTCGATAGTAGATCAAGCTTCCACACACACTGCAATCCTAGCTCCCATCTTTCCTGCAGAACCAGCTAGACCTGGATCCAGGGGCTGGGTAACTGTGTTAATCTTTCAGTCCAAGGCAGTCTCAGGCACAAAGACTGTGTGGGTCAAATCAGCCGCTACACAGGAAATCACAGAATCACAGAATCACAGAATCACAGAATCACAGAATCACAGAATTGTAGGGGTTGGAAGGGACCTCGAGAGATCATCGGGTCCAACCCCCCTGCCAAAGCAGGCTCCCTAGCTCATATTGCTCAGATAGGTGTCCAGGCGGGTCTTGAATATCTCCAGAGAAGGAGACTCCACCACCCCCCTGGGCAGCCTATTCCAGTGCTCAGTCACCCTCACTGTGAAAAAGTTCTTCCGCATGTTGGTGCGGAACTTCCTATGCTCCAACTTGCAGCCATTGCCCCTTGTCCTATCCCCACAGACCACTGAAAAGGGGCTGGCTGATTCCCCCTGCATCCCCTGCTTCAGATAATTATAAACTTTGATTAGGTCCCCCCTTAGTCTTCTCTTCTCAAGGCTGAACAGTCCCAGCTTACTCAGCCTTTCCTCATAGGGGAGATGCTCTAGGCCCTTAATCATCCTCGTAGCCCTTCTTTGGACTCTTTCCAGGAGATCCCTGTCCTTTTTATACCAAGGAGCCCAGAACTGGACACAATACTCCAGGTGGGGCCTGACCAGGGCAGAGTAGAGAGGGAGGATCACCTCCTTTGACCTGCTGGCTACACTCCTCCTGATGCATCCCAGGATCCCATTGGCTCTCTTGGCCACCGAGGCACACTGCTGGCTCATGGCCAACCTGTCATCTACCAGGACCCCCAGGTCCTTCTCCACTGAGCTCTTCTCCAGCAGGTCATCCCCCAGCCTGTACTGATACAAACAGTTGTTCCTTCCCAGGTGCAAGACTTTACACTTGCTTTTGTTGAACTTCATCTGGTTTCTCACTGCCCAGCTCTCCAGCCTGTCCAGGTCTCTCTGGATGGCAGCGCAGCGCTCCTGCGTGTCAGCCACTCCTCCCAGCTTTGTATCATCGGCGTACTTGCTGAGGGTGGATGTTATTCCCTCATCAAGATCATCAATGAAGATATTAAACAGGACTGGACCCAACACTGAGCCCTGGGGAACACCGCTGGTAACAGGCCTCCAGTCAGATTCTACTCCACGAATCACAACCCTCTGGGTTCGGTCCGACAGCCAATTCTCAACCCACCTCACTGTCCACTCATCTATCCCATGCTTTCTCAGCTTTGCTATCAGGATGTCATGGGAGACAGTATCAAAGGCCTTGCTGAAGTCAAGGTAGATCACAGAATCACAGAATCACAGAATTATCAAGGTTGGAAAAGACCTAGAAGATCATCCAGTCCAACCATTCACCTATTACTACTAGCTCCCACTAAACCATATCCCTCAATACAACATCCAGTCTTTCCTTGAACACCCCCAGGGTTGGTGACTCCACCACCTCCCTGGGCAGTGCATTCCAGTGCCTGACTACCCTTTCTGAGAAGTAGTGCTTCCTAATGTCCAGCCTGAATCTCCCCTGGCGCAGCTTGCTACCATTCCCTCTAGTTCTGTCACTGCCTACACGGGAGAAGAGGCCGACCCCCAGCTCACTACAACCTCCCTTCAGGAAGTTATAGAGAGCTATAAGGTCTCCCCTAAGCCTCCTCTTCTCCAGGCTGAACAATCCCAGCTTCCTCAGACGCTCCTCGTAAGGCCTGTGTTCCAGACCCCTCACCAGCTTAGTAGCCCTCCTCTGAACGCGTTCCAGAGCCTCAATGTCTTTCCTGTAGTGAGGGGCCCAAAACTGAACACAGTACTCGAGATGCGGCCTCACAAGTGCTGAGTACAGGGGGACAATTACCTCCCTGCTCCTACTAGTAACACTATTTTTGATGCAAGCCAGGATGCCGTTGGCCTTCTTGGCCACCCGCGCACACTGTCGGCTCATGTTCAGCCGTGCATCAATCAGTACCCCCAGGTCCATTTCCTCCACACAGTCCTCCAGCCACTCCGCCCCAAGCCTATAGCGCTGCCTGGGGTTGTTGTGGCCAAAGTGCAGGACTCGGCATTTGCTCTTGTTGAACCTCATGCCATTTGCTTCAGCCCAGCTCTCCAGCCTGTCCAGATCCCTCTGTAGGGCCTCGCTACCCCCAGGCAGATCCACATCCACTGCTCTCCCTCCATCTACCCAGCCTGTCATGAGATCGTAGAAGGCTATGAGGTTGGTCGAGCACGATTTCCCCTTAGTGAATCCATGCTGACTACTCCTCATGACCTTCTTCTCTTCCAATTGCTTGGAGATGGCATCCAGAACAAGCTGTTCCATTACCTTTCCAGGGGCAGAGGTGAGGCTGACTGGCCTATAGTTACTAGGTTCCTCCTTCTTGCCCTTTTTAAAGACTGGAGTGACATTGGCTATCCTCCAGTCTTCAGGCACTTCTCCTGTCCTCCAAGACCTGTCGAAGATGATAGAGAGCGGCTCAGCAATCACCTCCGCCAGCTCCCTCAGCACACGTGGATGTAACCCATCTGGGCCCATGGATTTGTGTGCATTAATCCCTTTGAGCCGCTCCTGGACCTCCCCTACTTGAACCAGAGGGAAATTCTTCATTTCCCAGTCAGTCCTACTCTCATCCAGTGTCTGTGGGTCCCGGGGGGCCTTTGAAGTGAAGACCGAAGCAAAGGCGGCATTCAATATCTCCACTTTCTCAGCATCCCCCGTAACCAGGACACCCTCCTTATTCAGCAAGGGACCTACATTATCCCTGGACATCCTCTTACTGTTCACGTGTCTAAAAAACCCCTTTTTATTATCCTTTATGTCCCTTGCCAGCTTAATTTCCAAGAGGGCTTTAGCCTTCCTAGTTGCATCCCTACAGGCCCTGACCACATTCCTGTATTCTTCCCAGGTGCTCAGACCCTTTTTCCACGATTCATAGATCTTCTGCTTCTCTTTGAGTTTGCTCAATAGCTCCCTGTTCATCCATGCAGGTCTTCTGCCTCTCTTTCCCCATTTCCTCCTCAAAGGGATGCATCGTTCCTGTGCTTGGAAGAAGTGCTGTTTGAATGCTAGCCAGCTCTCGCAGGCTCCCATTCCTTCAAACAGCGTAGCCCACGGGATAGCCCCCATTAAGTGGCGGAGGAGATCAAAGTTAGCTCTACCAAAATTCAGGGTAGCTATCCTACTTTTTGGCTTGCTTCTTCCACCCAGGATCATGAACTGAACCATTTCATGGTCGCTTTGCCCTAAGCTGCCCCCGACCTTCACTTCCCTAACAAGTCCATCCTTGTTAGTGAAAACAAGGTCCAGCAGCCGCCCTCCCCTTGTGGGCTCCTGCACCATCTGTAGCAGGAAATTGTCTTCAACACACTGCAGAAATTGTCTGGACTGCATACGACTGGCCGTATTGCTTGCCCAGCAAATATCTGGGTAGTTGAAGTCCCCCATAAGGATCAGTGCCCGGGAACTTGAGGCTACTTCTAACTGTTTATGGAATGTGTTATCTACCTGCTCCTCTTGATCAGGGGGCCTATAGCACACTCCCACAACAATGTCCCCCATACCAGTTTGCCCCTTGATTTTAACCCACAAGCACTCGACAGAAGGTTCATCCTTCCCCAGGTGGAGCTCAACACATTCTAGGTGCTCTCTCACATAAAGAGCAACTCCTCCACCTCGCTTCCCTAGCCTGTCTTTCCTAAAAAGCACATAGCCATCCATGACAGTGTGCCAGTCGTCCAGGTTGTCCCACCACGTCTCTGTGATTGCGATGAGATCATGGCCCTGTGACCGCACAAAGATCTCTAGTTCTTCTTGTTTGTTCCCCATGCTACGTGCATTTGTGTAAAGACAGTTCAGTGGTGAAGCAGATGTAGGTATCCTCAACGGCCCACAGCGAGAATGTTCCCAAGTTGCATGGGCACCTACATCAGGTAGAAGAAAAGTACCTATTGGTTTGCCTACAGCAAACAACTCTGATCAAGCTACCCCCAGTCAGAAACAAATCACAGTTTGGGATCTAAACTCACAATCTCTGAATAAGCAATTCATTCATCTGTACCAGATCAAAACAGTAACCCACTAGCAAGCAGGATTCAATTCATCCTTACTCTCTCCAATATCAGAGAGGGGGAATATTAAACCAGATTCAACCACTTCTATTTCTGGTTTGATTTGAGAAAAATATTTTGAAACACGAAGAATAGTGGTTGGCATATACAAGTAATAACAACAGCCTTCAGTTAGGAATTAAGCATGATGATTTGTCACAAGGGTGTTTGACAGCAAGAAGTTTAATTTTATCATTAAGAAAATTCAGACTGTAATGGCATTAAGTATTAAAGAGGAATCGTTAACCTTTTAAATGTCATAGGAGTGTGTGAGGGCCAAGAGGTCTCAATATACAACCTTGTAGGAGGTTAAGTGATTCTGGAAATCAATGTTTTCTGCTTCAAGTGGGTTTCCATGAAAAATAATCAAATCAAACAAACCACTTTTGATAACATAAAGCTGAAGAATTGAGACAAAGTTCATATGCATAACCTTTTTCCTTAGTAAGCATGCTGCATTTACACTGTAAAGCCTCAGTTAACCATATAGCACATCTGAAAGCACAAGGGTGATGTCCTCTGCAAGCATCAGAACATTAGCTAGTCCTGAGGGCAGAGGCTTGAGCAGCAAGTGAGTGGCAGCATCAAACTAGGTCCCAGTTGCTGGGCTATAGTAGACTGGTCACTGACTAGGATGACCTTTCTGAAGACAAGGGTGAGTCAACTATTCAGGCACTATCCTGAGCTAATTTATAGCATGAATTCACTGTCATTGAGTCCATCTACTTCTACATCTGCATACCTCTACCACTCATGTGCCCCTGTACCCGCCATCAAGCAGGCAGGGAACTCCTGCAGGCAACTTACCTTAGCAAAATACCAGAGCCCTAGCTCCACTTTCTCTGCCCACCACTATTTGCAGCCAGCCAAACACAGTCCATGTTTGTCCAAGATTCATTTTTCAATGGTGCTGAAGTCTGATTTTATTTCTTGCCAGGCCACCCTGAAGAAGTGTTTCCATGCAATGTAGTGCTCGATCCAGACTGACACCTGTGAGCACTTCTAAGAGCAGAGGAAGTGGTAGCAGTTGTTTGAACACACCCTGAACATGCATGAGGATGCACCCCTCCACCTGGCACTCCTTTGTTACTTATGACTGCCTACTCAGTTCAGGACCAGTATCTGTACTTACATCTTCTGCAGAAGAGTGCTCTAACTCACACCCTCTTTTCAGAGCTATTTTACTTTATACAGCAGATGCTTGCACGTATTACCTGGAGAGCAGAAGGATCACTTTCTAGCCAAAGAGTTAATGCAACTACCTGAGGGTGAGTCACCCAAATTTCAGTCTCTGCCCAAATGAATGTAACCATTCATACAATATTTTGACAGCATAGTCTCTGTTCTTGGAGACTTTTGAGATCTGGCTGGATAAAACCCTGAACAGTTTTGACTTCAGAGCTGACCTTGTTTTGAGCAGGAATTGGGACTAGAGAACTCATGAGGTTCCTTTCACCCTGAAAAACTATGTGGCTATCGAGTTACAAGATCAGCAAGAGATTTAACTTTAAAGATAAGATTTATTGTTATTAGGGCACTCTGTTCTGGAAAACTGAGAATACATGTTCTTTAAACAGAAGGAGTCTAATACAGTTTAGCAAAACACACAAGCTCTAGGCTGTGAAGCAGAGATACAGATGAACACTTTTCTTTCTTCAGCATTTCTATGACTATCACCCTGGGAATCTCACCCTGATGTTTTTGAAAATACAGCTAAAAGCTTGTAACATGTTTCAGGATGAATAAAAATATGTATTTTTTTAAAACCTTCTACTTCGTTCAGTCTCACTGAAGCTTCATCTGTCCCATCCCCTCTGCTGGGGTTGTTTCAGAACCACTTCCTTCCATCAGGAATCCCAGGATATATAAATATTTCCATGCCCTACTCACAATTCAAAGCAGGGAGGAGGGACCACTAACTTCCTTGAAACCTTGGAGCTCTCTGTGCTTGAAGATCATATTGTACCCCCCATTATATTAGTAGGGGAAGCCTCTAGTTGTACAAGAGCTTTACTTAAAATACTAGATGTTTGTTCCTGAACTCTGCAAGAAAAAAATGCCTATATTTCCCAAAAGAGGATATTTATACTCATACTATTTTAGAAGAGCTAATTCAAGGAAAATGGGAAAAATGTGAAGACATTTAACATATTAGTGCTTTTTACAATCAAATATTGTGAATATCCTTCAGTTAAATGACCTTTTTTTCAGTTCATAGCCATGTAGGACAGTGGAAATCACTAATGATTTTTAAGGTGCTAGTACTCCCCAAAATGTGTGGGAAAAGAAGAAAGTCATTATTTTACAGATGAAACGTGACTCCTTACTGAGTTTTTCCCTGCTTGCACTTTACATTGGATGCGAGAAACAGAGGTCTTGGGAATGAACTAATCATTATTATTAATAACTTAAATGGGAGTTTAAAGCACTAATTTGCAATTAATTATTCAAGACTTCAATGAATTCACTACTGAATTTTTTTTTTACTAAAACATTGTTCCACATAGGACCTCTCAGATAAATCAAGTTAAATGTTACTAGTAAAGAGTTAGCTATTATGGGAAATCTTTTATGAGACTATGAAGGGCCAGCTTTCTGAAAAGTGTTTATCTGGTGTTAGGCCAGATAAATAAGCAATAGAGAGGCAAAGCTAAGAATTGAAATGTGAATAGAGTCACTCTATGCAAATGCACTGAAGGATTAGGGAAAATGAGCTGTTGCACTGGAATTGAGAAAAATCTTAAATGCATTATGCTGAGAGGTTTCTTCCCAGCTTAAAAAAGCTCTTCAAACCTGCTCTTAAATACATGCATGAAACTGCTCTCAGTCAAATGGAAGAAACTTGCAGAAGGGGTTTTTTTTCAGAAAACAATTAGACTGTAAGTTATCATAGAGGTATTTGAATATGTTTATCAACTTTAACAAGGCATAAATTAAAACATTGCAGCAATTTACTCTAGTGAGGGCAATCTTATACTTGGATACTCACTGACATTTTCCTACTTCTTCTTTGAAAATTCATTACTGGCAAATATCAGATAGATAACAGCTACCATAATTTTTACAGGCTGTGTTCCACTTGGGGATAGGCATTTCTAGTGTGTTGCCAGCAGGAGAATGCAGCAGGTTGAAGGTGCCTCTATTGCCTTCCCTTGCTGGTAATAGGCTTCCCAGTGTAATGGTGAAGTTGCATTCTAGAGGTAGTGGCCAGGCATTAGTAGGAGAAAGAAATTGGTATTCATTCTTCTTGGCATGTTCAGTGTCTGATCTAAAGGTTGGAGAGTTTTTCTTTCAATATGTAAATTCCTACTATAAGTTAATATTAGAGTGTTCCTAAGTCTACTGTACCACAGCACCCAGGTACTTTAGGACCTCTGTGCAAGTTTAGAGAGAAAACCCAGGCCCAAGAAGGCAGCAATCTTAATGCAATCCGAGCAGATACCCTGCTCATGCACCGTACTTTTTACCTTATGTATATACTCAGAGATGCAATGCTAATAAAAAAGCAAAAGGAAAAGTCAGTGAAGATCTACCTCCTCTGTTTACTGATGTAGCAGGGCTTCAAAGGCTTTCATTCAATTTTTTCCCTCCAATTTAGAGGAGGCATTTAAAATACTTACATACAGCAATTACACACCAAAGCAATAATAGAAAATCAGTTACTACATTATCTTGTTAAGTATAACCCACAAACTTGCCAGGCATTTGTTATGGATCCTTTAAATTACTTCTCAGGCAAGCTACCAATGATACAGAATGCACATGGACGGAGATACTACTGTTTGCAATGTAAGCCTCTCTCACAACACAACTGTTTGGATGAACCATGTGGAATATATTCAACTTCTGTTTGCCATCAAAGCATTTTACTAGGAGTGATTTATAATCCTAACTCTTCCCATAATTAAATCCTCCATTCCTTAAACCTCAGTTACTAGCAATGCAAGTAGTACACACACACTTAAGAGTTAAATCATAGAAAGGAAGAGAGAGATGTTTCGGGTAGAGACAAATCAGCCAAGCACGGTGTCCAGAAGTGTTCACATCTGGATATTTAATACAGAAAAGATGCTCCTGCAAATAGATGATGCAAGATTAATTCTGTGCCAAGCATTAAGAAACACACTTGTTCTTGTTATATTTGTGTGTCCAACATAATACAAAAAGGAACAGCTTCCAATAAGTGGGGCACTATGTACCTGACACTATGGTACAGCCAATACAGGCTTTAGACCATTTCAGATGGTAGGCTTATGGGCTTAATTCTTAATGAAATATTTTTCAACAAGTGAGTTTGCTAAGTTTCAGTGGAGCTATATAGTAAGAGCTCATAAAATTAGGTAGAGTGCTATACAATATTTGGTGAACTGATGAAAGATCCCCTGCATTAGTGGGCAGGAAGAGGGGAGTTTTTTTAATGGTATTGATTCACTTGAACTCTGAATTAAACGGCTTCAAAATGAAATAGTCCAACTACTTTGATTTTGATATGGAGTAAAATGGCTTTCATTAGAAAGGTGATTGCAGTATAATAGTCAAGTAGCAATGGAGAAAAGATGAAAGATGATTCATTTAAATAAAATTAAATTGAAAAAGTTTCTTTTAGCAGACTAAGACCATTGTTCCAGACTGTCTATCAGTATTTGAACAGCTTTGATCCATGTTCTGCAATATGAGGAAATATAATTCAAAAAGATCCAGTGTGGCTATACTTAAGGTCTTTAATTTCTGAGGAATAGCCCTGCTTAAGTGAGCCAGTCTACAATTGAAGTAATTTATATGTAACATGCCACACCAGGACCAAAGTGATCTGTTACCGTATATGTACATAATTGAGAACACAGTATATTCAGGTGATAAAATCATATAAATATCTTAATATACATATCAAGTGACTACATGGCTTAACATATGCACATCTCCTGCCAATATCCTTAAAAGCCTCATTTGTTTGATGAAAAATTCTAATAGACACAGCTAAATAACAAACAGCTGAGTGCATGTTTGTAGCACATCTTCAGATGCAGCTTATTATAACTTGTTATGTAACATAAAAGGATTTGCTTTCTATATTAATGGCTAAGATATTCTTCCCTAAATTGATAACATGACATTTGAGATATGATTTAATATTTTAGAGCTAGTACATGCACTTATGCACAGGAAGTAAAAGGAAAAAAATTATGAGTTTATGAAAGAGGTCACAGACAAGAGCAACATACACTAAACATCACATCAAGTCTCTCAATTGTTCTTTTTCTCTCTCTAGCCCAGCTGGTAGAGATACAGTGACAGTGCAAGTTCCATTTATCTTGAGTAAACATAATAAAAAGCAAAATAACCCAGTGCCAAGACTGAGTCTGAGCTAAATGAATCCAGTGATCCAAAGGTTATATATACTCTTTTGGAAGACATGTAAGATGGAAAACCCCTCCATAGAAGAGGACATAGAAGGGAAGTCTGAGCTTCACCAAGGGTTTACCATGAAAGCAGAATCAGAATCACAGAATAATAAGGTTGGAAAAGACCTTTAAGATCATCAAGTCCAACCATTCACATCCTAAACTAAACCATATCCCTAAGTACCTCATCTACCCTTTTTTTGAACACATCCAGGGAAGGTGACTCAACCACCTCCCTGGGCAGCCTGTTCCAGCCTCTGACAACTCTTTCAGTGAAGAAATTTTTCCCTAACATCCAATCTAAACCTGCCCTGGCACAGCTTCATGCCATTCCCCCTTGTCCTATCACCTGTCACCTGGCTGAAGAGACCATCACCTACCTCTCTATAACCTCCCTTCAGGTAATTGTAGGTGGTGATGAGGTCTCCCCTCAACCTCCTCTTCTCCAGGTTAAACAGCCCCAGCTCCCTCAGCCGCTCCTCATAGGATTTGCCCTTCAGCCCCTTCACCAGCCTGGTTGCCCTTCTCTGGACTCGCTCCAGGACCTCCATGTCCTTCTTGTGGTGAGGAGCCCAGAACTGGACACAGTACTCGAGGTGTGGCCTCACCAATGCCGAGTACAGGGGCACAATCACCTCCCTAGACCTACTGGCCACACTGTTTTTGATGCAAGCCAAGATGCCATTGGCCTTCTTGGCCACCTGAGCACACTGCTGACTCATATTCAGTCTGCAGTCAACCAACACCCCCAGGTCCTTCTCTGCCTGACAGCTCTCCAGCCAGTCTCCCCCAAGCCTGTAGCGCTGCATGGGGTTGTTATGTCCCACGTGCAGTACTCTACACTTGGCCTTGTTAAACTTCATCCCATTGGACTCAGCCCATCGGTCCAGTCTGTTCAGATCCCTCTGAACAGCTTCCCTACTCTCAGGCAGATCAACACTGGCATGGGTTTACTTTAAAAGTGTCCTATTTGGAGCAGAGAGAATGGGATGCTGAACATCTCAGAGCGGAGCTTAATTGTTATAAACAGCACTGGCTTCAGTGACTCCGTTGTCACAGAAAAGTAGATTCTCATGAGTTGCAAAATTCCGCAAAGTTTCTGTAGAAAGCAAGAACACTGGAAGTTGCAAAGTTAAGGAGCAGTGGCATTTAGAGACACCTGCACTATAGTACCCTTTCCCACAGCAACAGGTTTGCGGAACCTTGCACAGGCTAAATGCCAACAGCTCAGTCCAAGAAACAAGACAAACAGTTTCAACAGCAGCAGAACTAACTGGATTATTCCAAGTGATACAGCTGGCTGCAGGATTTCTATGCTCATGCTGTTAAGAAATATCAAAAGCTTTTGGTACCTGGATCATACCTCTGCAGGCCAGGTTTGGACTACTGTCATTTGGAATTAGCAGAAGGAGCTTTATCTGCCTCAAAGCCTGAATGCTCAAGTAGACCAGTTCTTTTGCTTTAAAAGGAATTTATTTGCATACTGGAATTATAGTGGGTTTGTTATTTAATGTAGTTAACACAATGTCTTCAAAGACAAGTCGTATCAAAGAGGCTCTAAACTAGCAACACTATACTAAAATGAGAAGAAGCAATTTGAAATGCAAATCACTTTAAAGGTGGTCTGAACAATAATTCTAAAAATTTAGGTATCTAATAATATTTTTTAAGGAATCAGACAATTCAGCACTTGGTCTAGAAAGATAGTTGTCTTTTCAGCAAGAAGGCATTTTTCCATCAGTATTAAAATAGAGATATTAACAGCAGCTGCCTAATAATCCACCCTGGTGTTTTAGTGTCTTAACTTTAAGTATTTTAGGAGTGTCGCATCCTTACAGCTATGCTGTGTCTATATTTTTTTGTTTGTGTGCTTGTTTTGGGTGGGGGGTATTTAGGTTTGGGTTTTTTAAAGCTTCTCTGCAGACATCAAAATAAGAAATTCCTTATTCCTCCCTCATTTCACAAGGGGTCAGTAATATTAAATATAGTTATCATATCATGCATTCCTCTAAGAAGTGAGGAGATTTAGAGCTATTCCATTTAGACCTAGTGACTAAACAGAAGTACAGGGGAGATCAGACAAGTTGGAAGAGACAAATCTCTGAGGTACTCTAGCAACCTTGTTTAGCTGGGGCTGCCACTCCAGCTTAATAAGGCCATTTTTCAGACAAGGGGAAGGAAAAAAGGAGTTTCATACATATTAACCTTCCCATTCACCACTTCATTTTTAATAGTCCTGAGTTTGATGCATGTACTTCAACCCTATCTGGGAGCACGTGGAACCCATGCAGCTGTTTCCTTCACATCCAGGAACAACCTGGAGCAGAACCTGTCAGTGCTGGCATCCCAGGAAATTCCTCATGTGAGCAGCAACAGGGATAAGGGCACAAAGTAATTTGAACTAATAGCTCCATGCCTGACTTTTTTCTATTACTGTCACTTGGTCTCTGATAAAAGGCAGCAATACATTAGAAATTACATTGACACCATCTATTTTTCTAGTCAGTAACTGCAGTATGGGACAAAAATCAAGAAAAAATTTAATTCCATTTCAATTGAAAGAATTAAGAATTGTGTATCATGCTATCTGGGAAAGGAGAAACTGGTAGGTGTAAAACTCAGGAGACTTCCAAGTAGAAAGGGAAATGGGACTAGGAAAAGAATGTCTACATTATAAAGGTCATAAACTTCAGACAGCTTCATTTGCCATTACTGTACTTTCACACAGTCTAAAAGCCAAAGAGAAATACAATGCAATAGCTTTCTTAAAGGAAGAGTTTCTCCATGCAGTCCCATTCAGTTACTCTGATGTTGAATTTACTTTGAATGAAAACCAGGTGTATATATAAGGCCAGCTACAGATATCTGTTAAACAGTTTTGAGAAAAATCTTAGTGATTCACTTCATTTTTGATCTTGGGTTCAGCTTTGTTAAAGATAGTATTTTGCTTTATCAGAATAAGCTGTTAGTGTAGTCACCTTGTCCAGTTTAAAAGAAGTATGGATGAGATTAATAAAAGTCACGGTTATTAGAATTGCTGTAGATTTAGTGAGTTTATCATTGGCACCCCCATCTTCTGCCCCAGTGAGCATCAAGATGCAATAAGGCTGAGGTTAATCACAGTGAGATCTGATAGATCCGTGGGTCAATTGCTGTTGAGAACTTTTTTCTGACAGAAATTCTAGATGTGCATCTTTCTTTCCAGTAAGAGGTAATATCATTTGGACTTTGAAAAATTACTTGCCTGGACCATCTTTTATGAAGGCCCATTTACGGAGACATAACACTACAGAAAAGATCTAAAATATGCTGTAAAAAGACTTCCATTTCAAGTCACTCTTCAGTGCTTTGCTAGTATAAATCAGGCCCACTATGTAGGAATGAGGTCCACTAAATATCAAGTGCAGCAAAGACTGCTTATCTCCTTTTAAGTGGTGGGATCATAACTATTCCATTGTACTTTTCCACTGTAGATATATAATCATTAATGGCACTAATTAATGCCAACTTGAAAGTCTTTAATTAGTGCACCTCTTAAGAGGTATAACTACCACTTAACTTGTGAGCTGCAAGTAGAAAGGTACTTTACATTTAACAGTTCATGGCATATCTTCAAGTGATTCTTACCAAGCTTTCCTGAGGTTTTGAGTTCATCCTGAATGACTACATTTACAAGTGGTCAGATAGTATCAAATTCTGGATTACAAAGCAAGTTGGAATTTAGAGAAGCTCAACTTGTCTGAAAATCCTTAGTTAAAGCTAATAGGTTCCCTTCCTCGCTGAACACAAAGAACACAATTTTTATTATAATGGTTATGAGATCATTAGGAGACCAGTTGCTATTTTGCTTACAGCTAACCAAAACGGTTTTGATGGCTGCTTCCAAGGAAGGTAAAGCTTAAGACAACCATATAGGATTTACAGACTTACATGGAAAGAACGAATTTGATCTGGTTGTAATGACCACTTCAGCACAGAGTTACTGACTATGAAACCATACATATGTAAACTTTTCAGATGGTACATGAGCTCTGCAATAATATACTGGACAAAATGGCAATTTTTTATTCCCCCAACTCCATCCTACATGTTAAGAGAGGACCTGTACCATGGCTGCATATAATTAATGCATATTTCCCTTCAAGTCATTTTACTTCATGGTTTGCAACTCACAGCAAAGGTTGAAGTATAATATATCAGCTAAAGAAATAAGCTATCCTTGAAATGTACAGAAAGCCACCCTGGAAACAAAGCAAACTGATTCCCAATCAGAAATTTTTTTGAGCCCCACTGTGGAGTAAGCGTGAGTGAAGTCAGGGGAACCATGCTGTCCTAACTAGTTTAACCAGCCTCATCTTGGGTATCAGGAAGATCAAAGTAATTTATCATGGACCAGAATTAATGCAGTTTGGCATTTTTGTTGTTGTAAAAACGTATTAAATTTATCTGCAGCGCCGCAATTAAAATGTAGGCTTTAGAGGACCTGTGAATGTTAGTGTATCTTCAAAGCACTTTAGAGATCAATCCTTTTCAGCATCAGTAAGAGTGGAAAGAATTACCTTTCTTTAATGGAGAAACAAGCTGCATCACAAAGACACAGTGACTCATCTGCCAGTTAAGTGCCTAGATACCGTGTGGATGATACAAGAGCAGAGAACACAGTGTCCAGAGCAGATCACATCATCTGCAGCTAGTTTCCAGTGCATTAATCTCATCTCCTTTCTATATTTAACCTTTCATATATTTGTTCTGTTAAATATTTTCCATGCCTACGCTACGCTGCTGTTCAGTCACCACATATATGTGCATCTTCTGCCTGCTTCCCTCCTTTGTGTGACACTTAGTTCCCCATTATTTGCCTTATACTGGTGGTACCCAAAAGCTGCAAACGCTTTCAGCTCCCTGCATCTCTCAGCCTCCTTTCTCCGTGGATCCAGGCAGCCAGCTCCTTTTCATTTCTAGCTGCTGTTAGGAAATCATGGTGGAAGAGGGCTAAACATTGAAAAAGGACTCTGCAGTTTCTTCACTCCCAATGGATTTCTATTTTCCACTAAGCCTATAAGGGCAGAAATCTGAAGCAGAGCTCTTTCTTCATCAGCTTGTATTGATTTCTCAAAGCTTTCAATCACATTAGCAATCTTCAAAATGCTTTTTTGTGTAGTTAAGGCTTCAACATTTTCTAAGTACTCCTGTTCATTTCACATAACACTGTTCCTTAGTTGCTAAGAGTTTATACCAATTTTATGCATGGCTCGAATTCCATACTCAAATACCAAAAATACGGCCTCTGTTTAATGGTGCAGAGCAACACTGAATACCATAAAAAAACCAATGGGACCTTCATATGTAAATACTCTTAAAATTTAACCAATAATATTTATTTCTGCTTCCAAGTCTGTATTTCAGAGTCTAAGTTTAGGCACTCAGGGAGATGGGACAAGACAGGTGTCAGCTTAGAGAGCATACGGCAAATCCCCTGAGTTTCACAGCACCTTACCAAGACCAATCTCATTGAGCATTTCTAGTTGTCACCTGTTCTACTTGAATCTAGCTGCTATTGCTATGTTTAGGTTAAGGAAAGCTTGGAAACAACTCGGGCAACACTCCCCTGCCTTTAGTTCATTAATGGAAAGAACCCTTTTATTCTGACAGGCAATCAGAGCTGAAGAACCACATAGCATACGCCTCCTATGTTAAGTACACATTAAACATTCAACTGCCCTCTACTACCCAATGCCATAGCTAGTTAAATTTTATAAAAGCACCCTCGCATCCAGAGAACATAGAGGTAAATATATACTCAAAATATGTTGGTTCCTCCTCCTCAGATGCTTTAGTTCCCTGTCTGCAAAGTACTGTGCTATCACAACAAACCTGTTTAGGCTTATGGCTTCTTGTATATTTTCTGAGGGGCTCTTGCTTCTGGATATTAAGTTCTTTAAAACTCTGCATGACACCTTTCACTCTGAGGAAAAGGTGATCCCAAGGTTTAAGTAGCTGAGATGTTACTGTGACACATGATTTTGTGTAGCAAGTACTATCTAGACCATCTTGTTTTCCTTTGATAGAAGTCTGCAATGCTTTCAGCATTATTTTTAGTCCTGTTCAACTTTAGAAAAACAGTAGGTGTATGAAATGTTTATTAACATTCTACACGTCTTTTGTACTCTCTTTTTCTAAGCATCTGGTTCAACATTGGATGGAACAAGTCTATGAGGATCTTTGCAGTGTCCTGCTCCCAGGACAGTTCCTAGGCTATCAGTCAGAATATAATCCAGACAATACAACAGATCAAAAACTAGACTGAAAAAGACTGAGGTATCCATGCAGCACAAGGAACGAGTGACACTTAGCAAAGCAACAGAAATTCAGAACAGCTCATAATCTAGATGACCCGAGAAAGACCCATGCAACCAGAAATGTATTATGGCAGCAGTGCTAGTAACTTGCTCTTAAATTTTATTTAAGCTTAAAATGGTACCAACATCTACCACAATAGAAGAAAAATCACTATATGTGGCCCAACTATAGATTTGTTCAAAAAACATCTATTGTATCACCATGAAAACGTCACACATCTAATTAAAATATTTCCCCACAGCTTTAAATTTCATTACATTGCAGTGAAGAAATCCCCTTCTGCAGTAACTGCAACAGTTATTAGTATGTTATTTGGGCAGCTGCCAATATAGTGGTGTCATGTCATGGTTTCTAAATGGGGCTTCAAACTATGAACAATGCATAGCAATAACTCTTACATCCTCTCTCAGCATGCAGTATAAGGTAGTCATAGGAAAAATGCATGGACATAAGTCGACGTGAGATCACATATATACTATAGCATATAATCAGCTGATTAAAAGACTTCTGTAACCACTCATACATATTGTCATAGAGAATATGGGCAAAACACTTGCTTTCCAACATCTGAACCAGTGGCCATCAAATTTCATGAAACACAGGTGACTACTCAAATTTGGTATGGTTAGGTCCTCTCACCCTAAAGCACCTGTCCCAGTCTGACTCCCACATAAAGGGAGTCCTTACACTGCTGGCTGGCTGACTGCTCATTTGCAAGGCCTGCAGTGACACATCTGGCCTCCAGTCCTAGAGCTAACTGGGAAGAGCTGGGTACTTTTCTATTCCCCACCTCAGCTTTACATGTGCATTCTTTGATCAATGCTTTCTAACATGATTGCATGCACCCCACGCTATGTTTGGTCAGTTGTGGCTTCATTGTTTAAGGGTTTGACTGCACTGCCTGCAGAAGGTTAGAATGGAGCTATCACTCCTAAGAAAACAACAAACCATCACTAAGCACAAGAAAGGATTAGATACCAATAGCATCCTGATTCAAGAATAATATTTCCTACATGGCTGGAGTCATGCAAAATCATTTTCTTTCTTTCAGAATAAATTACCAGATTATTTCATTTACATGCAAATAAGATAGGCTAACGCCCACACAGAAAGGGAAAGTATCTTCTAAATCATCATAGATAATTTCTCATTGGAGCTAACTTGCATTTCATCAGCTCAACACTTCTTGCAGTAAGAAATGACTTAACCTGCTTTCTTGGACTCCCCAGTAAGACCTGGGTGAACTCCTTCCTCACCACTGGAGTCACACACACCTGTCCTGGCCAAGCCTGTCTTCTGATGGTAAGCAGGGGGAAGCAGCACCCTCAAAGCTGGCACAGTTGAGTCTGCTCAGCTGATATGGCAGCAAGCCATGGAGAAGGGAATTTGGTTTTGCTGGCATTACTGAAATATTCAACATGCTTCACACTGTTTTAGCATGTTACCTACTGAGGGCAAGTACTAAGTATAGAGACAGAAAACACCTTTGGAAGAGGGGAAGAGAGCCCCACAGTTGAGATATTAAACCATAACTGCCACTTGATTTTGACTTGACTGACTTGGCTCAACATCATTTTTCTTGCAGACCTCTGAGATGTTTAGGACAAGCTAGAGTTTTTCAGTTCCTCAGCTCCACTACTGTACTCTTCTTTTTCCCTACTTTCCGCCTTTTGAGAAAGTTAACTCCTACCATTAACATATTTCAACCTTGGCTCATGACCTACCACAATATTTTAGTATAGCGGATACACAAATCCAGAGGTCAATATGGGATGCAGATTTCGTGTTTAGCTGAACCTTTACAGCCTCATATGATTAATGCATCCCACATTTTGAATTGGCTGGAGCCCATAGGCTAGACACAGCATCACAATGGCTGTGCCTTTACTTTATACTCTGTACAGAAAGCATAATGAATCCATACCGTGAGCTGGCTAGCTAATGCAGCTGTCAGAATAACGATTTTTTTTCTCTTATTCATCTCTGGGGCTAGGTAGTTCAAACCTGATTAGAAGAACCTACTTGCAACTGATTATGGCCATCATCAATTTAGAGATAAGTTCAGCAGAGAAAAAAGCATATCATATTTGCACTCTAGGCACAGAAATAATCCTGGATACCCTAAGTACTTTAATGAAATGATCTGCTTTCACAAGGAAATTTAGATAAAAAGTAATGCTTTTGCTTTAAAAAAATTCTTTAGGCAAAGAACCCACTTAGACAGTAATTAATATTCAAATATATCGATATACCACAGGATGAGCAAGCTCCCAAAGCGTTAAGTGAATCTTCTACCCACCAAGACAAAAACATGTATTATAATACATTATGTCACCTTACACAGATCATGCAGAATATGACTTATCTGTGTAAGCTGACACAATTATCTGCAAAGACAACTTCCTTCCAAAACGGGAAAAGCTTCGATCTGATTTCAGTGAAACACTACATGGTGACATGGCAGGAGGTCCCTGTCCCTCCTTGCCCACAAGCTTTCCCATCCTCCTTTTCAGCATGCTGACAGGGAGCAGGAGGTGACCTTCCTGTCTGACATCATGGTACAGGTCTGAAGGCCAGAAGTAGAAGTTGCATTTGTCTATGCATTCATTTTGTTGTCCACCCAAATACTACTGGTTGTCTAGGAGTTAAAGCTCTTTAGGAGCTCACATTTGGTATGCTGAATATTTTTTTTTTAATAAATTCTAACCTTCCAGCAGCTTATTTTTTTTTCCAGTTTGCAAATTTCTCACCTCATGTATCAATTTCAGTTGCTTTCTGAAGGGTATGTCTTTAAACAAACAGTAGTTCCTTAAATATACATAGTATCATTATGTGGAGTAGAAGTGTATTACAGTACAAATCCTAGGGGAATGGCACTTGCAGTCTTTTCAGAAAAAAAATAATCTTTGTCATTTGAGACCATGCAGATGCCTTCCTGACAAAGAAATCTAGATTAATTTGCTAGTCTGATTCAAAAAAATTAAATCTCTAATTAAACACGAGGAACTTTCCTGTACATGTCTTAGAAGTTTGATTTTTTTTTTTTGGCATGTATTAAAGATTTCAAGAAAAGACACTGTAACAACTCACAACTTGTTTTAATGCAAATTCCAAAATCTTGTCAAAAGGCAACAAGCACTAGCTAGAGCATCACACATTAAAGAATTGCTGATGAGCTGACAGGAAAAATATGTTGCCAAGTATTGAAGAATGAGAAATATTACTGCCTTAGCTAAGAACAAAATTAATAAGTTTGTTTTTTTTTTTTTTTTTTTACAAGAAAGACTATAAGTAAATTACCTGTTAGCAAGCCAGTTGTCACCACTGATGCACCTGAGAAACAATTAGCAATGGGTTTCAAAGTGGCTGCCCACCGATCAACTCCAAGCTCCACGTACATTCAGATGAACTGCAGACCTGAATGAGCATCACTTCATCTGAGAGCAGATTCCCCTGGATGCAAGTTCCATAAGATTCCAAAATAAAGTCTTTCTCTGTCCTCACCCTACCAGAAGTGAAGTGTCAGATATCCTCTAAAGCCACCTGTCTCCAAGTCACCTTAAAGCACTGCTTCAGCTCAAAAACCAGATTAAGTTTTAAATGCAGGTTGAACTGATAGAAAGCATCTGGTAAAGTGCCATCACAAGATCAGTTCATAGGGTTTTTCTTTTCCTAACCATGAGCTCCCTGTTTCTCCTCTTAGGTTGTCTGAAAAGGTTTATATTTAGCACACGACCCCCTTCTACATGGGAATTACAGGAGAGGCTTATGAAGATTTTAAAATTCAGAATTGCAGCCTGTCAGTTTTTCTTTACACAGCTCTGAGCCCAGTTGTGAATTTATGGAGGTGGAGGTGGATGTGTGGGGGAGTTGCAGGCTTCTCTCATTCTCACTGATGGGAAAAGATAGGCAGCAGAAAAGGATATCAGGTTTGCACCATTAAGACAGATAGGAAAAAAGGAACTCTAACATGCCTATCACCATGGAGCACAGCAAGCAGGTGATGTCTCTTAGGGAGAGCCTGTACATCACAATGACATCACCCAACCCAAGGATTGTCTATAACTTAACCACCAGTGTTGATGAGGATGAGGTGTGCCTGTTTTTTAAAAAAAGAAATGGGTCAGAGCTCATCAGCTCATGGGTATTTTTATGATCCACCCAATACGGTTTTCTGAGGACAGAAGAGCTTCTCCTGAGTGTACAAAACAAAGGAGCATTTTAAGCATAAACTCTAAGATGCTTCATGAGAGGCTGCACATAATGAACATAAAAACATATCAGGAGGCAGTTGAAGATATCCCTGCCTTTAAAAAGCTAAACAAGTTGTTCTGGAGCATGACAGATTTATATCCTACCTTTGCATTGTAACTCCTAGTTCACTCTGGTATTTTCAGAATGACAGGAATCAGTGTTTCACCACATAATAAAAGGTCTAATCTGAGCTTTTTAACTAAAGAATCTCTCCTGTATTTCTTTAATTTAGCAGATAAAGCTTTTCTGAGATCCAGTAGAAGCTGAAGCTGGGAATAGCACAAACATCATGCAGTTTTTCTTTTAACTTGAGCTACAGTATGACCAAGGGAGACATTGCATTCTTCACTGTCCAACACCTTGAAGGCCAGAAGGTCTTTTTTCAGCACACTACAGCTCTGAGGGCAAGAGGGAAGGACACAGGGGACAGGTGCTGCACTCCTTGAGGATGCAGTGGGTTAACCTTGGCTGGAAGACAGATGCCCACCTAAACCATTCTCTCACTCCCCTTTTCAGCTGGACAGGGGAGAAAAATATATATATTGAGAGGCTTATAGGTCAAGATAAGGACAGGGAGAGATCATTCTGCAATTAATGTTAACAAAACAGACTGAACAAGGAATAAAATGTATCTATAGTTTATTACCCAATGAAAACAGAGTATGAGAAATAAAACCAAGTCTTAAAACACCTCCCCCCACCCCTTCCTTTTTCCCAGGCTCAATTTTATTTATGATTGCTCTACCTCCCCCTCCAAAATGGCACAGAAGTAGACAGGGAATACAGGTTTCAGTCAGTTCATCTTGAGCCTTCCTTCTCAGGTGGAAGACTCCTCACACTCTTCCCCTGCTCCAACATGGGGTCCTATTCACAGAAGACAGTCCTCCTCAAACTTCTCCAACATGAATACTTTCCCAGGGGGCTTCAGTTCTTCACCAACTGCCCCAGTGTGGCTCCCATGGGGTGCAGGTCTTCAGGACCAGACTGCTCTAGCACAGTCCCCCATATGGTCACAAGTCCCCCCCTAGCAAACCTGCTCTGGCATAGGCCTCTCTCCATGGGCTGCAGGTCTATCAGGAGCTTGCTCCAGTGAAGGCTTCCCACCAGGTCACTGCACCCTTCATGTGTGTCCACTTGCTCCAGCATGGGCTCTTCCACGGGCTGCAAGTGGGATTGCTACTCCCCATCATCTTGCAGGGGGACATCCTGCTTCACCATGGTCTTCTCAACAGGCTGCAGTGGAATATTTGCTCTGGTGCCTGGAGCACCTCCTTCCCCCTTATTTACTAACCTGGGTGTCTGCAAAGTTTCTCTCACACCTTCTCACTCCTTTCTGGCAGCAAAAAGCTGCTGCTTGCAGTTGAGGGGCTTTTCCTCCCTTAAGTATGTTATTACAGGGGCACTGTGACCTCTGCTGATTGGCTTAGCTTTGGTCAGCAGCAGGTCCATCCTTGAGCCTGGCTGGTGCCTACTCTGTTGGGCCCAGGGGAAGCATCTAGCAGCTAATTGCAGAAGCCACACCCCTGTACCCACCCCGCCACACACACGCACAACAGAGCACCAGCAGGATTTTAGTTTCTGTAACACAGATGCAGGCTATTCCAGCATGGCAGTACACAAACAAGCCAGGAGACCAGTGTGGCTTAACAGGGAGGTCCTGAGTTACCTGGGAGGCATCATACATTGCCCAGGCAGGCAACAATGTGGCTAGAGAAAGAGAAAACAAAGTTGGACTGAAGCCAAAGCCAGAGAGGAATGTTAAGGAAAAAGACTATTGGAAGAAGTTAATGGTGAGAAGTGCTACCCACAGAGGAGGGCTGCATCAGGGACTACTTAATTAACTAAATGTCTTGAGGTAAACAGGAGCAGAAGGGACGCATCTAAAGCTGGCTAACATCACTGTGTCCACCATCATCTTTGAAAAGCCATGGCATTTGGGGATGTTCCCAGTGACTGAAGACTGACAAATACCATGTCTTTCTTTAAAGAAGACAGCAAGAAGTCAGCTCCAAGATACTACGAGCCAGTCAATCTCACTTCACTACCTGGAAAGATTTTGAAACAAATCCTCCCAGAAACCACTTTCAGGCGTTTGAAGATTAAGACAGTTATTTGGAACAGTCAACATGGATTTAGTAATGGGAAATCATATGTGAACCAATTGGTGATGTGATATCTAGCTGTGAACTAGCTAAGTGCAGTAAGATACCAGTGGTCTTGAGTTCAGCAAGTCTCCACTGTTGTCTCCCATAACAACCTTGCAACCAAACTGAGTAGACTACAAGATGCATAAAACCTGGCTACATGGACAGGTCCAGGGTGCAAGGATCAAAAGTTCAAAGTTGTACTTGAGACCAGTTACCATTGGTGTTCCTCAGCAGTCAATGCTGGGATTGATGCAGTTCAGCACTCCACTGATATTCTAAACAATGGGATGGAATGTATCCTCAACAAGTTCAGAGATGAAGTATAACTGTGTGCATGATTGATGCAGTGGGAGATAGGCTGCCATTCAAAGGGACCTCAAAAAGCTGTAGGAGTAGCAGAAACCCCATGGAGTTCCATGGCAAAGCATTTCCCATGAGAGAATAAGGCCAATTAAAAAACAACAGAAGCCAAATAAAGGGAGGACTCACTAGCAAGATTTACCTTGCTCTAAGAAATAAACAGAGGTAAAGGAGGTTGCTCTACAGCTAAAGGAGGGGAGCTTTATAGGGTTGTGTGTGTGACAGGCTAAATCAGGGAAACTGGCAAAGAGCAAGGCTTATGGTAACTGCATTGCAATGGGTCCTGCAGAGTAGCTATGGGAAAGCATGGCTTCCCACAGCAGTCCATGGCAAACAAACTATGAATCCCACATAATAAAACTAAGATAGTCTGAACGAAAAGTAACTTCTTCCATTCTCAGTTCCCCTGTGGATCTTTTCAGTATAAATTCCTGTTCAAGAGAAACTGTTCAGGCTTCCTGTTCAAGTGTAATTTCTCTGCCTTCTTCAATAGGAAGGGGTTTCCTGGTCAAGACGACTTTCTCATCATGAAGACAAGGCTGCCTCTTCCAGACCACCTGCCCTGGCTGCCTCTTCAAGAGGACAGGGCTTCCTCTTCAGGAGGACTTGCTCTGGTTTCCTCTTCAACAGGACTATATCAGACTGCCTCTTCAAGAGAGCCTGTTTTTGATTGCTTTTCAAGACAAGGTTTCCTCTTCAAGATTCTCCCTTACTTCCTCTTAAAGAGGACTTCTCTGGCATCCTACTTAAGAGGACAAGACTGCCTTTTCAAGGGGATCTGCTCTGGTTACCCATTCAAGATAACAGGGCTTCCTGGTCAAAAGGACCTGCTCTTACTCACACTTCAAGAGGACCTGCTCAGGCTTCCTCTCTTCAAGAGAAAGGGCATCCTCCTCACAAGGACCTGCTCAGGCATCCTGGACAGGACCCAGCAGGTACATTATGAAATGCATCTCCTAGATTGTTGTCTTCACAGGAAGAAATTGTGTTGCCAATAACAGCTAGATGCAAATATTGTTTCACAGTATTTCCAAGTTTAAAGTCACTTAACTGTAAATCACTAATTCAAGGCAATTGCCCTCCCTTTGGGAAGTACTCCATTTTTCCAATTCCTTCCCCAATTTTAGAGCCTACACAGGAATTCCTCTGGTCATGTCACTTTTACAGTCTATTTTCTACATGCTACTATGCACAGAAATCCTTTCCCCCGTCATTTTCAAGCCATTAAGCTGCCACTACAGTGATTCAAAGATCTCTTTAAAATCCTGTTAAAGGATTATGCAAAAGCCTTTTGGCATTGCTATGAGGACAATACAGGAGACTGCAATATGAATGTGTATCTACAGGCAGAAAAGAAGAGGGAAGCACAGGAGGGGAAAAAAATTATATGAAATTGCCTGATGCCAAACATGTCATTCTCAAAGCCTAAGCAAAGGGTCAGCATAAAAAAATTTAAAAAAAAAACCCCACACACATGAATGAAACTGCTCCCAACTCCAAATGGAAGATCCTCAGTCTTACAGTGGGTGGTGCCAGTAGTTTCAGTGGTTCCTCCCACCCAGACCAGCATCTCAGAACTGGTAGCCTCACTTTACTCCAGCACTGCTATAACTGTTAAGGGGCACAAATGAGAATTATTATAAAGCCTATAAGAAAACTTGTGGCCTGCTTTCAGATTAACCACTCTGCAGCTTACATGTGGCCAAGGAATTTGATGTCAAGGACACTAACAACAGGAGGAAAGAAAAGGCTGTTGAGAAATACTTACATTGGCAACAGAGTTCAAAATTCAGCAATCACTTCTAAGTGCAGATCTGAGAAGTATCTACATAGCCCACATCTAGTGTGTGAAGCTTTTCTTGGCAAGTGAACGTTTTACCATAAAACATTAATTGCCTTCCTCATCAGGAATACATTTTTACATCTAGGCTAGTGAAAGTGACACTTCTATTTATGATTTTAAAAAGCCACAGCAAAGGTCTACCTCATCACTGAGTTCTTCCTCATATTTGTAACCAAGGAATCAAATAAGAGCAGTGGTAAAAAATACTTGTGAATTATACCTCCAAGCCAAGGTTTTCCCTACACAAGGAAGAACATACAAGATTTATATGCATCTTCCTGCATGTATACAGCTTTAGGTAACCTATGTATAAAATGGAAGATTTTCTCTTGTGTTCTAGAAGGCTTATGAGCAAGCTGCTGCTTTTAGTAAAGTTTCTCTATGTTAAGTATTCAGGCTGCTGGTTCAGAGAACAATAAATCTGTTTTCAGCACCTATTACTGAATCTTAAGTTCCAGAACCAGCTAAAGGAAGCCAAAAAACTCAGTTTGACAAGGCCAATCTGATCATAAATTTCAGAATGGCTCTTAGTCCCCCAAAAGCTTTTGCTGTATTCAGTGCTGCTGGCTCAACTGTAGCCAGCATATGGCTGGCATAAGCATTGCAGGAAGCATGGATTCAGTTAACATTCAGGTTACTATAACACCTAGACCAACTGTATAATTTCTATACTGTACAGAGATCCCAGATCTGATACCAATGAAAATATAACCCCAGGTATTTTCAAGGTAGGTGCAAACCTGTCAAGTCACCAGCTTAAAACAAATAGCAAGCCAGGTTGCATACTGTGGCAAAATATGCCCCCTATTCTTTTTCTGCTAATCCTGAGCCACTTACCCCCATGAGCTACATTTCATCCCTCCCAGCACAGCAATCAGACTGTATTGGTCTCATCCCAGCTTCTCTGCTATACATGCATCTGCACACATGAACCATCCTTGTGTCCTCCAGACTAAACTTCTTTTGTTCTAGTAAGAACCTGACTAGATTTAGCCACTAACTAGCCAGAAGAACAGCTAGAACAGCTTGCTCTACACTCAAAACTGAAAGCTGAATCTCATTTGCTAAGCTATGTTCTTTAGTACAGACACAATTTTACCAGGCTTGATAGAGTCAGGGATCCTTGGAAAACATTCACTCATCTGTGCTACACAGGAATTCAAACTAGAGAAAGGTCCTCCAAACAGAATTCCAGGTGAACAAATTCTTAGCATTGCTAACAGAAGGTTAGGCTCATTTTACTCATATCATAGCAAAATCAGAGCTCGTGCTCCAGAGATTCAGTATTAGGTAGAACAAGACTTAAACACCATTTGCTTGCCTTTGTCTAAGACAACACAGGACTCAATAGTCCTTTTCCTTTTAAGAAGCCTCTTGGTGCTACACAAAAAGAACTAGGATGTTAAATATGTTGTTTGATTACAAGGTTGTAGTAGCAAATAGAATGAGACCTGTTCTGTTAGCCTTGTTAAACACAGCTTACCTTTTACATACAGCAGGGTTAATTCTTTCTTTACCAATAACCAAGAATTTTGACTGTTCCTGAAAATATCCAAATTTGTTTAGATATTGTTCATTTAGTATGCACAGATAAGATTGATGCTCAAGGGTTTTTCTTCATCTCAGATGGAAGGAAGAACAAAGGGTAAATCTAATTTATGGAGGACACTTGCAGACAGCCATCTTTTGTTAGATCTTTTCATTAAAAATCATGAGTTTCAGGAAGACTTGTCTTTGCAGCTTTTAATAAGGAACAATTGGTCTCACTTGAAACGCAGTTGTAAGCTATTACTTCTATTTTTCCATTGAAAAGGAATCCACTACTTTAAGGTTCCCCCTTTATTTTGTCTACCAGGGAATTAACTTCCCTTTCTGTCCAGAACTGAGTGAGCAATCCAGGAAATCACTTCCCTCCCTACTCAGTTTCAAAAACATACTCAGTCTGAATCCCTGTGAGGGTACCATTAAATCCACTCTTCTATATCCAAAGGGTCTAGTCATTTTATATTGACTTAACAATACCTGTCAAGAATAATGTAGGACTCTGTCTCCCCTGGAAACAAACTGTATAAGCTTGCAGGAAATACCTTAAATAAAAGCCCATAATAATGTCTGATAAAGGTACTGTACTGGACTTGGGCAAGTTCCATTTTCTAACTATTTACAGGGTCCCAGCTAGACCTGGGCAAATTGTTTTCTTCCTCACAGTTCTTACAGGAAGGCATATAAAATCCACCCTTCACCTGCCCTCTTGTCTTGTCCATGAGACCTTCCAGGACTATAAAGTTTTGTGGTGCTGTTATAATAAAACCAAATAGCAAAGTGAGAGAGACCTGGCCTTTCTGGTTTAAAGCAAGCATAATAGGAGATGAACCTTCCATTCACTTAAAGGTGATGCTTCCGAGTCTGTCTCTTGCCTGTGTATGCTCAGAGGGGTCTACATGCAGACTTCAAATGAGAACACTCCTCATTCCTTGGGAAGCATCTGTGCACCAAGTAGAAGCATGTACAAAATCCAAATTCAGACCAAACCAATCCTTCAAATACAACTTAAAACTTTTATGGCATGCAACAGGAAGGGAAAAACACCACAGGTTTGTCTCCATGCAGTGTCATTTGTGATGCTTTCATTAGCAGTTAAAACTGAAAGTCTCACTTTTTTGTATGTAAACAGCCAGCATCTCTTCTAAGAGTCACTTTTGACTTAGACTGTCCCAGCTGTCATTCCCAGCTATTTAATCAGAAAGAAGTTTCCTAGGAACATAAAGCAGGAGGTGATTAAGTTAAATTAGAGCCTGTATTTACAATCATCCCCTTAAACAAGCATATATATATTCCTAAGGCTTGTTCAGTTGTGGTACCAGAAAAAAATGAAACTGCTAACAGATGAAGTGTGCAGTATCAACCCCACTTCTAGACACCCCAACTCCCCCTTTAGCAACACAAACATTACAGGTTGATCAGCAGTGTAACTGAAGCGCCCAGGGACAGCTGAGCCTGTGCTTTCCACTGTCTTTTCTCTTGTCCCTTGCCATCAAATTCTAGCTACAAAAACACACACTTTTTTAAACAGAGCTTGAGGCACCAGAGGCAACAGCTCCTTCCTGCATCTATCAGCCTTGTAGTTAGGTCACTCACTCCAGACCACCTCACCGCCCTCTCAGGGGAAAGAAGGGGAAGCAAAGTGTGTTGCTGCTGGAAGGAGCAGGGAAGGTTTTCCCCCCCAAGTGAGGCAGTTCCACCACAGAAGCTGTAATAATTAACAGTTACAGGACCTACAGGTCCAACTACTGAGCCCTATCGTTGTTCACTTGCCATCTCTCAAATCTTTTTTTAAATGCAATTTCTTTCCACATTGAATTAATCCACAACACTGAAAAGATTTAAAGACAATCTTAAGACTCCAATACAATTGGCTGCAGCAAAGGAAAAAATCTTAGACCTAATCAGATATTGAAGTTATATTCCTATTTTTTTCATGAAAGTCTTGCCAAGAAAGAAAACAAACCCCATGTTGTCTTACTTTCAGTTCTGCTTTCTCTTCAGCAAAATTAACGTCCACTTCATGAATCCTGCTCACAGTATTCTTTTTATACTGAATAAAACAATAGAGGAAGATGTTTTGTTTAATGCTAGATACTTGCAGTAATTTCTTTTTCTGATTCTATTTACTCTACATGCATTATTGAATGTATAACTAGACATTGTAAATGTCAGTATCTGTCTTAGAAAAAGATCTAACATTAAAATTCTCCTAAATAAATATGAAAATTTAATAAATACAGACAGATAAGAACTTCATCCAATTTAGCATGTTAACTCACAGGGGCAGATGAGAGAATACCATCCACCATCTGCAGGCTAAGGGAGTCCCTCCACATTACTTCTGGAGATATCAAGATACAGAAGCAGTAAAGCAGTAAGAGCCCAAGTACAAATCTAGTTCTCATAGAATCACAGAATGGTTTGGGTTGGAAGGGACATCAAAGATAATCAACAGCCAATCTCCCCCACCATGGACAGACACCCTCCACTAGACCAGGCTGCCCAAAGCTCCATCCAGCCTGGCCTTGAACACTGCCAGGGAGGGAGCAGCCACAGCTTCTGTCAGCCTGTGCTGGTACCTCACCGCCCTCAGTGAAGAATTTTTTTCCTAACACCTAATCTGAATTAATTTAAACCCTTGTCCTACCACTACACTCCCTGATAAACAGCCTCTCTTCAGCTTCCCTGTAGATCCCCTTCAGGTACTGGAAGGCTGCTCTAAGGTCTCCCCAGAGCCTTCTCTTCTCCAGGCTGAAGTCCAGCTCTCTATGGAGACAGCCTGAGGAGAGGTGCTCCAGCCCTTCAATAATCTGTGACCCTCCTCTGGACTCACTCCAACAGCTCCATGTCTGTCTTGTCCTAGGGACCCCAGAGCTAGACACTAGTCCAGGTGGGGCCTCATGAGAAGAGATACCAATGGATGCCACCGATCAACCCCCTGCTCCCACTCAGACTACAGCTGAACTTAACCCTCCCACAGCATGAAACATCCTCCTGAGCACTGTTTTACTTCCTTTTGTTAAGGATACTCAAGTGTGAAACAAAGCACTTCCACTACGCCCTATTACCAAAGGTTGAACATTAGATTCATTTGTCATCTTCAAGTTTGTAATTAAGTCCCTGTTTTGATCACAATATACTTAACTACTTGCAAATCTTTAAAGTTGATCAATCATTAAGTGCTGCTAAAATTTAACCTTTTATTTACCTCATACTATTAATAAATTTAGAACTAAATTGTAACCATGTCAAACACCATTTATGCACAATACCTTTCCCAAGAGCTTGGAACATTAAATGAAAACCTTCAAAACACATTTCCTGAACAGTAGAGCTGGAAAGTGTCCTATGAAGGATTTTTCTCCAGAAGAACTTACGTATCAGTATCCAAATGTAGTTCAAAAGTCAAAAGTGACACAGAAAGGAACAAGTGTGACTTGGCCAGGTCTACTGAAGAAGCAGCTGTTCCCTAAATACACGGTTATGGCTACTCCAGGGGTGAAGAACTATCAAATGCAAAGGTTTACTGTGCTCACTCAACCATTACTTGCCTTTGAACAACATTCTTTAGTATGTATCTAGTCTTGGGATAAACAGCCAGCAAATACATCACTTTTGTCTTCCCTGACTTTTCTTCCTTTTAGCTATTCTTTCAAAAATTTTGCCACAGTATTTTGAACAGCCACCTAATTACTCATTTTCTTATCACTGATATATGGCTTTTCCCCCCCATTTTGTCCTTTAGCTATTTTGGGATCATGTAGTTTTTCTTGGGTGCTACACAGCTCAAAGCCTTCCAATTCATTCCTCAAGTGTTAGAGGAGAAATTGGTGGAGCTTCCTTTCCCACAAACACCACTTTCTTCCACATTGTGCCAAACCAAGCTGTCAACACCTCAAGGGTGTAAGGATGGCAGCAGCTGTGCAAGATGCACCTGGGTGTGCATCTGACTTATCCTTCAACAAATATACCTATTGTGGAAGCCACTTCAGATTTCCACTGCCAATAACTATCAGAATGCGAATCCTCTAATTCTCAGGGCACAGAGCAATTTTACCTTTAGTAAGAGTTCATTTTTAAAACACCCCTAAACTATACATGAGTTTGGGAATAATGTCCTTCACTTTTTTCAAAATTGCAACAGTAAATCTTTCATATCACACAACTTCCACAAAAATTCTATGCAAGTCATTCTTCCTTTTACATCAGTGAATTCATTATTTCTCCCAATTTAAACAGAGCCAAGGCCCTGCTGTCACTGCCTGCTAAGCCCATTTGACAATCCTTGTTTAAAGGGCTGTGAATCATTCTAGATAATTAAGTCCTATATCCTCCTTCATAAAGGAAACCCTTTAGGTTTACTGAACTTTCATGGGCTTCACCCGCCGTATAGTAGATGGCAGAGGTATCTTGGAACATACTCATCATAAAGATAACATCTCAAATTAAAAAGATATAGGCTTGAAATTTGACTCTAAAAAGGTTCCAAAGATGCCAATTAAGCTCACAGAAAAATAAAGCATTAGTCTACAATTATATACTCAGCTATAGCTTTAGTCGTGACAGTACCCTTCCATACAATCTCTTCAAACACACCATTCTACTCCACTTAAAAGGAAAAGAATATTACCTACACTTTACCTTAAAGATCTATCAGGACAGCAGCATCTCTCATGGACATTACTCACCTAGCAGGTTTCAAGACTCATGGGACAAAGTTTATCACCCCAGTGGTACAGAAGTTATTCTTCTCTTGATACATCAAGAGAAGCTTAGTTCAATCTCTAAAGGAGCTGAAATCCCTCCAAGCTACAGTTCTATAGCAATACAGACTATTAGCTTTGGCCAGCCTTGCCTTATCCTATATACAAAAAGTGATTTCAGCAGGGTACCAACGTGAAAAGCTTAACCCTACACTTAAGCTTCACTTCTGCATGTCCAAGTTTCTGGCCTGAAGACATGTTGATAGCGGAAGGTATTGTTTACCTAGAGACTGAAACTCACATAATAAATCAAAGATCATACTTCCAAATGGAAGTTCCTCACCACTGGTCTGTAAACCAAAGAGCATACAAACAGCTTGTGCTCTCACCAGTCCCTCTACCTTTCTGCCTCAGAAATAGTTTTCTTCTTGCCTATTCTATATGTCATTTAGCCAATATTTCCTTTGTCAGATCCCTTTGGCAATAGATCTTATGCCTTTACCATCAAACCAAGTATAAAATATTAATATCTTATTAAAGATTTAGTTGATGCTTTTCACTTCCTTTCATTTAAGGGATTGGTGGGAAAGGGTATTTTGTTTTTTCAATACTCACATCCACAGGGTATAAAGCAGTACAGACATTTTCTGCTTTCCACTCCTGACAATAATTACAGTTAATCAATCTGCCTTTCACTTAATGCTCAGGGATCAAGTACTCATCTGGAAATGGCCATGAATTGTAAAGATTCAAGGCATTCATTTTCCCTACATGACAGTGAAGTAATGGGATCTCTCCAGCTTTCAAGCTTTTTCACTAGCTCAGGGGCTAATTGATAAAATAAGCATAAAGCAGACCTTGAACTGGACCACTTATTGCTGTGGTAGGACAGGTGTTCTTTATCATCACAGGTTTTCTTGTGGGGAGAAAGGTGGCAATCAGAAGATAATTGCAGTATAATGGTACAGTATTCATACATAGCAGGGTTCCTTTGGATTAGAGCTGCAATAAAAATACCCAGAAAAGCAAAAGATTTCCAGCTTCCCCTCCTCTTCCTAGATTATTTCCTCAGGGCATGGGGAGGGGAAGGCAAGTAGATGAGTACAACACAATTATTCTCTTTCCTTCTCATAGGGCTGCTGAGCATTGAGGCTTCTAGCTGCTGCATTCAGATATAAAATCTTATCTATCCTTTCCCATTTTTACCCTATTAGGCAAACTTCAAAAGAAAATACCTTATTGTCTAGGTTTCTCTTGTCCAAGGTTGGAGTAGGAGCTGCATTGCTTTCAGGGTAATTTCAAGCCTGCAACAGCAAAGAAAGAAGCCCCTCAATAACAGCAGAGATAAAACTAAATGTAGGCTAATGAAAAGGCTACAAAGAAAGGCAATCAAATACCAAAAAGGTTGTATCACAAGACCTGTTTGCCTAAAACCTTAATATCTGTTTACAAACCCTCCTCCTGCAACCCTGGAGAAGGGAGCAAAATAAGCCAGCAGCACAGCGCTGACAGGAAGCTAAATGCTAATGCCCTCAGTGGCCTCTGTATCTGGAACCTAGTTAAGAGTGCAAGGTGCTCCAGTCTGCTTTTTTTAGTTCAAAAAAGGCCATGCATGCAAGGGAATTGCTCATAGCCATTCCATCCCAGTCAGAGGGAGCTGCTAGGTAGTTACAGTTTTTCCTGTGGAAGGAGAAAGGGCAGCTATTCGAAGCAAAGCCTTAGGGGGTTCTGTGGTTTGTGTGAGTTCTGACCCAAAGGGCAGTTGCTTCTTAATGAGCCTCTAGCACCATGTAACAAGCATTAAGACACTGTGTAGCTTGTGTTGATGCAGGCATGCAAGACAAAAATCAGTTTGGTGATTAGCTCCTGCGTGACAAAGGCAGACAACAGTGAGTCATGTGCATAAGTGATTGCTATCCCTTGTGATCTTGCCATAGCATATCTATACACACACAAAGACATCTCCACATTCCAGACCTGCAGGAGCACAGAGCACTCAGCCAACGCACCTTCATGCACAGAAATACACAACTCAGCCCACTGATCCTTCCAGCTGAAACTTTTGCAAGCACATCTGCAAGTGAGTCATCTTACTTGATTTCAAGGGTACTTCTGAAGGCAGGACACCTACCTAAGACTATTCAGGGTGAATGCACAGGTGTGTGCATGCAGTTGGTGTTTGTTTCCCTATCTTAGTACAGCCAAGGACTTTATTCTTTCCCAAAAGGCTGCTGCCATTTTTGCTTCAGAGGACTCCCAGGAAATACATGAAAACTGAACTCAATATTCAGACATTGTAGCACAGACATATGGAGAGAAGGGGTGTTACTTTAGAAGTTGCTTTTTAAACCGAATAAGCAGCTTAAAACCTGTGAACTCTTAAAGCACTGCAAACAGTCTTGAGATACAACTCTTAAGAGAAGTGTGAGCAGGTGGTCAAGGTTCAGGAAAAGCTGTTTGATCCTTCAGCACGTGTCACCTGCTATTTCCAGGGATACAAATCACAGAATCACAGAATAAGGTGTGGCCTCACCAATGCCCAGTACAGGGGCACAATCACCTCCCTAGACCTACTGGCCACAGTTTTTGATACAAGCCAAGATGCCATTGGCCTTCTTGGCCGCCTGAGCACACTGCTGACTCATATTCAGCCTGCAGTCAACCAACACCCCCAGGTCCTTCTCTGCCTGACAGCTCTCCAGCCAGTCTCCCCCAAGCCTGTAGCGCTGCATGGGGTTATTATGTCCCATGTGCAGCACTCTACACTTGGCCTTGTTAAACTTCATCCCATTGGACTCAGCCCATTGGTCTCAGCCCATTGGTCCAGTCTGTTCAGATCCCTCTGAAGAGCCTCCCTACCCTCAGGCAGATCAACACTTCCTCCTAGTTTAGTGTCATCTGCAAACTTACTGAGGGAGCATTCAATCCCTTCGTCGAGATCATTGATAAAGATGTTGAACAAGACTGGACCCAGGACTGAGCCCTGGGGGACGCCACTCGTGACCGGCCTCCAGCTGGATTTCGTTCCATTCACCACCACCCTCTGGGCTCAGCCATCCAACCAGTTTTTAACCCAGCTGAGGGTCCACCTGTCCAGGCCAGTGGCAGCCAGTTTCTCAGTCAGAATGCTGTGAGAAACTGTGTCAAAGGCTTTACCAAAGTCCAGGTAGATCACATCCACAGCCTTCCCCTCGTCCATTAAGCAGGTCACCTTGTCATAGAAGGTGATCAGGTTAGTTTGACAGGATCTACCTTTTGTAAACCCATGTTGACTAGGCCTGATCCCCTGGCCATCGTGCATGTGCTGCATGATAGCTCCCAAGATGACCCTCTCCATGATCTTCCCTGGGACTGAGGTCAGACTGACAGGCCTGTAGTTCCCTGGATCCTCCTTCCGACCCTTCTTGTATATGGGTGTAACATCTGCCAGCCTCCAGTCGACTGGAACTTCCCCAGTCTGCCAGGATTGCTGATAGATGATGGAAAGGGGTTTGGCAAGCACATCTGACAGCTCCCTCAGTACCCTTGGGTGAATCCCATCTGGCCCCATTGACTTGTGGGTATCTAACTGGCCAAGTAGGTCGCTAATCATTTCCTCCTGAACCATGGGAACTTTGTTATTCTTCCCCTCCCTGTCAGCCAGTTCCGGAGGATGAGTACTCAGGGAATATCCTTCATTACTGTTAAAGACTGAGGCAAAGAAGGAATTAAGGACCTCAGCCTTGTCCTCATCCCTTCTCACTAATGTGCCATCAGCATCCAGTAAGGGCTGGAGATTCTCCTTGACCCTCCTTTTACTATTAATATACCTATAGAAGGACTTTTTATTATCTTTTACAGAACTGGCCAGCCTGAGTTCCATATTACAACATGCACAGTGTTAGAAATTGTCAGAAGTGCAACACATCTGGAGTCAGACTCCCCAGGATTGGTTTGAATTAGTCAAAAGAAAAATTTAACTGTTTGTACAATTTACAAGACTATTGACCTGTAGACAATTTTGAGAAATAGAAAAAAGTTCTGTAGAAGAAAATCCAGCACCCATTGTTGCCTGATGGGCTTCTGCAAGGCCCTTTCACTGAGCATGGTACAAAGATTAAATAAAATGGGGACTAAGTGTAAGTAGATACAAAACCTGTTGGTTTTTTAGCTGGGTTTTTTTTTCTAAGGCTATGGACACTAGTTTTGGCTACAAAATGTCCAGGGATTTAGTAACAGTGCAGTTTTTACGTGTACAAGGAGGGATGAAAGCTCCATGCTGTCACTGCAGTACACAGAGACACTCCTTTGGTGCACAGGACTGAAAACACCAAAAAGTCACAAGTGGCAGGAAACTAAACAGCTTCACAGGACACACAAGGCAAGAGCAGAATCAAACAGAAGGGTAGCACAAAAATTAAATTTTAGCCTAAAATAATCCAAAAAGACTACTGACTGATAGCAATAGTGTGATGCTCTGCTTCAAAACAGAATCCAGAGAATAGGAAGTTTCCCATTTCTTTGTAACAATGAAAAAGGACATCCCAGGACTCAAAAGAGCCACTTACTGCCTAGAAGACTGGGCAGGCCATAACTATTTCCGCTAGCTGGGTAAACATAACTGAAAAGTTTCAATGATAATGAAATACAAAAGCATGGATGACTGTTATAAGGGCATTTTCAGAGATGTATGTAGTAAGGTAACACTTGCAGGAACATTTGGCACAAAGTGACTGGCTGAAAAGACTCATTCATCTGCCCCAGTAAGACAGCCAAAGGAGTGCACCTATGCTTCAATTTTGGCCTGGGTGTAGTTGTAATATTTAAGGATTACAAACCATGCTATGAATAAGGTGGATGAAATGTGGTACTATCAACTTTATTTCTACTTTGGGACAATTACTTATTGACAGGCAGCTACTGACAGTAAAACCTGCAGCCACTGCTCCTCACATCACTCAAGCCTGCCTGCCACATCCTTTGTTAGCAGTGTGGCTGCGACAGATACAGATGTCTCCTCCCTGTGAAGCTTTCCCTTACTGATCAGGAACATTCACCCCTGCTCCCCTCAGAGCATGTTAATCTGACTGTAGCGGCACATACAGATTCAGACACCTCATTACAAGCCATCAGGGAACACAAAAGTGACAACCCACAACTTCTAAGATAGGGTCTGCCTTAGAAAAGTGAAGCAGCTGTGATCTTTGCAGAGGGCTCTCAGGTGGGAATTACTTCACCACTGTCCTTCCCATTTGACTCTCAGTAGTTTGCTCCCACTGCTTCAGAGAGACCTCATCTTCTCCTCAAATAGCAGCTGTGGCATCAGAAGTCACCATGTTATGGGGGAAAATGAAGTCATGGCAAATTTACCTGCATACCAGCTGTGAACTACAGCAGTTCATCAGCTGTGCCTGCAGAGGGGGCAGGTTTTTTTTTGAAGGATGGGAGAACAGCAATTTATCTTAAAAGACTACACCTGCTATTATTAAGCCAAGAGTCATGAGAAACAGGATTAGGCAGAAATTCCCTTCTGTCCCCTTAAAGTAAATGCCGTGAATATGATGCAATTATGAAGCATTATTATTCAAAGGCATCAGATCCATAATAAATTGCATACTGTAGACATCCTGAAAATTGCACAGGAATTAGATGCTATTTATAAGTCACTTTGAGTCTTATGTCTTAAAATGGAGAAAATCTAATTGTTGGTGAGAGCTGGTAATTATTCCACATGAGATGAAGATCCAAGCCCCAGATGGTTCTCTAGCTTCATGTGAAACTGAAGGCTGCTTTGAATTCAAGAAGGAGCTTTCAGTGGCAATGATTACTGAAGTTATTCCCACTCCATGCATCTTACTTGCACCCCTTGGCACGACACAGCACCTGCCTTAGTTTGAGCAGCCATGTTGTGAACTGGGTCAAGGAACTGATCCAGAAAAACAATCAGACAAGTGTCAAAACATTATTGCTGATACCAACTTTGTCAAGTGCAATCACCAAACACCCTCCACTTTTGAGGAAATCAGGCTGTTAACTGTGATAGTCAAGCCTATCAACACAACCAGACAACTCAAAATCCCAATATTTTTACAAGAGGGTATTCCTCAAATACTCTTTTGCTTGAAGTAAGCTTAGAAGTTAGAATTTAACTTGATCCAGACCAACGTAAAATAACCTTTGACTTCAGAGCCAAGAGTTCATCCTCATATTTAAGGAAGTCATTTTTAGTATCAGGAGTAGATCCACGTGGATTCTGTCTTTCAGCTTTGAGCAAGCCTCAGGAGCATCCAGAATCCCAAAGGGGAATAAAACAAAATAGGAAGTTCTGTGAGGTTTTTTCAACATTTTGAAATAATTCAGTTAATGAACCATAGAAATTTCCTAAGTGCATCAATATAGTTTTGTTTAGATTCTTGCTTTCCCCCAAAGGTTATTTGGGCACATTTGTCACAATCACACAAACTTTCAAGTTAGAGCACGAATAGTTTGCAAGAGAATTCTTCTGATTTCAGTTAAAGATAGTAATTTAAGAAAAATATTCAGATTACAGCAGGATCTAACTTGCTAAAAGCATCTTTGTCACTTTAAGTGTCAGGCTAAACCATGACAATAAAGCTTCCTTGGACACCACACTTAAGGTTCCTTTAACTAATTTTTCAACTACAGTAGCTTGGATGAACAGTTTTCAAATTCTATTTTTCTATTAAAATTGAATGACGTTCTGGGGTTTCCCTAGCTTGAATACGCATTGTAAAGCCATTGGTTAAACAGCATTTTGAATGTGACTTGCTGTGTACTGCCAGCTGGAACAAACGGCCCTAGGCATTAAGACCACTTTCCATCTAGCCAACATGGAAATTAATGTTTCCAAATCAGGATTCATATTCCAGAGCAACAGGTGCTTTAATGTGAAGTCAAAAGTTGACTTCACTGAAATTTAAGCCCCTAAAATACAGGCTTACTAAACCAGCAAAAAGTCAAAGAAATCTGACAAACAAAACTTGAAACAAAATCCAAACAGGCTACTTTACCTCTTCTAGCTAAGCCACCAGGGTGGCTCTTCCCACAACTCCAGGGAGGTGCTTCAGTGCACCCAAAGATCCCTCCTGTGCACAGTACATTATACATTAACACATAATCCCAGTCTTGGAGCAGAGATTTCTAGAATGACAGTGACCAAAGGCACTCTCCAAAGCATAGATGCAATCACCTGCATACCGGTACCACTACCAAGAACATGCACAGGTTTGAGGTGCTTCTCTCCTCCAGCTTAATTCATAGGCCTCATCCCTTCCTTTCTCATAGAAAAGGTGTGTACACATTTTCTTGCCTCCACCCTGGCCTACAGAGCTAGCATGGCACTGTAGAGCCACTTGAACAAAGAAAGCAGCTGTCCAAGCCAGCAAACACACTGCTGCACTACATCTCAGCACATAGCTTTCATGTCCTTACCAAGCACCATATTCACTGTTTTAGAAGTGCATCTCTGCCTTTCCTTCTCCGAATTTAAGGACTGACACCTGCTCAGCATTTAAAAGGCATTCAAATGAAAATGCAGCCTCCAGAGCATGGTGCCCTTCTATTTTCCTAAGCAGCCACATGCTATTCCTCAGAAACCAGTAAATTTTCACTTTTTTTTAATCCACTACCTTAATTTAAGTAATACTCAGGTGCTTATTGCTTAATTCTTTTAAGACTTTGGTGCTGAGAGTCTCTATCCACCAAGCAATCCTATTTAAGGAACTCCCACTTCCAAAAACCAAAATCCATGTCGCAGGTAGAACTTTAGAAGATACTGTACAGGCAGTTGCCAACTCATGGCTTTGAAAAGCTTCACTGAAACACCACATAAACTAGATGCTTAGTAAAACTGAAGCTAAATTACATATCCTAACATAATGGTAAATTACTGTGTGGAGAATAAAGAACTGAAATTTAAAGGCAAGAGATCCAAGTGACACTCTGCCAGGCATTCCCACTGTGTTTGCTTTTATGGAAGCTGAACTGCATGCAGTTGAAAATAACCAAAATGTTTGATCCACCATTCATATGTACACAGCTGCTGCAAATAAAGGACACCAAATATAACAGAGGGGAGGAGAAAATAACAGGAGCCAGAAAAACCAACACTGTTCAGAAGATTTCCAGCTAACTGTTTATTTACATTTTTAGACAGTGGCCAGACTTCTGACTTTTTGCTGCCTGTAAACACTCTGCTTGTGCAAGTGCAGTGTGCATTGTTTCATCTGTGAGGTCCACTCAACAGCTCTGAGTATTTTTCCAGATGAAAACCATCTTTCTAGGCTGCTTACAGTGTCTAAGGATATGGTAGGCTTACCAAATGAAGGTGCTACCAAGAAGCCACATCTTCCTGGCTTGCCCAATAGCTAAAAAACCCATCTCAGGTGTCCTTGTTAGTTCAAATAGAAAGAGGTGAGGTGATAAGACTTTGAAGTTTCTCCCAACTCACTTCCTATAATTCTGAAAGGGACAGATCCCAATTCTGGTAGCATTTACAACCTGCAGATAGAGGACATGACCAGAAATAACACTCAATATCTACCCCAGATCATCTCAACTATGACTGTTTCGTACCATATATCTCCATCCCTTCACACAGTCAACATTAACAATACATAGTTGGTCTTCAGCAAAGGAATTGCTCAAGAAACTAGTCACACTACTTAAAGATGGTACAAAGACAGACCGCATGTCACTGAGGCACCAGCTCCCTCAGCTTTTTTCCCAGTTAAAATAGCTTCCCACTTCACTAAGGGGCAAGGATCCCATGGAGAAGCCTGAGCACACACTTGGCATAGGTATTTCCACCAGGAAGCTGCATGGAAGTGTGAAGTATGCTAACATATGGGTACTCTGAACAGCTGACTGTTCAAGTCTTCATTTCCCACTAATCTGCAGCAGATTCAGTGAACCAGAAAATTAGGCCAGGTATTGACTGGATTAGTGTGCCACCTGAATACTTTGGGCTTGGATTTTCAGGGAACAGCAGGTGGGGGAATGCATATTAAAAAGACCAGCTGAAGGTAGATTTACACTTGGTTATAATTTCGAGACATTCAGACTCTAGAAGCTTTGTTCAGGCTCATAACCTTTTGAGCTGGATACTGTGAAGCAGCACTCAGGTGAAGTAAAGCTCTAGAACAGTGTTACATACATGTATTTAATGTAGTTCCTTTGTGCCAAATTATTTGGGACACAGCTGATACCTATAAAGTAGAATTTTCCCTCCTTTATTGGGACAGAAGTGTGCTTGGGTTAGTTTAGGGTTAAATGCACTAACCTGCTTTGCTAACAACTCTACTTTTGAAGAGGTGCCAAAGGACTGATAAAGAGCATACTTTGCTAAAAAGTATCCTTGAAGAAGAGCTGAAAGGCTGACAAAGAGGAAACATCCTTCCCCAGCAGGTGCCAGGGCTGGGGCATGGCCAGAGTGCTGAGGTCAACAAGAACCAGGGGAATGTAAACGTGGCAGGAGACTACCACAACCACCTACCCAATCCAAGTGACCTCCCCCACACCTTCAAGGAGTATGTGTGCTATTTTAAATATCCTTGACCTGTAGTAGATGTCAACAAGAACCAGGGGAATGTAAAAGTGGCAGGAGACTACCACAACCACCTACCCAATCCAAGTGACCTCCCCCACACCTTCAAGGAGTATGTGTGCTATTTTAAATATCCTTGACCTGTAGTAGATGATGGAGTAACTGCTAACCAAATCACGTAAATTTAGGTGGGTTTTTCTAATCCTGCAACAACATAAATAGGTTGTAAATTCTGTGTGCAGCAGACTAACTTTGCTGAATTACCAGCTAGTGCCCACCTCTGCACAGGCATGGCATAAATCAAATGCCTCTGCTCTGTGTGTATATTGGCATACTGCACATGAGGTAACAGCCCCAACATCTGGGACTACACAGCAGGTACTCATTTCTTCTACAGGATCCCCCAGGACTGACCATAATTGATAACTGGTGCTTAACAAATGAGCATCCATACAGAATTCCCCCCCCCGCCCCCATCATTGAATTAACAGACCAGGATTTATTTATTGCACAGGATTTGGATGATTGAATGGTTTCCTGATGAGCTCTCTTCCAAGGGCTCAGCAGATATTAATTTGTCTTCACAAAACTCCTACAAAAGTAATTTTAACCACAGACTTTATATAGAGAGCTGAGGAACAAATAAATTTTTAAGTCCAACCTGATCTAGATAATACTTCTCCCAGTACCAGCTACCTGGGAAAAACAGAGCTTACATGAACTTGCCAGTTAACCCCCTGCACCTCTCCTCCCTTCTCCTATAAGCATACTTGCTCCTCTGCTCCCATCACTTCTTGAGGCTTCTTTCTCACCTAGTCCTAGGTGCTTTGTTGAGAAGTCCCTTATCTTCCCTATTGGCCTTCTCAAACTGGTCTGGAGAGCCACAGCAGGATCCATGTTCAGCAAGCCCCAGCAGCCTGCTCCCTGGGTTTCATCTTCAGCCTGCCTCTCCCCATACCAATCTCAGTTCTTGCTGGCTCTCCAGTGAGTTCACTGCCTGAAACCACAGCTTCTGCCTCAGGTGCCAGCTGTGTTCCTCAGCAGCCAGCTTATTACTTTCACCCTTCACTGGCAGCCAAGGTTCAAGGGTGCGAAGAGACACTGTTTCACTAACATACCACATACTAGCCCAGAGCCAAGGCCTCACCTAGATTTACAGCCTGTCCTGCTTCCTAGAGTCAACAGTGTAAGAATACAGCCAGAAAATGTGTTCCTTTCTAATCACATGGTTTGTCTAAACATGTTCTACTCTACACATCCTTATTTTCATATTACAGTCACAAGCATAGTTGCACTGACAGAGAAACTGAGACCAACTCCACAAAACACAGCTGTTTGTGCACCATATGAAGCCTCACAAATACTTACCAGCCACTTTAAGGTATCTAATAAATCCTGAAGTTCGAGAACCACAGAGCATCTGCAGGACTTCACATTGCTAGCACACAGCTCAAACACAGCAGTCACACATTCAGGCTTACCTTTGCAGGCATCAGGACACCAATCTAGGGAGCTGCTCCCCAACAGAAGGGAAGGTAAGCCAGCAGCCAAGGGCAGCCCCAATACAGTCCAGGCCTTTGATGATAGGTACAGTCCTGCAGAGGCTGAAGGCAGCAGCCAGAGCTGGGTGCTGACAACACACAGTCTTGCTAACAGCCCCAGGCACTGCCAGGTGCAGGGAGTCCAGCCAGGAGCAAAGGAGATGGCAAGCTCACACGAAGGGGCTATGCATGAGGCACACTACCCATAATAAAGGCAGAGGGGCCAGCCAGGAGGCAAGCACACCTACAACAAAGCTCAGAATAGGCCAGAGGACCCAGAGCAGAGCTTAAATAGGGCTCCATGGGGGTAGGCAAAGGTCCCAGGTGAAGCTAGTCAGGGCTATTAAGGCCATTAAGCCCTGTTAAAGCCCACAGGGTTTACATCCAGTAAAATGTACTGGAATGTTTTAGCTCTCCAGGTGATAGCTTGGGCAGTTCTGCAGATATCCTGGGTGCAGTGTGCACTTTTTGTGTGTTGGGTCCTGTGCTGGGTGGAGGATTTGTCCTGTCCCAGCATTGTCCCCACGGGGCAGTTCCTGCTGCAATGCTCATTGTAATGTATGCAGATACTTGCACATAATCAGGAGAAACAATGCAGAAAAAGCTGCACAGGACAGGACTGGACACCCACATGAGGCAGTTAGGACATGTTTTGTGCATTTTTTTAAGAAGACATGTAGCCATGGGCATGCATGTGCTGGGGTGGTCACAGAAGATGTTGCTGTTCTCACCAAGCCCGGCTGCAGATCTACTGCGGGAACCTCTACACCCAGGAACCCTGTCACCATCCTGCTCCAGAGGTTTGGTTCCCCATGTGGGCACTGCTCTACTCAAAAGCCAACAGGCAGTTTGTTGCTTTTTTTTTTTAAGAAAAATTAAAAAATCTCTGTCCCTGAGTGTCAGTGCAACAACTCACTTCCTTTTGCAGGATGATCACCAAATGTCTCCACTCGGCTGTCTGCTAACAGATCAGGAGAAGTGCAGACACTACCCATGTTTATCTGGTACTTAGAAACAACTAGCGCTTTCCCAAGCAATATTGCTCAGTAACTGTAATCACACAAACAACAGGCACTAGCAAGGCACCCTTGTATATGTTTAACACAGATTTTCCTGCACAGTGATGATACCTCAGCAGTGCTTAGCAGGTGCCAGGGTTCCTGCTTTTGTGCTTGGCTTCTCCTTGGTTTCTAGTTGTCTGTCCATATACCTCCTGCTGGTTCCTTGCAGTTGGTTTGCGAGGACAGTGCAAGTGGAGTAGAGCTCACCCAGGTCTTAAACATTCTTCCAGGAGACAGAAACTTTTGATTTTTAGAAGTGAAGCTCGTAAAATTAACACAGTCCCTTACCAAACATGCACAAAGTATGGTTGCTTGAGGATTTATTATTTAGCCAACTAGGTCAGTGCTTGCACAAAGAAAGAAGTCACATCTGTATCATTACTTGCAATGATGTCACAGAAAAAATGTACATGCTTAGTCCAATACCTAGAAGGACTGGAAGGAATCTCTCAGTTCCTTCAGTGAAACAACATTTTCCTCAGAAAGAGATTAATAATTTTGGTTGAAATGTTCTTGGTCCTCATCCTTTCCTTCCCCAGCACAATTTAGTCCAGGATGACAACTCTGGCACCAAGTCAAAATGTTCCAAGATCTGAAGCAACCAGAAACACGACATTACTGGAAAGAGTCATGTTAATATTAAACTATTAGCCCCACCTGTATCAGACACATTTTACAAGTGCTCTGACATCAGAATGAGCTCTCCCACACAGTGGTTTCCTCCATTTCAGCTTCTTTCTATAAATGCACAAAATACACTCCTACCTATACTCCCTTTAAGCCTACCAAAGATACATAATCTTGGAATTTAAAGAAGAGGAGAAAAGACTGAGCAAGCTACTACCTTGTTTTCTCTTGACTTCTCATTTTGTACACTTTTGTACACATGGACAGATTTATTCCCAGTGAAATGGGACATGTGCTGGGTCAATGAAAAGATCATGCTCTGGTTCTGCTGCAACCCGTTTCATCCCCACACTCTGATGTTGAAGTACTATAGTTGTGGGATGTTGTGGGGGTTTTAGATGGCTAATAATGAGAGAGACAATAATTTTTTTTTTCCCTAGAATCCCATAGTTTTCTGTATATAACCTGGTTACCATTGATTGCCTCTCTTGACACTAACAGCACACTTGTGACCACAATGTATGAAAACATTAGGCATTTGAAGTGTAGGCAAAAACGTTTATCTTCTTTAATCTGTACCTTACATTGGTGCATAAAGTCAGGAGTAGTGACTTGTTCCCTCACATGTTGTCTCCTGCTGCTCAAATAGGTAAATTCTTTTTCATTTTCCTGGTGTGTTGTTTTACTTGATGTTCAGCTGTAAGGCTATTCTTTCTGGGGTTTAGAATCACTGAAATTAATAATGTTGCCTGGGACACACACTGGCAGACAGTTCCGCCCTTAGATTTTAAAAGGCTGAGTCAAGGCATTCAGTCAAGAGATGAAGAATCTGGTTTTGTTCTTGAGAAGAGCAAAGAAATGTATTGAAAGAGAAACCTATAGAGGATGAGGTTCCTTTGCACCGTGAAACCTGAGATTTTTTTTTAAAGTGTGAACACCACAATTTGGACAATTGCACAGAGCAGCATCCAGGTGGGTTTTCCAGAGATGGAGACTCCACAACCACTCTGTGCAGCCTGTTCCAGTGCTCTGCCTCCCTCACAGTAAAGAAGTTCCTCCTCATGTTTAGGTGGAACTTCCTATATTCAGGTTTATGCCCATTGCCTCTCAGATCGGTTCTATTGTGACTTTTGTAATCTGGAAAGCGGTTCAACCAAAAATTAATTTTTAAGCTGACCCAAATAATTTTCCAAAGATGTATGAGTGGCCTAATAAATGATACTAACATCAATAAGGAAATTAAGCTGGAAAGACATTACTCAAGTATGGACCTAGCTGGCTGATAGATCGTTAGTCACTAAAAAAGGTAAAACAAATGACACCTCCATTCGCTTGTTTTTCTCTTAAGTGTAATTAAAAATAATCAGGAAATAGATACTTCATACCTGTCATTCTACTCATCACTTCATTCCCTCAATGCATGGTGCACAGTCATCATTTGGAGGATGGTATTAATTTTTAACAGCGCAGAGTGTAAACGTACTGTCAAAGCTTGTGCCACAGATGAATGGTTTCATGGCAGCCTCTGAGCTAGTGGCTGCATTGATTTGTAGGAGAAATTTCTCCTGCAGGTGGTAGGAAATACTGAGCACCAAGACCTGCTGTGTCTCTTTCTTCCATTCAGTCTGTGCTCATTCTCTGCACCCAGAGAGGCTCAGAAAGACAGAAGAAACAGAAAAAGTGCCTACCCTAATTCCCCCAACCTAATCAGCAGTAACCCACCAGCTCCACCAAACCTTACAAGGGGAAGAAAGCTCTGACAAACACACCCACCACGGGGGTAGGGCTAAGCTTCTGGCAGGGCAGAGTCTCAGACCCACAGCCCATCCATTGCCTGCAGACCACCAGAAAACCTGTTGCCATAAATCAGGCGCTGTGCTAAGCCATCAACAGCAAAGTACCTCGAGGTTCTCTGTCTGCATGGCCACTGCGGCAGCATTAAACACAGTTGACAGCTTCCTTCTTAGAGGCTGGGGGAAGATATTTTCAGCATGTGAGACAGTTTTATTACACCCTTCTCTTAAATAATGTTGAAATACTTTTGTCATTTTTGTAAGTTATTCATGCCTTGGGAGCATAATCCTGTTAAAAACAGAAGGGTGGCTCAGGCACACGGGCTGCCGATATTTTAAAAGGCAGCTGAAGAACTGAGATTGCTCAGGAAATAAAAATGACAAACACAACTTCCTGAGCTACAGGACAGCTCTTATTTCCTAATGCTCCCTGAAAAAAAAAAAAAAATCACAATATTGTAAAATACACAGCCATTCCTCCTTAAAAGTCATCTCTGGGACTGTAAACCATCAGAAGAGATTTTAGGGACACATACCAAATTTCCTAGAATCCTGTGGAACCTGACTGGCAGACCCTTAAAAAAATCATATGAGGGAAAAAACCAAATCCAAGCATATTCTTCCCATCAGGGTTGGGTGGGGGAACATGGCAAACCCCAAGCATGCAGTTGCGTACCTGGGCCTGACCCAGGCTCCCAAGAGTTACTGCACAAGTAATAAATAAGGACTTTACAGTTTCTCACTTCTGTTGCCAATTTCTTTTTGAAAAGTGTACTGAGCAAGCCAAGGCCAAATCTCTATGCGTGAATATCTTTGGTTTCTATCTTCTGTATGCATATTAGCATTAAAAAGAAAGACTTATGGACCCTCACCTCCCAAACTTGCAAAGCAGTTCTTTTTGAGAGGGAAATATGTTTTTGCTTTTATGCAGGAGTGTCAACAAATAGCCTGCAAGGTCTGAATTACAGTTAATGACCCATATGCTTCTCCAACATTAGGCTAAAATCCAATATTTATATTTTTACAAGCTTACAGAATTGATCTAGATGGAATCTGAGTAGCTGGAAATGATCTGGAATGTAAATAGCTGATGTTCCTGGGAAATTGCATCAACATTTGAAGGCATTTTTTGAGAAATACTAATTAAATTGCCATACCTCTTGCTGGGGAGGGGATATAATTTCCCTAGTTTTATCCTAATATACTTCCAAAGTTTATACTGACCATTTTTTCTCCTTTGGTAGGAAATCCGTTACCTGGCAATAAACAACTGCAATTTGGTGGTTTGGCTGCTACTCATACTTAAGTATGTCCTAAATTCGTTACTGAGTTACACTGGACATAACAGAAGGAAATTTGATCAATTATTCCTAACAAATACAGAGAAAGACAAACCTGCTGAATTCCTTTCCAACTTTTCTCTTCTCAGTTGTATCTGATCTAGTGAAGTGGAACTAGCTGGCAGTAGTAATACCTTGCTTTCATATAGTACTTTTGTCCTTCAAAGTCAAAGCATTATATATATATATAAAGCAAAATGAAACTATTTGACCAAGGTCACAGCACGTATCGCTGGCGGGCTAAGGAAAAGGATTTCCGAGTCCCAAAGCACCAAGCACTTTGGAGCAGAGATCGAAATCATCAGTTCAAAAGGAAGTATCAATCACTAAGTGCTGAATTAACTCAAAGGGGACCTCCCACCTCTTTCTCATGTAGATCTGTTAAATCTCCTAGCCTTTACAATACTAGATATTTTCATTTACTTCCAACTTTGCCCATTCTACTAATATATGTGTACTCTCAATGACAATAATAATGATGAAAAGTATATGCCTGGAAAGTTCATGAAGGGTCACAAAACTCTTCAGAGTTCTAAACAGAAGCACAGTGCTAAAGTAATACTTTGCAAACAAAGCAAGAAGTAGAATCCCTTTTAGATTTGCTTTCAGATATTACCTGGATTAACACCTCAACCTCTCTGCTACCCCATTGGGAAATTTTCTCACATATTTCAGACTTAATTGAAAGCCTTTGTCTGGAACCATTCAGGGGTATGATTGAAGTAAATGAGAGTCTCAGCTGAAAAAAAAAATGTATCTTATATAGTTTGGGAGCTACTAAAAGTAGCTACTATAAAAGTAGGACTTTTGGTAGTTTGCAAACATGTCTGGAAATAAAGATCAAAATTAGGCTGTGGCTATGTTGTTGAGTGCACTGGATTAATCACCTTTTTTCTTTCTCCCTCTCTTCTGTTTCTTTTTCTCTTTAGCTTGACTGTTATTCAGGGCAGAGATAGTCTCTTCTTTCTTGTAGAGCACCTAACCCAATAGGGCCTAGACTACATTTGAGATACAACAGGAAACAATTACTTTGGTCATATGTTTGTTCACATCATGACCTTTGTTTGTTGTGAGAACTCTTCCCGAGCCTATCTTTAAAAGTGCGTTATGAAAAACTATCAAAGTTAACCTCATTTGTTCTGCTTGTTAATTCAAGCCATGGTCATTAACAGTCAGTTAAGAGCTTTTAAAGACCTCACTAGGCAAAGACACAGTACTGGACTGCCAGGCAGAGGCCAGCCTTGTGGTTGGAAGTTGTAGCCGGTGCTAATTCCCAACCAGAAAGACTTTCATGCTTCATTTTTTTCATCCACAGAAGTCGAATGATTTTATGTGTCAGAGTCCTGCAATCACAGAATCACAGAATCGTAGGGGTTGGAAGAGACCTCGAGAGATCATCGGGTCCAACCTCCCTGCCAAAGCAGCTCCCTAACTCATATTGCACAGATAGGTGTCCAGACGAGTCTTGAATATCTCCAGAGAAGGAGACTCCACCACCTCCCTGGGCAGCCTGTCCCAGGGCTCTGTCACCCTCACTGTGTAAAAGTTCTTCCCCATGTTGGTGCAGAACTTCCTGTGCTCCAATTTGCAGCCATTGCCCCTTGTCCTGTCCCCACAGACCACTGAAAAGGGGCTGGCCAATTCCCCCTGCATCCCATACTTAAGATATTTATAAATATTAATTAGGTCCCCCCTCAGTCTTCTTTTCCCTAGACTGAACAGCCCCAGCTCACTCAGCGTTTCCTCATACGGGAGATGTTCCAGGCCATTAATCATCTTCGTAGCCCTAAATGCTATTCACAACATCAATTCCGTTGCAATTTCTTCTTACAAAAGGCTGCTTTTGCTCAAGCTTGCTTATTCTTGCAAAACGTTGACGGTGCCAATAAACGACAGGTTGCTGTGAGCAGATACAACTGCTCTTGTGGGGGCCTCCTGCAAGTACAGCAATGAATATTGAATTTCACACCTCTGACATGACTAATCCTTGGGAGTGCTTTACGATGCCTGACACATATTTACAGAAGAGGCACTCGTAGACAATTAACTTAAGCTGTGCAGTATTTCCAGATAACCCAACTACTTTAACAGGTTCCAGATTAAGGCTGAGTACTGAAACCAGGGGCAGGCAGTACTTGCAGTAGTTCATTCTGTTAGCAATTGCTTTTTCTGTTAGGTTTGTATCTCAATGTCAGGATTCGAGGACAAACAAATATATCGAGGTAATACACTTAAAAGACAAGATGGTACTTGAATATGTGTGTATACTTCACAAGCATTTCTATATTTGTTAAGTTTGATTTTTCTCAGGCCCTCTCTCAGCAGCAGGCGAAACATCTGGTTTAGCAGAACACATCTGTTGCCGTTACTTCAGTGGGATGTTTCATACAAGATTCAGCTAATAATTTAATAATAATTTAGCAAAATGAGGTCATATAATAGGAGAATGGCTGGGGCTTGTTCTCTTCTAGCATCAGTGCATACAGTAGTGTACAGGAGCAAAATGCTATTTGCATCAGGGGGCTTAATCCTTATATGCACCTGTGCAAATGAAAGAAAAACGAAGTTCCCTCCATAGGAGTAGGAAGCTAGAATCCCAGTCCCTTGCTAATGTGGGAGGCAGCTTAGCCAGAGTGAGAGTTTTTACAACATGAAGTTGTCAGGCTGTGAGAACAAACTCTGTAGACTGAGCAGCTAGGTCTGAGTTACCCTAAAGTAATCCTAATTTGCATTCAAAACCAGCACCACCAGGAATAAAAGTGGTTTAAAGCCAACTTCTTGGTCCCCTTATCTACTGTCAACATCCTCGCTCACGCCTTAAAAATGGTGATGGAGGTGACTGAAAAAATGAGGTGCACAAGATGAGAAGAATTTAAAATAAAGCAATCAATGAATAAAAATAAGAAGCTAAAAGTGTACATAGAGAAGACAGCTGTATAGCGTCAGTCTGAGAGCTGCCAGGGACAATAGGAATAAGATTCTCAGTAGCTGAGGACACAGACATGAAGGAGTAACAAAATACTTATTTTTAGTCATGTCTGCTAGTTGCTTATGTAAGTGATCTTGTAACAAACAGGAAAGGCGCTTTGAAGTAGAACTCCACATAAAAGAGATTGTAAAGATTGGCAGAATAATGACATACCTAGTTATTGCTTCCCTTTTTGTCTTTGCTAACTGGTGTACTGTACAAGGCTGAAGCTAATTTGGGCTATGGTAGTATTAGCATCAATCTAATAGCATCAGGTTTTGAGATTTTGTATAACTTTGTGGGGGGAAATAAAAATTCTGCAAGACCTATCTGCCTTGCTTTCTGTAATTTAGGAAAACAGTGCAAAAACCAATAGAGAAACCAGGGGGCACCTGGGACCAAGCTGAAGATTCAAGACATTTAGGGTAATAGAGACAAAACACACGGACATTATTTTGGACTTTGTCATGGGGAGACTGGCTACTTGTGAATGGGTTGAACCCAGAGGTCGTGGTATGAGTGTGTCACATAAAGATGGATGTTTCACTGGGAAAACCGTTAGGAGCAGCTGAGAGTATTGGAGATTGAAGAAGCCAGGGTAAAACTGTGCTCTAGTGATGTAGAAAATGATCTTTAACTGTTTTTATAGGCAGATCTTCTCACTGTGTTCTTTTAAAAGAGACGAACATGCGCACAGGCACGCACACACGCCCGTGTGCGCCCACGCTGCCCAGAGAGCTGTATGGAGCCTCTGCACAAGTTTTTTGTGTGTCATTATGCCTGAACATGTTTTTCTTAACATGTACTCAATAATGTTTAATATCTTATGCAATACAGCAGAGAAATATCGGTAGATCAGTGGCAGCCATGAAACAGTTGTTTAACGCAGAATGTCCCTCAGCTGGTAAGATATACAAGGGGAAAGGTGTTTTTGTACATATTGTACATATTAATGAATATTTATTGGGGTTTGGCTTGGATTTTTTTTTTTTTAATTTGGGGAGAGGGGGAATGAAAACTCTGCAAGGTCTGAGTGTCTTATTATCTCTAATTTTGGAAAACACCACAAAAAACAATAGTGAAGCTGAAGATACAAGACACTCAGGATAACACAGCAGACCAGAAATGAATGATAGTGGGGAATTCCTAAATCCCTTGTCCATGTTGACATCATCTGCTGGTGAAGGTTCCCCAACGACAGACTGCAGAAAGCAGTACCCCTGGGCATTTGGGCATAGCTTTGACTCCAGCTGCTCTCTTTGGTTTTCAGTAAATTACTTCTCTGGACCATAGTTCCCCTTTCTTTGAACAAAAGTTAAAACTCTTCTGTGAATGAAATTGTGAGAATTAGTTAAAGTTTGAATCCTTTGAAGATGAGCTTGAGTATGAAATGGTAGGGATTATGCTAAAAGTCTTGAGTCTGGGTGTTAGTCATGTTCCCTGGTTGATTTAACAACATATATAATGGGATAGCAGCAATTATTTTGATATCTTTCTGTCTCAAAATAAGAGTTAGAGAAATTCCACAAAGTTTCTTAGCCTTACTTTTGTAATGCTAATCTCCCTCAGCAGCAACGGTTTCTAACAGTACAAAACCTAGAATAAAATACAGAGGCAAAGTCAAACACCACCAAGGAAGAAACTGGGAGCAAGGGGAAGAGGGAGAGAATGATAAAGCAGTCTATATGGACATCATACAATAACCTACTTCAGATTTTCTTGCTCTTTATTGATCTCTTTGGGCAAGGAAGCAGCTTTGTATTTTTCCAGAGATAAGATTTTCCTGATTATTAAGTCTTCAGCCTTGTTCATAAGGCTCTTTTCTCCTTCAAGGTAGAATCATCATCATTGTTCTTTAAGTACTAACAATATATTTGGCATGAGATGAGACACGCTGTCCTATGCAGCTAGGAATTTGAATAGGTAGACAACATAAATCATGTACAAAGTGCAATGAAATACCTGCCTTGGGGGATGCTAGAATAAAGAGGTAAAGTGAACTTAGCCAGAATCAACACCAGAATTAAATTTACAGCACTGCAAGCATTTTATGTAAAAAAATATTTAAAATATTACTTACTTTTTTTTTAACCTTGAAATGAATAACCCGGTGTAAAAATACAAGATTAGAACTGGAGATTCAAGCATTTTTCAAGAAATGCAGTGCTTGATATCATCTAGACTTCTGCATAATTCATAATTCCTGATTTTCACAAAATGACTCTTGTATCGAGTGTATTTTGCATGCAGTTTAGGAACACACAAAGCAACACGGGGAAAAAAGGCAAAAGAAGGTATCTGAGACAAGGATATGCCTCTGTGCTATCCCAGCAGAGCAGTTTGTTTGGTAAATAAGCATAGAGGTAAGCTAGGAAACATCTTCAGTAGAAGATATGTAATGCTTTTCTGTGTGCAGTTTGCAGCACCCTGCCAGCATTGCTCAAGAAATAAGGGGGGGGGGGGGGGGGATTGTGCAGGAGTTACTAGGTACAAGCAGAAGTGAAGCACTGCACAGTATGGCATAGGAGAGAAGAACAATCACCAAACCTTCTCAGAAATATTTCCTTTGAACATAGATCCCATTCAAAATGAAAAAAATACCTATCTAAATTCAGAAATAAAGCTGTCAGGCTTTATTGGACTGATGAATAGAAACAGACTTCTAGCAACAAGTGGGTATTTGCATCTGCTCACACACCTGATGTAGGAACTCCCTTTGGTGATACGTCACACTGCGCATCGTGCGCAGCTGCAGCGCACTCACAGAATCACAGAATAACAAGGTTGGAAAAGACCTTTAAGATCATCAAGTCCAACCATTCGCATCCTAAAAGAAATCATATCCCTTAGTACCTCATCTACCCTTTTTTGAACACATCCAGGGAAGGTGTCTCAACCACCTCCCTGGGCAGCCTGTTCCAGGCCCTGACAACTCTTCCAGTAAAAATTATTTTCCTAACATCCAATCTGACCCTGCCCTGGCACAGCTTCATGCCATTCCCCCTTGTCCTATCACCTGTCACCTGGCTGAAGAGACCATCACCTACCTCTCTACAACCTCCCTTCAGGTAATTGTAGGTGGTGATAAGGTCTCCCCTCAGCCTCCTCTTCTCCAAGCTAAACAGCCCCAGCTCCCTCAGCCAATGATGACATTCTCCTTGTATGAGACAGACGCACCCACGGGTCTGGGAGTCTCCATTCCCGTGCTCATCCTGGTCTTTCCTCCACCCTTGCCTTCTGTAAACCTCTCTGTTAGGTCCTCACAGTTTTCATTTCAGCTTGGATACTGCTAGTAGGTTTTATGGTATGTACCAAGCCTTATCACATGTCCTATTGCAAAGCAAGCACATTCATTTTGAATTAAGCTTCATTTAAATAAAACCCTCCCTGGCGGCTTTGCTCCAAAGTAATCAGAAGGAGGAAAACCAGCCGACAAAATGGAAACCGCAGTATGTTCCCTGAAATGAGTAGATGGGGAACAGATGTCACTGCTGAAAGTGAGAGGTTAACCTGACATAAATAACGAGAGGACAGCGGTAGGGAGTCCAATCAAGGCTGAATCAATGCTCTGATCTTGCACAGCCTGACAAATCTTTCTTGCTATTTATGGCTTCATTCCTCCTTCACTCTCTGGGATTGCAGGTGGCAATTATGGGAGAGATTGTCAGGCTTTTTTTGCTTTTTTCCCCCCTCCTTTTTGTCACTGTCCAGCTTGTGAAACCTGTCAGAGATTGCTGTTGAATGAGGAAATGGAGTTTGTCAGCTAGGATTGGAACATCATGTCAACAACTGCACAGCTCGGGTTCTGCGTTGCCTTTGACATGTGCATTCTCCATTAGCTCCTATAAAGGGCAAAAGACGTTTATGCCCTTTTTAGAGAAAAAAGACTAGTATCATCCAGAAACTTTATTTTTGCTACTTCTCAAATCACCCCTCTGTGCCAGAAGACCAAAGCTGTGATTTCGCTACCATGTAAAAATAATAAAACTGAACACGGGCAAATCTTTATTCTATCTATAGTTAAGTACTTCTGCTATAAAATCCTGAATATGATATTCACAGCAGAAACCAGAGAGAGCTAAAAAAAATAATTTTATGAGATCATTTAGTTCATCTCTCTGCTAATGGGAGATCATACAAGGCCTTGCCTGATACCATAAATCATAAAAGCAAAAAAGTCTAAAAGGCCTTTTGGCATAAATGATTTTTTAAATTTTTTTTTTTACCCACATCAGGCCATAGAACAAACTGTTTCCTCGACCCTGTTTGGACACACTAGATTCAAATGTCATCTTCAAAGTACTTTTTCTTCTCTTCCTTGAAGGTATCTGCATGTCATTTACCAGTTCAGCCTCACTGACCCATGAGGAAAATTTCTGTGACCTCATTCACGATTTTGAAGCATGCCAATGCTTTTCCCAAACACCAAGATACAGTCTCTGCACAGACTATTCAGGAAGAAGTATGCAGACAGGTGTGCCACAGCATCATCTCCTGCTGGAAAATACTTTTACAGAGGGGAAAACCTGTAACAAATCAGTGACAACATTTTCTCCTGAATATGTCAGCATCCTTAGCAGAAATGCACCTTTTAAAGGGTAAGTGCTTGTGCACACTTCAATGAAAGGAGTAGCAAAAGATAAAAAACTCTAAGGCAACATACCAAACATGTTTGCAGGTGGCAGAAATGTTTTACTTTCAGTTGAGTGACGGTTTTGTCTCCAGTAGACAAGCCTTCAAAGGTCTGTGAGAGCCTGAAAGAGAGAGACAGAGTACATGTATGTTTATGTCCAATTCCACACCTGTATGGAACAGTATCTCAGCTATTAGGAGTAAGCATTCCTCTGCTCAACAGAGAGGTTACAGAGGGTACACACCACAAGGCACCCTGTGGTTTTACTCGTGTGACCATGGAGAAGACATGAGGAACTGGGATGGAAAGTCTACCTCAACTTTACAGGCAAGAGTACATGAATTGCAACGAAAAACAATCACAAAAGGGGATGCTTCCAGGAAAAATTTCACTCCAGTTTCCAGTGGGCAGTTCCCCAGACTGAGTGGAGCCTGATTGTACTTATGATCCTCCTGAAGGGACTTCTAGGTCATTTTTGCAGTAAGTGAGTAACAAATACCATGACTAGGATTAGAGGGACCTGTCTCCTGCCAGGTGGAGGGTGGAGACAACCAAATTTATTGGACTGTGTGGATCTGTTGGCCTGGCACATCAGATCCACAGAAGTACAAAGCTCTAGTGGACATTAGTGCTCAGTGTACCATAATGCCATCAAGCCATGAAGAGGTAGAGCCCATCTGTATCTCTGGAGTGACAGGGGAATCCCAACAGCTACCTGTACTGGAGCCTGAAGTGAGTCTAACTGGGAATGAGTGGCAAGAACATCCCAATGCTACTGGCCCAGAGGCTCGATGAATCCTTGGCATAGAAAGCCTCAGGAGAGGGTGTTTCAAGGACAAAAAAAAGGACAAGATGTTAGCAGTGGGCTTTTGGCACAGCTGCCTCGGAGATGGAGGAAATAAAACAGCTGTCTACTTGGCCAGGTCTCTCAGAGGACCCTTCTGTTGTGGGGTTTCTGAAAGTTGAACAATAGGTGCTGGTTGCTACCACAACAGTGCATAGACAGCAGTATCACACCAACCGAGACTGCCTGATTCTCATCCATAAACTGATTCATTGACTGAAGAGCCAGGGAGTGACTAGCAGGACTTGCTCACCCTTTAACAGTCCTATATGGCTCCTATACCCTTCCCCCTTAATTGTGTTTGTCTAAAAATACAACCAGGATCATCTGGGTTGTAGCTGCAAAGCATAAATTAATGTATTTCCATAGCCTCAAAGAGCAAGACACACACAACAGAAGGACGATCTGTGCGTACTAGTTAGAGGCAGCTGCTGCTCCAGCCTGTTCCGATGGCTGGGTTGGCACAGGCACCAGCAACTCCTGTGGAGGTGTCTATAAGGGGTGGTTTTTACCAAGTAAAGGACGTATGGTTTAACAGGCAGGTCAGAGCAAAACACAAAATAAGAGCTAGCTTTTTTTGGGAGTCAGAAGTTGAAGAAGAAACCTTGCGCTCCCTTCCTATAATAATAAATGCAACTTACCTGGTTACAGAGCTTTAGCTTGCAGTATTGCTCTGCACAATGCTGCAGTTGTATTCAGTGCTGTGGATGCTATTACAGACTCAGTATAGACTTTCCATATTGACTACATGTGATTTCTTGATGCTTTTTCCCCCTCACTCCTAGGTAGTGTGAACAGGAACACAAAGCTGTCGCATTCTGAAAGCCATGATTTTTCACAGCTTCTTCATCTCTAAAATATTTTAATTTTTGATGATAATTTCTGATCTTCATTCACCCCATTTATTGTAAGTGAACTCCATACTATCCCTTACTGATATCTCCCTATCTCCAATGCAACAGATATCCTCCAAGGTTTTAAGCTGATATTTCTGTAAAGTCCACAAATACTGACCCATTTCAACAAAATGCTCCTTCCTCTTCCCATCAGGAGTCTCTGAATAGACTTTAGCTAGTAGGTCTCCTTGTGTGAATACTTCAGTCGTGAAACCCTTTTAGTATAGAACTGCAAGCATGTAACAATAAAATGTATGATGTATGCCTCCTCAGGTATACAGGTCCCCGTGGTTTTTCTCTTTTTCACTGATTTCCTTTGAAGTAACCTCCCATTAAATACCTTTGTTCTACTCTTTTCAGGAATTCCCCATCCATTTACTTCCTGATTCTCCTTATGCTAGACTGCTTAGGAAATGCTCTCTTTTTTTCTGAAGGGTAAAAAAGCCTAAAAGCCTTGGAAAAAGCCATGCCATTGATACACATCCTATAAATCCTTATTTAAAAACAAACCCAACCCGAATTAGGCTGAAAGAAAAAACAAAGAAACACCTTTAAAGTTCTCTGATTTTAATGATCAAACTAACTGTGGGATGTTGCTGGAATGAGGAAAAAAGAATTAATTGCAGTATGAGGTGAAGTGAGGAAGGTCAAAAAGGCAAAGCAGGGGAAATTGAGGGGAAAAAATTACAGGAGCAAAGAAAATAAAAATTAATGGCTTGGGCTGAAGGGGATGTGGGGATAGATGGAAAGCTAAGAAGACTGATATGGTATCAGGAAGGAAACCTCAAAGTTCAGAGACACGTTTAGAGATTTTTGGTCATGCTGAAACCTAAACATCCAAACCCACTGAGTTAAGTATTCTAATACAAGGCATATTCCCTGAGCAATTGCAAGCGACACATAGAGAAAACGTGACTTTCAAAGTAATAGCTCTTGTAAACCATTTAATCTTTGCTTTATTAAATGCAAAAAGGGAAAAAAGTAAAATGACTGTCAGGGAAAGAGCACTGTTGTAGGTGGCATTTAAGCATCATGAGCCTCATGGATGAGTAATGCGTATATTCAAGAACTGCTGCTGAATACAGTACAAAGGCTATTTCACACTTCCATGACCTTTTTGCCGAGGGAGCTGCTATTTCACTTCTCAATAATGAGATTTCTTTAGTGCTTAGAAATTCAGATTGAATTGGGATAGCCACAGGAGCCCTGATGCAAGGTGTTTTTACTAAAAGAATTATCCTTGCATTTTATAAGTGAAAGATCAATATTAAATTAGCTTTTGCATTGAAAGAATGGTGCTGTTTCCTTGCAGCAGGCTATCATTACATGTCACACAAATCAATATCTTACCATCAAGAAAGCCCCTGATAGCTATAAAAGCAGCTTGAAAAAAATTCCCAAATGATCCTTGGTTATTTTAGCTTTCCAGCAAATAAGTGAAAAAGATGTACTTTACCCAAGAAATAAACTACAGTCAGATGGGAACAATGACTTCATTTCTGGCTCTGCAACTTTGGCCTAAACACAAACCAACAATACCTCCTGGAAGTATGAAATTATGTCAGTGGATCCCACTGAACATGCACTGACATCACAAAATGCTGCTAGATACCCCCTGGTACTTTTGTTGCCAACCTCAGTGGGAACTCTCTTCTCCTGGCTCTCCTGAAGCATGCAGGCAAAGTTTCATGCAGAATTTGTGTTGTGTCTGCACATGCATTACCTTATTTTCCTGGTATCTCTGTTGTACACTGGGCTTGAAAACAAACTACCATAAAAGGTATTAGTGAAAATAATACCTATTTACTGAATGGTTTTGACAATAATTTGCTGTAGGGAATTTGGTATTAACCTACAATATTTCCTGTCTCTAGAATAGGAATTACTTTTTCTTAATTCCTATAGGCATTGTTAAGATTTAGTTCTGGAGAGATTGGGAAGGATTAAGAGAAGACCTGCATAAATTCCAAAACAGGCTGCATTTGAGGCATTTTTGATTCTTGCTGTTCAGAAAAAGTTTGTTTGTTCTTCCCATTTCTCTGAAAAATTTACTAAATATATATTGTTAAAATTACTTTCTATGACTTTGCATGATAAGCTTTAGGAATTCATCGGGGTGCCAACTGTTGCACTGTCCTGGTTGCCACTTACCCATCTTTGTTCACCTCTCATGGGGGTGAGGGTATGCTCAAAGCATGGGGAAGCCAGGCAGCACAGAACAGCTGCGCCAGCAGAAGCAAGGAACGGACAGCAATACCAACCTACTTCTTCCATTTCACAAGACATTGTTAGTTACAAATTTTATCAGCTTATGTATTGAATAAGGGAGTCTGCTTCCAACCAAACCACGCTGGAAACATATTCAGAACAAGGCGCAAAAGCCAACTGTCAGAGCAGCCCCAGGAGACCACGTCCCCTGACACACCGTTACCCCGTGACACACTCAGCCAGCTCCTAGGTGGTCACCACTAAAATGTTTGCAAATAGGTTTTAATTTAAATCTCTGATAAGTTCTCCTGAATATTTTATGAAGGGACCTGAAATGTTTTAATCATAAAGCAGTGTTCACTTTCTGACTTTCTCTCTAACAGCTGCTGACTGTTACGGTGGGATCCTGAAACATGAGAGCTCCTGACAGCTGAATTACCTGCTGGAGCAGTTCACAAGGGCTACAGAACGTTCTTGGATATGCATCTAAAGGTTATGCTTAGTAAGGGATTTGGCTTGGTAAGCCTAATCAGCAGTAGAGTTAAACTAGAGCTTAATTCTTATGAAATTCAACCATCTTGGGTGATGCCTTCTGTGATGAGCTAATAACTGCATGCAGGTTTGTACTGTGATCTCATGGCTAACCCTCAGAGCTGACCCGGGAACAAGGAATTAATGCCCAACCTCAGAACACGATCCTGTAAAGTCTGGGCCCAGACCCACGTGAATGGTGGATTGGTTGAAAGGTGGAATGGTGTTGGCTGCCCTGACATAAGCAAGTAGCTTCCAAGGAACTGTCTTGGGATAACCTCTCTGTTGGACTAAGTGCAGATCTCATTCAGAGACACTTTACAGATATCCCTCAAGGGAGAAATTCCGGAATACAAGTAAACTGAGCTAATGCCACCCTTTGTGTAGGACGTGGAAGCATCCCACACAAGCCCTGCTGAAGGTACAGCTCTGGGGACTAAGGAAGGCAGTGGGACTCCTCACATGGTGTACCAACACCTCCACATGGTACAAAGCAGGACATATGATGAAGTATCATGATGCACCACACTATTTCAGCGATGTTCTGACACAGTTATTTAAGGGGTTTTTAATTATTAGTAGTCAGGTATTTTTCTTATAGATTAGTGCTCTGGTCACATATATCTCCACAGAGATCCGGTGGGAGATTTTTCTGACTACATTTAAGCTGTGCCATGACTCAGCTGAAAAGCCAAGAAGAAAGGCAGGGTCTGGCTGTCTCCACCTGGGAAACTACTGCCATCCTTTCTAGCTGAGGGGTTTTTGCACTACCTACAGTATGTGCATGCTCTCTGAGACAAGGCTAATTAGTCTGAGTATCATGTTAATTCAGCTGTGCTGCTCAGGGACCTGAATTTGCACCTCCACCCAGCATGGGCACAGATCCTAATTCAGGACTTAGCAAGGTGCATAAAGGGACTGATTTCCAGCTGTTTCACATCTATGCATTTGCCACAGGTAGACACATCTATTTGCACTGAGAAAAAATTGAAGTCTCTCATTTTTACTGATTGCTGACTTTACTCATGACTTTGTGCTTGCCTACATTGGAAACTAAGAAACCCTGAAAAGACCTTCCATTTCTGAAGAAATTATCTCAGAACAAAGTGGTAGACATAAAAATTCTACAAAATTATCATTCAGAAAATCTTGCCTAGAAAAAGGAAGTAATCCTAATTAATAAATTTAAGCTACAAATCCCACATATTATTTCCTGTCATATGACCTTTACTAGTTTCAAAATATCACTGTCAAGGAAAACCTTCAAAGCTGACAGCTTCATGAATCTCAGAAGAGGGAATTTGAAAATGCTGTGAGTCTTGGGGCACTTGCTCTCTGCATATTGCTCCAGCACAGCTCTTGAGTAATCTCACCAATCTTCTCTGATGTCATCCTTCGACTGGTGGAAGCTCTTGTCTTTAAGCTACTACTGATTAAAGCAATGTAAATGAGCATTCAGCCAGACCCAAGAGCCTTTTCAAGGATGACATGCTATTAAAATAATATTCATCCAGTGTTGAAGAATTCCTTCCAAGAGAGAGTTGGTAGGAAGCAGGCAGAAAAAGAAGACTCAGAGATGATCACTTATACTTCCTCTTCATTAATGCTGTATATAAACAGGCATATATGAGTAAGCTGCTGCTCACAGTCTGCTTACCACACCTCCAGACACCTACTGAAGAAATTCCGTAAGTCATATGTGCATGCAGGACACTCTTAAAAATTATCTGCTCATGTGAAGGAGGCTTGGGGACAAAGCTACATGCAGAGACCAGACAGATCGGTGCTGCAGAGTTGAGCTTCCTAATCGAAAACAGTGCAAGGATGCCTTCAGAAGTCCACAAAACCCTGCTCCTGCCTTGAAGAGTCCAGCACTGCTTCCTTTAGTCCTTGTAGCTAAACTCTGAAGCCTATTTATATGCAAAGCTCCTATCAATGTGAAATGCCACCAACACCAAAAGTGCAAGGGAATGAACTTTAATGCAATTTTGATTAGCAAAAAACCCTGCCTGTCAACTTGAATAATTTTAACAATTATTTTCCACTTACAAATGTTATGAAAAACCTAGAGGTGGACAAGCCGCTGACAGCAGAAACCAGCATCAGCCTGGCTCACATCCTAAAATGGCAAAGATGTCTAAGAAATGGGTGCAGGAAATGAAAGAAAGGGCAGTTTAATGAAGCCAAGACCCCCCTCTCAGAGTCAGCCATTCAGCTGGGCTGCGTTGGCATGACTCTAGTGCCCGGACTGGGTGACACTACTTCATAACCAGACAGGAGATTTAGCTCCGTGTTTATGTCCATGTTTTTTCCAACTTAGGATATTAAAACAGAAAAGCAAAGCTTGCAAGCAACAGGCACAGTTTTGCACTGTAAAGGTCAACATTCTGTTGGGTATGAATGTGTGGAAGTGTTCAGTCTAGTAAACAATGTCTTTTCACCTATTTGACACTATGACAGCAGAGAAATTTCCTGTGTAAAATGAAAAAATATTGTGGACTGAGGTTGCTCTCATAAATTTAACACGGCAAAATTGTTTACAAATATATGCATGAAGGAGTTTTAATGCCTTTATTAGAGTCCATTAATCTTTTATCCTCGCACATACGTATCAAATACCCACAGGTATGAGACATTTAACAGATGTCTATGGCAAATGTGGAGACACGCTATGGCCCTTGTCCAATGAGTTAAGAGGCAGAGAAATACCTGCCTCTCTCAATTCAGATACATGGACTTCAGAGAAACCTCAAGCCAACTATACTCCCCACATAAGCACCCCAACTAGGTGAAGATCAGACCTATACCCAGCCTCAGGTGGACCTCATCCAAGCAGTGATGTGCACAGCACAAATAGAAATGATGCACGGTGGGAGAGGACTTTGCAAGCACCTTCTGGTTTATGGGTTCCTGGCATAATTGACTTCATATACAACATGGAAAAGAAGAGTATATACATCCATGGAAAAGGATGCTGAGAACAGCGGTTGTCTAGCCATAGCTACAGTTTTTATGGCTTCAGAGGCTGTAATGAAGCTGCAGAGTGCACACTTTGCTATCTGGGATTCTCTCTTGGCCACAGAAACTTGCAGAGAGAGAACATGGGGAGACCTAATGCCACAAGAGAGATACTATTTGGATGAGAGCTGGCTGGAATGGCTCTAGGAGGTGCTGTTCCCATAATACACAAGGACAAGCTGCATCCTAGCAGTGCTGAGGAGTCTACGGCTCAATTATCTCCACCCCAAGTTATAAGATTATTCCACCTTGGGCCAAATTCCAATAGTCAAATGGTGGATTCATTTAGGTCATAATCCATTATTCTCTGCTTCTGTAGATCTTGCAAAATTTCCCTGGGACTCCTGATCTGCACATGTGTTTTAGCACAGTTCATTTGGATGCCTCCATGACTGACTGTCAGTCAGTCTACGCCTGACTTCAGCAATAATAATAAATAGATTGGATTTTTTGTTTTTCTTCTATAAGGAAAAAAGAAATATTTGTATGCATTAAGCACAAATTATCTGTAAATTCCTTCAGTTCCAAATGTTTAATGATCTTGGAATCTGACAAGACTGTAAAAGCATACCAGTATCTGGCAGCAATGGTGGGCTTGGAAAGACTGTACAAAAAGCAAAACAACTAAAACATAGAATATGAATCAAATAACAGGGTTCATTTCTGAGACCTTCTGGATACCACAGAGAGAGTTAGCGGTTTTTAGCTCTGTCTTGTACCGTATTCCCTCTTCTAAATTTCTGCTTTAAATTTCTTAACACCAGCTGGGGAGATAGATGTGACCAGAGCAGAAATCTACAGGAAAAATACCTGGTGTCTAATAATTAAAACCCACTCAAATAACTGTTTCAGAGTGCACATAAAAAGACAATTACATAGCGAGGAAAGAAAACTATGCTCTATTAGTCAGGTGTAGGTTAGATGGAACAGTCCATGCCATGAAATTTTATGTTTCTTTCCAAAACCCACAGGTATGAGGAGCTGTGAATTGTCATTCCTTCCCATCTTCGCCCTTTACAGCTTTTTAGAAATGCTGCTTCTACAGTGCTGTGCCCAAAGAAAAGACGGGCATGTCTGAAAGTGCTATGTGCTGTGTTCTTTCCCAAGTGAAATGCTGAGTGTCAGCATCCCTTGTTCACATGCCTCTTCTTAGCCCCATAAAACATTTACCAAATACAAATGTTGCTTTTGCTTGACCAGTCCACCTCCTTTCTACACTTCATTTCACTTCACTATACTGCCAGAGTCCTTTTGAGAGATAGGGCAACACCCTTTACACACACCATGGGTATGTCAAAGGAATGTGATTCAGGTTGTGAAACCATTCATTTCTTTGGTGTTCATGAACCACATCACTGTTTTTAATCCCATGACCTGATAAAATGTTCTAAAAGGTGTGATTGCTTTATTTGGTACAACACTGAGCAGTGCTCAATGAGCAGCTGTACAATTTTTAATTTTATTTTCATGATGCAAGCCCTGTTCACTGAAAGGGAATTCAGACTTTGTTCTTAAAACAGAATGACTCATTTCTTCCTAAGCATATTTATGCCCTTTAGCACCTGTATGTTTGGGATTCACAAATGTTAATTGATCTTTACAAAACACTTGTCACAAAAGAAATTATTTTTTATTTCTAAATTAAGAAAAAGCAGCAGAGATAACTGAGGTAAAATTATCTGTGCATCTTGGGTGCCCAGAGTACACCTACTGGCTGAAAAACTCCCTCACTGTGATCCGCTCTCAGTGGTACAAAGTGCTGACCATGATTGTTTGTGGGTGCAACAAAACTCTTCAAGTGAAAGTCTCGCTGTTGCTGATCTGACACATGGCACAGGGCAAGGATGCCCAATGCTGAGAAAGATCCTTTATCATGATTACAGTGGTGCAGAAAAGAAGCATTCTTGTGACAGTCCCTCATCAACAACCTAAAGGCATCTTTGACACAGTACGACCCACCAGACAACACTGAAATAACAAGGTGAGGAAAGAGCCTTTTTAAAAAGCCACACAGAAAACCCACACAAGGCAAAGGCAGAGCTAAAGCAGCATGCAGGCTCAGATGTAAAATTGTGTTCAGTGGTATAAAAGATGCCTGTCTCAAATGGGCTTGTGCCATCATCCCAGCCTGACTCAGTCACTCCCGCTGGGGCAGTGGCATTGCAGGAGCCTGGGGGATCTGCAGAGACCTCTAACAATGCTTCACTGGCCTTTAGTCATCCCTTACCTTGCTTTTTTTTTCCCCCCATTCTCAGAAATCTTAATTTTTAAATAGCAACTTCAAGATATGATTCTCCTGTGACATGAAAGAAATCTGAACAAGGAATGAAATCACAGTGCTGGTGAAGTCAGTGGAAATACCTACATTTCATGTTAGCCAGGATTTTATGTCACTGTCTAGGGCTGGCCTTGGGAGACTCCACATGTGAACAGCTAAGTAATGGAAGACACCTCCCTGAACAACACAGAAATTAAATGCAGATGGTAAAAGGAAGTTCTGCTGGGCCTGGGAGCAGAAAAAGATTTTCATTAAATAACCTCCTCATTGGAAAACAAAGGTAAATATAATGATGTCTATGGCCCTGTTATATTAGTTTTCCAGTTATTTGGATGATTTTGCTGAAACTCCAACTATATTAAGTTCAAATGTTCAGTTATTTTCCAGCTTTTATTCCACTGGCGTGGTATTTTCGGTTCTAATAATTTAAATTCACCGTGTTTTGTCTGGACTTGCAAATAATCTAATTAGGGAAACACAAACAATCCCAGTGACTTATATAACTTAGCAACCATCATCACTTCTGAAGTTCGGCTATTCAGAATGAATTACTCACCAGACATTCACATGGAAAACTTGTTTTGAAGAAATGCACAAATCATTTCAGACACCCAATCTCACCGCTTCATAATCAGCTCATAACAGAAGCAGACACAATTAGACTAATTGTTCATTATAAATTACTCGCTCAGCTCTACACTTGCTAATCTAATGTCAATTGATGTTTACGTGTGAAAGGAGGAAGAAATTGCACTTTGTAGACTGACTAGTTTCAGACATGGTATCCTGTTTGCTGTGATTCATGACAGCTTCACATCAGCAGTTGCCTGAACTATAAATTGAGCTGAATCCCCATTCACAGTTCCCAACGCCTGGAGGTGATACAGCTCTGACACGTCGATAGAAACTCAAGATCTCAAACACATTCTAGCAAAATGAAATGTGCTTAACTCTGTAACTTAAAGGATAAATTGTCTTCAAAGGATATTGTCTCCTCTTGCCAGTGATTAATAGCTACTTTCCTTTTTTCCAGCAAGTTGCTACTATTTTTTGAAACCTGATTTGAATTAAGAACAACCTCCCAGAGGGGATGAGGAGCAAAGCTGTCTTCTCTAGGAAGACAGTTGTCAGAGTTCAAGTAACAAGTCCTGCAGGCATTCAAAACAGTAGAGAAAACAACAGATCAACTGGAAAGTACTGTGCGTAAATAGACTGGGTAGGCTATTTATTTTATTTATGCATATAAATAAAGCATATGCATATGGAAATGAAAACAGTAGTTGGATCCCTCTGCAACATGGCATCTAGCTTATCTTTCACAGATTTTTTTTACAAAAAAACTAGGAAGAAGAGGCCCGGTCTCAGGGCTTCTTTGCTCTTCTTCAAGATGTTCAAGATCATTATTGGAATCTGACATGTCGAACTCCAGTTTCCCCAGAGCATGCAAAGGAACATTACGAAAGAACATCTTTATGAGTGGGCTTTATGAAACACCCAAGCCTACCTCGTACATTTCATATTACCTATGGCTTAAACAGGGAGTGGGGGGCAGCAGATAAGAGAATGCATCTTCAGGTTCAAAATAACCTCCTTCTCCTCTGACCCAGGCAGCCAACAAAAGAAAATTTGAAACATCCTAGTGAAGTTTGGTTTATCAGCTTAATGGCTATTTCACCACCGACAGAGTAATCCTGTCTCGCTCATTGCTCGGAAGGTTAACAACATATAGATACCATGGTTTGTTAAATAGAAAATATTCTTTATAAAAATTTGGTCTATTCGTTATCTCCCCCGCACAGAGAGTGAAGGGAGCCTGGAGGGTGCTGATAAAAAGGATTGTGCTAGACAAATGAATGGAAAGGTGCTGTGCCCAACCTTTAAAACTTGTCACTCAGAGTAAGCAATTCATCGTGCAGATAAGCTATTTCTATGGAGGCCATTTAAAGGGGGAACGCTTGAATACTCTTCTTTCTCAGGAAGGGTAGAGAAGAGAATTGAGGCACATTTGAGGAAGATGTGGTCTGAATGCAAAGTGTGTGGCCAGAAGTCAAGATATTGTTTGTATCATCACTTTTTAGCACAGACTTCACCTCTCAAATGAATTAATCATTTTTAGTTGCTTTATACCAAGCTGAAACACTCATTTCCTGAAAATACTATACACTGTAAGTGGCATAACAAAGGGTTTTTTCTAAAGTTCAACTCTACCTTTCATAAGGGATATGCATTATGTATTCTGAAGAGCTCATAAGAGCTTCACAGATGTGTTCTGACCACGGTATGTCATTTTCTTCACATAAATGTATTAAAGGTGTATATTGCAGACCCGTGCGGTGCAGGATCAGGCTGTGCCCTTTGCTGGGTTTATCCAATGCATTCAAAGCACTAAGTAGATTTTACTTCCTGTCCAGTCTACAATATATGAAACTTGAACATTTATCTCTAATAATTGTAAAGTATCAATGCCAAGTCTTTTCAGATTGTTGCTTGGTTTTCCACACGATTATCTAGATCTTCAGCAGTGTAAGTGCCACAGAATTACTAAACACCAGCTGTCACTAAAGAAAAGGGCATGAGCTAAGATCTTAGCAAGAACACCTAGGAGTAAGTTACATTTACCGCACCTATAGGATCTATTTTAAATGCAGCCTTCCTACAGATCTTTAAAGACATTTTCACAGTTCCTCTGAAGCGACCCTTTACAAAATAAGTGATTGTGCACATTCAGATGTATTTGATGTCTGCTTGCTACATACTTGATTTTCTTTATTGTTCTCAACACCATACTTGCATGTTCTGAATCTGTAAAGACCGTGAGCATCTTCATTCAGTCTCTGCTGTTCACAGAGATCCAAACCGCAGCCTTGCTCCATCCCTTGAAGTCGATGGCAAAACACTGAATTACAGAGACTGGATTTAGCCAGCCTTCTACTGATGAGCTAACACCCACAGGAAAAGGATGCTCCTTAGGCAAAGAAAGCCTTCATTTTGTGAAATCCTCGTACCACGTGGGGCTTCGCTTACTATAAATAATGAGGCTCCACACAAGCATAAGAATGTGCAAGGGTAAAGCAGCTTTCAGGACTAGAAGCAACAAGATGTATGCTCTTCACCAGTAAAGTATTTTCAAGAGAGAAAATGGAGTGGCACATGATTAACCTCTGAAGAGCTATCCTCTGCCTGCCTTTGTATTTAAAGACACATACTTTCCAGACTTTGGATGTACACATTCAGCAATGCCCCTGTCTGCACTTTCTTGTCTTCAACAGTCGGGTGAACATAATCTGTTTCTTTCACAGTTATGATCAGTTCCACTTTCTGGCTTATATGGATGAACTCCTTTATCCATTCTTATAGTTCTCATCTGCTTTGCACAGAAAAAAATACGGTCCAGGAACCGGTAATGATTCAGTTATGCTATTTCTTCTACTTTTTCCTTTTGCTTCTAAAACCTCCAGCTTTTTGCAAGAAAAAAATACTTCATCCTGCAGTATTTTTTTTCTGTAGAAAAAGACTGAATTTAGAAGAGGTTTCTAACATCATAATACATTTTATGTCCAAGAACAAAGGATTCATTTTAGACGCTGAAAAGCAAATTTACATAGAGTGAGAGAAAGAAAGAGCTTATTAGGTGCATTTCAGTGGTCCTATCATGACTGTACAAAGGAACTATTCTCACAATCACCCTGTGAGGAAAATGAGTATTGTTCCTACTTCAGAGTTAGGCATCCAAGACCCAGAGGAGATATAAAGGTATTTGTATGATGTAGTTTGGTCTGCCTAATCTTCTTGAACACTCAGCACAGAGACACAGCCCTTTTTCCATAAGGCAAAACAAATACCCAAGTTAGGATCCTGCTTTGCATTGTCACTGAAGAAACTTCTTTTCCCTCAATGATTATACAGGAAAATTTGTACTTCCTGCAGTCAGCGTTTAAGGCAGGTGCCTAGAGTGAGGTGCTGAGAATATACTAAGTGCTGAAAATTACCGTCCCAAAACTGAGAAATCAGAGATGAAACCAAGATTTCTCTGATGTCTGCTGTATGTCTGGCTTGGTTTACTAGCTCTTTCCCTCTGGAATCTCTGGGTGATGTTGTCTCTCCCCAGTCCTTGTCCATGTCCTGTAATAATACAAACAATAAAAAGTGGCCCTACCACAGTAGAAAATTGTAATTTTCAAAGATTCAAGGGAGACAGATGTGTCTAAGGGACTTGGAGCAATCCCATATGGATTAGCCCCAAAAGCAAGAAGGGACAGAGATATTTCTGAGAAAAAAAATATATCTCCTTTCTAACTTTACAGAACTTATTTCCTAGAATGGATCATAGAATGGTTTGGGTTGGAAGGGACTTTTAAAACCGATCTAGTTCCAACCCCCCCACCTTGGGCAGGGACACCCTCCACTAGACCAGGTTGCCCAAAGCCCCATCCAACTTGACCTTGAATACTGCCAGGGAAGGGGCAGCCACAGCTTCTCTGGGCAACCTGCTCTAGTGTCTCACCACCCTCACAGTGAAGAATTTATTCCTCATATCTAATTTAAATCTAACCTCTTTTATTTTAAAGCCATTAGCCCTTGTCCTATCACTACCTGCCCTTACAAACAGTTTTGTAACAGAAAGCTCTCCAGCATCCCAGTAGGTCCCTTCAGGTACTGGAAGGCTGCTCTAAGGTCTGTTTCTAGTACTCATGATCCTGTTCCCACAGAACGATGCAAAAGCAGGGCATCTTACCTAATGCCTCATAGTCCTTCGGGAATGGTCTAGATGGCTAGCAGATGGTGGACAATGACCCTAGAAGTGTTGAAACAAGTATTTTTATAGCTCTACACACAAAATGACAGGTACAGAAATCTTGTAGGTTTCTAACACTGTGATCATTTAAGAATAGCCATCCACTTTCAGGCAATTCTATCAATCATTCTGTTATTTATTGTACACTTTCCAGTGATTAAATTCACTTCCCTGTTGGTAGGAAACTGTCAGTGTAACAACAACCCTGGCTCTGCACGAATTTTGCATGAAAGTCTGTTCATAGACAAAACCTGCAGACAGCCTTCTAATTTCAGGAGCAACTTTGGTCTTTCAATTATTTCACTGCTAAACAGGAAATTAATTTTCAGAGCTTCAGTAATTTTATCTGTTTCTTCCAAGAAGTGTTGTTGGGTTGGCTTTTCTGACTTAAAACAACAAATTAATTCCTTTGTGCATCATGTCATTGGTAGAACTTTGGGTTTAGAGGTATTTTTAGTGAGATGAATCTATTAAGGTAGGTTCACGTGAATGTGTCTTGAGTGCCTTACAATGGATCAATTAGATATTACTGCAGCATCCTGGTCTGGGTACTAATTGAGTGCTTGAGGAAATTAATATTGGTGTCAAAAACCGAAGAAATGCTGAGACTTTCTAATGTAGGTCTAAACAAGCTATGATGACCCATCCATTTGGGAATAAATTAAGGTGCTCTTACATATAAAACATTGCAAAATAAGCTTGTGTTTAAAGTACTTTACAGGAAGAAACTCACTAGTTCTTCAGTGGGTCACACACAGGAAGGTACAAAAGGCTTATGTGACTATATAACCTACATTGTAACTTACAGGTTTTTTACAGCAGCAAAGTATATCCTCCTAAGTATATAGCAAATCCTCTCAAGACTGTTCTAGAAATTTCTTCCGCAGACTCAAAATGCTGTTTCCACACTCCCTTCCCACACAGAACAGCACTACTTTTCCCAGAGAAGGAGTTGTTCAAGCTACTGTCTTTCCAGATTGGTAGGAAGGGAATATTGAAATCATTTGGCCGGCTGGTGAAGCAAGGTGTCACTTTACATTGTGCTGCGTGTGAGCAGCAGTGCTGTACTGAAATACTGCTTGTCTGAATGCCAAAATGCAAAGCAGCACCACACAAACCAAGATTTCTTCACATGTTTCGAGAAGAATCATGAACTCAGCCAGATCTCTAAACTAAGCCCAGTTTCTGTGAGCAGCCTGAGCAAGTTAAAGGTGAGAGAACCACAACGTGTCTTTTGCAAAATCCCAACTTCTCCTGTGCTTCAAAGGGCTCTTCCCTTCTGCTGGCCCCAGCCAGGGCAGCCCATCTCCCTGTCTCGGAACCAGGTGGCTCAGCTACCCCAGTGCTTCATTCCTTCCCCTTCCTAGGAAGACACTTGCAGGAAATAACAAATAATGAAGGCCTAGCTAAGCAGCCCTTCCACAGCTATCCCAGATGAGAAACAGCATCCACAGTGCTTAATTCTTTTTCATTCCCACAGATGCCAGATGAAAGCCATGCATCGCTCAACTCCCTGATAATTTCTAAACGTGTTCCACTGCCATTGGATTTTTTTAGCATTAAAGCCTGTTGCTGATTTTATTCTATGTGTATTTGTTCCTGTTTCTGCTGGCCAAACTCTTAGTTGCTGCTTGCTAGGAAACACAAATGAAAGCTGGCAGGAAATGGTCTTTTGAATAAACCAAATTTGATCAGAAATCACCCATGTTCTGCCCATTTTTTCTGGTTGCCTAAGAGAAGACTGACAGAAAACATCTGAGCTGAGTCTCCTCGTTTTCTTTGGTGCCAATTAAATTAAATGAAACCTACAATTTTGATAGTTGGGCAGAGACTATATTAATGGATCTGGAAAAATAACGTGCCGTGTGGGAAGTCCATGAGCTTTTAGGCCCTGGCTGTGCTTAAAATGGACACATCATTATATGACCATTAGATATACAGTTGACTTTCAGAAGAAAGTCAGTCAAGAAAGTGGGGATCCAAATGCCTTCATTATCTCTTCAGCACTCAGTGCTACTGCATAATTATTTTTGCATTCAGAGCACCACGTGGGATAGAAAAGGTATATTTTGTAACACCCTTCAGTAGTTAATGGATGTGATTGAGAGACATTTCTTCAGTGGGGCTTTCTGCTTTATCATACTTGCTCTACTTTTTCAGCATGTTCCAGGGGAATGGCTTTTGGCATTTGTCAGCATAATTTCAAATATCTCTTTCCTACAATTTAGTATCAGACAATATGACTCAATTTCTTCATTATAATAAATCTCCATCTTACTGAAAAGCCTGGCAGGAATATATTGGTACATCCCTGCTCTAAAGAAAGCTCATGGTTTGAGCTCACCTGTCTTCATGCTCTTCTTGTTATTCATCTATATTATCCAGAGGAGAAAGCTTTGAATAAAGCAATTTCAAGATCTTAAGATACCTTGCACATAAAAACGACTTGAGCCATCTGCAAACAGTTGTTCAAGTTTCCAGGTATATTCAGGTTTCTGACTGATTGATTAGTAAGTCGATTGCTCATTATTTTTACCCGATTGTGCCCTCCTAGTCTGTTAGTATAGAACATACACCACTGGTTAACCAGTGTTGGTGTTTAAAACTGACATGCCTCCTCCTCACTGAATCCACTGATATTTTACCACTAGATCCCATGAGTGCTCAGTATAACTCAATTAGTTACCGAAACTATCCCAGAAACTTAGCATTTTTCCATCTTTTACGATCACCATTTTTATCAGGGTTTTAAATGCTAGTTTCTACACATGTAAACAGAGCTAGAGAGCATGGCTCCTCTTTAGCACCAGCAGGAGAAAATACACAAAATAGAAGAATTCAGCAGAGTTTAATTCTGGCAGTGAAAAAATCCAACAAAGTTGCTACAAAATTCATCAGTGATGGTGGGGTAGCTTACTGCTGCTTAGTCTGTCTTTTTGTAATGTATCTATCTTAGGTACTCCCCCAGCTCCCACATCTACCTAGTGCCTTATTCATCTGGCCACAGGTCAGGGCCTGGCTCAGGTAGGTATGAGAACTCTCTACCCAGGAGGGTTAGGAGTCCACCCTGAGTAGAGCTGCTGCAGAAAGCAGATCACTTCTTTCAAAAGGCAACCAGTATGACAGCTAGCAGGACATAAACTCAGGCAGTGGCAAAGGGAGGTGTTCACCTTAAAGCAAATATATGGAGGAAGTAAGTTCCTCTTCAACATAAGAGTATGTGTAACTCTGAGGCTACAGAAGAGATGGGGGAAGTAAAACCTTTGTGCTAGAACTACTTTTTCTTTCAGAACTATTTATATATGTTGTGCTAAGAAAGCAAATATATTCCTGGAAAATAAACAGTGATGATTTTTCTTTTGAACAGGCAATTCCCTGTATTAAAATGAATGACACAGATTCACAGGTTTGTAGGGGCTGGAAAGGAACTCTGGAGATAATGTAGTCCAACGCACCTGCTAGAGCAGGATTACCTAGAGCACGTTGTACAGAATTGCCCTCGACTACTAATTTACAGTGAAATAAGCATATTTTTTGCCTCGGTCAGAAGATTCTTAGGTCCATTCTTCTGAGGCAAGGGTTCAAATTATTCATGTTGCTTTGCCATATGGCTTTTCTGTGGGTGAAGCTTCAGTTAACCCTCATTTTCTCATTAGCACATATGGCCCTTCCTCTTTGCTCTTCCCTCTTCTTCTCCTGATTATATGCTTTTCAATCCAATAATGTTGGAATTTCACCTGCTGGTGAATGGAGGGGTTTTGGTATTCTTTTCTGGAAATTATTTATGCTACAAGCTGCCAAGGGTCACCTAACAGCAACGTAGGTGATCATGTAGCTATGCAGTTTTACTATAATGTATACTAAAGGGTTAGCTGCCAAGGGCCGCTGCTTTATATTTGAACTCTAGAAAAGGAGTGGGGAAAAGTATGACTACGAAAGAAAATGATAAGCCACCAAGCCCTATTTTATCTTTTCAGAGTGCTTATCCCAGATCCTTTCCTGAGAGGGGTTTTGTTCAGCTCTGGTTTTAGTTCCTAAGGCAGCAACAGCACATTTGTGAATTGTCACCCTGAGACCAAAGCAAGGGAGCAACCTGATATTGATACTAGATTCAGGCATTCTGCTTGGAGGAATTAAGGCTTTATCAAATATTAGGATACAATGCTGTATTTCTGTCAGAATTGTAAACAGCTTGTCATGAATGTATTAAGTTTATTAAAAGCCATTTCCTGCTATCTGTTAGCAACACACTAAGACAATCTGTTGATCATACCGTACAGGTTACAGCAAAAGGTTTCATCATCCTAAGGCCAGGGATAAAAGCTTTTAGGAAAAGAGGAATGGACACTATTTCAATTTTTTAGTTATAGGTGGCTGAAAAATGAATTTAATATAAGCCCCTTCTTCCTGTGTTTGCTGCTTGGCCATAGGAATGATTTGATTTCAGTTCTACAAAATATGCTGGCTGACATTGTTTAGAAAGGATTTTATGTGATCATATTCTTGCCCATAGCTTGCTCATTAACTGTCTGAGGCCAGCCTTGCTTTTGGCATTCTTTACTTATTATTTGCTGTTTATACAGTGCTGCTACCATCTTAAATCCCAGGGTATTCATTTGGTTGTCTCCACCATCCAATCATACTTGTAAGAAAAAGGGAAAGGACTCAACTAAGTTTTATAGAAGTGAAAATTCATGCAAACACAGTCATCTGAGAATTCACAACACTTTCAGGGCAAACACATATTGGCATGATTAATTTTAATTTTTTTAATGAATGTTATTGCTAAAAAAAAAATGCAGCTTGTATGAATATTCATGGGAGCAAATAAACTTTCAAATACCAGACTGAACTAATTTCATTAGAATGTATTTTCATAATGGCATTTTGAAGTAGTTTCACAGCTCTCATGTAAATTATTTAATTTTTTTTGAGCATTATTATTTCCCTCTCCATCTGCTAGTACAATGATATATCAGTGGTACTCTGAATAATACTGAAAAAAGTCGCCATAACAACTCTTAAAATACATTCAAATAAGGAACCTGCATATATTCTACAAGGCAAGGTAGAGATTTGTGTGGTGTTTTGGGGAATGCAATTATACAAAAATTACTTCTGCATATTAGTAGCCAAATATATTGGTTATTCAAAGAGATGAGATGGTGGATCATCGAATCTCAAGATCAATTTGACTTAGGAAGAACTGTTCTGTCAGGGAACATCTCCCTTTACACCCAAGTTTATTTGTGCAGTCTGAACTTGTTGACTGAGACAAGCCAGATGACTGTGCCTTAAGCACATCAGTGAGCAGTCAGAGTCTGCTTTGCCAGCAGATTCATGGGATGGCAGCCTCAAAGACTGAGATGAAAACTACCATCTAGTAGCTCCTACTTCCACCGGTACATCTAAATCCAGAGATGGATATTTGTTAAGAGGCCAAGACAACATGGGGGGACTCCTTACACTGTTGTATAAGGCAGCAGACACAGAGGGCAAAGCTTTTCAGTGGAGATCTGCATTAAGGCTGAAACCAATTTGACATTTCTGTAAGAGCTTTCATAGCATTAAGTCACAAAAGATTCAAAAGGAGGCACACAGGACTGTGTTTGCTGACACTGGTCTGCTGTTCACAATAGTGTATGCACACTCCTGTTTCCTAAACATACAAGCACAGGGTACAGGATTCCTCTAATGTGACCACAATTTGTCAGGCTGGAATCTCACGTGCACAGCAAGCTCCTCTGCAGCAGCCAGCAGAGCATGCAGTGCCAATAGCAACCTGGCAGCAAGAGGGGGGGGTCTCTGACCCTTCCCATTGCCTTTGCAGCAGAGGTCTGCAGGTGGCAGAAGGGCTGGTTGGTGTGCCAGCTTTAGGAAGAAGGGGCTTACATTAATTCTCACACCCTAATAGCCTGCTGCTATCCACCTCTCTTTTCAGCTGCTTTCCCTAGTCTATCTGCTCCATGGTTTTTCCTCACCAAAATTCTCTATTCTTACTTTCAGCTTTTTTTACCTTTTCACCTCTGGCTTCTGTATTTCGGGTGTCTTATCCCAATAAGGCAAGAGGGAGATAAAACAGTGTTTCAAATGAAGAAACTTCCAAAAGCAGGGACGTGTTATGAAATTACATGGATCAGAACCCCCTCTGAGCAGTACTAACAACCCAGCCCAGCAATGCACATTAACCAGGTAACACCTTGTGATTCTGAGGATTTCTTTGTTGTTCCAAGTACAGCCAGGTCTGTCATGATGCTGCTTGTCCTAGTCAGATGAAAAACTTTCACATGGCAGTTATTCCTGGGTTTTGGTCTTTCTCTTGTGAGTCACATGTGTTCACCCTCTGAGCTCCGCTTGGGCCCATCTTTTCCCTGTTAATTCATAAGTCAATCCTCTGACAACTGTGATGGCTTCCTTAGTGAATGGGCCTGTTTCCTACTTATTACTATAGACTGTATTTTCATCAGCATTTCTCTTATTTGGGAATATCATAGAATCACAGAAGCACAGAAGAGTTTAGTTTGGAAGTGACACCTGGAGATCACCTATAGCCTCTCTGGGCAGCCTGTTCCACTGCTCTTTCACCCTCAGAGTAAAGAAGTTTTTTCTTATATTCAGATGGAATATCCTGTGCTCCTGTTTGTGCCCTAGACACTTGCCCTTTAGATATTTCTAAGTGTTGATGAGATCTCCTCTCAGTCTTCTCTTTCTTCTCCAGGCTAAACACGTCCAGATCTCTCAGCCTTTCCTCATAAGAGAGATGCTGTAGTCCCCTCATCACCTTTGTAGCCCTCTGCAAAATAGATTTACCTCCTCAGAAAGCTGCCTAGAATGGGTTCTGCAAAGAGCATGTGCAATGCTTCAAAAACAGCTCACAGCTTTCCTGCCCATTTCTCCTTTCCATACCACTGCATCAAGTTCTTCAGTGAAGCTATTTTAGCTACAAACAGCAACAGAAGGTCAATAGCTTCACTGTTAAGACTGCTGCAGGATTTTTGGGAAGGGTGTGAACTACGGAGCAAGTTGGTAACAGCATTGTGGAAAATTCTGGTGTTTCTGTTGACAAAAGCAAGGCCAATATAGTGTCCTCATAGACACTGGCTGCTACTGTAGGATTTTAGAAGATTTAGGTCATAGATTAAGCCAACATGATGAGCATCTACTGGGATATTACCTACCTTTCCATCCTCATCAGTTCCCCACTCTCTGCTAATATGGTAGCTATTGACATCCCACTCATTTGGGCATTTATTTTTAGGCTGCCATCAGAGCACTGTTCAGCATTTTCAGATCTTGCTGAAAGTGCTGATCATAAAGAGGAACTTTAAGCATGTTGACTTGCTCAGATTCCAAGACTTGTAAGAAACTGAGTAAATTATACTTTCTAGATCTGTTTGATCTGGGTTGTACTGGGTTGACCAAATGATGTCAAGTAAACTTTTCTGGTAATTGACCAGGTTGACGAAGATGCAAGTCAAGGCTGTAACAGCAGGAATTAAATTAGAGAAGATGATCAAAAGGCCAGTGGGAAAAAAGTATTCAGTGAATCAGAGAGAACACTGAAAAAGAAACTAAATACATACAGAAATGAGTGTCACCACAGATGAGAACTGAGGACTTCAGTAAGATGATGCATATAAACATGGCATAAATTAGAGCATCTAATAATAATTTGTTGGCTTTGATATGCTAAAAATATTGAAACTGCTCATCTAACAAGATTTATAAATCTTTATTATTGCAAAATTCTATCATCATCAGGATGATGTTGGCTCCTTAGGATATCGCATCTGGCAAATGAGGATGCCAGATGTTTTTTGTTTTTCTGCTTTGGTAAGAGCAGCAAAGCGACTCTCCGGACAAAACCTCAGTGCAGAAATGGGTATTGTTTGCGTAGCAGCTTGTAGATCACAAAGCTGAGAGAACTGAGAGATCTGGAAGTGTTCTCTGGTATTTATCAATATCTGTTTAAAGGGTTTTTTTGCAATAAATTTTACTGTGTTTAACATAATTGGGCATATGCTGGAAAGGAAATAGTAAGGATAGCTCACAATGACTGTTTTACTATCCCTCTTTACTCAGGATGATATGAAGGACTCTAGGACAGGAAAAGGTTAAAGAAGACAAGAAAATTCCAGGAGTCTGATTTGCCTAAATAGTCACCCTCTCTCAGAGGGAGAGGGCGGTTGTTTAGGTCAATCACCCTGAAACTATGGCACATCCACAGAGAGGTTTGCCTGAAGAAAACCCATGTATGTCTGGGGTGTTCATTCATCAAAGACAAGAAAAAAAATTACTTAGGACTTGTTATCTGAAAATACACCTTTCTAAGGCAGTTGTTTCTATCTGTCAATAAGCAGTACTCTGGTTTAAGGTGGACTTTTATCCATGATACACCTCACTGGTCACAAGTTCACAATCAAAATCTTCCTGTGACCAGTTAGCTGACCAGACTAAGCTGGGTAGAGGCAGGAATCATTGTTGGTTTCAGTTCTGCCTCAGATGGAAACCAGGAGGACAGTTGAATCCTATGTCAGAAGAAGGTCTGACATCAAAGAAAAAAACTCAGGGAGCTCAGGAGAACAGGTATGGCCAGATCTTCAACCATGAAGCACAGATCTGGTAATGTAATACACTCAGCTTATGTTTCCCTTGATGGCGCAGGTTAAACTTGTCAGAAATGTCTGACTTCAGGTGTTTCTATTTCTAGATACCCAAATGCAATTCAGTGAAGGGATGCAACTTTTTGAACGTGCTCAGAACCTACCCACTGAGTGGGAAGTCTTGGCACTGGACACACAGATATTTTAATGAATTGGTCATGTCTGGAAAGCTTTGCTAGTGTGGCTGGGTGTTAACATTAGAATAAGGTGGTACTAGGTATTCCCACGAGTCTTCCCTGGGGCTTTCCAAGTCAGATGGGTCACTCTTTTCCTATCCAGTCCTGATCAAACTTCAAAATAAAAACCTTGGCTGATTTATACAAAAGTTATTTTCACTTAATTTCAAGATTTTATAGCTAGTATAAATTTCCCCCTCCATCTCTATAAGACAGCAAGTATCAGTCTTGCACCCTTTCTGTACTTACCTGTAAGTGACTCCCTCTTGATTCCTCTCTTTACATCCACTCTGGTTGGCTTGAGAGCCCTCATCAGCAGTATCAGTGCTGTTCTCTGTTATTGACTCCAGACTAAAATTTTGTCTGAAACTTGGTTACTCTTTCATGTTTCTTTATTCCCTGTCCTCTGAAAACTGTATTTCTGATTCTATTGAGTCCTGTTTTCACCAAATCCTTATTGAAGTGAATAGAGTCAAAGTAAAATAATAGTAGAAATATGTATGAAAGATACTGCAGAAAATAAGGTGAAATGGTTTCCCTCTTCAATAGCCCATTCAACAATTTTACAATGGCTAAGAACAAGTATCTGACTGAAATTTGTCTTTGATGTTAGTTCAGTGTGAAAAGCCGTATTATTTAATCAGGCACAAATGCAGTTCTGTTCTGGCAGTAGACTTGATAAAAATGCCATCCCAGGTTTCCATTTTTGTTGTGGCTTAAGTTCCTGTGTGCTGTTTAGCAGAGAAATATCTTTTTACTGACTACCACCTGCCTTGCTAAATCCAGCTTGAATCTGTAAATCAAACTGTCCTCTTTCCTCATTTATCTTATCAGATAACAGTTTGAAGCTGTGCAAGCCACCTTTGCAATCTTTTATTGTCTTCACCTGGGTGATATCTCTATTACTATCACATGTATAGTTATTCCTAATTCGGCTTCCACTCCTATCTGTCTCTGACTGTTGCCAGTTTACCCATCAACAACAACCTGGTGTGAGTCTTCACAGCCTTACACTGTGCTACAGAGATGCTGATAAGCTGTGGTTTTTGCTCTGGTGATCCGTAAGAGAGAGGAGAAGCCAGCTCTGTCTCCCAGCACTTGCTGACCCTCCCGCTCAGGCAGGCACAAGTAAAATGCTGGCTAGGTGAGCTTGCAGACACAGTTCTGACCGAGCATGGGAAACAGCTGCTGGGTAGTCTGCAAGTCTGGTAGAATGACTCAACGGAGTACAACCCTACTTAGTTAAAAAATGAATGAATTTGCACATAAACATGCTAGTCAAATGTGCCAGAAAGTATCAGAAGAGAGCTCTTCTGGAGGTGGAAGTAAAAATACTACAAATCAGAATGAGTTGAAAAAAAGCTATACAGCAGGTTCCTCTCTGCAGACACACAGGTCCAAATAACAAGCTGAGAGTATCTGCTTATTATTCAGGTGACAGGTTAAATATTTATGATGCAACAGTGACATTTCCACTCATGTCAGTTGGACAGTTTCATTCCAGTTTCTGCATATATAGATTAATACACATTGCAGTCATTCAATGTTTTTTCTCCTCTGTCATAAATCTAATGCATTTTTATCTCTCTAAAAATGATATTCCAGTTAGCAGACAACGACTTCTTTCCTGAATTGTTCACTGCTTCCTGACATAGCTTAGACAAAATTGCTGCAGGAGTTTCGACAATACATATTCTAACTTTGTTTAACTGCAAAATAAGTGTAGAAAACATTGCTGCCCATGAAAAAAATCTAAGAAGATACCTGAAAAAATGTGAAAGTCACCTCTTTGTGCAAGCTAGTACATCAATACAACCAAAACTCTGGCTACTTCAGAGTTTGATATTGTTAACTCTATGACTGTGAATTTAATTTTTGAAATACTCCCATGTATCTTGTAGTAGTTGCTCTGGGGGCACATAGATAACAGTAGGGGGAACTCACTACCCAGTACATTGCATTGAAAATATAGTCTAGCAGAAATAATGGGCTCCATCATACAATGCCCTCCTGACAGGGAGTCTCATCCTAAATATGGCAATCATCCTTTGCTTTCTGTGACTGCAATGAAAACTGAGAATGCACTGTCGCCCACTAGCTATCTGGTGCTCTTCCTCGGCCTTAAGCAAAACATACACTGTCCTAGGTAGCCTGCTCCAGCTGACCTCCTTGACCAGGGCAAATGGACTAGACATTCTCAGGGGTCCCTTCCAACTCTGGCTTCTCTGTGAGTCTGTGAAACAAATTACCAGTTATTACCTGGAAAACGATCACAGAGCTTTTGGTGTTCCCTTAATGAAGAGTCTAGTCTTGGTGGTTCAGACTGCCGGGTGGAAAGCACAAGGGAGTACGTTGCCTTGATGAGCTCACTCTTGAATCAATTTGTTACTTTCTTTTCTGAGGCAGCTTTAAAGCCCAGCACACTGTTTCTTTTATGGCTGCCCTATAGCATATGCATGTGCAATGGCCTGTGCGTTGCTGACAGAGTGTGGTCTCAGGGCTCCGCTTCCCTCGGGCTGACGCAGGCTGGAATAAGTGATGAGGGGGAAGTTAATGTGAGTTCAGACTCTGGGTAAGAAAATCCACTTTGACTATACACCCTTGCTGGCTAAATAAGGTGTTATACTTTCAAAGAGGTAAACTGAAGAAGAAGAAGAAAAGGAAATCAAGGAGAAGTTTCCAGCTGTCCTATTATTCAGGTATTATACCAATTCAGAAGCTGAGAACACTTAACCTTCTTGCAATATGCAATGATGCTCTAGTATCAAGTCCAAGTTACCCATTTTGCAGCTGAAGCGAGCTATTTCCTGCCTATTTTGTTTCAATCACAGAAAACTATTATTCTCCTTTACAACAGACTCTTCGTATCTTAGACTCTGACATATCCTTCTCTGTTCTTCAGGCTACCCGACCTCATTGACACTTTCTTCGTAAGTCATCTTTTCCAGCCTCTGATTGATTGCACTGTTCTGTATCAGACTGTGAAACTACATCTTTCTTGAAGTGTCGTGTCCAAAACAGGGCACTTTTCTACATGAAACTGTCCTAGTATTGAGCACAAGTTAATACACCCATTTTGCAGACCATGCGTCTCTTTCTGCAACACCAGATCATATTTGCCCTCTTATGAATAACTTTATCTCATGGATATAACTCATAAAGGTAATGGAACAGCTTGTTCTGGATGCCATCTCCAAGCAATTGGAAGAGAAGAAGGTCATGAGGAGTAGTCAGCATGGATTCACCAAGGGGAAATCGTGCTCGACCAACCTCATAGCCTTCTACGATCTCATGACAGGCTGGGTAGATGGAGGGAGAGCAGTGGATGTCATCTACCTTGACTTCAGCAAGGCCTTTGATACTGTCTCCCATGACATCCTGATAGCAAAGCTGAGAAAGCATGGGATAGATGAGTGGACAGTGAGGTGGGTTGAGAACTGGCTGTCGGACCGAACCCAGAGGGTTGTGATTCGTGGAGTAGAATCTGACTGGAGGCCTGTTACCAGCGGTGTTCCCCAGGGCTCAGTGTTGGGTCCAGTCCTGTTTAATATCTTCATTGACAATCTTGATGAGGGAATAACATCCACCCTCAGCAAGTACGCCGATGATACAAAGCTGGGAGGAGTGGCTGACACGCAGGAGCACTGCGCTGCCATCCAGAGAGACCTGGACAGGCTGGAGAGCTGGGCAGTGAGAAACCAGATGAAGTTCAACAAAAGCAAGTGTAAAGTCTTGCACCTGGGAAGGAACAACTGTTTGTATCAGTACAGGCTGGGGGATGACCTGCTGGAGAAGAGCTCAGTGGAGAAGGACCTGGGGGTCCTGGTAGATGACAGGTTGGCCATGAGCCAGCAGTGTGCCTCGGTGGCCAAGAGAGCCAATGGGATCCTGGGATGCATCAGGAGGAGTGTAGCCAGCAGGTCAAAGGAGGTGATCCTCCCTCTCTACTCTGCCCTGGTCAGGCCCCACCTGGAGTATTGTGTCCAGTTCTGGGCTCCTTGGTATAAAAAGGACAGGGATCTCCTGGAAAGAGTCCAAAGAAGGGCTACGAAGATGATTAAGGGCCTAGAGCATCTCCCCTATGAGGAAAGGCTGAGTAAGCTGGGACTGTTCAGCCTTGAGAAGAGAAGACTAAGGGGGGACCTAATCAAAGTTTATAATTATCTGAAGCAGGGGATGCAGGGGGAATCGGCCAGCCCCTTTTCAGTGGTCTGTGGGGATAGGACAAGGGGCAATGGCTGCAAGTTGGAGCATAGGAAATTCCGCACCAACATGCGGAAGAACTTTTTCACAGTGAGGGTGACTGAGCACTGGAATAGGCTGCCCAGGGAGGTGGTGGAGTCTCCTTCACTGGAGATATTCAAGACCCGCCTGGACGCCTATCTGAGCAATATGAGCTAGGGAGCCTGCTTTGGCAGGGGGGTTGGACCCGATGATCTCTCGAGGTCCCTTCCAACCCCTACAATTCTGTGATTCTGTGATTCTGTGATACTTGCAATTTACTGTAATCCACAGATCCTCTTTTATGCAACCATTTCATAACAGAAATTTCCCAACCTAAATTTATTTCTGCAGGTCATTATTTCTGCCCAAGTATAATATTTGTCCCTGCTGAACAGCATTTTCTGTTGTTCTAATCACATTTGATCAGGTCTTGGTTTTACCATTGAGTGGTATACAGTCTCAGGGCCCGCAGAGGCTGTAGCCAGAAAACAAACAAGAATTACATAAGAAATCTGTTGCAATATAAGTTATGATACTACTCTGTAAGGAGTCAATGAAATGACTAATTTAATTCAAGCTGGAATGGCACTGGAAGCTTTAAAAGGGAACATATCTTGTGGGAAAAAAAACCCACCACCACCCCCTTCCAATCATGGCTATACAGGGCCCACACTGTCCTGGAGGTTATTGTTAACATTTCTAGTGGTGAGAAACAGTTCTGAATTGTAGCTAAGCCACTACAAATCTGGATAGGGAGAAGGAAAACCATTCTCTATCAAGTGCTCCTCAAACAATTTTCTTTGTGGAACGTTTCTCCCATAATTGTAATTTCCAACTTCAAAAATCTTAAGTCTTTGTTGTTCTGTTTCTATTAATCCCTTTAGCAAACCCACCTTGCTGGCTTTCCTCTTCTCCCTACTTTACCATACAGATGGATGAAGGCACTACAGCTACTTTTCCTTGTAGAATAGACTCAGCTGCTTGACATTTAGGCAGTACAAGACAAACATGTTAAACAAAGGTAAAGGGCTGAGACCTTCCTCAGACTCATAAACAATTTAAATGAAAGGCTGTTTAAAAACATGGCTGCTCTAAATAACTTTGCATCTCTGGCACAGGCAAAATGAACAGATTTATCAGTGAAAGTATCGCAAAGCAGCAGAAGAAATCAGAGAGTGATGACCAAGCTATTTTTAAGAGGAAAATAAATTATGGCTCATAAAAATGCCAAGTGAATCAAACATGCCAAAAGCAAGGAGGAATCCAAAGAAATACATTTGGGCCACAGGAGAAGTCTATCAAGGGGGAAGGAAGCCTGAATCAGGATTGTTTCTTAGCATCATCTGAGCATTTATTTGACATGACAAGTTATCGTTTCAAAATAAATCAATTCATTTCAACGTATGTCTATAAGTCATCATACAAGCAGAACTGTCACTTTCAGATATGCAAGAAACCAAGAGATAAACTCAATTGTTTCTTAAACAGAGATTGTCTCCCTTGCTGTCATTCAGTATTTTTGTTCCCAGGGCTCTAAGGAAGATCTGACTGATACTGCTATCTTGTTTGGCAGTAATATTGAGGTATAGCAAAGACATCTCTGGGGCACTTTAAACTTCCTCTAAAATCTTCGGTGCTTGTATAAAAACAGACTTGCTGATTCTGAGAATACCATCCTGTTGGCCGAAATGCAACCTAACAAATCAGAGGACAGAGCTTCAGGAATAACCACCCATTATGATCAAAGCCAACCCCCTCCCCCATCTTTCCCCTTGTTCCCTCCCCCATCCCCCAATAAATTAAAAGCTCATTTATTAGGTAGAAATGAGATTATAAAATATGTCTGCCTAGACTTGAAAGAACAGGAAGAGACATCCAGCCTTTTGTTTCAGGGATAGCATCTCTCCTTGAGCAGACACAAGGTGTTCTGATACATTTTAGCGAGCTGATTACAACTACACATAAATAACTGCAAATAATTAGCTCTAAATTTTCTTGTTTCCTTCAACAATAAATGGTGAAATCCTGACCTTAAAGTCAGTGAAAAATGTATTCTTTCACAAAAGATCTATTTGCATTGTGCATTTCAACATGCAGCTTTGCCAGCTGCTGGAGGGACTCCCTAAGCTACATTTCCTATACCTTCTCCCTGTCCCCATGCTCATTTATGTCTGCCTAAGCACTACGAGGGCTTTCTTTTAAATTACTGGTTCCCACAATAAATAACAGAAAAACTAGGACACAAGTGCAATTTCTTCTGACCATAATAAATTAAAATTAGAAGAGATGCTAATGATACAATATATTTTAATAAGGATTAGTTTAATTTATCGGGTGTAGCAGGACAAAACAGTTTAGAATGTACTTAAGAGTTGGCTCTCTATTGGCCATTAGGTCCCCAGTACAGTTAAGTCTAAATAAAAGACAAAATGTATTTAAAGTAACTAATTTGCATACAAACAAGATAATCTGTCAAGCTTATCCTTGTGAACTAGAGTGGAATTGCAGGCCTCGTGCCTCGAGAGAAATTTAAACTCTCTTATCATAACTGCAAAAGGATTTCCAATGAGACAAATTAGTTGTGTATCTCAGACATGCACATGCATGCGTGCGTTTTATACTCAGTGCCTGGCGTAAACATTGTCTGTACTAACACATTTAAACAGCAAGGAAAAGAAAAGAAAACTTTTGGGATACCCCTTCCAAATCCCTACTGCTCCATTTGTGTAGCAGTTCTTCCTTTCTGGAAGTTATTTATTGCTGTAAAGGAGATAATACCTAAGGAAGATAGTGAGGAACACTGCTTGGACTGCTACTTCACATCAATGGTGAAATTATGACTGAGTACAGCACAGAGTCAGAGTCTTTTCTAACCAGGACAGTGTGGGAAAAGAGGGTAGAAGGGACTAGCTTCACGCTTCAGCCAATGCATTTAAACTGTGGGAAATTAAAGTTTGTTATTCGCTGATTCTGAAGGAAAGTTAGAAAGTACAACAATATGCAGGTCCAGGGAACTTGTTCTCTGTAGAACTTAAATAGGAAAATGCTTGATAGTACCTGACATAAAAAAGAGGCCTATGCTGCAGTACTTGAAGAAAACTTCCACAGAAACACGCTCCACCACCACAAGCCCACCAGACAGAGACTGTGCCTGGCAGAGGGCTCTGCTGCTTCACGGTCATCTCTGCTCTGGGGACACTTGGTAGTCTCAGTGAAGCACACATAGAAAGCATTTCTAAGAGCTATGATGGGTATGTTTTATGCCAGCCCTAGTCATATTATAATATAAGTCTCTGTGAGGCTAATTTATGGTGATAAAAGTCACATGTAGAAGAGATCGGAGCCAAGCTCTGAACACTGCAGTGCCTCCAGATTTGGCCCTTGTGGTAGACAAAAAGTAGCTTAATTAGTGAATGCTGACATGCAGCTGGTAACTGTGTCAGCGGGTGCAGGCGAATGTCTAAACCTGAACCTTCACACTCCCAGGCAGAAACCTGCTACTCCCTAGCTACAACCAGCAGCAGCTGGTTGTAAACCTTGATAGCACCTGAACAAAATGAAGGTGACATATCCTGAATCCTCCAATTAATATAACCAGTAGAAGTACCATAAGCAAGCAGGGCTACGCTCAGTCTGGGGACCCAAGGTGACAAACAGCCACATACATCCTTTCCAAGACTGCCAAATTGTGACAATTACCCACAATCTTTCACAGAAGGCTTTCTGAAATGAGCAAGTCCACTGCTGATTAAAAAGGGAAGGGAAGATGCAGAGAGCTCAGCCTATCAGCCAAACAGTTAATCCAGAAGGTTAAGGAAACATGCTGATAAACTGACCTCAACTAACAAGTCACGAAGCGATGCCTTCTTAATACTGTCTCATGATGCTTACAGGAACTAACTCACTAGAAGTTAAATCTTCTCACTGGCTCTGGATGATTTTAACTTTTGTTATTTTTTGGACACTTTCTTCAAGATTGATCCGATCTGTTCTTAGAGGTTAGAAATTATTTTGATGACTAGCTGTTTGTTTAAAAAGCAGATGCATATCTTTTTCCTGTCACTGCACTTCAGGCTGCCACGTTTCACCAGAGGTAGCAGTAGTTCAGTTGTACTGCATGGGAACACACCTGTCCATATGCAACAAGATGTCTAATGGGTCTTTTAATCTACACAGACAGCGTAATCTGATAAGCAGTACTGAAGTCAGGCATCACCCCTCTGCAAAAGTCTCTTCTGCCAATAGGTCCATTTAATTTAGATTCATACACAAATAATTGATTTTAAGGAACACAGTTCGGGTCATCTCATCACGACAAAGACATCTTTAGAAAGAACAAGTCTTGCTAAAGATTTCTTTTATAAATTTTTTAAGGAATCCCTGACATTTGTGTGGGTTAACAGATAAAATAGATTACAGTATAAGAGTGTTCAAAAAACCTGGCCTGAGGACGCTTCAGGTCAGGGCAATGACAGTATAATATACTTACTGTCACTGAAAACATCTGACTAGGATGTTAATTACTTGAAACATTGTGTACTTAATTAGTCCCCTGGGTCTTCAGACACTGGCTTTTGTCCCTAAGTCTGCAAACTAGTACATGAACAAAGTGAACTGAACAGTTCATTACAGCTCTAATTAACAGCTTCTATACATAAACCAAGATTATGGCCCTGACAGATGACAAATAAGCACAGACCCATCTTGTCATCTCCCAGGCTGCTTCTTTTCCTTGGAGTTTTCCAACCAGCAGATTCTCACTTCTGCGTATTTTCAGCCTCCACAACAGCTGTGCCAAGTTTCCCTGACATCTCAGCAATGTCAAGCAAAATAATTTCCACAAATATTTCTGACATATATCTATTTTTTAAGATATCTGAGGTAGAGACAGCTGTGGTCTGCTATGTAAACATAGGGCAAAAGAGATGATGGGCAGGTAAGGAAATGTGTCAAGCTGCATTACTCAGCTGTCCTCTTGCTATGGACTTAGTGTGCACCTAGAAATTTTGGGTTCATTCTGCCGGTGACCCATATATGCTTTATTCATGAAAATAGGTAAAAGGAGGTGAAAATATGTATCCAGCTTTATATGCTGACAGGTCAATAAAAACACTTAAGATTGTGATTATTACTATTATTAACCTTAACCTATTTTCAGAGTCCTAACTGTGGCACCACATTTGACTTCTTCCTGCTCATGCTTTTACAAACCATGGAGAATACAGCTCTTCTATTTGTTGATAGAATCAAAAGGTTTTCAGAGCTCCCTGGACTCCCTATACAAACAGTACTATTTCTGGTAACTTTCCCACAAATGGAACAAAAAGTATCTCTGTGAAAATGACATCAAAGTCCTGACTTCACAGGGCATCTCTGATTTTTGTTAAAATCACATTGTGTTAACCACCAAAGGGAAGAGTTTTCTAACAGCTGGTCTGATGGACACTCAACTTTTTCTCTATAGAAAGACTTACTCTTGGTTCACTAAGGGCAAATCATGCCTAATAAATTTGGTGACCTTCTGTGAAGGGGTTACAAGGTTTGTGGATAAGATGTCCCCTACCTGGACTTGTGCAAAGACACTGTCCTGTACAACATCCTTGTCTCTAAATTGGAGACACATGGATTTGATGGGTGGACCACCCAGTGGATAAGGAATTGGCTGGATGGCTGCACTCAAAGTGTTGTGGTCATTATCTAAATGGACACCAGAGGTGATTAGCATTCCTTGGGGGTTGGTATTGGGACTGGTGCTGTTTAACATCTTTGTCAGCAACATGGAATTTGGATTGAGTGCACCCTCAGCAAGTTTGCTTTGGGCAGCCTGGTCTAGTGGAGGGTGTCCTTGCCCATGGCAGGAGGCTTGGCACTAGCTGATCTTTAAGATCCCTTCCAACACAAACCGGTCTGTGAGTCTATGACTCTATAGAGACTTCTATGTATCATGCACTTCTGTGTATTCACTTCCCACACGACATACAGAAGAGCAACAAAAGTTCCGTGGGTCTGTGCAAGGCTTTAGCTGGCCTGTTTGAGCTCAGAGAGCTTCCATGGGTGAAAATGACTATACAACATCAACCTCTTTTTGTGGACGTGAACCAAATTACATTATACATATAAATTAGGTCACATAATTTAAGAAATGCACTAAGTATTAGCTCTATTAGCCCTGGGAGACCAACAGGATTAAACAAAGCCAAGACAAAAGTTAAATTATAAATCTGAAGAAAAAAAAATGGGAATTGTTCTATGGAGGTAGAAGATACCAGTTTTGTAACCTCTTATCTGAATAAGCACTGTGCTTCCAGGCTGAACGATTTATTGCTGTGGTCCCACTAGGAAGATCTTTTGAATTACAGGAAGATTGAAGTACCATTCAGAGACTGCTTAATAGAAAAAGCAATGGGGCAAGTCATATCACAAAAGAGGAAAATTTCAAAATTTATTTAGCAAAAGAAAAATCAATTAAGCCAATGGTCTTTCTAAGCATTTGTCTAGTCTTTTGAAAGATTAAACCTTTGTTTTGAATTCATACTGGTGTCTGGATGTGATTAATAGAGCTGAAGAAAGGGGAAGAAATCCTGTAGTCTTGCATCAAATACCAAAACCTATTGGTTTAAGTCAAAATGTTACAGAAGGTCAGCTCTTTTAGTTTTGGGATTTTTCAGGCTTTCTTAAAACTATTTGCTTTTGACGTGCTAGTTGGTGACTGGTAGTTAGGTCCAAAACTCTCCTTTCTCCAGCTAGCTAAAACTAAATTTTTATACTAAAAATTCAATTTCCTCTCAAAGACTCAAATGTTCATGAAGAAAATTCACAACATGAAATTTAAAATAATTTCTCTTCATGTGTGCTACGTATGACTATTACTCTTATAGGTCGTCCCATCTTCTCTGGGAAGCCAGCCAGCCATTCATTCTGCCAAGGGGTTATGCATAAAGGTAACTCAGATCCTAAAAAGGTTGATTACCAACCACTTGTGACCAAGCTTCTCACTGCTCTGAGTTTTAAACACACCAAAATATACTGCCTCACTCTTCACAGCATCATCAGGCTTGTGTGCTGAGTTGTGTGTTATTGGCTCATTTTTCATATTTTTGGGGTGGATCCAAGTCCAGCTGTTTTGGAGGAAGGCTCAGGCTCTCGAGGGCCATAGCAAAGTCAGCCTGAGGCACTGTCGTACAGAAAAACTAGCACAGCCTCAGCTTTCCAGTGGGTTTCCCAAAGCTTTGAGCTACTTCAGATTCCAGCCTGGACCTTCTGCCGTGTGGCAGCAGAGGGACACCCACCTGGCACCAGGCTCGGCAGAGAAGGGTTCCCTTATCCTCTGGCACCTGTGCCAGGATAAAGCTTAACCACTTCTCAGTTAAAATATTTTTCAATGTTTTGCTGCTTTCAAAAGGGCTAAATTTGGGGTTAGATGGTTAGAAGGAAAAAAGAATGTTACTGGCATCACTAAAGAGTAATTAATCTTTTATAACCTTAAAAAGGATCAGGGAATGTTTATCTATCCCTTTTGCTTTTTCCGTGGTGGAAGGATGGTGACCAGATTACTGTTGCTGGTATTGCTATACTCCACCACCCACCCCAGAGGAGAACAAAGGCAATTCTCTTCATTGTTTTCCTTCCTAATTTTGCCTTTTCCCTTAAATCAAAGTGCAAATTAAAGTATTCAAAGGTTGAGTATAATGAGGTCTTATTCTCTGCTACCTGAAGGACATAATCAGCACTTCTTGGAAAGTCTTTCACTGACCGAGGTTTTGTTGCTATGGTGACTTCTGCTACCATTTGCTTTGGTGTTTACAGTATGATGGTGTGTCAAAAGCTTTTTTTAAAAAAAAACCAAAACAAAACAGAAAAATCCACCTGTTCTCTCACCTTCCTAAAGGAGTTTTCTGCTTCCCTCTCTCCCCACTGCTCCTCTTTTACTGGCAGTTTTTAAAGGCAGAAAATGGTGTTCTTGACAAAACCTGAGTATCTTCATCCTCACTCCAGCCATTTACTTCAGGTATTTGGTACTGCAGACCCAGCCTTTCCCAGGGCACAGGTACATACGGCAGCAGCAACGTACTGCAAACCCTGAGGTGCTGGTGCAGCAAAGAAAGGGCAGGCATTTGTAGTCTTACAAAGGAAATGAAGATAGAAAAAAAAATCTTAATTAGGGAGAGAGTGTTTGAGTAATCCAGACACAGGCTCCATGAATCCAGCTGTCTTGTGAATGTATCTGTGTACTGATAGGGAGGTGTAGGTCTGATAACAGCTTTGACAGAAGTAGTGTGATGGATCAAGACCATCCTTTGGTTTCTCCTGGCATAGAGCAAGTCCTGCAAGGCATCTCTCAGTGTAAGGATTTTGATAGTAACAGTGAGGTTTTTTCCTCTGAAAAAAAAGTAATTGCACTGAAGCAATGTGCAGGGTAGAAGCAGTTATATCGATATACAATAAACATCTACTAGAAAATCCTTTCATTTCCACATAACTGACACTTTTTGGGAGAAGTAGGAAGAGAAGTAAATATGTTTTATGGCAGAAAATAACCAGAAGAAAGCACATACCAGCAAGCAGTTGGATGTTTTCTTAGATGTGCCTCAGTGCTGCACAAAGCCAGGCTAAAGGCTTCCCCTTTCAAGCCCTCCTGGGCTGCCCCAGCTGCAACATGGCATGGCCACACCAGCCCCTCTGCTGCAGCATCTGCCAGTCCCATCTCCACCATCAGCCTTGAGTTGGGGACAGCTCTCAAATAGCTCTTCCCTGGACACAGGCTCTGTTGATCCTGACCCAACCCATGGGCCCGTGGTCCAGCCCAGGTTTGGCCTGTCCCTAAGGCATGTCCCTCTGCCTCAGTCACCGGCCTACTTGTTCCTCTGCAAACTCACTTCTTCTGAGGCAGTGTACAATTTAGTGATGTGCAAAACTTATTCCTCCTCCAAACTGCTGTAGTTACTCTGGCCAATTGCTCTAAAAGCAGCTCTTCACCACAGCAAATCTTTCTGATTATTTTTTTTTTCTAGGTTACCTTTCAAATGTCAGTATCCACCTTGGGGACCGGATTAAAAAAACCCCACAACAATAACCTAGTACAAAATGCATAACATCATGGGCAAGATTCAGAATGCCTGCAGACATAATGCTGAGCTGATCAGTCACTGCTGTGTCGCCTCTGGCCTAGGGACTGCTCGTGGAAGGGACTTGTGGCTGCTTGTACAGGTAGGTGAGAATGCCAGGGCACTTCCTATCACAAGCCTACCCCAGCTCTTGGGCATAACTGCCAGCACTCCTCTTAGAGGCTGATGACCTTTTCTCCTTCTTCAGAGACACAGATTGTGACAGTGGGAAGCTATTGCTCCACTTAAGGGAATTTTTAGGACCAAGCCAGTGAGCACATCTAAGACCAGAGGATCTTCCAAGCTAGTCCTGCTGCCAACAGAAAAATTGAGCATGCAGTATCTCTTTGCTAGAGATTTTACTAGATAAAGTCCAAACTGATCCTTATACTGTTAACAAGAGAAACCCCTCCATTTCTATTCTAGAAAACCTGATGGGAGGTAATGGATGTTTTCATAGATTTAAAAATGACTGCTGAAGTAATAGGAAACAAAGGAATAGAGAATAGATTATTCTCAGAGCGGGGAGACGTTAATGGAGAGTTCAGACACCAGGGCACCTAGCATTAGAATATTTATTAATAACTTGATGGACAAAATGGGGAGCAAGTTGGCAGGCTGCAGGGAGAAGTAAGGTTGTTTCACTTCAGAGGCCACAGAGGAGAGTGACAATTAAAAAAAAAATTGCAATGATTATACTGAAGGATTTAATATTGTTGAAGAATAATGGAAATTGATGAATCCCGCCCTTTGAACTCCCAAATCACATGGAGTTTCAAGGTTTTGTCCTTTTGGAGATTACTTCTGTTTTATTACATTACTAAAGCACTCTACAGACACGGCCATTTAACATTATCCAGGTTTAATAATGTAACATTTACTATCTCCTTCTACTTCCCACTGACATGACAGCCAGGATTGCCCAGCACGTCTTCATGGACTACTTCTACCCCTATGGTGAATTCATCAGAAAGAGATATGGACACGTCCAGTAGCTACACTGTCTGTGCAGGGGCAATAATTCCTGCCAGATGGGTGGTGACAAGCAGCTGAGGAGAAGTAATATTTTTTTTGCCAGAAAAAAATAGATGTGAAATGGGATACCTGATCACACTTTAGCCAGAAATTGCTACTCAGCATTCCATAACAGGGAGGAGACTGTGTGGGATGTCTGTTTAGGATCCACATGTGAACTGACAGGAGGAGAGACCCCATACTCTGATCACACATTTGTTGTTCTCAGCTTCACCACTGCACTGCAACCACTCAGCTATTCTGAATGGGTAGAGTTTTACACCCACCCGTTTGTTGGATGAGACAAATACAGGGTGCAAAACAGAAAGAGAGGAGTCCCTTGGTTTTTCAGATATTAGTATATGCTAAAGACCTACATACTAATATAGGTCCCAAATGTTTATCTGAAAGGCTGGAGGCACAAGTGGGGTATTGAGTGTTGGTTCCCACTCCTAATTTACCTGGATTCTCATAGCGGATGAGATAGAGTTGATCCAGAACAAAACCAAATTATAAATAGTCACAAAACAGCATCTCCCAGAAGCTGGGCTGCCCAGCCAGCCTTACCAATACATAAAAGTTCTGAGTTGGTACTCTGTGATATTTAAACATCTTTCCTAAAACACTGGCTTTACTTCAACCCCAAACAGTTTTATGTTGCAGCAAGAAGTCACTGAAATGGAGTTTGGACTACCATAAATTTACCTTTTATGATAAATTTTTGTTTAAAGTTTCTGAAAAACCCCTCTGTTGACATAAGGTTTGTCAGGGAAATACTCCTAAGAGTTGAAATTTATGAGTTCATGGTTTGAGTATTAGAGCTCTAGAGGATAATCCAAGGTATTTCATGAGTAATTTGTTGTAAGTGATTATGCAACTGAGCTCAGATGTTGAAACGAAGATTAAATGCTTATAGGATTTCAACTAAGATCTTGGCTCCTAAAGTTAATATTCTACAAGACTATGCAGACACTAAGGAGGGCAAGAACCTGTCTTCTGAAGAAAGCACTGTAGTTAAAATCCTTGTTTTCAGAGGAGGCTATATTCTCTCTGTCATTGTGATGTTCAGATTATGATCCACAGATCCATCTGAGAATCCACAGAGATTTTTAAGGGAGCTGCAAAGCGTTTTATTCCTAGCAGTAAATTTGCCCTACTGAGCTTGCCATCACATTTTTTTAAGATTTCACAGATCAAGAAATACTGAAAATCACTGGTTCAGCAAAAGAAAATTAAATAAACAGAACAAATAGAAAAACAGAATAAAAAATAATCAGTTCCACACATTACTTTTTCTAAAGGAAAAAAAAAAGTATTTATATGAGACATGGTTTAAGAAAGTCAAAGAGAAAGATGGAATAAAAGTTAGCTGGCCTGTGCAGTGGCACAGTGTCTCAGCACCCTCCCAGTTTCATTTAACAATGTTAAAATCTATAGCATTAAAATCAGTTATGCTTTCTGAGCAATGCAGGGGCTTTCACAAGTTACTTTGTATCATGCCCCACTTCAGATCACTCCAACACTTCTTACTGGTTCCTTCTTCCCTGTTCTTTGTTTCTTCCTGTGATTTCCAGCATATTCCTGAATATTTGCAAACAGCAGGCCCAGCTTAAGAAGTTAGCAGCTCCTAGGTGTTCACCACTGCCTTGCAGAGGTTGTCTCAGCCAGTACCACCTCACATTCGTGCAGTCCTGCAAAAGACTGCTGAAAGGCTCCAGCTTACATCCCTTCTCCCTCCCCGCCACGCAGAGCAGGTGTGCTGCTTTTCAGAAAGCCACTTGAGAAGGCGGCAGGGTGAGCAGTGGTGGCAAGGGTGTTGATGGCCTTTGACAGGAGGTGGCAGGTGGCTTATGAGGTCATGCAATCTGTCCAGGGATGGAATAAAAATGTGGGAACATAGTTCAAAACCTATTCTTGGGTGGCAAACCAGTCCAAAACCCTGACTGCTTGACAGGCTGAGCTGAGGAAAAGAGACAGGCAAGACAGAGGGACCAACAAGATTTTTATCAGCTGGGTCGGGGCAGTGCGATGGGCAAGAGAAAACTGACTGCTGAAGTGGTGTGACATGGAGCTGGGAGGCACCCAGGGAGGGAGGATGGAAAACAAGCAGTTGGTGACACAAGTAAGAGCCATTGAGAACAATACTGCATTTGTGTCATTTCTGTCTCTAGTACTACCAAACTTTAATAGAAAAAGACTAGTTTGTTTGGGGTTTTTTTGGTTGTTTTACAGGAGGCATTTAGACATCCGCTGTTTCATCATCTTATTTTTACTGGGGTGCCTAGCCCCTTTTCACAGTATTTCAAGCCCAGAGTTAAATCCTTCTTCCAATGTGGTAAACTAACAGCCTGTTCATTGCCTGGAAAGTCTTTGTCAGCTGCCCACATAATCTTAATCATCAATCCCCTTGCTATTCCTCACCTCATAACCTATTGGCTTCACCCATATGACAAACAAACATTCTAACAGTTGTGGCAAATGAGAGGGAAACTCATTGGAAATGTGTAAATTAACTAACAGAAAGAAGCAATACAAACCAAGAGTTATCTTTTAACTCTACTGCATTAAATGACAGAAAGAGAGAAATATTTTTAAATAAACAAACTTTTCAAAATTTAAACTTCTAGGTTTTGCAGAAATAAAACCAGAACATCCTTTCAAATGCAGATGTCCTCTCTGTTCTGGAACATCCTTTAGAAAAAGGAAAGTATTTCAAACGACCACTTCTTTTCCAGGTAAAGCAAGGTTTACTAGCATTTTCATTGTAATGGCTGTGATCTTCACCTGAATTCCTGAATCCCAATTTTACAAGTTACAGGGAAATGAGCAGGCACCCCCAGTGCCAGGCAGCACCTAAAAACTAAGGCATGAGCAGAACCAATGTCCTACTAACAGAGGAAGTTCCTGGCTGCCAGAGATATCTTTCTGCCTACAACAAAAAAAGAGTGAGAAAAGACTCCAACTCTAACACTGTCTATGGTTTCATCTTGGTATCTGCTAGCAGGTGGGCTGAAGAGGGCATTGCCTTCAGAAACAAGGGAGTGATCTGCAGCAGCTGTTAATTAGCACAGCCCTTCTCTCCAGAATGATGAAAAGCACAAAATGACACACCGACAATAGCAATGCAACAAACGTTTAGCACAAGTTGCTTTTTTAAGTAACCATCCAAAATAAATCCTTAAGTTTGCACATCAAACAACTACTAAATTTCATATATGAAAAGCTATAAACAAGTAGAATAAGAAAATATTATTCTGAGAAGAATAAAATAAAATTTGAGAATAACCTTATCCTGAAAATTATAGTTTTCTCCTGTAAGAGAGGTTTTAGAACTCAAGAAGCACAATAAGTTTATGATTGGATTGTTGTAGAAAAACTATTTCTAGAAGATAATAAAATTATCACGAACAAAAAACCCCATTTGTTTGATCTAAAATGTCACTGAACACTCCACTAATTCTGTTCTTGAGCATTTTCAGCATCTTTAATTATCCAAACAGTCAGGTTGTTGTTGTCTAATGGTGCATTGTCTTAACACATTATGTTTTGGAATTAAGTAAAAAGCATTTGACAATTATGTGTCACCAGGAACATTAAACTCTTGCCATGTAGTTTAAAATTATGTGTTTCAGTGCCAGCTAACGACATTCCAAATTTATAAATTGGATCTGAGAACATAGAAATGAAAACTGTAATAAAGATTTGTCACTGGCAGACAGAGACTCCAGTGCCTTTCCTAGCTCCAAACACATGAAGACCACAGAATCAAAATATGGTTGAGGTTGGAAGGCACCTCTGGACATCTACTCCACCACACCGCTCCAAGCAGGGTCAGCCAAAGCAGGTTATTCAGCATCACATCCACTTGAGTTTTGAGTGTTTCCAACAACAAAGACTGCACAATCTCTCTGGGCAACCTGTGCCAGTGTTGGACTACCCTCAGAGTAATTATTCTTTTTCTTATTTTCAGATAGAACCTCCTGAGTTTCAGTTTGTGCCCACTACCTCTTGCCCCATCACTGGGCTCCACTCAGAGCAGTCTGTCTCCACCTTCTCTACTCCATCCCATCAGATGCTTAAACACATTAGTAAGGTCTACCTGAGCCTTCTGATCTCCAGGTTGAGTCATCCCAGCTCTCTCAGTCTCTCCTCACAGGACAGCAGTTCTAGTGCCTTAACTGAGGGTGCCTTCTCTCCCATCTCCCAGGTAATTAACAAAGATATTAAATATTATTGCCCCTGAGATCAAACTGTGGGGCACAGCACTAGCAATTTGCCTTCAACTGGACCTTGTGCCATTGACCATAATCCTTTCAGCCTTGCAGTTCAGCCAGTTTTCAGTCTACCTCACTGTCCATTTGTCTAGTCCGTATTTCATCAGTTTGTCTATGAGGGTCTTAGGGAACAGAAAGTTGAAAGCCAAAGAAGAACAACATCTGCAGCTCTCCCCTCATCCACCAAGTGGGTCACCTCATAGTAGGATGTCAGGTTGGTCAGGCACAATGTATCCTTTCTAAACCCCTGTTGACTACTCCCCACCACTTCCTCATCCTTTGTATGTTTCAAAATAATTTCCAAGATTATTTGCTATATCACCTTCCCAGCAATTGAGGTGTCATCTAATTCCAGTAGAGGTCTTGTACTGATCTTTGTAGATATAAGAAAGAATAAAGGGGTTTTCCATAGATCTCTCTTTCCATATTTACAAACCCAGATCTCCCATTACCCAAATCTTTCCATTTTGAAATTCCTCCTAGTTCTCTGGAAAACACCAGAACCTGTGGGCTTTTCACTTCCTCTCTTAATTCTTCCAAAATGCATTGTCTTCATTTCTGTTTAAACTCCCCTCTCACTTCTTCCTATCATACTCCTCTAATCCTCCCCAATCCAAGACTATAGCCAAAAGGTCCTCAGCATCCTTTGCACTAAATTACCCCAGTATAACCAGTCCTTCAGCTACCAGAATGGAATTCAACCACAACCCCACAATTTCTACTAGAAGAAACCTGAAATATAACTAGAATAAGCCATATTAACCCACAAAGCAAAATACACTACATCAATAAACCAAATAAACTCTAAAATTTTCCACTGGGATAGAAGGCCCAAATGATGATATTTCAATGTATATGACACCAGGCTCTGCTCTGAACATCTGTAACATCACAGCTGTTCTCAAACAGCAGGTAAAATGGCAGTTAGATGACCACAGTCCCAGGGAATGAAAGATAGTAATCAGTAGATTGATTTCTAGCAATGAAGCCAACTACATTACATAGTGTGTCACATATTGGACTGGTTTGACTTATTTGGGAATAATTCCAAAACACTAGGATGGAATTCTTCTCTAAACATGAATTTAGGAATTTATTCCTGTGGGGGATGGATATTACCATGTCCCACTGAGACTTGCATGTCAAACCAGACCCTCAGAATGGCTTTTTGGTGGAGCATGATCTCCCCTAGAACACAACAGACATCTCTATTACATGAGAGTAGATAGACACTACCATGTAAGACATTGCAAACAATCTTGCAACAAGTTCATATGATCACAATCAAAGATTCAGTCTTTATATTTCTCCATAATCCTTCCAAAGAAACATTAATTACTCTACTGCTATTGCCAAGTTACACACAGCTCAACGGCAATTCTGTATTTACAGTGACTGACTAACCTTTCACCAACCCATGTGCTCCACACTGCTACTGCTACAGCCTCATTCTGTTGTCGTAGTTCTGTGAAAACAAGTCCCTAGATTTGTTTTCACTGTTCATTAGTGTATTTATGAGAGTGCTGACCCGAGGATCCTAAATGAAGATGTTTTAGTAGTAAGTAGGGCAAGTAACACATACATTATCTAATAAATATTTTAATGTCTTCCAAGGACAGAGTACTGCATATTCTCTATGCTAGGATTTATGATTTTCAGAGAACTACTGTTACTTTCTCAGCCTAACCGAGCCTTGGCTTCCAAAGCAGTATCACTGAGCAGATGGCGTGAAGCCCTGTTTGACATCCTAACCTGAATCAAAGCTGTTAGCTCATCCACACATCACAATAACTTTCTGTGTTATAGCTGTGCTGAAAAATCCTGCTTTCCCCTCAAAGCACTTACAGCCACAGGCCAGCCACACACATTTCATCAAGGAATGCTACTTTGAAAAGTACTACTGGAGGAAAAGATTTTTGGGAGTCTGTATTTGTAGTGGCTCTTTAAATTTAAACCAGTATGAGAATTTAGTCTTACAACATTTTAATTTCTTACTCCTGTAGAAACTAGGGTAACTCACAGTCTTTCTAACCAGCTGGGAGCCAGATTCAGATTCTCTCTCGAATGCAAAAGGAGACACTGATCAACTTTAAATTTTGCAACTCTTTCAGGCCATCTTTAAGGAATAAGTGTCTACAGTGAAAGTAGAGAAATTCATGTAGAAACTAAATACGCTGCCACTACAGGCCTGTCTCATAGGCATCCATCTGACAGGAGCTTTTTTTTTGGCATAAAATTGCAGTAGATTTGAATGCTAAAATCTATTTCTTTTTCCCCATGAAATTTATACCATACGATGATGTGACTTTTGGACATGAATCTACACTTTTCAGTGGAAAGAGATTGCAGGTGACCTGCTTTTAGTTTTATCATGGGATAATTAACGTGCCAGCAACACTTCTGTACAGACTTGCAGAGCAGGAGTACTATGGATTTTACTGCAGACTTACTTGAGAATCGCCCTCAGCCTATGCTCGATGTCCTTAGCTGCTCTGCAGCAAACTTACAGTGCCTCTTCCCACTAAGCCATTGGGGCAACATAGATGCCCCATGTTACATCACCTGCCATAAAATCACAGGGTTGGCTTTTTTAAGCAGTGAAACTGGAGTAACTTGAAAATCGTCATTTGAAGACTTTCTTAGTATCTTTTTATATTCTAGATTGTATCGAGAATATACTATTTATTGTATATAACTATATATAAAATATAATAATACACATTATATCTATAGGGTTGCATGACACACACAGTGCTGTAAAATCCATATCCTAAATTAAAAATAAAATTACCAGATAATGAAGATAATCTCAGCAATGCTTCATAACCCAGTGAATAGCTTCAGACATTCTGCTATTCAGCTCAGAATTCAGAACACCTCAGTCATTCATCAAGTCATGGTACAAAAAAACCAGACTTGAAATATTTTTCATAACAGGTATTAATGTGATTTCTTTATGCTTGCTACAGAATGCTACGTTAATAACTTCTGTGACAGCATTTTGACAGCAGCATATAAATATATGTTACACATTCCTATTAATAATGGCATCTAACAGCACACAGGTGGTAAGGAAAGTCTATAGGTGACTAGCTCTCACCATGAATTCCAGTTTCAGCATCACCGTTCCAGCTTTCTTTTTTCTGGTCTCTTGTAATTTCCCTGCTTAGGACAGCACTAGTTTCATTACTAAAACCCTCTCACTTTCAAAGAGCTCAGTTCAAACTTCTTGATATCAATTGTGTCAGAACAGAATAGGTTTCCTTCATTCTTTTCCAAAACTTTCCTGAATTGCCTATGATAATTTTCCCAAAACCAGCTGCATTTCCTCTATACTTGCCTCTATTGTTGTCAAAGTGCTTTGGAGTCTGTCAGGACACTATGACTCTTGCTTATAACAGAGATTTCCATAACTCCAGTAAATTATGGTTTGGTTTTTTTTTTTTTTTAATTCAATAGCACAAAAGAACAGTAGAGGGGGGAAAAAGGTATTTTAATTACCTCTGAGTTATGTTTGTGGGAATTAAAGAGCAGTTGTACTTTGAAGTGTATCTCTGTGAAAGTGGTACTTGGTAGTAACACGTGACAGTGCCTCAGTGATTTCAGCCCTGAAAGCCATCACAAGGCCTGTTCCCTCTTGCTTTAATTCCCTTATGTTTGTGGGAATTAAAGAGCAGTTGTACTTTGAAGTGTATCTCTGTGAAAGTGGTACTTGGTAGTAACATGTGACAGTGCCTCAGTGATTTCAGCCCTGAAAGCGATCACAAGGCCTGTTCCCTCTTGCTTTCAGGACATACTGGTAATGACCAGTAACACAAACTGTCATTAAAACTTTCCACTCTTTTGTTTATGTGGCTGAACTTCTTCACAAGCTGTACCGAGTCCCCCACGCCAGTGGAAATAAGCAGAAGACAACACGTTGGTAGGACATGGAAACAGGCATAGCATCCTGGTTTCAGCTGAGATAGAGTTAATTTTCTTCATAGCGGCTGGTGTGGGGCTGTGTTTTGGGTTTGTGCTGGACACAGTGTTGATGATGTAGAGATGGTTCTGTTATACAGAGATGTTTTTATTACTGCTGAGCAGCACTTGCACAGAGCCAAGGCCTTTTCTGCTTCTCACACCATCCCACCAGTGGGATGGCTGGGGGTACACAAGGAGTTGGGAGGGGACACAGGTGAGATAGCTGACCCCAACTCACCAGAGGGATATCCCAGACCATATGACATCATGGCTCTACATATTAAGCTGGAAGAAGAAGGAAGGGGGGAATGTTTGGAGTGATGGTGTCTGTCTTCCCAATTAACCGTTACATATGACAGAGCACTGCTCTCCTGGGGAGATGGCCAAACACCTTGCCTGCCCATGGGAAGGGGTGAATCAATTCCTTGTCTTGCTTTGCTTGCACACACAGCTTTTGCTTTCCTTATTAAACTGTCTTTATCTCAACCCACGAGTTTTGTCACTTTCACTCTTTGGATTCTCTCCTGCAAGTCACTGGGGTGGGGACTGAGCCAGCGGCTGTGTGGGGCTCAGCTGCCAGCTGGGGTTAAACCACAATGCACAGGTTTAGCATCACTATTTTACCTCCAAATCAAGACCTGCAAGAGCTGTACAGAATAGAGTAGGATTCAGTTTTCCCAGGTAAATGCACTTTGTCCTAGCTATGCTGGGTAAGTACCATCCCTGCCAGCACTTATTTCCCTTCCATATGCTTGTGATATGTTTGACCCTGGCTGGAGACCAGGTGCATCCCAAAACCACTCTATCACTCTCCTCAATTCAACAGGGGAGAGAAAATAGGACAAAAGGCTTGTGGGTTGAGATAAGGACAGGGAGAGATAGATAATTACTGTCACAAGCAAAACACAACTCAAAAACCCAAATCTAATTTATTACCAAGCAAAACAGAGCAATGAGAAATAAACCCAAAACTTAAACCACCTTCCCCCCACCTTCCTCCAGAGCTCAATTTCATTATGGATTTCTCTGCCTAGTCCTGCCTGGGGAATAGGTGTTGTGGTCAGTTCATCACACATCTCTCCTGCTCCTTCCTGCTCAGGAGGAGGCTCCTCACACTCTTCCCCTGCTCCAGTGTGGGGTCCCTCTCATGGGAGACAGTCATCCATGAACTTCTCCAACATGAGTCCTTCCCACGGGCTGCAGTTCTTCATGAACTGCCCCAGCATGGGTCCCTTCCACAAGGTGCAGACCTTCAGGACCAGACTGCTCCAGAGTGGGTCCCTCAAGGTGTCACAAGTCCTGCCAGCAAACCTGCTTCAGCCTAAGCTCTTCTCTCTACAGGGCCCCAAATTCTGCTAGGAGCCTGCTCCAGCATGGGCTTCCCTCAGGGATACCCACCTGCTCCAGTGTGGGGTCTTCCATGGGCTGCAGGTGTATTCTGCTCCACCATGGTCCTCCATGGGCTGCAAGGACACAGCCTAGTCTTTTCCAGGGGCTGCAGGGTAATCTCTGCTCCAGTGACTGGAGCACCTCCTCCCCCTCCTTCATCACTGACCTGGGTGTCTGCAGAGTTGTTCCTCCCACATCTTCTCACTCTTTCTGGATGCAAAACCTGCTCTTAGTTTGTTTGGTTTTCTCGTTCTTAACTATGTCATCCCAGAGGCGCTACCAGCACTGCTGATGGGCCTGGCCTTGGTTAGCAGTGGGTCGGTCTTGCAGCTGGCTGGCATTGGCTCTGTCAGACACGGGAGAAGCTTTTAGCAGCTTCTCACAGAAGCCACCCCTGTATCTCCCTGTTACCAAAACTTTGTAACACAAGCACAAAATAGCATGGACTGACTGAAATACTGAGCGTAAAATGCCAGTTCTGTTCAATTTGCTTTATACATCTAAAAAAAAGGAAAATGATTAACAACATTCCCTTTGCTTTTCTTACAGATCTCTGCAGTGAAATACAAAGGCATTTGGTGAGACCTCCTTTTTTACCTGCTTCTGCTTAGTTTAAGATATGTATGTGATATGAAAAGAGAGCTAGTAGGAATAGTTTGAAAACCAGTGGTCTAGATTTTTTTAGATGGTGGGAGTTCCATTGCATTCCCATCTTAACTTTTCTGATCAGAAATCTCATTTTAAAATTCCTGAATACTAGCTGGTTTCTGCTTCTTCTCATAAAATGATGGTTTTGTTTTAATATCTGGTTTCCTCTGCCACAAAAAAATCCTCTCATTTATCTAGACATTTACTTAAGTTTACATCTTCCTGCCTCTAATTATACAGAGAGAGAGAATAAACTCAGTTACTTAGAGCTTCACCAGTGCCTAAAATCTTTCTTAGGCAATTCTGTTTTGACTGAAAATGTTTAGCCCTCATTTTTCAACATTCTCCTTATACTGATCCTGCAGAGCTGACAGTATTAGAGGACTCTATCTAGATCTTAGAAGGAACTTCACTGTAGTATTTACAGCAATGGAAAAAGAAACAATGTGAAATGTAGAAACGTGGCTGATTCTCACTGAAGATCCTGTGAAGTTACAGTAGCTTTTCTCAGTCCTACTGGAGTTGTGACATCATTTCTAACTTTGGTTTAAAGAAGATTTTCACAACTATGTTGCTTTTAAAAATGTAATGAAAAATTGTTGCTAATTCTTGTGTTTGGAATCTTGTATGTAAAATAATAAATTTAAAATCCATCTAGATGACAATAGCGGTGAGATAGTTGTGTAGAAAGTCCTATATTTCATTTTACATTTTTAATTATCTGAAAGGTAGATTTTTATTTAGCAGGACAAGCCCACTCAACTATGGAGCTATCTTGCCAGAGTGTCTGTATTCTACTCTGAAGATGGCTTGTAAATTGTCAAGTTGGAGTCGGGACAAGATCAGTGTAAAAGTCACTAGGTGTTGGAAATCCTGAGATCCGTGTCTCTTCCTCCAGAAACATTTCTCCCCTCTGAAATATTCACTAAACAGCCTTTCCTTTGAGAGGACTTTTGCAGGAAAAGGGAGAATCTGAGTGAGACTTTTATGCCCCAGAGACTCCTGGCTTGTTGCAGGCATATTGAACTCAGAAGGCTATGTGTGCCTCTGCAGTATGTGTATTAGAAGTGTTCCCATAAGGACAGAAATAAAGACTAGCATTTATGGAACAGCTGTTGCCCAAGTTGCTCAGCATAAATGTTAAAGATGATCCACTCAAGCATGCTGAAAATCAGGTCCCCTTATGAAAGCAAGTGGTGAGAAATAATATAGGAGAAACCATGGTTGTCTCCTACGCATGGTAGACTGAGCAGGAAGTATGAAGAAAGCAGAGAGAAATAAAAGACATCCTATGAAGGGAAAAGGTTGTTATTGCCTCAGATTTTTACTCTGCCACTAAGGAAAAACTGAGAAGGAAAACAATACAATTCTGTGAAAAAATCCTTCCTAGGATTTTTACATATACCCTGACCATAGGTAGTCTTACTGAGAAAGACTACTTTCTCAGGATCGGAAGGTTACAGATCCATTCACAGCAGGAATCTGCATATACAGGGTGAGGATCTGCTCTTTGTGACTTCAAAGCCCTTTTAAACTGATTTTTGTGTTTTCAGGAATGAAAATATTAGCAATAAAACCTCGAGATGCTAACGGTTTTCTTACACTGAAATATACAATCAGCTGTTTTAAAGAAGTGTTTTCTTACACCCTTTGAGGCTTGTTAGACTGATGTGTACTTGCAATGCACAATGAGCACACGCTCAGCAAGCAACTTAATTGTTTCCTTTCAAAGAAAGATAAATACTGTGAAAGTGAGTATTTAGAAAGAAGGGACTGCATGCTCCCAAAGTGGCGCTCACATCCACTCTTTTCTAGCATATTCTAGGTGCAAAGGCAGCATCTCATTCATATTAACTCGGCTTTGCAGGTCTTCAGTCTTTTTTATCCATTCTTTGCATGGCTAGTACAGCTTTCCCCACTCCTTGAAATCCAGGTGGCTGTTCCTTGCAGTTCCAAAAAGCTTCCGTACATTCACCTACTCACACAGAGCTCCCTGCAAACGAGGTCAGAGGAAATAACAGCACTGTGCCATTGCCAGTGCTGTCAAAAACATTGTGTGAAGCCTAAAACATTTATTTAAAATACTCCATCTTAAGTTATTAATACTGAAAGCATGTTAAATGACTAAGACATTCATGCAGTAAATTAGGTCCTTTGTGTTTGATGGAACTATACATGTGTGTACATGTTATTAAGATAATAACCTTAATTGCTTTTCATCATTTGTACAATTTTACTGTTTGCACTAAATTCAGCTGTGAAAATAAAAGGAGATTATTTAGGTTCAAGTTCTAGCTATAATGAATTAGCACAATGCTGAAATGTTCACATCACAAGCACAGCAGAGAACTTGTACCCAGTAAAAAGACTTTTAAGTTATTTATGAATATATTTCTATTAGAAATTCTAGTATGGATCCTGAACTGGAACATAACCTTCCTTCCATCACAATGAAAGAAAAGGAACAATAAGACACATGCACACATATATATGTGTCTTATATATACACCACATTATTTTCTGTATATTTGAAAAGGAGACCTAAATAAAAGCAGACATCTTTCCTTATCCTAACATTAGGAAATGTGATGCAGTTCAACCAGGTCCTGATTTTGAATGCATTGCTGCATACAAAGGAAGGGAATTGCCATCTGTTTTCTGGTAGACTTTCTCCACATTACAAAAAACCACTGTGGTTCCAATTTTGTTATGGTTTTGGTGGAACTGACAATACAACATCAAACTTATTCCTGGGCATTAACAAACCAAACAGCTTTTACTAGGATCCATGCCTCACATGTGCAGTACACAGTTCTCATGCCTCACATTTGTGTTTTCACAGTGCACTAATAAAAACAGTTGCCTTTTAACCTACAGCATAAATAGAAATACTACATTTAAACGTATTTCATACTGCTTAGTGGCAGATATAATGGGGTTTTTTCCTCTCACTTATGATTTGTGAGCTGCTAACACAGTCCTAAAGGTCCACTGTGAAACTTGCTCTTGTTAAGTGCCTATCAGAAGTAAAAGGCTTTTGACAATGGGGCTTTTACATGGATTTCCTGAGAAAAAATGGTGCTTGGGAAGGGGGCTTGGGCTTGTGAAAGGAATCACAGATGGCATTACCCATCAAATGCATCAAACCCCTCAGAAAAATGTGACTGAAGGTTTGACTGAATATTGCAGTGTGTACGTCAGTTCCTGCCAGCTGCAGATCTGGTTCACTCACACTGATTCAGGCAGCAGAGGAATAAAACCTTCCTACAAGCTGAGCTACCTAATACACTGTCCTGGCTTCATCTGAGATGGAGTTAATTTTCTTCCTAGCAGCCAGTATAGCGCTGTGCTTTGGCTTTAGCATGAGAGGTTGATAACACATTGATGTTTTAGTTGTTGCTAAGCAGTCGGGGACTTTTCAGCTTCTCACACTGCCCTGCCAAGGAGAAAGTGGGGGCACCTGAGAAGCTGGGAGGGGACACAGCCAGGGCAGCTGATCCAAACTGGCCGAAGGGACATTCCATACCAAATGATGTCATGCTCCATATATAACTGAGGGTTGGCGTCAAGAGGCAGGGCAACTTTGGGTGGTGAGAAATTGGGCTGTTCAAAGTATTAATAATAATAATAATAACAACATCAACAATAATAATATCCTCTTCCTTTTCTGTCCTATTAAACTTTCTGCATCTCACCCCACAAGTTTTACCTTTTTTTTTTTCACTTTTGATTCTCTCCCCCATCCCACTGGGAGGAGGGGAAGTGAGCGATAGTCTGCGTGGTTGTTTAACTGCCAGCCAGGTTAAACCATGATTCACATTTACAAGAAATGTTTAGTAAACTAATGAGCACTTCTCACTAGAAAACCTTAAAATAGAGCCAGAAGGTTGTTGCTTAGATGCCTAAGCAGTTCCTGATACAAGTCAGAAATTTAAATGAAACTTTGTTTGAAAGCATTAGATGAATCAGTTACAGCCAAGCAGATTTAGAAAACAATTTCACCATTGGCAAGTCAAAGGCAGGGAGCTGGATGGCTTTTGAATCTCAGATTTTGTTCTTTACATGAAGAAACTTTTGTATAGAGAAAAGTCTTAGGGCTGAATTTAAGATGACAGTTGCTATACATCAGCCCAACATAATTTTATCACAGTTCATTTATTTTTGAATTCCAGATTTTATTTCATAACTTCTCACATAATCAAATAGTTGATTAGAATTTCACTCCTGATATGAGTTGTTATGATTGACAGGTCTTATTTATATTGAAAATCCTGCATTGAGAGTTGCAAAGTCCATGAGAATTTATGATGAATGTGGCTATATGGGCATCTTTTTAGCACAGCATTAGAATTCCTTCATTAAAGAAACCTTAGGATGAGAAACTGGATAAAAATCTGGTGAACAAAGAGCTGCATGTATTTTTTTCTATTTGGTTAACATGATGACACTAGACCAAATCCTTCAAATTTCAGCTAATTTGTGCTTGGTTTGTGGGGTTTTTGGGGGTATTTTGTAAGAACCAATAAAATTGCAAAAAATAAGGATTGGAAAATGCACCTGAAAAAATGTGTATGCAAAGTACTGATGAAGAACATAAAAAATTTTTTAATTTAGTTTCTCCCCTTCACCCAACGTTCAGCAGTGTTTTGGTGAAAACTTGGCACCGCTCCCAGGTTAGGATTTCACTTTGATTTTGTGAGATTTGCAGCTTTGCTGATGTTTGCCTCTCCATCCTTCTGATGCCTGGGCAGTGGTGCCGTCACCATGTGCTGAACACGCTCTCCCCCGTTCCTGGAGCACAGAACAAGGGAACATACGTCGTACCCACATGACAGCAGGTACAGTTGTAGGAAGTTACTTGTGCTGCTCTTCACCTTTCACATAAGTGGATAATAGACAAGGTAACATGAAGCAGCTGCCAAATCAGTGCAGCTGTGCAAAACCAGTTCCTGGAGGACTCTGCAATGCAAAAATCCCTTCACACAGTTGGCTGCCACTACATTTGCCATACAGTTCTCAGGTACAAACTGTGTGGTCTTTCTCTCTCCTCTTTTTCCCTTTCAGTGGCCATAAAGATAGTGCAACAAATACTTGAAATACAGCTGACCTATATATACAATTGAAATGTGTTACAGATTTATTTTTTTTAAGGACAGGTTGGATGAGGTACTTAGGGACATGGTTTAGTAAGTAATACAGGTGGTAGGGGGACAGTTGGACTAGATGATCTTGGAGGTCTTTTCCAACCTTAATGATTCTATGGTTCTAAAAAAAATAAGCTATTTCTTCTTCTCTAGAAAATTATTTTAAATTAATTTCTACTCATTCTAAAGCACTTAGAGGTTTCCAGAAAACATTGTAATTAAACAAAAAAACCCCTCCAAAAATAGAGATGAGAAGTAACTTCTGTGGTTCATTGCTTTTTAAAAAAATTCATTTATATTTTTGATCCATTTTTTCTACTATCCAGACTCATCTATAAATCTCCAGTGCAGGAACCTCATCTTACTCTGTTTATGTAAAGGACCATCTCATAATAAACACTCAGACTTAAAAAGAGGAATACAAAAAAATGGAAATTTTGTGAAGAAGTGTCTGTGATCGCACTGATATCACCACACATTTAAATTAGTTTGGCAATTATTTTGGGAAGAGCCCAACTGGAATAATCATCTGATGTATTTTACTTGTGTGCCAATTATTTCACAGATTTCTGCCAGTTATTCTCACCCTATATGGCAAAGTAATTTATCTTGCTTATTGGACACAGTTAAATATGTCTATCAGTATCAAATCAACTGCTCCAGGACGCCAAGGAGGATTTGGTCTGTATCATGGGCAAAGTTGACAAACAGTTAGTTCTCAATTGTCACTTTCTCAGTTTTCATAGATAAAAGATGACTGTAAAATCATCCCTAACTTTCCTGTACCCAGGATGTCTCAGAGTATTGTTTGCTGCAAGGCTGTTTCCTCACAGAAACTCTTTGTGGTGATGGAACTTACCAAGTGATGTGTGAATAGAATTCTGCCCGTTCAATGTGGAAACGGTGTTGTTGCCATATTAGTTCAACAATTCACCCTGGTGTTTAAATAGGAAGCTAAATGCCATTCCCCACCTGCCAGGGCAAACTGGCTGGAGGCATTTACAGCACAGATAACAAACACACACCATGGGAGAGAGAAAATCTTGACTTCCAGGTTTGCCCCAGATGATAACAAGACCTGTCTGCTACCTGGGAGCCAGGGACAAAGGCAGGCATGAAGATCCACAGGCTGCAAAATAATTTGACAAGAGCAGAAAGACCATCTCAGTAATTGCTGCTGACACCAGTTCTAGCCACTGTTCTGCATGCTTGTGCTAAAAGGGCTGTCCCTTGCCTTGAGGAGGTTGATTCGAAGGCAGTTCTCTGAGAACCCCAGCACGTTATTTCATCATCCAGCTTGTCAACTCAGTGATGAGAAAGCTGTTGCCACTTATTTCAGTGAAAAACAGAGCCACATGTTGATGACATTGCAACCTCATCACTCATCCTAGACTCCCTCTAATGACCTGACCACAGAGGAAGAGTGGTGGCAAAACTGCAGTGGGGAAAGTATAGAGGGAACCTTCATCATATGCTGCTTCGATTTTCCTGAAAATCTGAACTAATATTCTTGCAATTTCTCCCCCCAACCTAACTAGTGACAACAAGTAATTTCCTGAAATGCACACAAAAGAAACAAAAGGGATACTGTTAAAATGAAAAAAGTCTAATGCAGAGACATTTAAGAGGAAAAGCTGCAAAACCTTCCTACCAATTATGCTGTTTGTAGAAGGGAAGTTACTATTCCTTGTTCCTTAGTAATCCAGGCACAGCTAATACAATTACACATTTTGCATCTAATAATAACTTCTGGCTTCAGCTACTTTAAAAACAATGCTTTTATTTAAAGAATAGACAAATCATTAATTTAGGTGGAAAAAAATTAACTTTTTCCACATCTTTAACTTTTCAAAGTTATCAGTTCAAAATTAATTGACAAAAAGTTACTAGGAACCAAAAAGCAGCTTCAGAAATATGCAAACAATGTTTATGATATAATAACACATCTGAGGATGTTGCTAATGTACAGGACTGTACAGCGGATCCCTTCAGGATGAAAAAAATTTCGAATGCAAAAAGTGACCACAGAAGTTACCTACGAAATCCTACGATGCGTCTGCACCAGCCTGATACCCAGTGTGTCTCACAGAGACGCACACCTCAGAGTGGGCATTTGGATTCTCTGCACAGAGCCAGGGATGGGAGTTGCTCTTCGTGGCAGCCTCGGGCTGGCACTGGCAGCTGCAAACACCTGTGCTACACACAGAAGCAACTCCCGTGCAGGCAAACCGCGGCCTTTGCCGCCCAGCGCTGGGCTGAGTGAGCGCGCATGACGGTGAGCCTCACACGCTGCGTGAGAGAAGGGACCTGCAAGCCTGGCTCAGCCTGGGCAGGCACAGAATATGTTCCTCCACACTCCACTACTCTCTGCTTGGGATACACCTGGTTCTGTGCTCGTGACAGCTAGCCCTGTCTTGGAAAACAGCTGACAGGGCTGGTATTTGAGTACAACTTCCTCGTGTTACGTCTGTCGTACACAGAGAAAACAGGGGAACAAACTAGGTACATACATTTTTAAATCCCCCATATTGCAAGCAGCAATTGTGAAAATTAATCTAGGGGATGAGATGTAGCATTCTGCACAGGCTGCCAGAGATCTGATAATAAAAGAACATTAGCTGCTCAGCGTAGGTGGCTGGCTTTGTTCCCACAGGCGTTCCAATATGCTTCCCATTACATTTTAATACTTCTGTTCTGTGAAGATAGACATTTACTAAGGGTTCTGAGGTTTGATACGTGGGGAGCAGGGTTACACAGCAGAAACTGTCAATATACCAGGTATATACATCGGATCTGGACATAGAGGATAGCGTTGAAGCTCCACTTGGGTGAATCAAGATTTCATCAGGACTTAACAAAGGATAGCAGTTAAAATACAATTTATAAAAAGAAGGAAAAAAGCATCAAGCATTTCTTATTTTACTATTCCCCTGAAAATACACTTTGTGAATGGCTCTACTTGTAAAGCAGATTATCATTACAAACACTCTGTTCTGTTGAGGCACCTTCTCTTGGACGGGTGCGGGGCTGAGTTAGGAGGGCACCTGCCAGCCAGGAATGCCCCTCATGAGCAGTGTGCTTCCCAGCCAGGCACGAATGCTACTGCTTAGACGCAATTTCTCCTGTATCCGTACTCAAAGGCCATTTTTTCCAGTCAAGTACAGTCTGAGTTAGGAGTTGGAAGGCACTTCCTTTGACACTCCAGCACTGCTTTTATGGGATGACTTTTCACAACCTTGCACCTTTCTTATTTATTGTTCTCAAGACAGACATTGTGCTGCTTCCTCTCAGAGGTTCATCTTAAAGGGAAACAGAACAAAGGTCGGTTTTAAGTTGCCTTAGTGTTGAAAAAGGCCACAATCAAAGTAATTTTCCACATTCCTCACCCAGGTATTAAAAATACAATGGCCTTTAAATAATAGCAATTTTTTAAAAATTACAATAAATTCTGGATATTTGTGTTTTCCTTTTCAACTCTCAATTTTGAAGGTTTGGTATTGTCAAATTTCTTTCTTCAGTATGAAAGTTGCAAAGTTACTCTTCTTACAAGTGAAAGCTTGGGGCTTTGCCTACTCACGCAGTCCCAGAAAGGGTCTGTCAGAAAGGTTTGAGATGACAAGATTTAATAGCACTGCTGCCAAAACTGTGAGAAGCTTTGAACTTAGTTTACTAAATTATGCTGTTGCCTTTCATCCTCTCCAAATTCCCTTGTTCTCCATCTGAGTTTTGGGGGTTTACTGGATGTCTGCTCAAAGATGCTGCTCAAAAATACACAGATGGCTGGTAGGAACTAGATCTTGCTTAAAATCTGGATTTCTGTTTGGAATTACATTATTAAATCTGGTTTTGTTCTAATTGGGGAAAAAATGTTTGAAAAGTTCACAAAAATGTTATATTCTGATGCCCTGTTGGATGATATATTTGTACACACTTAAAAGATTTTGTGAAGTAATATTTGCTTTTGTAACATCATCATTTCCTACTAGAAACAGCTTCAAGAATTTTATAAATTGGGAAAAGACCTGTAATATCCATAGAGTCGTAGAATCACAGAATGGTTTGGGTTGGTAGGGACCTCAAAGCCCATCTAGTTCCAACCCCTGTGTCAATAGCCACCTTCCACCAGACCAGGTTTGCCCAAAGCCCCATCCAATCTGGCTCTGAACACTTCCACCCACAACTTCTCTGGGCACCAAACAGAAATCTTACTCTATACAAGTTTGTACAGGTAGAGATTTATAGTCTTCACCCAAAAGAAGGGATTTAATACTGAAGTTAGAGTAGGGATAAATGGCACAGAAACAAAATTGGGAACCAGAATAGCTAAAGTTATGCTATTTCTGAATTCCAGAGAAGTACTGAAGAATATTTCTGTGTAATTTCTGATTTTGAGGAGCACAGCCATATCACACTCACAGCCTCTTTCTGGCTGGTATATTTGCAGCAAAAAGGCCAAAACTCTGAATTTTTGTAAAGTTGGTTTTGTTTTTTTCTGTTTCTTTGTTTGTTTGGTGTTTGGATTTTTTTTTTTAATTTTATGTCCTGTGAGCATTAAGTGAAGGAGATGGGGTCTGGAGTGATTATCTAATTTTTGGATTAGGGTTTTCCTGAAGGTTTTGTAAGTCATTGTAGCTCCATTAATTTCTAATATCTGAGAATCTGTATTCTTATCTCCAGATAAATATTTTTACAGTATAAAGATTTTTAAGATTTCTAACAAATAAAGGAGAAAAAAAAAGATGAGTGAAAATGCTTTTCAGTGCAAGGTTCCATTGTTGTCCTCCTTTCAAGTTCTTCCCCAAATTTCTGAGCAGCACTGACTGACAGCAATGCAGAAGGACACTGGGTAGCCAGTGCAAGCAGTTGCAAATGTCCCTGTAGCAGTGAACTGCGATGTTTCTGCTGCCACATCATGTCCCCTCTTCATCAGGCAGCTATCATGAAATCAGTCCTGAAGAATTTTTATTATGTTACAGTTTCAGAACCAGCTTGAGTTTTGAATAGAGTTTTTGTTAAAATTTTTGTTTAAAGCAAATCCTTGTCTTTCCCACTCCTATGTGAAGACTGTTGCAGGAAAATAACAATCAAGAATTCATCTAAACATAAAAGTGGGAACAAAATGTTATAGGCCATGATATTTTGCAATCTGAAAAATCATTTTAAAACTGCCTAGGCACTCTCTGTTGCTTTTATTGCTAGTTTATCTGGGTTTTTTTTCTATGCAGAGCAGAATGTCAGATTTCCTGTCATCTGTTTTCCAATAACTAAAAGCTTGGAAGTTTGTTTTACTCTATTACATCTATTCATTAAGATATAGAGAGTTTGCACTCCACAGAGACATCTGTTCAGCTATTGCGTGAATTATTTATAACCCATTTAAAGGCAGTATTGCTGTAAAATATTTAAATGTAGTTTAGCCTCTGAATCAAAGTCAATATAAAACAGACTATGTTTTCCAAAGGGAATTCCATAATACAAAGATTCCCTTTCTAGTCTAAATTTTTTCCTTTAAGATAATTTTGTACTGGGACAATACCTGTCTCTGAAGATTTTCGCAGTATAAAATGTATGTGTGTTTTATTAGGGGAACAAACCCTATAGCAGTATTAATAAAAAAGCAAACATGAATCAAACAAAACCAGGTATGTCTACGCTCACACAGCTTTTCATCATTATGGGCAAACAAGTTTCACAAAGAGTTGTCAATTTGTGTAGATTTACCTCAAACGGGGTATCTCCCATAGCAAATTATATTTCATACTGTCATGGGAGGTATTTTTACACATCCATTAACTTTTGTGAGGTTTATTTGGGATGATGACTCTGTATGTTATTATTGTGCTTCAGGAAAAAAAAAATATTCTGAATCATAAATACCGAAAATGTTTAATGGAAAACTTATGTTCCCACTCTCACCACTTTAACCACTTAACTCATCAAATTACTTATGCAAATAGTGACAACAAATTATTAGCACAGGCAGTTTTTAGAAATGTTCATTTTGCTGAATGTGGTTATGAATATTTGTAGGCTGAAAACCAAGACCTAAATAATTGAGGGGCGAGCAAAATTATACTCAATTTATTTCAAGCACTTGGAAAGCTTAGTGTTCCTTTTCTCAATGAGTTTAGAAACTCCAACAAAAATAGTAAGGTTCTATGGGTTTTTTGTTTGTAGGTTTTTTTTCAAAATGCATGCACAAAGAACTTGCCTACTGCTCTTTACAGGTATATTTTCTAAAAAAAAAAAAGAAAATGACATTAGCAAACAACTCCTATTCATTAAAATCAAGTAACTTAGTTCCAGCAAGCACCTCCACCAGCTGTACCACAGGCAAAAGCACAGCAAAGCAACAGAGGACGGTCATTTTTCACTCATTTATCTAACCCCCATCATCATTAAACACAATAGCATGGTATGGATCTACCTGGGTTGCTGGAACTGAAAAAAAAATGAAGTAGCTCTAAGGTGAGCACAGCAATTTGCAATAGCATGAATAGAATTTTTTTCCCCATCTGATTAAAACCAGATTTTATTTTTTTTCAAAAAATTACCATCCTAAATTTGGCAATATTTTAAATTGTACTCACTATTACACCACATTTAGTCTTTGACATATTAAACAGTGTAAGGATCATCTGGCTCAGAGTTCCACAAACAGGTTTTGGTAATGTCTACTGCACTGGGTGACTCATGGGGAGTTGTAAAAGTGACTCAGCCCTGGATTGCCTTGAGGCCTCATCTCCACAGGGACAGCTCATGGGGAGCTGTGTAGACAGCTCAAACTTGAGTTGTCCTGTAAACTGAGACTAAACAGGGCAGTGCTGCATCATTCAGAGAAGGAAACCTGGTTTGAGCCTTGAATTCCTTCTACAAACAATATGCCCTGAGTCCCAGTCAAGCATGTTCAGCTGCCCAGCAGTAAGATAAAGGCAACCCAGAGGGTCCCCATTTGGCTTCAATGGGCCCAGACAATGCAAAGATACACAAAAGGTAGGGCATGAGATAAGGGGGAACACTGCTGAGGACAAACGTGGAAGATGGTATTGCCCACTCTGGCACAGTCCTGCTCACTGCCACGTAGATCAAAGATATAAAAACAAATAAAAGCCCTCGGATTTGTTCTGAGAGGAGGGAGCCAATTCTCCAGCACTGCAAGCAGACCCTTGCCCCTTGACCAGGATGCTGGCCAAGGTAACGTACCGAGAGCCCTTACCTGGAGAGGGGTAAGTGAATATTCGATACGCTTTTAGGTTTCTAGTCTGGAGTGATTGACTAACACACATGTAGGATTTAATGTGCTTGTGAGCTCTGTGTTCCATGAATCTGCTGTGGTTGTAACACTGAATCTGGTGACTGGCCTGCGGCCAGTACTAGTGAGTGACGTGGCTGTTGTGGGGTGTAACGCTGCATTTCATGACTGTTGTTGGCAGTAGTGCATTCTGTGACTCTCTTGTGGTTGGGATAAGTGTAGTTGTACTTCTACCCCGCAGTAGTGCATTTCTCCATTGCATCCATAAAATCTGCAATAGTGATGTATTGAATCTGCACGTGGGCTTTAAAGAAATTATTGTTTTTGTCTAAACAAGTGTCTTTCCATCACAAAAAAGAATCTGTTTTTTTCCTAAAACAGAATTTGTTATTCTGTTACGTTTGGACCCAAATGGCACAAGATAATTTTATTTCTAAGGAGGTATTTTCTTCATTGACAACCACCTCATCAAGTATCAGCATCTCACTGTGCACCTCCCTGTATTTAAGAGACAGAAACAGGTAGACAGGGAGCTCAGAGCAGTAAGTGAGGGGGAAGGAGGGAGAGGAAGAGCAGGAGAGCATATGTGCGACTTCGCCCATGCATGCCTGACTTGCAGAGCAAAAGGGAGATGAGCTGGATGGGAGTAAATTCCACATATTCTAATATTCCCTTCTCCTACCTACTGATGAAAACCCTTCCGTGTTGCTGTCATGCTTACCACAGAGCCAAATGCATAGTCTCTTCTCAAGAGAAAAGACAATTTTTATTGCTTCTTGTTTTAATATAAAGTGAGAGCTTGGAAAAGGTCACTGTGGTTAGACTGCAACAGACATCTGGCCCCTCAGTTCCAAACCTTTCCCCAGTGCTCAGTTTGCACATATTAAGCTAAATTGTACAGTTGTATGCAAATTATCAGCAAATGTACAAAATAGCCTAGCTGATAATTTGCATAAATCTCATCCAGAAGTGCGCACGGCTTGGCAGCAGTGTCATTCCTGATAAAAATGTAAGGAAGGAGTAGGGTAAGTGAAAGCCTGCCAAGTCAAATGTGAATGGCATTACTCTCTTGGCACAAGCAGAGGTGCTTGGGATGCAAGGAAAGAAGGTTGAGAGGAACCACCAAGTCCTCTTTGCCAGGCTGAAGCCAAATGAGAAGTGAGAGCTGAGCAAACAAGAGCTGCTGGGTTGAATTCAGTTTTAATTATGCATGGAGTAAATCATGGTGTGAACAAATTCCATTTCAGCTCATAACATATATAGTCCCTTCTTCCCAATTTCCCTCTGTCAACATACCTGACAGCTGTCTAAGGTTTACCAGCATTTATCACAGTTCAAATCCTCTGTGCTTGGAGAAACACAGTGAGAAACTGCCAGAAGTTATCATCCTGCACTGTTAGCCCAGCAGATGAACTTCAGACTTGCATCATTTGTAGTGATAATGTTCTAAATCAATACTACTGGGAGCGCCTGTGACAGGCAATGAGGCAAGGAGGTACTGCTGGGAATGGATTTGGTTCAAGAATGATTTTCATACCACCAAGCTCCATTTGCTGAACATATTTACATTATTAAGCCTCTCTGTGTGTTTGGGTTTTTTGGTAGCTTACAGTCTAAACATATAGAGTGTGAATATGCCCTGCTGCAATGGGCACCCCTTATAAAAGTCTGGAATAATACAACCATGACTTGCAGAGGAAAAATCCTGCTTTTCTAAATGCCTTTATGGATGAGAAGCATCCTACAAAAAACAGTGGGACAGGTCTACATTAGCTAGGTATTGCTCTGAGAAGAAAGGTCTCGCAGCAGTAGATCAACATGGAAGTTGAAGCCCATGGCACCAATGTGGAAAGACACTGCATTGCATTGGAGCTGCAAGCATTTTCACTGCTTACAAGTCCAAGTAAGAGCCATGCAAAACCTTGCTGAAAATGTTATTTGATCTTTGGCTTACTTTTACCTGTTCAGCCTTTAGGAGTGTGTTACACTTGTGACAGAGACAAGCGGAGCCTTGCAGACTCAGACAAATACTGTTATGAAAGCAAGGTTTATTCCCCAAAAAGAAAATGCTATGCAAAAACCCTATACTCTTGGTCCCAAGAAAGCCCAGCAATAGGGCTTTTAACACAGATATATTCATTACTGTATACATCAACAGTCTGCTGGAGATTACCTATGAGAATGTTAAGTAGGGCCCAGGGAAAATGTTACATGCGGATTCTGTGGGGCAAAACTTACTCAATTTCTATTTTTTGAAAACTAAATCTGAAGAAATAAAACTATCTCAGATGAAGCACTTGCAAAAGTAGAGGGCTTTCGAATTCACAGTTCCATAATGGGCGCAAGTGAGGTTATTAATCCAGTTATAAATTTCACATTTCCTGGCATCTGGGTGGTTAACTATGGAAACTTCATTTAGCATTAACAGGAGGGGCTTTGTATGTGCGTTGTGTTTGAGTGCTCACAATGTGTTTAGCGGCTTAGGGACACAGGGAACAGAGAGCTCTGCCCTTTGGATCTTACAAACTGGTTTAGTACCAAATAGAGCAGCTAAAAGAAGGGATTTGTACCTGAGATGCATGTATATGTTCCAGGCATTCAAGGTATCTTACAGTACAACTGGAGGAAAAATGAGAAAGATCAAAGACGCATGTTGAATTCAAATTATAAGGGAGAAGTACACAGAAATTAGGTTGAGATACTAAGGTTTTAAGGGTGAAAGAAAGGGAGGTACTTCACGCCTGATCCAAATTCTTCCAGCCAAAAGTTTAGGTTCTGATTTTATAGAAAGCCTAGACTTCCTCATTTGCAGATGGGATTGTTTAAGTTAAAATAAATTTAAATATCTGGCATAAACAGATAATGCACTTACATGATGCCTTTTTTGCTATATATATGTAATAAATATGCTTCCAATCAACCCAAACAGATAGAATAACCAATACTGCTGTTTGCCAACAGTAGTATAGTATTCCGATGCAAAATATAATAAACATTTTCTATTTGGGCAGGTTAAACCAAGCCCAGAAGTCATGTGAAACTGTACAGGAGTTTTAACTTTGCAAACTACTGCATACGTAGTAATGGACAAAGCCAACTGCTTAGGGCTTCATGGAACAGAAATTCATAAAGAATAAGGCATTTGCAGGAAAAAACACTGATGTTACTGGGAACCCAAGAAAAAAGAAAGAAACAGTTAAAATTATGCTTGCATTAGACACAGTTATTAATTTGTACTTCAGGAAGTGTAGCAAGCTATGTTCCTGAACAAGATGAAGTCAATTTAAGGGCAGAGTAATTAGGACTAAACAGCTACATGTGATGGAGTGGAATCTCTGCAAAAGAAAAAATTGTACAAATTGAGAGGCTGGTTTGCTGCCAGAAACAGGATTCTCACCAGTTGACATCTGTCTTCATAAGGAATGTTGCAAAAATAATGAATCATTATTAAAAGTAGAATAAAGATTGCTGATACAGCCCTGGAGAGAAAGCAAGATGAAAAACACAGTATCTGAAGGCAACAGAGATTGCCTTGTTCAGTCACAGTGTTGTTGCCGTTTGAACTTTGAAAACTCATCTGTATTACATACTGAATTCCACCAAAAGTTCATAAACACAACTATTCTCATCCTGCAACAACTGAGTGAGAAAGCTAGCTATGATCCATCTGGAAATCACTGTCCCAGGATGTTAAGGAATGTAACTCTGAAGTAAGACTTAGAAAGTTACTTCGGTGAAAATAGCATTTGTAGGTAGAAGATCAAAGATGAATGTCACAAAGGTGACAAACAATCCAAAAGGTGAGAAACAACCCAAAGAATCATTTCTTGCAGAGAAAAGTTGCACAAATGGGCAACTGCACTATGGGAATGTTTAGAATATCACGAAAGTAATGCTATTCATAAATTCTTATTCCAGACACATCTCCTTTGCTTCTTAAGCTCACCTTAAAGTTAAAATAGAAGAATAGTAGTAGTTTGTGAAACACATATTCCATGTTTTTCAAACCCTCTTTATGTAAAAATATCTGATTTAGGCTATTATCAAAGAAATTTATAAAAAAGCTTCCATATTCTAACCTTGTTGAGTCAGGAATATTTTATTAAGCAAGCATCTGCTCAAAATGTTTATATGTTTAAGATAACCTAGAGATAAAAAATTCAAATCTCACAGGGTGCTGCTACATAGAGTCAAAATCTAAGCCTTGCAATAGGAGAAGCCTTTCTGAAGACAAGGATGATACTTCTGGAAAGAGAAAGTAGGGGTTCCTTTCTTGTAAGAAAAATTAAGCAAGGGACTGAAAGCCTTGATTTATTGACAGATTTGATTTAATCTCTTAAACAACTGACAAGTATAAACTGGTCATTTATCATCCTAAACAAGATGGAGGTTAGGTGGAGAAATATAGTGGTATTTAAACTGGATAATACAAATGAAGTACAAACAAAATAAATCATCTACTCTGTAAGGCAGATGCTGGATTGACCACCCAGATGCTGGATTGACCATCCAGATGCTGGCAACTCATCCTGCTCAAATCTCTTGTCCTACATTTCATTGGAATTGGCAGCTGTATGGGTGTACAGTCTTCCACCTAGCTCAAGAGAAAGATGGAACAGAGATATGCATGACATAAACACCTTTTTCAAAAGTAGGTCTGATGCAGTCACATATTGTGAATATTACTCGTTTCCTTTTCAAATAATAGGAACTGCCTCCAGATAGCCAAAGCTTTCCAGCTGGAAAATAAGGGGTTTATAGGGCTCAATATTGGTGCTTCTGGCCTAGTCTATAGTCTCTTTTCTTCTACGAGCATTTTAAAGTGAAATTTAGAAAAAGGGTTTAACTCTCTTCTTATTTATTATTGAGTATTCATCACTTCTGGAACAAGAGAACGCATGGGATCAAATACTTTGTCACATGTGACATGACTCCAGCTACCTCAGGAGGAACTAGACCTTCATGAAAATACAGCTTGTCCTCTGCCTCATAACTGAGGGAGGTCACACCTCTCTGACTGGCTGTCTCATTTCCATATAACAAATGATGGGTTACAGGTGCTGTAGGCCAGTGATGTCATTATGAAAGGTATTAACCTGCCAGGTGTGGCATATGAAATGTAGAAATACATATGAAAACAGCTGCTGGCCTTGAGAGAATGAAGTCACTAGACTGCTCCAGGCAACTGATGGTTTACAAATGCACAAAGCATTTTTTCCAGCAAAGCTGATAAGCAACAAAGATGAGTCTCCTTGACTGTGCTGGACCTAAGGTATCCCAGAGATACAATCAATGTACCAATTTGGGAAGTACTAAGAAAGTTCATAAAGCTGAAGGTCTAGTAATGTCACACAGCTAGCATTTTTCTTCAAATACATACTTAGAAACATGTTTTAGAGGAGCGCTTCCAATTCTTTCCAACATTACTTAAGGAGCATGTAAAATATGGAGCCCTATAGAACATTTAATTACATTCTCTGCATTTTCAACATTTGTTCTGGAGACAAACTAGACCTACTTTTCAGAGCTAATGTAATTATTACAAACATCACATTTATGGAGATGTGCTGCTGTGCCCTGTGTGATATATATGAAGTCTGAGAAAAATACTGAAGACAGACAAACAGGCTGAATTCTGGACTCCTCTGCATGTCCTCAGTAATGTGTGTAAATGATAAAAGCATCAATCTTAATGTCCTCCCTATCAGCAATATAAACCCATGTTCAATACTGGAAATTAAAATTCAAAATGTCTCCTGTGCTCAGATCCTGGACAATCAGGGTGATTTGATGGGTGATTTCTCCCAAATGCAACTGCTGTTTTCCCTGTGTAGGTTCTGCTTTGTTGTGGAACACGTTGTACTAATTTGTTACAGTGCTTTAAATTGGTTGCTGTATTATGGGGGGGGGGGGGGGGGGGCAGGGGGGGAAGTTCATCATCATGTACTGAGGAGCCACTGATCTGTATAAGGATTACTGTGCATGAATAATTTTATGGATGGCAATCACAGAATCACAGAATCACAGAATTATCAAGGTTGGAAAAGACCTAGAAGATCATCCAGTCCAACCATTCACCTATTACTACTAGCTCCCACTAAACCATATCCCTCAATACAACATCCAGTCTTTCCTTGAACACCCCCAGGGTTGGTGACTCCACCACCTCCCTGGGCAGTGCATTCCAGTGCCTGACTACCCTTTCTGAGAAGTAGTGCTTCCTAATGTCGAGCCTGACTCTCCCCTGGCGCAGCTTGCTACCATTCCCTCTAGTTCTGTCACTGCCTACACGGGAGAAGAGGCCGACCCCCAGCTCACTACAACCTCCCTTCAGGAAGTTATAGAGAGCTATAAGGTCTCCCCTAAGCCTCCTCTTCTCCAGGCTGAACAATCCCAGCTTCCTCAGACGCTCCTCGTAAGGCCTGTGTTCCAGACCCCTCACCAGCTTAGTAGCCCTCCTCTGAACGCGTTCCAGAGCCTCAATGTCTTTCCTGTAGTGAGGGGCCCAAAACTGAACACAGTACTCGAGATGCGGCCTCACAAGTGCTGAGTACAGGGGGACAATTACCTCCCTGCTCCTACTAGTAACACTATTTTTGATGCAAGCCAGGATGCCTTTGGCCTTCTTGGCCACCCGCGCACACTGTCGGCTCATGTTCAGCCGTGCATCAATCAGTACCCCCAGGTCCATTTCCTCCACACAGTCCTCCAGCCACTCCGCCCCAAGCCTATAGCGCTGCCTGGGGTTGTTGTGGCCAAAGTGCAGGACTCGGCATTTGCTCTTGTTGAACCTCATGCCATTGGCTTCAGCCCAGCTCTCCAGCCTGTCCAGATCCCTCTGTAGGGCCTCACTACCCCCAGGCAGATCCACACTCCCAGCCAATTTAGTGTCATCTGCAAACTTACTGAGGGTGCACTCAATGCCCTCATCTAGGTCATCAATAAAGATATTGAAGAGGACAGGCCCCAGCACCGACCCCTGGGGAACACCACTCGTGACCGGTCGCCAGCTGGATTTAACTCCATTTACTACCACTCTCTGAGCCCGGCCCTCCAGCCAGCTCCTTACCCAGCCGAGGGTGTACCCATCCAAGCCACGGGCTGCCAGCTTCTGCAGGAGAATACTGTGGGAGACAGTGTCAAAGGCTTTGCTGAAGTCTAGGTAGACCACATCAACAGCCTTTCCCTCATCCAGCAGATGGGTCACTAGATCATAGAAGGAGATCAGGTTGGTCAAACAGGACCTGCCCTTCATGAACCCATGCTGGCTAGGCCTGATCCCCCGGCCATCCCGCACATACCGCATGATCTCCCTCAAGACTATCTGTTCCATAACCTTCCCTGGAACCGAGGTCAGGCTAACAGGCCTGTAGTTCCCCGGATCCTCCTTACAACCTTTCTTGTAAATGGGAGTCACATTGGCAAGCCTCCAGTCTTCTGGGACCTCACCAGTCAGCAAGGAGGACTGATAGATAATGGAAAGCGGCTCGGCTACCACCTCTGCCAGTTCCCTCAGCACTCTCGGGTGGATCTCATCCGGCCCCATGGACTTGTGGCAGTCCAGTTGGAGTAGGAAGTCTCTGACTGTTTCTTCCAGAATCACAGGGGAGTTAGCATGCTCCCCAGCTGAGACTACCAGGTCAGAGAGAGGGGTACCCTGAGGATCTGTTTGACCTTTAAAGACAGACGTAAAGAAGGCATTCAGAACCTCCGCCTTTTCCTTATCCTCAGTGATCACATTCCCAGCCTCATCCAGTAAAGAGTGGATATTCTCCTTTGTCCTCCTCTTACTGTTAATGTACTTATAAAAGAGTTTATTATTCTTTTTCACCCCAGCGGCCAGGTTAAATTCAAGCTGGGCTTTTGGCTTTCTGATTTCACCTCTACACATCCTGACAACTTCCTTGAATTCATTCTCAGTTACCCGTCCCTCCTTCCACAGGCGGTAGATTCTCTTTTTCTCACGGAGCCTCAAGAGTAACTCCCTATTCATCCACGCTGGTCTTCTTCCCCGCCGGCTCATTTTGCGGCTCAGGGGGACCGCCTGCTCCTGCGCCCTTAAGACTTCCTTCTTGAAGAGCAACCAGCTCTCTTGTACCCCTTTGTTCGCTAAGACTGAATGCCAAGGGACTCCCCCTACCAGTCTCTTGAACAAATCAAAGTCTGCCCTCTGAAAGTCCAAGGTAGCAGTTTTACTATTCCCCCTCCAAGCTCCACCATGAATTGAGAAATGTATCATTTCATGGTCACTCTGTCCAAGGCAGCCCCCAACCTTCACATCTCCTACCAGACCTTCCCTGTTCACGAACAGCAGGTCTAGCGGGGCAGTTCCTCTTGTGGGCTCTCTGACCAGCTGCATCAGGAATGCATCCTCTGTGCACTCCAAAAACCTCCTAGACTGCTTCTTCTGTGCTGTGCTGTACTCCCAGCATATGTCAGGGAAGTTGAAGTCCCCCATGAGCACAAGGGCTGATGACCATGCAGCTCGTGCCAGCTGCTTGTAGAACACCTCATCTGTCTCTTCATCCTGGTTTGGCGGTCTATAACAGACGCCCACCAGGATGTCTGCCTTGTCAGCCCTTCCTCTGATCTTTACCCATAGGGATTCAATGTTATCATCCCTAGTCACAATCTCAGTGGCAGAAAAGGATTCCCTAATGTATAGAGCCACACCACCACCCCTCCTTCCTTGCCTGTCTCTCCTGCAGAGTTTGTAGCCATCCATTGCAGCACTCCAGTCATGGGAGCAATCCCACCATGTTTCTGTTATGGCAACCAGGTCATAGTTTGCCTGCCGCATTATGGCTTCCAACTCTTCTTGCTTGTTGCCCATGCTGCGTGCGTTAGTGTAGATGCACCTCAGCTGAGCCCCTTGCCTCTCTCCTAATCCCAATACCACTTCCCCAGGCCGATCTCTAGCAGACCCGGCTTTATCCCCTTCCCCCTTCCTATCTAGTTTAAAGCCCAATGGTGCAGGCTGATTTCCTTTCCATATAAAATCTCTCTGGCAACCTCAGTGACTGCTAGTTTATGTTCTTGGAGTGCCATCTAACTGACTTACATAGACTGCTTACAGTTTTCTGATATTTTAATAAAAACTTTTGGCATAGTAGGGGTAATTTATTTCATTACAAGGAACAATATATGCTAAACATAGGCACAGTGAGGAGAACAGTAAATGTCAAACAACTTTGTTAAACTCACAGTTATGTTTAGGGAGGAAAAATGAATGTGCAGTGAGCTGAGCTGGCTGCTTATCCTTATTAAACAGTCAAAGAATTCTGCAGTGTCACAGAAAGTGCAATAAATAAAATTAAAATGCAAATCTGAAACAAACAATTCCCAAGGTGTGCATGAATTGCAAAGTACATGCAGATGAATACGGTACCTCTGCCCCTTCCAACTTCTTTTTGGGAGCCTAGGCATTGTGAGAGTGCATGGGGGCCAAGAGCACAAGAGTGCTTTACCCTCTTGCAAGATTTTGCATTGTCTGTGCCCTGAGAAACGCCGTAATTTCAGCTCCCAGACAGCCTGCATGTCCCAGAAGTGCTCTGCAAAGGGTCACAGAGCAAGGGCTTCAGCAGCTCCATAGGTCTGGCCAAATATTAGAAGAGGAGTTTGTGCTGCCAGAAGGACTTTGTCTTCTTAGGTGACTGACTGAATGCAAGGACCTGTATGGGTGCCAGACTCAACACAGGGTCTAGTTACTGGGGTCCATGCAGAACCTGCACAGCATCTCAGGTGACTCTCCTTTTCATTTCTTGTTGCAATAACCTGTCCTACATCCTCTTCTCCTGTTTCTCTTACCCCACTGGGAAGCACCTTTAGCTGAGTACTCCTTTTTAACATTTTCACAGTGGTGGCATGGGTTCCAGCTATTTTCCCTGTCTTGGTGATTCAGATATGCTTAAGCCCCAGGGTGGAATGGCCACCTTTCAGATCCCTACAAACCTACAAAGACATCAAGCCTATTATCTTTCTTCCTTGAAGGAAGGAAAAGTAAGAAATTATTTTTTCACACTTCCCTTCCATATTGCAAAGCCACAGCTGGCATGCTACATCATTTTTGTATTCTTCCTTTTTTGTTTGTGAACTCAGCTGCCTTGGAACTGTAGGTGTCAGTCCACAAGACACACAGTGGAACATATCAGAATAAGATCACTGCTGAAAGCTTTATTTTATTAAAACTTTCTTGAAAGTCTAAAGTAAATATGACATTTCTTCTCCCTGAACAAGTGGTAGCAGGATAAGATTTATTATCAGGGCTTCCATTGCTGACCTCAAGTCTGTAATCTGCAGCGTGGGCAACCCGCAAAGGACACCACCAGGGCAGTGAAGGAAGACAGACACAAACCAACAATGAATCAGAGAAGATGGAAGGAGGAAAGAGGAATGCTGCATAAGTCCTTGGGAAGCCCAGCACACCTCAGAGAATTATGAACTGCATGTAGAGTTCATTGGCCACCTCCCCTTGGGACATAAGCACTTGTCAAAACAATAACCAATCTGGTGGAGACAGAGTGCTTCCATTGCTCCGTTCCCACTGCCTGAGCATCTACCTGTGAAGCAGTTCTAGAAGATTCCTAGAACTATGGTGAACTATGTCCATCCTCCCAGAATAAATCTCTTTCTTCATGGCTTCCTTTTTCTCTCTCAGTTGTAGGAGAACTGTGTCATGGGGAGGGATGGTGACTTCAGCTCTTGGGACATGGGCATGTTTTCTGTCAGCCTCCACACGGCAGAAACATGAAGGTGGAGACTCTGCTACACTTGTGGGCAGTATCCCTTGCCTCCCAGTATAAACGTTTCAGCCCTTGTTTTGCTCCTGGCACAGCATCCCAGGCATATGATGTATCTTTCTAATATATATATATATATATATATATATATATATATATATATATATATGTTCTTGTTAGTGATGCCAACCCTGTGCTTCCTTAAACAATATTCTGGGTATTACTGGGAATGTGATCAACCCTCCAGCCAATGAGCTGCATATAGACAGCATGCTCTCGGCACAGCAAACCACACAGTGCCTGGCAGTCTGCAGCCCCTAAGTGTCATGCTGGCAGTCTGAAGCAGTCCAAGAGGAAGACATGTAACTAAACACCAAAGAAGGTGATAGAAAGTACCATTTGTAAAGACAGACAGAAAAGCAGGGAAGGGGCAGTTAAAAGAGTATCTATAAAGAAATACTTGGTTTTGTGCCCAGTTGCTTCCAGATGTGCAGTAGCCACACTTACAAGAAGGCAGGGTGGAAAGGGTAAGGACAGCTCTGTCGGCTGCATACTTGAAACCTGAACAGCACTTACAAGTTCAGACTGTATTCAGCCAGGAAAGAAGGATGAGGGTTTTCAGTGTAGATGATCGCCTAAGTGACCACATAAAACCTATAAATGCACACAGGATCCAATTTCAGCTACTGAACAAACCAGTTTCTGTCCTGACACTTACAAATACAAGCCATTCCTCTGTGCTCTACTTCGCACATAAAGGAGAAATAGAAGCTTCTGATGTAATTACATAAGTGCTTAGAAGTATTTATTATTAATGTAGCTTATATATGACCTGCTATGTTCTACAATCAAAGTAGGGGAATTAATGGTTTCATGCATAAAGCATGAGTCAGCAAAAATTTAACAGCTGGTACTAATTACATTTATTACAGTCTCAGACTGCCCTGAGAGATAAAAACTGTCCAAGTTTTTATCTACGTGGAACCATTCTTTAGGTCATATGGGCAAAGAATACAGCATCTGTTACTCTCATCCAGGCTTTAGCATTATAACCATAGGACAAACAGAAAAGGAAGGACAGTGCCATGCCCTTGAACAATTCTTACTTGAAACAATCCTCTGCCTTTTCAGTTCTGGAATACCTTTAAAAGGCACCTTATGACAAGACATTTCCAGGGAAGTCTTGTACAAGGTACCATTTTAAAAGGCACTCAGAAAAATTCCTGTCAAATCCTGTTGCTAGCTGCAATGATCCAGGATGATGGAAGATTAACTCAAACAGGAAAAGGCACAAAGACTCCTAAAATGACCATGGGCTGGACAACCCCACCGCAGTAGAGCACACTGTTTTGCACCCCAGATAGAGAAGCCAAGGACACTGCCTACAGTTCACTATCCAATGCTCTCATATAAGTGTCATGTATACAGAAAATTATTTAAGCTATTGGATAATGTTGGAACAGAATCAAAATATAAATAAATCTAGACAAGAAACTAGGAGAGATCTGTAACAGAAGTATGGCTGAGAAAAACTGTGCTGGGATGAAGAGCTAAGATATATTTTTATAGCAGAGAGTGTATTATTTTATGTCATTCCTGTGAGAAAAGTAAACTGGACTCAGTATACCAGAAGGTCCATTCAATACTCAATTCCTCAAAACAGCTGGACAGCAAATATGTCTTTCCAGTCCTTATCTGTGTTTATTTTAAAGTCACCCATCAGTGGTATTTAACAGGGAACAACGAGGCTATCATTGTTCCCTATTTAAAAGGAAACATTGAGGCTATCATATCAACACAATACTATAAATAACCTCAATGCAGGAGTGTCACTGTAACACAGTCATCAAAACTAATTACTACTTGGCCTATAGACAGAGAAGGATTTTATTTCACAGGCACCATTCTCCTACCAGAACAACCTTTCACTAGCACATCCCCATGCTGCTGCAATGCAAACAGAATGAATGTGAGCATACAACATTAGCAGTTGTTCTGAGGTCTCCTCAGTATCCCCAGTACAAGAGGATCACTTGAAAAGGTTTTTGGGTTGGGAGGGAGACATGCTAGGAACCCAGAGAGTGGAACACAGCGACTTCAAACATACCTTTTCCCTTTTCTCCAAGCAGCTCCATGGAAATTATATGATAAATTAAATAGGGTGGTGTTACAGTGCCTCTCCTTTGAAACTATGCCTTAGCAGACATCTCATTGCAAGTGGGGGCATCTCTACATTAGAAAGTGAAAATGGAGGTGCAGAGAAGTGCAGTGGTATAGATATGAACACCTAATTTTCTAGCAATCCAGAGGGCTAGGAGAATGCTCCTGGCTTGTGCAGGAAGATGCTTTCCTTGGATCTAACGCCATCTGCTTGTACCGTATCAAAGGGCTGGAATCAATTAAGCTGTGACTGAGTAGCACATCATTTCAAGAGGGGAAAAATATCACAAACTTCTGTAACTGAAGGAAAACGACTACCACGGAGGGATAGGCAGGTTTCAGAAAGGTTTATAGTTTGCCTGTGCTTCTAGTAATTTTATTTTTCATCTGCTTTATCCAAAACACATCAGTCTGCAAACATGGGCAGCAAACTCCATGAGAACATTTATTTCTGTGGAGAACTAGGCTAATAGTCCACAGTGAGTCATTTTTAAACAGTTTAAGCCTTTATCAGTTCATGAGGAACATAACGTCTTTGTATTTATTTACTAGCCAGAACCATTCATTTTATGGCTATTTATCTATGAAGATTGTTCTCAAGTGAGTTCATTATATGTGCCTGCTTTTTCAAATGCCAGGTTTACTGGCTGTTGTCACTGGATACTAATTCCCTTAGCAAGGCTCCTCGATGAATGAATACTGCTACCTTTAAAAATAGGAATATTTGAAGGTCCAGTGTTGCTTCTGGAAGTATCTCTTTTTTTTCCTCAACTTCAAGTTTGATGTTTTTGTGGACACTAACAGTTCACATCTACAAATAATACAGGTCCAAAATATGCCAAGACCCATCTTTGCCTTTTCACCTGATCAAACAGAATCAAAAAATGTTGCTGTCTGTTTGATCGAGCAAGTCTTCTGAGACTTTCAAACACACTGATATTCGATCCTAGCCAGAAAGTACAGGTATCCCTGTTGGGGTTTTTTTTCAGTCTTAGCTGGTTATTCAGTTCAGGACTGTAGCTATTTCAGAAATTCAAATGACAGACTTCATCCTTAACTCTATGCAGTTAGCCACAGTATTGAGAAGGCCACTAATTATGTAGCTCTTCATTTCCTAAGTTAATTTCCTTAAGGTAGGGAAGGAGTTGCACGAAATTAGCCCCAGTCCATTTTCTTAGTCTGGGCATGGTGCTAATGACTTTCCTGAGAAAGACTGTCCAGGTGCATGCACCACTCTGTTCCTGCTGATGTAAATAAAGGCTTTACACTGTAACTAGAGCTGACACATTGCCAGCCAGGTCCTGGCATGCAAACATCCATCTGGTAGTGCGCATTGTGTATGTGTCTGCTAACGGAGCTGGAAGTTTCTCATTTTAGTAAGAGGTTTAAAAATCACATCAGACAAACCCATGCTTGCTTTTGCTTTCTAGAAGCTTCATAAGTTACAATTCAGTCACTAGTCCTGGCTTAGACCCTTTTCCCTGCCATTAAAAATCTCTGCTGGAGCAATTTAGAGAAGCAATTCGTATAGTAAAGCATACAGTGATAAACCCAGACTAAATAAAACCTGCAGACTAAAGATGCAGATGACACTACCAGAGTAGGGTCAATGCCCCTATAAAATGAGACTTCTCTGTATATCAAGGTTGTTTAGCTTGATTTGAACATGAGACACTCCCAAGCACTACCAAAATCATGTTTCAGACAAACATACATGCTTAATTTCAAGCTATAGAGCAGTCCCCTCTTTTCTGAATGGAATTTGCAAGAGCTAAGCTAAAATTACCTTCTCTGTCAACTTAAATGGGAACCTTGGTTTTGTCATAGGAGTAACTCCCAGGGTGTTTTGTTTGTTTGTTTTTTAAAGCATTTTCAATGCAGTAAAAAGGCTTGGAATTTATGTTGTCATTCCTAAACGGTTTCAGTTTTCACGAAGACCATGTTTATAGTGCAACCAGCATAATACTAACTAGGTGTTGGTAAATATTTTGGCTCACTCACATTCAAAAGCCTGTTAAGATCAACAGGTTCAAATGCACCTCACAATATTTTGCTACACACCAGAAGGCTTTGCTGGTTGTTAGCAGTTATTAGAAATCACTTTTTTTCGTGACTCTGATAAGCATCAACCTGGTCATGGCATCTCCAACATTGAGACTGGCAGCGATAAGGTGCTTTTCACCCTGTGGGGCAGTGAACATTTAGGTTGAGGAAATGAGGTGCTACACTTTTTCAGCATGTTTTTCAGAGGAATTCAAAGGGTTATAGGATGTGTTCATATTAGCAGCTGAAGAGGCACAGAGGAAAGCTACCCTCAGTTTACACATTTTCACCATTTTTTGTAGTCTACCAGGCTAAATTACATTCATAAATAATTTCTCTCTAAGTGTAGGCATGATGGGCTTTTCAACCTTACTTTAACCTCCTAAAGATAGACTATCTTATTTTTCCAAGAACAGGGCAGAATCTCTTCTTCCTTAATAATAATCACATTTTGGCATCCTTTAAAATTCAACAGAGCCATGGAAGAAAAGCATGATTCAATGGCTTTTCGAAGTATTAGAAGAGAAACTCTGGAGCAGCTATGAGCTTAAAACAAAGGGAATCACAGCTTGTGCCTTCTGGGTTTATCTATCTCCTTTTCCTGATGCCCTTAGATTTTGCTCTTTATACAGAGTGCCAAGGGCCCACCCTTCCATTTTTTGGTGGCAGAGAAAGACCCAAAGAACTTGGGTATGCAAATCCTGACAAGAAGTAAATGTAAGAAGTATTTCAGTTCCATTAATGATGAGCTGAGAAACATGTAGAACTGACTCAATTCACATATTTATTATCTTAACTGGCAGCCTAATATTTTTTGTTAACAGTAAATCATTGGATGCAAGTTTTTATTTTAGAGAATAGTAACAGTAGAAATCTAAGAGAAGCAAAGTCGTCACATTAGCATCTGTGAAATAATGACTCATATGCCCACAGAGTCATTGTCTTACACTAACAATATGCAAAGCCTAGAGAAGTTTTCGTTAATGATCTCTACTGAGGGATTGATGGTCACAGAAATGGCTGGCATCTGCTGTTTCAGAAATCAACAAGACTAATTTAATTTCTTCTCTTGAAATAAAAGAATATCCAGAAAAGTATAACACACAGGGTTTGTTTGTGCTCCTTATGTTGCAGACTTTCTCATTCATTCCAGTGACAAGCTGGGCATGCGAATATGAGATTGCGAGGAAGCTTGGCAGCCTTTGAAATGGAGGCTTTTGAGAAGCAGACACAAAACACAAACAGAGGAAGGGCTGACAGAAGTGGCAATACATTGGCAAAGAAATGAAAAGGAGGAAGAGCAAGTAGAAATCACAGAATGAAAGGTGGATAGTGGAAATCCAAGGAATCAATAAGTACACTGGAAAGCTGTTTTGAAAATCATCAAACAATTAGGAGCTGTTTTTTCTCTCTAGGTGACGCTGGTTACCCAGCCAATTAATACATGAAAGTCTAAAGAATATAGCATATCAGAAAGAATGAAAAGTTGCTATTGTTAACCAGTACACAGGCAGCTCAGCTTCTCATGAGATACTCGTATATCAAATCCTCCACTTCCCTTTTATACCCTAGAATCATTAGCTCATTTCCATATGTTATTAGAACATTACCATTTTCGGGGACACATACACATTTCTGTATCCTACCTTCACACAGTAGATCGCTAAAGAAGCAAATCAGATTAAATGAATTGTACAATTAGAACTCGACTGTTTGAAAACTGACCTTGTGTCCTGAATAGTCCACTCATTTTACAGAAGGAAGTGGAGAAGAGCAGTTAACTCTAATACACTGCTTGAACCAAATTCTTGGTAGATGCAAAAGAGCAAAGTTTCACTGATGTCAACAAAGCTGAAGTGATTCTTATTGAGTAAGGGTGTGATCCTTAATCATTGCTTATGCTATTACTTATGTATTCTTAATGAAGTCTTTTCTTTGAGGTAGGAATTCTTTATAGATTTTTCCCATAAACCTCATATATAATCTACCTTTAGAGCCTTCTGGGGGAAAAAACCAAAACACAAGAGTTGCTTCAATTTTGCAAGTATTATGAGGAATGCTTGGGCCACATTCTAAATTTTAGCTTGATGGTAACTCAGTCTGATACTACACTGACTTCCAAAGCAGACAAACTTTTAGACAAGTGCTGACAGATGTTGTGGATCTGAGGCAGGAAAACAGCCTTTAGTATTTAATGTGGTAATGAGAAATTAAACTGCCTGAGGCATGAAATATAATTGTTCATTTACACTGAAAACATATTGGTGCAAAAACAATCATTACAGTCATGGGTGGGAAAAGCATTAAAATAATAGACCCAGATCTTCTACTAACCACAAAGTTGAAACTTGAGTATTTTCTCTAAGTAGCCTCTGGGAAGGTACACACTTTAATGACAGCACTGGTATAGGTCACCTGGTTCTAGAAATGGTGGAAGAGTTGGTATACACACAGAGATGCTCATTACCGAGTCTCTCAGACCAAGTGGAAGACCTGACTGAATGCTGTAGTGCCATACATTGGAGGTCCAGGCTACCACTGCCACTACCAGTGACAGAGAGGTTATAACATAATAATTAGGGAGGATTTACTCAAACAGATCTTAGAAATCACACCTTGGCAAAGGGACAGACCACAGAAGTTGGGCCTTGCTAGTTTCTTACGTGGCATGAAAGGGCATGGACCATCTCAGCTAAGTTATCCCAGCACCACCAGAACTCAACAAGAGATCAGATTTGAATGCATGAGCTGTTGGGCCGGACAGCACACATCAGTAATCCTCTGCTGTTGCAGGAATGCAGAAGAAACCGAAGCCAAAGGAGTTTTCATGAGTAAGATATTCCCCTTGATGTCTCCTGGCTGAGGCAGCAGGTACAGGGAGGCAAAAGGCTGGGCCACTAAACACATGAGGAAGGGGGAATTCTCCCCACTCAGACTCATGAGAGGAATATTTTTGTGAGTAGATAGAAAGCTTCAACCACCATGGCATGCTGCAGAAAGGTACAATTTATCAAATTATTCTGGAATTCGGTTTATATTTTATTTGCTGTTTTAAATATTCATCCAAAGTGAGTAACTGAATTTAAAAGATTTTTCAGTGGACAAATTATGGCGTAGCATTCATAAGTAATGCAAGGGGCATGGATGCAGCACTGAAAGAATAAAACAAGCCCACTCTCAGTACAGCAAAAATAACAGAAGACTATATATTTCTGTTCCTGGCTCATTAAACCAAAAGATGAGAAAGCTCAAAACACACTATTTTCCAACTATTTACTAGGAGAAAAAAGGAAAAGAGGTTCAACTGCTACTGTAACCTGAGGCAGCTGCAGTGCTAGCTGCAAAGCAAAGGCAAAACCTGCTATTGAGGTGTTCTGTTACATTAGAAAAAGAAATTCTTTGCTGCAGCTTTTTATTTGATCAATAAAACAATAAACAAGACCCAAAGAAGCCACGTTCCTGTAAGGCAGCATGTTCTGCTGCTCTAGGGCAGGAGGGCAGACAGGAGAGAGTCCAGATGATCACCAAGAACACCAGGCTACCACTATTTTACACTCTTCCACTGCAGCAGGAAAGCAATACCTCTTTAATTTTGTGCAAACCACACAGCAATGTCTCCACACTGCTTCTGAAAGTACTCTGGATATAAAGGCTCCCAAACCACAAAATTATTTATAAGAAATATAAATGGTCATGTGCATTAATTACTCTGTATTAGCCTCCCTCAGAAATGGGTTATACCTATCTCCTTCCACCACCCCCTCAAGTATTCATGGTTGTTTTGTATTACTTTTTCCCATCCTTATCCAGGACCTACATGGTTAGTAAGTGTTGTAAATAAGTAATGTACTTCTAACTTCAGTAAGGCTATTGTATATTATCTTAATTTCCCTCTATATTTGCGTTCTATTGTCCATTATCTTAATTCTTTCTTAGATACACCAAAAAAATCCAAATAAATTTTCCTTTCTTTTAGCATCATTACGGGAGCACAAACACAAGAACAGATTTTTGACAAGTGTAGCTCTAGTTTCAGACTGATTATCATTTTCTATCCTCCATAATTCTTTCAGCATACTTAGGTGACTCAAGGAGACTCTGACTCAGTTCTTATATCCATAATTGAGCTAAACCAGACTTGGACAAATAGACTTGGACTTATCTATGTCCAAGAACAGGACTATAAAATCTAATCCCCTTGGGCATTAGAGTGCCAGTTATCTATGCATGTAGCACTCTTTCCCTGGCCCTGCCGCCACTTTTACTCAGCTGAGAATCACTGTGTCTAGCATGTGCCTCGGCTAAACCAGAGTCCTTATTGCCTCTTACTAAAGGTTTCCAGAAACAAGCTGAAAGGGTACAGGGATGTCCAAAGTGTATCTAAAGCACATCTACTAGAGCAGAGCGTCATTCAAGAGTGCCACTTTCTTTGAAAAAGCAAGTAAGTTCAGTGGTAATGGATGCTGATCGTGATCTTTCAGGTCTCTTGTTCCTCCTTCCACCCTTGATCCATACATCTTTATCCTATAGCCCATTCTGTTGGCCAGTATAAAGAGCTATGACTTTCATGCCCTTTTCAGCTGGAGCAAGTTATGAAACATACCTGTGTTCATAAAATATCTTTTATTCCACCTCCACTTTTGAAGCTACTTTTCAGGAAAAAAAGTACTGTCTCAGAAAAAGTAAATGTAACTTTCTACTTGGAGGGCAGTGGTGCTTACCAAGGAAGCATATCAGATTCTGTTCCCTGAACAAAGGAGCAACTGTTGAGCACTTGCCTGATCGACATTTGCAGGAACAAGTGTATGCATTAGCCTTAGGGAAAAGGTGGAAGCACATGCTTCTTTCTATTCTTGCTGAATTGGAACCTAAAAAATTATTTGAGAAAAGCACTTCAAAAATAGCTCAGACACATCTTTGATTTATACTAACCCAAAAACTGAAGAATATTTAGCAAAGCTAGGTGAACTAGTCTGTGTTTACTTGTCATTCAGATAAATATTTGCCTCCTAGATTATTTGCCTTCTACTTGAGATGAGATTCCTACCTTCAGATATTTCTGTTTCCTGGGAGTAGCATCAGGAGACAAACAGGAGCATGTGGGCTCTTAGAGCAGAACAGGAGTCCTTTCATTTGTGGTGATGTTTTCATGGTCGCTGTAAAAATAAGCTGTGGTCATTTACTTTCTAACTTTTTAATTGGAAGATATTCATACATGCAATTCTTTTTCAGGATGCAGCAGGAGAAGGTTATATATCTCAAATGAGATATCTGGTCAAAGTTAGAAATCACCCTACAAAAACAGTGATTAGGTATCACAACAGGCTCTCAGCGTTCCTGTAGAAGACTCAGCTTCAAACCTCCATACCTTGCTCAGGGAAGGGACATGTAATTGTTTTCATTTTATCCAATATGAATAAACGAATCATTTTGGTCACTCTCCAAAGAAACACCTAAAATAACCCCAAAGAACCCCAAATGCAAATAGTCTCTAACTTCTCCATGTCTAGCTGATGCACTCCCTTCAATCAATAATTTTGAGATAGTTAAATTGCCATTTTCCTCCCTTGCTCTGCTGAAATGTCTTCAGGGAGTGCTCCTAGTGCAAACTGAAGTCAGTAATGTAGTCCTTATAATCTTGATTTCACTGATAGTTGCTCCTATTCCATGGAAAGAAACGAACAAATAAATAGCAGCACCTTACATTAAAACTTACATGTGAAATAAAGCTACAGTCCCAAAGCAGAAATAATATCCTCATTATTAACTTTATTCAGACCTTCCACTTCAGAATGAACCGTTCTGATCCAATATATTACAACATTTTTGCATGTAATGTTTGGGTTGTTTTTTTTTTCCTTGCAATTTGTGAAACAAATGTCACCCAGAATGAACGGATGGAGTTTAATTGCTTTGAGCTTTTATATTAAGCAGGGTTTATCTGCGATTATGTTTGACTTGGAGCTGAACCTATTCATTAGATACAAAGGAAGTTGTTTGTGGAGCAATAAAGCTTCCACTTTCTTACCAGGGTGTCCAACAACATTATCATTTGTCACTATAATTTTCTTCCTCTCTCTAGTAGGCAACAACAGATCTTGCTTGTGAAATGATGGGCAACAGCTTTACACCCCATCAGCATCACCGGCAGGGAACTGCGGGGGGGTAACACTGCACTGTTGACTATTTCCCAACACACACACACACATATTTCTGGATGCCTTCCATTAATAATGAAACTCCATTTCTTCTATAATCCTGGTTGGTAGAGTAAACAATAAAATAACTCTGCCACCACAGGTCCTTGGCAGAAAGCCATCGTGGCTGAGTATTCAGAGAAAACACCTTCAACACCTTGAAATAAGGAGTTGTCACTCTCTAGGTCAGCAACTGCAAATGGACCCATGTCAGCAAAAAATATGAGCGTTTAGCAGTTTTTATAGGTGAGTTTAGAATAGTTTATTCCTTCCCCAAACTTACCCTACTCCAGAGAAATCATCTTTAAAAAACAGCTTTCCATGGATTCTTTTCACCTCTTAGTTCTTTTCTTGCTAGGGAAAATTGTCATTAAAAGCTAACTTTTAAAGAAAACAGGTTTTGTGCTGTTTATTTCAGACTGCTTTGTCCACTTTTTATTTCCCCCACCTTGTTTTGCACACTGTAATTAAAGAAAAAGAATGGAAAACCCAGAAAGAAGTTGAGAAAATAATTCTCATAAGCTTTCAAAAAACAGCAGATGCTCTGAATATTCATTTTGTGAAACGCTCATTTTTCTGTAAGTGCTTCGACTGAAACATGGATTCTAGATGCAAGAAGAGACACCACCTTAGGGGAGAATATATTGATAAGACAACCCAGGTTTAGTATCATCGGGTGGTCACAGTTAGATACCAGATTCTCGCAGTTGATGAATCTAGGAAACGTGTAATCTGTGAGCACAGAAAATAACTACTCCACGTCCCATGGAGATAGAAGATGAAAAGAGTGGTCGAGAATTTTTTTCCAAGCATTTGGGAAAGAAAAGCTCCACAGCACTATAATAAAAGAACAAGACAGGGAGCATGAACAGGGAGCTGGTGTCTGAACAGGAAACACTGAGTATTGGGGGAAAGAAACAAAAGGAAAACACTGTAAAACTCAAACAGATATTAGTAATATAAACAGATGGCCTAAACTAGAGCTGTATTTCATACACCGTCTCAATCACTCACTAAAAATGAGTGTTTTGGGCTTACACAAAAAAAATTTCAACATTGAGGAAACCACAAAATCAGTTCATATCACATAAAACAACCCAGTGAAAAACACTCTCCATTCTCTCCAGAAATCCTATTTCAGTTCGAGTAAAACACATTAAGTAAAAAATTGAAAATAAGAAGCAGCACTTAAAATTGACCCTGAAACAAAACATTTTGCTCTATAAAAGGAAATAAAACATGGCCAAATCCAATACAAAAATTGAGCTAAATTTGAGAAGTTAAACCTGGAAGTAGAAGTCATTGCCTTCATTTTTCCACTAAGGAAAATGAGTTAGCTAAAAATCCAGGTTTCATAATTGACATTCCTTACTTTTTTTAATCTTTCTTTGTTTTAATCACTTCTCTTCAAAGGACATGTTTGTGGTATTGGTGATTCTATAGCACTTGTTACGCTCTGAAGTTATACCTAGAGAAGAACTGTCATGTTTCTGCTGTGTCACATCATCTTTCAAATAAAAAGCCAAAACAACATGGAGCTTCATCTGAGCTGCTTAGAGTGAGTTACAAACTCACCTGTCTTTCCTTGCTCACCATTGTCCCACAACCACCATGAACACAGCCCTTTTCCCACACAGAGCACTGCTAACGCTTTATGCCACAGCCTACGACATCAGTGGAGATGCTCCCATCCCAGAATGGTTTTGCCAGAAAACCCCCTGTCTCTGCAGCAGGAGGACAGCACAGGATGTGCAGCACTATGACAAGTGACAATATTAAATTTTTAGTAGCTATAATCAACTGTTACTTGCAAGGAATTTCTTTACTTGGTAAGGTGATTTATTAAGTTGTGACTTCACCAGAGAACTATTCCCCCTCCAGCAAACCAAAGAAATATTTTGGGGAAGTCAATAAAGTCAGCACTTGTTCCTTGAGCAGAGGGGCTGTCAAATGGATTCTCCACTCCAGCAAAAAAATAAATGGCATAAAATGGAGATGCATTTATTCCTGCAGTCACTCTCATCTGTAAAGACGGTACTGATCAGAAAACAGTTGCAAATGCTCACACAGGGCTTGCTAGCTTAGATTGCAGGTGAGGACTGAATCAACTTCATGGCTCCTGTTCATCATATCAGCAGTTTTACTGCTATGCAAACCTTCCTGTCCTCTCCTGCTGCCATTCTGTTTCTTTTCTTTCCAAGAGCCAAATAGCAAAACACTCTGATGACGTAGGGAAAAGAGAATTAATCTACTTTAAAACATTACAAAAACATTTAGGTGGCTTTGTTCATTTAACAGAATAAACACTGGTCTTCTGTACTGCTTTCACTTGATGCACAGTTCAGACAGGGGCCATCACCTGACATTATGTGAGACACATACTGTCATTGACATAACACGATGGAACCAGACAAAGAAGCACTCTGTAGCACATACACAGCACTGAGAGCTCTTTAATTCAGCTTCCCTGTCCTAAAAGCATTTTCTGCATGCAGTCCTGAGAGCAATAACTGAAAAACAAGAAACAGAAGGGTTCTTTTGCCTTCAATTATTCAGGCTCTACGTCAGATAGACTGTGTTTTCATTAAACTTCACAGGAGGGTAAAAGATGAAACATGAGAGTATTTTGTAAGCATTCAGTGAGGAAAAAGTGTGTGTATTAAAAAAGGCACATCTTGAGATCATGAAGCCACAATTTCAAGGCAAGATCCTTGGTTTCCTGCATTGTCAAAGCCCCTTCAATAGGCAGGAAACTACTTTTCCAATCAGTCACTGATTTTTTATGGAGAGATCCATGAATGATACAGTTTACAAAGAACCAGGCAGGCCATCCATTTCCAATTCCTGCTGATTTTTGGTGGAGGACGGGCATTTCGGTACGCTATCTGCCACAGAAAGTCACGTTCTTACTGTATAGACTTGCATCTTCACAACTCAGGGAAAAAATAGGAGAAAAGTTCTTTTGAAAGTAGGATACATTGCAAGAGAAACTCTTATTTTTCATTGCAAACAACAGTCTTCAGGGATAGTTAAGGATTTATGAACTTGTTTGACATGTAAGTAAAAGAAAAACTAACACACATGGCCTAAGTACTTGTCTCTGTCTCCTAGTTTTGCTTTGGAGGCTTTCAGTGTGACTTTGCCATTAGTGTAGGGCAATGAAAAGAGACAAAAATACATACTTTCAGAAATGTCTTCTAACCTACATCAAAAGAAGGAAGGCTGTTCTTCATTTCTTATTTATGAAAGGCAGCTAACAAGTAAAGAAAAACAGACAATGAAGAGGCATCTTCCTCCCACCACCAACTGCCAGAGTTGATGCCATGAGAGGAATGATACTCATCAGTTTTTTCCTGCATCAATTACTTTTCAGCCATACATAAAATTCACAGACAAATGGAAAACAACAATCACCATTTCTTTCTTTAAACATTCAATAAAACATTATGATTAGGAATAAAATTTTCAACTGAAGTCCCTTTTCCACCAAAATGAATGGTAATTTTTAATGAAAAATCTGTTTGCATGTAAATGGTGCAAATGAGTTACTGAAAACTACATTTTTTTTCAGTTTAAAGTGGAAAACACAAAATTAGACTATGCAAAACCATTATGTAATACAGTTTCCCAGTCCTAGGATTTTAAGAAATTATTTTCATTGGTTCAATTAATTTTGCTTGCAAAGATAATTTTTATAGAAAAAGCTACATCAGTGCAAACTGGTAAGATGGATAGTTATACAAATACAGACATACACTGGCTGTGTTATTTCTTCTCCTTTACTGAAAGCAACGATACACTATTCCTGTAATGACTACCTGTGTATCAACTGTCCACATACAAAAGACAGATGATGGACAAAGATCTCAGACAACTCTGTAAGTGAATGAAAAAATTCTCCATAAAATACTTTCCAGAATGTGTTTACAAAACCTGTAGTCCTGTTTAGCTGACAGCAAAACATAAACCAAGGGCTTTCAGGCTGTTATTTTGCTTAGGACTTAAATCAGGCATGGCCAACTTGCCTGACCCCACCAGCTTCAACACTAAAACCTTTGTGCATCTAAGAGTCACAAGAAATAGGACACAAACACTGTCACCACACCAAGGGATGGGAATACTCTGACAGGGTTTGCTTCCTAGCCGACACTAGATCTCCATGCTTTTACTACCTCTGTGTGGGGTTATCCTGAGGAGAGCAATGATGCTGGGCTCAGCATTCCTCTGCTCAGCATCGGGGTTATGCAGCAGAAGCCCTGCATCTGCGCAGCTCAGCAAGCTGTGCTTGAACTCACAAGGCACATGAGCCACAGTGTGGTCAGGCCTCTTTCAAATAGTAGTGCAGACTCCAAAAGATCAAGCTCGTTAAGGTGCCTTAGGAGCACTTGTCTATGTGCATAGACAATACAACAGAGAAACAGAGCAGAGGGCAAGGCTGAGTGTCAGTGCCAGGACGCCATTCATTGTCAATATAAAAACATTTCTGCCATTCTGCAAAAGATATGATTTTCATTATAAATAAAATCATGCTTATTCATATTTATCACTATTGAACTTTTCAGGTCATACAGGCCAGAGATACAAGATACAAAGATTTAAAAAAGGCAAAGAGCATAACTGAACGAGAACAAATGAGAATTGTTCCAGAAGAGAACTGGGAACCACTAACAGGAGGAAGTGTACTTGGAAAAACAAACTGGTTGTACTGGTTTATGCTTGTGGGGTTTTTTAAATGCCTGACAATTCAGTTTATTTTACCTCAGCTTTTAGGCTTCAATATTAGCTGATACATTTGCTGTGACTTTTCCTTGCAATGGTTAAAACGCTTCCATTTTGAGTAGGTCACCACACCCCAAGCAATCTTCAGCAATTTACCTTTTTCTATGGCCCAGCTGTATCTCTCATGAGAAGTATGCATGCTCCCACTCTCCTCATGGTGGTCAATGTTGCCCATATCATGTGCTTCATGAGCTATGGATTGCATTTCTTCTTGTCTTCTTAATCCTAAGCAGAAATCAAAAAGTGTTGGCTAGCAGTATGATGCCCTCTCTTGAACTGACTTTACTAAGGGCAAAATACCATCCTTGTCTGTGGATCCAAACTCCCTAAACATCCTTTCACAGGACCGAGCTATGATTCCTCAGTTAGCTAAGCAGAATTGGAATAGGTTTGTAAGAAATCTGGAGGGACAGAAACCTCAAAGCTTTGGAGGGAAGTATAACTGGGCAAAAAAACCCCATTTAAAATAAATGCTTAAAATGGCTAAGAAAAATCAGCAGAAAAAACAGAAGCAAAGAGTTTCAGAACATGTTTTAATATTCTGCAAGGGTTGCTAGACAGTTGATTTAGGAGAATATGTTGAATTTAATCAAATTTTCTGCCCAGTACATTTCCATATGTCATTTAGGTTAAGTCCTCATTCAGCTGATAAATGAGTGGTACAGTAGGATCTCTGACATACTGATAGAAACACCAGAATTGTCAGACTGGATGACATTAGGGGTCCATCTCATCCAGCATCCTGTCTCTGAGCAAAGCTTAAGCATGTTGAAAAGCACCAGAAAGATGAGAGACTCTCGAGTTACTCACGCTACAAATAACACAGGTAGAAAAACTGTGTGAGAACTGCTGAATAGCAGTTTTTTTCAATCAAAAAGAGCAGGGAGCAGAACTGCTCAACCTTAAATCCACTGGTAAGCACGCCTGAGCTCATGGCAGGATGTTCATTACATGCAGAGACCCAGGCAGGAGAATGCCCTTAGATTTTCCCTTTTCCTGTGGTCAGTGAGCACTGCTACCAAACACCAAATGCAGAGTTTTATTTATTACTGGACAGTTCAAGCAGTCATTGCTCTTGTGCAGGCTTGTGATTGTTATTCCCACTCATAAAGAATAAATCAACTGTTTTCACTATGGATAGGATTTCCAGACCTGTGCTTCATGGTAATGAAGGTATACCCTGCTGCCTCAGACCAGAAATCAGTCCCCATCAGTGCTGAACCTAATTAGAGAGGTCTTTATAGAGAGCAGGTGCCTGTGGTCCTTGTCTGCAGTTGACTCAACCCTGGACCTTGGGATCCAGAAAGGTCCTACTAGGGATGATAAATGGCACATCCATGCCTAGTCCATTTAGAAACATTTATAAGCCTGTTACCCAGGAATTTATTTAATCCCTTTTAGACACTGCAGATATATTCACGTCCTGAAATTTCAACAAGCTCAAAAAGCTTTCTACCAGCTGTGGAAAGTACTTTATCTATGTTTTATAGAGCATACTGGAGCTACTGTATTGCAGGATCAGAGAACATCATTGTTTCTGAAAGTGAGACAATTAGACTGCACTCACATGAAGTGAGACAATGGTTTTCCTAGGGCTTTAGGATTGCTCTTTGCACAGTCCAGAGCTCAAGACTGTCTCACAGAATACAGATACAAGAAAACCAACCTGAATCTTGATGCCACGTGCAGATTCTCCTCTGCTCATCACAACAAAATGAAAATGGAGAATGAGTCCCCTGGTTTCAGCTAGAATAGAGTTCATTTTCTTTCTAAAAACTCGTGTAGTTCTGTACCATCCTCTCTTTCTTCTCTCTCAATCACCAACAATTGCCCCATCACCACCTCCACAAAACAAAGTGAATTCAACTCATCAGTGACTGATATGAAGAAGAATGTAGCCCAAGTCCTCTGTGCATCCACCCAGGCCCAGGGACAAAGTGTGAGGGGGCTCAGACCCTCTCAAACTTTCGAGGACCCTCTGGAGGCAGTAATGGGCATGCATCCCACCACCAGGTGTCTATGCCAAGACTTACTGACTATGCAATAAGACAGCACTGTAAAGGCAATGGGGGTGGGGGGCGGAAAATGTTCCCCCCACTGGACCTGAAGATATTGGACTGACACACCACAGATCTGTGGTGGTAACTATTGCAAGCTCTCCCTCTTTTCCTTTCCCCTCTTCCATGCTTGTTATGGGCCAAATAAAGTGATTGGAAACTTGACTCCGTTTTGAGTCTTAATTCTGTTCCCAAGAATTGCAAGGACCTGGTCACAATAAAACACTGAATTGAACATCACTCAGGAGTTAAACCCTGCTGCCCCCAGACACCCAGAGCAATCTGAGGTCGTTGGAACACAAGGGGTTTTGACCTCTGCCAAACTGGTCTATCTAGTTGAGGATCATGACATACACTGATATTTTAGTTGTTGCCAAGCAGCCAAGGACTTTCCAGCTTTACACGCCACTCAGCCAAGGAGAAGGTGGGGGGTACCCAGGAAGCTGGGAAGGGACACAGCCAGGACAGGTGACCCAAACTGGCCAAAGGGGCTATTCCATACCAATATCATGCTCAGCATAAAGGGGTCTGGTGGGGAAGGAGCACATGGCTCCAGGACATGTGATTTGAGGACAGTCTGGCTTCAGGATGGCTCTGAGCTGTATGGTCTGCATTTTGCAGTTCAATGAGAAACTGCGTCATGTATCAACAGATTTATATATTTTTCTACAGCCCTGTTACTGTTATTTCTCCCTCCCTTTGCTGACCCAGTAAACTGTCCTTATCCCAACCCACGAGGTTTGCCTTTGTTTTTCCTTTTTCCTCCCCCGCCCCTTCTGTTTTTCCCCGTGGGGAGGAAGCGAGTGAGTGGCCGAGCAGTGCTTGGCTATTGGCGGGGGCAAAACCATGACACTGGGGATGAACCCTCACCAGAGATAAGTGTTACTGAGCTCCTTGATCTTAAAGTTCTACCTTCATACAAAGTTGCTCTTCTGCAGGGTATGCCACAAAAAACTCTGATTTATGCATCATTACAGAGGATCAATTAAACCTTCAAAGCAATACCATCAAGCTTCTCTTGAAATTGTATGAGAAAAGGAAAAACTGGTGATACCAACCTAAAATGACATCTATTCATGTGCCTGTTTTCAAAATAAATATATATTGCACAAGTCACTGTGCACTACCTGGTGTTTTAACATCAGAAAAGCCACACAGGTAGATCCAAAGGTTATGATCAACTCAATAGATGGATGCTCTGATGATTGTTACAGGCACATGTCAGTTGCCACAAGCTTCTGATAACCTGCTGCCATTCAGCATTAAATCTGCTGAAGATTTAGGATTCTGCTGCAACATAAGGATTGCAGATGCTCCTGTCTGGGAGAACTGCTGCTTTTAATTCAGATTTCTTTTCCCAGTTCCAGCATCTCCCGGTGCAATTTGAAGACGTATACAGTCAGGCACTAAAACCAGCAGCTTCTAATGTAATGAAGCTGGATGAATAAGTGTAGGAGGTGCGAATGTTTCTCCATTGAGCTTAAAGATAAATGTTTGTGCCTTGCCTTCCAAGCAGAGCTGAGCAGAAAGTGGCTTTCTCATCTCATGAAAGTGAGATTTACTTAAGTGTGTTATTGAGTAACAAGTGAAAACAGGGGACTTCTACCACTAGAGAATAAGGGAAAAAAGGTAGGAGAGTAAACATTTACAGTTAGGTTACTAACAAACTCGGGTCTCGTTCCCTTCCAAATGTGGACTGGGATCCTTCATATCTCTGCTAAGTGCTCTATACATCTAATTAGGAGACTGGTGCTGTCGTTTTGGTCAGTAGAAGTTTTCCTTGACATTAATCAAACTTAGTCTCTAGACTTATTACAAATAAACTTTGAAAATAGCATCTGCCTCTAAATCAAATCAGTGCCAAAAATATTTATGCAAAAGCCATGCTAACAAATGAGACATTTTGTTATTGATAACTAAATTTCTCTTACCAAATTACTTACTAGCCCTTTAGACCAGATGTAATACAGACTTTCACACAGGAAGATGTTTTAGGGGGCAGGTGTAAGCACATGCACTGTACTGCACACTTACAGTTAGACAAGTACATAAGTGTCTTGCTCTATTAGGAATATAATCTCAGAGCCCAAACTGTTTGTGAAGAGGCTCCTAACATTCACACATGAAACACTGTGTATATGCCATAAAAATCCTCTAAGTGCTCTCTTCCACAGTTCCTCGTCCCAGCAGGTAACATTAGATTGTACAGGCTGGGTAAGTTTTATCACTGATAAACACACCTTCAAAGCAGCCTGTCCAGACAGCATTCTTAATTCTTCATGGTGGGGGAAAAAACCCAACAAGGCAAAATGAAGGTACATACAGCTTTTCAGTATTACTAGCAAAGCTTTTACCAGCTCAGGGACTGTCTGCTTAAGTCACAGCCACCACACCTTGGGAACTGTCAGAGCATCTATAAAAGCTAAGAAAGCCAAATAGATTGAGGTGATGTTTAGGAAACATCATACAGAAACACACAGTGTTTTTAGAAAGAAAACAAGAATCTATACAAACCCACTTGCAGCTCAATTTTGTGCTATGGAACAACAGCATGAGAGCCCTTTTCCTCCAGAGAAATCAATGTCAGAAAACTAAGTGCTAAACAAGATGGGTGAATTCTGGAGCATAATTGATACAATAAAATCAACAACTCAACAGACTTAAGCTGTAGAACTCTTTGAAGGATGCAAACAATTTGAAGAACTACAGGAAATGACGCTGTTAGAGAAAATACAAAGCATGTATGTAAAGAAAATATAAGGAAAATGACATAATAAGGCTGAATAGCATCATTGCATATTTTAATTAGTTTTCCATACATGCAAACATAAAGAAGCCTGATCGTTACCAGAACCACACATTTTTTTCTGAAACTGAGTACCTAAGTACTCTGCAGTCCCTTATCTAATCTCTGAAAGAAATGGAATTTACTTAAATGGGTTTATGTCCTGGTTTCAGAAGGAACAGAGTTCATTTTCTTCCTAGCCACTGGTACAGTGCTGTGTTTTGGGTTTAGGATGAGAATAGTATTGGTAAATACTGATGTTTTAGTTGTTGCCAAGCAGTCAAGGACTTTCCAGCTTTTCATGCTGCCCTGATAAGGAGAAGGCAGGGTGTCCAGGAAGCTGGGAGGGGATGCAGCCAGGACAGGTGACCCAAACTGGCCAAATGCATATTCTATACTGTATGTCATGATCTATATATAACTGGAGGAGTGGGGCTAGAGCAGCACAGCTCAGGAACTTGCTGAACATCAGTTTTGGGTGGTAAGCAATTGCACTGATCATCAATTGGTTTATATACTCTATAATAATCATCATCATCCTTTTCTGTTCTATTAAGCTGCCTTTATCTCAACCCATTAATTTTACCTTTTTCTTTTCCAGCCTCTCCCCCATCCCACCGGCCGGGCTGGGTAGTGAGCAATGGCTGTGGTGGTGTTTTACAGACAGACATTGTATGTTTATCTATTCAAATACTACCATGGACTAACCAGCTAGTTTATGACTTCCATTTCACAACTGAAATTACCATATAAAAGCCTCACACATCAGTGTTTTCTGCATGGTTAAGAAGTCTTGGCTCTGTTCTTCAAATGACAAAATGTAACGTTCAGCATCAAATAAGAAAGAGATGCTTTTCTAAGTTTATTTCTTCAATGATATTAATTAAAAAAAGAAATTGGCATAGAATGTAAGACATTTTTAAACGTGCAGCACCCAGATAGGTACTTACCACCTGCAAATATAACAGGTTTGCAAAGGAGGAAGACCTGAACCTAATATCTTCTAGCCCATCTGACAGGAATACAGAGTCCAGTTTCAAAATCATCCATTATAGATTTACAATGAAACTAAATAACAGCATGAAAATAGCAAGAAGAATATTCATGAAAGAAAAGGAACATATCAATATGAGACAAGGGAAGGAACATGATCTCTGCACAAGTGAAAAACTAAAACTTTTCTACAGCCACTTCAGTTATTATCTGTTAAGAGAGTTCCCTGTGCACTGCGGGTTAAGATAGCTCTTTTCATGCCTTCCCCCAGCTTAAGATGAAGGAGAGGCCATCTCAAAACAGAGAATACAGCAGACAAGAGCAGAGCTCTCCTCCCTATGTGCTTTATGTTGCTGTGAAGCTCTGATTTGCACTTGTCTTACTACAGCTACCAGCCTACTCCTCTGCAGCTCAGCATGCGATGAGACCACCGGTTTGTACAGGATCAGTCTGTGCACTGAGCTGACAAGCCAAGAAAATAAACATGATGGGAATTCTAGTAGATCAGCAAAGGGACCACAAAGCAAAAAGTTGAGGATCCAGAAAAAAAAACCCAACAAAATAGCAAAAACATTGGAAGGGAGCAGACATGCAAAGGAAAGAGAGCAAGAGAGAGGATAAAGAGTGGGAGTAAAAGAGGTGCGAAAGAAAGTGTGCCTTCAGCACAGGAAAGGGGGAAAAACAGAAAAAATATTATTAAAGCAAGAGGAAATGCAGAAGTGTGACATGGTGGGGAAATATGAGGGAAAACAAGGAAGCAATGTACTGAAATATATGACTAAGGAGGAAAATCTATTAGACTTTCATGAAAATACATTATCTCTTCCAATGCTATAAATAACACTTTATAAAAATTGTAAAGAGTCTTTGCAAATGTGTAAAGTTGGCAAGACATAAAATAAAGGAATAGAAAATGGATAGGATATGGAAAGAAACAGGTGGTTTAAGTATTGCATCAGAGCATATTATGTAAAAAGAAGGTACTCTGTACAGAAAAGTTACGATTAGCACCATTTAGGTGTCTGCATACTGGGACCCTGTAGTTACAACATGAGCCAGTAGATGTAGATTATTGTCACATTACAAACTGCAGTATCTGCCACTAAAACACAGCGTGTTATATGCTGTACAAAAAGGAAAGAAAACTGAATTTTGAAGCAGAACCCAGAATCTTATGACAATAGCTGCTAACGAAGCCACTGTATTTAGGAGCACAACCTTAAACAGAGGTGGCCATAGAACTCCTCTGATGCTCCTCAGAGCATGTCTCCCCAGACTGGTCCCCTGCACAGAGATGCCAGAGCATGCAATTACCTTGTCCCACAGTCACTCTACTGAAAAGCCAACAACTGCCTTTTTTGCGTTTTTTTTTTAATGAAAAGGAATTTATTAATTAATCAAAATTAATTAAGGGTAGAATTTTTTTAAAAAATAATTTAAACTCACCTCAGGTCTTTCAATCTGTATAATGAGGACAAGCCTGAAAAAGATGCTATGAAACTTCATTCAACTACATGAGTAATTATGTGCTGCATTAAAAGTCATTATCTTACACTTATATCTGTTCCAAACTGTAGCCATTTTAAGGTTTGCCTCTATAAAACTCTACATTCCTAATCAGCCTAAACCTGGTCTTGTGAGTATCCATCTGCAATACACTGGAATTAACCTTGGCCAGCCCTGGATGTGTTGAGTCAAAAGAGTCACTTAAAGTAAGAGAACATCCCTGCTGCTTCTGCAATAGCCATTACAGCCAACACAACAGGATTTTATGGTGACAGACAGAGAGAACTACAGCATGCAAAAAGCTAAAAACACTGGGATAAGACAGGCTCAGGTCCTCTCTATATATTCAGATTGTCTGGCTTTCGGTGCTCTAAAGTTACTAAACAAGATCCTGACCTATTACTGGAGGAGAGAAACAAACTATTTCCCTGTGTGGTAGAACAAAATAGTAAAAATTGGTAAGATTGGTAAGATGTGAGGAATATGACAGCATGAAGATACTTGATTGCTGATATATGGGACCATGAAATGACTAGATGCAGCCCCTGTTGTGTCAGACCATCCTTTCTAAGGTCTTATTCCTGACACACATCAGTAGATGCTAAGGAAAGAATAGAAGCAGTGAGGATGCAGTAGAACTGAGACTCCTTGCACAGTCTCCACAGATTGCTCCTCTCCTTACAAGAAGTCACTATGATGATTTTGTATTTTTTTTTTGTGCAAAAATTTATAATTTATACCCTCTCACAGTTGAGGTCTGTTTCCCAAGAAGCAATTACTTTATCATTATATGGATTCTATCAGAAGTTTATATGAAATAAACTTGACATTGAAAAAGTGTTTTTATTACTTTCTGGAGGAAGGGGGTAAAAAGAAATTGTTTGTGTTGGAATGGTCAAATCTTGTTCCACTCTTTGTTCCCTTACAAGATCTGGTTTTGTGTTACATAGAGATTACTAATAAATTACACTTACATATATAAAACCAGGGTAGAACAGACTGTTCTGTATTTTTTCCTGTGTTCAGACTAACTCTAAACTAGTTGCACATGTTTAGGCAGACACATGCCTCACACAGTAGTCATTCCCAAAGAAAGCCTGAACATATTGCAAACTGGCAACAGGTTTGAGATTCCTGGGTAAGTAATCCTGGCTTACATGCAATCATTGAATCCAGGAGAGATAAACAGCTTTATTTTAATCAGGAAACATTAAAAGTACGGACAGAGTAGATGTATTTATTAGACAGATAAATCCCTCTGATAAATACCCAAGACTGAGAATCCCATTACTGAAAGAACAAATGGTCCCTGATAAAATAGTGCAGCATGCAATCAAAAATTAGCCCTCATTTTCATGCTTACCAGAAGTTTGCTATAGAAAGTTTTGTCACCAAAGAGATTGCGAGCACCATTAAAACATTAAAGTCATTTAGACTGTAGTTCTCCCAGACTACAGCTGGTCAGCAGTGAGCTCAGAGTATTGTTACTTTTTTTTCCTGAGTATGTTGATTCTGAAATAGCAACTCACAGGAAATACTGTGCTTCATACATTTTCCATGGTGTTTTGCTTTTTAAAGATTGGGATGCTGCAATGCTGTCATTTTTTAGGTGACAAAGTTCCCAGTTTTCCATTTAAAGTGATGTGGGGTTATTTTTATATTTTTTTTCAAGATGTAATTCAATTTATAATGCAAGATACTAAAAAAAATAATCAAACTCTCTGAAGTTTTTTGCACCAGAGATTTCCACTGACATGGTACCTCCTTCCCTTTCTCCCTCATCTTTTACTTAATTTCAAAAGTTGGAGCATGTCTTCAATGGAAAGGGGAAAGCATTTCTGTGCTGGCTTTAACAACCCCTCAGCAGGACAGGGAATTTCCACATCCAGCACTATGGAGTTTTTGTCCCACATAATCCACATACGGGGTTAAACTGCACCTACTGACTGAAATCCATACTTTTCCCCTTGAATCCCCCAAGTGCTGCACCAAGAATGGCTTCCAGCAACCAGAGGGTCTTGGGTCATCAATGTTTGTCAACAGAAGTGAAAAGCAGAGGCTGGCATTTGGGCAGCAGACACAAGATCAATGGGTAGTGCTCTAAAGGCACAAGACCTTCAGGAGTATTTTGGCTTCTTGCAATCACTAAGTTAGAATTTTTAAAAATAGTTCAAAAATACCACAGAAGCTTCACAAGCAGGAAGCCTTACCTATACATACTCTGGCATGCATATTCATGTGCCCCTGACATCTTACACAGGCCGTTGCCAGATGGGCTCACAGGCCTCCACGACCTTTAATTTGACTCATTCTTTCCTCAAACACTGCTATTTAAAAGGCACAAATATTTACAACAGAGTTTATGGATAAGACAGGGGAAGGTAAGTGCTGTGTAACAAAATGACCCAGCTCACTGGCAGATTGAGCAGCCGCCTTCTGCACTGTGCAAGTCCTGTTTGCCCTGTCCAACTGGGTACAACACAGCATCCTTACCACAACAAAAGAGACAATAAAAACAGTCTCAGATTAATAACTACAGTATTTTTGTGGAGATTACCATAATTTAGGCAAACCTACAAAAAAATCTGGCAGATTGAGAAGATGTATATATGTTTACCATTTAAGCAAGGATACTCACTGCAGGCTACAAGCAGTGACTATGCATACAGCAACCATGTCCCAGCACAGCTCACCTGATGTGGAATTGCTTCTCATTAGAATGAGGACAAGGTACCCAAAGACAGGATAAAAGATGTTTGGACTTTCCAATTACAAGATGAAAGATGTAAATTCCCAGAATCTCTAGAAAACATCAGGTACAACTGCATGATCAGGGCTGTGCACACAGAGGGTGGGCATCAGGCAAGATCACTCCTTCATGCAGGCAGCATCGCAAGGTGTACACTCAACCTGGAAACACCTTCCAGCTTCTGGAAGAGTGCTCTGCTCCTGGAAGGATGATAAACCCAAACTGAGCAGTGGCCAAGCCATTCTCCACATTAGAAAGAGCACTGGCTTCAGCTCCCATCTGAGGTGCAGGCTTCTGTGGAGTGTTCAATTTCCCAGCTACCCCTGTGGATATTGGTGTGTAATGTAATGTGTAATTTTTCATTGGCTTGTCAAGTGAGCCTACTGAATTAGCAGATGAGCAGAAAATTCATGCCAGAGGATGCTCATGCTTATTTAAAAATGGAAACAAGTCCCTAGTCTCCTCTCACTAAGAAACTTTTTATATTAAAGGTCTTTTCAGATATATGCTTTATAGTGATCCAGAAAACATGCAACACAGGGAATCCCTGGGACCTGATGATACCAGAATGCTGCAACAAAAAAACTATTAAAAGAGAATACCATTATCTTTATGCCACAACCGAGGAAAAAAAGCATACATACAGGCATGTAGCAGTGATTTCAATGAAAGAATAACTAAGTATTTGCCATGCTCAATGGCAACTGAACAACCCAGGCAGGGTCAATTGCCTAGAACCCTTTACATTATCCTACCTGACTGGCATAGGACACACGTGGCCTATAAAGACTTTGTATTTTACAGCTGTAAGTGTATTAAGCATATCATTTTCCTACAGCAGTAACAACAACTACAGAAAGCAAGTTGAAATCCACCTTTGTATCTCTCTGAATATAAAGGCCAGAGAATCACTGTGACTTCTGAAGCTGGAAAAACACCCCATCCTCAAAATGAAGTCTCTATCCAAAAGAATTGTATGTGATAGAATGTACTGTATATTATCACTGATAAAAATAGTGTCCCGCTCCTGTGGGAACTATACAGTTATACCCTTTGTTTTCCACAACATAATTAGTAGAATATTTATTAGGAATAACCATTCCTTGCAATATATTCCTATGCCTTTCTATTCAAGACCTACACTAACATTGAGGGATGACAGGAAAATACAAAATCAGATATTTAAATATTAAATAATATCCATTAGGTAGCTGGGAGTATAACTACATAGAGTAGAGAGAAAGTATATATTTGATTTCTAAAAATCAGAAGGGCTTTCTTCTGCACATCTGTGCTTGGCAGAACAGACTGAAGTTGCAGGCTGAGGGGAACACCATGAAGTCTTGGTTATTATACTCATGGTTTAAGTTACTGTCTTTGTTATTTATACATGCATTGCTGGATACCATTATTGAAAATTTTGGTTTTGTTTTCAAGACCAGTTATCAAGTGTAATTAATGTGTCAGACTTCCCTTCAAAAACCTTGCACTGATACTACTAATTTCTCTATGCCGGGAGGACTATCCACATCAAGCTTCGTAAAGGAAATTTCAGTGATAACACTAAAACAACAACAGGATGGCTCTTTTTCTATCTCAGTCTCCATATCTTACAGGCAGGACAATGATTGATACAAAACAGAAAAAACCCAGCAAAAAACCCCAGTCCCATTTCCCTTTGCATGAACCAAAAAGGACTACCGAATCAAATAAAAGTCTCCCACTGGCATGATTCTTAAAGGCAGGCATTGACTACTAATCAGCTGCACTACTCATCACAAAGGAACATTAATCAACAGTGAACATCTTCCCTGTTAATCTGAGAAGGTTATCATTTGAAGCAGTTTGGCATACTACTCTCAACAGCTGCAGCTTGCTGTACCTCCAGAAGCCATCAATACCTGGGAGGCCTTCCTCACATGCATTTCCCTCCTTTAGTATAGGTGGTGTGATCTGTGAATACCAGAGCAGAGCACAGCTAGACAACCAAGAACAAAGAAGATATTATTTATACTGAAGTCAGAGGAGTACCTAGCCTCAAAAAAAGGGGGAGGATGAACCTAAAATGTGAGGTCACACCCAGCTGTGTGGTCAGGATCACACCTTGAAGATTAGAGATTGATATCCCAGAAGTTGAAAGGTGAAGCGAAGGGATTGGGATTAAGAACCCTTTTCTTGACACAGTGAAGAGCATCACACAGACTCACCCAGCAGCTTGTTCTAGCACCAGTGCTCAAATCTGGACAAAACCCACTCACCTCAAGAGAGTTCAAAGTGGTCTGCTAATCTGAATTTTCTGTGGAATCACAACCAAGTAATAGGTAACTTCTATGACTTTTCTTGTCAAGCTGTCTTCCTTGCAAAGCAGAAAGAGGAGCTTTTGAACACCATTTATTATTTATCATTGTATGAGCTATTTTAAATAGAACAATAGGTGTTTTACACTGTCTTCTGTTGCATAAAATGTCCCCAGTTAGGATTCACAGAAAAGCAAAATTTATAGTTACTTATCAGCAAATTATGGCTAACATGGAAACTTTTTTCTCCAAACAATGTCCTTCATGTCATAATTTAATTAAGTGTTGTTTACTAAATTCCATTGTAGAAAAGTATATTTCCCTGGGTAAATTTACATTTAAACTCTATTCTAGTTTATTTGCAGAACAAGTTAGTATTTTGCCACCACAAAAAAATAACAGATCAATCAGATTTTTAAAAGAGGGTTTGTGAAACCATTGAACAGTACATTCCGGAAAAATATTACTGTGATGGAGAAATACAATCTTAGCAGCTACAGCTTGCCATACTACACAAAGTGGCAACAAAAGATGAGCAGTCTTAGCCAAATACTGCTGGCTTGCAATCTTCAGTCTGCAAAAAGACCAAAGGCTAACCCAAAGTCAGCTCAAGGAAAGAGAAATCTTTATTTTAACTAATAAAGCTCATGTTCAAAGCACATAGATCTGCGTAATATTTTATAGCATGCAAAATCACTACTTGTCAGTGACTGAAGGACTTTTTTGCATTTATATAATACAAACTGTGACGTGTTCAGGAAATGTTTAAATAGGTTTTCACATAATTATAATAAATTATCTCACTGAAAATCTTAATTGGTTAGTATCAAATTATATCTCCTGTTTCAGTTTGCAAAATTAGTATTAACTATAGATTAAACATATTATCCAGGATTATATTTCCTGTGTATCATAGTTTAACCCGTCCTGCAGCTCAAAGAACCACACAGCCATTCACTGCTACTCAGTCGGATGGGGAGAGAATCAAAATGAAACAAGTAAAAATTGTGCATTGAGACAAATACAGTTGATTAGGACATAAAAGGAAAATAACAATGATAATAACAATAAAAAATTTCTCACTACCTGAAGCCAATGTTCAACTAGTTCCTGAGCTGCCCTGCTTCCTGGCCAACTCCCCAGTTATATACAGAGCATGATGTCATATAGTATGGAATATCCCTTTGGTCCGTTTGGGTCAGCTGCCCTGGCTGTGTCCCCCCCATCTTCTCCTTGGTAAGGCAGTGTGGGAAGCTGAAAAGTCTTTGACTGCTTGGCAACAACTAAAACTGTGTTACCAACACTATTCTCTTCCTAAATCCGAAGCACAGCCTTATGCCAGCTTCTAGACAGCAACCATGACACTTTGTAACAGCAATAAGACATACTCTCAACCTGCTTTGATAAAGTCATGGTGTCATGAATTTTCTTCGTAAGATACAATAGCCATGGAATATAGCCTAAAGACTCTCTCTTTCTATCACCTCCATCATAAAAAAACCCCCACACTTACTTATCCAGACTTTGAAGATAGAACTCTTGAACCCCTGAGCTTGAATGACAATTGAGTTTCTCTACCTTTATGAGCACAACTCATCTTCCAAAAATTTCCTTCCCACCTCAGAAATCTAGAGGAGTGGCACTTTTTAAAAGGTGCTAAAGAAATGGGGTTTTTTTGTCATAACTATTTTTTGCTGATTATGACAGTAAGATGTTAACTGTTGCACATGCTCCTGGTTTTATTTATAGTTATCAGACTCAAAAGAACCTCTGTATTTCCCTTAAGACCAAAGGCCATGCAACAGTTTGCATTTGCAAGGATATCTTACAGATAATTTAAACAATAACTTTGCGGTCATGCTACCCATCCCTACAGTGTAGAGAGGAAATTTTATCATCCAAAGCACAACATGTGCAACTTGCAATCTGTGGTACCACATGATGACAGTATCTAAAATAACCATCAACATTTGATTATAGGTTTGAGCATGCATTTGTAAGACAACAGGCTATTTCAAACAAAAGCTATTGCAGCTTTTGAGTAGGAAGTGGTCAGGCCTATAGCTACAGAGCAGGACAAGGGATTTATTCTTCACACTTGTATCCCCAGGACTAATTTGAGCAAAGACTGAAATCGCATATGGAACTATGGGATGAGAAGATGGTTAAACTCAGCAGTAAAAATTAAAATATATTGATGTTTTCCTTGTTTTCCTTTTAATTTTAACATATATCTGCAATCCCACCAGTTTCAGAAAACTCAGTTCCCTAGTTCTGACAGGTACTAGTTAAAGGAACTGCAGCAGTATAGCAATGCTTTCACTAGTTAGAATATTGCATACCTAAAATGACCACGGAAGTAAGCCTCTATTGTTTAGGGAGTTCAAAGTGTAAGCTTTTATTCAAGCAGCAGCAATACATGTAAAGGGACTAAGGTAAACTGATCACCTCTGAAGAAAGGAAAACAAAGTGGAGTGGTGAAGGACAAGAAAAAAATGCAGTAAATCTCAGGTTTCTGAGAACCACCAGCAGTCATCTCAACAGCAACACTTGATTCTACGCTTCATGCAGAAGCTCTCTAAACTTTCCATTTCAATTGCAGTCAGCTGGAGGCTTGCCATTCACCTCCAGTGAGGATGCTATTTCAATACCATCCCTTTTTTTCCCTTCCTGTTAAAATTCACTCAAGACTTACAAGATGGCACAGTATCACAGCTATAATGGAGCAGATGGACACCTCATGAGTGTTTACAGCTGTCAAAAAAGGTAGCATGAGACTGAACTTGAAAGTCATGTACCTTCAATCAATTCTTTACTTCATTTCATAGATTTTTTCAAAGGAAAATGTGGACTATTGAGAATTAGCTATACCACTAGGGGCATTTGCTGCATTTGAAAAACACTCACCATTGTACGTCTAAGAAAAGCAGTTTATTTTAATCTGAAGCAGATTTGGAATTAATTTTTAAGACTGATATAGATCATTTTATTTCAGTGAATTCAGAAAAGTACTGGATCATAACAGCTGAAATTACTCCTAACAGGTTAAATCCTACTTCATTCCTTATGAGTAGGAACACCAGGAGAACAGCATTTTTATGTGAGCTGTTTCCACCAAAGAAAGAAAAATTACAGGGACTTCAGGATATCAGTTGAATTTTAGTCTGAATTTCAGAGTGTAAATGAACACTATCAACAGATGCCACCATTTCTTCCTTGTTCTTTAACAGACTTTACCTTAAAATCCATTTCTCTGAGTATATGTTACAGACAACTTCTGATTCACTGACAAGACCTTCATTCTTACTGTGCTGGCTTAACATAAATCTTACATACTCAAATCATAGCAGCAGCCAATTTGTAACTAGTGCATAATTAGTGGAGGTAGAAATGCCTGCCTTCAAAAAATACAATAATACAACAGTCTGCATGAAATACTGCATTTATGTGTTCTTTTCAGAAGTATACAGAGCCAGGCTCCATTACATCTCTTACCCTGAGCACCTGTAAACTTCCTAACATTCAAAATTGGTTTTGAGCTCTGCAAACAAGCCAAAATATTGTCAGCAGAGGGAACCCTTCAGAACACTCCCACAGTAATATGGCTTGATCTCACTAAGGTAGCTATCAGAAGAGAAAACAAGCATGCCAAACACAGGGACAATTAACAACTGGCTGTGCAAAGCTATTTGCTTATGTCTATGAGAAACCCTGAGGAATCTGTGCCAAGGCAGGCTTGAAAGAAAGGCCATGTTTATTCTGCCTGTCAAGGCTGATTTTTTCTTCTATGTTAGTGTCGTGGTTTTGCCCCGGCCGAGGGCCGCACCCCACACAGTCGCTTGTACTTTTAAAAGGAAGGGGGAGGGAAAGTTGGGGGAGGGGAAAAAGGGAAGGAAGAAGGAGGAAAAGAAACCACAACCTATAAACCAGAACCACGCAGGTTGGGATAAGGATAGTTTACTAAACAATAACAGAAAACTAGATATAACAATAACAGAAGTTTGAAGTACAAAATAGATGAAACTGGTGATACACAATGCAGTTTCTCACCAAACCACAGAACCCAGGCCGCACCGCTTAGAGCCGTCCCCGAACCCGGAAACTGCCCGTCCTGGTGTTGTCTCCTCCTCTTCCCCCCAGTCCCCCTTTATACTGAACATGACGTAACTGGCATGGAATATTCTCTTTGGCCAGTTCGGGTCACCTGTCCTGGCTACGTCCCCTCCTTTCTCACTAGTAAGGAAGTATGCAGAGCTGAGAAAGGTCCTTGATTGCCCGGCAACAACTAGAAACATCAGGGTGCTATCAGCACTGTTCTCATCCTAACACCCAAACATGGCATTCCATCCACTGCTAAAAATAATTAACTCCATCATAGCTGAAACCAGGACATTATCCACCCCTTATTCCATACCATTTACGTCATGACCAGATCCAACAATTTTCTTTAGGTACAATCAGTTTCGTGTTTCACATACCCATATATGTATGTACACATGTATGCACACATACGTGCATACAGATCTTATTCCCTCAGTCTGTGAATCATCCCTCTGAAGTTGTTGAGTTCATTTAGTCCATGATTTTCAGGCTCCATTTGTCGTAACAGTTTCTCAGGATAATTGTATGTTCCATTGGCTCGTTGCATGCTGCATCTCAGGCTCTTGACTGATACACCTGGCATGGTCCATGCTCATAGTCTGTGGGTCAGAGTTTATTTTCAAAGGGAGAAAAAAAAAGTTCTTAAGAGGCCAGGCTTCGGTTCCATCATCATGGCACTCATTCTTCATTAACTTGTATGACTCCGGCTATAATGCTATGGTACAACATACAGCAATCATAACAATAATGAATATACAATAATGGGTTATTTGGCAATTATTATAATTTCTACTCTATTAATTATATTGGCTATCATAACAATAATGAATATACAATAATGGGTTATTTGGCAATTATTATAATTTCTACTCTATCAGTTATATTGGCTATTCTCACCCAAAATCAAATCCCCTTGAGGTACACATCGAACTTCTCCATCCCTCTGCATTACCCACCAAGTACAGCCAGGTCCTGCATGGACTATCTCGCGTTTGATCTGCTCAAAGGCTTGCTGTTGCTCAGGGCCCCATTGGAAATCATTCTTCTTTCGAGTTACATGGTAGAGTGGGCTCACAATGAGACTGTAGTTTGGGACATGCAGTCGCCAAAAACCTATAACACCTAAGAAAGCTTGTGTTTCCTTTTTGTTGCTTGGTGGAGACATAGCTGCTATTTTATTAATAATGTCCATTGGGATCTGACGACGCCCATCCTGCCATTTTATTCCTAAAAACTGGATTTCTCGCGTAGGCCCCTTGACTTTACTTCGTTTTATAGCAAAACCGGCTTCTAAAAGGATTTGAATTACCCTGTTTCCTTTTTCAAAAACTTCCTCTGCTGTGTTGCCCCATACAATGATGTCATCAATATACTGCAGGTGCCCTGGTGCATCACCCTTTTCCAGTGTATTCTGGATTAGTCCATGGCAGATGGTGGGGCTATGTTTCCACCCCTGGGGCAGACGATTCCACGTGTATTGGATGCCTCTCCAGGTGAAAGCAAACTGTGGCCTGCACTCTGGCGCCAGTGGGATCGAGAAGAAAGCATTCGCAATGTCGATTGTGGCGTACCACTTGGCTGCCTTCGATTCCAATTCATACTGGAGCTCTAACATGTCTGGCACAGCAGCACTCATACCTGGAGTGACTTCATTTAGGCCACGATAATCTACTGTCAGCCTCCACTCTCCATTGGACTTCCTCACTGGCCATATGGGACTATTAAAGGGTGAGTGGGTTCGGCTGATCACTCCCTGATTCTCCAGTTGACGAATCAACTTATGGATGGGAATCAGGGAATCTCGGTTAGTACGGTATTGTCGTCTGTGCACCGTCGTCGTAGCAACTGGCACTTGCTGTTCTTCAACCTTCAACAACCCCACAACAGCAGAGTCCTCCGAGAGTCCAGGCAAGGCACACAATTGTTCAATTCCTTCTGTTTCCAAAGCAGCTATTCCAAAAGCCCATCGGTACCCTTTTGGGTCTTTAAAATACCCTCTACGTAGATAATCTATACCTAAAATGCACGGAGCTTCTGGACCAGTCACAATGGGGTGTTTTTCCCAGTCCTTCCCAGTTAGGCTCACCTCAGCCTCTAGCACAGTTAGTTGTTGGGATCCCCCTGTCACTCCAGAAATACAAACGGGTTCTACCCCTTCATGATTCGATGGCATTAGAGTACACTGGGCACCAGTATCCACCAGAGCTTTGTACTCTTGTGGATCTGACGTGCCAGGCCATCGGATCCACACAGTCCAATAAACCCGATTATCCCTCTCCTCCACCTGGCTGGAGGCAGGGCCCCTCTATTGCTGCTGATCATATTTGTTTTCCACTGGTTGCATAAAGGACTTAGAGGTCCCTTCAAGAGGATCAGACACATCAGACATATAGGTAGGCCTTCCAGTTGGTCTAGGGAACTGCCCAGTAGAAACTGGTGCAGCCTTCTTCCTGGCAGAATCTCGTTGTGCGAATGTTTTACCCCGCAGCTCATTTACTCGTGCTCGAAGGGCTGAGGTGGGCTGCATATCCCATTTCCTCATGTCCTCTCCATGATCAAGCAGGTAAAACCACAATGTACGTCGTGGTGTGTATTCTCCCTCTTGGAACGATGGACGCTTTCTCCCAGTAGCTGCAACATTGCTCCATATGGGTTGGGAGTTGGACACATTGTTGTCAAGTCGTTGAACCAGTTTTTCTACTGCTGCAATGACGGAGAGGGAAACACTGTCTTGGTATTTCCTGAGTCGGCAGGCCACCTCATTTACGGTTGGTGGATCCATATCAGTCCAGTCAATTACTGCCAGTGAATTGGTGTACCCTGCTGGTGCACTTCGTACAACCTTACGCCACATAGCTGGAGTGCATAGGACTTCATCGGGATCAGCGGGAAGCCGTGAATTGTCCAGATCATAATAAATTATCTCCCGTACAGCTAATTCTCTCAGGTGCTGGATAGCTGTCTCTATGCTGTTACCCTTGGGTGTCTGACATGTAATATATTCCTTTATGGGATATCTTTCCTGCACACTTGACAGTAGTCGCCTCCAGAGGCTGAGGACTTCCGGCCTCCTCCCAATTGCTTTGTCAATTCCTCCTTCTCTAGCTAGGGATCCCAACTGCTTGGCCTCTCTGCCTTCTAACTCCAAACTATTGGCCCCGTGATCCCAACATCGGAGCAACCAAGTGATAATGTGCTCACTTGGGTGGCGGGTGAAATCTTTTCGAACCTCACGCAGCTCACTCAAAGTCAGGGATCGGGTAACAATCTCTGGTTCTGCCTCCTCCTGATATCCTCGAGATGGCCCTGGTTGATCATCATCATCATCCGTCACTGTGCGAACTGATTTCTTTGTGCATTTCCTCTTTTGTACGGGAGCAACAGACACTGGTGTGGGTTGGTTTTTCTGATCATCTGCACTGTCTGCTGTAGAGATTACAGTAGCTGCAGTGTCAGCCCCAGTGGTTGCAGCAGCTATAGTATCTGCCAGTCTGTTTCCTTTCCCTTCTCCCTGACAGTGCTGACAATGCTGACAATGCTGCCTGCTATCAAGCAGTGTTTGATAAATAGTGGCCAGAGCCCAGCACAGTGCAGTAAGGTGTCCATCTCTGGGAAACCTACAGCAATTTTTCTTTAGGTATGCAGTCACTTGATCGGGGTCTTGTAGCTGTTCAGGAGTGAAGTTCCAAACCATCGGGCGTGAGAAAGTACCTAGGTACTTGCCCATACTTTGCCACATGCCCTGCCACTCGTGATTATTCTGTCTCGGAGAAAGCTCTTCAGTGGTATTCATAAACCTATGCTTGATATATAACAAAAACTGAACCATCTGCCCCAAACCTACCAATAGCAAAATGCTAGTTTGAATATCCCAGAGATATTGAAGGTTTTCAAAAATTGTCATAAGAGCTGTTGTATTTAGCCCAAAGGAAAAGAAAGCAGTGCTGTTATTAACCCCTCCCTGTCCAAAGAATGGACAGGACAGCAAAACCTCATACAAGTACCAGATTAAGCTCATGGTCATCGATATTATTGTATCATAGACCGATATCATAAAATACACTATAATGAAGTATGGGAACAAATATGGGAGCCGCAGACCTGAGAGAGTAAAGAATCCTGCCAGGATTGTATACAGCATGCGATGGTTTTGATACCACAGCCTTGTGAATAAATACCACAGCATCGTGACCAGAGATTGCTTAAACAACAGTGCTTATCTTAATTGCGATAGTTAGGGTCAGATCTACCGTTATCCCAACCGTTCGTGCCCCACGTTGGGCGCCAAAATGACTGTCGTGGTTTTGCCCCGGCCGAGGGCCGCACCCCACACAGTCGCTTGTACTTTTAAAAGGAAGGGGGAGGGAAAGTTGGGGGAGGGGAAAAAGGGAAGGAAGAAGGAGGAAAAGAAACCACAACCTATAAACCAGAACCACGCAGGTTGGGATAAGGATAGTTTACTAAACAATAACAGAAAACTAGATATAACAATAACAGAAGTTTGAAGTACAAAATAGATGAAACTGGTGATACACAATGCAGTTTCTCACCAAACCACAGAACCCAGGCCGCACCGCTTAGAGCCGTCCCCGAACCCGGAAACTGCCCGTCCTGGTGTTGTCTCCTCCTCTTCCCCCCAGTCCCCCTTTATACTGAACATGACGTAACTGGCATGGAATATTCTCTTTGGCCAGTTCGGGTCACCTGTCCTGGCTACGTCCCCTCCTTTCTCACTAGTAAGGAAGTATGCAGAGCTGAGAAAGGTCCTTGATTGCCCGGCAACAACTAGAAACATCAGGGTGCTATCAGCACTGTTCTCATCCTAACACCCAAACATGGCATTCCATCCACTGCTAAAAATAATTAACTCCATCATAGCTGAAACCAGGACAGTTAGAAAAAGAAGCTTCTTACATGCTTAGAGTGGATATACACTCCAGATTGATTTCTTAAAAAAACCCCCAAGCTTTCCTGCAGAAGTTGATTTATTAGTACCAGATGTCTACACAGAATCCTAATAAATAAATTACTGTCTTATTTTGTGATTAGAGTTATAATCCTATGCTTGTCTCTCCTGTAAGCCATCACCTGAAAAAACCCTTCCCTCTATTTTGCTCAAGCATCCCACAACATTCTTGTTTCCAGAAAAAACCCTATGCACAGTCCTTTGAGAAGTTTGGGATTTCAAGATAGTTTTGTTACAAAAATTTTTGTTGGAAGCTATGTTAACTATACATTTTTAAAATCTAACTTCAAATCTATTCTACAGGCAAGCTTTGAGGGAAGTCATGAAGTTATTTGTGTGACTTCTTCATTATACACTTCTGCAAGCTGTTTCAGAAGATGAAAGCCTCAAACACTTCCACTATCAAATGTTACCATTGCATTTTACATGACTTGCAACAGCAAAAATGTTCATTAAAGGCTGTGAATTGCAAACAAAATGTAGCTATACATTGCAATTTTCAGGGGATGTTAGAGGTATGGCCAACTTTAAAGGATTTAACTTTCTAGAAAGGAAAAAAAACCCACAACACTCTGCAGCCAACCCTTTAACAGATGTGCTCTTTTGACATGTCCCAACTTCAGCAATCAGAAACAGAGTGGCATCAAAACAAGTTTTCAAAAGTCAGTAGGATTTTGACACTGGGGATCTATCCCACCTCAGTAGCAGATCACTAAGTTTGTAAAGGCAAAGGCAAGATCATTTGTGCTTTGACTTTGAAACTAAAAAAAGAAATTTCATTCTTGGATTCATTTCATGCTTTCCAAGTTATGAAAAGCAGACACTACGTTTCTTTACCATTACAAATAACCTTCCAATCTCCAACATGGTATCTGATCCACAAATGTCTGCATATTGATTTATATATCCTATTGCACAACTTCAGGGAACTCACAATCTGGCATTTTTCTGGAGATCGCTGTAGGAAAGAGATGCAGCCCACCATCTGGAAGGAGCTTTACCACCTCTGTTCCTAGGGTTCTCATGTAGAGATCCACAGCCAGTGACCATAATTATTATTTTTCCTGTTTGACACAGTGTAAACTGTCCTATCCAGAAAGATGTTCCCATTCAAGTCAAGATGCTGTTCTTGTGCTTTTTGCACCATGACTGTTTTCACAGGCTACCACTTCACAGTGATAACCATGAAAACAGCTTTCACTAGGAGAATGACAATTTTTGTTCCACTTTCCCAGTTTGTATAAATGTTTTATGGGTTTAGCTAAAACATGGTTTTCAGACCAGCACTGCAAAATTATGTAGGAGTCCATTACAGTTTTAAGTTACAGAAGTAGGTCAGACACCTGATTTACATAGAGAGAAAAAAAAATAATCTAAGTGTCTCATCTGTTGAGTTATTTTCTAAATCTCTCTAAACATCTATCTGCTATTTTGGAAGCAAAATACTAAAATCAACAAATGTTGTCAACTTTTGTAAAACAGGTCCCAGCAGCAAGACATAGGCTGCTGGGCACTGCCAAACTTAAGAAAAAAAATCTTGATTTACTTCCTGACCCTCCAGCATATAGTTTCTTCATTTCACTTTTCAGGGAGTCAACTGATAAAGAGATCAAACAATTCTTCCAAGTCACATACTGAAGAAATATCAGAGCTCGATATGAACCTCACTACTATCAAATGCACATGATGCCTGAGGCAGCCACACAGAGTTTTCCTCAACACATTTTTTTATAAGGAGTGAATCCAATAAAAAACCCAGTTCAATTCCAGCATCAGCCATGTGCAATATCCCACTGCATTACCAAGGTGATGTAATTACAAGTAGCATACAATTCACATGCTGGTTGAGCATTAATTATAGTTTTACTCTACTACAGTTCAGAAAAAAAAAAAAAAAAAAATCAAGCTTCATTACAGTCAAAATGGATATCAAGGGGCCTGATTTCAACTCATTTTTATTTATTGCCTTTCCAGCTGCTTGTGAAAGGAGACTGGTTTACTAAAATTAGGACATTTCTCTAATTTTGCACGTGGTGTAGGGGTTGTTCATTTCTTCACATATATTTTTCTTTTATAAGCTTCAAAACCAGTTTTCACCAAATGCAAGTATCCAAAAATCAAAACCACCCTCTCCTACATGACATGTTTCACCTGCATGAAACTTGTCAATAAAATTTCTTCACAGGAATAGTAAAAGATGAATTTCACACCTTTTTTTTTCCTAAACAAGCTGAGCTTTGCTTGGATAGCACCTCCACTGTCACAGATTTTCCAGTAAGGTACTGTGGTCAGTGAAGACTTCCCAGATGTTAATGGAAACTTTTTTTAAAATGCATGAGGGAGATACAACTCTCAATGACTATAGTTTGCCTTGTACTAGGCTATAATTCCGTAAATGTACCACAATTTTGGTTTCCAGCATGAGAAGTCCCACATAAATGAGAGATACTGAAAAAGATGAGCAATTTTCTTTGTAATGAAAGTGAGATAACATTATCTGTCACATAGATCCAAAATACAGACAACCCATAAAGGCCAGAGTGGCTGCATGTGATACAATTTCTCTGGTTTTAGTTTGGAGTGTTTTAAAACTCCCAGTAAAGTATGTTTAAAGAAACACAAACCCTAAGAGTTGTAGTTTTGCGCAGCTGGGTTCTGGGGAAGAAGGTGGGGGGGGCTGCAGGGGTGGCTTCTGCAAGAAGCAGCCAGAAGTTCTCTGCAGGCCCCACAGAACAAACACCATCTGGCTCAAGGCCGGAGTTGTTGCTGACGAAGGCTGAGCCCATCAGCAACAGTAACAGCACATTTGGGATTCACATTTAAGAAAAATACACAAGCAGATGCATTTTGCCACCAGAGACAGGAGTGAGAAGATGTAAGAAACTGTGCAGGCACCAAGGCCAAGGAAGGGGAAGGAGGCAGCACACCATCACTGGAGAGATTCCCCTGCAGCCCATGGAGAAACCCATGGTGGAGTTGGTGTCCTCCCGCAGTCCATGGAAAAGGCCAAGTCCCCACCTGCAGCCTGTGGAGAGGCCCCACGCTGGAGCAGGTGGAGACAGACAGGAGATGCTGTGACCCACATTTGAGCAAGCCCCTGCCAGCACTTACTGGAGAGAGACAGAGACAAGCGTGAGAGATCCACACAAGAGCAGGTTTGCTGATGGGGGGGGTAGGTTGTGACCCCATGGGGGAACAGGCTGGAGAAGTCTGGGCCTGTGAGACATTCTATGATTTATGACTGCACCCCATAGCAATGATCCATACCGGAGCAGCTGGTGAAGAGCTGAAGCCCTGTGGGAAAGGACTCACATTGGAGATGTTTGTGAAGGACTGTCTCCTGTGGGTGGGACCCCATGGTGCAGCAGGGGAAGGGTGTGAGGAATGCCCCCTGGCTAAGAAGGAAACAACTGACCAAATCACCCATTCCCCCAGTCCCTGCCCCTCCTGGCGCCACAATGAGAGGGGAAGAAGGGAGCAAAATCATGACTGAAGTGCTCTGAAGGGAGGGGTGGGGGAGGTGCTTAAGATCTGGTCTCACTTCTCATTACCTGACTCTGGTGTCACTGGGTGTGCAGTGCAGGGTAATAAATTAGAGAGTTTTCTGTCCTTTATTCTGTGTCGAGTCTGTTTTGCCTGTGACACTGATTGTGGAATGATCTCTCCCTGCCCTTATCTCGACTCCTGAGCCTCTCAATATATATTTTCTCCCCTGTCCAGATGAGGAGTGACAGAGCAGCTTTGGTGGGCATCTGGCTCCAACCAGGGTCAAACCACCACACAAACCCAAAACCAACCAACCAAAAAAATCCCACACCCCACAAAACAATCTATATTTTAAGACTTTTATAAATTAAGCATTGAAAATTCAAAACCAAGGAAATATTGGTACTTTTTTCTCTTAATACTTTGGCACCTGGGGAGTCAATTTAAAGCTATGAACTGTAAGCAGTTTTCATTCACATGTAATATGAAACTGTAAAATCCTTTCTGGATCAAACTACAGCATAGCAGAAAACACATTTCAAGGAGTATGTACTACTAGTAGCAACAGGATGGACTCAAGTCCAAACTTCCCTTACTATTTCTAATATAATAGATTTTTGATGCAATGGATAGCACTGGAAAAATAATCTTTTATAGTTTAATAGTAAAGAAACAAAACGTTTTCTGGGTTTGTTTCATGCTTATAGTGCATTCAGTTTACACACAAACCTGTTATGGCCCCATATAGAAATGATTTCTTGTTAGTAAGATGAACTTTAGCCTTGTTCTCAACTCTCTGCTCAGCTGATTTAACTTGTATTTTATTTGTATTTATAAAAGCCATCACAATGTCCTCATCTCTAATTTTGGAGGAAAAAACACCAAAACCCACAAAAAGCCCCTTTTATTTTAGCTGCAACAGTTGTTGCTACTATCCCTATCAAACACTGATTCAAAAACAAAAAATTATCATTTTGGCACTGAAAAGGCTTTTGCAATCTTATTTCGTTTTTCAGTTTGAATAAAGGTTTTGTGGTGTTTTGAGGTGTTTTAAACCTTTCCTTGCTTCTGCAATCAAATTTTCCTCTTGATCTTTGAAGCAGCAGCCAGGTGTTACCATCTCTTAAAACACACTAGTGGCTTATGCTTCTAAAGGAACCTACACCAAACTGCATTCAGGCGCAACTGAAAGCCATATGATGAGCTACCTGATGCAAGTGCACTTGAACCACATCACCAGATGTTTAAAGAAGCCAGTCGTGCACATCTGCAAAGATTTCCAAACTTAATACGTGAACAAAGACCACCTCTAACAAAGTTGTGTGATATGTTTCAATGGAACTAAAGAACTGGTTTGAGGCAAAGTTCAGACTAAGCCGAAACCTTCAACGACCAGAGTCTTTCATCACCTTTTTCCTTAAACTGCATGTTAAGGATGGTAAACAAATTGAGATTTAAGCTTCTTAGCATTTGAAGGTGACATTATACAACTGACAACCACATAAATTTATGATGATACCTTTCACTAGCTCAAAAGACAAGAAAAATAGATCTGGAGTTAACATAAATGCCATGGCAACAAAATTTGATGTCACAGAAAACAGTACAATAAGTAGCAGCGGTGAAATGGTAGAGTTTTACCTGTGTCTACAGGGCTTCCTCCTTGACAATGGTTGCATTCACACTGTTGTTAAAGAAGATACACCTTAACTATATATGCTGTACACAAAGGCAATAACTAACAATAACTCACTTGGTTCCTAATCACAAACTTCCCACACCAGTATCATTCTATGGACTAAAAGCATCAATGCAAAATCAAGTATATGGAAAGTAATAGGGAGGAGAGGCCAGTTCTTTGGAAAAGAGTGCTCACAAAAGTAGTGGCTGTTTCCTGATCTTTTCATTACAGCAAACCCCTGGTATGCAGGAAGAAAAAAAAAATAGTACCTGGTAGGTCCTTGGCCATAAAAAAGTTAACATCATATCCAGAAGGATTATGGGAAGACAGTCCAGAGTATTTTCCCAAATAGGAAAAGTGGGAGAGGTCAGCTAGTTGCCAAGCTATTCATTTGTTTATTTCAGGAGTGCTTAGGGCTACTAAGCTGGTGAGGGGTCTGGAACACAGGCCTTACGAGGAGCGTCTGAGGAAGCTGGGATTGTTCAGCCTGGAGAAGAGGAGGCTTAGGGGAGACCTTATAGCTCTCTATAACTTCCTGAAGGGAGGTTGTAGTGAGCTGGGGGTCGGCCTCTTCTCCCGTGTAGGCAGTGACAGAACTAGAGGGAATGGTAGCAAGCTGCGCCAGGGGAGATTCAGGCTCGACATTAGGAAGCACTACTTCTCAGAAAGGGTAGTCAGGCACTGGAATGCACTGCCCAGGGAGGTGGTGGAGTCACCAACCCTGGGGGTGTTCAAGGAAAGACTGGATGTTGTATTGAGGGATATGGTTTAGTGGGAGCTAGTAGTAATAGGTGAATGGTTGGACTGGATGATCTTCTAGGTCTTTTCCAACCTTGATAATTCTGTGATTCTGTAATGCATTTTTAAAATGATCCTTTACTATAAAGAGGATGCACAATTCAATTTTAGAGATGCTTTGTACAGCTTTGATCTAATTATTTTTTTATCCTTTAAAGGCCAAGGAAAAGAAAGCCTCATTAAACTAAAAACCCTAAAGATCCATGTTCATTAAATATGATATTTTGTATGTACTTAGACAAGTCAGACTACCAATAGTAATTTATTAACAAGTAGACTCCCTTGTTTTATATCAGATCTCATCTAAATACGAGTCTTCCTGAAAGAAAAAATAATTTATAAAGAAGGCATCTTAATCTTTCACAATATTTATACCATTTCCTTTAAGTTTTTCAAACTCTAGTTTTGTTTTGTTAGCCTTGAGTAGAATAGATTTCCTAAATTTTAGAGACAATTAATCCAAATTTAGGTGTGACTAATAGGTTAGTATAGAAGTTCTACATCTATGCTGCCCCCATATAAACCTATTGCTAAAGAAAATATGATTAAGTAATCACTGAAAAGCCTGCTATGGTGATTCTCACAGAATCACAGACAAGTTTGGGTTACAAGGACCTCAAAGATCACGTAAAGCCAATATATCTGCCATGGGCAGGGACACCCTTCAGTAGCCCAGGCTGCCCAAAGCCCCATCCAGCCTGGCCTTGAACACTGCCAGGGAGGGCCAGCCACATCTTCTCTGGGAAACCTGTGCCTGGGCCTCACTGCCCTCACAGGGAAGAATTTCCTCCCAATATCTAATCTAAATCCATCCACTTTTAGTTTAAAGCCATTGCTCTTTACCATGTCACTACACTCCCTGATAAACAGCCCTTCCCCAGCTTTCCTGTAGGCCCCTTCAGGTGCTTGAAGGCTGCAATCAGGTCTCCCAGAGCCTTCTCTTCTCCAGGCTGGACAAGCCCAACTCTCTCTGTCTTCATAGGAGAGGTGCCCCAGCCCTCTGAGCCTTTTTGTGACTCTTCTCTAGTCTAAGTCAAATAGGTCTATGTCCTTCTTATGTTGGGTGCCCAGCTGAACACAGGAAATTTCTAAGCTTACTTATGGAGTTAAAGTAATCTTTCAGCCTTAGACAGACAAACTAAGGCTAGATACGACCTCAGTAGAGAATGACTAAATTAAAGCAAAGAGGCCTAAACTAAAGCAAAGCAGGTCCCACCTGTCAGAGCCAAGGACTTGGACTAAATATGTAGAGCAAGGCTGGGGCCCACGTAAAGTCAAAACTGAGCTTTTGAGCCATAAGTGATTTTCCTTACTTGACTGTAAGGCAAGCTTTGCATCCACATTTCTGTAGCTTCATATTAAAAACTGTCTCTTTAATTAGAGAAAAGAGTACATCTCCAGTTCCAAACTCAGGAGGGATTTGTTTCCTGTAGATCATGAGAGCTTCTCCTTCAACTCTAAAGCAAATTTTGTTGCCAGTCACAGTGGTCCTGGTATCTGAGTAGCTAGAAACATCATTTTCTGTACCATAAATGCATCTAACTTGCACAAACTCCTAAGCAGACTTTAACACTGGCAAACCTCAGGGAGTAAGGTGAAAAACTTTAGATGGCCAAATAATTAGAGTAGACTGTCAACTCTGAACCCAGGCAGTTGGCAGAGCAACAGAAATCTCACTACTTTTCCTGTACTTTGTTGAAAGGTTATCAACTGTTGTGTAGATGCTCATGTTGATATTAGTTACTGTAGAAAATAACATCCAGAGGAAAAACTTCACAAAAATTGCAGTATTACTGTTTTTCTCCCCTGCAAGTTTTGAACAAGAACACACATGAAACTGAGAAGAACTTTACCAAGGCTCTCCCTCACATGTGTACATTCATCTGTCCACATACACAAATTTAATCTGATTTTATGCACTGAGTTGTCTCTACTAAGATCATTATTAGGATTTTACATATCTTTGTCACGTAAGATGGAATGGCATTTTAATAAAGCCTAATTAGTTGAACAAGAGTACTTGAGACTCTTTTCAAGGTTAGATGTATTTACTATCTGAGCCTATCCAAGTCCTTCCTTCTTTTCCACACAATTTACTGTAAGATCTTCAGTATATTACATTAAAGCATTAGCACAATTCAGTTTGTATTACAAGACTGTAATCTGAGTTTATTTTTAATTTGATCTTTCCCTCCTGAAGGAAGAAAACATGGATCAGTACATGCATTAAATCCCAAGAATAGGACAATAGAAACAGAGTCTTTGAAAAAACATAGATGAGTTTTCTGTTGCCAGCACAAGTGATGGAGTAGATTTGTCAAGCCTTCTTTCATTGCAAAGGAATGCCATTTGGCTTGTACTCTGTATCACCTGCAGTCATTGCCACTTCCCGCACATCAGCAAACAGCCCAACATCAGAACCCCATTAGCAGTCAATTATTTGTGACAGACAGCATCAACTGTCTGACTAGTCTATTTTCAGATGCCTGTATCTGCCTGAGCATTGACACGATGCCATAAAATAATCAAAAAATGGAGCAAACCTCGATGTAGGGTGTAGTATGTCCCAGCCCAATCCAACATGATAGCTGCATGCTCTTCCTGCAGCACCCACAAATCAAGGCAGGAGAGAATGCAGCTCTCTTCATACACAGTCTTTGTTGTAGAAAAAAATGACAACCCTAGTGCTGTCATTGATAAAGCACATTCATATTTATTTAAATAAATATGGAAGTGTCAATCTAAATAGTTTGGTAGGCTGAGCTCTATTGGGTTCCCATCACCAAAATCATTATGCAGCAAATAAGCAAAGCATGTAAGTAGTGCTAACAGGTAGCTAAAATAGCAAAGCATAAATGTGTGTTTGAGAACTGGAATCTGCACACTGGTACTAATACATTGATACTAATACACATACTGTGGTGATGTGAAAAACCAACAAGGGGCAGACTCTTCTTTTTCAATGCCCTTTTCAATCAATTCCTGCAGTGTCATCTAACAGGAGTTAATAGCAAGGGCTGCATTCTTCTGTCAGCAAAGTTTGGTTTTGCCAGTGGAACAGATTGCAATTGACAGGTGAGAAAAGCGATCCTTGTAACCATTATACATCTAAGTAATTCAATTTTCTGCTGATTCTTAATTTAGTACTTCAGTGGTTACCAGGCCAACATAGCACCTGCTAATTATATACCTGAAATTCCCTTTACACTAAGGGAGCAAGTCTTGCCCCTTGGGCTTAAGAAGGCAGCTGACAAAGGCACCAACTGAGTGATAAAAATGTCAAAGTGACATCTGATTCTGTAATGGCCAGAACATTATACCTGCCATTAACTACTATATCCATCCTCCCCATCTGAGCAACACCAAAAAAAAAAAGGAAAAGAGTACATGTAAACTACAGCAGCAGGGGCATAGGGACCACAATCATTAAGCAGTGGGAGACAGAAATAGAAATAAGCTGGTAGAGTCATTATTTGCACACTGGACAATCAGAGGACGACTAGTGTTGTCCAAGGTCTCTGTCAAACCTGTTGCAGATCCCATTTTAAATGTCTGCGATGTGAGGTTTTCCTTTGGGAGTTCATTCCAGGGACTCAAAGATTTTTCTCTTAAAAACAGTCCAGTTGCCAGTCCAAACTGGAATCAAGACGGTTATAAACCTTGGATCTTGTTTGCTATTTGGCCTCATATCTGACAAATATCTAGAAATAGATACCAGTCTGTGCTTCTGGAAAACAACAAACTGAAGAGAAAATTTAACAGGTGATTAAGAAAAGCAGTGTCTGATCTCATGTAAGCTCCCAAAAGCTGTGCTATAAAGTATTTAATAGACACATTTCTCAATTGTCTAGCTCCTTTGTATTTATCTTCCCATCATTTCCATACCATCACAGGACACCAGCCCATTAGAGCACAATAGGAGCTCAAGCCATGGTCCAAGGTCTGAAGTAACAGATAACATTTTTATAGAGGAACTGGTGCATGATAGTGGCTTTTCTTGACTCTTTCACAGGTCAGTATTTTAAAGAGTCTGCAGAGTCAGATGAGTCTTAAAGGCATTTCACATGCAAAATAGTATCAGCCTGGCTTTTAATGGGAAATGATCTTTTACTCCAATCTGTACAAAAACATGAAAGTGTAAACCTTCTTTCTACAGGTGCCACTTTCTGACTTTTGGTTTTCATGCTCCCTTATGTGCATGGTAAAGCAGACACTGATGTATTTGGGATGAAGCTTGACTAATGCTTACAAGGTTGGTGAATAGCTCATTCCTCTCAATCCTCCTAAAATGATTTCAAATTTGTGTTCAAGGGCTGTGTTCAGTGTTGCCTAGGATTCAAGGCATTACAGGGGAAATTACTTAGAATGTTTAGAAGCATTTGAACAGCCTAATCATTTCCTCTTAATGTGAAATCACAACTCCAGCCAAGTTGCATGTCCTAGTAATGAAAAGAAATGGGCATTGACTTTAACTCAGTCATTTCTACATTTGTGCTATCTCCAGGTACCTGACTTAGCAATTATTTGGGGCTGATCACACGACTTCAAAAAGTTTAGTATTCCTTTTATATTCTCCCATTACAACAGTTTCTTTAAAAGCTTACTTCAAAACAGAACTGCTTCCATTATTGCATTTCATTTAATTAGAATATCTGCACATGGAGAACATGGAATCTAAAAAACAAGTCAAAATTATTTCAAAAATAAATACTACACATGTGCATACCGACAGGAAGAATGTACTCCTCACTACTGACCCTATTCTCTTCACTGGTCTGTTTAAAAAAATAATAATAAAATCCGGTACATATATTTTTGAGAAGCAGCAGAGATGACAACAGTCAAAGATCTGAAAGTAGGTTCTGTGCCTACAGTCAATTTGAGAAACATGAGGTATAATGCAACCTTGTTACCTACATGCATTTTCAAAGTAATTATTCCTAAAGCAGATTTGCATTGCTATTTAATCATGGATGACAGGCTTCCCATGATAATAAGCTTCAGGCAATTTATGAAAGCAGCACAGCCATTCTGGTTTAACATGTACCAAAGATAAGGAGGATTAAGAGCCAGAGGAGAGTATTTCCCTCAGTGGTGTTATATTGCACAGATAATTAAACTTGACAGATTTCTTTGTCTTTATCCACTGACATTAAGGTTTACAAAGTTTCAGGCAAGGATGCTCAATGCAAGGCTGGTACACGCACATTTCAAATAAAATTGTGCTGACTGTCCAAGCCATTGAGTATTTGGCAAGGGTGGGGCAGCGAGGACAGGACATGTGTAGAGGGTGTAGGGAGGGTGGGGCAGAGGTGTCTCCCCAAGCTCAAAAGTTGCAACTGAGAGTTTTAAGTTGCAAGAAAGATATTCCAGGAAAAGTCTCTATACAGTCTGTATCAGAAAGAAGTTGTGTATGTGCATTTTGTATTGTTCTAGCTGTCTTTATACATAAGATCTGAGACAAATCAGAATCTTCAACTGGAGGAAGGGTCAATGCCACTGCAAATAACAGGTAAAAAAACCCAAACCCACAAAGCAGGAATATGAACATAGTTTTATGTTGGATGTCTGTTTTTAGGAAGATGGATATGCACCTATGCATCTTCTGTGACCACAAATCCAGAAAGAGAGGCATATATTTTACAGACAATACCCTAAAGGCTTTCAACACAATTATCAAGCCTAGAGAGAAACTCATCTTAATGAAACGTTCTAATAATGTTCAAGAGATTCAGGGAAAAGTCTTAGAGTGGTCAGCTAAATCAGCTGGTACCTATAGGTATCTGCAAAGCTAGGAAATAAGTTTCATGTCAGTAATAAAAGGAGACAAGACCCCATCTCATGCAATATCTTGCACAGAGAAAAACATTCACTACCAATCAATCTTTTGCAGAAATTATTTATATTAAATAGTAACAAGTAATACAAGAAGCCCAGTGTTGCCTCATGTTCAGCAACTGTACTCAGATCTTCACTTAAAAGCATATTGTATCTAAACACAAGGCTTACACAGAAAGGGATCCTACTCACATAGAAATAAATTGTACATTAGAGCTTTTAAATAAAAATTGTGAAAGCAGCCAAATAATTTGATGTTTAAAGGTCTATGTCTAGATTATAAAACTATTCAGCTAGATACTGTTCAAAACTGATACATGACAATACTTTGGCTTCTGCAGACTATGACTTGACAGAAAATAGTACTGAACATTAAACAGCTTCATATCACACATGAGTGACAAACCTTTCCTCTATTTCTGATGCACGACCTTCAGCATGACAGAAGTGAGTCTGTGTATGGGTTTTGAATACCACAGCATAGTAAGCTAAAGGTCATCAATACAGATTTGAAGTCTGAAGGATCTTTTACTTTAGGAAAGTTACTGAAATCAGCCCACAGTATCACATCACTTTGCTTTAAGCTGGATCTTATGTTCCAGCAGAACCATGCAGCTACACCAGTTCAATGCAATCTAGTGTAACTCTTTCATTACTTTCAGGAGCTCTGAATTCATTGATACAAAAGCTGTAACAAATGCCACCTACAAACATGAAATAAAGAAATTATACAAGTCTCAAGAAACAGAGATATCAATAGTGTAATATCAGCAGAGTTATGAGTATTCTTAAGAGTAGTATCCATAAGGCAGGCAACTTTGAGCTTAAGTGTCTATATATAAGAAGTCAGTTCCAACACCTTTATCCATGGGTTGTGCCTATCTGATTTCATGAGTCACTTTGTGTGGAGGTACTTGATAAGTGACACTTGTGTTTCATCTTTCTTTTCTCTAGAGCATTTCCCATATTTGCCTATTTTCCCGTCCCTTGCTTTTCCCCATCAAAAAGCATACAAAGATAGACGTGTATTGCAGAAAAGAGTCACTTGATTCTATGAGCAAAACACTGTTTCTTTAGCAACTTCACACATCTAACAAAGCATTATTAGACAGCTAATAAAAAAGTACAAGATTACTAGTTCAATAGAAAGCATCTTATTCAATTTGTCTAAAACAGGTTTTCATTCCCAAAATTGTCACAAACAAGAAATCTGGAGGAAGAGGTTAAAAGAAAAAAAAATATTGTCAGTTTCCATGTTAAAGTGAGGTTATTTTCTGGAATTCTTGAGGAACATGCTTTGCAGCATATTCTTGTAACATTTATAACAGAGAACGGATACTCCAGTGACAAAAGGTCCTAATGTACCAGACTTGTTCAGGATTCTCCAAACCAAACAGAATACACAGAGCTGCACAGCCCTTCACAACACTAAGTAACCAGGTGAAAAAGTAGCAGATTGAATTAAACTGGAAAGTCACAGTGTGAAATACCCTTTTAACCACATGCACACAACAAAAGACTAGGACCAAGATTTTTATCACTGTAGGTAGTAAACTGTAGTGGTTCACCGCCAAGCAGTGGCTGAGCACCACACACCACTCACTCCTGGAGAAGAAACAGTCAGAGCCTCTGTGGGTTGGGATAAGTACAACCTACTGATGGAATCACCATGAACATAGAACAAAACCAGCCAATTATACTCACAGTATACCTTGATAACACAGTGGTAACACAGAGTACTGCCCAACAAGGACCAAGTGGCCCAAAACCACAGCCATACTCAGAGTGCTCTGGAGGCACCAAGTCATGTGCGTGTGTGTCCCCTCCCCCAACCAGCCCCTTTTATGGGGAAGCGATGTCAGGTGGTGTGGAAAACAGCCTGGGATGACTCAGCTCACCTGTGCTGGCTGCTTGGGAAGGTTGACTCTGGTCTGGCCAGAACCAAGACATAAACTCACGCATACCCAATACTTTCCTCTCAATCTTAATTCTCAGCAACAGAAAAAGGAGTTGCTAGGAGTAAAGAAGAAAGCTTCCATATCATAAGATCATAGAATCATAGACTCACAGAATGGTTTGGGTTACAAGGACCTCAAAGATCATGTAAAGCCAACATATCTGCCATGGGCAGGGACATCCTTCACTAGGCTAGGCTGCCCAAAGCCCCATCCAGCCTGGCCTTGAACACTGCCAGGGAGAGGCAGCCACAGCTTCTCTGGGAAACCTGTGCCAGGGCCTCACCACCTTCACAGGGAAGAATTTCTTCCTAGTGTCTAATCTAAATCTACCCTCCTTCAGCTTAAGGACATTACCCCTTGTCCTATCACTACACTCACTGATAAAACAGCCCCTCTTGCATCTTCCTGTAGGCCCCTTCAGTCTGTAATCAGTTCTCCCCAGAGCCTTCTCTTCTCCAGGCTGAACAAGCCCAATTCTCTCAGCCTGTCTTCATAGGAAGGGTGTTCCATCCCTCTTGAGCATCTTTGTGGCCCTCCTCTGGACTCGCTTCAACAGCTCCATGTACTTCTTATACAGGGGACCCCAGAGCTGGACGCAGTATTCCAGGTGGGGTCTCATGAGAGCAGAGTACAGGGGCAGGATCACCTCCCTTGACCTCTGGTCACACTGTTCTTGTTGCAGCCCAAGAAACAGTGAGCTTTATGGGCTGCAAGCGTGCATTGTCAGCTCATGCCGAGCTTTTCATCAACCGACACCCCCAAGTCCTTCTTCTCAGGGCTGTTCTCAATCCAGTTATACCACTGTGTCTATCCACTGTGCTCCCACACCTCAGCCACTGCTTCTCCATGTGATTAGCCCATCTTAGACAAACCTGAAAATGCTGGTTGTGAAACAGTGACACAGATGCCAGGAGAAGCACAGTAAGGTCTCTGGAGAAGGAAAGACCAAGTGGAATTAAAATATCTCAGTCTGGAAAAGAAATGACTAAGAGGATATTAGGTAAAGGTAATCCATAAATCGTGAATGATGATGAAAGCTGAAGAGTTTGCCTGGGGAAGGATTGCTCTGTTGACTCCTGTCAGACAAAAGGTCTTTGATCTATCCCAATATGTCAGCTCTTATGTTTGTGTCCAAGAACAGAATAATCTGGAATCCTACTTTGAATCTCGTGATAAAACAAGATTTCTTGCTGAATCTAAGATTGCTGAGTCATAACATTTAAGGTGCCTTTACTACTGCCATTTTTCAACAAAATGGTCTTCTACTGCATGATTTTTAGGCAGCTGTGTTAATTAGATTTAAAACTTGCCCGAAATGCCCATTAGGCTGCTGTCTGAAAAGATAACTGACTAGAGCTCACCCACCATTTTTCACCAGTAGAATTATCTTACTGCATGCTTTTAAACTTGGACTTTGGTAGTCAGAATATCTGCTTGGTCTAATATTGTGAGTACATACCCTGAAGGTTTTACTACTTCCCCACAGCACAGGAATTAACATGCACATCACTGACATGTTTTCTTTTAAGATGCAATGCCAAGAACTTTAAAAGCACATTTGTTATACAGAGTGAAAAGTCTTTTAGAAATCTACAGAAATATACCAGCGTCAAGATCTTAAAAACTGAAAACAGAAAAAAAGCACCATTCATTAGTACTGTAAGGAAAAAAAAAATCAGAATATGTAATTAGATGCAGAAATGTGGATGGCATCATTTTTTGGAAAACTATTAAAGAGCCACAACAGCCCTTCCAGCCATGTTGGAGCAATCATTTTTCAGACAGCTCAGAATGTATATAAGTACATTAATGTCAGTATGGATAAACCAGGTCATTTTGGTATGCCTAATGTGAGAGTAGGAGGGTAGGAGCCCTAAGAGAGTCTGCATTCGGTAGCTGCCTTCCTATAGCTGGGTTTAGTAAAATGTTGCTGTAATAGACAGCAGCTGATTACCCCACACAAAATGTTTCAGAATAAGCCTTTGTGACTCTGTCAGTGCTGATACAAAAAATGAAGTCATGAGCTTCACTTCATACTCAATAGTGGTAGAGAAGGAGAAGAATTGTGGTGAAATCACTCAGGACCTGCAGCTAGAAAACTTAGGTGATGGCAAAGAGACTTGATGAGTAAATACTGTATATAGTAATGTCTCCTAGAACTATAGAAGCTGAGCTACTTTTAAACCTTGGACAGAGCACGGTGGGCAAGATATTCCCATGAATGTAAACATACTCTGGGATTGTTTGTCACTTCCTATCTATGAGTCTACTCCTGATGGTCTTACTGTTCCTGCCTTGACCCTATCTAAGGCACTCCACTGAAGTGGCTTTCCACTGCCACTATCATCTTCCAGAAAATGGGATTAAAGATAGCAGCCAAAAAGGCCCCATTTGCCAAGAAAAATTACAGGAAAACCTGCTGATACATCACCTCCTCTTTCTAAAATTAGTTAAATAGTTAAAAGATGCTTCTACCCTGGAAGAAGAGCTCAAGTATAACCCAGACACTGACACCTCTCTTGGCTGCCCTTTGGGAGATTCCTGCCCAGGAGTTAGTACCCAGATAATCTTGGACCTTGTTACCCACAGGATCCAGCAGTTGTCTAGACAGAACCCAGGTCACACCTGGGTCATTAAGTATTACATCCACTTCCAGGCTCCCCAGTACAAAAGGGACGTACTGGAGAGAGTTCAGCAAAAAGCCACTCATGATAAAGGGACTGGAACATTTCTCCTATGAGAAAGGGCTGAGAGAGCTTGGCTTGTTTAACCTGGAGATGGTTCAGGGGGAATCTCATCAACATATATAAATACCTGAAGGGGGTGTGTAAAGAAGTTGGAGCCAGATTCTTTTCACTGGTGCCCAGTGACAGGACAAGAGGCAATAAGCACAAACTAAAACAGGAGGAGGGCCTGACTGAACATCAGGGATCACTTTTTTACTGTGAGGTGACCAAGCACTGGAACAAGTGGCCCAGAGTGGTTGTGGAACCCTCCTCCTTGGAGATATTCAAAAGCCATGTGAACACAGCACTGGGGAACTGGCCCTAGGTGGCCCTGCTTGAGCAGGGGGTTGGACCAGATGACTCCAGAGGTCACTTCCAACCTCAGCCATTCTATGACTCTGTGATTCAATGGAAGTCAGTGGTGCAGTCCTGAGCATCTTTTCTTCACACCATGCAAGCTGGTGATATGACACTGAAAAGATTATTTGTTGGCAGGAACATCAGCTAATTATTTCAGCTAATCGTTTTTGAAGATAGAATTTTGTATTATGGCCAAGTCTTGGACCTCATGCAGACAAGCGTCAGTGGTGAATGCCACTCACAAGTAAAGGAGTTAGGAATTCAGCACACTACCTATGCACAAACAAAAGACTTTGCCCATACTTCATGGGAGTTGTGAGATATGGGAAATTCTGAGACTTTCAGTTATTCACGAATAATGTAAAGGGAAAAAAACCCCTAAACCTGTGTTAAATACTTGGCAGCAGACTTGGTTAACAGCAATCTTACTGATGAACCAATAAACTGTTAAATCTTGTTATAGTGCACAGGCAATAATGTTTATCATGCACTGAGCAACTGATTAACAAAATTCACTCATGAACGTTCTTCCACTGATGCATATTAATATGCCATCTATATCAGTGACAAATATTACACAGAAATATGCCTTCTATTGCATTATTTGTTTTCAAGAGGAGCCACAAGCAGGATCACATCTGCAACAGTACATAAATCAAACTGAAAAGGTCTGAGACAGAGCTCTGAAATCTTAGTATAATTTCATATTATGATATTACTTTTCTCTAGTACTGTACAGACACAGAATGTTTATTTAAAAACTAATTTACTGGGATCTTTTGCATACAGTAACACTCACACAGTGAATCTTCTCAACAGAATGGTTACTTGCTGTCTCGATGGCAACAAGGTGCCCCGGCATCATCTGGGTTTGGTGAGTCTCCCTGAACTGCTGTTAAGATGAATTCTTATGTACAACTGTCCCTCAGTCCTCCCAGAGCTGGGGACACACACACATTCAGGCATGCAAATAGCACTTATGAACTATCCTATACATTGCAGTGGCTGCCTCCAGGTAATCTCATAGACTGTCTGAAATTCCCACAGGCACAGCTCCTATAACAATCAGTCAGATGTTTGGCTAAGAAGGCAGCTAGGCATTCAGTCAATTTCTGTAAGTCTAATTTCCACCTCAAACTAAGTAGGAAAATAGTGACTTTAATGTTAGTTCTGGTACAAATGCTAGGTCTTGTTGGGAATCTGGTCATCTCACTTTCACAGAAGTGATCTGCTCTGTCAAAATTTAATTTTGACAAGATAACAGATGTTAATACCTTCATATACTGAGAACGTCTCACTGGACCAAAACAGCTTTCTCAGGCTTTGGACAGAGATGAGATCTCTCATCTGAATTTCCTGGAATTAAAGAATATGATTAGGTGAGAGCTGATACCTTTATCAGCCAATAAGCATCATCTTCTTATACAAAAATCTGTATCTTTATGCAAGAAATATGAGCCCAAAAATATGTGTTTAAGGATATTAGTTCAAATCATGGAAAAAAAAAATGTTTTCTACTACCAGATACAAGTTAAAATAAATCAAGAACTTTCCATACATACCTTCCCTTAAGCTAAATACGCTATCCATTTTCCTTTTCTGCTTCCCACTGAAATTAAGTATGTTATCTGAACAGTACTACTTTTAAATTGAGGCAGGGCTCATCATCTGGATTGGATTCTCTCCCTGTAATATTCTGATAAGGTCCTTCTTATCCTTGCTGTGACAACCCAGTATAGATTTTGTAAATATACAGCCCAGTATATATTGAGTGCTGTCCACTGGTGACTCTCAGGGTCACGGCATTCTGCACTAAATGCCCAGGCAGTCATCAGCAGCAACTTCCAGTATCCACACAGCTTTATGAGGTAGTCAGCAGAACTAGTTGAACTAGAGAAAGATTGTTCAGGGCAGTGGAAGAGAAAGCATTCATTTATTAGGATGTTTATATTTATGAATCTGATTGGGAAAATAGCTATATTTACAGCAAGAGGAAAAGAAGGGTTACTTTATGTCCAGGTTAACTCCAGCTGTAGAGCTGCAGCTGTACTGTGTTACAAAGAAAGTGGAAAGCATGCCACTTTGTAACAATTATGTGTACAAGCATTGCTTTCTCAAATGCACCAATGTTATTGTCACATAACAGACCAGACTCTCAATGAAAGGCACTTAAATGAAACAGAAGCTGTTGGCAGCAGTCTATAATGATCTTCTGAAAAAAATATGTTTTAACAAAGCACTTCCTCTACCTCATAGCACATTTTATATTCTCTACGTGAAGGCAGAGTTTCCTAGGATTCCTATGAGCCTTTGAACAAATCTGTGTAAACACAAAGTCAACAAAGAAAAATCACTGAGTATAAAAAAGGGTAACAAAAGATAAATAAATCAACAGTGACAAAGATGGAGAAAAAAAACCCAGCACCATATGAAACAACCAAAATTAAATTATGCTTCAGGGAGTGTGACCACGCTGACAGAAAGGCAGAAGAGCCCCACTGCAGTACAGGTCTGTTCACTTGTGATTACAATTCTGAAGCTTCTCCCCAACCCTAGTATGACAGCAGCATTTAAAAAAAAGCTTAGCAATGAAACAGGTTTTATCACCAAGACTACACACCACACTCAGGGAATTATCTCCTTGGGCAGTCAAAGAAATGTTTATCTATTTCATTTGGCTTTGGACCCAGGCTGTAATGATTGATTTCCAGAGGAATGCTGCCAAATCCTATTCTTCTCCTGGAAACAATAGAGAAAGGCTTTAAAAAAAGTCAGGGAGACTTTTTTCAAATATGTATTTAGCTACAGATAACATACACACACAAGAGTAATCACCTCCTGGTCAGTCTTACCTCACTTTTTTCTTACCATTTCTTTGATCTGAAGATAGCAAAGAATCATCTATTTAGCAGCTCAGTCTCATTCCACATCATCTGATTACTCCATAAAATTAGGACTAAAACCCAATAATCTTGCTCATATACCAGTCACCAGTAGCAAGGTTACTACCACACTATTTTATACTACCAGTTAATGTAGAATTAAGTAATTGAAAATAAACTAGCTTATTTTGACAGTAATTCAGTATTATAGTCAAAGATGAACAAACCCAGCTTATATACTTGAAAGATAATGTAGCATGAGAATGATGCTTACTTAACTGATTATGTCCAAAAGCCCAAGAAGAAATACCCACATAAAAGGATAGGAATTAAATGAAGACGGTAAGGTATCTAGATTTAAATGCCTGTGTTACCAAAATATATCAAGGAAAAAATAATTTGTTGTGCAAAAGCTGGAGGAAAAGACTCTGAGATTAATGCAAATTAATGCATTCCAATTATCTTATTAATTTTTTTGTTTAAAAAGATCTAATGCTTAATAGATACTTTTACTATCCTCAGGATTTAATTTTCTGTTCTTAAACTTTGGGTTGGATTATCCATCACAGTAAACTCAGGCTTTATGCTTTAAATGGAAAAAAAAGGAGATATTAGCTCTGCCTTGTTGGTTGCCAACTACTGAATTAAATTAAGTAACAAAAATTGAAGCATACTTATCATTACAATCAACTCAGATGACAGAGAACAGAGCAAGTTATTACATTACTATCTGTCTTAGCAGCCACTGCTAAGCATCTTACGAGATCCAAAGTGTGAAACACAATGGAAGTGGATACTGCTACACAGAGAAAGAGAAAAGCAAGTAAGAGGTCCCTCCAATTTCCCCAATGTTGTGATTTTATGTGGTCAGGTTCTGGTGAACAATGGGGGGCTGCAGGGGTGGCTTCTGCAAGAAACAGCCAGAAACTCTGCAGGCCCGACAGAGCAAACACCAGCCGGCTCAAGGCCGGAGTCATTGCTGACCAAGGATGAGCCCATCAGTAACAGTAACAGAGCCTCTGGGCATCACATTTAGGAGAGAAAAAAATGCAAGCAGACACTTTCTGCCACCAGAGGAGGGAATGAAAATGTGTAAGAAACTGTGCAGGCACCAAGGCTAGGGAAGAGGAGAGGGAGGAGGCCCTCCATCGCTGGAGAGATTCCCCTGCAGCCCATGGAGAATACCATGGTGAAGCAGGTTGTGTCCCTGCAGCCCTGGAAGGGCTGGAAGTCCCTGGAAGATGATGGGGAACAGAGACCCCACCTGCGCCCCATGAAAGACCCCATGCTGGAGCAGGTGGAGACACATGAAGGAGGCTGTGACCTGGTGGGAAGTCCATGCTGGAGCAAGCACCTGCAGACCGTGGAGAGAATGGCCCGTGCTGGCCCATTTGCTGGGGGGTCTTGTGACTCTGTGGGAGACCAGGCTGGAGCAGTCTGGGCCTGAGAGACTGAGAGACATTCTATGATTTTATGACTGCACCCCATAGCAGTGACACAAGCTGAGGCAGTTGGTGAAGAGCTGAAGCCCTGTGGGAAGGGACTCACATTGGAGAAGTTCATGGAAGACTGTCTCCTGGGGGTGGGACCCCACAGTGCAGCAGGGGAAGGGTGTGAGGAATCTTCCCCTGAAGAAGGAAGGACCAGCAGAGACAACTCATGATGAACTGACCAAAACTCCTATTCTGTCTCCCCCTATGTCACCTGAGTGTGGAGGAGGGAGAGAAATCATGAATAGAGTTAGGCCTGGGAAGAAGAGAGGGGTGAGGAGGTTTCTTAAGATTTGGTTCCATTTCTCATTGTCCTAATCTCTTTTCATTAGGTACTTTCTTTTGGGGTGGTGGGGGGTCATTGAGGGGAAATAAATTGATGCATTTTATTCTCTGTGGAGTCTGTTTTGCCTGTAACACTGATTGCATAATGATCTCTCCCTGTTCTTATCTCGGCTCCTGAGCCTCTCAATATATATTTTCTTCCCTGACCAGCTAAAAAGGGGAGTGATAGAGTGGTTTTGGTGAGCATCTGGCCTCCAACCAGGCCTAAACCACCACACCCACACCTCCCTTTTTCCCTCCACTTGGACTGTCAAGATGCATTTTCACAGTTTGTTGTTATCATCCTAAAAATTCATGAGACTAAGAGATGCAGCCTGATGCTAAAGAAACTGTCACCTGGACAGAGAGGACTGAGTTTGTACCACAGTCTCACTAACAAAGGAGGGCTCCAGAGCCATTGCCTTCCCTTCCATGGCCTCCTGTGCCAGCACCAGCATTCACTGAAGCCCTCTGTGAGGGGCTTCAGCTCACCAAGCTAGCACAGGATTTCCACAGCAAAAAGCAGAGCGTAATAGCAAGAAAGGGAACTGAGCAGAATGAATTCACAGGTGTCTGTGCAAGCTTGACCCCAATTGCTGGCTGTTGCAGTCATGGTAACCTCCCCCATTTAAATGCTTTGTTATCCTGCTACTTAGCAAGCCAAGTCAAAGAATTGAGAAGCTATCCAAGTTGTGAATCTACAAAAGAACTGAACCCAACTATGAGCTCTTTTGTGTGGAAGGAGAAAATAGTGCTGCTTCCTCCAGCTCCCTCCTCGCAGCACTGCACTCAAACCCCTTTGTTAGCTGCTTCAGCTTGCAATTGAGGCAAAAGTACATCCATTTTATTTTTCTGAGTTAGTATTATGTCTGGTTAGCTATTTGAATAAGCTCAAAAAGGACATGGTCTGAAGAAGGTAAGTAGTGAGCATACAGCCCAGACAAAGGCAAGTGGCACCAAATGTAGGATAGAATCAGAGGAACTCCATTGTTTGGAAGCTGTTACCTGCTGTAGGTAACAGAAGATGAAAAAAACTGGTTGAAAAACTATTGTTCTCCCTCCAAATAAGGAATGGAAATAAGAGTGATAAAAATCAGAGGATGATTCAGACTAATCATAATTTTTAATAGGACAGAGCTGACATAAACTCATTTTTTCCTGAGTCCAGCAGCTCTGAATGTAAGCCATTTAAATGAGTAAACACTCAGGATTCCCATCAGTCAACAAGCCCTTTACCAAAACAAAGCTTAGAAAATACAAACCAAACATGTCAAATGTAAGCCTGTCCGATATCTATGTATCTGCGCAGAGCTCTGATTAGAGAAGAGGTTTGAGGGATACCTCAGTGCTCTTGAATTTTAAACAATTAATTCTCAACCAAGCCATGCATTTAATCTCATTCATATATTTCTATTTAAATGAACTAGGATTTAACATGTGTAATGCTATTTGTTCTACAGCAACTTGTAGAAAGTAGGACCTTTTCTCTTCAAAGGAGCCTGCAAGCACATGACAGACTATCCTGCCAAATAGATTTCTAGTCTAAATCAAGTCTCAGCACATGGATACAATGGTAAAAGTACAAGAAAATAATGAATCAATACCAGAGCAGTCACTGCTCTCATTTCATCAGTGATGCCTGGTTTGCTTGCAAATGGGGTAAGACAGGTCAAAGGAAAGATGTGAATACTGAAGCATTTGGGGCTTGCGTCTACCTACAGAACAGGGAGCTTCATTCTAGCTTGAAAGAACAAGATTAAGCTGAAAGACAAAATAATGGACAGAAAATTAAACCAAATAATTTCTACTATGTTTAAATCTGATGTACAATTGCTGTAAAATTGCACTACATTACATGGGGGGAAAACATCATAGGTTTGACAAGTGAAGACTTGCACAGTTCTAAAACCCTGATTTTGCTATGTTCCTGGGAGTTGCTTCAGAACAGAAAACAGTTTAGATTTTTTTTTGTGAGTTTCATTTTTTTCTGCCTTCAAAATTTTTCTTCAAATGCATATCCCACATTGATAAAATAAATTCCTCATTATTTTTTTTTCCTTGAGAAAGTAATTCGTTTCAATAAAGGATGTGAAAATAGAGCTATCCATGCTGCACATAAACTCCTCCATGAAGAATTTAAACGTAGGTTTGTGGATTTTTCTCAGCCTCCAGGCAGTAATTTGCTGAGGTTCATTTAATCAGCTGAGGTGCTATTATGTGAACAACCAGCTGAAGGAAGTTTATTCCTAATACCCTTCAACAGAATCATCAGAGAATACTCCGTTACATAGCCATATTACAAGTAGTATAATAATCATTTTTAACTTACATAAATTCCTATAGTTATTCCTGGAATTCTAGGATGTGGAAATTAAGAAATTCAGATGGGGATGTTGTTCTTTAAGTATTAGAGTGCGATCTTGATTCTAGTCGAGGATTTAATGTTTTGTGGGGGGTTTTTTTAGTATCTAACAAGAATCTGATTCTGTACCTGAATCTGGTTGAATTTCTAGTATAAATATAACATTATTGAGTATATGAAATGGCAAGTGACTACATGTATAACTTCATGGTAAGTCACAACTCATATAACTTCACTTTGAAGTTAGTTGTGCTGCATTTTAATGCAAGGTATACAGCATGACCGGAGGGACAAAACTGTCTAGGCCCAAGTTCTAAGCTTCTTTGCTGTTGTGGCTAGGTCCTAGGCACCATGCTTGTTTAGACCATGTTCGAGACTGTCACATCCAAGCCCCATCTGTTATGACAGGGGCCTTCAGATTACAGCTGAGTGCAAGTAAATATTATCACGTTCCCTGGGGGGAAAATACGGTGTAAGTTCTGTACTGAGGCACAGAGTCTTGTACAAAGATGACTGTAAGATGATTGTAAGCTACTTCTTCACATGTTATACATTGATTGCCTTTCTTGTGTATCCATTCAGAACCAGTTTCTCATTTAAAAATCAAAATGCTGCAGGGTCTAATTACCAAAGCTCAGTTTATTATGCAGTTATTCATCTTCATAATTGCTAGTCCCAAGCTTCCAGGTTTTTCTCCCAGAAAGAAAACAAAATTCAGATTTTAATTAGACTATTTTGAATATTATTAAAATTGAAAATCACAATTTTCTCTTGCAGCAATCACTGCAAGTTGCTCTTCTACTCAACAGCACCTTTTAAATAAACCAAAACCTTTCTTTCCCCAACAGGGATCACCATTACTGACATCCCTCCCTCGATCTGTAACAAAAAGACTAGCCTCTCAAGGTGACTGGAACAGAGACTGAAATACTGTATCCTGATCCTGGTTTTGCATGCTAGGCTGGAAGCATTTCAGACCTATGCTTAATTTTTCAGTTGCTTTTCATAAGGCTGGTTCAAAAAGCCTCAGAAGTGATCCCAGTATGTCTCCCGTGAGGTGAGTTGCATGCAGAAATCCAAGTCATAGAGAAAATAATCAATTAGACTATGAAACAGTCCTGCAATCCTAGCCCACAAAATTCCAACTGATCTTGCTTTAACAGAAAGCCCTGAAAGCAGGCCCATGCCATGCAGCCAAGCGTGCAGCAAATCCTTTACCGTGCAACATGCTGAGCACCCAAACAGTCCTGCCATGTCCTGCCACACTACCACAGATTCTCTTTAAAATAAACTCATCACAACAACTTAAAAGGCACGTGAAAGAAGGAATGTCTGTGAGCACTGGACTTGCTGTGGTAATGAGACTAAATATAAAGGAAGAAGAGTCCTTAGCTGAAATTGTTGGATGACGGTAAAATTAGAGAGATTAATTAGTTGTTCCTTCTCATAAATTTGTCAACTTGAGTATAAATATCAAAAAGCTGAGCCCACAGATGGTACTTGAACAGCTGTATTTTGGCATCTTCACTTGTGCCCCACACTGAAACATGTAAATTTCTGTAAAATATTATGAGGGCTACTAGGTAAACTTTTTCAAATTTTAAAAGCTTCATTTCTGGGGAGTTCCTTCAGTCTGCAATTGCAGGGGAGGTTTTGCCTGCATATTGGTGAGAGTAGTCACTTTAGGGCTCTAGATAGTGGGGCAGTCAGGAGTCTGCAGTGCCTAGGGCAGCTTGGTAACTAAGTGGGCTCCTCCACTGTTCTGCTCTGCTTCCACCTTGATGAACCATCCTTTAGCTGACCTGCTAGCTGGGACAGCAGAAGAAATCTCAAGTGCAGTGCTGAAGAATTCACTTCTTGACAAAGCGTCCCCCGCTCCCTCATTCTACAGGGCACTTGTGCTGTCAGATTTCTATAGTGCTATTTTATATTCTGAGAGACACAGGGGGAGGCCTGGCCCTGTGTGTCTCACCACACCACAACTGGCACAGGCCCTAGCTGATCGGACATGGCGGACAATCCCACTGGAGTGAGACACCCACTCACCTGTTCAGACACACCAAGCTCTGACCCCTTCATGCAAAACTCCAGCAAGCACACTACATCAACAACAGGTGGTCACTTTTAAGGTTAGTAACAAACAGATTGTTAAATAACCTTACCGACATCAGGCTGCTTCCAGCGTCTCCTCATACAGTGTGATTCCTCTCCTTCATGCCCCTGGGGTGGGCACCAGGGTCACAGCTACCATCAAGCCTCTCAGGGGCCAGACAGGCTACTGGCAGGGCCAGGGTGCAGCAGGACTGGGATCTCCCTAAGGAGGAGACTGGGAGGTCCTCGCAGGGTGTAAGGACCGCCTGGCAGGCAGTTCTGGTCCCAGTGCCCCAGCCAAGAGCAGGGCAGGCTGGGGAACAGCGCCCAGATCCAGACATTGGGCACCTCCCAGGGGACAGGACAAGGCCAAGCCGGGCCATGGGCCCACAGGCAGGCCCAGCTTGGCAGGGCCCACTGCCAGGCAGGGCCAGGCTGTGGGCCCTGAGAGCAGCACTGCTGGGGAGTCACTGCGGCAGGGACAGGTGGCCCCAGGCCCACGAGCTGGGACCAGTGAGGGGTGGACAGGACAGATGGTGCCTCCAGGACCTGGAACACATCCTGGTGCACTGGGCAAGGCCTGTGGGGCATCCTAAGCTGAAGGATGGCTCCCCTGTCACACCTCCACAGCTCAGAAATCTCTTGCCCCATTTGTCTCCTTTCTGTTCCCCAGCCAGCGCCTAGGAGCAGTTCTTGGGTCCCTTTCCCTCTATCTCAGCCCATTCACTGGGCTTCTCACACACTCTGGGACTTTCCTGCTGCCCCTCATCGCCTCTCCCAGCGTACCCATGGAGGACAGCACCAGGAGCTGCCCCAAAAGCCCAGGACCCATCACTGAGAGGGTCATCTATGTACCCCTTCTTGTGTTTCAGCAAGAAGAAAAATCTAAACTGCATCAGAGAGGTATTAAATTAGATTAGGTTGTGATATGAAGCCGTAAAGATGTGCATATGAGCTCAGAAAGGCACATAGAAAGTAGGATAGGCTTTTATAGTCTTAGATATGCAGTAATCTTAAAACTTGCCACTAAATTTGTCAGCATCAAGAAAAAATTGCCAGCATAAAAGGGAAATTACTGGAGCAACAAAGCTGTGGAACTGCTCTTTTGATTGTTACCACTGTTGTGCAATGTGTCAAAATATTTTCTTTTCTTTTATACCTCTATTAGCATTTGGTCTGTTATTTAATACTACAGGAATGTTAGGTAATATTTTCTTGCATTTATTGTGCATTAAAACCAAGGGAAAATAAGGATTAAATGGAAAGAAATGTGACTCATACCTGGGCCATTTGAGAGGCCACTGCTGAAGGTACAGTTTTTCAGTTGTGACAACGTAGCCTGGTACACACAAAGTTTAATCCTTTCTTAAATAATTACTGATCTTCTTCGCACAGCTCATAAGAATATGGAGTTTTTCCCTGTACTAGATTACTGTCTACATTGGACTAGCAATATCTATCTGGCTGGGGTACATGCCCACTCTATAAGGGTGATCTTGTTGAAGAAGGCATCGTTTTCTATTATCACTCTCTCAGAATTAGAAATCCATAACCTTCTACTTCACTGATTGTTATAAAAAGTGTCATTAAAAATGTATGTATTCATGTTGCATGTGCATATTCATTCTAATACACTGCAATTTTTTATTCATACTTCATTTCCTTTTTATAGACCTAGTTCCCAGTGGTGTCTTGCACTTCTCAGAAATATCCTTGCATGCTATACCAATCTTCTAAAAAATACAGTAAATGGAGATGAAAAATAGCCTCTACTGAAGTTCCTGCTTAGTCAGTGCTGCTAGGGCAGAGCTTGCATGTCCTCATGAAGTAGCTTTGACTACACTTATTTGATAGATCAGTTTCATCCAGAAAAATGAACCTTGTCTTTTTTGTTTTAAAATATGAGACATCAGAAATCTGGAGAGTGCACTATAGAAGAGGGCTTCTTTTGCCTGCTGACTAGTTTGTTAATTAGAATGAGGTTAGCACAACATATAGTTGATTCCCTTTACAATATGTTTTTGCGTCTCTGCTGTAGGTTCTTTTTTCACAGAACCAGCTATTTATGAACCAAGTTGCCGTGTTCTGTCAGGGATTCTATGACACTATTCCTATCCTCTGACAGCTGCTACTTCTGATTACACCAATGACAGTTTGCCTCAGGATGGTAATATCTATCTACTTCGCTTAGAAATATTCTTGACTTTGATTCCCTTTTCATCCTGTTGCACAAAAGCCATACCATCTTCAGTGGAAATCCTAATCCTAAACTGTGTTATTCACTTCATTTAAAAAATCCCGCTGCTTCCTGCTTACTTATTTTGACAAAACATGAGCAGAACTATGGGAAGAGTTTAGCAATCATTCTTGCCTCCATAGCATTTCTCAAAAGGATAAATAATGGATTCAGTCTCTCTTGTACAACTTTGGGGGATTTGGTACTGTTCACCAGTACAGGCTAGGGGCTGACCTGCTTGAGAACAGCTCTGTGGGAAAATAACTGGGAGTCCTGGTGGGGAGCAGGTCAGCCAGGGATCAGCAATGTGCCCTTGTGGCCAAGAAAGCCAATGGCATGCTGGGGTGTATCAATAAAGTGTGGCCAGCAGGTCAAGGGAGGTTCTCCTGCCCTCTGCTCTGCCCTGGTGAGCCCTCATCTGGAATATTGTGTGTAGTTCAAGAAGGACAGGGAGTTACTGGAGATGGTACAAGAAAGGGCTACAAAATTATTTGGGGACTAGAAAATCTCTCTTACAAAGAGAGGCTGAGGGACTTGGGACTTTTTAGCCTAGAGAAGACTGAGGGGGAAACATACCATTGCTTAGAAATACTCGAGGGGCAGGTGTCAGGAGAATGGGGTCAGTCTTCTTTCAGTGGTCCTCAATGACAGGACAAGAGGCAATGGACATAAACTTGAATGTAGGAAGTTCCACCTAAACATAAGGAGGAACCTCTTTACTGTGGGTGTGACAGAGCCCTGGAACTGGCTGCCCAGAGAGGTCGTGGAGTCTCCATCTGTGGAGACATTCAGAACCCACCTGGATGTGATTCTGTGCAGCCTGCTCTAGGTGATACTGCTCTAGCAGGGGGGTTGGACTAGGTGATCTCCAGAGGTCCAGAAGGGACTAGATGTCCCTTCCAACCCTGACACTTCTGTGATTCTGTGAAACATGAGCAAGGAACTCCTGCTTTGAGTTGTCCTTGTCCATGGATTTCAGACTGGCAGTTGCACACAATTATTGTTTAGAGCAGAACTTTATATTCCTTTGTCCCTGGAAATTTTGAGTGCAGACTACAGTGGATACTTATATCTTTATATAGGTAAAACATGATGATAGACAGCTGCTGCAGAAGCAGTATTGCATGAGCCATGCACATACTGTGCCTGACTTCTCTTGGCTTCATGATTATTCCTCATGCAACTTTCCTTTCTGTGTGTTTCAGAGAACCCTTTGTGAGTTGCAACAGGTGTTGATGGTAAATTGAGCAGCTAGAAAATTGGGAAGTCAAAATCACGCAAGAAGTACTGTTTTTTGTAATGTGTAATGGTCAAAACCTTCCCCTGCAAATACGTCTTTCCAGTGTTACCTGAGTTCAAAGCTACTTTTTTCTAACAGGGAGCAGGAAAAGATGGAGTGACCTTTGAGATATAAAACTCTGCATTCCTGCTCTGAGGCAAAGAATGTCATAAGGAAAACCCAAAAGTGCTCACCTACCTAAACTCTGTGCAAAGGAGAAAAACTTCATGGCCATTAGGTTGCTGCTCCCTTTCAAATCAAGCACTGGGAGCAGCAGAGAAAGGGGTTAGGGAAAGGAAGATGTAAACATGTACAGGGAAGAGGGCTAATGCATCTCACTTCCACAGAGGAAGGTAAAGGACCTAAGCCTGCAAATACACTCAAGTTAGATCACAAAGCGTCAGTCTAGCATTTGTCTTGCAGCAAGCCCATGTAGGGGAAACTTTACTCTCAGAATAAGAATTTCCCATATCCAGTTCAAAGCATAAGTGCTCAACTCAAGCATACAAGTCTGTTTCTCCTACATTTTGGTCTTTTTTTTTCCTTTGCAGATCTACACATGCTCTTTTATAGCATATCTATATTTGTAGCAAGGCTGGATACAGTCCGCAATAATGTCTTAAAGAGTAAGAAGATAATGGGAGTTGTGCATTAACAGAACTTGCATTGCTGCATATGCATTGCTGAAGGCAGCAAGAGGGGTTCCAGTTGGCTTTCAAATCTGTCTCTTTTTATTGGAGATGCAGTTAGAAAAGTGTATAATCTTTAGGCTTATAGATGTACAACAGAATTATGAAGTTAATGAGGATCTTCAAATAGCTCAGCAATGCATTAAATTTTCAGTCTTAAATCATTCAGCTAAAGTTTCCAGTTATAGGTTTCACAGGCTGAAATTCTGGCTCCAACACAACTAAAATTAGTTTTCTTATTGACTTGGATAGAACAATGCTGGGATTTTGATATCGTCAGGTGATTCCCAGAGGTGGAATCCACTCTGGAAGTCATGTATCCCATTGTGGCTAGGACTCATTCAAGCCCCATATGTAGAATCATAGAATCATGGAATGCTTTGAGTTTGAAGGGATCTCAAAGATCATCTAGTTCCAACCCCCCTGCCATGGGCAGGGACACCCTCACTACACCAGGCTGCTCAAGGCCCCATCCAACCTGGCCTTAAACACCTCCAGGGATGGGGCTTCCACAACCTCTCTGGGCAACCTGTGCCAGTGCCTCACCACCCTCACAGTAACGAATTTCTTCCTAATGTCTAATCTAAACCTACCCTCTTTCAGCTTAAGGCCATTACCCCTTGTCATATCACTGCACTCCCTGGTGAACAGTGCCTCGTCCCCTTTCCTGTAGGACCCCTTTAAGTATCAGTACGCTGCAATTAGGTTTCCCCAGAGCCTTCTCTTCTCCAGACTGAACAAGTCCAACTCTTGCAGCCTGTCTTCATAGGAGAGGTGCTCCAGCCCCTTGATCATCTTCGTGGTCCTCCTCTGGACTTGCTCCAACAGCTCTGCATCTTGCCTGAACTGGGGACCCCAGAGCTGGACACAGTACTCCAGGTGGGGTCTCACCATAGTGGAGTAGAGGGGCAGAATCACCTCCCTCAACCTGCTGGCCACAATGTTCTTGAATCAGCCTAGGACACGGCTGACCTTCTGAGCCGCTAGTGCACACTGCTGGCTTATGTTGAGCTTGTCAGCAATCAGCATCCCTAAGTCCTTCTTCTCAGGGCTGCTCTCAATCCATTCTCCACCCAGCCTGTAGTTACTCTGGGGATTGCATTGACCCACATGTAGGACCTTGCACTTGGCCTTGTTGAACTTCATGCAGTTCGCATGGTCCCACCTCTCCAGCCTGTCAAGGTCCCCCTGGATGGCATCCCTTCCCTCCAGCATGTCAACCTCACCACACAGCTTGGTGCCATCTGCAAACTTGCTGAGGGTGAACTCGATCCCACTGTCCATGTCACCAACAAAGATATGATGCTTCCTTTGATTTTCTTAACAAGTTCACTAGTAAGGCAGAGACCTAGGTGTCACTGTAAAGCCACCACAGGGTAGGAGCAAGCAATCAAGCTGTATTCTTCAGAGAGATGCAGACCAGAAGATGGAAAAAGTAATTTTGGTGATATTTGTTCCTGTGTCATTGATTTTGAACCAAAAAAAATCCCCAGAAGTACCCTGGTGAGTGAAGTATGAGAAAGTAATGAAACCCTCATTCATGCTGCTTATTTAATGCATACTGATAATTTGGTTTGATAGGATCTTGAGGTTTCCTTCTACTTCTGTTTAACATAGTTTCAAAATTTGTACAAGAAAGCAGGTGGAGTAAGAGAAATTAATGGATAGTATGTAGTTCTGCAGCCCCTCCTCTATCTCACATAATGATTTTAAACGTGGACTAGAAGGTGCCAAGTAATCTCGATTTCCTGCTATTTATAGATACAGCTGGTTGAGTTCTAACAGCAACAATAAGCCTAAAAACTGCAGTGTCCATACAGCTACGAAATCAAACTCTATGAAAAACTGCAAATGCACTCTAACATGATCGCTTGGGCAGGTCCCCACAGAGATCAACTCCAAAGGGAGACGGTTACTGCCAGACTGTAGTTGTCTTCCTCGAGGTTGGTTTTCTTTACAAAGGGTTATGAAACTTGAATCCATGTAGGATTCAAGATAGCCATGAAGTGGAAAGACAGTTTTCTACAAAATCTTTGGATTTACTGAGTTGCTAAGTCACCTGTATGCTGCTATCATTTTTTTATGCACTGATCACTTAGAAATTTTATTTGGATTTGAGGCTGGCCAACCTGCTTGCCTCACATAGCTGAAGAGCAGCAGGAATATTTTTTAGCAAGATCAAGATGCCTGGATTTTGCTTTACTGCCCTTTCTGAAAATCACATTTAGAAACCTTGATCTCAAAGCTAATTTGATCTCAAACTTTAATCTGGGCACGATTATCAGTAAAAGCTTTTTGACCTACTTCAGAGTATAAAACAGCAGCATGAAAACTCCCTTCAGTTGTCTCCACTAAGAATTCCCTTTTCAGAGTTAGTTCAGCCAAGCACTGAAATTTATTTCTTAGGAAAGAAACTCCACAAAAAAAAAGAAAATGCGTGGTGAGGCTTGGCATATCCGTTTGTTTCCAGGGTGTAAGTGGCATTCAAGCAGATTAGCAGGCTACCTTCTCAAAATGTTTTTGGATGTTCACAAGAGTAGAAAGGACACAGCTGATTGCTGCCAACATTTTTTTCCCATATGTTGCCATTGTAATGACTTCTGTAAGTGCATACAGTAATTCCACATTTGACCTGGCTCTGTTCTCTTCATAATAATGACAGTTCACTTTATGAGAGGCCACATGGGAGAGAGTTAAACTCCTCAAAATGTAAGGTATTACTTAGATGATATGATATATGTGCCAGCCCAGTAATCCCCTAAGTAGTGTGTAGACCTCTCTGAGGTAACTTTAAATGAGATAGCTCAGGTACAGAGAGCATGATAGTTGCAGCAGAATGGAGCTCAGCATAGGTTAATTCACCAGTTCCGGCAATTTTCAGTTAGCCGTAAAACAAAGCTAGTTACAGGACAAGGGTAGAAATATGCCTGAGTATATATTTTCAGCAGATGTACTTTATGCTTTTTTTTTTATTTATATAAAATCTGCTATCTTTAGGAGCTAAAAATCCCCAAAATATAGCTAGGTTTGCATGTTATGGTAAAGCTGCATAATTAAGTAAGAGGCACACTCCATGAGGTAATAGTTGGGCTGCAGCTTTTCGCTTTAGTTTGGATTCCCCTTTTCTGCCTACTTCTATCTGCTGCCTTTTCAAATAATAGACAGCATTTTCCTCAGTGGTTTTGCTTGTGTTCTGTTGTGCTAGTCCCTGCTAGCCTCCCAGCATTTGCGTTGACCAATTTAGCAACAAATGCTATAGTGGAGGCAACGGGGGGAGCTTTCAACCTTCCATTTGTTTCCTTTGCTCAAATAATCATTCTGATGCTGATAGTAAGCAGCAGCCTTACTGTCCCTGTTTGATATATGTGCTCTGGAAAACCAAACACTCTAGGAGCTCCTTCAGAATATTTATAGGCAATGGGAACTTGGGAGGTGAGCGAGTGAGACTAGCATGCATGTCAATAACTTTGTAAATACACTGTAGGGAGGAACCTTGTGCTGGTTGTATAGTGGGGGCAAAGATTACATAGCATGATTTAAATATTAAATAAGGAAAGGTTAGTCTTTGTAACATTAAACTGAAGAAAGGGATTATGGCAATGATGCATTCCTTCAAATGTACTTTCCTGGGAGTATTTAAAATTCAGAAGGGTTTTTTTTTAAGACACCAACAAAAAGTTAGGCTCTTTCTCTATGCTGTCAGGTTTCTGGGCAAATGTTTTCAAGAAAGTACAAAATCTAAAAAATCTCCCTAACTCATAATAAATGTGTGTATAAAAGACATTGCTAAGCACCCTCACCCTCCTCCTTTAAATAAGTTGTCTTGAATTTTCTTTTTGAGAAGTGCTTAACACAGCAGGGGAATGGCCTCACCTGGCCCTTTGTGCTACCCTTGTAATAGCAGCAGCGCACAACAAAGGCTTAGCATAAGGTATCACAAATCAGTCAGGCTCTTCCCTGATGGGTTTACTAAAAGACAGATTTAAGAGATGGAATCAGCTGTAAATATATATATATATATATACACAGATTAAAACACCTCTTACTCCCTGGAAAAGCAGGACATTTGTTTTTCTTTTTCTTAACTTTTTCTATGCCAGGTGGCATAACTACTTACATTGTATTGGCACATTGCACATATAGAGTTGTGAACAAAGCACTGCAGAGAACAGTGTGGTGGGATTCTGTAGCAGACAAGCTCCTCCCATTATGAATATATATAATCATGCCCTTTTTTACCCAGGAACATGATGCTGAATTTATTGTGGTGTAAAAGCAGGGCTGTGTTGGCTTTCTCTGGGTGTCTGGTCACTTTAAAGCTAAAGATTAAACAAAGTATTCATTCTTCTGATCACATTTTCAAAAGATAACTAAGAAGAATAGGAAAAAAATGTTTTCTTTCTTTAAGGGAAAGGACATGAGCCCCTAAAAGGAGCAAAGAGAGATTAAACGACAAAGGGTGAGTGATAGAAAGGAAGTGCTTGGGTTTTGTTTAAAAAGTAAGGCACTTTTCTTCTTTTATGCTCTAATTTGTGTTATTTTAGAGAAGAAAGGGGTATCCCCTGCAGAACTAATGAGGCACCTTGTTGACTGTTGTATTGTGTTGCTTTTTAAATAGAATTCATGATGAGGTACCATTTTAAAATCCTAGAACAGCCCTGTGCCAAACTCCAGCTACAATGGAGCATCAGGGACCAGAATTACTGTTTCCTGCATTAAATCAGTGTGAATTCAGCCACGGATCAGATCACTCTGCAAAGTGAGCATCTGAACCTGCAGTTTACCCTTCTTCTATTGTTTATGCTCCCTTGATCTTTTAACACTATGATTGTCCCACCACTGGAGAAGCACTTCTCCACAGCCTTCAGAGCCAGGCAGTGCTGTGCCTTGCACCTGATAAAGTCGGGGAGTGCTGACAGCAGAATTGCCAGTGATGTCTTCTCTAGCCAATTTCCCTCAGCATACAGTCTCCCCGGTGCGCAGGTGTGGTTCAGGTACATTTTTTCTCTGGCAGTCATATGTTTTCAGCAGTAACAAATGGAAGGCACATGTAAAAGAATAAAAATGATGCTTGTTTTTTGATCAAGGACCCATTTCTATGGAGTGTTCTTTCAGCTGGATGAAGGCACATGCTGATAAAATACAGTGACAATTAAATCATTTGGACATCAGGAATGCTTCAAATTCCATTATTTTTGTTTTAACAGTTCCTCTTTGCCACACTGTGATTTCCTTGGAAATTAGTTCATTTTGGGTTAGTAGTAACAATGCAAAGCAAACTGCACTTCAAATGCTTTCCCCTTCCCAATTCCATTGCAGAAATAGGTAAGAGAGTGTGAAACTACATTTAGGATTTCTTCAGCCTCTGCTTCCAAATCTACCATTAGGTATTGATCCTCTGGGGCACTTTATTCACATTTCATGCAACTTACCACTTTCAGGAAGTGTGGTCAGTTTTGGAGATCAGCTGCTGGGATCACTCTGAATGTTCAGCTGCTTTCTCCTGCATCCTCATACAGAGTAGGGCTTGAGTTCCAGCCCTGGCTGAAAGAAATCCTCCCTTCTACTATTGTCCGTACTGTGTTTTTATCTGACATTTCATCCCTGAAGTGCTTGTTTCTATACATAGCTTATTAATGCATTGTGTAAACAGATGCATCCAATAATATTATTTTCTTCAAAGAGCATGTATTGAATAGGAATAGATACTGGCACTCTGCCTTGGAAAGAATCACACTTGTGTCTCCATTAGATGTGGCAACCTTGGCAACATCTGGGGAGCTAAGGCTGAAATAAACATGCCAGTCTCTCACCTTGGTCCAATATTGCTGATTTGCACTGACTCATTCTAGTTACTGTCATGAGCTGATGAATGCAGAACTGAGATTTTAATTCCACATATAAATATTTTTATGGACAGCTTTGATCAAATTTTTCCTTTAGCTTTCTGTGGAAGTTTAAATTTCAGGAAATAGTATCCTTACAACCATCCTTTGCAGAGTAATTAAGGATAATTTGCTGTATTTAATTAAATTAAGCCAATTTCTTCTCCCATTGGATTATCTGGGGATAAGATCAGATGTAGGCAGAGCAGATAGTCAGATTTTACCATTTTAAACTGTTCTACCCTTCTGAAGATCTTCCACTGTCAAACTATACTCCCCTCTGGCTGCAATTAACTAACCCCATGCCATGAGGCATTGAACTGCCAGCTAGAAAGGTTGTTTGGGATTTAGTGTGAAATCCCTGGTGTGTTTTGGAGAAAGCTTGTGGAGGTAGTATACAAGGTTCAGGCAGATCAAGAGCTTAATGGGAGTACTAATGGGAACGGCTCTTTTTTGCCTATGTGAAACAAATAGAGGAGAAACTAATGAGGTTACATTGAGTTTTCCATCCTGTAAACTGGCCTCTTCAGCCTTACTTCTACTTGCACTTAGGGAACTTATTTCCTAAAAATTTAAAGCTCACTGTTTATGTGCATATTGAAATAAGTTGAAAATGGTATGCACACTACATTGAAGAGGTATAACACCTAATTGCCAATATAACCAACTGCTGCTACCTCATTTGGTCTAATTTTGATGCCACAGGCATAAATACAGAATTATACTATTCAAATACAGCTTTTAAAAAACAGCATTTCTGGAGGGTTTATTTTTCCATTGGACTTTTCAAAGTGGTTTTGGAAGAGAATAATAATTCAGCCACCATTAGCTCAAGCTTCGCTTAAAAAAATAGGTCATTATGGTCTATTCTCTATGTGTATTTTTCCATTTTAAGAACCTTTCTGGAATCAGTGTCTGTTTATTAGCCTTATTATAAGCAGCAGTCAAATACACATGTAAAAATACAGATTGCATTGTGAATTAAGAAGTTGTGCAAGAGCAAGAAAAAAAAAAAAGCACAAAATAGATAAGCTTCTAAACTCTTGCAGCAGAATAGCTGAGTTTTGCACAAATATGTTATTACAAGGTTACTGTCTTGCTGCTTTCTGGACCGGGAAATAAAGTACTCATTGCCTTATTTGAAGAGTCAGGAAATCAAAGCCTGTTACACTGACAGTGATTTTCTGGGCCATTATGCCTAGTCTGGTGCTGCTGCTGTGAGCAGCCACGTTGTATATTCTCATTCATAGGTAATCGATTGTCCCCATATACAATTTGTCTCCAGCTGGTGTTTCAGACTTTGTTCCTTGCAAAGACTGGAACCTGTTCTGATTCACTTATAACTGAGTTACAAGAATAGTCTTAATTATTACTGATTGAAGTTCCATAAAATGCAATGAATAGAGAGTAAGCAGCAGTGCTTTAAAGGAAGTCGGATTAGCAACTGTCTCAAAGCAGAGTTGGAGTTCACATGCTCAGAAAAGGGTGAGATGGTATTATGCCTGAATATAGGAGATAAACTATATTAAGGAATTTGCAGTGACTTTGAAGGACAGCATTTTTTACCTATTTGTGTAAGTGGACAATGGCCATCAGCTTTTATGATAACTCTATGCAGATATGCAAAGGTTTTTACCTGACAGTAAATCTTTTGAGCATTGTAAGTCCAGTATAATTTAGCAGAAGTTGCTTTACTGATTTTCACAAACTTTATTTTTAATGCACCTGCACTAAGTTGCTTTTATCTACCCATTAATAAATGCCAATTGATAAAACTGAAGAATATCAGAAGCCTTTTAGTAATTGAAAATGCCTACCCCTTCAATATTCACACAACAAACTTTTGGCCATCTAGTGGGATGTCTTATTTTACATCTTCCTTGTGCAGTGCTGCCTTTTAACCTAATTTGGCATTACTGAGTAAGTTGTCCTTCTGCCTTTGGTCCCTGGGACTATTTTATTTGACCTATACTGGAAATGGGGGGAAAAAAAAGTCTTTAATACTATAAAAGACCTATAAAGAAAGACCAGTAAAGAAAGCAGTTTGCTGTGATTTCCAACATGACATTTAGACATCAGACATCTATAAACAACGATTCGTTTGGCTTGTCTTAGGCATTTATGTAGCTGTTGAGGTTAGCCTTGCTAGAAGCAACTCATCATTGTATGAGCCCCCCTTGTGCATTCCAGCAGGAGTGGAACCTATTTGCACAATAATTGATGATGTCAGCTGCCAGTCCTGTAAAAATCCTAATTTCTGAGTCATCTACATAGCCTACCTTTTGTGCCTGCTGCATAAGCTTGTCAAAGATCACTTACAGGAGAAACAGCACGGCACGTACTCTATGTGCACATGGTGAATGGGTAGGGATGTGTTGAGACCGAAGGGTATGTGTGCAGGTGAGTGGAGTTAGAAGTATTTTTAACAGTGAGGATCAAAATCAGCAGGTGATTTCTCTGAAAACACTGAACTCTAGGTCTCTGAAATTCAGGGCATCTCAAGTTGCAAAATGGACAAATTCAAGTTCTTTACAGAAGTCCTGAACTTACTAGAAATGACGTTATTACCCATGTTGTCTCACTGTTGTGTCCCAGTGAACACATATATGCAATATTCATCCTCTGTATTATCCTGGATGCTACCACGACTCCATGGTTCCCGGGATGGAGTTGATTCATGTCTAACCAACTCAGTGTGGTTTATCTGCACTTGTGCCTCAGCCACCTTCAACATGTGTCAGTCTAGTTATACAGCTTCATTAAACATCTTTTAAATCTTGCCTGTGCAGTGAAAATCTGTCAAGTGACTGAATACAGGTATATCACTCAGTGTATTCTGCCGGATAAGGCAGACCCTCAGAAAGAAATTCCCACAGTTAGAAAAAAAAGCCCAAGACCTGAAGCTGAGCTTCCAGTAAAACTGGTTGTTACTAAAACTGAAAGATAGGCTGGGTATCTGAACCGCAGCCCACCTTAGAAGGTCATGCTAAAAAGGATGGCCAGCCACAGAGAAACAGTGAGCTACTTCTAAAGTACCAGCATTTCCCAGCAGGCAAAAACAAGCCTCTGCAAGGACTGGAGGACACAGGCGTGATCTGTGATACAATGTCCAGGGCAGGCATCACAACAACTTGGCTATTTCGGTTGCTAACACAAAAAAACAGAAGGATGTGAAAGACATGAGGAACTAATCCATCTGGGAATCTGAAAGATGAACTTCTCTGATGCAGTTTAGTTTTCTTTCTTCTGTTTTCCCAAGGCTAGTAAATTTATGTTGTTTGGGGTTTTTTTGCCCCTAAAACTATCATTTGAGCTGACTGCATCTTTCCTTTCTCGTTCTGTTTTCATCTTCTATGTTGCTAAGAGGTTTCCATGGCAATTCTAATATTGGATTAAGGAAGACATACTACTGAGGTTAACACATGGTCTCTGGTGTTGCCTAAGCCAGCAAGTGCAGCTCTGCTATGCATGAATGGCCCAAACATGTTAAGAACTGTTATCAATTGATGTTGATAATGAAAGATAGCAGAGTAAAATGATATAATGTCAGCAGGCTGCAGGGAAAAAAGCAAAACACTACTGCTCTGATCCTCTGCAAACACAGATTCATTGATTTTGATGGAACTACGCTACTTTCTAACACTGGAGAACTCAGACCCAACAAAATGCACTTTCCACTCTAATTCCAGGGAAAGCAGTACAATTAATGTTGCCTGCATTGAAAACACCACTGTTCACTGATGCCAGAACACATTAGTTCATTTTCTCTTTACTGTAACACCAGTGGCATTCAGAATGGCATGCTTCTTTATTCATATTTTCCTACAAGGCCTCTAACTGTGACTTGTAAGCCATTTCAAACAGCTCCATAATCACCGATCTGCTACAAAAGTATGATGCCTTGGGTGGGACCAGTATTTTTCAGAAGGAACAAACAAATTAGTATAAGGCTATCAATTAAATCCAGGAAGGGTAGTGAAATGTCAATAATTGTTTCATTATGTTTAGAGTTCAATTTATTATCTAAAAATGTTTTACTAATTCAGCCTCCAAAGATTTGGCCCAGGTAGAATGTACCTTTATCCAGAATCCACACCCACCCCACCCTCCACTTGTCTGGCACCATATCTCAGGGCTGGGCTGGAGAGACAATGTCTGGCAATTGAATCTCTTGGGATTCAATCTTCATGTTCAGTGGGAGCTCCCTGGTGGGAAGAAGCCCTCCGAGTGGTTGTCTTTCAGGTACAGACAGCTGTTCATCAGAAACTGAAGTAAAAGCAGAGATCATATTCTCTCCAGCTAGTAAATGTTTCTTTAATAATCACTGCAGGTTCAGAAAAGGCTAGGTCAAGAAACTGTGCATATTTGGGGGCTACAGGCTATATATGATAATCCACAAACTGGAACAGTACTATGGGTGTGGTGAGCCTTCATCTAAACCAGACAGCTCTGATTTAGGAACTACATGGATGGTTAGGGGGAAAAACAAATGTTTACATGCAGCTTAAACAAACTACGATTTAAAAACCAGAAAGTTTTCCAGATTCTCTTTTTTATCGTGTTTGGAGCCTCAGCTAAAAAAAAACCCACTAAAAATACATTAATCCACACCACAGGATTACCATCATCTTGAAAAGTTTCTTTCCTGACTTTTGGGGGGCGGGGGGGTGGATGGGGAGAAAGAAATAATAAGTGGTTTTGTTTTTTCCTGGTGATGCTTCAAGAATACAAAGGAGTGGATGTTCCACCTCTCTGTTCATGACAGAAAATCTTACTCCCTCATGTTGCCTCACAGCGCAACCTTCCCATTGAGAGAGCTGCGCTTGTGGCACAGTTTTTCAGCCCCTATAACTTAGTATTTGTTTGTGGGCAGTCTTAACAGTTGTTACAGTGAGATTAAGACTTGTCCAGCTGATGTGATCCCAGTTTTAGCTTCCTACCACTTATGGAAATGCAACCAGAACGCTTGTGCATTGGTTTGGATTTGGTTTTTTTTCAAAGCTTTAATCTAAAACACAAAGTCATGCAGCTGTGGAGACGGTGCTCAACCGAAATGAACACACCAGCTGCTTTGCTGGAAAATATTTGAAGCCAGAGCTCTACCTGCTGGAACAATGGGAAATTACACTGCACCAAGAGGCTATAAAAGGCTAAAAAAACTAACTGCGTGCACCTGAACAGCTGAAGTTCTGCTCTTGTATTATGCCTTCAGGATTCACTAATTAGCTCCTGTTAGCAATGGTAGAAATTTTCGCAAGGTTTTTGAGGTTACATGACATAAAATTTTAGATCCTTGGAAGCTGTCCCTTCCTTGCAACCCTTGCTGAAAATAGGTGTGCTGGGGCAAGAACCAGCCCTTATCTATCGAGGGGACTGAGTGAGGAGCACAGACAGGTTAGGGACCTATTCTGGTATTGATCTCCTTTGCAGTTTCTGGTACTGGCTGTTACAGATGGGGTTCTGGTGAATAGTATAATTATTAAAATTGGTAAGGTAGCTCTCAGATAACATTTTTAGGAGCCTCTGAGTGAGTTTGGCACTTCCCAACATTGCATATAGTGCCACTAAGTTTCTGTGAAGGCAGCAACAGCTAAGAGCCAAAGTGACCCCTCTTGACATTACATAGTAAGCTGACAGTTTCCTTGCTTTGATTCTCTTTGTGGTTGGTATTTGGAGAAGTCTCATATTTCATACTGGTCAGGATAAACTCTAGCCCAATTGCAGAATGAGTTCTCTGTAAGATTTATGATCTTTTTTTATTGTGCTTCCATCCAAGATTCTCAGTTCTGCTTTGCAAATATTTGCAAGCTAAGCCTTCCTGTCTAGGTGATCATCTGTATTACTCTCTTTCTGAGGCATAAATCACTAGTGCATCTTCCAAAGCTGGCCAAAACAGTCAGTAATTTAACAAAGAATTAAAGAAAAAGTACATTTTGAAAATATCCTTAAATAACTTGTGTGACTTGTTAAAAATATATTTTTGTTCTTCAAACTTACTTACATCTTGGTTTTTGCAATCAACATTACTTATTACAGAATCAAAGACTCACAAAGTTGGAAAAGTCCTTTAAGATCATTGAGTCCAACTGTTCCTGTCCTATGCTAAACCATTAAGTTTATTGGAGTGCAAGGGATCTTTACTAAAAAGATTTTTTTGTTTATGTTTTCTGTGAGGAAAAAAAAATAGATTTATTGCTCTTCTTCCTATGATTTTTATTTTGTCCTTTGTCAAAAACACTGGATCATTAAAGCTAGAACATTGGGGTTTAAAAAGATATGTGGGGGAGCATCTGTGAGCAAAAAACATTTGCAGAATCCTCAGTTGTGTTGTGAAATCTGCTTTGCAAGTGTGGAAATGGGCTGAAGGAATACTGTGTAGTCAGTGCAGCAGTGGGCAGAGAGGCCAGCTCGCTGTAAGCATGCCCGGATGCCTGCAGAGCCCAGCACACTGAGAAGTAGCACCTTTGCACTCCTGGAGCATTCCCACTCTGTTAATGCAGCTGCGGATCATAGTGGATATTTAGCAGGAATTCTGCAGGGGCACAGTCATGCTGATCCCAGAGCTTACCTGGAGGGTGCCAGGTGAGCATCTCCACATGGCACGCATACACTGCCAGCAGACATTTATCTTCTACCTCTCCTAGGCAGCTGATTCAAGAACCCAACTGTAATTCTTTTTCCTCCTAATATGACACGAAACTGAGCCTGAGAGATACCAGAACACAAATATGTGTGTATGTGCATACTTCTATACACACACACACACAATGTGGCAGCTAACAGGGTTTCTGATGCCTCTCCAAGACTGACCGTGGAACCAGAACTCCGCAAGCCTACAGCTGCATTCAGTTTGCAAAAGCCCCAGCCCATGCTTACACAGTCTGTATGTAAACAGCTGCTTCTCCTTATGAGATGACAGCAACCCAAAAAACCCTGCAGAGCTGCTACTCCTGCGTGTTTTGCTACTGCAGCATAAAGCCATAAGTAAATCTGATGTGAAACCAAAGTGGGGCTTAATAAGAGAATCAGAGAGGCCTTTTTAATCTACTTTTCAGCTGGCTTGTGATTAGTTTTATCACAAAGGGGAATTTGCTGCCTGTCAATTAGGACAGTTACTGGAAGTTAGGTGGATACAATGAGTATTTTTTTCACATGTTAATTATAATCATATATGAAATAGTAACTTGGATTACTGCAACAGAAGCTCTTTGAAGATTGCAAAACAATTAGCATCTAACAGTGTCATTCCAGAGTATCTTCTTAGACCTGTACTACATGGTATGTGCATGTTTGCAAGGAGAAACCATATTTTTTTTTTTTTTAATGTTGTTCATAAGCTTATGTTCTGGTGACTAGACCCTTGTGTTGAGAAGAGGCAATACTTCAGAGACGAGGAATGCCGTCTCATCTTACGCTGAAGTAGGTTCAAAGTCTGGATCTTCCTATGGCTTTTCTTAAACTGAGATGGGCATCCATCAATGGAAAGGAATGCACAGGCATCTGGAGTGAGGCTGTGTGCTGTTTTACATGGTGTCTCTGCTGGAGAGAATCATCCTCTGGATGAGAAAAGGGGCTTTTAGCTTTCATTTTACATCACTCCAGTCCTTTGATGCAGTGGCCAAAGTGAGGCTTTTTTCCAAGGTTTTCATCTGGAGTGAAATCCTGGCCCTTTGAAGTCTGTAACAAAGCTCACATAGATCGTTCTCCCAAGACCTGCAAGATTGACTTCTCTTGCAGGGAGTAAGCCTGCAAAAATATACTTTGAGGAAAAGCTCTCTAGCTTTTTGCTTGTGCCACATTCAATGTTCCTTGGGTACACCTGAAATTAGAATTGGACCAATACTGTACATAATGCGTGACTAGCCTCTGCCGGTTTCACCTGTAGCATGCTTGGAGGGGGGATAAAAAGCAGCCTTACAAATATCCAGAGGAAGACCAAGTAAAATAATTCCTTTTATTAGATCACTCAAAAATTTTAAAAACTAGACAAACAAACAACAAAATGGCAGCCAGAGCAAGATATTAAATTTTCATCATTTTATGAAAAAAAAATAAAATTTGAAACTCGGCTCCATGATCTTGCACATTTTTCACTGGAAGACTCTTCTTTTCTTGAAATTAGGAATTTCAATGTGATAAACCATGTTAAAGCAACATGAAGCATAGGAACAAAACCTGTCTGTCCATGGTTCTCCCCACCCCAACCTCAGTGGCAGCAATTTAAAAGAGCAATGTGATTTTGTTGGAAATCATCTGCTAGACTGGAAACTAATTCTCTGATTGTCATGGAAGCTAATAGCAGGAAGGGCTGTTTTGTTTTACTTGGTTGTCTGAAACTCCAGATGCCTTTAGCTTTTAAGCAATAATTGTAATTTGAGGATGAATGGATAATGTCATTTATGGCTGCAGACCTGAAAAGATCCCAGCATAAAGACACATAAATAGACAAGGTGAAATGTATGGGAAGCTAAGATGTCAGTATGCAAGCTTTGAAAGTAGAGGAAAATGCTGATATACTCATTTGGGGTGCTGACAGGACATAACACCATATGTTTTAACAACTGCATACACATGATGTGCTACCAAGAAAGAAAAACACAGATCTTTATGTTACCAAACCCACTGAATATTGCAGGACTTGGGTAACACCATGAGGCAGAATCATTGAAACCATTGGAAATAAACAAACAGAAACCGAACAAAACCCCAGCTTTTTGCCATTAAAAGCATTCCAACAAATGTTAAGCACCTGATCATGTTTGGGAGCCTGGTCAAGCATTGGAACAGGCTGCTCAGAGAGGTGGTGGAGTCACTAGTCCTGTACATGTTTCAAAAACATGTAGACGTGGCATTCCAGGACGTGGTTTAGTTGACACGGTGGTATTGGGCAGACATTTGAATTTCATGGTCTTAGTGATCTTTTCCAATCTTGATGATTCTATGATTCTGTGACTTGCTACTGCCTTTCTTTTGTGCTCCAAACTGTGAACATCTGAAGTGGAGATGGAAGCATAAGTGACATCAGTACTGTCTGGTGGGCATTTTGACTAAAACGAAAGGTGGTGCCTATTGTTTTGTAATGCCACCTCTCCATGTCAGCTAGATGCTCTCGCAGCTTGGTAAGGAGAAGACCTGAACAAATGCAGACAGGAGGCAGTTTGGGAAAGACTATTTATGATGGGAACCATGTTCTCAGAAAGTTTCATCCTGACCTTAGAGCAGTTCAAGTTCATGATGAAAGTCTTCCAAAACTCCTTTGTGCCAGCTAAGGATGATGGTAATTAACCTGCAGGCAGAAACGCTTGATCAACCAGGAAGGGCTAGTGGAAGGTATGAGAGCTGAATTGTGTTCCATGCCTTTGTTTGCACATAATCGCACAATTCTCTAGGAAAAAAAAAGGCTTTCATTTCTTTTCAATGAATTTTGAGCAGGTTATTTTGAAGCAGCTGTGAGACTGCCTGGGGTGTCTGTTTGTTTCAACATTGCTGAAATTTAAGCGCCTTGCATTAGAATTGAAAGTGACCCTCTGCTATTGCAGAGTCAAGGACTGGAATAGGAAATCAAAGAGTTCCCCTCTCTGCTAGCAGGGAAACATGCTTTCTCATTTAGTGGAACAGAAGGAGGGAATCCAGTTTCCATAGTGATCAATGAGGAAAGGATGTGGTTACCTGGAAACAGGACTGCTCCCATCCACTGAAAAACCCTTTCCTGTATTTGTTTATTGATGAGAGATCAAAGCCAGCTCTTCACTCATGCAGGAGCTGGGAGGTTGGACTTGGAGCAGCTGTTTTGCATCTGATTTGAGCACAATCAAGTAGAGGGAGACGCTGAAAACCTTCTGCAGGACCTCCACTATGTCTTATGCTAGAAATGACTATTTCTGTTCATAAATACTTATTGTCAAAGGCTACTCATTTGGAATAGTTGCTGCCATCTGAGGCCATGTAAAAGTCACTGACATCACTTCATGCAGCTGGTCAACTGTATCTGTGGAGGAAAGGCTGTCTCTAGCATTTGCAGTTGTACTCTACAGACATTTACAGAGCTCACAACACCAGCTGCTCCTCCCCATGAGACTAGAAGTCTAACTCTTCCTTCCTTGCATCAGAGGGTTGGTAGGTCCTTCATTTCTTAGAGCAGAAGAGTCAAGGAGGAGAGATTTTGGAAGAGACTCCAGTGAGGATCTAACGGGAAAACTGGAACTTCTGGTATCTGTATGCTGCAAATGCTACCCATGCACGATTAATTACGTGAAGGATCTCAATCAGAGAACTGAAATATTTCCGGAGATCTCAGCAAGGCCTCTAGTTCTCAAAGAAAAACTGGGTTTATAGTTAAGTCACAGGACTATACTTCAGATTCCAACTTTTCCTTAAGGCTACTACACTATTTTAGACAGGCCATTTAGTCTCTAAAGGCCTTGCAAGATCTTAGTGTATTTGGGAAATTTCCTTCCTCTTAGAACTGCTTTTCAGAATAAAGCCCCTCCCTCAAAAAAAACCCACCCACCACAGTTTGGCTACAGACAAGAGCGAGGCCCAAATTCTATTTCTCAAATTCTTGTTGTAATTGTCACTTTTAAATTCAGTATTTTAATTTCAAAGGAATGAGTTTTTATTCCTGTAGCAATGTTATTGCCTAAGCCAACCTGGGAGGGTTGGATATTGTGATGCCATCAGCACCAGCATAATGGGGATCAGAGCTTGGCTGTAAGGGAACAGCCAGCAGCTCCGGTCCCCTCTGCTCACATGGAAGGTGTTTTATCACCACAGGGTATTTTATTGCCACAGGAGACCCTACGAGTCCCTCTAGTCTGGTGTTTCCTTGCAATCATTCTAACTTTTTCTTTTTTTTTAGCATGGCAGTGAAGGTACAGGAACTGTAAGAACAGTTTTGAGCCTTTTGATCTCAGAAGGAGCCCTCCCTGGATGAGCCATTTCCCATAATGCAATGGAGCGGCACCCAAACGGCACATATGCTTTCAAAGAAAGGCCAAACCATTTATCAGCACTCCAAGGAAAAGAGTGAGAGACAATGGGGAAAATGCTCTGCTGTGAATCCTACCTCTATCCTGACTCTGAACTGTGGATACTCAAATGTGCCCATATCTGTAAGGGAATTAGAAGTTTTACAGATTTTCCCCTTGAAGGTATGGCCCGTTAGTTTTCTGCTGGGCCTGCCACAAAATGTTCTGCCTGCCCCACATCCTGGCCACTTGACCTGCTCGATTCTCCCAAGCACCTGCCTACACAGAGAATTTCATCCTATTACACAGACTTGGTATTTCTCTTTCTGCAGCCGTGCACTGAAAATCCCTGCCTAGATCCAGCTTTAAGCTTTAATCTTTAAGGCTTTTATAGGCTGTAAAATGAGGAAGGTGGATGTCTCCAACTACTTTGTCTCAAAAGTACCAAGCTACAATTTTTATTAACAACTTTTCTGTCCTCCAGCACATATTATCCTGCCTTGCTCCTGGCAGCTGTTTCTTTCTCATCCTGGGAAGAACTCAACCCGATGAAAAAGAGGGGTGCAATGAAAGATACCGACTGTGTCTGAGGAATACTAAAATCCCTCAAACTTGGAGGTGGTGTTGCCATTTTATAGACAAGACAAAGTTGAAAGCCAAGATGAAGTGGCACCTACTTGCCCTCCAAATGCCTAGTTCATCTATTGGATCCCAGTAATAACCTCAAAATTTTTGCCTAAATACCTGTATTTCTTCGAGTTGAGTGCATACAGAATCCTCTGCAGAGCATAGGAGCAACCCCTAAATAAACAGCTAAATGACATTTTCTCTTACACTTTCTTGAGAGTAGGATCTTCAGAATAAGTATCTTTCCTGAAGTATTCATTGAGCATGATTTTGCATGTATACAAATACATACACACTCAACATCTATTCAAAGAAAGGCCAAACCGTTTACCCCATGAATGAGTGGGGAGGGCATCCATCTGTAGTATGGATGCTCAGGTTTAGACTGATGGAACCAACATCAGTAAACAGTTCAATGAGTGAATGAGGGAAACGTTCCCTAGCAGGCACAAATCTGCATTGAATCAGACTGGGCAATGATTTCAGCTCACAACAGCACACACCAGGTATGTCTTTGTAAGGGTAAGCTACTGAGTATCTCTCTCTCTCTCTCTGTTCATTTAATAACAGAAAAAATAGATGCAACTCTCCAAGGACACATTAATATGTGAGGATTCCAAGCATAAATAAAAGATGCCTTCTGCATTTCATTCCTAACTCCTGGCTTTTTGTTTGGCTATTACCTAGGGATCAAGATATCAAGTTGTCTTGACATCTCCTACCAGAGAACCTAATTCAGGGCTGGGATTCAACAAAAGCACAGCAATAATGAAGGACCAAGTACCTTTGAGCCTCGGGGACAAACTGATTTACCCAAAGTTACACAGAAGTGTAGCCAAATCAGAAGCCTCTTGCACCTGTGAAATGAGAATTACACTACACAGACATTAATATTACCTTAGTTTAAACCCAAACACACAAATATGGTGTAACTACATAAGCATTTTTGTACTCAGTGGCCTAGTAAATATAGTATTGTCAGGGCTGGTACTAGGTCACCCATCATGCTAACTGTGCAGATACTCTCAGGGTGAGCCCCCACTCCTGACCTGTTACGGTTGTTACCAACCTTTTTTAGAAACTTGCTGTGTGACCCAGAGCTTTATCTCTTGTGTTTCTCTTCACAATACGCAGTCTGGGCATGGGGTAACAGCAAGGGTCTTGAAAATATGGGCACAGGCTGAAAACAGAGACCCCCAACTCTCTGATCATTACTGAAAAAGCATAACCCTGAGATATGGGGAAGACTGGTTTTGCTTTAAGAAAAAAAAGAAGCAGCAGCTAAGAATATTTGGGGAGGGAGAAAGTGGGGAAAGAAACAGCTGAGCAGTGGGATAAGACATGTTCCAGGTCTGGGAAATTAACCCCCCTACCACCACCATCACATGGTGTGCAGTCAGACACAGAAACACTAGGAATTATTGTGTAAAAGGAAAAGATCTCAAATTTGAGTAGGCAGGTAGAAGAAAGGAGGTGTCCATTTAATTTCCAGATTGTCTCCTGAAAAAGCTCTTGGGCCTTATCACCCGGGTAGCTAACACCATCAACAGCTGCAGCCACCAGTGCTGACGGTGTGGTATCAGCTTTTTGGTACCATACACTCCCACCACAGCAATCTCTAATCACCTAAGATATGCACGTGTAAATCCAGGTGTAAAAGTGACTGGCAGGGCTGTCTCTATCTTCTGATCCTTACTGTTTTGTCAGCTCCACTGCAGAGCTGTTGGGAGCTGCTCGTACTACAGCCTCCTTACTCAGCCAACAGCCTTGCACCCAGTGGGACAGCTCCCGTGTGCCCTTAGCCAAGCAGCACTGGCAGGTGTAAACTACTGCTTGCAGCTCACTGTGCAAAGAGCCAGAACTGGCCAACAAGGAAGGAGGGATTAAACATGCTGTGGGAAGGGAGCTAATAGAAACGAGTAGCTGGGGATGTGGCCAGAGAAGTCAAACCAAGGAGGCACAGCTGCTGACCTGCAAGGCTCCTTGCTTGGCTGAGTCTGGTCCTCAGCTGCCAACAGCTCTTCTCCCCCTTCTCTCATCTTACTACTGCAATGCAACTAACTCCTGCAACATCTGGTGCTTGACAGGACATATCCATAGAGCATTATGGAGCCAAATCCCTTTAAGGAAATGCCTAGAGTAGGTGCAAGAACTCTGAAAAAAACCCACTGAACTGGGATAAAGTGGAGGTAGAGCATAAGTCAGCCATGTGATACAACAGTGTGATACAAAGGCTAGTGTGTTCTTTGGATATGTGTCTAGGGATGTCATTTCAGCATAGAGAGGGAGATGTTAGCACCAATGCACACAGCACAGAGAACCTTATGTGGGATGCTGTCCACAGCTCTGGCCAGCCCTTCTAGAGGATGAACTGAGGCTGAAAGAGACGGAGTTCTTGAATTGTGGGGAAAATAAAAAGTAAATAGTCACAGATGCTAAGAATTTGTGCAGCTTTTCCCAGAAAAGCAATCACAGACAGTTTTTAATTATAAATCTATTGACTCTGAGGAAATACTGTCTAGGTAAAGGAGAGGTGGAAATGTTTAGGGTCGCCTTGTGTTCTTCAGTGAGTGTTCTCATTCACTGGGAACAAAGCTGTGAAGCTTGTGCTTAGCATTAACTTTAATGTCATTTCATGTCAGTTCAGTTACATCAGGAAAAATGATAAGCCTGTGATTATGAGTTGTTTTCCCTTGCAGACCATTCATCTCAAGTTTTAATTTCAGAATCAGATTTAATTCAAAATCCTGTCTGTGATAAACTGACTTTGAAATCCTTTCAAAACAAATAGTAAAAACAGAAGTACCTGTCTAGTACCTGTCTGTGGAATGAAGAAAACTAATCAGACTTAATTCTGGAGAACTATTAAGTTATTGCTCTAACATAGTGTTCTGCTAGTTTCCAAGTGCTGCTTTGTCTTACAATTATTTAGTTCATTCTTTGTATGTTTAAAGAAAAACTCCACAGCAGTGTGTCTCAGAGATGTTCTTATGGCTGTCACTTCCCTAGAATGACTTTATGCTCTGAAGTAGAAGTATTTCCTTTTATGTGCTCACAGATATGCTTTGCTACAAGCCTTCCACAATTCTGTTTCTTTCTGTAGAGATAAAAAAGATTTTAGGTTGAGTACCAACAATATACTTATTTATACTTATATATATTTTTTACATATTTATACTTATTTATAGATTTCTATGCATGTCTTAGGAAATTGCTCTCCTAAATAGCTCCTATAGTATGCTAATATGCTTAAAAGCTTTATTGACCTGACATCACTGTAAATGAAGTCCATTATTTTCCTTAAATCCTTTTCCTTCCCACATCACCCAACAAGAGAACACTATGTGAGAACTATGCGCTACTCCTAGAACGTTTCTGCAGCCTTTCACAGTCACTGCAATTCAGTGATAAGGATGCCATTTATTTCTAATTTATTCAGTCTACTGTTGAGTCATAGCCAGGATTTGATTTTTCTTTCAATGAAGCAAATTGACAGGGATCAGAAAAACAGTTTCTCAGAAAAATAAGTAACCCCATGAACCTTGACAAATTCTACAGCACCCCACCACCCCACCACCCCCCCGCCATTAGCATTCAATCTGTAACTCTCCAATTACTGTGTTTGCACAGCAACTGTCAGGCTTTGGGAAGGTATAGCAACATAACTCATTACTGTCACTCAGATCCTTTGGAGTAAGCACACGACAACTTTCACGTACATCAGTTACTGGAGGCAGCTGGTGTTATCTGCTAATCGATTCACTCAGCACAGTGTCAGGCTTTGAGTTTAATCCCCAGCCGCTTGCTGCTTCCAAAAGATCAGACAGTAGAATGGCATTGAGGGGGTGCAGAAAGGGATGTGGGCAGAGCAAAGCATGTGGGGGACAAAAGGGCATTCCAGATGTCAGGGCACAGGAAACTACATTTATTTTTTTTCAGCTGATAGCAAAAAAAAAAAATAATAATAAAAAAGGAAAGATCTATTTCTCTTTGTCCGGATTAAAAGAACACACAGAAACTTCAGGTGAAGTGTCCAAAGCTCCATTTTAGGAGGTGTTTTGCAAAAAGCATAGTAAGCCATTTTGCAAGAGGTCTCACTATTGGGGTATTCTGAAATCTGGCTTGGAAAGCTAATTCCTGGAAGAGCGAAGATTCTCTTTGGAACATCTTCAGGCACAGCTATCAGTTTTCCTGAGTGCTAAATGCTCTTTCCTCAGCAACGTTCCCATTATTCACATATTCATATTGACTCTGAGGGCTGTTATGATGCATCAAATTATTAGATAATTAGAACAGCATAAACAAGAGCTTCCTCCCTGTTTTATCCATATTTTCAGACCTTCTAAAAGGCTTGAATTTCTAAGCAGGAGATAGGGATTGCAATACCTGCACCACCCTTCAGAGGTACATGGACTTTCTATAACCATACACTTGGTATGCTCAACCTAGTCCTGACAAAGTTCCTTGCACATTGAACCCCAAATTGATCTTTTACTCCCTCTTAGTTCTGGACAGCTTTTCCCTCAAGCTGATTTGGTTGCCTCTTAGAATGGCCCACCCCCAGATATTTGGGAGGAAAAGATCTGGAGGAGATGTGCTGTGCATCTGACAGAGCAGTATGAGCAAAGCCAGTGTCTAATCTGTAGTGAGGATAGCCCTAAGTATATTTCAGATGTTAATCTGCCACTCTCTGTTCTGAACCTGACTTCCATGCTTCTCACAAAGCAGAAGTACTTGTGATAGCCCTAACCTGCAACCCCTCTTTACAGACAGGAACTGGAGGTGAACACAAGAATAGTGTCATGTCCAAAGTCACACAGGCAGTCTGAGGAATACAACCTGGCTTTTCTAAATCATGAAGCTAATGCTGCAGCCTTCTGAACCCTAGTGCCAAACTAAAGTGACTACACCACCTGAGGAACTTGAAGTGATATCTGTCTAAAGCCTAGGGAGAAGCTGCCTCTGCTAGAAGTAGTACCTGCCATTCCACAGCTCCCAACAGTGACACCCATCACTACTGACAGTAAAGATTACCAGCACAAGACCACCAAAAAAGGGCTCATGAACTCCTGGCAAGATGCTGCTGGTATTCCTGTTAAGCAACAGAAAGTCAGGAAGACAGAAGTGTTTCAGTGCTCACTGACCTAGCATGGACACCACATTGCTAATGCTCACGGGACTTTTTCTTCATGGGGCAGCTGGGGCTTCTTCCTCCTTCCCAGTTTTGCCTCTGATCACAGTGCAAAGCTCCAGCGTGCCACAGTGGGATCCAAAGGCAATCCAGATTTATTGAGTGGTCACAGATCTCTTGTAACACAGCAACTTTATGGTCCTTTTTGTCCTGAAAACACTGCACCAATATTAGCTAAGGAAAGCTTCCTTTTTACAGTGCAATAAACTAGAAGACAGAGTCTGAAACACAACACAAGTGTTGATGATAAATTGTCCTTGTGAGCACAGTTTTCTGTTTTGTTATTTACATAACTTTGGGGGCCCCAGGTGAGCAGTCTGTCATGAGAAATGGAAGAAAAGATGCTCAAGTATGCTGTGTAAGCATCACACAGAAGAGGAGGGAAAAAAACCCAGGGCAACCTGAAAAAATATCCAAGTGTAATCAGAAGAGAGCAGTGGTTTTGACACAGTGTCAGTAACTTCTCTTATTATGAGAAGTTATTCAGATGTAATTAGGCTCCATGTCAGGAAGAATCAGAACTAATAACTTTGATGCAAATGTTTGCAAGCTGGGGATACAGCATTCTCAGAGCTTTACCTTTTTATCTGTTATGTATGAGGACAGCCTTAAAGAGCTGGCAAATACCTTGAAGGGTCAGAGTTCTCTGGTGATACTTAATTACTCCAGTGATAATAATTACTTCCTTGCAACTGATTAACTTTTTGTTCTTACTTGTTGCTGTAAGAGTTTATTTTCCATGTGATCCATTTAGTCCCCTCTGCTTTCTGTATAAAGACTGCAGATGTTAAATATCAACAGGGGATATGCATGAAAGCCTTGTGTTTATGTTAGGTTGATTTTAAGGACTGGATTTGTAATTGCATTCAAATTCTGTCCCACTGAAACCACTGATGACTCCAGGTTATTAGACTGATCCTCTTTTGCCTCACACCTGACACCTGTGAATCTCAGTCAGGACTAGATAGCAAAATGCTGTCATTAAATAGTCTGAAGGATTTTGATTTGACATTTTTACAGCCATATAGTGCAGGTGTGAACATCCACAATTAAAATAGCCATTTTAGGTTTCTGTATATCACATTGCTTGGGAGTTTTGGGGTTCAGTTCGGCTCCATGCAACCACAGTAGCAACTGTCACTTAGGTGTGCTCAAAATGCCACTAAATCAAGCCACATCAGTTGATTTGCATATCAGTATACTGAAGGGCAACTAACAAACACAGATGCATCATACTCTGTGGCTTACATGATAATCATTTTCCATGTTCTTCTGACCATTCACACTAACACTGTTATATCATCTTCATGCCTTCAAAGTGATGTTAAAGTGACCGAGATGAAAGAGAATGCAAGTGGATAAAAGATGAAAAGAGACAGAGAAAGAAGTCAGAATCAATTAGATTAATTAATGGCAGACAAACAACAACAAAAAAGGAGTCTCTCAGTAAGTTGCAAGTGACCTCAAGTTCAGAAAGCATTATTTCTTGGGGAGAAATAATGATGTTACTAGATCTTTTTTTAATACAATTAAATAACATGTTGTTCTACTGTAAAGAAAGCAAACAACAGTGGTGCTTGAAAAGGAAGGGTCAAACTATTATCTTGGCCTTGTACCACAGGACTCTGTGGGAGTGGGCATGGAGCTCTACAACAGAAGACACTGACAAAACCTCGCAGAGCTATTGTATGCTTGTTGGGAGACACTAGATGAGTCATTTACCTTCCCTTCAAGTGGTTTTCCTAAGAAAATGAAGCTTACACACTATATACACTTCATCTGCCACCTCAGTAATTTCCCTGGCTAATTTCCAAAACATCAGGCAGAGAGCAGACTCCAAAGCTATTACATTCCCTGAAGTTTCATGAAGTCTGTAGTGGCTTCATAAAAAGTCTTATGGCTGCTGTCTCTGAGAGAATTACCAATTATGTTTTAGATGTCAGAGAAGATACTAGGTATTACAGAGAGATGTTAAGGACTACCCTTTGCTAGATATGCTATCCACTGAAGCCCCTTTTCTTCTTCTAGCCTTACTTAATTTTCTTGCATCTATCCTTCCTACTTAGACTTTAAGTCTCTTGAGGCATACCTGTCTGCTGCTTTATCTTTAGACTGCAGCACTAATGGGAGTCCCTGTCAGCTTAGATCTTGCCTGTGATGGATAGAATCACAGAATGGTTTGGGTTGGAAGGGATCTCAAAGCCCATCTAGTTCCAACCCCTCTGCCATGGGCAGGGACACCCTCACTAGACCAGGCTGCCCAAAGCCCCATCCAGCCTGGCTTTGAACACTGCCAGTGAGGGGGTGTCCACAACTACCTTGGGCAGCCTGTTCCAGTGCCTCACCACCCTCACAGGGAAGAATTTCTAATTTAAATCTACCCTCCTTCAGCTTAAGGCCATTGATCCTTGTTCAGTCACTACACTCCCTTATAAACAGTCCCCTCCAGCATTCCTGTAGGTCTCCTTATGTACTGGAAGGCTGTTCTAGTATCTCCCCAGAGCCTTTTCTTCTCAAGACTGAACAAGACAAGCTCTTTCAGCCTGTCTTCACAGGAGAGGTGCTCTAACCCCTTGATCATCTTCGTAGTCCTCCTCTGGATTTGCTCCAACAGTTCTACATCTTTCCTGAACTGGGGACCTCAGAGCTGGACACAGTACTCCAGGTGGGGTCTCACCAGAGTGGAGTAGACAGGCAAGATCACTTCCCTTGCCTTGCTGGTCACTCTGGTTTTGATGCAGCCTAGGATACCATTGGCTTTATGGACTGCAAGCATGCATTGCCAGCTCGTGTTGAGCTTTACATCAATCAACACCCCCAAGTCCTTCTCCTCAGGGCTGCTTTCAATCCCTTCTCCACCCAGCCTGTAGTTGTGCTTGGGATTGCATCGACCCATGTGCTGGACCTTGCACTTGGCCTTGTTGAATCTCATGTGGTTTGAATGGTCACATCTCTCCAGCCTGTCAAGGTCCCTCTGGATGGTATTCTTTCCCTCCCATGTGTTGACCACACCACACAGCAAAATGTTGTAGATGAACTTGCTGCGGGTGCACTCAATCCCACCGTCAATGTCTCTGGCAGATGATAAACAGTGAAGTGCCATTCATCACTTGTCTCCATTTGGACACTGAGCTGTTGACCACAACTCATTGAGTGTGACCATCCAGCCAATTCCTGATCCACCAAGTGGTCCATCTGTCAAACCCACGTCTCTCCAATTTAGAGACAAGGATATCATGTGGGACAGTGTCAATATATCATAACACAGAACTATATTCACCTTGTACAAGAACTAAAAGGATAATTACACTAACAAATGACATTATTTATAGAGAACCCACAGCACGAGAAGTAAATGGAGCTGTGTACATGTCCCTTCTGACACATACATGTATATAGAAAAATATGACTTCAAGGAAGAAAGCTATCTGTGTTTCACAGCTTCATAGAACACACAGTGTGGCAGTGCAGTGACACACATCTTCTGTTTGCTTTTCTGCAAAGAAAAATTCCAGTTAGGAAAATCAAAGTGAAGAAGTCAGTCAAAGTTTGTAAAAACAAAAGTGTAGTTCTACTGGAAGGTGTTACAAACAGATGTATGCACTGTTCTAATAGGTCATGCCTCTCAGAGATAACTCTTCTGGGAATACAATGCGAGCCAGAAGACTGTCAGGCTTTCAGAAAAGTCTACAGCAGTGCAGGAAGTGATGAGATTAAAGTCTTATGGTTGAACTTTATTCTAAGGGAGAGTGCAGTATAATAGAATTTCTTACACAACTTATGCTTAGGACAGAAAAGTTTATCATATGACCTGCAGTGTAGCAATATTACAGTTAAGCCATTTTTAAACATAGAGCATTCTTACCTTTAAGCTACTGTTTTAACATTATTTTATTAACTGTACTGCCTGTTTACCTTTATTATATGAAAAACAACAGAATTTATTATCCTAAGGGTGTGATATCCAGGTGACACTATTTTAGGCACAAGGAATATGGACTAAACAGGCAGTGACTTGTAGAACACCTTTTTCTCTTGGGGTTCTTTTTTTGTAAATTAATGATTTAATAGCTGTCTAAGTAACAGGGAGTGAAGTGGTTTGTGGTACGATTCAGTAAAATCTTAGAATGAGAACTAGAAAAATATTCTAAGTATTCTAACTGAGTCTGTCTCACAAATTCATCTCACAGATGTGGCAATTGTTTCCAAATAATTTAGCACACATCAAAATCCTGATAACCTGCTTGTTCCATGACTTCATCCACAGAGCTCAGTGTTGTACTACTTGAAAACTTCATGAAAATCAAAACAGTAAGTATGTACTTATTAAAATTAAACAGACATCCCTGGAGGTAATTGAAGAGCTGGTATATGCACTCCACAATTCCTTCACAGATATAAGAATTGAGTTACTACTCTAACAGTGCTATGAGGATCATTTTGAAAAAAACAAAATAGATTAATGGAAAGATAAGGAAATGTGGGATTCAGAAGTACACCATTATAATAATTTAATTTTTTCCTGTTCATTAAGTACAAATCTGAACAGTGCCTAACAATTCACACAGTGGTTAAGTCAAGTGATTTTAGAAGCAGCAAGAATTAGTTCACTGAAAAGGTGTAGTTGCTTCAATTTAAATAGAATTTAACTTTGATCGAACTGAAGTCTTCTCACAGCACTAGTGTGAGCAAGAAGAGAATGCAGCCAGGTTTTGTTTGATTTTTAAGAGGAAGCTCTTGAGAAGTATTTAATACATAATACATTATTTCTTGGTCCAGCCGAAGAAAAAATTTCAGTTAAGAAGACTGTAAGAAAAATAACTCATAATCCTAAAAGTCTTTCAGCATAGACATTACCTAAGACATTGCTGAATTTTAGCTGTGCAAAAACTCTGGTAACCTCATAAGAAGATAACTCTATAAAAGGTTGGTTTTTTTTTTTATTTTGAAGGAAGAAATCTTTTAGCCTTCATCCATAAATAACTTCACAGTCCACTTTTCAATTCCCATAAAACTAACTTTTAACTGAAAGAGAGGAATCTGTAATTTTGAGAATGTGTTGTTCTTTTGTAATAAAAAGGTTGAGCACTTGCCTGAACTGCAAAGCTCATCTGCAGCTTAGCTCCAGAACTGTAAAACACCCCTCTTAAATGCAGAGACAAATCAAGGTTACCAAGGCATAGAAGAGAAAGGGGTTTAATAGCTTGCCATGAAGCATTTTGGAACATCTAAACAACATTTCAATAAAGCATTATTATATTTAAAGCACGAATTTCCTACCACAGGTTTTTTTTCTCTAGTAAAAGTTTTCATTGATAATAGGAAAATCACTGCCATTTGTATTTTCAAGGACAGTAAGCACTCATCAGGAGAATATGGTCTTCCTCCACACTTATTTGACTTATAATACTTTGGTTATTAATTACCTATTATAATATGATGGTTGAAAACAATCTTCTTCCCTTTCTTTTTCCCTAGAAGTAAATAGTAAAGCTTTGCAACTAAAGTATTTGCAGAATGAGATTGACAGCTACTATAAAACATCATTCAGGTTCAGGCTTCATGGGGCTCTGAGTGACCTGATCTAGTGAAGGTGTCCCTGCTTACTGCAGGGAGGTTGGACTAGGTGACCTTTAAAGGTCCCTTCCAACCCAATGCATTCTATGATGAGTCAATGATCATTAAGCATAGAGCTATTACAGGATTTTTTTATTTAAAGTTTTCTCACTGCACATTTGAGCTTTTGATAAAACAATTTATGTAGATAGACTGAAGGGTAAATCTACCCATATTTGTCCCATAAGACAATGGACACCTAGCAAATGCATTAGACAGTTGAACATAAATGTTTTATCTTTGAAGAGGACCAATGAATAATGTCATTGGCATTTAAGTTATCTTTGCCATAAATTGAAAGATCCAGCAACTGAACAAGATAGATGTTGTTTTGCTGCTGACTTCACACATTTATTCCAAATCATGAAACTAATTGTTTCTAGCTGAGCCTCCACAGACTGAAAGCAAAGCTGCCTCCTGCATTTTTTTCCCTATCCATCAAACTACCTGTGCACAGTAAATTATAACTGTTCTGCTTCACGTTCTCAGAGTTTATCTGGCTTTAGTGGATGTCACAGTAAATAGTGAATGCACACAAAATCCATGTGTTTTAAAGAGGATTAGCAGAACACAAACAAGATTTTTACAAAGGAGTTTTTTAACATGCAGCTACTTGATTTTGGACAATGGGATGGTTCAGCCCCAACCAGTGGCTGAGCACCACACACCACTCACTCACTCCCAGAGGAGAAACAGACAGAGCCTCTGTGGGTTGGGATAAAGACAGTTTAGTGACACTGTGAACATAGAACAATAACAGTCAATTATACTCACACCCAATGATAACACAGAGTCCCTTACCAAGCTAACAATTACAGAGTGCTAACTAATGCAAAGCCCAACCAACAAACCCAACACCCCAGCCACACTCAGACTGTCCTAGAGGCACCTTCCCCAGCCAGCTGCTTTTATGGGGAAGTGATGTCAGGTGGTGTGGAAAACAGCCCAGGCAAACTCAGCTCACCTGGGCTAACTCAGCTCACCTGTGATGACTACTTAGGGAGGATGATTTTGGCCTGGCCAGAACCGGAAGTGGCAATTGTAATAACTCTAAGGAAAATGTTGAAATGGAAGAATCTTACAAAATTACAGCATCCTAAATGCAAGACAACAGGCAAGTGATACTAAACTCTTTCAATTTGCTGTGAGGCAGCACTTGTCTGTTGGCTTCATCATTCACAGGGGTTCTTCTTCCCCCTCTTTGGGCTTTCCAGGTGACCACCTCTCCCACCGGTTGCCATTGGCTTCCAACTGAAGGTTCTATTTTGCACTCCCATTTTCCTCCTACCACTCCAGGAGCTTGAGCACTACCAAGCGTTTCCTTACGCCTACTATATGATAAACTTGGTGGTACAAGACTCAGCACTTCTTGGCTCATCCCTTAAAAACATATGTTGCTCCTAATCTGGTGACTGATCATGGTTTCACCTCTTGCTTGTGCTGTTCTCAAAATTTGTGATACTAGAAGTGGTTACTAACGCATAAGGTGGTGATAAACCCTTCCCCACCTTTCAGTAAGCTGCCCCAACCCATGGACCACCTGCTAACTGGCTGTCCTAACACACCATTTCAGTTGTCCCAACTGCAACTATCAAGCCTTCTCCTGTCAACCTTTAAAACAGCAAAAGTCATACTTTCCTCTAAATGCTATCACAAACATGAATTACTGCCAACTTAACTTGGCGTGTTCTGGGTCATCAGGCAATATTATTTTGCAATGCTTTTAGCACTTTAATGAAATGCACTGAATTTTACCAAGCCTCATTGCTCTCAAGGTCGTGATATAGTTAGAGATGCTTTCCCCCAAGGTATAACTGAGGAAGAGTTTCTGTTGTCCAAAGGCTCCCTAGACTGCAGTCAGCAGCAAAGATTTCAGTGTCTTCTCCTAGATCAGACTTTAATCGGAAGGAAATTAATGGATAAAAGTTAATGTGGGAAGGCTTTTTCTATCTTCTTATAATAGTTGTTATATAAACCCAACTCCCCATCTCATTAACTGCCTTAAGTTACAATATAAATACAAATATTTGATAGTGGAATGTTATTATCTTATCCCTTCCTGAAATAAGTAGATAGTGTGATACATCACTGTCCACTGGAAAGCACTAACTGCTGTTGTGGAGGAAATTAATTGCTTAATTGTACTCTCTAAGCTGCAAGCTAATTAGCAGAATAGCTCTAAGCATTAGTTACAGGCTCTACAGTATTTCTTTGAAATGTCGCTCACTTTATTCAGTAGTGGGAGGTGCACCAAATGTTTCTATAAAGTTATAGTTACTCCCAAGAATAAACACTCAACTTGAAATAGTATTTGAGAATTGAAGTGTAACTGGAGATATTCTCTCCAGATGATTTCATATCAACCAAACAAATTGTTCATGCAAATGATCCTAATCCCAAGCTTAATTGTACCTGTCTTCTGGCAAATGTTTCAGTACATAAACACAGTATAGACACGTAATGCAGAAGGTAAAATATCCTGTGGTCTCAAAGGAAAATGTGCAATTCATTCAGATCACACATAGGATGTCATCAAATATCAAAGGTCAACAAATGATACAATATGACTCATCAGATCACCTTTCTTTGGAGAATATTGTTAATAGTATCTAAATAACACAGTTAATTCTCCAGGATTTAACCACTGTGTGTTGATTCCTTTTCTTCAGTAATCCTCCAGTTCACTGCTGTTCATTGCCGTGAGACTTTGAACAATATAAAAACTTCATAATCTTGGCAAATATTGCCCAGCACACCCACCAGCAATAAAATTAATCTCATGTGTACACTTTTCCTGCTGTGGATAGGACTGCAAAAGTTATGCTAAAAATTTTTTTGAAAAGTCATGTGTCAGAAATAGATGAAAATCATGTATAGTTATTTCAGCACTAAAATGAATTCAGACAAATTCATATCACCTTCACTTCAAATCTATGTTAAATCAAAAGAGCTCAAATTCAAATTCCATCAGTTCACACTTTTAAAACTTTCACATGATTTTGTCTCTATATGGTTAATTTCTTCCCTGCCCTACATTTCAGAAATATTTGCATAGCTGCTTTCTTCTTTCTGTATACGGGAAACCATTATCTGTAGACCACTGGATTTTCTCAAGACTTCTCCTGTACATTTTTGTCCACAGAAACTTTTATATGTTTTTGTTTGCTGCACCTAAATAGAGCATGCATATTAAGGGGAACAGCCCCAAACTTGACTGCAGGCCAAATAGCACAACACCTTTGGCCTTAATAGTTTAATTTGTCATCTTAACTGTCAGTATAGATGATGGAAAGTCCTGAATGTGCCTGTGCTATGACAATGTACCCTACAGACACAGTATTTTTCTTGGACTCTCAACTGGCTCTCAGTAGATCCAGTTTCACATTGACACACACCACTGAATATGATGATGGTACTGTGGACAGTTTTAAATGTCTGATTTCTAAAATAAGGAGAGGCGTGCCTCTTCTTCCTTCTGCCCACTGCTGATCTATAGGCATTGTTGTAAATTATGCTGTAGAATATGGGCACATCTCTTCCTATAAATGAGCTGAGGTAGCCAGAGCCTTAATTTCATAGTGGTTACTTATATTGTGATGGTTCCCAAATTCCATGTCTTGTTTTAGACATTACTAGCATTGTGTCCAAGTGTAAAATTCCCAAGGTAAGTCCTATGCCATGTAGTCATAGTACAAGGGGTGTTTAGTAGGACCAAATGCTCACAATTTAAAAAAAAAAAAAAAAGACATATTGAGACATGTTCCATCACATTGTCTAAAAGGAATCCTGGTTATTGAATGTGTTCAAAAAAAGGGTAGATGAAGTACTTAGGGATATGGTTTAGTTTAGGATGTGAATGGTTGGACTTGATGATCTTAAAGGTCTTTTCCAACCTTGTGATTCTGTGATTCTGTGATTGGCAGTAAAACAGCACCATGGAGTGTGGCACAGCCTACACTTCACTGTACTTGGGACACTGTAAATGCAACCTGAGGCACTCCCTATCAAGAGTTTACAGTTTAAATATGGGCATTCTCTGGAAATAAATTGTGATTCGTCTCTGCTGAGAGGCTGGCTGGACATTAGGTGGTGGTGGCGGCTTCCAGGAACTCATTTAAATGGGCACAGGAAGGGAACTTTATTGCAAGACAGCTGTAGATCAAGGAAGGAGACCGTACAGACTTACTGCTGTGCTGCCATTTCTGCCTTTGTGATAATTAGAATATAATTCTAATAGATAAGACAACAAGATCAAAGCAATTGGAATAATTAGAGGATAGCTAAAACTCTATTGCATGGCCCAGGCACTGTATTACTCATGTCACCGTGGTTTGCACTTTTCCCACAGGGAGCATGTTAGCTGATGAGAAATCAGTACTGGTTTGGCTATTTCCTTCTTTATAGGTAGCTCCATACCAATTAAAATATCAGTACCAATGCATTGTGACCAATTTTTCTGAAATTTGCATTTGGAAGGAATTTGCTGCTTTAGGGTTAAGGAAATTCAGCTTTCTTTCTTTATTTATTTATTTATAATTAAGATGGATGCTTGGGCATGGTTGCTCTTCCTCCATTAAACATGAATTGATCAGTAAAGACCACCATTTGAGAAATGCAAAGCAATCACTGAAAGGACAGAAATATAAAGTGGAAAAAAACTTCAACCAAAACCCAAACCAATAATGTCACAGCCAGACATTTTTATTAGAAGAAAACAGTGGTTCAGTCAGGTAACCCAATGGATTATTGTTATTTTCCCTAAGTAGTTCATTTAGTTACTAACATTTTATAGTATTTTCAAGAGAGAATTTGTTCAAATTACTGGTCTTCCATTTGATCCGGAAACCAAAAGGATTGAACAAGATGTACCTTTTGGACATTTTAAAGCTCTTCATTACCCTCAGTGAAATGAGGTCCCTTTAGATTTACATTCCCTGCCAGGTGTTGCGTTACATGGGATTGTAAAATGGTAGAAATCTTAGATTGCTTCCATAGAAACTCATATAGTGGCAAAGTTCCTGATTTCAAACCCTGACTTGAGCCTTACCAGGGCCACATAGACATGCCAGCTCTGCTGAAAGGGAATTCTGCACACATATCTGCTAGAAAAACCTGCTATTTTTAGTCTTTTTCCATCCTGTGGTCATTCATGTGTTCAGATGGATAGTAAACAATTAACAATCTTGTCTAATTGTGCTGGGTTGAGCCTGGCCAACAACAAAGCACCCACCAGCCACTCGTTCAACCCCCCACCCCAGCAGTATGGGGCAGAATCAGAAAAGCAAAAGTGAGAAAAACTCCTGGGTTGAGATAAAGACAGTTTAATATGTGAAGGGGAGAAAAAAAAGAAAAGAAAGAAAGAAAAAAAGATGACATAAAGGCAATCACTTGCTACCTCCCACCAGCAACCCAAAACCAATGCCCAGCAAGTCTCTGAGCAATGGCTGCTTTGGAAAAGGCTACCCCGGTGTTACTGCTGACCTAAGTATGGAATAGTACGTTGGCCAGTCTGTGTCATCTGTCCCAGCCATGTCCCCCATCAGTCTCCTGCCCACTCCCAGCCTCCTCAATCTGGGGGCAGAGTGAGAAACAGAGACAACCTTGACACTGTGCAAGCACTGTTCAGCAATAGCTAAAACTCTGGTATGTACTCGCTGCTGGGTTTGCCACCAGTCTAAAACACCGCACCACCGCACCCTACGGGCTGGTGGGAAGAAAACTAACCCCATCCCAGCCAGTCCCAGTACACTAATGCATTTAGACTTTGACAAAGCCAGCTCTGGTGGGGAACAGGACCACAGAAATGCACGCTAAACCCAGAGAAGTGTTGCATTTTCCAGCACACTCCTTGTGGATCAAAAATAAGAGAGACTGCTTAGCGTGAACACTGGTCTCTCGCATTTTATAACACTAGTGAAGGCTCACGTCTTGCTCATGTTTCTGTCTTAGGCACAAATAACCACGAAGTCAGGTTCCAGATTTTCTGCTGCTATAATTCTGCTTGCCTTCTTCCTCAGCTGTACTTCTTACTGAACTTTTAAAATCAAGTGCTTCTCGTAAAATGAAAAAATCAGCTCCGTGCTTTTTTTCTGGAATAGTAAAATTACTATTTTTACCACAAAATTCTCTCATGATCTTGACTGAAATTAGACCAATGGAGCTCAGTGTTTTTCAAGTTCTATCTATAATTGGTTTAAGTTCACATCTCCTACAGGTACTTGGCAGTCCTCTGTACCTCATGACAGTTGAATCGCTAAAATTAAATCATTGTGAAACTGCAGTGAGTTAAAGCAAATCAAAGCCTCCTGGGGCCTGGGCATTTACTACTTCTTTAAAAATAGTTTTACTTGTACAAGCAATTTCCTACAGTGAAAAGACAGGGAAAAAAAACCCAAACCCACAACTCCAAGTAGTCTAGGAACTGGGATTTCAAGAGAAGTTAGGGGAAATCCCTTATTATCATTTTACTAAAGCTGTATTAGAACAAAAGGATCAAGTCAAGACTGCCCAGGAAAGCTTAATTTTAATATTCCTTACAATAGGAGTGCTTGTTTTGTAGCTTCGGTGTTCTTTTGGAAACAGTTTTTCTTCTGCCTTGTAAAACCTGCCCTGTTGTCAATATTAGCACAGCCCCTAAAGTTACGCAGTTCTGTTTGGTCTTCTGGAAGCAAAGCAGGGCCTGCTAAATAATAGATTGTTAACAATAAGATGCTGGGATAATTTGCCCACAGAGGAAGGAAATGTCAAACAGCAATGTGTTTGCATATAATTATGTTACTGTCTTTCAGAACATACTTATGTGTGTAGTGTTAGACACAGTTAATCAAATAAATCTGAGTATCTAATTCTCTCTGTACTTTGAGGTCTGCTTTAGTGCCTTAGTCCTAGGGGCAAGAGGACAAGAGAAGAACAGAGGCAGGAGTATACTTTTGCCCACGTGAGTAGACAGCACTATCAGGAGGTACTTCAGTGTGCAGTTAGATCAGCATTGTTTTTCCAGAGAAATCTCCTTACAAACAACTCTATAATAACACGAGTAAAACCCCAGGGATAAGGGAAAACGCAGTTCTGAATGTAACTCATGTTTCTGAAACAACCTAACATGGAAAAGCACATCAATTTCTTTGGAAAAAAACAATTAACCCAGACTATTTAGGGGCTGGGTTAAGTGCATGGCCCCACAGAGCCTGCCCAGCTGAGCAGGGCTGCAGAATGGATGTACCATGAAAATAGTAAGCCACGGCAGGACAGCCTCCGCAGCCCAGAAGAGGTATGGCTGGGCACTTACCTCCCCTGGTTCTCTATCATATATTCCAATCCTATGGCCCTGTTCCCAAACACCTTCACAGAATCACAAGGTTGGAAAAGACCTTTAAGATCATCAAGTCCAACCATTCCTGTCTTATGCTAAACCATATCCCCAGGTACCTGATCTACCCATTTTTAAACACATCCAGGGATGGTGACTCGACCCCCTCCGTGGGCAGCCTGTTCCAGGCCCTGACGACACTTTCAGTGAAGTTTTTTCCTCACATCTAATCTGAACCTTATGTGATGACAGTGTTTATAAGCATTGGGGGGGGGAGGTATAGCTGTGTGTCAGTAAATTGGAGTACTGACCCCCTGAGTTAGACAGTAGAGGCATTTTAGGTGCAGAGACAAATCTGCAGCACCTGTTGTAGGCGAACAGGGAGTGCTGAATATATATATATATTCATATATATATATTCATATATATATTCTTATATATATATATATATATATATATATATAAAAAAAAGACGATTTATCCAAAGGCTGTCTATCATAGGTCAGGTCACCCCAAGTGAGGCCTCTCTAGGTTTTCTGTAGAACTTCTAGCTTGAGTACCTAACAATCATCATTTCATTTCTCAGTGACGGTGATTCCCCAGCTTTACTCCTATCCCTGTCGAGTCGGTGTACCTGCCAGGAGCAGCACAGGGTTACCACGACCCTTCCTGGGGCTGAAAACCTGCCCGTTTCGGGCCGTCCGTGCCTGTACAGGCGGTGGGAGGGGGGAGAACTCCCGTCTCTTGTGTGTTCTCCCCCCTCGGCTTCCCCGCATCACATCCCGGGGCGTGGCGGGGGCGCTTGGCAGGGCTGCGGCTGCCCTCTGGTGGCGGCGGCGCGGTACCGCCCGGCCGTCCTGGCCCCCCACAACCCTACACCCCCCACACCCTCCCGCCGCCGCTTTATTTTGCAATAAGAGGGAGCAAAATGGAAAGGGGAAACGCGACCGTGCAGAAACGTCACCCAGAGAGATCAAAGAACCGCCTCCAGTGTGATCCGAGAGCAAACGTAGGTAGCTGGAAGCGGCAGCGGTGGGTGAGGTCGGTGCTCGGGCTCTGAGGCGGGAAAGCTCAGCGCAGCAGAGGGTCCCCTCGTCCTTCACCCCGCAGTGACCCACGGAGGGACCCTGGGTCAGCGATAGCAGCCAAGGGCACTAGAGAGATAAGGATTTAGGAGTCACCCCCAGGAGCACTCGGGGTGTCACCGTCAGCAGCACCTTACAGCACGACGTTCTCATTTCAGGGCTTCTCACCATAGAAGTGTAGAATATTGTCTGAGAAACCTCAGCCCTTTTCTCAATTCACCGTGAAGTTTCAGGAAAAATGCTTGCTTCATAATTTACTTCTATGAAAATTACTTTTCTGGCTTTAAGGACTTTTTGAGAACGTGATAATTTTGCTTGCTCTTGAGGTGGCCCAAAATATTTTTTGCGGGCCCTGTTGCAGTAGTCACTTGTATATGCTTTCCGTGTAATTTTTGACTGCAAAAACTCATCAGGCGTTGGTCTGTGATTTTCTTTACATGCCAGTCGGTAGCATTTCATTGCTACCTGCTGTACCTCTGTGATTTCATCCTAAGTCTTTTATCTGACCCATGTCTAGGGTTTTCTATATGATAATACAGAAAATTCTTCATGCTACTTGTCACATAAGTAAGATAAGACTATGGATTCTAGTTTAACAAACTAGCTTGAGTTGTGTTGAAGTCACAGGACATGCTTTCCTGAGACCCCCACCTGGAGTACTGCATCCAGCTCTGGGGTCCCCAGTATAAGAAAGACATGGAGCTGTTGGAGGGAGTCCAAAGGAGGGCCACAAATAGGTGCTGGAGCCCCTCTCCTCTATGAAGACAGGCTGAGAGAGATGGTCTTGTTCAGCCTGGAGAAGAGAAGGCTCCAGGGAGACCTTTGAGCAGCCTTCCAGTACCTGAAGGGGATCTACAGGAAAGCTGAAGAAGGACTCTTTACAAGGGCATGTAGTGATAGGACAAGGAGCAATGGCCTTAAACTGAAGGAGAGTAGATTTAGATTAGACATTATGATGAAATTCATCCCTGTGAGGGCGGTGAGGCCCTGGCACAGGCTGCCCAGAGAAGCTGTGGCTGCCCCTCCCTGGCAGTGTTCAAGGCCAGGCTGGATGGGGCTTTGGGCAGCCTAGGTAGTAGAGGGTGTCCCTGTCCATGACAGGGGGGTTAGAACTAGATGGGCTTTGAGATCCTTTCCAACCCAAACCATTCTTGTTCTATCTGAGGGGGATACAAAGATGTTAGAAATTGCTACAGCTAAAGGTTGGAAGAAACATTAAGTGCCAGTTACCCCAGTAAGCAGAAGAAGGTACAATCATACTTGAGGAACTTGTGTAGATTTCATTATCTTACTCAGCAATACAAGTGAACAGATGAAAGCTCTAGTCCCCAGATGAAAGGTCTAATCCTCTGTCCTTGATCCTTTGCCCAGGAGATGCCCAAACAGTTCTTGAAATTCAGGTGCTCAGATTGGGCAAGTTAAGGAAGATGTCTGCCTTAACAAGTAATTACCCTGCTCCCACATCTTTACTCGTGATCTTGTGCATCAGCCTTTCTTCTACTATTTTTTTTGCCACATCCATAAAAATATATTTCACATAGAGCTCATATCTGTCACTTTAGCACATGAATGCCCTGTGTCATACCTGCTGCCTTGTTCTCCTCCTCGGTTCAACAGGGGAGAGAAAATATAACAAAAGGTTCATGGGTCAAGATAAGGACAGGGAGAGATCACTCACCAATTACTGTCATGGCAAGACTTGACTTGGGGAAAAATTAATTTATTACCAATCAAATCAGAGTAAGATAATGAGAAATAAAACCAAATCTTACAACACCTCCTCCCACCACTTCCTTCTTCCCAGACTTAGCTTCCCTCCCATTTTCTCTACTTAATTCTCAACTAGTGGCAGACGGGTCAAGGAATGAGGGTTATGGTCAGTTCATCACACATTATCTCTGCTGCTCCTTCCTCCTCAGTGGGAGGACTCCTCACACTTTTACCCAGCCTCAGCGTGGGGTCCCTCCCACATGAGACAGCCTTCCACCAACTTCTCCAGCATGAGTCCTTCCCATGGGCTGCAGTATATCATGAACTACTCTCGCATGAGTCCCCAAGGCACCACAAGTCCTGCGAGAAAACCTGCTCCATTCTGGGCTCCTCTTTCTGCTAGGAGGCTGCTCCAGTGCAGGCTTCCCACAGGGTCACAGCCTTCCTTGAGGACATCCACATGCTCTGGCATGTGGTCCCCCCATGGGCTGCAGGTGGAATCTTTGCTCCACTGTGGACCTCCATAGGCTGCAGGGGGGCTGGAGGGAAGCAACCTGCCTCACCATGGTCTTCTCCATGGGCTGCAGGATGCCTGGAGTTCCTCTTCCGCCTCCTTCACTGACCTTGATATCTGCAGAATTGTTCCTCATATTTTCTCATTCCTCTTCCTGGCTGCAATTGCTCTTGGTGGAGTTTATTTCCCTCCCTTTTAACTGTGTTATTCCAGAGGTGCTACCACTGTCACTGATGGGCTTGGTGTTGGCCATCGGTGGGTCCATCTTGGAGCCAGCTGGCATTTGCTCTTTCAGACATGGGGACTTTCCATGGGGTCAACAGCCTCTTTTGGAGGCATCCACCTGCTCTGTCGTGGGGTCCTCCACAGGCTGCTTCTCACAGAAGTGCTTCTCACTAGCAGCTTCTCACAGAAGCCACCCCCATAGACCCCTCTGCTACCAAGCCTTGCCACGCAAACCCAATACTGTGCTTAACCTGAAAGGTAACTGGAGCACAAGCAGCTTTTCTTTCCTTTGTCTTCATAGGGAGAATTCTGCAAAGGGATCTTCATCTTCAGCTGGTCAGCTTCAGAGCTGACATAAATACAAATAACAAAAATAATACTGGCTGTGATAAGGGTTGGGTCCTCAGCTGAAGATCTGAACAAGTCTATGGAAACTGCCACAGAAGGAAGGAAATCAAAAGATGTGAATGAAAAGGAAAAATCTTGCTCAGAGAGATTACACGACTTGCCCAGGATTGGAAAGTGAATGTCAAAAGGCAGGAAAGGAAACCTTGCCCAGGGATGACTGAGGGACTGGGGGGAAAGCCGCAAAGACTGCGATCTTCTGCTACAGCCAGCGGGTGGGTTTTATCAGAAGCCACTCTCCCATGCAAGCCCATGGCATCAGCTTTCACGTACTGGCTGCAGGAAAATCAAACCCTGAGCTCTCATGCTTTCATCAGTTTCTCCCACAGCCACTAGCTGACGCTGCAAGTAAAGCTCTCCTCCAACGATCAGCCAAAACGAACCGCAGACTGGCAGGAATGAAGATGGTTTAATTATTCCCCCCCTGCCCAATTGTTTTTTCCTCTCCTCTTCCTTCAAGAGTTTATGATCTAGAAAAACAAGCTGCTCTTGAAATCTGGATTTTTCTAAAGTGTCACCCATCCTAAGGGAATCCTGTTCCCACCTTCTGTGGCACAGTGGTTAAATAGGTCTTGTCTGGATTTTCTGCTTGAGTATCTTTTCCACCACTTAATATTGTACTGACAGAGTTAAAAGGAATTTCCATAATTCTTAAAGAAATCTCTTTCATCCACGAAAACATTTTGGCCATTATTCACCAGAGATTGGTGACCTACTAAGAAAGATAGAGAAACCTACCATCATTTTTAGGATGATCTCTTTTTCTCCCTGATCAATAATAAATACTTCCTTTGTCACAGGAACATAATTATGAGATTTATTTACCTCACCTTTCCAACCACAAGATAAATCCTTAAAATTTTACCTTTCTTTCTACAGCAGACCTGGAAAATTTTCAATTTTCTACACAAATTATGTCAAGATAGGCCTAACCCTTCATTGATTGTATGGGGTTTTTTGTGTGTTGCCTTGTCTTGTTAGTTCTGCAGGGGGGCTGTCCTAGTTTCCACTGGGATAGAGTTAATTTTGTTCCTAGTACCTGGTTTACTGCTGTGTTTTGGATTTAGGGTGCAAATAATATTGATGGCACACTACAAGGTTTGGTTGTTGCTGAGCAGTGTTTACCGTTAAGTCAGGAACTTTTCAGCTTCTCACACCCTGCCAGGTGCAGGAGAAGCTGGGAGAGCACAGCCAGGACAGCTGGCCCAGCCTGGCCAAAGGGATATTCCTGACCATTTGATGTTGTTTTCAGCATATAACTGTGGGCAGTTGTCTGGGAAGGGCCACAGCTTGTGAACTAACTGGGCATTGGTCAGCGGGTGGTGAGCAGTTGTGCTGGGCATCATTTGTTTTGTATATTAGTAGTAGTAGTAGTAGTATATCTCATGGTTCTAATTCTTGTATAATATTTTTATAATTTTGTATATATTAAGGAGCACACAAGGGAGCATATAAACAGGAGGGAAATCATTTAAAAGGGTAGACAATGGCAGAACAAGGGAAGAATTGATTGGAGCTAAAGGAGGGAAAGTTTAGATTAGATATTAGGGGAAAGTTCTTTACAAAGAGAATGGTTAGATGCTGGGACGGGCTGACCAGAGAGGTGGTGGATGCCCCATCCCTGGAGGTGTTCAAGGCCAGGTTGGATGGGGCCCTGGGCAACCTAGTGTAGATCCAGGCCTGGAGGTTGGTGGCCCTGCCTGTGGCAGGGGGGTTGGAACTGTATGATCCTTGGGATCCCTTCCAACCCATGCCATTCTATGATTCTATGATTCTATTCTATTCTATTATTATTATTATTATCATCATCATCATCCCTTTCTGTCCTATTAATCTGTTTTTATCTCAACCCATGAGTTTCACCTTTTTCTGATTTTCTCCCCTATCCCACTGTGGGGGAGTGAGTGAATGGGTGTGGGTCTTTTTAACTGCCAGCTGGGTTAAACCACAACAAGAGTTAATAGAAAAGTTATGCCTACTGACATCACAAAGAAAAATCATCTTTGTGGAAAAAAAACTTTTCCCCACCACAGATCTTTAAAGAGTTATGCAAAACTGCCAATTCTTTCCCTGGGAGATCTCATCTTCCTGTTACTGAGAGCTGAGAAAAACACAAGAAGTGTTTGCCACCTGGCACACACATGCAATATTGAAATAATGAGTGTGTAATCGTATTCACATTTGGACACAAACTCCTTCACTTTCAGCTCTGCCTGTCAGCAGGAGGACCCCTATAAGGACTAACTTTTTCATGCTGTGAATTATTTCACTGGTTTAGGTCAGGCAATTTAGACTGCAGAATAACAAATATATATTTTAGGATTTTTCACTCAGCTTAAATACTCTAAAACATTACACCTTTACTGCTGAATACTTCTTTCTACAGCTATTTCAAATAATTACAATTATTAGTAAAATGTAAAATCTCTGATAAAGCAAAAAAAAAAAAGAAATATATAAAAATCCTTCTTTTCAATTCCATACAGTATCCCAATAAGAAGTGCGTATTAGCCCATTCCCATCTCTTCTAGTCTTCTTCTTTACATTAACCTTCACATTCCACAGCTCCAACAGAAATGAGAGTTTGTGCATGAAAACTGTTAAAAATGTTTCCCCTGTATCATTTGCTCTGACTTGACTGGCCCTGTGTGGAGCCAGGAGTTGGACTTGATGATCCCTCTGGGTCCCTTCCAACTCAGGAGATTCTGATTCTAATCTGCAGTTTGTGGCTCTAGACATCCAAATAAAATATTGGCATAAGTGTGGCACTAACCCTATGATACTGACATAACTGTGGTACGGATATTATTTCTACAAATATGACTCTAGAATTAGGGATTAATCAAACCAAATGTTGTGTATGTGAATGTTCGCAGAGTCACCTCACCTCTGGCCCCATAACCCTGGAGTGCTTTATCTGTAGCCAAAATGCAGATAAAACAAGGCTGTTACAAATCATGTGGGTTAGTGTTGGTGAGATTTGGAGAAGCAGGGGGAGAGGATGGATGGATGGATGGATGGATGGATGGATGGATGGATGGATGGATGCAACCTAAATAGAAAGAGATGTACAGGGGGAATAGAGAAGGGATCAAAAGTTTTCTTCTCAAATGAAAAGCTAGCCTGAGAACTCTGCTGTCTTGAAGATATCACCTTCATATGTCCTTATCTCTCTGCCTTCTCACGGTTTGTCCTCCCCTGCTGTTGCCTGTCTGCATTTGGTCTTTGTGGCTGACATCCCAGACAAGATTATTCTAGTTTTCTGAGGTATTTGTACCTCACCTAATGTCTAAGTGTTCAAATAACAGATTTTTTTCTCCTATATATATAAATACTTGTGCCTGTAAGCCCAGAGCTCCAGACAGCATGCAGCTACTAAGCCCAAAGGCTGTCTCGACGTGCAGTATGAAACAAGGGATGGGTGGGTGGAGAAATGGGGGGCTGAGGGCACCATCATGGACCACCTTTACAATCCCTCGGTGGGCTGATCAGCAAAGGCCTTTCAGCTCTGTTGGAATGAAAAAGGAATGAACAAATGGCTAACTGTAGGCTGCCAAAATATTCCTGTCAGTGCCAGCTAATTCATTCCTTTCCTCCTATTGCCTTCCACTGAGGCATTTCGCCCTAAGAAAGAGATTAGGCACTATTGTTGCAGTATGTTGTCAAAAGGCTGCAATGTAAAATGGTGAAACCCACAATAAATTGTGGCTGCCCCCAAATAAGGAGAATAAAGAAGAGGCTGGGGGGGAGTGGGGAGAAGGAATTTGTCTCTCTAAGCTATACTTATTAGAATCTTATGCTTCTCTGTCCGCTGATGGTGGAAAGCCATGGTTCATCTTTATGCTAGCTTGCTTTTTTGTTGTGGTTTTGTTGTGTTTTTTTAAAAAAATTATCACACTTTAGGATATCTCTTCTTGCAAGAACCTGAACAAGACCTTTGGGCAAATAAGAAAGGTTCTCAAACTCAGGAGGAAGCTGACATTTAGGAAATGCCTGCATTCACTTCTTAAGTTCACGAGAGTATGAAATTTGTTTAATGCTGCCTCAGACATTTGCTCTAGCTTTCGGTTAACTCTGGTTTCAAACAAACACCATAAGGGAAACGAGAATGCAGCTGCCAGGCTGACTATCCCAAGGCAGCTGGGAAGGGCTGTGTACTATTCCTGCAGCTTGTTTCATATAAACATTGTGGCTACTTCATTCCTTGTGCTTCGGATGTACAAGCTGTGGCAATCTCAAAAGTGTGTTTCTTTAGCTCTGGATTGGCTGAGTTTTGGCAGGAGAGCATAAAAAAAGCACTAATCTTAGAATTATGTTTTTCTCAATATTTATCTCATTTTAAAATTGTTTACTTTCAGGTAGTTAATACGTTTCCTCATACATATATGATGTACATAACACACAACACACATTTTAGGGTACTACTAAATGAAGAAATTAAATCACATCCTGAGTTAGAAAAGACGTGATCTTAAAAACTGATTCAGTATCAAGTTTGATTAATAGGGTAAAAGATGATGAAATTATTATTAAAATCTAAATTGTTCTTTTTGGTCTTTGATACTGCAAAGGTTCCAATTAAAACAAGGATGTTTTCACAACACTGCAGAACCTGTCATGTCTCCATTTTGCAAAAAGCCGATGTGAAATAGAAACAAAAACATCAGTGACTTTTGGTAGAGTATTTGATCTCTGTGGGATCCTTCGTCTTGATTCTCAGTCAAAGATCTCATTATTTAAGTAAAAAATACACTTGTTTATGTTTCTATCCAGGAGTAACAATTATTTGCTCAGCAATAAGTATCTTTCTCAAAAGATACAACCTCATTCTTCTACATAGATAGATCCCTCCGCTTACTTTCTGCCATCTGCATTATTTTTATGTTAATCTAAATAGTTAAAGAGTAATTTAAGAGCACAAGAACGATAAGCATCTACTACTGCATTGCTAATACTTTATGGAATGTAGCAGATTGTTAAATATTTAATATAACTTACTCTTCCCTTTAACCGTTCCCTTCTCTGTGAAGGATCTCATGAAATATGAATTATGCCTGTGTAATGTTTCGCATACCCTGGTGACTGCTTCATTTCAGTCATATTACATGTGCAGCTTCTCTGCAAAATGGGGAGAAGATTCTTAGTAGATGTTATTCTGCTCCTAGTTTAGGTTCTCAGGTTTCCACAGTCACTCCAAATTCCCTGCTAAGCATTAAGACCAAAATGGAATGGGTAATAGAAAGAAACTCATTACAACAATCTCTGCGGTGGACCAGAACGTGATCAATTCAAACCCATGAAGATTCAACACCAGACTCCAGGTCAGCTTTTACAACTGCTGTGAAAAGAAAATTTTGCAAAGGATTAATTTTCAAAATCAATCTCTCATGCACCATCACACACAGAAGAACCAGCTGCTCACAGGTTAGCCGGTTTCGTTTGCCTACGTGAGTGGTAGCCCTGGGTTCAGGAGGGTGCACAGAAAGCATTACCGAAGCTGCACGTGGAAAAAGCACACAAGGCACCTCAGCGACACTTTGCAGTAGCTCAGTTCAGAAGCAGGGACAGGATTGTGAAAGGTCCTGCTGCCACTGCAAGGGGCCTTCAGCTTAACTGAAGGCTCTGCCTTGTCAGACCAAGCACACATTGAACTGCTATTGGTGTCAGTTGCATCTCCTTCCTGCTTGGTGTACACGAGGACTGTGTCTTACTCTTGACACCTCTGAATGCCGGCCAAGATAGACGTGTTTTCAAAAGGGCTGCACTATTTCCAGTTCCTTCCCCATCTTCAGGTGCTAGTGTTGGAGGATTTTTCATGAGTTATGAATATCAAAACACATATTTTTCATTCATGGAAATGAATTTGGGAACAATTCTTCCCAATTACATAAAAAAGTTGTTTTCTTGCCAGGGTATGTGTGATATATAAGGTTCTTATATATATATATAGCAAGCTCTATCCCTGTCTAGATAATGCATTCCAATTTACAAGTATAATTTTTGTAGTTTTTCAGGAGATATGGCAACATGAACTTTTGTTTAAAAATAAATTTTTCTAGTTTGCATGGTTACAGAGGAGCACATGCTCAGAGGATTCTCAAAAAGCTCAGAGCTACGACTTTAAGTAGAAACCTGTTTGACTCCATTGTATTTTGTTTGCTCATGATCTGCATGAGGCCTCCTGTACTTTCAATCCTTTGAGTTGGCAATATGTAGTAATTCCTGCTCACTATTTTTCTTTTCAATTTGGGTGTGAACAGTTGAATTTGAGGTGTTATTATGGTCTATATTTATGAACTGATACCTAGTGCCAGCACTACTCTTGTTTGGGAATATCTTCATAGCTTGGAAGGAATACCATTTTCTTGGGTTTTACGCCAGAGAAACATTGATATATGGAAGAAGTGGTAACAATTCTATCAAAATATTAGTATATTTGCCCATCCTTAAAAGAGCCCACACAATCCCATCCCTTTTCTCCAAAGGCCTGTTTTCTGTTTATAGCAGAATGGTTGAGAAGCAGAGAAAAAGAAAATACCCTTGAGAAAAAATGTATTTTCTATGGCAAAAGAATTCTTTGTGAATGTTTATTTTCACATTCTTCCCCCTTTCGCATTCTAAACGCACATGAGGAAAGGTAAAAATTACTAAATCTTTCCTCACCATTTTCATGCCAACCAACTTTTAAGTCTTCCCTATATCTTTTAGTGTCCCCAGACAGGACTACATGCAAACTTTACAATGTCTTCGTGAAAAAACCCAGCTTTTTAATGCTTAAATTCCTTAGCAACGTTTACGTAACCTACAAGTGGGAGTGGGATTAGTGAACTCACTCGTTGACTCCTTGGGGCAGATTTCAGAAGGTTCCTTTCAGGAACATAAAAGGAATAGGAAACTTGCAGTGGTAAATATTCCCAAGGCTATGGGAAATCATAAAGCAAACAGCTTGCTGTAGTTAAACAAGAAGAAAAAAATATAAACCGGTTGACTAGGTCATTACATAAATGATGGCTTATAGTGAAGCAATTTATTTTCCTTAAGTAAAAACTACTAACCTCTCAGTGGCTATAAAATATCTCATGAGACATTTTGTCTGACTTATGTGAACATTTTGTGGTAGGAAATATGAAAAACAAATTTATAAACTTGCATCACATTCAAGATACAGACTTTTTAACCAAAACGGTTAAACAAATTACAGACAGCCGTGTTCTATTAACAGGCAGTGAAGGAAAAGTCTTGGAGAGAGGTGCATATTCATCTGGCTAGCATCTGAGATGTGAATAAAAATGAAGAATGAGAGGAAGTACAGAAGTCCACTATAAAAGTGGCCGTGCTTCCTATTTTGTACTGCTGTGGATCATGTGCTGTCATTTACACTTTGCATTTACAGCAAGTTTCATGTTAGTGTTAAATACACCAGCTTACCTCTGGAAAAGTAAGTATTGTTAAATTAATGTTGCTCAGGAGGGAAGTGTAATCACCATGAAAAAGTCCTAAAATGAGTCACTGCAAACAGACAGCAGTGGTAACACCTCCATGAATTGTTCTAACAGTAAGGAGCTGTTTTCATAAGAAAACACTGATTTTCTCTATAACTCCCATGGAAAACATATCCTTTTTTAATCAATCATAAGAAGAAATACTTCACTGGCCCTTAAAAAACAGGTTTCTTTGGTCTTCCAATACCCCAGGCGTAAGCATACCTTCCCTAAACCTGCTTCATGCTGCACAGTAGATATGCATTAAATAACTTACCAGCATCCTGACATGCTTTTCTTATAGCCTGCAGAAACTTCCTGCAGGTAGCACACCTCCAGGGCCTTCCTCTTCTGCTGCAACCTTCACCGTGCAGGCATCCGTGCTGCTTCAGCTTCCCTGCCTGTGCTGTGCATGAGGGCTTGCGCACAGGCAGGAACAGGTACTAGAGGAGTAGAAAGCCCCACAGTACTTGCCCCTGTATCCTACTAGCAAGGAAAAGAATGTTACAAGGCTGGTGCAAGCATTTTTTCCCAGTGTGGTAGTATCCAAATAGTCCCATCTAACAGCAGGGAGAAGATACTTGTGTAACTTTGGCCTGACCAAGCTAGATGCTGCAAGATTTCAGACGCGTTGTCTTCAAAAATCTCCCCCAAGAATGTTCCTAAATATTATATATTATAATCCAAATAACCTAATATGCATTTCATTGTATATCTGGGCTATCTTGAATCTTTCATTAAGCATCAGCTCATGACACATGAAAAATCAAGAAAGAAATAGAAGGAAAAGAGGGGAAAAAAACCCAGCAAAAAGACAAAGACTTCAGCAGACATTCAGCTGGCATTCAAGTTACTTCACATGACCTGACATTTTTATTGAATCTTAACAAATATAAATTTTCTTTCTCAATAGCTCATATTTCAATTGGATAAAATGGTACTTTCACCTGTATTGCCTTATGTCATGTTGCTTCTAGGTTGTTTTGTGTCAGAAAATATAGAAAATGTAACAAGCAGTGCAGTGTTTAATACTGATTACCATTTGGAGTGCAGTATTTCATTCCTGATACCAAAACAAGTAAAAAAGCCAGAGTAAAATTGAGGATATTTCAGTTTTCTTATAAAAATAGTTTCTATTGTTAGGGAAGCAAAAACCTTCTCAGTTTTCATTTTTACCAATTCTATCCAATGTTATTCTCTCAATATATTTCTTTTTCTTTTTCAGAAAGGCACTTGTGATTACTTTCTGTATTCTATATATTCACAGTGAAAATAATTCATATTTTCTCATCCTAAGTCTACACCAAACTAAATTAAATAGGGATACATACACAAGAGAAATTCAAACCAAGTTTTTATCAGTGCACAAAATTATTTCTAGAATTTTGGCAGACTATATTCATGGGGTTCTGAAACCACATAAAAAAATTTCAGATTTCAATGTGCAAAGTTTGTTTATGTCGCTCATTGCCCTGTGGAATTTATTTTTCCCAGAGAGTTTTCTTCTTACCATCATTTCAAATAAAGACACATCTAACATTGGTACATTGATGTAAAAGGGAGATGGTTATGCTCTGGTTCTTCTGAGATGGCTGGGGATCCCTTCTAGCTGCTTAATGCTAGATTTTCTGTTGGCCTTAGCTCCACTTCTCTCAGAATACATCTGTCTTGTAAATTGGCTTGGGATAAAATCTTCATCCTGCTGAAGTCAATGGAAGTTTTAATATTGGTTGCAATTGCCATCCTGAGATCTCAGAAGGACACAGCAGATCACACGCTGCAAGTTTCTTCATGGCAATGAAAGAAATTATGCTGCAGCACATATGAAAGCTCTCAGTACTGGTTTTGGACCACCTGCCACCCTCCTGTGCCTTTTGTGTCCTTCTAACTTACTCTTTCTTCCTACCTCCTGCTCCTTTTCAGGGATATTTTGAAGGATGCTGTTACCACCACATTTGCAACAGCAACTGCACATCAGTGCTTTTTAGGACAGATCTCAATCTAACTCAATATATAAATAACATAGGACTGAACAGTGAGCACGTGAAATGTATCTGTGCTTCACAGCATGGCTGCTTCAGTATCTATTGGAGCTATGCTTCCTCTGACCTGTAGACAGGCATTATCTTATATGTTAGAGAGTAAGGAAGAGGGCAAAAAATGTGATCCCTTTTTTTTTTGTGGACTACGAGTTCGCAGCAGTAATGAATGAGTGTTTTATCTACATTACCCATGCACTGTGGTCTGAATCATATACATTATATATCATTCCAAGACAAGATGTGTCCCTGAAGAGGGTATGTGAATAAGGCTTTTGAGATGCCTCTGCACTTCTAGATGAAGTCAGGAAGCTTTGTAAAGCCAAAGTTTTATTTTTCCAATGTTAGCAACGTTTTTGTGAGTATGCACATGTATCTCCCTCATATCCCTCACCTTCAAACGTAACTGCAGCAAAGCATCACCATGTCTCACTCTCCATTTTTTGTCCCACTGAAGAAAGAATGCCCCTGTGCTGTAAGCAATGAGGCATGGCTATTCATTGCCATTTTACACAAAGTCTGGAGGTCAAACTTGCACATTTTCTCCTGAAGATGCAAAGGAGATCGATAGATTATATCTATCTAAGTAGCTTCCACTTTTGTGTGCTTAATGTATGGAAGGTTTAGCTGGAGTCCCTAAAGACAACTGACCCAGGTTTTACCCAGCATGATTATTAGATTATATCTACGCCTCTTTGATCCATTAATGAGAATCAAATGAAGGTAAGTCTAACTTTTGCAGTGGGGAGAAGTCAAACCATGTGATGAAAGCAATCACAGGATTGTTGGAGTAAAGACAGGCAAGCCTAATTAGTTACAGGATTCCTGGTGGAGGATCTGGCAGTCATATCTGACCTCATGTCTTGAGCTATGGTCTAGAATATTCACAAGCAGGTTGGAATGGGCAGGTCTGGTCCTGGGACAGTGTCTGTGCTTGCAGGATGTATTCACAGTGACACAGATTTCACCAGTCTCTCCTGATATTTTCATTCTGGTGCCAGTGGTTAAGTCATCCAGAGTGAAACCAGAACTGAGATCTTGTAGTCATTATTAACCAGAAGAATGTTAACATCAGCTACCTGAAGACACAGTAATAGCAAGAGTGAGAGTAATCTTCCAATACGCCTCCCCTTTTAACTTTCAATAAGACATGGTAATCTGCCTGTTCACTTGTAGTAGCTGTGCTGAAGTAATATCTATGGTATCACATGCTGAAAGTGTGCTGTATTCCATCCAAGAAATGTCTGTATTTAGCTCTACTGAATGTGTAAAAATATTCATCAGTTCCTTATGAATTTCTTTAAGATGTTGTGACATCCTATGGTTTACTGTTTGTGAATGCCTGTTGAGATCCTGTAAGGAAAGACAATTCAGGTAAATGTTCATTTATGAATTTATAAAATATTTTGCTAAACTTAGGGAAGAAAAACCATATTGGGGTTGTTTGTCAGTTGCTTGTTTTCTTTACTGTTGATTGTGATTGAATATACCATTGATTTTACTGTTTACTATTGTGATTGAATTTTACATATGAACTCACATTTTCTTTAGAAATGTCAAACTAAAAAAAAAAAACCCAAAACCAGGAGAAAGTATCTAGAATCTTTTGGACTCAATTTTTTTGTTTGTTTTCTAATAGCTCTTACAAGAAGAGCTGTATTAACTGATCATTTGTCTTGACTACTTGCACCACATCAGTTATGCAGCTGAGACTCACATCTCTGACCACTACCTTACCACATACAGAGAATTTCTTTAGTATTCTTTTTTCTTCTCTGTGTTCCATATGTGTTCATATGAAGCAAATTATTGAAATTGTTAATGGTGAGATTTAATTTATTACAGCTGGGACAAATTTCTGGGTGCAAAGAGGGACGTGGCTGAGAAAGGGTGGCTCCATAGGCTCCAGCAATAGCTATTAATGGCTGTCTCAGGCCGTTGGTGCCACCTCCTTCCTACACCTTCTCTGCACTCTGTAAAGACACTGTAGGTACAAGTGGTAAAAGCTGCTGGGGAGGCTGGGGAGATGCTGAGGTTGTGGCCTCATCTGGATGCTGCATTGCTGTGATGAGACTTCTCCAGAGCCAGAGGCTGGCAGGTGTGAAGTTGTGCCCGGTATCTGGAAGGTACCATGTGCAGTGTGTAGCCATGTCCCTGAGGAGTAGTGCTGGACTGGCCCTGGAGCAGGGAGGAAATTGTGTGCACTGGAGAGAAGCCATGGAGACCACAAAGGGGCATGAGGCAGTAGCTCCAGGGGGAAAGCGAAAACATTCAGCTGAAGTTTCTGCTAAAAAGGCAAAACTGTCTGTGCTGCAGACCATTACTACCCCATCTGAGAGAGACCTATGTGTGCACTTTTTAGGATGTAACATTAGGATGCAACATATTAGGGATGTAACATTCCCTTATACCTGTCTCCACCTGATCTGTACTTCAAAGAGAAAACTGGCCACAAACAGTGTGAGCATTCAGCAAAGATAAAGAGGTGTTCCCACCCTAGAGAAATAACTAAAAGGAGGAGATAAAAATGCTGGCTGTGTGAGCAAGGGAACCAAGCTAGTGTTGCTTTTAAAGCATGAAGCGTTACGGTTTCTGACCTCCTCTTTTGTCATGTGGAGACTGTTCTGGCTGTAGCAGCAAGGTGGGAAAGAAAGAAGTGCACAGAGCTTACAGTAGAGGCAAGGCTTAGCTGGCCCCTGGGAAAATGAATGTTGTTTAAAAAAAGATCAAAAATAGAAAAATTAGATACTTCTTAATAAAAAGTTACATTATAGACTTCAATTCTTCTTCCATTTTGTGGATACTCAAAAGAAGTGTGGACAGAGCCTTTTACAATGTTTTTTTTTTAAACTTAAAAGTGCAGCATGTCACTCGTAGAGTCTTCATCAGCAGATTTGAGACAATTTTAGACTTGAAACCAATATAATCCCTTGGGTTAGAAGTGAGGAACTTTCCAGGCTCCAACACATCAGTAGCAGAGCTGGGAAGGTTATAGATGTGTCCAGTACCCTGGTCCAGTGCTCAAGGCAGTGTTATGAGTCAGAAACAATTTTACTCTGACTTCATCTCTGGGCACTGTTTGCTTGTGTGATGGAGGGCTGAAATGGGAACCTCACGTATACATTAGATCTATAGTGACAGCTATGGGTAGTTGCCTATGCTACAGCCATGGCAGGCATTCACAGCTCTGTAGTTCTTCAGCATATTTGATATTGTGTCTTCATTCTTTGTTTTCTCTTCATTGCTTCCTAGTGGTCAGATTTAACTGAATGCTTATTTCATGGATTACAGTAAGTAATCAGATTGAATATATATTTAATTCATAGATTATAATATTTCTATTTCTGCCTATGTTCATTACTGAAGAGTGATTTTGGAGAGATTTGCTCAGCCATTAGCATACTGTGTGCAGCAGACCTCTTGGCTACTCTTCCCCGATAAGCAGGCTGCCAATGCCAGGTCAGTAATTCTCCCACAGGCAACAAGGTATATTTTGTTCCTTTTCATCAAACAATCTGCAATACTGGTCTCCTTCCTAGAAAAAGTCAGCCTACAGCTTTCTAAAATAAGGTCATTTAAACTGCCAGTTTAGATCTTTGTAGCCGTGTGATTGACAGAGCCTTAGGGCACTAAGAATGACTTAGCTCCCAGTTCCTAGAAAATAATACCAAAAGGCTGTCTGTCTGCCTACCTGGCAAAACTGTACTGGTTGGTGATTACATCAGCTAGGATGTGTCATTGCTTTGTCCACAAAGTGTGAGCACTGTAGCAGTCATGAACACTTCAACTCCTGGTTCCCAGACATATGAGAAGAAAAGTAGAGTAGTGAAATGAGTTGGACAGTTTTCAGTGGAAAAGATAAGTTCTGCTTTGCATAAAGGTCAGCTGGAGACACAGTTAGCTTCCATTTCCACCACTTCGCTTTGTCTCTGGGATCTTGAATCACAATTCACTTATTAAGATAAAATCTTCCACTCTAGAAACACTCTAGTGTGTCAAGAGGTAAAAGTGGTCTGTCTTTCACAGCTCTTTTTATATGACTTTTGTCTTGTTTGCTCAATTTGTTTCAAATAGTTCAAGTGTACTTGAAAGACAAATAGGCACATTGACCTAGTGGCATGCTGTCCTGGACATGAACTCATGAAAATCTGTATTATAAATGATTCATTCTGATTCTTGCTGTGAAAATGGCATATAACCAACTTACTTAAGGCCATAAGATAAAACTTACTTATGCCTGTGCAAGTGTCCTATTTCTGTGCTGTGTGTTGGTACTGGGGATGAAGCAGCAATGCTCTTAAGTGGAGCATTGACAGCTCAAGGGTATGCATCAAAGGCATTTGGTGGGAGATGACTTTTATAAAATCCCTGTGGTAAATTACAACAGCTTTTCCATTCTTCAAATTATACTTTTGAAAATACTAGTCAGACCTTGGGTGTATGACTTATTTTCAGGTACCCCGTTGGTATTTTAACTGGCTCTTTTGATCTAGAGGTATAAGCTGCTCTTCCACGTGAGAGGTGTCTGCTTTTTTAGCTGTTGATGAAATAGTCTTGCCACCAGTTCGCTGAGAGTACTAGAGGTTGCATTTATTTAAACTAATTATATCAGAGCACCTTCATCTAAGGGTTGCTTCAGTCATCACACACATCTGAGAGACTGGGAAGAGGAAAGTTGTCAGATAATTTCCAAAATCCAATGGTCCCTAACTGATTTAGTATCATTGGGTACAGACAGCTGCTCTGCAGATTTTAAATTTTGGGGGACTAAAATATGACCTGTAAAAGTGAGCCAGAATGGCTTTGCCGTGCATTTGATTGCAATTTTACCTCTTCTTTCTTCAGTTTATGCTTAGTTCCCCAGGTTCTTCTGTGGGAGAAATGGCACTATGACTGTGACCTTCTTTAGCTGCTGCTCCTTTTTTTTCCTTTGTTTTTGTACAAGAATGTGATAAACAATGATGCTGATCCCTCTGAGACCTATTAACATATCTTCCTGGCAACTCTGATAGTCTTCTGCTGGCAGTTTGATCTCTAAACAGCACTCTCGACCATCTGTATCTACTGAGCAGAGTCCAAATCTGATGATATAACTACTTTTTTCTCCAGTAACTCTCTTTGGCACAAACTCTTGACAATATTCTGCGTTGGGCCAAATAACAAAATACCCCTTCGCTCTTTTTCGGGCACAAAAGTGCCTTGATCTTTGCAAAGGTGAAGCTGCCTGACTCCTCAATATCGAATATACTGTTAATGTGGGCTCTGGCACTTTAGGAGAGATTTCTAATTACTCCATTGGCTTTATTACTTCAATTACTTCCTTCTTTGCATATAATTGTTATTTGCAGCAGCAACTGAATCATTTTATCCCAGCTGAAACATATTTGGAAACTATCTTCTTCATGCAAAAACATCCTGATGATCTTTTAGCAACTCTTGCAAGGATGTGACAGTGCATTGTCTGTTGTGGGCACGTGTGTTGGTTTCCCTTGTGCATCCGCCCTGTGACTCATTTGTGCCATTCTAAGTGCCACCAAGTTAAAAAAATCACTTATTTCAGCTGTCATCACCAACTTCCATGTTGAAAGCATTGAGTGAAATCTCAGACTCTTTTCCAGGTAGTCTGCTTACAATTTGAACTGCTGTAGGAATACTGGGAGCAGACAGTCTCCTGGTTTTAGCTTTGTTTTACTCGGATACATTTACTTTTCTTCTTTTGCAATGTGCTAGGGAAATCTGTAGCTTGTTTTGTGTACAGTTGGGCTTTCAGTCTCCTTGTTTGTGTGCTGCTTCATTGTTTCAGCAGTCTGTGCCCCCCATGTATCATAAGAATTGCCTGAAGGAACAACAATCTTTGCCATCTCTGCCATTTTCAATGATTTTTTGGACAATTCCTTTCAAGTTTTTCTCCCTAAGCAGCATTCAGCTCTGTGCTTTTGTGGAGTGGCATAGAGTGGGGAAGTCCTGGCTTTTTCCTAATGTGGTACAAGTGATTTACAGTTAAGGCCAGCTGTAGAAACCATCTAATTTTAATGTTTAACACATTCAGGAGTCCATTCTCTCTGTCACTATCCTAGCATGATTTGGCAAGCACTAGGTTTTGGAAAGTAGGATTGTTTAAAGGTATAATTTGTTAAAATACAAGTTCAAATATAAGTGGTAAAATATTCCTTAAACTAAAGAAAACTTACATGTGAAATTGATCCTTTGAAGACAGTTTTAGGGAGGTGAAAACAGGAAACTACAATTACAGAGTATTTTGCAATATTAGCTATGATGTGTTCTTTGCTAATAGCAAAAGTAATAAACCATATTTGCTTAGAAAAGCTTGGTGCCTTTCCAGACCTCATGAAATTTGGGGCCCTGTGATTTGCTTCAGTTTTTACTATAGTTGTTTATATTTGCCTTTCAGTTCCACTACAGTGAATGCCTTTATGGAAGCAGAGGAATCCAGAGCTTTCTTCTCAGTATGTAGTGGGAAGAAAACTTGACAGAAGTCCTCAGCATTGTGACATCAAGATCCTATTTGCTCTTTGCTGGGTTACATTGCTCATAACCTTCTAGCCTGTTGTGTTGCAATTCACTTACCTCCAGAAGCAAGTGTGCATTGTCTGTTTCCATGGAATATAGGAAGGAAAGGGGGTTTGGGATGCTTAAGCATCCTGAGCCAGGTGAGGTGAATAATCAAAGTCATTGGTAGTTCTGGGTTTCAGTTAAATGGGAGTTAAGATAGCATGGATAAATTTCAAAGCACTTCACGTTTTCAGGTACGTGTCCTAGGGCTGAAGGACCTGCTGCATGGGTGTGATCCACACTGAAGGCATTGTAAAAGTTGGCAAATTCTCAGGCAGGTTTTCTAAGTGTGTTTGTAGAAACTATGTGCAGAAAGCATTAGCAGTTCGTTCCTGATTTTTAAAAGGAACATTTTCACACTCTTTTTTCTGAGTATAAATCCTACTAGGGAGAAAATGTTACGTGAGCTCACCGGTAGTATTAGACATAACTAAATTTTGAGGTTCGCAGGTATGAGGCTTTTACATTGCTTCAGTGCCTTCTCTTAATTCTGTGATCCTGGATGGAAGCAGGACAAGTTAATCAGTAGCCTGTAGGGAAATGCAGTTCTGCCTGTATTCTTTCAGAATTAGTACAGCAGAGGAATAACAGAGCTGCTCAAATGCCCAGTGCTGCCAGTGGAAGACGACCCCTTGACAAGGCTTGGAATTTCCTTCATTTCTGAGCAGGAAGTTTTCTTCTTAGTTTAAAGATACATTCCTCTTCTACAAGATGTAGTCCTGCATCAAGCAAGATGTACAAGAAAATATCATTCTAGTCAGTCTCAGCAGAAGAAAGATTTTGTAGACCTGAGGAAGCTGGGTACTATAATGAACGTTTGCTGGACAGCATTTTTGTTTCTTCTGATTTGATTAATGGATGTTTTGACCACAAGTACTTGAGATGTGGAAAACAGTATGTAATGAGATCCATCTGTCTAGCTGGAGAAAACATAACTTCCTGAAGAACAATAAGATTGTTTGTGTGATCACAATCTACTTTGAAGAGGGTGTCCTGATGTATTTGATGAAGAGGGGAAGTAGGAAGAAGGATGGAAGGACAGGCATGACATGTTCAATGGAGCAATCAGCATCCTTCATCCTGTTTGCCACGTGCCAGAACTCTCCATGTGGCTGACATCCCCAGAACCTGTACCATGGACCTTAAAACTGTGCAAAAGTATGCAAGGGGGTAATGCACCAGCAGGAGATGGCTCACACAGCATCCTCTGTGGAATGGGGACAGGCATGCTGCCCAAATATTTACAATTATTTATTTTCTCAATCATTTCTTTTTTCCTACTTGTATTGTTTTCATCTAAATGCTGGTAACTAGTTTCTGTCTCGGAAGACATTTCTTTCCTCTGTGTAGGCTTTTCCCAGACAGCCTGACTAATCCAGAAAGCTGTTGTGAAAGATTTTATTTCAGCACTACTAATCCTCTCCCTAGTTTTCCCATCTAATCCCTACATCCTCAACATGTAGCATGCAACATTTCTCTGTACGCAGCAGTGGCCATGTCAGCTGGCTGGAGCTGGAAATGTTGACTTGAAGCATCAAAGCCTGCTTGGCTTAGCAGACACATATTTTTTAAAATCTGGGCACGTCAGAATTCGAAATTTGAAGGCCAAAATAAGAATTTGTTGTGATTCAATATGCGAACCTGAGCACGTGCTAGCTTTTCAATGTGCTGAGTACTGAATTCATCTATGAAAATTACACCACATGTTATGGAGCTCGTATATAAACTTAGGAGCAAATCCCAGAAACTTTTTTCTTTTATATTTGTCAACCAAATTTAGAAATACAAAGGAATAAGGCAACCTCCTAAGCCAATCTGTTGCTATGGGGAGATTTAGCAAAACAGTAGGCTTTCCAGTGCTTAGTCTAGTCCGTTTCCTTTGGCAGAGCATGATGCTATCTCAATATATGTCACTAGCAGGAAGTTTTGCCTGATACAATTGTATATTTTCTAAGGGAACTCTCTTTTCCTTATCTTGCTAGTCTCCTTTGCCTCATGGGAAATTAATATTCATGTTCAGGATTAAACTGTGGCTCCACTTTCTTTGGTAGGAATGTGTCCATTGACTTCAGAGAGCTGGGATTTTGCTCTTAATGGTAACATACTTCAAATGTTTGTAAGTAATAACCATATCTATTGGCACTTTATGGTGGGTTGACCCTGTCTGGAGGCCATATGTCCACCAAAGCCTCTCTATCGCTCCCATCCTCAGCTGCACAAGGGAGAGAAGATGCAATGAAAGGCTTGCAGGTCGAGATATGGTCAGAGAGAGAGGACATTTAGCAATTACACTCATGGGCAAAACAGACTCAGCATGGAATAAAATGCATCTCATTTATTACCAATAAAAACAGAGTAGAATAATGTGAAATAAAACCAAATTTTAAGGCATTTCCCCCCACCCTCCCTTCTTCCCAGGCTTAACTTTATTCCTGATTTCTCTCCCTCCTCCCCCCTGAGTGACACAGGGGAACAGGGAATGGGAGTTGTGGTCAGTTCATCATATGTCCCTGCCACTCCTTCCTTCTCAGGGGGAGACAACTCACACTCTTCCCCTGCTCCAGTGTGGGGTCCCACCCACTGGAGACAGTCCTCCATGAACATCTCCTTTCCCACAGGGCTTCAGCTCTTCACCAACTACCCCAGCATGGCATCCACAGGGTGCAGACCTTCAGGACCAGACTGCTCCAGTGTGAGTCCCCCACTGGGTCACAAGCCCTGCTCCATCCTGGGCTCTTCTCACCATGGGCTGCAGGTCCTACCAGGAGCTTGCTCCAGTGCAGGCTTCCCCCCGTGTCACAGCCTCCTTTGGGTGCCTCCGCCTGCTCCAGCATGAGGTCCTCCATGGGCTGCAGGTGGATTCACTATTCCACATCATCTTCTATGGGCTGCAGGGGGACAACCTGCTCCACCATGGTCTTCTCCATAGGCTGAAGGGGAATCTCTGCTCTGGTGCCTGGAGTGCCTTCTCCCCCTGTCCTTCACTGACCTTGGTGTCTGCAAAGTTTCTCACATCTCACTCCTTTCTGTGGTGGCAAAAAGCTGCCACTCAGGGTTTTTTTACCTTCTTAAATATGTTATCACAGAGGTGCTACCATCATTGCTGATTAGCTCAGCCTTGGGCAGTGACAGTTCTGTCCTTCAGACAGCAGGTATAGGTTCTCTTGGACCTGGAGGAAGTTTCTAGCATCTTCTTGCAGAAGCCACCCCTGCATCCCCCCCACTACCAAAATCTTGCCCCGCAAACCCAGAACACAAATCCACCCTGTCCCTTACAAGACCCTAGGATTCCTTTCCTGTTACTTCCTTAACTTTGGTGTTTTTCCAGTTCTTCCCAATCTAGCATGAGTTGAAAATTTTATTTTTGTGCTACTCTGCCATTCCTCTGAATAGTAACAGGTGTGGCTGGACAGGGATGAATGGAACCTTTTCTTAGTCCTTGCTTGTTCCAGCTGCTAGACAGGAAAAAAGTTATGAATTTTTAACTTTGATACTGACAGTGTTCACATCATTTTCAACACCTCTGGTTTTCATAAATTTTGAACTGTGCAAACATCCAAGATGACTTCTGCTTCATGTGGGAGAGTGACATCCTCTGTGTTTGCAACAGCAGGACCTCCCCCAGGGACACCATACATTGTACAAACACCTGCAGAGACATCTCTGGTTCAGTGGGACCCATTCTAGTGGGAACCACTAAGCCAAGGCGTCACAGGCTTGATAATACACATCTTGCCAAATGCTTTGGACTGACACTCCTTTTAAATAACAGCAAGGAAAAATGTATCCCATATAGAAGTTAGCACCTGCACTCAGTGTGTACCATCTTCCAGTCAAGGAAGTTCTGATGGCTACCACTGCCACTTCTTTTCATGCTAACATTGTCAAAAATTTAAGACAGAAAAATCTTTATTTTAACATGTATTTACAGCAAAGTAGTTTGGCTTTTTCTTTCCTCACCTCCCCAGTTCACACTGAATTGCTCAAAGGCTACAAGGCAATAGGCAATAATAGTTTCATTACTTTTTTGCATCCTCTGTGAGGTTAGCTTTATGATGCTAACTGCAGCACTGAAAGGCCATTGAATATCATCGTACTCTATTGACTAAAAGAAACCATGGATCGGTGGCACACCATGCACTCCAATTACATTTTTAGATGAACAGTTACTCATGTGGAGGCAAAGAAAGGTCTTGGACCAGTTTACAGCCCTGCACGTGAGAGGGTGTTGCAGAGGAATGGCATGAGCTGTCATTTGGAAGCCCTCATTCCAATAGCCCACACTAACCACAAATAACTCATTTGGGACTATTAAATAACGAGCAGTGCAAATATGTAATTTTAGTTGCAATGAACCATAAATGGAATGAGACACCCCAAACTCTGCATGTGGTAGTGGGATAAACAAATGGTGACAAGAGGCTGCATCACTGCTAAAGGTGTTCAGTAGTTTTGACCAAGTGTGATCCAAAGCTCTACTGAGTTGCAGTCACAGCCCTGTAACAAGAGCATGGGACTTTTTGTTGGAGGCATTATGTCTTTTTCTGTCTGCAGTCTTGAGAGATCCCTTGTCTAATGTTGACTGAAGCTGTTTCCCATGCTGCAACTCATTCACCTCTCCTACAGAATCTGGCATTTTTCAGGTGCCATTTAGTTCTTCCAAAGCACAGACTTTTTCACTGTGGATTTCCTTTCCCCCATCACTGGTGGGACTTCTGAGCACCAGTGCAATAGTATAGTGAACGAAACAGAAAATACCCACCTGTGTCAGTGTATCAGTTTCTTGAAGCAGAAAATTCCACTTTTTACTGTGTTTATGGAAACTCATTTCTGAAATAACAGATTTTACTTGGTAAATTTGTGTGTGCCGCTGTGTTGCTGAATTTTGTCCTTCTTCAACTCATTTTCTGGTAGAGTCAACAACTCTTTCTTCAGGACTCTGGTGGCTGGCTGTTTACTGAGCCCAGAACAACTGTTGTTTTCTCACTTGGTTTTTGACTAGTAAATAGGAGGTATCTCAAAACTATCTCAGTTTTCTGATTTCAGCAGTACTGATTGTAGCTGCTCTGATTTAACTAGCTCTTCTGCTACACTGTAATTATCTAACTGCATTGTTGACTTCATTCAAAGAGCTATGATTAGGTAAATGCCTCTGAAAAGGCACTATTATCGATTGAAGTAGGAGTAGTGAAGCCAATATTTTGTATGAAACAAATGTCACTTGTATTGGCCAGAAAAATACTTTTAAATTAAGCAGAGGCACATACTAAGAGTCTGGTTTCTTCAAGTGTCTGATTTATAGTAAGAAAACAAAGTTCATTTTGGATTTTGGTCTTTCCAAAATCACAGTGGGGGGATGAAGGCATGGCAGTACCTTCGTTGAGCTCATCCCTCCACACCAGGCTGCTCCCTGAGCCCTCAGGGTTGGTCCTCAGACCCATACCCACTAATGTCTTTGGTTATGAACTTTGAGATAATAGGGGGTGCACATGGGCAAGAGCCCATGACGGCTACAGGGAGGCTGAGATCACTCTTCTGGATGCAGGAGCAGCCTTTCTGCGAAGTGGCATGGCCCAGCAGAAGGGTCACCAGGACAGCAGCACTTGTTCCCCACTCCCAGTGAAGGACACCCATTGGCCCCAAGGATATTCCCAATGGGCAGGGTTCAGGAGGATCCCACTGCTGTTGGGGGGCCAAGCCAGGCATGACATCCTCTTGTTCCCCGTGTGTCACCAGTGGCTTCACTGTCTGCTGTTCCAGAGCTGTTACCAGCACCTGTGGTGAGAGAGGGCTCACACTGTGATCCAGGCAGAGCAGCATTGACAAAGGAGGAGGAAGAAAGAAGATGGAAAAACTGTCTGGGACAGATATGCCACTCTCCTTGCAGCCACTCTCCACTGCCACCACACAGCACATGGACGTGGGCGTTCCTAAGGATGAGGCCAAAGGCACCAGGGCAACTGTATGTCACCCCTTGGCTCAGTCCTTGCAAGAGCCACCCATGGGAGACAGAGATGGTGCAGTAATGTCCCTGCCACAGCTCCCCTCCACCTGCAGATGAAGGAATAGCTCTCAACACCCGTTGCTGCCTCAAGGTCATTTTAACCACTTCCGGTGCATATTATTATGGGGTAGTTACAGGATAGTCAGTTTATGGCTGCTCACATTTTTCTATGCATGTTACATGCAGAGGAAGTTCTATTATGCTTCACTTCCTGTACCCTGAGCACATGCTTGTTCAGGTACCTGCAGGCAAGACATTGCATCTTGGAATTTTTTATGCACAACATGCATCTGACTTCAGTGCTGCAGAATCACAGATCTTCCCCTGAGGAAGAGTTAATTAAGAATTAATGAAAAATAGACTTAAATTTATGGAGCACTGGAATAGGCTGCCCAGGGAGGTGGCGGAGTCTCCTTCTCTGGAGATATTCAAGACTCGTCTGGACGCCTATCTGTGCAATATGAGCTGGGGAGCTGCTTTGGCAGGGGGGTTGGACCCGATGATCTCTGGAGGTCCTTTCCAACCCCCACGATTCTGTGATTCTGTGAAGTCTGAAAATACTGTTTGATTCTTTTTCAAATTATAATGACTGAAGAGTGGTGTAAAATTTTTGTCCAGGTCACAAGACACATCTGGGAGTGTGTAGAAAGGAGTGGGACTGTAAGCACTTTTTGCATTTTTAAGAAGAGTTTTTCTGGTGTTTGCAAACACAAGAATAGGTTTTACTGTGAATTGCTCTGTTACTAAAAGTGAATGTTCCTACCCATCAAAAAGACTACTTTGTATTAATAGTGACAGAAGCTCAAACTTTTCTTGCCAGAGCTCTGATCATTTTTTTAAATCTCTGTAGTATATGTTTCCAGTCTGTATAGCACAAATATACACTGACTTCCATTGTTCTGTAAATAAAACTACCCTGAAATTAATCACAGTGGGACAATTTGTACTGAGATTGAGTCTCTTCATCAGGTGTCACCTGGGCTGATCTGACACCATGTGAAAACTAGCATTCAGGAATGAGAGGGCTTTCCCAGCCACCCCCAGTCGTGCCAGGCCACTTCATTGCATCGCTTTAGAATGAGGGAGATTTGGAAAAGGACTTGAGCAATGAGTTGGTTTTTTACCTTTACTGGAAAAAAGATAGCCAGACCTTGGTGAGAATGGCCCATGCATGGTGACCCAGACTGGCAGCTGTCCTATACCAAGCTGTTCAGTACCTGCCTCTTGCTCTAGCAGTTGATGGGCTTGGAAAGGGGAATCCTACTAGCTCACCTCTCCTTTGGGGCAGCTCTTCATACACTTGCCTCCTGACCATCAGAAAAACATGTGTATGTTTGTGTCACTGCCAAAGGCAGCCCAAATGCAAAGGACAGGCTGCCTTCAGCTCTGCACACCTTGAAAAATAAACTAGGGGCAGTAGGAGGGAGAAGGGGGAAGAGGGAAGATTAAAAAATACAAACATCAGTGACAGAATGAAATGGACCAGAGTTATATGATGCCTCACACTGGAACTGGGCATCGGGGAGGGAAGAAAACATTCCCCCTCAAGCATTAGGTGCCTTGGAGTCCATGAGCTAGGACACAGAACGAAGCCACATGGCCCAAGGCCTCATTTGAAAGGAGACCTTCTCGTGCCACCTCAGTAGGACTGAAAAAGAGGGATTGGAGGTGCTGTGTCTTTGTCCAGGGTGGTCTATTTAAAGCAGAGGACTGTGCTCTGTTAAAGGAAGCCATCAATAGCTGCACCAGTGTTCAATGCTTACCACTTTGTCTACCCTAACTTGAGATAAGTAATCATGTGTCTGATTTAGCTTAGAGAAGAGGAGGCTGAGGGGAGACCTTATCACTGCCTACAACTATCTGAAGGGAGGTTATAGAGAGATAGGTGATGGTCTCTTCAGCCAGGTGACAGGTGATAGGACAAGGGGGAATGGCATGAAGCTGTGCCAGGGCAGGGTCAGATTGGATGTTAGAAAAAAATTTTTTACTGAAGGAGTTGTCAGGGCCTGGAACAGGCTGCCCAGGGAGGTGGTTGAGTCACCTTCCCTGGATGTGTTCAAAAAAAGGGTAGATGGAGGTACTTAGGGACATGATTTAGCATAGGACAGGAAGGGTTGGACTCGATGATCTTAAAGGTCTTTTCCAACCTTGTGATTCTGTGATTCTGTGATCATGCTGGGTGATGCATTCAGGGCATTTCCTTTCCTGGTTTTCATATAATGCTGTCACACTCTCTTCCCTTCCTCCAAACCTTTGCACTGGCTCTGTAGGCCGCTGCCACGAGCCAGGCAGCTCTGCTGAGGTTTGCACACTGACAAAGTCGTAGTGCTTCTGCCCTGACTCTGCAAAGTTGCCCATTCTTCGTTGGGAGCTGTAGGTGGACATTGCCCAGGAAGGACGTGAAAATAATCCACCTGGCTCTTGTCATGAGCTAAGGAGATGCATTCACGTCCCTGTGTAATCATCAGGACTCAAACCTGAGGCCACCAGGTTACATGAGGATAGTTGGGCTTGTTGGGGCCATGACTGGGAAGCATTTCAAACACCAGAACTTGGCAGTTCTAGAGATCCCACGGGCCGTGCCAGCAGTGCCTGCTGGGCCAAAGGAAAGTGATCACCAGCCAAGGGCAAGGGCTGATATGGGCAAGGCAGTAATAACTAAAAGTGGATCTTAGAAGAGCATGGAGAGACACAGTCACAAGTATCTATGATGGCATTCACCTTTAGGTAGCAACTGCTGTCAGATCCTGCCTGGGTTTCCTCCACAGCACAGCAATCACCTCTCAGTATGGCAGTTTGCTCCCTATATTCCCTTAGAGGTGAAAAATCAAAGCTGGATAGGATATGTTAGAGATAAAAGAGCCTGTTCATGAGCTTAATAGAGCAACATCAGCACTTGGCACAGATGAAGAAACTCATCTCAGTGACACAAAGTTTTGTAGAAAATGGATTGATTTAAGTTAATTTTGGCTTAAAGTCTGGTGGTGGTGCATAGAATGGGAGAGATTGCACCTCCACCCCTGTAGAAAAAATTATGGGATTGTCTTATTCTTGCTCTCTTTATTGGTTCCTGATAGCAAGCAGTTCCATTTTGGTTGCTCTCAGATAGGCTTCCCTTTGCTCAGCTATTGCAGCCTGTGAGTGTCATGCCTATTTCTTTTCCTCTGCAGCAAGCAGTGTGTGTGTCGTGCAGCTCTCTGGTACTCCTCTGCAGTCCCTTGTTTTTTGTTCAGCAGCCTTAGTTATCACACTGAGCAGCTGCAGGTTCATTTCTGACACTGGAAGGGATTTCTGCATGTCCAAGACCTCATGCCAGAAAGCTGTAAGGCTTTTCCCTGCCGGCTCTATTGTCTCAGCGTTACATCCTTGACACAGCTACAATATCCCTGTTGACAGGGGCAGGGTTTTCTCAACTGGATAGGCTGGCACAAGCTTGAACCTTACACATTATGAGATCAAACATGGGCTTAGGCTATTGCAGAATGTACCTCTGTAAAACTGTAATGACAATTAGCTTGTATGTTGCTCTTATGTTTACACTGCAATAGCTTGTGCAGGTGAATTATCCCAAGGCAAATGCAGCCAAGACAATCCTGTTTTTATTCAATATTGCTTCCAGAAAAGGAGAGTGCACAAGCAGAGGCACAGCCTGGTGTCAAAGGCTTTGTCCTATGTCAGAGTGAGGTGATGGTCTTCCTAGGGACTGGAAGGAGAACCCTACCTGATGATTTTCTGGGATCTCAATTCTTGAACCCTTTAACCCCTCATAAAAAGTGACAAAAGAAGCCATTGGCACGAGCCAAACTGTTCCACATATTTATGCTCAGTTCCCTGTTCCTTTTCTCTTTGGCACTGAGTGAGACCAGGATGAATAATATTGACCACATTAAAAGCATACACATGTGCTAGACCCTTCTTTGGGACTCAAGAAAAATCCCATATAAAGACTCTCACTTCCTAAGTGTTTAATATTTCCCCTTTTGGACAGAAAGCATTTCTGAACCCACAGATTATCCATCTTTCCCTAGAAATTATCTTTATTCCTATTACTGCTGCATTAGGCATTTCAGTGCAATGGTACCTTCAGCAATGTGTTTGCTGAGCTTGTTTAATACATGGCTTGAGCTCTGTGACCTGATCTTTCCAAAAATCCTTTTTCAAGTATGTATAATGTTCCTAAGAGCAAGGGAACCATACCTCCTCTTCACTGGCTTTCTCATTCATTTTCTTTTTCCCATTTTGCCAAACCGCTTCAGTCTGGACTAAAGGCTGAATTTCTTTTTACATTTAAGGGTGGATGTGCCTGTTGTGATCAAATACAGTACAGAATCTGGGGAAAAAACTCAGCATAGCTCAGGATTGAGCTATGATGTCTTTTTCAGGTACATACCCTCCTTCCCTTTTCTCAATTTCAGTAATCCTTTCCTTTTTCCTCGAAGGAGAGGCTTGCACATCCATGGCTTCACGTTCCCAGTACCATTCAATATATTCATCAGCGACCTGGGTGAGGCAACAGAGTGCACTGTCAGCAAGTTTGCCAATGACACAAAGCTGGGAGGAGTGACTGACACACCAGGAGGCTGCACTGCCATCCATGAGATCTGGACAGGAGGAAAAGTTGGGCAGGAAGAAATTTAGTGAAATACAACAAGGGCAAGTGTGGAGTCCTGCACCTGGGGAAGAACAACCCCATGTACCAGTACAGGTTGGGGATGGACCTGTTGGAGAGCAGCAGAGAGGAAAGGGACCTGGGGTCCTGGTGGACAGTAGGATGACCATGAGCCAGAACCCTGCCCTTGTGGCCAAGAAGGCCAATGGCATCCTGGGGTGTATTAGAAGGGGTGTGGTTAGTAGGTCAAGAGAGGTCCTTCTCACCCTCTATTCTGCCCTGGTGAGACTGCACCCGGAATATTTTGTGCAGTTCTGGGCCCCTCAGTTCAAGAAGGACTGGGAACTACTTGAAAGAGTCCAGCACAGGGTCACCAAGGTGACTAAGGGAGTGGAACATCTTCCCTATAAGGAAAGGATGAGGGAGCTGGGTCTCTTTAGCCTGGAGAAGAGGACACTGAGGGTGACCTCATCAATGTCTATAAATATAGTAAAGGGTGAGAGTCAGGAGGATGGAGCCAGGCTCTTCTCAGTGATGGCCAGCAATAGGACAAGGGGCAGTGGGTGCAAGATGGAGCATAGGAGGTTCCATGTAAATGTAAGGAGAAACTTTTTCACTGTGAGGGGGCAGAGCACTGGAACAGGCTGCCCAGGGAGGTTGTGGAGTCTCCTTCTCTGGAGACATTCAAAACCCACCTGGAGGATTCCTGTGTGACCTAATCTAGGTGATCATGCTCTGGAAGGGGGAGTGGACTAGAAGATCTCCAGAGGTCCCTTCCAACCCCTAACGTTCTGTGATTCTGTGATTCTGTGTATGAGTGAGCAGAAGCAGAACCAGATGAGAAGCCTAGATCTCAGCAACTAGGGCAAGGAAGATCACACCTCTGCAAGGTGCTAGGTAGGAAAAATATGGTTTTTTAGCACAGAATCATGAACTCAGGGCCATGAAACAGAATTAAGAATGTCAGACCTGAATATACTGATTGAATGCACCAGATCATGACTAATGGCTGAAGATGAGTAGACCTATATCTTGAATGAGAAACCTTCCCTCAAGATCTTTTGGACCCAGGGAAGTAGCAAAGACATTGCAGCCAAACTTGGCAAACACCACACCACACATACAAATCTGTTGAATCAATACTGAACAGCTGTGGGAAAAAGAAGAGGGGAGTCCTTGACTGCATAACTTCAGCTGGGAAAAACAGATCTAATCTGGATTTATCTAATGATATGCATTCATTTTTGTCATAGCAAAATATCTTTGTTTTGCATTTGAGTTGCTTTCATCACCAGTAGGAATTAACTTGGTATTTCTCATGGCTTTTGCCTACACACTCGACTTTTCAATTACTGTTAAACTCTTTGAAATTTGGTTTAAAAATAGCTAGTGGAATTAAACAAAACTTTGGATTAGAACTCCAATGAGAGAAAAAAATGGCCAGTCCATTTGGTAAGTAGTTGAATACTTTTGTTTACTAGCTCTGCTGCTCCCTTTAATTAGCTTTCATTCCAAAGCATTACATGCAATTCCATATGAATGGCAATAATCCATATTAAGAGGTCTCAGGCTTCTCCTTTCACTCACATAAAATTTCACATGTTCAAATAGTTCATCTGCAGTTCCCAAGCAGATTATTTTGGATATACCTACTCTTCAGGTGGCTTCTTGTCCATTTGCAAAGCTCAGCCGAGTCCAGTTGTCACTTCTTTACCCCTGGAAGACACCCTCCTCAGGAACCCATAATAATTCAGGGACAAATTGATAACAAATCTTAGACCATTTAACATGTTTCATTCCCAAAGCATGTAGAAGATGGGGTTGTCACAACTGAGCACAGTACTCAGACACATGGGTAGTGCTACCTCAACTGGAATAAGTCAGCTGGGCTACAAACAGAGGCAAAAGTGTGTCTGTGCAGAGGTGTCTGTACAATCCCTTACCCTCTACTGAAAAGCAGCAGGACTATGGCATGTATGTAGCAGCAGTGTGCCTTTAGTGTCATCAGACACGTCTTTAGCAATGAAGTTCAGGTACAGAGGGAGATTCAGTGCCAAGTGATAGCAGCTACAATGCTTTGGTTCACATCTGCCACCTTCATAAATGTCCTGAGGAACCTTTAGGGAGCATAAATCACAGGAACTTTACTTTGTGTCTCTTCAGAACACTTGGATGACCTGAACTGCAGCGTAGCTCTTCATCAGGTGGAAGTATGATAACACAATACTGCTGCAGACAGAAAATTTCAGCTTATTCACTCACGAGGGCCTGTGCTTGCTGCTGTTGTAAATACATATGCAGCAAAATTTAACAGCACACTTAAAAAAACCCTTTCACCTTCTCTGCTGTAGGGTCTCCTCAACTTCTATATGGTTTTCTTCCACTTCCATATAGCCTTTTCTGCTTATTTAGCACTGGATATGTGGGTACTTGATTTCCTTTCTTGAGAACTGTGGCAATAATTTTGGAATCTACAATACAAGTTTTCAGGGCACCAGAGGAAATTCACACATGGTGCAGGCTCTCCAGTATCCAGGCAAGGAGGAGAAAAGACACAGAGCCACTGGATTCCTGATGGTCTCTTCTCTCTGTTGGCAGCTGGAACACAAGCTGCGCTTCAGTCTTCGCTTCCAGGCTGCTCCTTTCCTGTCAAGATCCCTGGAGAGACAGTGGGGATTCAGGCCACAAACATCTTAACACTTCCAGCGTCAAAACCAGAAGGAAACACTGTGGTTTAAAAAAAAAAAAGAAATCTGATTTTATGAGTGCATCTTAATACATCAGAACAAGAGAACACAGGCATATTTTTGTTTGTTTGGAATTATTCTCATTTTAAATCCCGTTTCCTGTTTTAGTAGCTCATAAAAAAATCAAGGTCATATATTCTGTGGTAAAATCTGACACAGCTCCACTTATTGCAAGGAGGCAACTCTGTTTATGCTGCTTGAGGCTCTGGCCCTTTTAAACGAGCTTCATGTGTCAGCGGCTCTGTGAGCTTACTTTGATGCAAAGAGAAGAAATGCCTATTTGGGATTCATCATTTAACTCCACATGGTGATGCAGCTCATATCGCTTTCATGGACCCTAATGCCAGTTTATTAAAAAATTATGTCTCTGCCTTCATTTTATCCCTCCTCTGCTCATTGCCACGCAATGTATCATTGTGTATTGGTTACAATCAAAAGTACCTGAGTGATGATTTCTCCTCCTTTATTATTCCTGTATTTCACACCCTGTGAGACTTGATCTGAAACATGTTTATTAAAAGTGACAGCTGGGAACGTAAGAACCCAAGCGCAGTGAAGACGTTATCTACCTTGCTGGGTTGCGCTCCTGGAAGTGTTCTGCTTCAGGCAAGGCTGCCCCTTGCAAGATTTTGTCATCAGAAAAAGTGTCCCTGGAAATACTGAGAACAGAATTGGTAGGAAAATACAAAAATTATTTTTAAAAAGGGGCACTTTTAAAGTAATTTTCAGTCAGTCTACAGGTTTTGAAAGGGAATCATTTTGTGTGTTCGACACCGTTGGCAAATCTGCCTAGTATTCCCTTTTTCATCTCCTTTTTGTCTCTCCATATATCCTTTCCCAATCTTAGCATGCTGCTAAGTGAAAGAAAGGAAGGAGGGGAGAAAAACTTAAAAGGTGTGGAAAGCAGGTTTTTAAAGGAAGGGATAATGACAAAGAACTGCACATTTTCTCCTCTCCTGCCACAGTAAAAGCAGAAAATTGAGTAGCAGAAGAAGAGATAAAACATGCTTCTCTTTAGCCAATAATTTGCACATTAATTGTAATTAATTAACAGCATTAGTTCCTCCCACTACCACCCCCACTGCCTTGGGGGCATAATTTCATTCTGTCCTCCACAGAGGAACCATGAGAGGGAAGGAGCAGAGTGAGGAGGCTGCGGTGCATACCGACAGCCCTAGGGCACAGGTCTTGGGTTAAGTAGATGAGTGTGGGAGAAACAAGCTCCCCCTGGCAAATCTCAGCACTAGTCAAGGGCTTCTTCTCCTTTCACAGTGGTGGGGAAGGTAGATGAGAGGTTGGTGGCACATCCAGTTGAGGGGGATGTGAATCCACGCTGTGGCACTGTGTGGTCCTTTACCTGCAGTCCTGTTTTCCCACTGGTGACAGTACCAGCAGTTTTGTGGTGAGAAGGATTTCTGGCCAAAAATGAGCTTTGTTAGGTACAAAATGATTTACAGGAGAGGGGTCTACCACATCCAGGGCCAACCAGGAGTTACAGCAGATGAAGGGCATCATCAAGGTGTTCCCAGGATGTACCAAGGACATGGGTTGTCATGCTGCATTAGGAAGGCAGCTGCGGTGAGGGACACAGTGATTCATGCTCTAAATGCAAATGCTTCATTCATGTTTTGAGCAGTGCTATACTCTCTGAGTAGTCCTGGTAACAGAGGTAGGTCTAGAACTGAAACAGAGGAAACAGTCCTCCTCCACAAGGAAAGTGGTCCTCACCCAATGGAGAACTGTGCTACCACTGGAGTATGTGTCCACTGGGCATCATAAGCATTGTCTAGCTGTTCCTATACTCCATGTCCAGCCACACCTCAGAGGGAAAGGGAAGGTACCCAAGAGCTAGTTATTCTGGAATTACACGTCAGTACATACAGAATGCTTTCAGTTTTATCTCCTCTCTGTGACAGCTCCTACTCCATTGCTAAGCAGTACCAATCCTTTCTAAAACACGCAAACACAGCCATGCACAGATCTATGGATAGTAGGGTAGACAGAAGCATGAATTCTCTGCAGCAGAAGTATAAAAGAGAAGTGATGTCCTCCCCCTGTGCCCAGAAGTGAGCAGGGCTCTGCTTAGAGGAAGATAGGAAGGTCTGAACAGGTTTTATGTTTATACTGCACTTGAGAGGATTAGTAATAGACCTTAACAACCCTGACCAGCCTCACCTGGGACATCCACCCACACCCATGGGCTCTATTTATGCTCAGCCCTGAGGTATTTACTCTTATCTGAAGTATGTTAAAAAAGTGCTAGTCCATGGCTACAACCACCCCTGGTCTGGACCTTGATCCACGGAATGACTTCCTAGCTTGACTTGAGTCCCGCCTCATCTCTGTGGACCTGCAGCTGGCGATACTCCTGGAAGAGATGGGCTAGCAGAATAAGGAGTAGTGCAGAAGAAACAGCTCACACCAGGACTTGGTATCTTGAATCAGGTCTCAATATCAAATATTGCTTTATAGTCCCAGGCTGTAGCGCAGTTCCCACAGGTGTTCAGAGGTGACTGTTCTGGGACACTTACTACTGGACTTGAGGGTTTATATGGTATATATCAGCCTTTTCGGTCTCCTGAGGGCTAGGACTGGCTCTTAAATAAAAGATTAAATAATTTGAAGTAGAATGTTTAGCTTAACTTCTCCAGATCGCTGGGTGAGACTTGAGCCAGTGTTGCATCAGTGATGCCTTAAAGCTTGATCTGTAGCTGTTGCTTCTAATGAAGTGCTGGTCAGAAGCTTGTATAAGTGTGCTAAGAGAACAGCTTAGAAAACTTACTTCCCCTGAAGGAAAGACAATTGTAGAGTATTTCAGTGGTGCCTGTGGCAAGGTTTCAAACAATTTATCTAGAAAAGGTTGGCCAGCGGTGTTAAGGGTGGTTAGGTGCCATGCTCCTTGAGGCCAATGAAGCAAATGCAAGCTGGGTGTACAGTTCCTATGTATGTTCTCTCAACTCTAGCTGATAGCCCTGTTGTCTAACCAGTCTGCATTCCCTTTCTACCATTGATTTGTACCTTCATACAGGGAAAGGCTTTGGAGAACCAGGCTGTGTGATACTCCTGATGTTTCATGCAGCATTGGTATGTCATGGTGAGGCTTGACTTTGAGCTCCAACAGTTGTGGCAATTGTTAACTCCTGGCTAGATGAAACTTCAGAGCATCCTACATTTCCTATCATGTTAGAGAAGAGAAGGGATGAACACTTGAGTGATGTATTTGTCAGATGTTTTCACTCTTACAGCTTCATCTCACTCCCTTCCCACACCTATTTCTGCTCCAGCCAGCTCTGCTGAGTATTGCTGACTAACTCTGATATGGGTGACTCAGAAGAACTCATTCTGGTTCAATATTTCACTACGTAATTATAGGGTACAAAAGTTGTTATTAATGTTGGTGCAATGCAAAGATATTATCTTCATTCCCCATATGTTCTGTCAGAACAAATGTTACTACTACAAATGACACTTCTGTACGAAGTTGTATGAATGTAGCTGTTTTCTCCTGCCACTGCTGTTCATTTTTACCTTCCAAATAACTGTTTGCACTTCAGAAGATGAAGTGAATCCATCTGTGTTTTGCAAGTAACGGGACTATGTGTCTGGTACAGGTCAGCTGTAGACATTATGTGGAACCATGGGAGTTGAGAAAAGCAGTTAAAACAGCAGCCACTGCACTGTCTTAATGATGACAGATATCAGGCTTCATGTTTAGCCAAATGCTTGTTCCAGACATTTTTGGAAGGAAGTGCCAAAGACTGTCAGAGACAGCCTCAGAAAGGCCGAACGCTCTGTCCAGCTGGATGCTGAGAATCATTACTTGCTGTAAATATGAGTAAAGGGAGTGTGTTAAAGGAGGCAAGTGTCATGCTGTGCTGAAAGGAGGAAAAGGATGAGGCAGAACTGCTCCTTTGACAATCCTGCTGGGTTGCAGGACTCTAGATTTGGCACCAGTAAAGTCCAGATCTTCTTCTCCTCTAGATAGACATCTAATTTCACTTAGCACGGCTATCACAGAATTTTTTTTTGCCTCCTGAACTTCTCCATTCCTTGCTTTCTCCACCGAGTTGTGCATCTTGCTCATCACAGTCCATTCATGATCCAAGTGTGGCATTTCATGTGGCTTTTGCCTTAGGTGGCTCGTGGAGCCTGTGGTCAAACTTCCAGTTCTAACATCTTTGGTCTTTGCCTGGGAACAGAGGTGGAATGATTTATATTTATCTCACTCTTCCTTTATGCAGTACAAGTGATATTCACAGCTTCAACACAGGACTGTGTCTCACCACCCAACTCTAAAACTTTTATCCACATCCTGGTCATCTTCACAGACCATCCAGAAACTGGAGAGTATGAGAGGCAAAAATAAGAATTCGGATTCTCTCAGGTACCTACCACTAGTTAAAGTGCAATGCATCAGGTTTACCCTTGCAGCATTTTGTATACAGTCTACAGACTTTTCATACTGTCATGCTGGTTCTAGCAGTCCTGATATTCACAGCCAGCTCCTTTTCATAGATGCACAGACTGGTTTAGGTCAGAAAGGTTTGAGGTTTGGAAGTGACCTCAAAGATCACTTCATTCCACCCCCTCTGCCATGGGCAGGGACACCCTCCACTAGACCAGGCTGCCCAAAGCCCCATCCAGCCTGGCCTTGAACACTGCCAGGGGTGGGACAGCCACAGCTTCTCTGGGAAACCTGTGCCAGGGCCTCACCAGCTTCACAAGGAAGAATTTCCTCCTCGTATCTAATCTAAACCATCTTTCAGTTTAAACTCATTACCCCTTGCCCTGTCACTACAATCCCTGATATACAGCCCCTCCCCAGCTTTCCTGTAGGCCTCTTCAGAGCCTTCTCTTCTCCAGGCTGAACAAGCCTGACTCCCTCAGCCTGTCTTCACAGGAGAGGTGCCCCATCCTTCTGATCATCTGGTCCTTCATGGGTACAGACACAAGAAAGATCTGTCAGTGATAATCTGATAAAGTCGATGCAATCACAGCTATACTGATACACTTGTCCATACCTTACTATGTCCTGTGAATACTTTCCTTATGATATAGTATCATATTCTGTAGGATGCAGGCAGATCACCCATTCAAAAATCCTCTGAATTTCAGCCAAGGCAGTAGAACTGAATTACTCATGAATGCCTGTCACCAGTTTTGCTTTTTGCTCACTTTTTTTTTAAGAAAAGTGGGGAAAAGTCTTTTTGCCTTCTTTATCATTCTATCTTTGGGCAGCTGAGTATCTTCCAGAGCAAATCAACAATGATCAATGCAAAGTGACTTAATGCAAGTCACAGACTAGTTAATCATGTGGAATTTAACAGGTACCTATGGGTATCAATTGTTAGGTATCTCTCTGATTGTATAGGAATTTCCAGGCTGTCCTGATATGGAAATAATGAACTGTTAGAAACATCAGTCTGAAAACAGAACATTTTTATAGAAAGCATTTTTAATAAAAGAAAAATATTTGACTGCATATACTGCATCCAAGTCACATAAAAAAGATGCAACAATTCAACTTCAATGTATCTCTTCTGAAATGTACCAGACAGAGCAATTCTATATTTCAGTTTATAGATGAATGATAAAGGGGTTCATCGTCAATAATATGGATTTGATATAACCCTTATTTTTGTGACCAAAAAAAAGGGTACTTAATTTTTTTAATTATAACTGTTGGTTTATATTTGTATATTTGCTAGGTGTGCTGTAGCTCAGAGTGCTAAACTGCTGCATATGGGGTTTGGTCATGGACCACAGTCCCCTTCAGGGTATGTATTCCATAAGTTTTCAGCATAACGGTGTCCCTATTCACCACAGCCCCTGACAATTCAAGGCCTCCAGTGCCTACAACTTTACTATCCTTGGCCTACTGCACAATTGTTACTACTCCTCACCAATTAAATATCATTGTGCAATGAAATAGGGAAGTTTTTCATCTTTTTCTGAACTACAACTTCATAGAGTGTGCTGTGGCTCCTCCCTTGAAAAACTTATGCTGACATTTTACATGGCAGATCCGTGCCTGTCTCTGAGTTACACTGTGACAATTTACCTGCAATTACTTCTTTTTATTTCTTCATGATTACAATAGTTATTCCAGTCTAGTTTGCTCACTGTTTTAATTTCATGCTCATCATGTAGGTACTGTTGAAAGCTAATAGCATGATCAGTGCTCTGCTGTAAACAGGACAAGACATATTAGACATCTTAAGGAGTTTATAATTGAAAACAGATTGACGACCATAGTTAATGCATTGCATTCCAAAGGAATCCTTCCTGGGTTTGTTTTCTCTGCTGGTTTCCAAGTGTTTGACAAACTGATTTCAGTTCAGAGCGGTGGCTCTGTGATTCATAACCACTCATCAAATAACTTCTGCAGCTTATGGTGCCAGCCTCCTGTTTATTGCCTGTATTTTTACCTGGCATCTAAGTTGCTACTTTCACAGGGGTGAAAGATGTGGTACCTGGGCCATGGAATTCCCATTCCCTCCTTGGATATCCAGGGGCATGGCTTCACATCATAACCCCTCTGATTACGATGTGCCGATAAGGGCAGCGCTGTCCTCATCAGCTTCTCCGCATTGAATGTGGTGGCCTGCAGCCTCCCTGGCAGGAGAGCACCTCACTGATCTCAAAGGCAAGTGGTTCCTTTTCATTTTTCTGCAAACTGATGTAACTCTGCAAAGTCTGTATCTGATGTGATGAAAACAGCAGGAGGGTACAGCCAAGGGAGGTGAGACCAGCACCTGCAGGTAGAGGAGGTCAGGAATAATAATAAGCGATACCACTAAGGATATTATCAACAGTATTTGTGGCTTTAAAGGCAGTTGCTCTGAGTTGCTCTTAAATCCTTGAATAAGAGACTAAGACATGGAAAAAGAGTTAATAACAAGTGACTAATGTAATTTGTTATTTACCTGTAATAGTGATTTCCAGAATGCAATCTGAAGTCCAAGCTACAAGTAGGCCAAAAAGGAAGGGCAGTGTAAAGCATGTGGACATCTTCTCAGAGAGCTCATTCTATGAAATATATATTTTATATACAATTACCAAAAGGGAACAGCTGACTTACTTCATTTTGTAGAAACCAAACCTTTCCTTTGCAATTCTTTAAAGTTTTGTATCAGCAAGTATTTCCATTGCTGCTGTAATCCAGACTCAGATCTAGATTTTATTTATCTCAGACTCGCCTCTCTTACAGATAGGTAGGTATACCCTCGGGTCATCTAAGCATTCCTGAGGGATGAGCGCTGCAACCTAGCAAGCAGGTCAAAGTCAGTGTTCCCATTCATGATCATATTATTCTTTGCCTTTCTCAGTTTCCTGTTTTGTTTTGGGGGGTTGGGGTTATTTTTGCCTAATCTAATGACAAACAGCTCAGATGAAGAATACATTGACTTGAGTTTGGAGGAGCCCTGCAGGAAGTGATGTAGGTCTCCTAAAAATATATCGTGTTCCTTCCAACTGCAAATCTTTCTAAAAGAGGCTTGTTGGAAAGAGCTGTCTCAGAGAGGATTCCTGCAAATGTCAGGAAAGGCAAGAAGCTGGCACATGTAAAGAACTAGTAAGTGTGGCAAAGATTTAGGAATGTCACTTGCCATATGTGCATGCTGAGTAAAGAAATGCAGTGAAGTGTTTCTGCCTTGTTAGCTACAGGGTTTTTTGGGGACAAATACCTTTATTGGCTTCTCTTCTAGTGCATTTGTGTTTTCAACCATGTATGGTTTCTTTTTTTTTTTTTTTTTTTAGAAAATGGTTTATGAAGCCTACTGCCCCTGCTGATTACTTGTCCCCTTCCTTAGCAGAAACAAGTGCAGGTAATTATGGAGCAAACAATTTAATTTTTCTTGCTGGAATATCATTAAAATTTCCACTCTGGCTGCAGATGGCTTCAGACATTGTGGTAAAGGAAAATAGCCTCAGTTTTTGCACTAAGAGAATCGATCAAAAGGCCTCACTTTGTTTAAAGTTCACAGCTACTATTTAGAAAACCTACAGCTGTTTCTCCTATGTAATTTCTTTCCATTTGTGAAAAGCACTAGCAGAAGGAAAAAAACCCTAGCAAACCTATCCTGTATATTCAATGCAAATCTCTGAGGCCAAAAAGATATAAAGATTAGACATGTGTTATGAATCCCAGCCAGGAATCTGTCTTCATCCTGTGCCCAAAATTCTTTGAAGAGCTAAAGATGTTGCCTCTTGGTAACGTCGGGCTCTCGTTTGCCCTAAGACTATTTCTGAATGAGCCTGATCCTCCCTGTACTCTTCAAGTAGGCAAGGCTCCAGGTCTGCCCTGGTCACCCCTTTCCCTTCCAGTTCTTCCCACTCATTTTTTCTTACATGCTTTCTGTCTTTTCTTCCCCCTGCCCCCCCTCCCCAAGCCTTCCCCCCCAATTATTGTTCTATTTTTGTATGTGTGTGCTGCCTATGTAGCTTTCTTCCTCTGTAAGCCTAATTAAATCTAATTAGATTGCCTGGGTAGCCTTCTACAGAGCTTTGCCTGCAAGATCCCATTTGGTTTAACTCAAATCTTAACTAAATGTGCCCATGTCTTTTTGAAAGCACGTTGAAGGAGACAGAGCCCAGGCTATATAAAGCCAGCATGGTTCTAGCATGTTCAGTTTAATAGCAGATAACAAGAAAGAAAATGGAATGCCAGAGATGCTCTCTATTGTCCTCTCCTTTCCTTGGAGCTGTAAATGAAAGCAAGTATTTTGCAATGTTAGTATTTTTGGGTTTGTTTGGTTTTTTTAATTTGTAGGTTCCTGAAGGGAGTGGGTATGATGAGGTCAAATTAAAAAGCCCCTTACATTTTAAGAGGTGAGCGCTAAAGAGTTGCAAGTGCTGAATTAAGATGAGAACTCAGGTAATGCTACAGGACATGGGGCAAGCTTCAGGAGAGCTGCACCCCTCAGGGCATAATTTTACTCCCCAAAAGAGGAAATGCTCATGTTTATCAAGTGAGCAGGGTACACCATCCTTTTGAGGCCTGGATAGAAGCCCTGTTGGACTTAGGAGCTGATCAGTACCTCTAGTAGTTACATTAATATTTGAACCAAGTTTTTATTTTTCATGCTAAGGTAGTTTAAAGCAGTATGATGTTCTTGCTTATATGTTTTACCAGGACAAGGTGCAGATTTTGCAATAGGCATTATGATAACATTAATCCGAATGATCAAGGTGACAGGAGCAAGAGGTGGTGTTCTCTCTGCCCCTAGAAAGAAAAGTTCTTAAGTGCTTGCACTCCCTTTTTCTCTCAAATTACCTGAATTAATGATCAGAAGTTTGTGTTAATGAATGATAAATTGAATGAAGTAAAAATTTGCCGAGTTGAGACTTCAGCCTGTGACCTTGCCGAAGGACCAGGAATACTCAGGTGACATGAAAGACCAATGAAAGGGTCACGAGAAAAGCTTTGGGTAAGAGACCCTGGCTATCCACGGGACCTGGGTCCAGACTAAAGAACACATGAGCAAGTAAGTTGAGGCAGGGATGTTTACTGGGCTTATTCCTTTGCCTAGACCATGTGTGTGATTCGCGTGACGCTTCTGTGCATGTGCCCACGTGACTGCATGCATGTGCTGACACCTATAACACATCCAAAAAGCTAACTGTAAGCCAGATTGGGTCCTAGTCATGCCTTTGAGGTTGGAATGCGTTTAAGTCCCTACAGAGCAGGACCTGGGAGGTGATAGCGATGTGGTAGTTCCCTACTTGGTCACCATAGCATGATACCTAAAGATAAAAATGGTGTCTTTGGCTCTGAACATTTTAAACTTCCAGTCAATGCATCTTATAGTACTATTTGCTTCCAGTTTAATGAGCCATTTAGTATCACAAGCCTTTTCGGTATGGAGCTTGTTAAGAGATTGTTATCCGGTCTCCTCGAGTGTTTATCTTGCATGATGGAAGGCAGGCAAGCTTTCCAGTCCTCAAGTCATCCATCTTATCCTTATGCTTCCTTTTTGGACTTTTTTGAAATATGGACACCAGCAGATGATCTGCTGCCTTGTAATTGGGAAAGGAAAAAGTCATGATCTTCGAACCTTTTCATTTTTGCCACTGAATTTGTCTTTTCCTTTCACACAGGAGTCTGGGTATTTGGGTAATGCAAGACTTAGGCTAGAAATATCCATGGCTCTTGGATTTGCTCGTGTCTCTGTGATACGATGCAGATATGCTTTTCTAAGAATATTCTTTAAAGTGGGCAGGTTCTTTCTCTGAGAGCTGGGAGCTGTCTGTGTCTACTTGATGTCTTAAAAGATCCTGGTCCTTCACAGAACTTTAGTTGCATTTTTGGGGGAGACAGGCTAATCAAATCAGCTCCTTTTGGCATCAAACCTTTGTGCTTTGAATCATCCCTGCCCCCCACCAGGAAAAGTAGCCCCTGCTATTCACTACCTACATAGAGGCAGTATAAGCATTACACAGAATTCGAAAGGAGCTTAAGTGAAATGCCTGAAGAAGCTGGTGTAATTTTTGTTCCCCTCCTGGATGTGCAGTGTGTGTGAAGATGTACTCCTGTGTCCACGCAGAGTCTCACTGGAGTCAGTGGTTCTGTATTTACAGACTGAAGCATCAGGTCCTCAGCTTTGCTTGTGAGATGGTAGGGACTCTTTGCTGTAGCCTAGGCTGAAGCAAGGCTGGTATTTTTGGTATGTGCGTAACGATGCAGCTAGACTTAATTTTTCTCAATTCCACATTTACACGGTTCTCTCTCGGGATGACCTGCAACAGAAACAGACTGAAGTGACTGCAAAGCAGGGATATTTTACACAAATAATGTCAAATAATACTTTTCTATCATATAGCTTTCACACAGTATGTGGTGTGCATTTGGGGAGGTGTGGACGGGAGAGGTTTTGTGACTTCAGGCCTCTCCTATTTACATTCGGTTGCTGGGGGTAAGAAGAAAGGAATTGAGAAGGCAGAATTAAAATTGGCTTTTCCTGGAGCTCTTCCGAGCTGGAATTGCGTATCAGCCATCTGATACCTGAAGCACTGAATCGCTGTGATCTTCCTTGTTGAAAGAGGAGCTTCATCAAAAATATCTCCCATGAGTGTCACAGAAGTCGCATTTACTATTCTGGTATATTGTCATGAATGTGTCTTGGATGCAAAAAAAAAAATATATTTGATCTCTCTGATTTCTCTGCAAATTCACTGTAGTGGGAGTAGGATCAGGCTTTTGTTAGATATTTTGTTCTGCACTCTGTCTATCTGTCTGCACCTCCCTCTCGTGCTCCCTTTAATCTTTCTGAGCAATTTTCTCTCTTCCTGCAGGGGTGACTGAAACGATCCTTTGAAGCAGCCAGCTTTGACATTTGGAAGGAGAGGGGGAAAAAAATCAAAAATGAAAGAATGCTCTAATTAAGCAAAACATCAGTTAAGGCTCAAGCAAAAAATATAAGTTTCTGATCAGTTCTTTCATGCCTGTTTGAACACTGCACTGCCTTAGCGGAGGGGGTTATTAGAGGTTGCTTACAGAAAGTCCAGATTACTGAGCAGAGACACCCATGAACAATATACACAATTTTACATGGGGAAATGAAATATTCACCACGCCTCACGTAACACATGCTGTGACCCACTGCCAAAGCAGTTCCAGAAAGGAAAAAACTTGATTATACTGTGGCTATAAAGCACCATTCCAGAAGTGAAAAGGGGGCTTCAAAACGGTGTGCGTACTCACTCTTGGTTTTGTTGGGAGCTGAGCCCTCTGGGTCACTTGTGTACTTAATGGTACCTGTGTGATCTATCAAACATATGGCAAGATCAGTTAAGAGAAGCAATCTCTTCATGACCATCATCTTCTGTTTTCCCATGATGCTGACCTCATCTTAGGTGTTTGGTAGGCTGAGGAAGTTCTGAATCACCTTGTAACCCCATATCTCATGGCCACCTGAGCAAAAAGCTGAATTTGGATGTTGAGAGTAAGTGCTGGTGTTTCTGCACACAGAAAGCCCACAGCTCACTGTTTCAGCTGTACTGCCACTGTTAAGACAGCCATTATTTGTGCTGTGAAAAATGACATGTGTGATATAACAAAGATACATTCGGAGTTTAAGCTCAGAGAAGCTCTTGGCGAGGCAGGGCCGGGGAGGATGTCACAGGCCAGCGGGTTCAGCCCTCAGAGGCCTCAGCCAGCCAGTTCACAGAATCCATTTCATAACAGTAGTGAGATACAGCTTAAAAATGAATAATTGTGGCGTGCCCACACACCGCCTTTTGAAAGCTGCTTAAGAGGAATGATATAAATCGTTCTCATTGTTTTACTCACTTTTCTTTTTTGCTGAGTGAGGAATAATTTTCTGCAGGGAGGTTGTGCGCTGCTGAGGTTTGGGGTTTGCTTTTTTTTTTCCCCCTTCTCCAAAGCTTTCTCAATTAATTTAGCATTGTTGGGTACAAGTGCTGAAGGAGAAAGATGGGTGGGACTCACAAAGTCCCTGGTTTAGGCCTCCCTGAGTTTCACGTGTGCCAAATATCCTGGCATGGATAGTTTCCATTTAGTCACAGGGGTTTTGCTTGGGATCTGCAGACAGTTACTTGCATCCTTAAAAGTGCTACCATGTGCCCTCCCGTTGGAAAGCTGCACAGGGGACGGAAGTGGCAGAGAGGCAGAAGGACACAGCACCTTGGCAGGACTGGGAGTTGGTTGCCTCTTTTAAAATAATGCTCTAGTGCAGGAGAAATACATTTTGGGAACTGATTCCACATGCAGGTGGTACTGTAGTGGCAAGACTACCCTGCAAAAATCCACAGCCTTTATTTTGCAGTGGCCATTTGTCACTAAACACTGGCCTGGGGGCTGGGCACCTCTAGTTTGCCTGCTTTGGCTGATTCTCTCCGGATTTTGCTGTCTTTGCAAGACGTACAACATGGGTATAATGTTCTCTCCCCATGGACTGCCAAAGGAGCCTACTTGGTTAGCTTAGAAGGACATCTGAGCATGAAGGAGGTGGTCCATGAACACATCCTGACATATTCTTGTGTCTTGTTGCTCTTTCAAGGCCACCTTGCAGAAGTCTCACTGCTAAGGCTCAGCAACAACAAAATCACAGAAGGGTCAGGGTTGGAAGTGACCTCTGGAGATCATCTAGACCAACCCCCTGCCAGAGCAGAATCACCTACAGCAGGCTGCACCAGGCAGCATCCAGGTGGGTTTTGAATGTCTCCAGAGATGGAGACTCCACAACCTCTCTGGTCAGCCTGTCCCAGTGCTCTGTCACCCTCACAGTAAAGAAGTTCCTACTCATGTTTAGGTGGAACGTCCTATTTTGAAGTCTATGCCCATTGCCTCTTGTCCTGTCAACAGCCTCTTTCCTCAGGCAACAAGAGCTGTTTATGAACAGGATATATTGATGGAGGGGTGCTTTTCTGGGGACAACAGACCAGAAAATTCCTGACCACTCTAGTCAGTCTTTCATCATCAGACAACACTGTACATGGAAGAGTTTCTACCTACTTTGCACTTATCATGGTGGTGCTCCAGAGGTCTTCATAGTGTACTTAGGAGTTGGGAAAGATGTGGCTGTCTGTGTGGGAATTGTTTCTGCACTCACAAGTACAGCATTAGGTTAAAAGAAGAAAGTGCTTTTTGGAGAGAATGGGCTCTGAAGTACTAAAATCTTGAACTGTTGGCAGAACAAGGAAGTGCCTATTCTTTACTCCTTCAGTCACCAGGCTTTTATTGGCAAGTATTTTGGCATGCATAGCACACACTGTGATTGACCATACATTTATGCAACCTGAAGAAAATGAGGATTCAGTTTTGCAGCCTTCTCTGCCCAAAGTATTAGATTTTACGTTTTTGTCAGAGTAAGTCTTGGGTTCCTTTACTCTTAAATGCATGTATTTTAGTTCTGTATCACTCTCCCAGAACACTTACTGGCAGCAGATATGGCGATACCGTTTTAAAGTTGACTCCTTTGATAGCTTCAAGCAGATCTGACAAGGAGTCTGTTCCCAACAGATATTTCTTGGGGCTTCTTGGCTAAAGCATCTTCCCAATCTTTTGACAAATTCAGTGTCTCAACACTGTGAATCTTACACCCACCACCCCCAAAATACTGTCAGAGCAAGTGGCTTTCTTTAGAAATGTCCTCTTTCCAAGTTTTGCATGCTGAAAGTTCCTCTTCAGATTTACTAAAGTCTAGCTTGTGGGAGGATCTGATGACGTCTTCTCTTTTTATCTTCATCTGCAGCATATCAGTTGTTCCTGCCCTGCAGACCTGATGGCTGGTTCCTTACCCCACATACCCCTCTAACCTGCCTGTGTGTACTAAGGAGGCTGGAAAGCGAGTTCCTCCGTGCTGGTCCTGTGAGCAGGACCTCCCGTCGGGGCGCCGGTGTCACCACCACAAACTTGGGAGGCTGAGAAGTCAAGCAGTGTCATACTTCCAAGAAAAACAAATATTAATTGCTGTCTGCTAGCTAACAGTGATGGCAACCTGTGAGGCAGTTCCCACTCTGCAGGTTACCTCCCTGTAAGAATCAGAGAAGCTGGGTGAAGAACCCTCTAGAAGGAGAAGGGACGCTCCTTCCCTTAGGCAGCAACTGAAGCTGCCGAAGGAAGAGAGACGTCAGGAGTACGAGGTGGGCCAGAGGAAGGAGCAGCAAGGCTTTCACAAGGTGGCAATTTACAGCACAACGATTAAGGGAGAGAGGGCTGAGAGAAGAAGTGAGCATGCTTTGAGCTCCATGCTGATGAAAGAACTTCTTAGAAGAACTGAGGAGACTCTGCAAATAGTTGCAACCCACTAAAAAAGCTCCAAAATACAGCTTAAGAGGAATGGCCTGGCTTTCTAAAATACAGTGGGCAGGGGGAGATTTGTTTATAAGCCTACTATTCCTTTGTCTAACCTACTGTCTTACCACTTGCCATCTTCTGATCTAAAAAGTCAAGAAGTCACATTTTTTGGTCTAATAAAGACTGACTAAATTCGAACGCCCTCTAGGTTGTCTTTGACTAGCTCCCTGTAAAAGAAAAGGTCTTGACAGGTGTGTACCAAAGCTTGGGCTAGTCTGGGATCCTATCACACAGTCTGGGGGTTTTCATAAAATGAGTTAGCAATCTGACCTCATTTGAATTGAATCATCATAGTAGTAAATGACATTTTGTTCTCATGTTACCAGACTTCACAGAAAATCCTGAGACTGAATCATCAGATCACCATGACGATAAGGTGCTTTTCCACCCTCTGTGCCAGGTCTCTGCAGATCTGCTCTAAGGTGCATGTTTGGGCTGGGTGGAGGGACTTCATCTTCGCAGAGCAGTGGGCAGTTCCGTTATCTTTGTCACTAGGATATCGTACATCTCTGGTGCTGTGAAACAGCTTTCCCTAAATATGTTTTCAAGTTTTGCAGTATTTTGGGGTAGGCTATGCTTTCCTCTGTCCTGGGGACCGCAGAGCACCGTCAGGGGCCTGGACTAGAGGTCAGATGAAATGTGGGATGGAAAGAACAACATTTCCTTGTGTGTTTTGTTGGGTTTTTTCCTGCCTGTCTCTGTTTAGCTGGCACCCCTTGGGGCATGAACTGCCTTGCACTGTGACTGCACATTGGTTGTCTTGCTCAGGGTTGAGGCTGCTGGAATATGCTCTGAAGAGGAGAAAGGAGTATTTTTTATTTGATCCTAGCAGATCAGGTGTGCTGTTGCTGTGCGGCCCCAGGTAGGCTAGGCAGATGCATTAGCATCTCTCTCGGATGCTTACCAGTCAATCAAACCCCATGAGGCAGGAGTGCATGTTGAACCTCTCCAAAAGTTGGCTCAGTAGCTCCATTCTCCCTTTCCTTTTCCACAGCAGCGTATGGGATGACCCTGCCCTGAAACCCAGGCAGAAACACATCCTCCCCTGCTTCTTTAGGAGTCAGCAGAGCTACATGATTTGCCTCTGGTGCTTTGGACCCTCCACCCCCTTTCTCTGGGTTTAGATTTATCACTGGCCTTACACTTTGGGAAAGGCAGAGAAAAATTTTGGGGGGGAGAAGGAGGAAGCTCTTTTCTGCCCAGTATTCACAAGCATGGTGATGTATATTAAGTCCATATTGTCCATGTGGGAAAGAAGCCCAGCAAAAGGAAAATAGGTACCTCCCACAGGAAAAAAGCAATCCTTGGCATGCAGCTGAACTTTTAAAAGTTATACAATATCACTCTGCCACTCTTTGGTGGGTTTGTAGCTGGTCTAACCAGTCTTTTACATCATGGAATCTTCCCCTACATATCGTTCATTAAACAAAGGTAATTATTATAGCAGAGACTGCAGCACATGGCATAGATAACATCTCTGGTGCAAGGGGGGTGGGGGGAAAGCTCTAACCACTCTTTGGAACACACATTTCTTTGTATGCATGGCAGGTAATGCTCCTTCAGTTGCACAGGCAATGTATTCCAGAGGAGTCCACAGGGGTTTTCCACTGTTGGAGCAGTTAGGAACCAGCAAACACCCTAACACTGCTTTCCCGCTCCTCATTCATCCATGACTCTTGCTCATAGCATGCTTTTCTACCTTGTTGCTCTACATCTTCCATGCAGTGGGCTGCTCCTGAGGGACAGCCTTTTAAATCAGTGCCTTTCACTCTTCTTTTTTTGTGGGCTCCTGAGTGTTTCTGATTTTAAGGGGTCCACCCAAAGGTACAAAGGCAAAAAAAAAGCCACCCTGCTGGCAAGTTGGCTTACATTTGGCACGTAGGAGGCTGTAGAGTCACTTGGAAGGCTTTACAATTGCACAGCTAAAATGAGATTGAAAGGCCTGGTTTAGATAAAGGCAGAGAGGATTATTATGCTCATACATGGGTATGTTTTGGCTGCCTGATATTGGCTGTATCAGAGCAAAGGCATTCTCCAGAGGACCTGAATTAAATAGGCTGTGTTTATCATCCCGGGGGTACACAGGCCTTTCTTCTAGCCATCTTCTAGCCATGGGTTGTTGTTCATCTTTCCGTATCGATAAATGTTTTGTCTCTTAACTTACCTTGAACTGTTTTCACCACATCCAACAAGAAAAACTCCTTAATTAGCGTACATTGCTCCACAATCAAGGGTACTTCTCTTCCACAGAGCTGGTCTTTGGAAATGGAACAATGTTTCTGACCAGGGAGCGGAGTTTCAGGTGATAGAAGAGCTGCCCTTAAAGCAGGAACACTATGTACCTAGGGATCTGTGGGGGTACGCCTATGCCACTTCACCTTTTGAAAATACAAAGCTCACAGGCTGCAGCTCTGTACTGAGTAGTAAACTACCTCCTGGTGCTCTGTTCTGTACTCCTCCCAAAGTCTTCAGCCATTCCCAAGAAGAGAGAACGCTCAAGAGTAGCTGGCATTTCCTCAGCCTACTTCCACGGCGCGAAGGTGTCAGCAGTGATGTCCCGCTTCCATCTGTAGCCAGCAGTTCAAGCTCACGAAACTCCTAACACACAAATACCTAAGATTTGAGTTAATATATGTTCGCTGTTGCAGAAAGGCTCTCGGTGCTGCTGCAAACAAGTGTCAGCCAAAGTCTGAACGAAACAGAGTGGATCTAAAAGAGTCTTGGGCAGCCAGCCGTTATGCAAGCAATGTATGAGGATACATCGACAGACATCAAATATTTATGGTTTGGGTTTTGTTTTAAATTGGGCAAAAGCAGTGGCTGTGGACAGTCAAAGAGGATACCATGTTGGAATCTGACAGAAAATTCAAGTCTCTTCATGGCAATCAGGCTGGTGAAGGGGCTGGAGGGCAAATCCTATGAGGAGCGGCTGAGGGAGCTGGGGCTGTTTAGTCTGGAGAAGGGGAGGCTGAGGGGAGACCTTATCACTGCCTACAACTATCTGAAGGGAGGTTACAGAGAGATAGGTGATGGTCTCTTCAGCCAGGTGATAGGACGAGGGGAAATGGCACGAAGCTGCACCAGGGCAGGTTCAGATTAGATGTTAGGAAAAAAACTTTTACTGAAAGTGTTGTTGGGCATTGGAACAGGCTGCCCAGGGAGATGGTTGAGTCACCTTCCCTGGATGTGTTTAAAAAAAGGGTAGATGAGGTACTTGGTGATATGGTTTAGCATAGGACGGGAAGGGTTGGACTCGATCTTAAAGGTCTTTTCCAACCTTGTGATTCTGTGAACAGTTGCAGCAGCAGGTTTAAGGGAGCAAATATGTACGTTTTATAATTTCATTACTTTTAATCTAGCATCAGATATGTAATGTTATTTATTAAAGTCATTTTGGTGTATGGATTTTAAAGAAGTTGTTATTACTCCCTATAGCATTACCAGTGTGCTGCTATTAATATTTAAAATCTGTTACATAGGACTAAAGTGAGTTTGATCTTCAGGGTAATTAAGAACAGTACTTAAAAAAGAAAACAGACTCTTTTTAAGGAAGAGCATCAGCAGTGTAATAAATGGTTTAAAAACACATCAGAAAATGCAATGTAAAAAATATCACCATGAAAATATTTTTGGAAGAACATGAAATCACTGTAAATAATATTAAAAGTTTATTAAGTGCTGAGGGTCTTTGTCAAAGAAGAGATGGGACATAATTATGATTAAATTTCCCAGAACGAGACACTCAGAAGCAGATGTAAAAAGACACAGACTTTAAGGAAAAATGTTTAGCTAAAGAACCCACATAAAAAATCACTTTTGTAATCAAAGAAAGGTGGCAACCACTGCCATGGAGTGTGGCAACCACTTTGTAGTAAGGGAGATGTGCCACGTGGAGTCACAGGCATGGAAGGAATAGTTGAATCTGATCCGATGGCGAGATAAACTGTGATCCAAATTTATTTGTCACCTAAAACCTTAGAAAGGATGGTCAAAGGAGTCCTATAACCTAGTTCCCTGGACCAAAGTAAGAGACTGATTCAGAAGGGCAAGAGCGTGAAGAAACCACTTGTGTCATTCGCCGCAGTACCCGCTGCAGAGTGGTGCAGAAACAGGTTTTACTGCCTGCAACAGTTTTCAAGATTCAAAATATTACCTTTTATTTTTCTTTTTCTCCTGGTTATAGCTGTTCTGCTGTGAGGAAGTCATGGGATACTCCACATGTCTGGGAGCGTTCCCATACCTACGGACCCGTGAGAGGTGGGACAGTCAAGACCTATGTGGAGACTGAAGGAGGTTTGAGACATGAAGGGACAGAGGGGACAGCAGGGTCTGCAGCCCTGTTACACAGTAAGAGTCAGTACCTCCAGAGCCCTTGCCATCAGGGGTGTGAATAGGGTGGGAGGGAAGCAACAGCTTCTTCCAATAGATTCCTTGTGTTGACAGATCTCATGTGCTAGGGATGGAGGCACACCCACAATCCATGTCATTGCTCTCCTGTTTCCTGATGTCCAACAGGAAGGTCCCTGGGCAAAAGCCTGTCTCTTTGCCCAGTTCACACCAAATGACTCACACCAAATTCAAGATTTCCAAAGCCAAGATAGAGATGGATCCTCTCTGGAGCAGGCAAAATCACAGTTGTAGTTTTGCTCCTGCAGGATCTGTGGGAGACCCACAGGTAAATTCAACTGTTGAAGGAACTTGGGTCCCTGGCATCCTGGACAAGTGTTTTCAGCCCCTGGGGCAGCCTTACTAAGTTGGAGCAAAAGTTTCAGTCTGGATTTGGGACTCTCTTCCTAATGCTCTGACTAGTCTGGCCCTGTGTGGAGCCAGGAGTTGGACTCAATGATCCTTATGGGTCCCTTCCAACTCAGGAGATTCTATGGATCTATGAAAATTTCATTTGAAAATTACCCAACCCTGGTTAGTTTATGGGGTTAAATAAAAACTGGGGGAAATATAGCCTGCCCCGCTCCCCTGGGTGTCTCCTAACGGTCTTGTCTCTGAGATGGTGGGTTCAGCACTGTGGGCTCCTGCCAGACTTCACCCAAGCCTGCTTAAGCAATGCTAAGCACGAAAAGAGCAGAGGTCCCAGCCAGCACCCCTGTAGAGTGCTGCAGTGCTGCTACCAGTAATCGTGCTCAGAGCTGACGTGGCACAGACCTGCAGCAACAGAGATGCTGGGTCTTGTTGTGTCAGCTGAGCTGAAGTCCCTTCTCTTTCTCTGCTGTCATTTATTTCAGGTATCTTCCACTGTCGGCCAGAACAACTCCAAACTAAAAATCAAAAATGTTTCTAGTGTTGAAAGCTGTTTGTGTACGCTGAGTGCTCCCTGCCAGCCATCTTCACGTACTGCACCACTGCTGCACTCGTATTTAACTTACCAGAAGACCTGGAGATACGCTGAGGTTGGAAAGTTCCTGGACCAGGATCTGAGATGGGATACATGATGTCCAAGATGTATTCCATCGCTGGTATGCTACATGCTCTTCAGCAGCTCGAGCCTGCTTTTGCATCTATTGTGGTGTTTTACCTATTGCAGCTATTTTGCAAAATAGCTATCAGTGTCTGAACTAGATGCTTTGAGAGAGCTAATTAATTAATGTTAGTGAAGCATGTGGTGTTCTTGGATAAAAGGCACTACAGAAAAACAAATTATTATTCCTTATATTGTAATCAGATTCCACTCTGTTCCTAACTACTGGCTTTGTCTGAGGCTGACAGCAAAGAACAGCCCCCCTTCCTTTTTTTCATTAAAAAAGGAAAAATATTAAAATACAGTTGCCTGAGAGCAAACTGAGAAGATCTTTCCCTTTCAGATGAAAAAGACATCTACAGGGAGCAATTTCATTAGCCAAGAAACAACAAAGTAAAGGATTTCCATTCTAGCTAAAGAGCTGGTAATCACTTTAGAGATGGAGAAGGGTGTGGGAAGAACGCTGAGCCAAGCATCCCACTTCTGAGCCACTTAAGCAATGAAGGAAGGCAAAGTTCTACGGCTCCAGTAAGAAGGAGAAGTTAGAGGTCTCTATCCCATCTGTCCTGCAGATGAGAAAGTTCTTTACCATCTACTCCTGCTTTTGTTGCCTCAGTAGGTTTCCTTCCCCTGCCTGCAACTGTACCTTTTCACTACAAGTCCTCATTAAAATTTTGTGATTTTTTGGGGGGTTTGTCTTTGCTTACCCATAGCTTCCCAATGCTCAGCTCCTCTGACAACACTCCCTTGTGCAATCTGAGGAGATGCAACAGCAGTGGCCTGTGTAAACCAGCGGGCGCACAAACCCCATAACGGTGCGTGCTGGAGTAAAGCTGGCCTTGCATTAATTCTAACCAGCTGGTGAACACTGAGCTTTCTCCCTGCTCTTACTTCATTGTTTACAAAAATGACTGGTTGGCGAGGTATTCTTGCAGATGGGAGGGAAACTTCTGCCTCCAGTAACATCTGGGGAATGAAGTTGCCCGGAGTGGGCATGCTATGGCTTAGCTGAGGACACTCTCTGGCACTCATACTCTTTGACAGCGTGAGCTGGTAGTTTTCCACAGCCTTCACCCAGTATCAGGACATCAACCTTTTTCCATTAACTCATCCTTTCTGCAGCTCTGTGGTTTCCTGTGCTTGTTCTGGTGCGAATTTCCTTCCATCCACAACTTTGTTGTGCAGCTTTCACTGCTGTGCAGGAGGCAAGAGGCTTGCCCTTGTTTCGATAACCATGAACTGCTGAGGGCACCAAAAAATGAAGTGCTAACAGCTCACGCCCTACATTTCCAAAAGCCCTACAAATCCTTTCTGCTGCCATAGCTGAGACTGCTGAAAAACATGCTGCATCAGCATACTAAGCATCAGGAAACACCATCTGAAAATTAACTTTACCAATCTCCTGTCTCTCTGGTAGCCTGAAAACCCAAGCACATAAGTCCCCAACAACACGTGGATGACCGTGTTCCTTGCAGAGCTGCCTCGGAGCTTGGCAGCCTGGCTCAGCACAGCTTATGCAGATGCTTTCAGCACTCAGCTCAGCCTTTGCTCCGGCTGCTCCAGCTGCCCCGGCGATTAACTTTGCTGGCAGCAGCCCCGCTCCTTGCAAATATTCCAAGTGATTTTTGCAAGTGTCCTTGGTGACATCACCCGTGGGAGGGACAGGAGCTCAGAAACCCGGTGATCTAACTGGCTGGTGGAACTGCTGCCTCCATCCACATCTCAGGTTCGCTGCGTGTGATGCTGCTGCTCCCTTTGGTCCCCTGCTGCAGGAAAGCAAAGCGAGATGGAAGTTTGGTAAGGTCCTGTCAGTAGTACAGCCCCCAAGACCTGTCCCCTCCTGCAAGGCCATAATTACCTTGCTGCTTAGCACAGCCCCTCTGCTTGGCAAGTTCTTTCAGGTGGAGAAACCACCTTCTCCAGCTGTACAAACTTCTGCCTCCCTCAACAGCCAACCAAGAGTGTAAGTGCACAGCCAAGGCAGCAGCTCAGGCTTTTGCAGTGTGAAGGTGCCCTGTCAGCTCTCACACACAGCCTGCTAGCAAAGCTGTCTTTGAGAGGAGGTGAAGAGCAGGGAGGGGATCCTCTTACATCCTCACCCCAAAGAGCTGGCTCCACGCACCTCTGGTTTTGCTGGATGAGCATTTTCAGACAGAAACATAAAACTTTGGCTCTGGGAAGGAAGGAACTGAAACACAGAGAATGGAGCTGAGCCACTGGTTTATTTGGTTTCTGCTGCCTCCCTGGGCATGCTTCGGTTGATCATTTCTAGTTTTATACTTGCTTGCTTCTTCCGAGGCTGTGTTCTGTGCAGCAAGGGAAAATTGGCTCCCATGCAGAGATAACTCTACCCCAGACTGTTTTGCTGTCTTGGGCACCTCGGCTGGATGCAGTAGTAACATTCCCAGTCTGCTTTTTGATGCACTTATATAGGTATTGAACTGATGAGGACCAATAAAATCAGCTGATACTTTCTCTTAGTTGTCACTGTCTCTGTGTTAGATCCCTTACCACTGTACCTATGCGGTACTTCCCTCTGCCCATCACCTCTTGTACTTACACCTGTAAAAAGTGTAAGTATACAGATTAAACCTTAGCAGGGAGATGTTGCTGGTGATATGAGGTTTTCTTCTGAATCAACTGGATGCATTTGGCTGTTAGCAAAGGATTCGAGTGTATTCTGACTGATGTCACTCCATCTGGCACCGAGATTAACTGGAACCCTCTGGTATTTTTTTCCTGTTGTGAAAACTAAGCATAACTTAAATACCTGTCACACCAAGATACCGTGTCGCCGTGGTATTTCACCTGCCCAGACTGATCACAAATTAATACAATGAAATGAGGCTCTGGTCCCATAAGAGGTTCCTAACAGAAGGGGTTTTGTGCCTGTGACAGTTTCTATGGAAGTCAGCTGGGCTGTAGAGGGGTGCAGCAAGGTTACTTGTTTGTTTGGCTGTAGCGACGATCCTGGTAGTCACCAATAAAATCAATGCTAAGTACCAATTGGCTTGTCTTATGCTTGCTGGGGAGTATGTAGTTTTTAAAGCAAAGCTTTTGGAAAACTTCCAGAGACAATTTAACCTGTAGGGTTTTTTTTCTTTGTTAAATAAACAAATGAATGTATTTGAGGCTTCTGATGACAAATTCAGATACCGGCTCCTACCAAAAAAGCATCATTTAATAGTGATTCTGTAATACTTATGGATCAAAGAGCCAACTCAAGTTCCTTTGCATGTTAATTATTTGTGCTTTAATCATTCGGTCTAGATTTTCTAAAATAGATACAACTCAAAAGAAAACAGACAGTGATGAAAATGTCTCCTCCAAGGGTTTTAATTTGTCCTTGAGCTCTACTGTTTCAAAAAAATGCCAGATCTGGAGAAGAAACTGCTCCCTGATCCTCAGATTAACTCTTCTTTGCATTCAGGGACAAGGGCAGTCAGGGACATTCCTTTCATTCTTTCACCCAAGGTTTAGAAGGGCAAAGTTGTCTTCCCCAGACTCCTGGGTCAGTTAAGCTGACAAGAAATCACAGCTTTCTTCTACACAGGAATACACTTTTATAGGGTACATGGCTCATGGACAACTTAGTCATGCACTTAAGATTGTTTCCCTGTTTAATCGTGAAAGCCACCATGGATTCTGCAGGTATAAATACCCAATGACACCTCATGTGCTGCTGCTGTCATCTTCGCAGTCAGAAAACAGGCAACGGTGTACTTTATTCTTTGCTTTTAAGGTGTAGCAATCTGCCCTGAACACCACAAAGGAGGACTCCTTTGCATGGTCCTTACTTCTCTTCTATTGGATTCCTTCATCCTGTGTTGCCGGTCAAAGTAATTGCAGTCTGAACACAACCTGGATCAAACCTGTAGGAAGTCACTGATGTCCAGCCTCCACTGAAACAGGAAGACAGTGAAGCTGGAGCAACCCCATCTGAGATCAGAAGACCGTGTGTTTTAAAGCCTGTAGTACTGTGACCTGATGTTGTGGCATTTACACCCAAACACAGCCATCATTTGAGTCCACTCCTTGGCACTGTCATTCCCTCGGGCAGGACAGCTGAAGCAGGTGGGAAACCGAAGCAGCGCGCCTGCCAGATACCCCAAGCCAGCTGCGATTTGATGTGGCTGAAACTCGTGGTGGAATTGATTTGTATAAAACTTCCTTTGGTTTAGATCCCTGCAGGGTGTGCTTCAAATCCCATAACTCAGATCAAAACTACCAACTACAGACCAGGCGAAACCGCAGGTTTTGATTGATGCACAGCCATAACTCAGAGTTCAGCCAGCCAGCGTGCCGCTGCTCCTGCACAGGACTTCATGCTCCAGAGAAACCCTGGCCCGGGGACCTCTGTGCGTGCCAGTCCTTGTGCAGAGGCATAGTGCAAGGCGGGATGCTTCCCTGTGGGCTTCCAGATCCTTCGGCACTGGGGTCCCTGGAGCAGCATCGTCTCCCCTCGGGAATCAGCCCCTTCTCTTGACGCCCTCGGACAGGCTCACTGGTACTCCTGCCTCCTTCAGACTCCTCCATCCGCGCCTTTCTGGTAGGAATGGAACGTTTGGTTTGGTGCTGCCCGCGCAGTATCTACCCCCCTCCCTTCCCCTCCAGCCGCCGCCACCCAGCAGCTCGCTGGAGCGGCGAGGGGACTCAGCAGCCGGGTTTCGCCTCGAAGCAACTCAGAGGCTGCAGGAGCAAGCCCAGGGCTGAGCCACCCCAAACCGGCCGCCGCTCAGCTGCCGGTCGCCGCGCACCGCTCCGGGGAGGCGGGGATCAGGGGATGTGGGGGGCATCTGGCTAGCAGCGAGCAGGCGGGAGGGGAAGGGACTGCCGGTGACTGCACTGCACCCCACCGGGGTCCGGCTTGGCGGGAGTCTGCGGGGGCCGAGTCTGACCCGGCGCCCAGGGACGCCGCCGCGGAAGGAACCCCGTCCGGCTACGGACCCTGGGAGGGGACGGGGCTGCCGGGCCGGCGACAGGGACGGAGAGGCGGAGCCGCAGCGGGGAGAAGGGCCGGGACACCCCGCCCGTCCGCAGCCGGGGTGGGGCTTAGTGGATTTGGGGTTTCTGAGGGTTTCTTTTCGCCTTGGCCCCCCTCCTGCCGCTGCCCCTCCTGGCGTCGAGGCGGGCGCCGCCCCCCCCGCGGCTCCCTCCGCCCCGCCCCGCTCCCCTCCGCTCCGCCCGCGCCCCGCCGGCGCGGCTCCCGCGGCCGCGCATTGTGCATCGCGGCGCTGCCCCGGGCGGCAGCACTGGCCCCGGCACTTCTCTGTTGCGGGGCTGCCGGACCCCTTCCCCTCCTCACCTCCCGGGTCGGCCCGGGCTGGGCCGGGCCTGGCCTGGCCTACGGCTCCTTCTCCCCCCGGCGGCGCCGGCTGGGGTCGCGCACGGTGAGTGGGAGGCGGCGGGGCCGGCACCTGCGGGCGGGTTGGGCCCCGCACCCTCGGCGGCGCAGTGTGGTCCGTGCCCAGCCTGGGGCTCGCCCCGGAGAATTGGGGAAGGGAAAGTGGGTCTGTCCCCGGCCGGCGCCTGCCGCGGGGGGGGGGCGGAGGGGGTCGCGTCGCGGCCCCTGGCAGCTGCCGGGTTGGGAGCGGCTCCGGAGAGCCCAGTTGCCCCCCGGGAGCCGTGCGGCGGCGGGCGGTCAGGGGTGCCTGGTGTGGCAGGCGAGCCGGCAGAGGAGCGGTCTCCCTGGTGTGAGGGGGGCTCCCGGCTTTGTGTATTCCAGCGAAGCGCTGTAACATCCAGCCCTCCTGCCCGTTCCGAAGGGGGTTTTTTGGGAATTCCAGACCTGGAGCACGCTCAGTTTTTTGCACCCTCCGTGAGTGTTCCATTAGCGTTCTTCTCATCTCCTTCTCTTCCCGGTCTGAAATAGCTCAGGTAACCGGAGTTGACTCTAAATGTGGTTCCTGTGGGTTGGCTGCTCTAAGCCCTTATTCACGCAAGTAAGATCCATATGCATGAGTGAGATTACCTAATTATTTGTATATTTTTCTTTATTTTTTAAACATTTTCTGTAGAAGGGCTTCACACGCTTCCCCCTGGAGCGTGTGATCCCTGGTAGCACTTGCAGAAGATGGGCTTGTCCCTTTCCATCTGTGCGTGCGCGCTCAGTGGCAGCTCACAAGCGATCCTGGGTGAGGGTCCGGTGCCTTCGGTTTTCCTCACGAACACGTTAAGTTGAATGCATGCCAGCTGTTTGATATTGTGGGAGCAACAAGAAGGGGACAGCCTTAGGGAAAAGAGAAAGTAAGGATTGAGGAAATGGTTTAGCTTTTCTGATGTTCGTAATTTCCAGCCAATGTAGGTTTAAGCGTCTCATTTTAAATTACGGGGAACGGTCAGGTGTTGTGTCTCCCTGTGTGTTGATTAGTGATGGAAAGACTGGTCTTAAACTAAATCTTGGTGCTTCATTTAAAATGAATGCTTTTCGTTTCTGCTGTCTGGTGCACCGATTGGCTTTTAGGAAAGGGAGGGATAGCAGGTGAAGGTTAAGCAGCGTTCTTGCAATTCGAATGAAAGAACTAGTATAGTCCGGCTGTAGAATAATGGACATGCCTGGCAGCTAGCGTGTGGTCGGGTGTAGAGCCGTGGTGCTGCCTCGCAAAGCTCCTCAGTGTTCCTGACTCCTCCCGTAGCTAAAGAGTAGCTTATCTAAAACTTATTTCTGGGAGTTGGATTAATACCACACGTAACTGTAGTTCCTCTGTGGTAGTCTATTTATGTGTGACTTACTATGAAACGTGTATTGACAGGGATTTTGTATTTATAATATACACCATTCATTGAGTGACTTACTGCTTCGTCTTTTTTCTCATTAATAATCTAATTAGGGGAAGCCTCTGGAAGGAATATGGAATTAAGATACAGTCTCAGTGGATGTGCAGTAAAAAAAAAAAGAAGCTGCAAAGCAGTCGGAGTAAGAGGAATTTCCAGAAGTCCTCCTCATCCAAGACAGAGCCAGATTTGGAAGGCTCCTAGACTTGTGTTTCAGCTCCAGAGTGAATTTCTAGATTTTCAGTTCGTTCTTGGTAGTTCTCTGACTTCTGTATCCAGGCTTCTTTTGGAGGGGACCTCGAGGGAAATATCTCAGAATAAGCCAAGCTCTGAGTCTTTCAGCACTTAAGAAAAATCAATGCCTGAGTGCTTAAAAGAAAAATCTGATGCTTGGGTTACAGTCATGCCTCCCCCCGTTGCCATTCTAGAAGTGTTTCCTTTTAATTTTTATGGCAGATAGAATTATAGCTGTAAAATGTAGCCACAATAAAGCAAGCCAGTAAAATTACTTCAATTGCTTTTTTTCCTTGTGTGGAAGCCAGCAGGATTAATGAACAGCGCCATAAATACGCATGATAAAATGCAAGAGTGGTACTGGAACCATAAGCGGCCCTTAATCTTTGAACAAAAATAATAGGTAATGGCTAAAAATAGCACTTCCCATCCCAACAGTAGAGTTAAATACTGTCACTGCAATGAGGTAGGTTGCTCTAGAGTTGGAGGCTCTGACCATCCGTACCCGCTGACCTCCTGGCCTACTTCTTTGTTTTCCTTTAAAGCATCGCTCTTGCCTGTATGTGCGTGTGAGGTAATAAACCACAAATGCAAACCCCAAAAAGCTGTTCTTTAACGGGAAAGTTGGAGCTTTTTCTTTGCTGTGCTGTAATTTCTGGAACGTGTTGTGATCTCGTGTGGCTCAACTGAGCTTCAACCAGGTTGTGCCTAGATATACGCTAGTGCTTGGCCCTACATGGTTGGCCCTCGCCGTAGAAGGGAAGCGCTTCGGCCTGGTTCTGATAGTTTAACAGTGTTTAAAGTGCTTCAGCGTCACTGCTAGAAAAATGCCTTCATATGAAGGTTGAGACAAAATTTGCCACTGTGAAAAGCCCGGCCGCAGCCTCTCAAGGCTCTGTTGAATTACCAGAGCTGGTAATTATCTGCCTACATCTGTGGCCCGGGACTCATTCACACTGAGCACAAAGAAGAGGAGAAAATGACAAATGCTTGTTCAGAACCGTGTCCTTTCGGTGCCATTTCCTTTCCCCCCGGTTTCTTAGGATAAGACTGGTGAGTTTGGGGTGTGGAGAAAATGGTGATTAATTAGCTACTGCGTATCTAGCCCTTGGAAGATGGGAAGTAACGGTGTGGCGATGATTTGAATTAAGTACTGTTATTCCCTGCTATTAAAGAAATTGCTTGCTTGCTCTGCGTCTCAAGTTGGAGTCGTAGGCGATTTTAAAGCATTGTTTAAACTGTGGGTTGGGTCTGTTGATGCAGAAAGGCCAGGGAAAGTTTTTCAGTAGGAAAAATAGCAGGTAAAGATTTTTCTCGTTGGAGGCTTTTTCTTAGCAGCTGCAGTAGGGAGCCTGATGTTGCTGAGAGAGGAGCCGCGGTGTGAGGTAAAATTCTGATACTGTTCTCTCATGCCTACCCAGCAAATACATTTGCATTTAAAATTTCCAGGCAAGCCAAACTGCAGGACCAGCACAGAATGCTAAACAAACCCTGACAGCTGACTTGGAAAATGCCATGTAACGATGCCGGGCGTCCCCTCGTTCGGACAGTTGAGTCAAGGATTGTTTCTTGTAATGGTTATGGATGTGAAACAAAGACAGGTGCAGGGGAAAAACGGGGCATCAGTTTTATACCGAGCTGTTTTCACTTGAAAGGTGTTTACTTTCTGTCACGTTACCTTGTGATTGATGGAAGGTTCAGAGGAACCCTAAACCCCGAATCCTTCCCTGCCCGTCAGCTAGCTGCAAAACACACCTTTGTGTTGCTGGGGCTGAAATTCATCCTGCTTGGGAGGCTGATGGGTGGTTCTGGAGGGCGTGGTTGTGATCTGAAAGGTATTGGGGAGGAATCCTCTGTGCCGCTGGTGCAGCAAAGCAGGAGTTATTTTGGTGAACTAGCGATGCATCCCCTGTACAAGAATGAAACACACTTATACTCAGTGGTGGTGTGTTGTAGAAGCCAGGACGATGACAACTGAGGAAGGAACATGAAAGGCATCAGAAGAGCTCAGTGCATTTTAACCTTTTCATGTGTAAAACTCAGGTGTTTGCAGTTACTGGCCATGAACTATCCATCCCTCTGCAGACAGACCAGCGGTGCAGAACAATGTGAAGAGACTTGAGGGATGGAAACAGGGGAGATAAAACGAATGATGGGCTAACGTGTGTATTGGGTGTGAAAGCGCACCCCCAAGGCCAGGGGGCTGGAGCAAATGCAGGGCCTGTGGTCAGGCATGGCTGCTGCAGTGAAGCAGTAATACAAGGCAGCTCAGTTGCCCATGATAGCCAGGTTATGAATGGAAGAACATCAGGCTTGACGTGTGTGCTGTGGATGCATCTGGCTCCCTGGCTTAAAAATAGGACACCTGCCCTTGGAAAGCCTGAGAGGGAAGGGAAAGGGATGATTAGCAGAGTAACAGGACCGATTTCTGAGGAACAGTTGGAAATGTTTAATACAGATTGGCCAAGAAACAAAGATTCCAACAGTTTTCGGTATGGGTGCTGGGAGATAAGCACTTAGCCTTTGCAAGAGAGTGCAACTCAACTAAATGGATTGCAAAAGAGAAGGTAACCTGAACATCAAGAAAAGCTTCTTGATGGAATGAAGCTAAATAATCTTCCATGAAAAAGGCTGGTGGTGTTGTTGGTTGAGGTTTTGTAAAGCTGCTAGAAAGCCCTGGAAAATGTTCTGCAGGGCTGGCAGCTTATGGGGTCACATCTCCCCTGGCTGAGCTGTGCCTGGGGATTAGGGTGGAGGTTTTAGAAACAAGGCTCTTCAGTTAGCAGGCCAACTCCTCTGCTGGGAGTCAGCTTCTGAACTCCCCGCTGTGGTCTGCTGGAAGGGACAGAGTCATTCTCTTGGATTAGATGCTGATAGGGAGGGAGGTGGACTGCGTGAATTAATAGATCTTGTTCCATCTTTAGCTCATAGGAGGCTGTAATCCAGGAAACACATGAGCATTTATCTTGCTGGCTGCTGAAATGCATCGTTAGTCCACAAAACAAATGCTGTAGCATCTCATACGCCTTTCTGGTTATGAGGTGAGGGAGGCTGGAAGGAGGATGCAATGGCAGACACTTTCCTCTGGTGAGCATACCTGGCAGGGCTAGAAATACTCCTTGGTGTAGGTTGACTTTGTTATTTTGTGTCCTTCGACCTGTGTTGAATTCTCCTCTCGAGGAAAAGCCAGGAAGGAACAGGCTCGGGGTGTTTTCCTGCTTGAAGTTCCAGCTGCTGCTGGCAAAAGAAAAAAAAAAAATTAAAACAAAAATCAAAAAGGGTATTCTTGGACAGTAGTTACCACCTCTTCCTTTGCCGAGTCCTGAATAGATGGAGCCTTTCGTACTTGCTGAAATGTGAAGTGCAACTTGAAAGGGGCGTGAAGCTCTGCCAAAGTTGTAGATGATGCACAAGCATATTAGAAGGGCTGAGGTGCATGATCCAAACGGCACCGCAGTTGGGAGAGACAGAAGTTCTTCAGTCCAGGATTTAATGCTTGCTTATGTTTGCATTTAATCAATTTCTTTAGGATTAAGGGCTTTCTTAGAATGTGGTTCCAAGAATATAAAGAGGTTGCAATTTGGAACTTAATTAGTTTTGTGGTGTCACTGTATACTAGTGATATTGTCCTGTTCCTCTCTTCAGATACAAGGTGGGTCAGTTCATGAAAAGGCTGATTAAAAAGTCCTCTGAATATTATGTGGTATGACAGTACAATAACACACCCCTCCTGGGTGGTTTGATGTCTCTCCTCCGTTGGATTTCTTTTATCCAGAATAAACTAGAGTTTGTATGAATTAGACATGCTCTTCCTGCAGAACAGGTGGAGTTATAAGTGCTCCAAGATGGTATGTTGATGCTAGATAGGGAGGAATATTTTTACTGTGATTCATAGTGACTGCTTTAAAAATCAGAGACAGTTTGGCTATCTTCAGCCTGAATGGTTTATTGGAGAGCAGGCAAAGAACACATTCACAAACATTTACAAACTGGCTTAAGGATGACTCTCCTTTAATTAACTGTAACTTGAATCCCCAAATTTCCTGGTGACTTGGTACCAGGTTTTTACTTCCTGCATTGTCCATCTGAAGTGGAAAGTCAGAAGAAAAGAAATATTTTGTTGTCTTGACTGCAAAAGAAATTGGAAAGCTGAGAGAAGTTAAGCAGTCTTCCAGAAAGTGCATTAATCCAGCTTGGATGTGCTCATCCCGCCCCTTCCGTAAGCCAGTGCTGCTGGTTTTCCTCTCACTGGGCTATATGAATTTTTCTTTCTGCAACAAGCTCTTCCAGGGCTCTCTCCAGGAAGAATGGAAGGCTGCTTCTCTTCCTTTGATTAAGCATTTATATTTCATTCTAGAGAAACACCAGCAACCTGGTTGAATTGGTGATTTTCATTGATTCCACTGAGTAAATTCATTTCACGTCCGGTTGTCCCGGTTAGAGGAACACCCACTGCTGTCTGCAGTGGTTTATAGCTGTGACTTGGATTTATAGTATCAATTATGTCTTCAGGTCCAGGCACTAATGGTTACGTGCAGGGAGCCTTGATTCACTCCTCTCTGCTCCACTGGTGGTTGCCGTGGCTCAGTGCTTGTGGTTTTGCGTGTTTGCTTTGCTGGGTTTTGTGGTGGGCTTCTTTGTTTTGGTGGTTTTGGGTGGGGTGGGCTTATTTTAATTTTGAATATTTTTTTGCTTTGGATGTCTAGGTGAATGCCACTGTCAGCAGGTTGGCAGCCTGAACAGATGATTGGGTTGGCTTGGAGAAACAAAACCTTTACTCCTAAAGAAAGCATTGTTCCTGGTATAAGTTATCCCTTAGCGTATCCTATCAGTGAGGCCTGAATCAGTCTGATTCTAAGTGCCAGGAAAAAGACATTCCTGTGGTAACTCTGGCATCCTTGAAGATACAGAGTATTGGAAAATCTGAATGAGAGCTTGTTCTCATAAAATACCCAAGCCAGCTTTGTATAACTGAGAAGCAGCTTGGAAGGTTCAGATAAGAAGACAGATGGTGGCCAAAACTTGTTTGCATGGATCAAATTTGGCATTACAACACGCTTCCCAACTTAATGCCTTAATTCTGTAAGTCCCAGCACGAGTCCATTTTCCATTTTATTCTGCATTGCATTTATTAATTTATCATTACTTAATTTCCTGGGGATAGTTGGGATTAAGCATGTGTTTGTATGACTACCAGCATTGTCTGTGAGACCGGACAGACAACACTAATGGGGCCCTGAAGACAGATTTTCCCCATCTGCAGCACTGTATATACCTTGTTACAGTCATTGATGATTTCTGAAAGTTTACCAGGAGATTTAACTTGAAGAATGGTCTCAGCCAGTAACAGGATGCAGGATTTATTCCTCGCATACTCAAGTACAGTAAATTCTTCTTTCTTTTGCTGTGTTTATGGGCAAGTTTTTAGTACTGGTAATACATTACTGGCATCATCCCTTTTTACTCTTGCTGGGAATAGAGTATCCCAAAGAATACTTATTAGCTGATTTAAATTAAATAAACTTTATTTTCCCTTCACAGAGGTTTTAACAGTGCTTAATGAGAGGTGCAGCTGAACTGCAGGGTTGTTATCTCCCACTGAATACATTGGGGTCTTTCTTGAATTCCTATGAAGGTTTATTCACATTTTAATCCTGGCCTTCATAATTATTTTGAGGCATATGGAAAGTCCTGTAGATGCTAATTCTAGTGGCCTTAGTCATGCTTATTTAACCAATAGTTCCAGCCCCCCATTTATCTGCCCTAGTATCTATTGTTTATTGGTGACTTCATTCTCTTCCCCCCCCGCCCACTCCCCTTCCTTTATACCCTTGGGTTGAGGAGCTAAGACCACCCTGTGCTAGGCAGAGTACAGATGCAAAACAAAGTGCAGCCGAGGGCCTGGAAAATAACACTTTCTTTTTTACTGACTAAATGAGGGATTTAGTTCTGAAACTTTCTTTTTACGACTAAATGATTCCTCCTTACTGCTCTGTACTTGGACCTCTCCAGACTCTCAGTTGCCGCTTTAGTAGCATTTAAATACACTAAAAAGTAAGTCTTCAGCTTAGGGAAAAACTATTTGAAACTGAGCACCACTGTTGCAAAAATAACCCTTGTGCTTGTTGGAATCTGTGAAGAATTCAAGGTTATAAAGCCTACCTTTCATCCGTGTGCTTAGGCAAAAAATGGGATGTTCTTTCCTCTCTTTGCCTTGCCTGTCCTCTGATTCAAGCAAATGTGCTGATGAATGTTTAGGGGAAATGTGCCCCTCCTATTGTCTCTCCTGTGTTTGCCTTCTTTCAAGAGCTTCTCTATTCACTGCTAAACAACAGGAGAAGAAAGCCACAACTGAAAATGAAGATACTCGATTATCACATAATCCTGTGAAGAAGGATGTTCTGCTTCCCTCACAGATGGTCCAACCTAGAGAGGTTCCTTGCAGGTCCTAAAACCTGGGATGGTAAGGAGGATAAAAGCACATTGAAATTACATTGCTGAGCACAAACTTCTCTATGTGGAGCACTCTGTACTCTTTGAAGACTGCAGCCTGGAGAGTCGTTTTGTAGGCGGCAGAGGTTCAGGGGCAGAGCTTGGGGACGTCAGAGGACAGTTAACTGAACTAGGCTAGTTTCTAACCATTCCTTGGTTTTCCTTTGGTTTCCCATACAGGCAGTTGTAGGTAGGCAGATGTGTGCAGATGGATGATGCTTAACAGACTGAGTGTGAAGGCTGACTTGTCCCTCTCAGCACAGAAGCCACTGCTCTGCACATTTTGCAGTGTGTGCTCCCTAGTGCCCTGTCTAAGCTTGTATGGTGTAACCTTGTATGGCCTTAGGTGGAATGTGGCTGCTGGAGAGAGACTCTGGGCAGCTTGATGGTGCCTTTCTTGTATTGGCGCAGCTGGTGGAAGAAGCATGTGGAGCCTAATGTTCTTCTGATCCAGGAGAAGGCGTGTCCAGACAGATTGCAGATGGCTTCTGTGTGGTGATCCGTCACCTGCAGGTGTGAGGAAGGATGGGAGCACGTTTACACTGTGAGGATGTGCCCTGTAAGGCTCTTGCTTTATGTTCTTACAAGGGATGTGAGGAATGCAGCTAATGCATTTGTTGGGATTCCTACCCTTTCAACCTGAGCTTTCCAAAGGCTGGTGAGAAATATCTGGCAGAGTTCTGAAGAGTTCGGAATGGCCTTTTGTCCATGAGTCCTATGGAGTGATATTTGTATAACATGGAGGAGGATCCCCTGTGGTTTGGTCTTTGAGTATGACCCAACTCTTTACCGCTGTATGATCTGGTACAAAGTCAAGAGGGGTGGTGGTGTGTGCGATGGCCACAGTGGTTAGGAGAATTTCTCCTGGAAGGGTATGGGGAGCTTAGGCAACCATTGCTGGGTGGCCCCACCATCTCTGTGTCGTGTTCAGAGATCACAGATATAACCAAATAGAAGCCATTTGCTTAGATTCCCCCTGCCCCGGCTTTTTTTAAATTATTTTTTTAAACTCCTGCATCTGCTGTGTTGCAAAGCCTTCTGCCTGCCTCTACCAGTGAGACAGTAATGGAGCAGATTTATTATACTGATAAAGGACAGGAAATAACATTGGATTTAGTGAAATTTGAAGACATCTGTGACCTCTGAGAAACAAACACAGCATGGTGTGTTTAGAAAAAAAGCTGAAAGATGGTGGTGCCCTTGGTCAGGGTGCCCAAAGTCACAGGGAATTTGAGAGACTAGCTTTGCTTATGTTTCAAAACAATGCTCTGTTATTTTGCTGACTCTACAGCAAAGCCTCTACCTTGGAAACAAAGTACAAAACCTTTAGCATGCTAGTGACACAGATCCTCTCAGACCAGAACTCATTTTGGTTCTTAATTTATTACGTTTTTTACTTACTGAGATGTCCAGTGGATTGTGGCACTTTGGTGGCAGGAGGTGTCTGGGGACAAATAGCCCAGTGCTGTTGCAAACCAGTCTCCGTGCTCATGGCTTGCTTTGTAGCTGCTGAGTGGGGTGTGATGAGCCAGGGCTTGTTGCTGTTGTGACAGGAAGTTTGGTGAATTGTGGGAGACCGCTGAAGTATGAAAATCCTAAGTGCAGGGTTTTTGGGGGCAAGTGCAGAGAAGTTGAGTAATGCCCATGCATCTAGGGTAGCTAGAGGAATTGATGGATTTGCACTGAGTGTTCTAGGTATGAACCCAACCCATCAGCAGCACCACATGCCCTTCTCCTGGGGGCTTTTTCATGTCAACGACAGTATTGCACGCTGTAGCTAGTGCCTGCAGCACTGACAGCAGAGACTTGTGTCCTATTTCCCATCCCGCCCTTTTCTCCACCCCCTCTAATTACTTTTCAGGGTTTTTTTCTATTTAGGAACTGTAAATTATTACAGTAAACCTATTCATCTCTGGATTTATGTTTATTTGTGTCCGATTTTACTGAATGGAGTTGTGCAACAGCCTCAAAGTAAGACCATGTGAATTAGGACACTAGGTCACGTTGGGGGCTCTTACTTTTTCTTAAGTGGAGGAGCAAATACTGCAAACCTGAAGAAACAGAAAAGGAAAAAAATCACTGCAGCTTTCATGCATGGAATAACTTTAGGAGAGGATGCAGACTTGCCAGCCCTGCTGTACCTCAGTCCGTCTAAGCGAGATGCAGCACAGCTCCCTGGCACCCAAGTGGAAGACAGACGTTTGGCACAGCGCTGCTTGATGCAGCTACGCGACCTTGTGCCTTACGCCTGCAAGGGTGTGCAGTGAGGGACAGTGGCAGCAGGGAACAAGGGCAGGAGTGAAATGACCTTCCAGTTTTTTCCTCTTCCCTCCCAGGAAAACCTAGGCCATGTGAAATCACCCTGCAGCTAAAGCAGTTGAAAAACTCACCGAGTCATGCCATCGCCCTTGCCGGGGAGCAGAAACCTGGTCTTCATTTCAGTTAATTCTGGTTCAGTCACCGAAACCCCTCTTAGGGCGATATTCCAGTTCTTTTTTTAAAGACCCAGTCTGGCTAATGCCTTCTTGGGGGAAGAACCTTCCTCTTACAGGGGTCACCAAGCCTGGAGAGTCCTGTGGTTCTGCAGAGGACATTTATGTTCATATAGAAACAAGCAGAGCTTTTTCCCCGAGTTGAAAATTCCCATCTCCGATGCCTTTGCCGTCTGAGTGCTTCAGCGCTCTATGTGCTGTGCTCTCTGCTGTCGTGTTTCATTGTATGTTTTCTGCTCACACAAAGGCATCTGTGTTAATCTCTCATTTTCCAGGCAATTCAGCGTGCTCTTACAGCCTCTGGCCACCTCCTTTTTCTCAGCGTTTTCCCAAGGTGGAAGTCAAATTTGGTAAAAATATGTTTGGGGGGAGGACGGGGACTGATCTAAGTTTTCAAGAGATTAAAATTACTCCAAAAGGAAACCAAATGGGCTTATGACCCTTTATTTCTGTTAGATTTTTTTTTAAATAATAATATAAAGCCTGTAAGTCAGGTGAGGCAAGAGGGGCTCTCGCATTTCTTTCTTTAGCGAAACCTCTAGCCTTCTGACTGAATCCCGCAGCAGAGCATTTCAGCTCTTGAAGACCTGCCTGTGGACTGCTCCATCATTGAAGAAAATGCACTTGGGGGACCTGTGGCAAAGGGAGCATTCCCTTGCCTTTGATTTTGGTTTTCACTTTTTAGATTTATTTTTGTTCGTGTATTTTTTTTTTTTCACTTTCTTGAGCGTCATTGTCATATCAGAAACTAACTTTTTAGAGTAGTTTTCTTCTCCTGCCTTTTAATTGATGGATGAGAGCAAACAAACATCATCCCATGAACACTGGGGCAAAACCAAAACATTCCTGGTGTGTATACGTAAGGTAAACAGATGGAAGGAAAAAGCTAGGATTTTAGAGCAGTCATATAAGATTGGTGGTAGGCTTTCAACTTCTTCCCAGGCTTCAGAATTAATTTCAAGGCAGGAAAGCAATTTTTTTTTAATTACCTGTAAATAGAGCACTGAGGAGTAAAACACAAAAAAGCTGCACTGACTCTGTGAGGGGAACGGAGCAGCCACAAGCCAGACCATCTTTCCTTGGGGACCGCTGTGTTGTAGTCGTCTCAGTGAGGTCTTCGGTATTCAGAGTTGGATACCAACTCTGTGTGAAACAAATGGAGTCCACCAGCCTTTTGTGGCATCTTGTAAAAGCCTTTTTCTCCCTTATCGTTTTGAAATGAAAGGAAATAGGAATTTTTTTGAGTCATCTGGCTTGCTGCCTTGAGATTATGTGGAAGCTCTTTTGCTGCTCTTCAGTTACCCATGAATGATTGTGCCTAGAACATATCCTCAGAGAACATATGCTTCTGGTTTGGCTTATGCTTAATTATCGTTTTTGTGCTGCCTTCCCCCAGCACCTCCCTCAGTCAGATTTTGGTCCATGAGTCTATGAAGCTTGTTTGATTTGAGAATAATATAAAAAAAACCCAACAAATAATAATTCAAAATCCTTAAATGCAACTACCTTTATGCTGGTTTTTAGATGGAGCCTGCTTGATAAAGCTTGGAGGAAAAATTTGCTTTTAGCTTATTTTTACTGAGGTGCAGCTGCTCTTGAAGCTCAGAGAGAGCTTTCCCTGAAGAAAAACTCTGAGAACTGCTTAGGCTCCTGGGGTCTCTCAAGCAGCTTTTGGATTCCTTTCTTGGGGGTTTCCCCCTCTTGGTTCTCTCTGCATGTGAACCCTTGGCAGTTTTCCAGCATTGTTCTCAGACCTGCTGTGAACAAGTGGAGGAGCCGTGCTCTCTCACTGCGAACTCAGCAGAGATCAAGCGATAGCATTTGGTAAAGGTTAGAGATGCCAGCTGACGATAGGTTCAGAGTCACCCACCCGGCCACGTGCCTCAGCTTGTGGTTCCTTCCCCTTGTACCTGCCTGTTTCTTACTTGGTGAAGGTAAGCGCTGTCAAAGCTGGCCATCACTCTTCAGGATCTCTCTCCTGATTCCTGCTTTCTTTGTGTGTGTGTATGATTTTTTGTTGCATAAATCGAATAACTGATGTTCCAGTGTAAATACTGTGTCCCTGGCAAACGCCTCTCCTCTCCCTCTCCATTGTAAGAGCCATGCACATGATTCTGTTTCTGTATAATGCAGAACTTGATTGCAGTGGCAACCAAGGCTTAAGGTAAATTCTTCATTGGAGTGATTACCAGCCAGTATTGTCCACCAGCTCAGGTTTGAAGAGCTCCACACTATGCCTTGATACCCACATTCTTCCTTCTCTTTGGTTTTCACCTAAACTTTCATTATTAGAATGCAGAGTTTTCATAAGATTTCCCAAAGTTTGGTTTCACTTGTAGCTGCTGTGCTGCTGGATCTGAAATCTGAATCATGTTGCCCTTCAACTACCTGTGATACTAGATCTCCAGTGTTTCCTTCCTTTTCTTGTGTAAGCTTAAAGTTTCCAACTGTATAATCTTCTGTTGAAGAAACAGTTTTGTTCAGGTTTTAAGTGACTCCTACTTGCATAGGGTTGTTCCCTGCTTACAGAAGGGTTGTGGAAAGAACATCAGAAAAGCTAGTAGGTTTGCATTCACGGTGCACCAGCAGAACAGTGCATTGAGGGTTTTACTGGGTGACTGGGATAAAGCACAGTGAAGATGCTCCACTGATGCCCACTTTGCAAGCTGCTGTTTCCAGTTACACTATGGAGAGATGCCCTTTGTCCCAGTTGTCTGATACTGCCCCTGTGCCAACAGTTAGTCTTGCATGTGTCTGCTTAGCAGGATAGACTCCGTGAGCACTCCCTGACCTGCTTCAGGCATGATCAGGAGGCTCAGGTTAAACTTCAAATGGGAGATGCTTCAGTGAGGATGACTGCCTTAGTGCTGGTGTGGCTGCTCCCCCTTCTGCCCCAGGAGGGGTGGATGGATGGATGGATCTGGGGACAGCTTTAACCCTCCCATATGCATACGCAAAGGGATCTGTCTGTCCAGCATGACAGTATCTAAGCAGAAGCTTAGGCTTGTTTAAATAAATCCATTTAACATTAGGGCAGTGATCGGGATTTGGCAGAAACTGGAGAGTTCCTCTGAGCTTGGCTAATGTGTTAGCTTGCAAAAGGTTCATCTTTGAAGTGCCCAGTATTGTTTTTCTAGCAGTTGTTTTCCTCTCCTCTGCCTGGTAAGAGAGGCTAACACTTGGGGCTTTCATTTATGAGCAGGTTTTTTTGTCCCCGTGTCTTGGTACATGTCCCCAAAGCTCTGAGAGTGCCATGCAGGTAGCAGGCTGCCTGTGGTTTCTCAGCCAATGATAACTCATCCATTCACGTGGAAAAAATAATAAATAAAAATCTCAGGAGTCATGGGAATTTTGATAGGAATGAAGACATGACAATGAAAGTCTCTCAGGACAGCCTGACAAATTAAAATGGAGAAGGACACCACCACCCAGACTGAAAAGGGTCTTATTTTGAAAAGTTTTAAGTTGTTTAGAGTTGTAGCCAAGCTGGGAACCAGTTGAGCAGTCCAGGATAACTTGTTGCTTATACCAAGTGGGGAAGGATGGCAAAGAAGCTTAAAGTTTTTCTTGGTGTTCATGAATCAGGGTTCCTCTTTTTTTTTCTCCTCCTTTGGAAAGTGAGGATGTTTCTTTTCAGTTCAGCTGATACCAGTTTAGCTCTCAAGATGGTCTGGAGGCTTTCATGTTAGTATGCATACAGCAGTGACAGGTTGGGACAAAGTGCCATCATGTTCTGGCTGTAGTATGACTGAAGGGAGACTCTCAGTGATATCGCTGCAGTTGCAGTTACTTGATTGTGATTGTACTTAAGCAACTTAATAGCAGAACCATTGCATTAGGGTGTGCATGAGTGCATGGAAACAGGTATGTTTGCATGTTCTAAGTTAATAAAAAAATAAGAGTTCTGTTAAGAATTGCCTGGAGTGAGAAGATGCCTAGATCGAGGACTGGTGAGAAGGCTACAGCCTCCTGCAGTTCAAGATCCTGAGTGGAAGAAGCAAGCCAAAAAGCAGGATAGCTACCCTGAATTGTGGAAGAGCTAATTTTGATCTCTTCCACAACCTTTTAGGAGCTATCCCGTGGGCTACGCTGTTAGAAGGCAAGGGAGCCTGTGAGAGCTGGCTAGCATTTAAACAGCACTTCTTCCAAGCACAGGAACGATGCATCCCTTTGAGTAAGAAATCGGGAAAGAGAGGCAGAAGACTTGCGTGGATGAGCAGGGAGCTAATGTGTAAACTCAAAGGGAAGCAGAAGGTTTATGAACTGTGGAAACTGGGTCTGTGCATCTGGGAGGAATATAGGGATGTTGTCAGGGCCTGTAGGGATGCGACTAGAAAGGCTAAAGCCCGCTTGGAGATGAAACTGGCAAGGGATATAAAGGATAATAAAAAGATATTTTTTCAGATACATGAATAGCAAGAGGATGATCAGGGATAATGTAGGTCCCTTGATGAATGAGGCGGATGTCCTGGTATCGGGTGATGATGAGAAGGTGGAAATACTGAATGCCTTCTTTGCCTCGGTCTTCACTCCAAAGGCCCCTCGGGACCCGCAGATCCTGGATGAAAGTAGGAGTGTTTGTGGAATGAAGAGCTTCCCTCTAGTTCAGGTAGGGGTGGTCCAGGAGCAGCTCAAAGGGATTAATGCACACAAATCCATGGGCCCGGATGGGATACATCCACATGTGCTGAGGGAGCTGGCAGAAGTGATTGCGGAGCCGCTTGCTATCATCTTCGACAGCTCTTAGAGAACAGGAGAAGTACCTGAGGATTGGAGGATAGCCAATATCACTCCAGCCTTCAAAAAGGGCAAGAAGGAGGACCCTAACAATTACAGGCCAGTCAGCCTCACTTCTGTCCCTGGAAAGGTGATGGAACAGCTTGTTCTGGATGCCATTACCAAGCAACTGGAAGAGAAGAAGGTCATGAGGAGTAGTCAGCATGGATTCACCAAGGGGAGATCGTGCTCGACCAATCTCATAGCCTTCTATGATCTCATCACTGGCTGGGTGGATGGAGGGAGAGCAGTGGATGTCATCTACCTTGACTTCAGCAAGGCTTTCGATACTGTCTCCCATGACATCCTGATAGAAAAGCTGAGAGATCATGGGATAGATGAGTGGACAGTGAGGTGGGTTGAGAACTGGCTGTTGGACGGGGCTCAGAGGGTCGTGATCAGTGGAGCAGAGTCTGAATGGAGGCCTGTGACTAGCGGTGTTCCCCAGGGCTCGGTGTTGGGTCCAGTCCTGTTTAATATCTTCATCGACAACCTTGATGAGGGAATAGCATCCACCCTCAGCAAGTGCCGATGATACAAAGCTGGGAGAGGTGGCTGACACGCAGGAACACTGCGCTGCCGTCCAGCGAGACCTGGACAGGCTGGAGAGCTGGGCAGGGAGAAACCAGATGAGGTTTAATAAAAGCAAGTGTAAAGTCTTGCACCTGGGGAGGAATAACCATCTGTATCAGTACAGGCTGGGGGATGACCTGCTGGAGAAGAGCTCTGTGGAGAAGGACCTGGGGGTCCTGGTTGATGACAGGTTGGCTATGAGCCAGCAGTGTGCCCTGGTGGCTAAGAGGGCCAATGGGATCCTGGGATGCATCAGGAAGAGTGTGGCCAGCAGGTTGAAGGAGGTGATCCTCCCCCTCTACTCTGCCCTGGTCAGGCCCCACCTGGAGTATTGTGTCCAGTTCTGGGCTCCCTGGTATAAAAAAGACAGGGATCTCCTGGAGACAGTCCAGAGAAGGGCTACGAAGATGATTAAGGGCCTGGAACATCTCCCCTATGAGGAAAGGCTGAGTGAGCTGGGGCTGTTCAGCCTGCAGAAAAGAAGACTGAGGGGGGACCTTATTAATGTTTATAAATATCTTAAGTATGGGATGCAGGGGGAATTGGCCAGCCCCTTTTCAGTGGTCTGTGGAGACAGGACAAGGGGCAATGGCTGCAAATTGGAGCACAGGAAGTTCCGCACCAACATGTGGAAGAACTTTTTCACAGTGAGGGTGACAGAGCCCTGGGACAGGCTGCCCAGGGAGGTGGTGGAGTCTCCTTCTCTGGAGATACTCAAGACTCGTCTGGACGCCTATCTGTGCAATATGAGCTAGGGAGCTGCTTTGGCAGGGGGGTTGGACCCGATGATCTCTCGAGGTCCCTTCCAACCCCTACGATTCTGTGATTCTGTGATTCTGTGATTCCTTCAGCCAGATCCTCTGACAGATCATGCCAGTTGGCACTGGGCATTTAAGTATTAATGGACAAGTATATATTAGATTTTTCTCTGATCAAGCCTTCAGCCACGCTGCAGGAGTGCTTCCAAACCCCTCTCTCCTCAGTCGATAAGCTGGGGTTTCTTCCTTGATTTCTTTGGAGCTGGTGAGCCAGACCAGTTTCACACCTGCCTGCCATTCATCCTCCGGCTTTGCCCGTGCCAGACCAGCTGTGCCGCAGCAGCTGCCATCTGTCCAGGCTGGGGACAGATTGTGAGCACAGAGACTTGGAAGTAATTATAAGGCAAATTTAATTTTGCTCTCTGAGCACACTGAGGTCTGAGTAGCGATCCCTTCCCCTGCCGAAAGAGTCGGGGCAGAGAGGGTGAGGAGAGAATATTGTAGGAGGGAAATACAGGGAGGGAAGAATTGAGCTGCGTCCTCGCCATCTGTCCTCTGCGACTTGCCCAGCTGCTCTGCTGCTGACAGGTTGCTGTCTCTCCACCCAGTGCAGACAGCCAAATGGCCAGCACTGTGAACACGAACAGCTGAATACTAGTAAATAGCCTGCTCAGAACTAACAATACCCGGAGGCAGAGGTTCTGGCTTCTCAAAATCCTTCAACATCCTCTTCTTTCTTTCCTCATTTCTTCCTTGTCTCCACCCAAGTTTTTGCCAGAATTTGGGAGCCAAATAGAATTTAAGTACATGTGCTTTTTCTGCATCAAATCCTGTACCTCTGAATGCAGAACGATCAGTTTTGGAATGTGAAAGGGTTATTTGGAAGCAAAGGGGAATGGCCGGTTAGGGCTACAGTGGGACTAACTACTTCTGTGCTAAAAATTAGTTAAGGATGTGCTTAAATGCTTCATTAGCTCAGGGCCCCCATCTGCTCCCTGTTTCTGACAGTTCCCGCTCCAGGGGTACGTGGAAGATGCCTTCCTTCCATTAGTGTAGGATATGTATTTTGTATGTGTTGCTGTGGAAGCATGCCAAACAGGCAAACGCTGACTTCAAGCCAGCAAATGCTAGAAACTAAACAAAAATACCAAGGGTCTAGTGTGCTTTTGTGCAAGGCTTAGGTATGTTTCCTGAAATCTCAGTTGAGCATGCAGGAGGTGTCTTAAGGGATTCCCCCTGCTGCACCATGGGGTCTCACCCACAGGACACAGTCCTCCTCCAACATGAGAAGTTCACACTCCACCCCCCCGCCCCCCACTCTTGTTCACCAGAACCCAGCCACGCAAAACTACAACAGTCAAAGGCTTGTTTTATATCCGTCTCCCTTTTTATTCTCGAGGGATTCAGGCAGCAGTACCTGCTTTGAGAATGATGGCAGATGCAGGCTGTGGAGCTGTACTCCTGTGTTACAGGGTTTCCTCGGGAAGCTTTTGACTGAGCAGCTGCCATCTCATGTGTAGTCAGAAGCTGAGTCTGACAGTGTAGTAGAAACGTCAGAGGAAATAGAAGAAGTCGCTGCCTCCAGCTATTTGCTTTCTTCAAAATTTGCAAGGCTGGTAGAGCAGAGAGTATCTTGGTATTGCATCTGGCAGCTTCATCAGGACCTTACCTTCCTTGGCAGCGGGGCTGGCACCACTGGATTTTACACAGAAACAGCATGTAACACATCCCTGCCAACTTTGCTTTGGTAGAGGAGGGGAAGGGGCAGAAGGGATGGTAGTGTCCTCATTTCTTCAGCTTCTCTTTCCAGACTTGGAAAACCTCAGTAATGAGCTTAGGGTGAATTGCTTGCTTATTCTCTTTTTCTTTGGGTTGGTTTTGGCTGTTTGGGGTTTCTTTTTCTTCTTTTCTCTCCTTTCCCCTCACATTACTAGGGGGGTGTGACAGTTCCTTCTGCTTTCAGGATGCAGGTCTATAGACTACTACCCATGCAAGGATAGGGCTTTATTTCTGTCTTCCCCCAACCTGCAGTAGTCATCATCTTGGAATCAGAGAGCTAGGATGTTTCACATTCTTTTTGACCAATTTATGCCACCCAACCAAAGCTTTCTTTTGCAGTCAGTCTCCCTTGTGTAGGACCTGCAGCAGAGTTTTACATGTCTCTAATCTGGTGCCAGTAATGATGCCACTATCATTAGGATTGGTTCTCTCTCCTGTGTCCATCAGTAACCCCAGCTCTGCTCTAAAAATAGAGAAAATGTGAGTTTGAGTAAAGATGGCCATGTTAACATTAGTGAGCCTTCGAGCATGTCACAGCAAACTCTACAGATTGGTGAAGGGACAGATAAATTTGTCAAGGGGGTTTGTGGGTCCTGGCCTCCTAATTCCTTTTTGCCATGCAGAATCTCAGTTCTTCCTGCACTGGAAGTCACTTCTGGCTCTGCTCTGCTGCCACATGCTTCTCTCTGCCTCTCCTGTGGCTTCTTCCAAAGGTTGCTTATTGCTGGCTGTGCCAGGAGTGATGGATCAGCTGAGAAGGGTGTGATTGGTTTCTCTAAGCTGGTTATGAATCTCAGTTGCCTAGGATCCATCAGTCTCCTAATCTCTCCATGGAGGGTTGCTGCTCTTCTTAATAGGAAGCCATTGTTCATGGCGGATGTTTTTCACCTAGGCTTCAGAAGCAGCTGCCTTAAATGTGGTCTGGCACCTCTGCAGGCAGAGGCTGAGCCCTGAGCTCAGCGAGGGGCCGGGGTGAGGCTGGCTGTGGGCAGGACCTCCCCGGGGCGCAGGAATTGCTTATAAATAAGAAGACAAATTGAAATGTTCCCTTTTTGGGTTTCCACCTCCCGTAGTTCTTGGGAACGAGGAGGAAGGCCAAGAAGAAATGTTGGCATTGTAGTCAAAAGCAAAGGCAGCTGAAAGGGGAATGCTTTTTTTCTCCTTTTAAAAATGTTGCTGCAGAGATAGTGCCAGGCTGCTGTGCAAAAAGTCCCGCCTGGATTTGCTCGGTTTTCAAACGCAGGGGTGAAGCATTTGACATTCCCTGTCTGTGAGGTTGCCAAAAGTGACTGAGCCAGCAAAGGACACCCAGCTGGTGCTCAAGTGAAATTCTTCCAAAATGCCTTTATTTACACTCACTGCATCCTTCCCCAGTAAGTCTCTTCAAACGCTGCTTCAAAAATTAATGTGTTTGAGTGCTTTCACGGAAGCAAAGGAGAAACCTTCCCCTTTTGCCCTGATAAAGCCCATGGAAAGTTCAAAGGGAACTTTAAGTGTTTAGTTGTGCTGTGTTACCTGAAGCTTAAATGTTTTATTGAAATTGCTGGGGGATGTTGACTTTCATATGAGACCTGCAGCCTGTAAAATCAAGGGACTAAAATATCAAATAGGAATTTAGCTTAAAATGATGCACATTATGAATAGGATTTTCTAGTCTTTTCCTGCTGAAATTGTTGAATACTTTTCTATAATTTTCATTAAAGCAGAGCCAGGGCAGCGCAGAAAGATTTAAAATTCCCAGTCTTTAATGACATTTATGAATTCAAAGCACTGCCATCAGAAAAAAAAATTATTTTTTTCTTTTTTGCTAAGTGATAGTCACCTTTTGAAAAATGTGTTGCTGCTCTACCTCCCCAATTAAATTCCCAGCTGGCTTGCAGGGCAAAAGCTTTGGCAGCAGTGGAGTTGGTTTGCAGGCTTTACTTTTGAGGTGCTTTCACTTACCTGAATATGAATTAAACTTGGGGCGCTGCAAAATGCAGTTCACAAGGTGCTCTCAATGAGCTGGAGCATCACCACCTCCTCCTGCGCGAGCACGCTTGGGGATAATCTGTGCGCCGCTTGCCCGTGCCATCAGTCAGTCCTCACATTTACAGTTCAGTCTGTGGGAAATGAGACCGGTTTTCAATATGAGTTATTGGAGTTCTGAGTGTGGAGAAAGTAAAAATCTAAGGTAAGAGGAATCTCTTGGCGCTTTTAGACTCTGTTAATCCTGCTATTAGTCCCTTAAAGTTTCGCTCTTGGTTTTGGCACGTGTGCTAGCTTTGTCTTCATAGAATAAAATCTGACACGTTTTAATACAGAGCTTTCTATGACTTTTTCATCTTGCTTCTAAGGGTAACATCAAGGATTTTCAGGAGAAATTATTGCCTTGAGGTTACCATCTTCATAAGTTTATGTCCTCGAAGAGATAAAAGCGGATTTAGTGTCACTGTTGCAGCAGAAAAGGAACTCAGTGATACATGCAGCAGAAACAGACTGTCAGCACAAAAAATTCAGCTAGGAGAAGTCAGCATTAAAAAACAATCTTATTATTTGTCTGAGGTGCAATGTTACCCCAAGGAAAGTCAGCAGGGGTTTTCCTATCCATTTCTGTAGCCAAAATTAATCAGAATTCATCCTTTAGTTACAATTTGAATTTACAGCGTGAATTTTAATTCCATTAACATGAATTATATTTTAAAGGAGAAAGATCAGGGAAATAAAGCCTGGAAGACGTACTGCTGTCTCTTTCTCTCTGGCAAAAAATAATGAACAGCTTTATACCTGCAACTCTTCCACAAGTCTGAAAGAAGGGTGAACCGAGGTGCTTGGGAAGCCATAGGCATAGGCTGAACACCATGGTTTTGCTTACTGGGACCAGTTGTACACTGGCTTGTTAAATGGCCGAGGAGGGAAAAGTCAAGAGCTTAAAAGGCCACTTGCTTCATAGACTGAAACAAGGCTTAGCCAGCCCAAAGGAAAATCTACACATATATAACTCGAGGAATAATGCCAAGAGTACAGATGGTACATTTTATATCTGTCTCTTTCACTTCATTCTTCCCATGCACTTTTTTTTCTCCACACTTCTAGCTGACTTAGCTGAGCTTGCAAAACTCCCAGAGTAGTGACAAAGCCTTTGCAATTTCCAGCCATCAGTATCCTTCCCAATCACTGCAGCCCCGAATTAAAATCCTCCAGTAGGAAAAGGTCCATAATGTTGCTGCTGTGGGTTTTCACCCGACAGCCTTTGATGTCAGCCTGCCAGGCTCGTTGTAGTGTAATTGCAATCACCATTTCCAGCCAGTGTGTTGATTCTTGGCTTGCACCTTCATAGACTGCAGTCACTGCAATGATGGTGATTGTATACTGGCCACTCATGGCTGAGCTGAAAGGTGTATGCAGTAATACCCGAAATTAGGAGTCCGTGTGACTGATTTCTCTGGCTGGAGCTGGCTGAGCAATTCGTATAAGCAGACAGCTGTCAACTCCACTGAAATCCTGATTTACAGCAGCTCTCAACGTCTGTCCTGAGGAGGAGCTGACAGTCCCTTTGCTGAGCAAGTTCATGCTGTATGAAAAATTAATTTCACCCACTTCCACAAACAAGCTAATTATAAAGCACAGTTGTTTTGAAAAGGAGGGCAGTTCTAATAATGTGTTTATCATGTGCCTGTGATGCACGATCCTGTGTTTTACCTAATGTTTTTGAATACTCCCCACTATTTGGACAACTGGCCACCCTGCCAGTAGTAGCATGTTGAATTAGAGCAAATTCCAAATTAGCTGTTCTTGCAAATGGCATCACCAGCCATTCCAAACCTCTTCCTCAAGCACAGAATATACCTGGAAATTGCACTGCCCTGTGGCTCAGAGCAGTTTGAGCTGAATCTGGATTTGTGGCAGCTTTGGGATCCAAAAATCTCTAGAGCCGTGTTTCTCTTCATGCTGGTCAGGAGGTCCCTAAAGCTACAACATGATGGTTATAGCTGCAAAAGTATTTTGGGTCATTCATTGTGGTTGTCCTCAGAGACTTGTATTGCTCCTTTCCCTGTAGTGAGGTGGAGGGATGGGAAAAATGTCGTGCCTGAGAAAACTGCAAAGCAGTCCTGAAATTCTGCCTCTGGGAGATGCCTTAAACCAGGCATGGTATCCATACTTGCTATCAAAAAGGCTGTGTGATTTCTTGATTTGCTTTACCTGCCAAAATAACATACTGATTGCTCAGCTGATGTGGGGGGTATGCTGAATTAGTTGCTTGTCACTTCTGCACAACAGCATCACGGCTTGGTGTTTTTCAGGCATTCTCTTTTTCCCTTGAACCTATAAATAGTTTGAGACATACACGATATTAGATGAAAGCAAGATAAACATAATTCACAATTTAAAAAATAATAATAATTTATACTTCATGCATGCTTGACAAAATAGCAGAGCTTTGATCATCAAAGTTAAATAAAGGCAGTGGAGTTTTATTCTGAAATAACCCCCTCAGATCCTGAAGAATAGCACTGTGATGTTGGTTCATTATCCTGGCTAATCAAATTATCACAGTTTATAGGCAAAATGGAGGCATTTTTTTTTTCCTCTGCTATCATGGGAATGGCAAGCAGGATCTCCAAGCAAAATGCTGTCTTTGTACCATAAGCATTTCATCTTTTGAGAACCAAGGAGCTCCTCTGCCCATAATATCTGTCTAAAATCAGTACAGTTTTTCATATATTTTAAATTAGAAGATTAAGAATCTTATTCATTTTGCCTTTGAATCAGGGAGGAGTGGAAAAAAGCCAAAATTTATGACAAGGCGTATTATTTGAGATTACATACTTTGATAGTATCCGCTTCCAGCTGAGATCAGTTGGTCAGAGCTTTTGGAAGACCTCAATGTCCTGACCATTCCAGCAGTTTTGGCAGCTGCTCCTAATGTAAACTGAGGAGTATCAAGAAAGCTCTACTCTGATACAGCTTGCTCTGCTCAGAGCAGTTTTTTGTCGATCTAGCTGTGTCCCCAGGAGTTTTTGTTGGTATAGCCTGTTCCTATCCAGCGTACTATGCTCATACCTTGTTTTTATTTGCTGTACATCCCTCACTTCAAATTTGTTTATGTGTCATCTCCCAGATGTGCACGTTGCTGAAAAGGTTGTTTTCTCTACCTTGCCCCCAGGTACTCAAAATACCAGTTCAAGCAGCAGATAATTTCTCCCAGTGCATCGCAGTCAGAATGCACCAGCTTCATGCAACGCTGTTATTTCAACTAACACCTCTGATTTTGACTAAAATAAGTGGTAACAGAATGAAGCTCACACCCATAGAGCAGACAAAAGGTGGGAGTATAAGGGGATTACTTAGTTCTCTCAACTGCAGGAAAGGTTAACCTTAAAAATAAGTATTTTTAAACACATGCAGTTATTTGCATCCTTGCAAAGTGGGTATGAAATGCCACAGAATAAAAGCAGCTTGTCCCCAGGAGAAACTGAGCCAAAAAGGACATCTATATATTCCTGGTTAAATTTAGCAGTGTGTTAGAGCTGGTATAATGACTATGCAGAATGCAAGGCATGAAGAAACTACTCAGAATGTGGATGCAGATACATGTGAATACTGCTGTGTGTATGTACATGTGTTTGTGTATATATGTATTTTTTTAAAAAAAATCCTAATAGTGTTTTACATTTATTACCAGTGTGATTAAAAAAACCCAATAACTCTAAATTATGAAGATGTTCTTTATTGTAAGTCACATAGTTACAAATGCTGTGCTGCACTAAGATATCCGCTCTGGACTTGTTGTATTAATAATAGTCATCTCGGAGAGGCACTTCATGAGTGGCTCAGGACAGGCAGTGATGTTACATCCATCATTTGAAGCCCTAAAGAGAGAATTTCCAGTATGTCTAAATGGTGCATTTAGGACTCTTCAGGGCTGTGTAGGACAGCTGCTCTCCAGAGGTGCTCACCAGAGCTCATGCAGTGTATTTTGAACCTTTTCCTGTCACCTCAGCTCATGCAGAGTATTTCAGACTTTTTTCCATCACCTCTTTGGTGCTGGATCACAGAACTCTACTTGTGCTCTGTGTGCTCATGGAAATTCTCTTACCCTTTTTACTGAAGGGTGTAGATCTTGGCCTTGGTGTCAGTGAGTTGCTCCGCCTGTAGAAAACAAGACAGAAAAGGGAAAAGTGCAGGAAGAAATGTTTATTTTTATCAGTGATGAGATGGAACAGCACTTGTTTCACTTCTGTGTGTGTTGTGTGTGAGCTTATTAGTGCACTCTTGAGAAACAATTCGTAGCGTAGCAATATCTGCAGTACTACTTTCTGTTCATCTTTTGTTGCAGAGCTGCCTTTCCTGCAAGGGGCTGACTTGTTTTCAACCAAATGGTATCGCCTGTCAAGAATTTCCATGTGAGTCTTGGAAACCGGCTGCAGAGTCTTCCCTATTTGCTATTCAGTCCTGTTTTCTTCTCCCTTTAGCAGGTAAGCACGTCTTTCTGCAACACTATTTGCAAGTGGAAAATGTTTCCAGGTTCAGATACCTGGAGAATTCGTTTTGTTGGACTCACTAGGGTTAATATCTCTCTTCCAAAATTTCTTGCAGAACCAACTGCATTTTCTGCCATAGAAAAGTATCTGAGTAGTGATGCAGTACTTTGGGATTTTAAACATCAGCTCATGTCAGTCTACATCCCTCTAGCTTTAATGCAGCTTAAAAAACGGTATCCATGGACTTTCAGCTGTGAATCTATTTACAGCTGAATCAGGGATGCAAGCGAGCAATACAGAAAATTGCTTGAATTTCTGCTTCTCTGAGAGAAGCCTCTAAATAACTTTGTCCTTGGGGGAGCAGGAGAAAAACCCTTTAGAGAGCCAGAACGGGTGATGCTAAAGCTCAGGTGTTAACCACCACAGCAACCTCGAGCTGAATGAGAGGGTTCAGATACTGTTCACCAAGATCAGAGTCAGACAGCCCTTGCAGAAACAGATTAAGCCTCCCTGGCTGACTGTGCACTGAAGCGTATGAGGAATTCTCAAATGACCTATATCTGATTGATGGATACGTGGGTGTGGCGAGGAGCGGCACCCAACAGCTGAGCTGTAGTAATGTCTTACACAGCTGCAGCTATTTCTGCAGAGGTGCTTGGCACAACCCGCTGGAGTTCCTTAATATTCATGGTTAGGATGGGGATCCGCATTTGAGATCCAAGGGTTTTTAGGAAGGAGGGAGTTTTACAGGTTTCTTGAAATCACTTTCAGTAAATGCGAGTCATTAATGGAGAGTGTGTATGGGGGTGTGTGTGTGCAGTTACGTGAAAGGAAAGTAAATGTGCTTAATCTGTCTTTGGTGGTGGTCTGCTCCTCTTTAACATTACTGTCGCATGCAGTAGCTCTTACTTCTTTCAGAGCGACTTGGAAATTTTCTCAGAAAACAATTGCGAGCTTCTTCCTCCAAAAAGAATTCTCTTTCTGAACATATTTAGAGCCTTATTTTCTCTTAAAGATTCATTTACTTTATCACTAAGCTCACCTCTGCCATGGCTTCACTTTCTTCTTTCTGTGGTTTTTTAAGCAGAGACCTTTTCCAAGGGGTTCACTCTTGAGAACTTCTGTTTTGATTTACTTGGCAGTAATGCAGTCTTTCTTCCCAATTTGTATCAAACAGTAAATGATGGGAATGCTTGTTCCATGCCACTCCATTGCAGTGGTAGCTGGATTTTGCTGCAGTGGCTTCTTAGTCTTATCTCAAACTGCAGAGGTAAATGGTCCCCTGTAATCTACAGCTCCTGTGGGGATCTTGCCCTGTAATCCAGTGCAAGGTTGTGACCTACAGCAGAGTTTAGCTTGGGCTTCAAACTGGGCACAGATGTTTAAAAGTGAGATAAATCATTTTTGCTTGCACTGCAATTTTTTTCCCCTCCAAGGATTTCCAGGAGTGCTGTTACCTGCACCCCAAGAAGTGAGTTAGCAGCGCCAGTAACAGAGAAGGGGGGTGTTTGACAACTACATGTTGTACTGCAGTAACTTGATAGTCCCAAGTCATGAAGAATATGGGTATGGGCATCTCTCTGCTCTTTGTAAGTAATTCCTCTGGAAAAGCTGAGCGAACTCAGTCAGGAAATCCCTGCTACCTCTGCCCATGTTATTTCAAGCATACCCAGAAAAGTTCTGCTCATGGACTTTCCAGTGTTCTCTAAAACATATGCCCACGCCTGCCGTTACCTAAGTCTACCAACTGGTCTGTTACCAAACAGGAGTTCTGTCAGCAGCAGCTCCAAATACTGCTGTTCAGAGGAGTCAGCCATTGCCAGCAGAACTAAAAGCAGCACTAATGCTTCACAAATATTTTGAGAAGGTCACTCTTCATCTTTGTTTTGTTCATTGTTAAACTTTTTATTCTTGGTATTGTAAATAACTGCCCCTTGGAGCAAACAGAGAGGCCTGTACATGCCTTCTGGTTTTGGTGGAGCATTTGCAGTCTATCCCACTGTAAACTCTTTACAGATTACTGTGTAATCTTGAATCTTACTGTGATGGGCAGTCAGATCAGAGTTCCCACCACACGAGGAGGCATTATTAGACATTATGCCTTGAGCAATTTACCACTGTCCTGACAGTGTTAAGCTGACTGGTAATACAAATGCCTTATGAAAAAAACCCAACCCAACGCGGCCTGCCTGCTGAAAGCCAAAGCTTTATAACCTCTTGGGGTTTTCTCATTGCAAAAGCCATAACTTCTCACTCGCTGGCAATATAATAAACTTTAAGTGATGCTTATGGTATTAAGTGCAGCATTGTATTCAAATTTTATATTCCAACAGAGTGCATATTTTCACATTAACATTTATTATGCACTCTTTGTTATAGTATGATGCAGTTTAACAGTCTTGGAAGTCTGGTCCTACTGTAACAGGGACCACAGAAAAATGCGTGTGGAAGGCTTCAGTTTATGTCTGCAGGCCATGGCCTTTGCAAATGGTTTTACTTTATGGATGTTTCAAGTCCCATACTATTCCATGGAAATGAGAGAGGTTTCTAATCTGGCACATACATGCCCTGTTTAGGCAGGGACCTAAACAGCAGCAGCAAAGTAATGTTTGCTGTGCTCACAGGAAGGTAGAAATCAATAGGAAGGTGTTGAGATAATAAAGGATGTTAGCAATGTTTACTGTGTCACAGCTGATAAGCCCTCAATCTTTTTGTAATTAGTATTATAAGAAGTTCCTGGCACAGTTGTAACTCTTTGTTTGCTCCCTTTTTTTTTTTCTTCTTTTCTTCTCCATGAACACAGACACAAGAACCTGACAGTATCTTTATTTAATTCTCCTTGTCTGCTGCGGGAGTGGGTGTTACTCTCAGCCCAACTCTTCCCTGAAATCTCAGCTGATTCCTTAGCCAGAAGATGCTATAACCAGCAAATCCCATTTGCCTTTCTCTTGAAGCTGTCCCATGAAGGCTGCAAATTCTGTCCTTTCCTTTCAGTCCCACAGTGCCTTTGGTCAGGAGCAGATCCTCCTAGAAATACTCCTAATTTAATATCTCCCTACTTGAAATACCAACTGAGCTTGTAAACCAAAGGCATCTCCCAAAGGTGTCTTTATGTAGGGTTAGAGAAGGTATTTGAGGAAGCAAAACATTCTTTATTAGTTGGGTGCCAGATTATCTACGTTTGTATCATGATCAGCCAGGTAGTAAGAAACTGGGCAATGAAATCTAATTTTAGATATTTACAGCTTGGAATACCATATCTGTATCTGAATTACTCATGTTATGTTCTCTTTATAGTTGGCGAAGAGAATAGGCACATCCTGAGCATGACTTACCTGACCAGTTTTAAATATCCTTTACAGGATGCAATGAATCACAGAATCACAAGGTTGGAAAAGACCTTTAAGATCATCAAGTCCAACCACTCTCATCCTAAACTAAATCATATCCCTTAGTACCTCATCTACCCTTTTTTTGAACACATCCAGGGAAGGTGACTCAACCCTCTCCCTGGGCAGCCTGTTCCAGGCCCTGACAACTCTTTCAGTAAAAAATTTTTTCCTAACATCCAATCTGACCCTGCCCTGGCACAGCTTCATGCCATTCCCCCTTGTCCTATCACCTGTCACCTGGCTGAAGAAAATGAAGTGCACCCTGGATGTGCCTGGTTTTCTCCAGCAACTACAGAATAATGCCTGGATTTTCCTGTACATGTCTGCTTCTACACACCTCACACATCCCACTGCTCATGTCCATTACCCCATTTCCTAGTAGCTAGTGTTGAGCGAGCTTAAAAAAATTGAGCATCTTAATTTCACTTTCCAGTTCTAACCTCCCAGGTTGTTATGCTGTTGTCACTGCTATCAAGAGCATCTCCTCTCTCTTCACAATTACGGAGAATTTAATCAAAGGGAAGGAATTATTCAGATGTTATTCCCAATTTTCTTTCTGTTATTTATTTACTATTGCATTAAAATACAGACAATAGTAAAGTATATAAAAGCACAAAAATTCTATCTGTTGATCTGCCTAATTGAATGTAAAGTAACTGTCAACTGTGTAACTGCTGAACTCTTACATTTATTACATTTTATTTTGCTACAAGTAAAGGAAGATTAAAATAGTGTCTGTCTTTCCTCTTTTTTTTTCCCCAACTCCACACAAATGCAACCCAACCAACTTCCATAGATCTGAGCAAAGGAGGACGAGTCACTTTCTTGAGGTTTCAATAACCTTCTAAAAGTTAAATCATGAAGATTACCAAAGTAAGTTCTTAACAATCATGTACCAGACACAAAAAATCATGATGTGGGCTTCCAAATTGAGTAACTTTAAAAATTTCTTTAGAACTCGTGTTCTGCGTTGGAACTGAAATGGGACTATTTCAGCACTGGATGGAGAAGACTAGATAGCATTTCTTGATAAAGTTGCAAGAAAAGTAGGTAGATAAATCCAAGGGGGTCCTGGTCACTTGTAACTAGAACTTAACAGAGTGTCTAATAATTTTGGATGCCTTTGATTTTGCCCCCCTCATTTGTTGCATAGTATTAAGGATTCAGTCTTTAAAAGTTAGGGCTCCTATGCTTTTGCTTTTTTTTTTTTTTTTTGAACACTACTGGGTGCCAACTTTAGAGTGGGAAAGCCTTTTGCCTTTAAAAAATAGTGCTTTAAAACATTTGAACAGAGATTTTCTGTAGAAAGCATAAGTAGGAAGCAATGCACTACAGTAAATGAACAGTGAAATTTCCTATTTTATTCCATCAGAATAGGTTTAGATGTGTTTATGTTTCAATGGCATGCTAAATTCTTGTACTAAAACCAAGGAGACCCAAATGGAGTCAATGAACCAAAAACCTGAATTAAAAAGGCTGCTTATCTTTATGCTAGTCTGAGTCAAAAGTTCAGTTCTGGATGCTTTCCTTCCTCGGAGCATTCGAATCTGGATCCAAAAGTTCATTAGATGCAATCTGTAAAACAAATGACTAGTGAAACTAACATCATGACACGCATGTATTTACATGTGTGTATCTCCTCTCTAGGACTGTTTTAGATTTTTTTTATGTATAAAGTGATTCAATTCAGTTTTCTTTGTCCTCCCTTCTCCCAGTCTGGCTAAATCTTTGTGCTGGCTCCTACTGCTCCATAGCCAAATATTGCAGGAAGGAAGATGTTATTATTATTATTATTATTAATAATAATTTTATTTTTTACCAAAAAGGTAACATATTTTTTACTTTTTCTCCGTGTATTCATTAATCAAGTTTAAACACTGATGAAAGCAAATAGCCTATAGAGTGTCCCTGTGCATTTTGTAACTGTGTCCAGCTGCAATTAACAGTCCCAGAGAATATATTTTTGCATTTTCTTTTCTTTTGATACACTTGGCTGGTGATTTGTGCCCTAGAAGGGATTCAGCCGTTTTAGGAGAGAGAGAGACATTACTGGTTTCATGACCTTTTATTTCTGTAGTAGAAATGGGTGAACTCACTTGGAATAAATACGAACCAAGCCAAAACATTACACAGGGAAAAAAAAATCAATTCCAAATCTGACCTTTCTTGAGTCGTAGGGAAAAAAGAACAGAGGGAAGAAAATAAAAAAAAAAACCCACTTGCTTTTCTCTCTCTTTTGACTGGTGTTCTACAACTGTCAAGCACCAGAATAACATAGCAGGGACAAACTGTTCCAGTGACAGGGTCCCACTGGGCCGCCCTGGCTGCCATTTTGTATTGCTTCCTCCAAGGCTGGTGCTCTCTGCCCTGAACCTGGTGTTGGGGCGAGGAACGAGGCCAGGCCTGTGTGGCACCATTGACCTCTTGCTTCTGGCATGCAATAATGAAACTGCTTCCCTGGCAGATTCTCTTCAGGTCGGGTGGTGGTAAGGTACATCCTGCCCAAAGGAGGCTATAACAAGTCATGAGGGATTCTGTCATAAAGTTAAATTTTGCTTAAAAACAACGTGCCTTAGAGTACACCTTCACAGACACTACTGCCTTTTTACTGGGTATTTTGTGTTTTATGTGGCTGTTTTAAGGGCTTACTCCACACACACCCCGTGGGTAGGGGTGCTCAGTGCTGCAGCAGCAGCCCTGCAGCTACTGAGTGGGGGACACAGGCCCAGCCTGGGCTGGCTACCCTACCAGGTGTCCTCATCACCTTAGGTCTTCAGCCCTTCGAGGGTCATCAAGCTGAAACTCAGCATGTGGCTCACGTGGGCTTGAGAAAGGAAAAAAAAAAAAGTAGGTTGACGCAAACTGGTTTGTCACATTTTTAAGTCAGGGTGAGCAGTGGCTGTGGGTTCTCTGTGAGACTGAGCTTTGTCCATCTTCCTGTGATCTTCCCCTCAGCAATCACTCTGTCCCACTATGAACGTGTGAAGTTTGGAACCAACCTATTTATAAAGACCAAAGTACCTTAAAAGGACTTGAAATAGAGATTTGAGCATGGAGCTCACCCCAGTCCAGGCTTCCCCTTAAAGTTAGTTACTTTTTCCAGTGACATTCCCAAAATGGACTATGCTCCGCAGAAAGTGATTCAAGCAAGTGCCAGCTGCAAGCTGGGAACTACCTGGCTTATGGCTTTCTGTATAAAGGAGCCATGTGTCCTAGAAACACGGCCCAGGGCTTTCACAGATCACAGTGGTCCAGCAGAGCATGTGAGAACGTTGTTCCAGATAAGTCCTTTACCCTTTCTACCTCAGAGTGGGGGAGCACTGTCTGCGTGGGCTTTCAAACTGCTGGCCCTGGAGCAGCCAGCTCTGAAAGACCCTGCATGTCTTACAGTTCCCAGTGCTTTGAAGCCTAAAACTTTTAAGGTTCCAGCAGTTTTCTGAGAGGGGGAAAAAAAATACTAGTTTTCCATACATTTAGAGAATTTGAACTGTTTTGCAATGAAAAGTTAACATAGCTTGACTTTAGAGAACAGATTTGAAATTATTAACGTAAGCTTGGTGAAAAAGAAAGCAAGCTGGAGCAGCAGGACTCATGAGGGAAGACAACACAAAGCTGCTGAAGATGTTAATGACAGCTCTGTTCTTACACTGCATCCCTCTGTAGCATGAGGATACTGTTGTTCCTGCAGACTTCAGGGAGGGAGATGTACCTCAACTGGTTACCTACTTGTTGCTACCTGGTGGGGAAAAAAAATGTTTTCTGGAAGGAAATGTAATGTAATTTGCCTTAATTCCTCTATAACAAGGCATTCCTTCCAGGTGATAATTGGTGATGTCGTGTTGATGCGTGATTGAGACTGGCTAATAAGATGGAGTGTTAATGAAAGGATTTTTTTCCAAACCTTGTGTTGGAGTCTAAAAAATTCCAGTACTCTGCCCTTTGAGATAAGTCTTTTCCTGAGAAAACACTGATATAATACATACTGTGAGGTCATAGCTCTAGACCTGCTGAGCTGGTGAAATGAAGATTTAAAGGTGAAAGTGTAAAAGAAGTTGTGTGATGAAGGCTTTTTTTCCCCATTGCAGTTTCTACTGCCCAGTACCTCAGTCTGCAGGGACTGTCTTCGAATTTGTGTATGAAAGGATGGCAAAAGGTCCCTATTTTTAAGTTTCTGATGACAGCGCCACCATACTGAATGCCACAGAGCCCAACTACAGAGCTAGATCTTGCAATTTTAGATTACCTTTAGAATCTCTCTGGTGACTTTTCCATTCAGTAAAAATATCCTTGTGATGCCAAGGGAGGATGATAAATTTTCTGAAGGAAGTCGCTTGTACTGCAGGCGAGGCTTTTGTGACTTTTACAGAGCTACAGGATTTGTTCCAGAGAGCTGTAGCACTGTTTGAGTAACAGCAGTGTAGTACCACCAGAGTCAAAGATCCCCCAAATTTGCAGAGCTGTCGTCTTGCATTGCACAGTACTGAAGTGACCTCCCTGACTTCTGCATAGGAGGTGGCAGTAATCTCAAGGTACGGTTCATGTTTCCAGCCATGCTCACATTCTTGTAGAGACTATCACACCAGTGGTATCCTGGCTTTGAGAGCAAAGCCAGGGTATCACTCATAACTAACAGCTGGCCACCAGTGGAGTTTATTAGAAACTCAGCTAGTTACTGAAGTGGGCTTTTTATCTTGGTGACCTTCCAAAGGAATTGGAGCCTTCTTGGAAGACCTTGAATCAGAAACGTTTGCATATAAGAAAAATAGTGCTGCACAGCACACAGCTCTGATCTCCCAGGGTTCACAGATTTGGAAGGCGCTGTACCATATTTAACTGTAGAAGGCAGCGCTGAGATACTGTAGCTGCTGCATCAAGGTCATGGTGTTCTGGGATCCAATTAAAATTATGCAAGATAGGCAATTTAGGGATGAATTCATATAGAGCTCAGGAAGGAAAAAGTTATATGTGTTAGGAACTCAGTTACTTTGTAAGATTAATTTTCCGCTATCTTATGATCTGGTAATAAGAACACAAGGTATTTTAAACATTTGATTTGTTTATTGATCAGAACTCAAGGCCTTCCTTCCTAAATCACAGTTATAGGTTTGACTTCCATTTAACAGCAAAGTTATGGGCTTGCCACAGTGTATACACTGGTTGGAGTGGGTTGTGAATTTGATGGCTGGGCAACAGTGAAGCCTGGAGTGGGCACACCTGATGCTCAGAAACCAACCTCTTGCCCTGGAGGTTATGTGAAAAGAAAAGGTGGTGGTAATGTCACAGGTACTGTGATCCAGAGCATTTATCTCACCTCCAACATAACTACTGTGCTCATTCAGATTACAGCTCTATCTTTAATTCCCCAAACCTATAAAGAGATAATGAGGAATGATATTGGGAGCTAGGGGAGTTGCTGTCTGATGGCTTGATATTTTGGATGGGGACGTAACAGGCCTATTCCTATCCTAAGTCACTCCCAATTCCTGTGTCCTGAAGGACAAAGATTTAGCAGTCTACTGTATTTTGAGAACTGTTTATATTGTTACGCTCTGTAAACCAAAATCTGCTGTTGGCAAAAGGGACAGAATTTCACAGATGCTTTGAGCAAGGTTTCCTTACAGGTGTTGCTAGATTCGTGACCTGTGTTAGATCATGGTGACTGGGGATTTCACTCTGAGCTCAGGGCCCTGTTTTGCTGGCTGGAGTACAAACACTGAGTGAAAAGGGTAAAGAAGAGTTCACAGTCCAAACAAGCAAGATGAAGACTTGATTCCCTGAGAGCCAGCCAAAGAGTGGTTTGCAAGCACTGTGTTAGTACTAGCGTTTTGGTCTCCCATTTTCTTTTTCCTTTCCCTTTCCTCTCCATTTAAAAACTTTGCCTGAGGAAGAATTAGCTTACCAAGAAAGAAGAGGGGGCACAAGAGAAGCTGGTGACGGAGGAGCAGGAAGGGAGCAAGGTGGGGAGCGTGAGAGGCTCAGTCAGTGAAGTGACATAAGAAATGTCATCCAGCAGAAATCTGTGAAAAGAATGTAGGCACAGATGCCTGCTTCAGTCCAGATGCAGGTGTCTCTGTCTGCTGAGAAAGCTTCCTAGGCACGTTCACACTGCTTTGTTTCATGCAGAGCAAAACTAGGGAGGGAAGGTCTGGGAAACTGGTGCTGGTCCTCTGCAGGTTGCAGTGATTATTGGTGTCTTTAGTGCAAGCCAGGGAATCTCCAGGGCAGGCAGTGAAACAGCGGCACTATTGGCCACAGAACGCAGGAGTACACAGGTGTTTCAGAGGTGGGGGAGATGGCCCAGTAAGCCCAGGTGCTCTCCTATAAACCAGAGCTTGGCTGTAGTGAGAGCAGAAATAAAGCAAAGGACTGGCAGAACTACGACTGTCCTGTGATCAGCCCCATTAAACAACAGGTAGAAACTGCCCTTGAGAGTGCCTTTATCTCCGGAGGTTGCAGAGAGTCATTGTGATGGAGGGCAAAGGGTGATTGGCTTCACACTTTTTTTATTCCCTTTATTCTTTGTTTTCTGACGATAAAGGAGCTTTAGGTGGATATTGTAGCAAAGCAATTGATGAGTCATAAGGTTTGCAACTTCATTTCCCTTCCGCTCCTTTTATTTTTTTTCCTGATACTCTCATCTCCTCCTTCCTGCCCGCCTTGCCCCTCCTCTGCTGGCGCAGCAGGACGTGCTGTGCCTTTAAGAAGTGTGGGGTTTGGTGGGGTTTTTTTTTTCAGAAGACTTAATTCCTGAGCTTTGTCATGTGTTCAGGCATGCCCTAAGTTTTGTGGTGTGGTTGATGAAAAACTAAAGTGCATTTGTATAGGGAGGTTTTTAACTCCTTTCTGCCATAGATACGCTTTGCCTCTTTGTTCTTTGATTGCAGGGGGTACACCATTCAGTATTTCCAGAAGGATTTCTTCTCTCTTTTCAAAAAAAGAAGGGGAGATAAAGCGAAGGAGCAAGATTTTTGATGTATATATTTTTTTCCATTAAAATGTATATTTATTGAGTTGGTTTCTGTGTAGCAAGGCTCTGGTGAATAAAGCTGAGATAGCAAATTCTCTTGCTGATTATATCCTCCCACTGGCACCAATATCGCTGCGGTGTTAACCTGTCATTGCAGTAGCAGAGTGGTGCAGCCAAAGACACATTGACCCATAGTAGTCACAGCATTGGCAGCTTTAGTATGGATTTCATATATAGTGAATTCCATAGCATTCCTGTTCATCAGTTACTTTTTGCTTGCTTTCCCCTCTCATCACAGTCAAAAAGAAACTTGTACGTACGATTGTACTGTAATAATTAACATACTATTATGTAAATAAAATGTAGGGGATTTTCTCCTCTTTTTCCCCCCCTCTTTTTTTTTTTTAATAAAAAAAAAAGCAAACCTCATCCTTTCAAAACCAAGTGTATGCATCAGTGCAATCTTTAAACCGCAGCTCCCAGGGAGAGCACTGCAGGCGTTACAGGCATACCAGTAGGTAGCTACAGAGTTACCCTTAGTGATTATTTTAAAAGCCATGTTTGCTACGAAGTCCTGGATCTGCATGCTAACGCTGTGTTGTAATAACAGCGTAAAACCTCTTGGGAAGTCAGCATGTATTCATGTACCTGTTCATTGTTTCAGGCCTCGAGATAGCAAGCAAGACCAGGTGAAGAGAATTCCCCTACATCTCTGGCACTGTGGCGGCTCCGGGACTTACCGTGCAGTCACCCGCAGGATGTGGGCCCCACAGATGAAAGGACAGTTTCTAGTAGAGACAGGCCTGGTTTTATGAGGAGAGATGTTGGAGAGGAAGGGAGGGAGCAGGAGCTAGGGCTGGGATGTGCTTTCCACACTGAGGTGGTTGTGTGGCTTTGATTAAATCACTTAACCTGTGAGCTGTAGGTTTCTTGTCAGTGGAATAGTGGCATTAGTGCTGTGTACGGCATGCTGGGATTAAATGAATTAAGTAACAGTACTTTACAGTCTCGGCTCTGTAAATGTGCTGAGTGCAGTTGTTCTATTTAAGAAGCTTGTAGTGCTCGTTATTGAGCCTACGGGAGGGCCCCCGCCAATCCCCCATCCTCCCCTCCCTCCCAATTAGTCTGGTCAGTGCTCTTATCACTCTCCATGACCAATAACGAGCAATCTCTGCTGCTTAGCCTCTTGATCTTGAAGCAGTGCTGTAATGCGACAACTCTCTTCAGAAGTGGCTACAGAGGAGCGGCCGCAGAGCAGGCCCTGGAGAGGAGCTCTGTCTTTCGCATCAGCCTCTTGCCCCACTGACCAGGCCCGGAGAGTCCTCGGCTTCTAAATCCCTGCAGCATCCCCTCAGTAGCGTGCTGGAATGGGAGGTGGAGGTCCTGGGATCTTTTGACATCTCTGCCACCTGCTCATGGGTGGCCTGGGCAAGTCACATCACCTTTCTCTTCTTGACTTTTCGTGCTGAAGTGCGGATTGTATCGTTTACCTTCACACCCAAGAGCTGCTCAGGGCTGAATTAATGAATGCCGTGAAGTCAAGGATGTCTGTGGATGCACAGCACAATGTAAATGTGAAGTATTACTCTGTAATTATGGGTGGAGGTAACCCTTGTTGAAAAGGATTAATTTTATCATAAATCAACATTTGATCAGGTGGAATTGCAGGAAGAAGTGTAGAGAAAGCCTGCCCTCTGTCATCTCGATCCAAAATTTTTCAGGAGGCTGGAATGCTGCTTCTCCCATGTGCTTTGTGCATGTGTCAACTCTGAATCTAGTACTGGTTACTGAGATTGATGGGGTGGCATAAAAATAGTCTGGCTTCTATAGGTGTAATATTTCAGCAGACAGAGGGAAAGAGGTGGGTTTTTTCCTTCCCTTGGGATTTGGCATTTCATGAGGAGCCAAGTACTGCTTTTTGCAGTGTTGTCTGGTGTATCCACTGTTGACACCTGAGCTCCTTGGGTTCAGTCAATTTAGCAAGTTGAGGATTTTAGAAAAAAAGCAGATGAAATGTTTTTATGTAACTGCTGACATACTGGCACCATCAGTGTACAGTTTATAAAGGCTCCAGTGCTGTGGAGGGATCAAAGAGTTAAAAATTCCAAAGGTTTAATCCAGTATAATAACATTTTGCAAGGCCTATCAAATTCACAGCAAGTGAGAAGCAGAAAAACAGCCGAACTAGGTGGAAAATGAAATTAGATGGAATTATATTGCCACAGGTTTATCTAACGAGTTGTTTCATTTAACAGGGTAGACGCACGTTTGTCTGAGCCCTCAGCAGAAGCTCAGACCGAGTTGTGCTCCCCTGCTCTCCTGGGCTGCTTTATCCACAGAAACGGAGTGCCCTTCATCCGGTTTGAACAAAGCAGTGCTCTGCTGTATCTATTTTTGGTCGCTGATTTGTATGCTGTAGAAGCCACCTCATTCCTTAGAATACAGCTATATATTGTTGTGTTTGTTTTCCTTTTGCTGCTGTGTACATAGTGGATTGTTGTTTGTTTGTTTGGAGGATTTAAACATCTGGAAGAGACTGGGGATAGCAATGTCTTTGTACATAGGTTAGACGCAGAGCTGCAGGTCCCTTCTGAAGGGAAATGTTAACGTGCCACTTTCTGTGATGCTCATTTTACATACTTGAGGGTTTTGGTGTGCAAAGGACAATCAATATAATGGTAATCCAAGCAGCTGGATAAAACTACTGCTGCGAAAACTGGCACAAGGTGAAAGATCTATTTCCCTAGGTAGTTCTGGAGCTGGTTCCCACGGAGGTAATTCCAAATATAAATTTTGGAAGTAAATATTTATATGCAGTAAGTAAGCTTAGCTGAATTTGGGTGATTCGTGAGAGGAATCGGTTCTTACTAAAATATGTCAGCAAACGATGTGCATAGGGCAGATCTCGCTGTGAGAAATGCAGTTCTCCTGTAATGTAAGCTTTGCTGTATTACTTGGACACAAACCAACCCAGTTACAGCCCAAATGTAGACAAATAGGGTATTGCAGATGGAAAGTGTGAGTAGAAAGTGGGGAAGAAAAGAAAAGGCTAAGTTCCTCTATATTCCAGCTCCCTACCAGTGAGTGGAAGGTTATTCTGCAAGGAGCCCTTGCGGCTTTTACCAGACTATTTGCAGCCCAGCGCCACAGGAACAGAAGAGCAGTTCTTAGGCTCTGGCTCAGTCTGTTGCAGACGGTTTCTTTCCTGAGAAAGCTGATCACTGTTTAGTTGCATTACTTCCCAGCAGATGAGCTGGGTGCTTCTGTATTTAAAACAGAAGCGTGAGTGAGTGACAGGGCTGGAGTCTTGTAGCAGCATATCCTTCAGCTCCAGTGCTGCAGTCAGAGAGAGAGAAAGAAGATTTTTCCTTTGAAGATAAGACACCTGGGGCTTGTGTAGAAACTAAGTATGCCCTGAGTTGCATAGCTGTTATCTCAATATTAAAAAAAAAAAAAAAAAGGCAGAGAAAGACAAAGCATCTGGCTCTTCTGTCTACCACCAAAAATTCCTCAAAATGCTAGAACCCAAACTAGCACTTTTCATTCTGCAGTTGTGTTGCTTGCGAACACTTTCCGTCTTGTGGCTTATGTGACACTTTCAGCTGAAGTAGCTTCCGAGGCGAGCCATGAGGCTGTGCTGTGTGCGTACGGGAGTGCGGGAGTGCGCGTATGTCTGTGTATGAGCGAGGGAGCCAGAGCGCCTGTGTGCAGTGTCGTAATGTGGCAGGGCACAGGCAGTTATGAAACTTTCCAATAAAGTCTCAGTGCGTCAGTATTGGTTGCTTGGGTGGTTGGTTGGTTGGTTGGTTTTTGTTTTGTTGTTTTTTTTTTTTCTCTGTCCGTTGCCCTCTGGTTTCATTTCCATTTATGAGTGCAGAGAGAGAGAGAGAGAAAAGAGAGGGTGAGGTTGAGAAATGCTAGCAGAACCCCCCAAGCCGCCGGAGTTGCCGAGCAGTTCCCACGACAGGTGGAGCACACTGCCGCGGCGCTGAGCAAGATTCCCGGGTCGCGGTGCCCGGGGGACAGGGGGAGGGAAAGCCCTCGCAAGGGGCCCCTTCAAAGAGCTGCAGCAGCAGCCAGAAGTTCGACTTTTATTTTTTGAAAGGACTGGTGAAATTATTAACCACAGTTGATGACGTCAGAGTTGATCTGATTAAAGGTTTGTTTTCTTGCTGGCAGAGGTGTGCTCCGTAGAGACTGGTTCTCTCTTCTTTTTTTTTTTAAGTTTCTTTTTTGAACAGCAAACGGAGGGAACTGCTCGCGTTGCTGCTGCTGCTGCTGCCGCTGCTGCTGCTCCAGCTGCGTGTGTGTGTGTGTAAACAGGATGGTGTATCTGTAGCTGCCACGCGCAAACACACATTTGACCATGAGGACTCTTCGCAGGTTGAAGTTCATGAGTTCGCCCAGCCTCAGTGATCTGGGCAAGAGAGAGCAGGCAGCCTTGGATGAGCGGGGGACCCAGCAGCGACGGGCCTGCTCCAATGCTACCTGGAACAGGTAAGGTCTCGCACGATGCGTCGTCTCCCCTGCAGCCTCTCCACACTCCCGCGGCCAGGATTAACGTGCGGGTAGGCTCGCAGGCTGGGCTGCCGCGCTCCCAGCTCGGCAGGGTTACAGCACACCAGGGGTCTGCGTTAGCATGTTACACCTACTGGAGTTTGCGTTCAAGCAAAAGGCGAGCAGCTTTTTCCCTCGTTGCTGTTAACCTTTCTCTGAAGGCTGATAGCAAAGAGCCTTTCCTGCAGATGGCTCAGCCTGTTCTTCCTTTTCACGGGCAAGGACTTATTTCACAGGTTCCAGCTACAAACATGTCTTTGCATCTATCTAGATTTTCAAGGTTGATTTGGTTCATTTTGGTTTTAAAAACCTACAATTACACAACTATTAAAATACATTATTTTTGTCTACATAACTATCTATATTACTGGTTGTTGATAGAGATATGACAAAGTCTATTCAGTATACTCACAGTAATACAAATATCTGTGTGTGTGTGTGTGCGCAAGCACGTGCACTTTGAACAGGGAAAAATAAGCCCTGATTGTTTTCTTTCTTGTGTTTATACATCTGACTTTTATTACTCTCTGACAAAAATAAACCATGCAAACATTTTGTTGAGAACGTGTCACTTAGCACAGATACTCAGAAAGCATCTTAATGACCATTTTGGTGACACTCTTAAAGATGAGTCTAAGTCTCTTAAATCATTAGGAATTGTGTTATGTCCTTTTTGAAAATGAAATGGCATCTCCTGGGTCAGAGCTCGGAAAGCATAATTTGTAATGTTTTATAATTGTATGGCAGTACAGTGGTAGGAAGAAAAATGCCAGTAAACTACAGACACATTTATTAAAGGTATTTGAGTTCTGAGCAAAAAAAAAACCCCTATGAAATATCACATCTTCTGTCGCTCTTACCACTCAATTTGTGGTTTCGTGTTGGCATTATGAATTAGTTGCTTAATGCTATAGAAGCACACCAAGTGCTGAAATTGTACCAGGCTCACAAAAGAGACTGACTTTCTGCTCATATGTCCTGCTATGACCTGGGGTTGACCCCGAGGTCTGGATGATGGTGGTAATTAAAGCCTAGATTGGGCCACCTTGGTTTGTGCCAATTGGGGTTTCACTTGGCCAGTAGCCTGATGGGAAGCAGAACAGAGTAGGATACTCCTTGGTGTGAACCGAGGTGAGGAATACAGCCCCCAAAGTCTTTTTGTGATGGTGTGCTGATGGCTTTCCTTGGTAGGGATTAACATTCCCTGTGGAGAGGGAGCTGTGGAGGTGGATGTGATTGGAGAGCAGGTCAGGTACCAGGCTTTCTGGAAGGGGGAGAGCTCCAGGTTTAGGGGCTGTCGATACTCAAACCCCAGAGGGTTTCCCTGAGTGAGCCGGAGCAAGAGTTTGTTATCTTTAATTTGGACAGGACAGGTACAGCTCTGGCCAGCAGTGGTTGTCTGTCAGCGAGCTGTACTTCTGTGTGTTTTATCCAAATGATTAGACAACCATTCCTGGAATAGGTGTGTGCAAGTCATCCTGTGGCTGCTGTGCATGAACTCAGGCCTAACTGCGCTTTCCTGCCGTGGGTGGCCTTTTCCCAGTGCAGGGATCCCCGCTGTTTTGTGGCAGGCATGTGCCTCCGAAACGCTGACAGAGCTGCTGTCATGCAGTGGCAGGCTGCTGCTACCTGCGGTGGCGAGTCAAGTGGGCACCACATGCCTGCACTAACAGCTGCCTAAAGCTATGGCAAGTACTGCAGGTTACGAGCCAGTTGTGCTGCATGGGCAAAGGGAAAGGCCTTTATGTCTTGTTTACTTGTGAGGCTTTCTCCTGAGTGGAAGAGAGAGTGAGGGTAATTCTTTCAGGCGCAATAATACTTGTATCCTCTCTGGAGCCTATCCTCAGGAAAGCCAGGGCTTAAGTGATGTTGGATTAGTTGTATTAAGAAGTTATCCACTGTAGCTGCCGCCTATCACCAGTGAGTGCCCGTCTTGGCATGTGTAACCGTCTGGTCGTGAGGGAGTTGGTGTTCAGCTCTTCTGGAGAGACTGTAACATGGTGTGGCAAGCCGGGCATCTGAACTTTGACTCACCAGAAACCTTGGGTGGGTTTTGAAAATCGTGGGCTGTGGAAGTTGTGGGTTTTTTTATTTTTTCCCCTGCAAAATTAAAACACCCCCACAGAGGACTAATGTACCATATTTTGGTTTATAGGAATATTTGTTCTTCCTAATGAAAGGATTGCTGTTGCTGTTTCATTCTGTGCAGTATCAAGCATTAAGACCTTGCTGATCGAGGAAGTCGAGATGCACCAGCAGAGCTTTTCCCTCTCCCCAAGCCTGGTAGTTCTATATTTAAATGTTGGCTGGTTTCTTGCCTAATGTTAGAAGCCGTGCCTGGGTGTGGCATGTGTGTATCTGCTTTTGAAAGAGGCTTTGAACCGAGTTAATCAAAACTCATGTGGGGAGAGGCAAAGCATAGCCCCATGGCAGGCTCCGCTCCACCTGAGACTGGAAGTCAGCCCTTTGAGGTTGGGTGAGGATGCTGCCTCGGCCCTGCCAGGGACCGTGCTCTAACACTGCCGAGCCAGAGTTTTGCTGGTGGGTTCTTCTGCACGGTAGCAGCTCTGTCACTGTGGGCTTTTTCTGAGGGAGATGTGCAGTCAGCTTGTGTGTGGCTGCAGCCTGGCCACCCAGCGACCTCCTCTCCACCACCTCCACTATGTTCAGACCAGTCTCAGCCATCACACTGTTTATACCAGAGGATGCCTGCTGCTTTCCAACACAGAGGGAGGGCAAACTGCAGGAGTTTAATCGCAGGGTTCAGTGTGCAGGGGGCACATAGCACTCAGTGCTAGCAGGAAGGTATCTTTGTCCCTGATAACTTTCCTTCACCTCCATACTAAAATGCTGTAAAACTTCTCAATACTGCTAGATCAAAGGGAAATTGGTGCTGAGTTGCCTTATGCTACTATGCAAATTCAGCTTGATATCATGGTTTTTTTGAGCTTGCTTTCTCATGAACCCCAAAAGATGCGTACAGCAACGCACTGACAGTGCACGTTAACTAGTAACCAACAGCAACATAGTGGAACAATATAGTTTCGTTACAGCTCACAGAATTTGCATGGGATTAAAATAGCTTAGATTTTTTTCATTAACATTGTTTTCAATTCCTCTTCTCCCTCTTTTTTTATGCTTCAGGAAAAAAAAAAAAAAAAAAGAAAGAGGGATGAATGCTGACTAAACCAATTCGACTGAGAAACCCAGGGATTTTAATCTTGAGCTTGTGAGCCAGGGTGGGCCCCTCTCAGCAAATAAAATCCATCGCGAGGTTTTCATTCTGACTGAGCTAGCACAGGCTGCCGAATCTGGGTCTGGTACTGTCCGAGTTGTGCTGTGGAAAGGCCTCTAGTCAAAGCCACTTAGATCCTTTTTGGTGTAAGAAAATGGGGAAAATTCGTGGAAATGTGAAGGAATGGGAGACAGCAAAGGAAAAGCAAAGCAAACACAGATGCCCGTGACATCAGCGAAATCAGCTGTAAATCCAAGGAGACATATAGAATCAGAAAGAGTTTTATGGGTTGGGCTAATTTTTACGGGGTTGTAATAAGCACAACAACCTGCTGTAAAGTAATTTTTACAGTTATGGGAACCATATTTCATCTTCTAATTAAAAATGAATGTTTTTTCAGATCACAGAGCCTTTTTAGGGGAGAAAGCATTCCAGACCAGCATATTTATCTAATATTTCTAATTTTTCTTTCTTTTTTTACTTCTTATTTTTATTTCTTCCTTTATTTAGTGTTTATTTAGAAATGTTTTAAAATGTTCAGAAATATTTTGAACTTTTTCTGCCTGTTGGAGGATTACCTTCTTTATCCTGACCCTGTATTTGATGCCTTCTTTGGAGCACTTGGTTGGGGGGGGTGGAGGGGGTGAGGGCAGACAGAGCTGAGCTACCAGTGGGGAGGAAGGACAGTGGGGCGAAGGGGACTTCCCAGCTGGTCAATAATGCATGTGCCAGCCTTGACTACAGTAATAGAAGGTTGTGGTGGTGGAGAATTGCTGCTCCCCATAGCCCTCCAAATGTACTTACATTTGCTTGAATGCAGGTACAGTTGAAAGCCAGAATCTCCTTAGTCCTGCACTCTGTAGAGGTATTAACTCTGTAACACGCAGGGGAGCACCTTCTCCTATCTGTCTCAACTTCTTTGTATGTCAGACTGGTGTTTATAGTTGGTGAAGTTAGTGAACTGATGCCTCAAAAACTCTTTGAAGATGGAGTTTTGCAGACCAGCTTATTTTTGCTTGTATGATCCAGTGTGTAATTGCAGCCTATCCCTCTCTGCAGGTTGCTTTACCTTGGGTAGAAATTTCAGAAACGTCAGTGGACTAGCAGCTGCAAGCTTGTTTTGAAAGGGTCAAGGCCTCACAGAAAGCCTGTGGAGTTGTAGATGGACTGAAGCTGTACTGAAAATGGGGTCTTCCTGATTGGATTAAGCTACTTCAGGAAAATGAGGTGTTATTCTGGAGTGAGGGTATCTCAAGGAGGTATTGATACAAGTATGTCAGGTTAACTATTGTTAATTATCTATTCACTTAACTGCCCAGAGAAGCTGTGGCTGCCCCCTCCCTGGCAGTGTTCAAGGCCAGGTTGGATGGGGCTTTGTGCAGCCTGGGGTAGTGGAGGGTGTGTCCCTGCCCATGGCAGGGGATTGGAACAAGATGGGCTTTGAGGTCCCTTCCAACCCAAACCAATCTGTGATCTTGTGATTCTCTGAAATGAGCCCTAAGTCAATTAGTCACTTTCGAAAATGAAAATGTTGCCCTAAACTACCCAGTACTCGCAGGGTATGATTATTCACACAGCATTGTTTTCACTCATGGACTTCACCTGAAGCACTTCAAACACTCAATAAAAAATGCTGTGATATTTTCACCCATGCTGTTTGCGTGCACAGGTAGCAACTGCTTCAGAGAACCCAAATTACCTGCATGCTGTGCACGAATGAAAACACGAGGCTCTCCACCTGCTCTGCCAGGAAATGCTGAGCTGGGAGAGCTCTGGTGACTGTCAGGGCAAACAGGATGTCAGGATTCAGACTGATTTAGCAGTTGTTCCACAACTCCATGAACAAAGTGATTCTGACCTGGCAGAAAACAGTGCTCTAATCACAATAGGTTTTTTCTTCTTGACACCTTAAAACCACTAAATGTCAGGGGAAGCCAATCTTCCACCCACTAAAGGCAGTGATGTCTGGGTGGACAACTAGCAGTTCAGGCGACATGTATGTTTTGGTGGTATTGAGCTACGTAGGCAGTGGGTTTCTATTATGCAAAAATCAGAATAATAAACCCCACCCTCCCCGCCTCGGCACTCAGGCTGTTCTGCTGGTTGGGAGTGCCCTCAGCGAGCATCCAGTTGTTCTGGGGATTTACACTTTCCAGATCTCCTGGTGCTAAAGGAAACGGTGGGGAAGGTCTGTGCTGGGTGTGCTGGAGCTGTCATTCCCTGTGTTTAGGGCAGCCAGATAGCGAGTCCTGGAGCTGCTGCCTGCTCTGGCGGATGAGCAAATCTAGAATGAGTGGTCTGTCCAAAGAGGTGGTTTCTTAGGTTGCTGGGTTGATTTTTGTTGCTGTGAGTGCTGCCTTGGTTGTAGGTAGTTTTCTTTTGGCAGTCTGTGGCCACTGTGGGATAGATAAGTAGAATACATTGCTGGAGGGGTCTGAGATTTTTGGCTTCATTGTAAATGCACCCCTCCCCCCCCCGAAAAAACACCCTGGTCTCATCAGTGTTCTGATCACAATTTCTGCTCCTACAGCCAGCCTGCTTTAGCCATGCTTCTCTCTTCCCTGCCCACCACTGACCTGTGGGAAGCCCCCTTCCAGGCTTCTTTCTGCCATGCTGCTGCTCTCTCAAAATGTCGTCTTCTAGCCACAGTCTTCAGACCAGGAGTGACCCATGGCATATGTTTCCATGGAAAGGTACCAGCACAGTGTGTCAGAGTTTGGACTCGGGTTAAATAATACTGCCACAGCAGTTTACCCTTGTTCATGCCGTTTGAGGAGCTGGCTAATGAATTGGTGTTGTGTTTTCAAGAAATGCCATAGTCCCATAACTCAGAGATTTGCCTTTTCTGGCAGTGTGAGGGTGGCTGTAGCTTGTTTCAAAGGTGCACTGCTCAGGTGCACAGAGCTCCCATGTCTTCCTTGTTCCAGCAGAAGATACTGGTTAGTGTTAGAAATTGCTCGTTTCCTTAAGCAGGAGAAAGTGCAGTGCTTCAGGAGTAGATTATGTCTGTACTTCTGTGAAAAAAGGTGGTACCATACAGCAAACCAGAAGCATTTATAACCCTGGACGTACAGCATGGGGTTTGGTTTGGTTGAAGACTGGAGCATGGGCAGTTCAGGAGCTGATTCTCCTTTTTGGTCTCTTTTGAACTCATGTCTCTGGGGTGCTCTGTTCTTGTGCATGCACTGTACACACACAGCAGCTACAGGGAAGGTGTTCAGAGTACTATCAGCGCGTGAGTGCACACATTATTAACTTTCATGTTGTAAAAGAGTTCCAGAAGGGAGTTTACAAGGGATTTCCAATTCAGGTTAACTATTAAAATGTAAGTGTAATTACATACATTATTGACTTAAGTCTGAGTGTAGGCTGGTTGCAGGCACACGTAAAGGTGTTCCACCCACCTCAAGTATCTTGCAGGACTTCTGTGTGTAAGCAACAGCTCATATTTTCTTTATACCAAAAGGTTGTACCACTCTGAGTAAACCCTTTTAAACAATAACTCATTATAGAAACCATAGCATTGCTTTGATGTAAGCAAGGTTGAGTTTGTTTTTCTCATTAGCTTAAGGTAACTAAAAAGACTTAGGCTAACTTTTTATGATCCTGACACCAACTTATGCCACTGATAACATCCTGGTTGTTGTGACTCTGCTTTGTTGCCTCTTGAGCAAGTATGGAGGGTCGGATCACAGTGGCATTCCCACGATGTGTGCAGCCTGGAACTGCATGACTGCACCCTGAAGGCAAACGATGCTGTGTGCAATAGGAAGGAAAGGCAACTGGTCAATGCAGCAGGGCCAAGACTTGTTTTATGGACAAGGCAGTTGTCCCTCGCTATGAGGAAGATCCCAAGCAGGTTAAAAGATCACCCCTAGGAGGTTTTAAGTAGAAGCTGTTCTACTACGTGGGCAATAACTTAAATGCTTCACAACCTGTCCTTCCAAGTTCTTGTTTAAAAAGCTTGCTCTCCCTTATTTTTTTGAGGAATAATAATGGACCTGTTAAGCTGGAAAGATAAAACCTCCCCCTCGTTTAGAAAGGAGTGCCAGAGAGAAGGAGAGAGAGCGTGCTGCCTTCTAGGAGAGATACTTAGTCATTCTTTGCAGCAGGCTGGCAGGGAACATTGCAAAGTTCATTTCCGAATCAGAAGAGCGTGTAAAGACTGCTTGTTTTATTCACTACATTAATCGTACTTCACATATTACTCATAATATTAAAATACCCAAGTCGCTTCACTGTATACCAGAGACATTTAGCTGCCAATTTTCAAATAATCGTAAATTGAGTGTGTCTGTTCAAGCCAGGCAAAATAAGCTGGGTTGGATCATGAGTGTATGTCTGTGCACGTGGGTGTAGGGGGAAAAGAGGGACCAATGTGGCGGGGGGGGAGCAAGTAGCACCTTGAAAACATCCTCAGAGGAGCAAAAGAGAGAAGAGATAATGATTCCTATTTTGATCTGCTTGTGCGTTTCTCCACAGCGGGTCATTTCCTTCACCTGCCACTTGTATTTTGCCTTCTCCACAGATGAACACGGCTGAGCTTTGCGAGCAGTGTGTGTCTCTGCTGCGCAGTGTTGTGCGCCTGCGTTTTGAGGCTCAGTTTGAGCCCAGGCCTCTGCTCCCAGCAAGGATTGAAAGGGCTTGTCTTACCAGGGACTGAGGGAGGTTTAATGTGGGTGCCTGAGGTCCCCACACACACTCCGGCGTAGCCCCCACAGTCACATCCTCTTGCAGTGGGAGCAGCCATATGTGGCTGGAGCTGGCCCTGCGCCAACATAAGCTTACCCACCAGTAGTAATAGGGCTTTTTCCCACTGGTGACCTTCTGAACAGATACCACCTTTAGCCTTTCTTCACAATATAGGGCACCCTCAAATCCTGGTGCCTCCAGGATGGGCAAATCTGGTCCTGGTTTTGCTTTCCAGAGTTCTGTGTCTGGTTGGTGCCCCGTTACACCAGGTTCCAGCGCAGTGTGAGCAGGGAGAGGTCAGCTGCAAAACTCTGAAAAATGTTGCAGAGTCATTGTAAAACCAGATCTCCGTGAGGGATCTGCATTCCACACCTTCTGATCCTCAGAAGATCTTTTCCATACATCTTCTAGGGGTGTGATTTAAGTCGATGACCCCCAAATATACCTTCTGAGTATCTCCATGGCTGCCTGTTAGTATTCCTTGCTCCAGCTAAGGGCAGGCTGGGAGGTGGCATGCAGAATGAGAGCCACCCATGGAGATAGTGGGGAGCAGGATGACTTCTGCCTTGTGGCTTTTTTTAAGATGTCATCTCCCCTTTTCAGGTGCAACATTGAATAGGACGAGGCACACACTGAAATATTTATTTTCCCTTTGCAATCAAGAGGTTTGTGAGGGAAGAAGAAAAACAGTGACAATGATGCCATGTTATACTGCTACTGATGATTAAACTCTCTGCTTTTGTTACAATTTTCATAAATATATTTTAAAACACCCTTTTTAGTGGTCAGTGTCATCATCTTTATTTTAAATATGGGGTAACTGAGCAGACAGAAGTGAAATAACTTGCAGTCACTGCCAGCAGTGGGAAAGGTTGTTTCAGTAAAAGCAGTTGTAATCGAAACTGAGGAGCAATAGTATGAGCAATGGAGCTGCTAAAAGTTGCTTTCTTGTGTGTTAGTGTCAGGAAGCGAAAGCATCTGTGTGCAAGTTGAATAAGGGCTGAGATCACCCTGAAAGTATGTTCTTGGTCACTGAAACATGCTACTTCTACCCCACTACCCCAGCTGAAACCTAAAAGACCTTTATGTTTTGGGGACTTCGATTCCATAGTTAAATGTGGTAGAAATTATGAAGCATTTACAAGAGTGGAGGATTGGGGATGAGCTGACAGAGGGAGGGAGCATGCGAGTCTTTTTTCTTTTTGAAGACACAGCTGTGAGGCTCTAAAAGGTGGCACTAGGTTGGGGAAGGAGACTTCTAATGCTGGAACAGGTTTGGTCTCTCCTCTCACTGGCATTTCTTTACCTTTGTCCTCAGAACTAAGGTTGGTGAATTAGGCTGATGTGTCATCACGCTAATGGTGTCAAGTGTATTTCAGGACCTCGTCTTGAAGCACATAGTCATTTCAGCGGCCCTTTCAGGTGCAGTCTTTTTAGGTTCATGGGACCAGTAAACATCCCTGCAGTACCTGGCATTTTTTTTTCCATTCAGCATCCTAGAATGTACAGGGCCGGTGGCTGCACACCCCAGGGAGAGATAGTGTTGGGTATGAGACTTTCTATTGAACTAGAGAACTCTGTGGTCTCGATCGTGTTTTGGTTTCTGTCAGATTGCAGCAGAAAGTCACTCCTTTTAAGCAGCTTCTGTTTGCAGAGAAGTTACAAATGTCATTGAAAATGAAAAGGGAGCATTTTTGTAGGACAGATTGCTTGCCTGTGCCTAGCACATGGCTGTGTCTCTCACTGCCCGCCTCAGAAACTCTAGACCTGTTCTTTCAGCACAGCCTTTTCTTTTTTTTTCTTTAACTGGAGCACGAGCATAAAGATTTGAGAAAAGAGTATGTGGTGATAGGAAACTCTTTTTGTAACCAATTACCCCTTTTCTGTTGTTTTAATTTTGGAAAATGAATGAGAGATTGGTTAATTTGACTTACAACTCATAATTCTCCAGTGTTTCTTTTATTATTTTTTTAAAAGACCTAACCATTCTTGACATTCCATTCTAGTAAAAGCATGCAATATTTGTAGGTTAAACTTCAGGGATAGTGTCCAGTATGGATAGATGCTGACTTGTTGATAAAGAAATAAAGTAAGCATAGCTCAGAGAAACATATGCTAACAATGGCAGGAATAGTGAAGCTGTAAATTGTCTCTGTGGTGAGCCATAGAGACAAAAATACACTTTAAAATACTTCAGATATACTTAATATATGAATATATTAGAAGTTATACTTAAAGTACTTAAAATATATATGCCTAAGTTTTCTGAAATTAGTGATTTCAGATGTGCAACTGCTGAGGAACAAATCAAAAATAATTGATTTTTCAAAGGTGTCTAGGCAATAATTCCCTTTAAGGCACCTGGGATGAGGTACCAGAAGTCATCTGTGACTTTCTAAAAGGCTCTGCAGTGTCTTGGCAGAGCTGTTAAGCTTACCGTGGAAGTGATACCCTTCTAAAATGTGATTGGGTGCTAATGACTCCTAATATGTTCTTTCAGTATCCACAATGGAGTAATAGCTGTGTTCCAGCGCAAGGGTCTCCCGGACCATGAACTTTACAACCTCAATGAAGGAGTCAGGTAAGAAACTCAACTCCACACAAGGTGTTACTAGCTGGCATGCACAGTTCTGTTTGCCAGCACTCACACTTGAAAGCTTCTGCAACAGTATTACCTTTGTGTTTGTTTTTCCAGTGGTGGTTTCAACCAGCACTCTCAGTTTGGCCTCAGTGAATGTAACTCTTTCTGATGTATGACAGCACCTTGTGGAGCGAGAACAGGGTTCCTCCTTCTGCAGAGGAGGGTGGATTATATCAGAGTCTATCTTGACCTGCTGGGTTGGAAGGAAAAACCTGGACTGCCCTAGTAATGCAGCTCTGTGCCACTGCAATGATGCTGCCCTTTCCATAGGCCTAGCTCTGAAGTGCTTCCCTTGCATCTGTGGAGGATGTAAAGCATCCAAGCTCTCAGTGTGACATGGCAAGGTGAGGTGTCCTGCCTGGTGGTCCCTTACGTCTAGCTGCTCCTTCCTCGCAGGCTTAATATGCTGTAGATGTTGTAAAGCTGTCATGTCAGCACAGTGACCTGAGTAATGCAGTTCAAGGTTCCTATTTCTTTCTCTTACTGTGATGAAACTATTCCCAACAGACTAAATACAGCCCAGTGAGATAGATAATGGGAACCTTTTTCCCTTAAAAAAAAAAAAAAAAGGTAAAATGCTACCATTTGTTTAAGGTACTGTTGCAAAGAAAGGTTTCCCAAGAGATGTGCTGATACCTGGATTTACATCACTTTTCACAATTTTTTCTAGTACTTCTTACTACTTAATAAACCTTCTCTCACTGAGAAGGGCAAGGTAGCAGATTTCCTTTTAAATATTTGTCCCAGTGCTTCAAAGAATAAATGGTGGAAAAGAAACTGCACTTAGAAAAGACAGACAGCTTCTTATATTCCCTGGGTCTCTTCATGTAAAAGCCTCAGTAATTCCCTTCTGTTACTGCTTATTCCCACTCTATCTGGTCACTGGAGCCTGACAAAATCCACAGAATATCCAGGTATTCTGAGTTTATCTGTCCCTGTCAGGTTGCCAGCCTGGGATAACTGGCCCAGTCTGATTCCTTTAATTGTGGGGATATCTTCAGAAAAGTCCAGGTGAATGACATTTGGCCTGTGATCTCTCTTTTTCCCTCTCTCTCTCTGTCTCTTTGAAATTAAAGGAATTCTCCGGTTACTTCTTACATCTCTGGGGAATGACATACAAAGAATAGCTTTCCAAGGATGGTTGTCAGTTAGCATGATCCATCAATCATTTTGAGTTAGTTATCGGAATAATGGTTGATCATTATGACTGTAAGTGCAGTTAGAATTCTTTGGCTTTATCTGAATGACAGAAAATGGTAGTTCTGGGCTGAGATTTCCTGGCCCGGTGCATTTGCCTCAGGATGCTCATCTGCTGCTGAGGGACAGGGGAGGAAAAATTACCTGCTGAAGTGATTAGAGAGAAATATGATCTTGTATGACCCAACACATAGAAGATGGATGGATGGATGGATGGATGGATGGATGGATGGATGGATGGATGGATGGATGGATGGATGGATGTTATTTGGTGAATTGTGCCCAAATTTTACTTTGATTTACCTGGGTATAAACCCTGCACCATGATGATGCCTGCTAATGTAGTTGTGTTAAATATATTGCCATGTCCCATGCAGCCAAACAGGCAAGCTGACTACAAATAGACTGCTTTTAATTTTTTTTCCATTTTATGATGGGCTTCGCTGCCCATTTCTTTTTGTTAGGGTAAGGGTAATGCTGCTTTGTTGTTATCTCAGCTGATTGCTTGCTTTTGCTCTGCTTCGGGGAGAGCAACTCTTGGTGACTCATACCTGAGCTGATGGACAAAATATGGTGAAATCTAGAAAACTGCTGTTGTAAATGAGGCAGCAGCAGTATAACTCTTGTGGGACAGGGCAGTGTTTGGTGAGATGCAGCATGGCTTTCAAGACTGGTCCTTTTCTGTTGCCGCTTTGAGGTTCCCTCTTGCCTTCAACTTGGCCTGAACAGCCGCCTTGTTTATTGCCAAAAGCAGTCCATGCTCTCAGTGACCACTCTCAGGGGGTTTTTGTGAAGCTTCTTGTGTGCATCTGCCCTGCTTCATTCACAGAAACAGCTCAGAAGAGAAAGCTGTGAGGTGGCAAAGAGGCTAGAACGACCCAAAGATCTCTCTCCAGAGGAGAGCCTGGCTGGGATAGTTTTTAAACATACCTGTTCACACATCCAGCCACGGCTCCTTTCCAGAAGCTACTGCGCTCTTGCTGTGCGCTTCATTTTACTGCTGACCCCAGTCAGTAATGCTTAAGGACCTCCTGACTATTTGCAACTGAAGCCCTTTTGCCTCACTTAAATTCAGCTCCAAACCTAACTAAAAAATTGCTGATTTGACACATATCAAAAATATCTGGCTTACTAGGATCCTTATTTAATGCAAAATAACTTTTTGGGGGTTGATATTATAACAAATGGCAGAAAAAAATATGATTCATAAATATGACTTCAGAAGTGAAGCAAGAGTGTATTTGCTTTATCCTTTTAGGTGCATTTTCCCCACAAGGGCATAAATAAAAAGAAACCAATAGCCCTTTTTTTATAACGGGCAATATTTGAGTGGGGAAGTGTTTGGGTAAATGACCAGTATCACTGATATTTTTCACCAGTTACAGGACAGTAAAAGAAGTTATTTTATTTCATCACTTTAGTTAGAGCAGATTCCAGGATGCTTTTCATAATTAAACTTTAAATATCCGAATTGACTCAGAGACCAAGTGTAAATATTTGAACAGTTGTGTTATGCCCACAATATTTGCACACCATTGTTTTGCCTCAGGAACACCACATATTTTCAAGTACTGTATGTCACATCCGTGCAAATAAATACGTTTAACTTCCTTTTCTGAACACGTGTCTCAGGGCCTTGAACCCTGAGTATGTATGCACAGATTATTTAAGAAAACATCAGTGGGTACAAAATTGTACAGTACCATTTACTTAGATTCTTCTAAGATTTGCCTCAGAAAAGTTGCCACTCACACCGACTTCTTTTGAGACTGGTTTTACAATCCCTTGGCATTGGAGAGGGGCCTTAACCATGGAGTTACGTAGCGCTCAGGAGCCCGACTACTAATAAAATCAGGGTGTCACTTCAGGCTCCTATTGCTTAACTGCTGAGTAACTCTGCTAAAGCTGATGAAGTACAATAAGGTGGTGAGAAGGTACTCCAGTAACTAGGAGTATCACTAGTGTATGTCCTGTACTTTCCTTCTTCTGAGCCCTTACTAGCTGATTAAATAGGGGTTTGGTTTAAAAGTTGGGAAATAAAAAATCTATATGCACATACTTAGAGTTTAGTGTTTCTCTTGATGTATGTGTGTGGTATGAATACAATGTTTTTTCCCTTTTTTATTCCATGTACCATATGGCATTTCAGAGTGTTTATTTACACCACTTGTAAATCAGGAAGAAAAAGAAGGAAGGGGAAACACAGTGGAAGCAGGATGTCCTGTATTAAAGCTAATACATATTTATAGCTGCTTCTTTTTTGAGTTTCAGGATACTCACTTGATGCAAACAAAGCACATTTTAGTGGCATTTCCCCTTCTGTAGTAAGAGTTCAGATCCAGTAAAGTCACTTGTCATTTGCTTCATTTAACTTTATTTAACAGATATTAGACAGCGTTAGACTTTCCATTCTGTCTAATGCTGCAAGCCTTAATTTCAAAATGAAGCAAAGAAGTGGCAGCAGGAAGATGCAAAAAAGTAAGGAGCTATTTTAGCATATTTTATGTGAATTTATATTATCGATTTATGAAGTCATTAAACAGGCAGAGAAGACCTGATATCAGTGATACACAAGCTTCATAAGAGTGCAAAGTGACTGGCTTCAAAATCAGATCCATGTGAAATGAGGTCTGCTATCTGATATGGGATCTCTTTTAGGTTTAATCAGATTTTTACCTGGCTACCACCATAATGTTCACATATCTAGATAATGTTATTCAGTAATCTGAACTGTCCAGGATCTGACTAGGTGACAACCTAACTGATTTTTGTTAAAGGAACTGAAGCAAGGATGGAAAAAAAAAATTTAAAAATTGCAAGGAATGTCTTGATCTTGCAAATCCTCTGAGGAGCGGCTGAGGGAGCTGGGGCTGTTTAGCTTAGAGAAGAGGAGGCTGAGGGGAGACCTTATCACCACCTACAACTATCTGAAGGGAGGTTATAGAGAGATAGGTGATGGTCTCTTCAGCCAGGTGACAGGAGACAGGACAAGGGGAAATGGCACTAAGCTGTGCCAGGGCAGGTTCAGATTGGATGTCAGGAAAAAGTTCTTCACTGAAAGAGTTGTCAGGGCCTGGAACAGGCTGCCCAGGGAGGGGGTTGAGTCACCATCCCTGGATGTGTTTAAAAAAAGGGTAGATGAGGTACTTAGAGATATGGTTTAGCATAGGATGTGAATGGTTGGACTTGATGATCTTAAAGGTCTTTTCCAACCTTGTGATTCTGTGATTCTGTGGATCCAGTTTTGTTGTCAGTCTCTCTCAAATGAATATGGGTACAGAGAATATCAAACACCAGCATTCTGATGTGGCCCGAGGGCCTCACTGCTTCAGAAGAAATTAATTAAGCAGTGTGAAGTATTTGTATTATTAGGGATTCAAAGAGCAAGATGCATTAATTGTGCTGTCAGTTCTTCTTCCACCCCATAAACAGAGATGCTAATGTAGCTGTAGTGCTGCTTGGTGTGATGCAGTTCAGTGCATATAATTAACTAGATGCTGGTTGTTTAGTTCATTCACATCTGAAAATACAGAAATCTGGTGAACCAGAGGGTTAGTTACTGGACAAGTAAAAAGTCATTTTGTATTTCTTGCACTAAATGCCAGGAATTATCAGTAGAACCTAAAATACAAAGTAAGAAGGTATTTGCAAATCACCTGGTCAAGACTATGACGAATTCAAGACTAGACTGCAAGGGGCCACTGGCTTGAGCAGAGGGTAAAACATGAAGCAAAACCTGTCAGCATAAAGTATCAGTATGTTTTTTGAAACAGTGACACGAAAAGGTATCTGGGAATTAATTGTCAACTATCATAGGAGACTTCAAACCTGCACCTTTATTGTAACTTTAGCCTAAAAATCGTTTATCTATCCATGCTCTAAGCAAGAAAAACCTTGAGTACTATTGCTTGCCATCCAGAAAAAAATCACACCACCTGGACAGTAAATTCCCACTTTGAGCAGGCATGGCATGGTTTGGCCATCCTTATACTTGTTTACATACTCTTAAGGCTTCAATACTTAAAACCCACCTCCCCCAAAGACTGTTGAACCCCTGCCAAGGGGCTGGTACTCAGTGGGTACCATTGAGGATGGAGTCTGAGGGCACTGCAGGGGTTGTCCCATCCCACATGCACAGCATGCCAAGGGCCTAGCCATACAATGGCCATTTATGGCAGTGAGACATCTATGGCTGAGGCCAGAGCTGGCTTTGAAAATGTTTGTCCAGACATAGTTTGTCTCAGGTTTCTACCAGAAAAAGGATTTTGATGCTTAGGAGTTTCTGAAAACCCCCTTCCTTTTGTTCCATTTTCTATTTCAATTATATCTAGAGTGTTTTTACAGGGTGCTGTGAGGTCAGTGTAGAGATGTGCCTAAGGATAAATAAGATGCTGTATTTCAGGCTCCTAAAGACTGCCTTCCTCCTGTTTTCCCTAAGCTTCCCAAAGGTCTCAAGAGGCTGTGCTGAAGCATGTGGTCTCAAAAAAATCAGATCAAACTCCTGCAGATTTTTTCATCAAATGTAGGGATATACTGGACTTTTTAAACCAGACATGTATTTGTTTACTAGGTAAATAATTCGATTAGTTATTTGTTAAAGACATAACCCAAAGAGATAGATGATAACATACTACTGAATGTATATTACATAACTACCCTAGTTGAAATGGCTGTTCAGATTTTAAGTCAAATTTGACCTAATTTCTTTGTGGGGCGTGAGGTGGTCACACAGAGACAGGTTTTCAAAAGAGCTCCAGGCCAGATTTGCACGTGTGCAGAAAGCCCAGCTGGGGCTACATTTTTGTAAGGTCTCAGCTCTCATTCATATGTCTAAATAGTGACCTAAGTGCAGAGAAGTGTATCTCACATCCAACACATGACGCTGAAGTGATGTACAGCTTTTTAGCAACGTAGTGAGTTTTACCTGGATACAGACGTTGGGCTTGCAGGCTGAACTGAGTTTCTGAATTTGAGGGTTGTCTGTGGGAATTTGTTTTGCATGGGGATGTGATTTTTCTCTCTCAGATTGCTTTGTAGGTTTTAGTATAGAGGAATCGTGAAAGGCAGAGCCAAACTCTTAAATTCCTACCTGCTTTTTCACTGAAACCCTGTGAAACTTCAGCCACTGTGAGTCTCCTGAGTGGAGAAGATCGTGACCCTTTCAATAAAAGCTGCCCAAGTTTCACACCTGCAACAAAACCCACACAATATCACCCTACATCAGGTTTCTCCCTAAACCTTTTGTCACAGCTCCTTTTTCCAGCCTTACACAGGACGGGGATGCTTTGGCTCTGCACACGTCAGCCAAATCACGTGCTCCTTTTTTTGGCATAGACCCACGAGTGGGCAGAGAGTGCCAGGAGTGCTCCCACGTCTGCAGTGCCAGGTGCCAGTGAAGCCCTGGCACAGCAGGAGAACAATTTGTACATTTTTTAAAGGGTTAGATGTAGGATGGAAAGCATCCTCTTTTTGTTAAATCTCTATTCACTTTCACATGTATTCGTGCAACTGAGCCATCTAAAAGCACGGCAGATATTTTTCAACACACACAAATGCTGGTTGGGAGTCTTGGTATTGTTGACCCTGTTTATTTGTAGTTTGGCATTATTGACTGTGTTCTCATACAAAAATATTTTGCTATTCATGTCTTCCTCTTTTCCATGCAGTGCCCAGCTATTATGATTTGCTGATTACACAGATCCTTTTCTTATTCTTTTTAATGCAGGCAATTATTGAAAACAGAACTGGGATCCTTTTTCACTGAATATCTACAGGTAGGCATGTGTTTTCTTTCATTTAAATCAGATTTTGTTATAGGCCACTAAGCATATCATTTCACCCGCTCCAAATGCTGATCTGGAGCTTCTTGAAACCATTCAGAGATGTCCACTGACTTATCTGTCTTCTTGTCATTTATGGACTAATGAGATTTGGATTTTCTCTCTATATAGTTAGATACTAAGAGTCAAACCCGTGGAATAGATTTGTGCACTCACAGTGTTTCTGTATGACATTGCTGTCTTTCAGTAGACTTCAGACATTTTCTTTTAACTTAAAATTTAAGTTCCTGAATAAACCAGTTCAGTTCATTGTAGTGTAGCTAATAGGAAAGGCATTTAGCAGCAAGTACACACCGTCTATTGAAACAGTGGTCTTTCTGCTTCTCTGAGACAGACTGTACTGCTTTGTGGGTCAGATGTTTGAAGTTTGAGGAGCACTTTGTACTGTACAGAATACGTGCTGTGTCCTGAAAGCAGTAGGTGATTATATCATCAGCTGACAAGTGTCCCAAATGATTTAAGCAAGATGGGCACAGGAGGAGTCCTTTGATGACTGATTATTAAAATAAAAGATCCCCTTCATTGCCAAAGTTAAGAATGAACAAAATGTGAAATATGGCAGCTGTAGGGAAGTACAGAATTGAATAACGTTGGTCTGTGTTTTTTATTTGCAGAATCAGCTGCTCACAAAAGGCATGGTGATCCTAAGGGACAAGATCCGATTTTATGAAGGTAACTTGGATTTAGCATGGACATCTACATGTGTCACAGGAGTTCTGGCAAACGCATTTCTGGAGGCAGTGTGATGCTTTCCACTATCTTCCCTGGACTGTGGATTAGCTTCTTTGAATTCATTCCTACCCTGTGTCCTGCCTTGGTGATCCCATTGGCTTTCATCGAGGAGAGGTGATTGCCAACAGCAGCAGCAAGGAAGTAAAGGAAAGATTACCTCCAGCATGGACCCTTCCTTCTCCTTCCATTACAGCCTGGTCAATGTTAAGGAAAAGTGGAAGAACAGAATGAGATATATTAATTTAGAAAACCTAAGCACTAAGATCCCAGTTTGTTGAAGTGTCTGGCTAAGTCCAAAATAACATTGTAGGTTATTTTAAGGGTTATTCTGGATTCATGCTTATGTAATCAAGGTCAGACACTGTCTCTTTTTTTACAGTCAAAACTCCATTTGTCTTGTCTTCACTTTCTGGAGGTGTCCCCTTGTGGAAGTAAACATCAAGGATAAGCTCCACCTGATGTGTCATTTTACAGTCACCTTCATTTTGCGTCCAATGCTCCTGTGAGGCATTCAGGTGTGCTGTTAAATACGCTGCTTTGTCCCACATGTAGGCATCATCAGAGGGTGAAGTGGCTTCAGAATATCTTCCAAAACTATTGCCCTTGTAAACACTCTGAAGATCTCTGGGGAATCTTGAGGCAATTTTAAAGAAATGCATCTCTCTTTTCCAAAGCTGCAGTAGTAATACCACTTAGTCTAAATATACTGTTTTAAAGATACTGTTTTAAATAGTAACCTGGAGACGACCATTTCCAATAGTTTCAGCTGTCTATAAATCCTAAGTGTGACCTTTGATCACTCAGTACAGTTGATCAGATTAGAACACCACAAAAAGAGAACAAATTTCACAATTTTTTCAGTTATTTTAAGTACCCCCCCCCCAACTACCCAAACTCTTCTAAATTGAACACAGAATTCCTCAGTTATGTAAAATGACAGCTTGGAGAGCACAAGGGGAACTATAAGGATCTCGAGTCCTTTGTACATGCTTTGTGAATCACAGAGGAGGTTGGGGTTTTTTTTAAGTATCCAATCAACAAATTAGATTGCAGAGACCTACCAAAGTCCAACCCCTTTTTCTTCTGGTTTTACTAGCTTGAAAATCACAGATACCATCTCTGATGTTTGAGATCAGAGCTGAGATCAAAACCTGAAATGTGAGACCATTAAATGGCTTCCAAATGGAGGAGCATGTTTAGCAAATACAAAATCTTAGCAAGGTGTTAAGCTTATTTTGGTTTTAAATTTGGTGTATCAATTTATGGTTGCCCCTTAAAATATGGTTAGGAGTGCTGATAAGGTGAGGATTCAGTCGATCATGTTTTTTCCAAGTCCATCCTTGGAAATTTCAGCTCACTAAAGCTGGCAAGTTATGTCAGGGTGGCTGTAATTTAGGAATCTCATTCAGAGGCAGAGGGCTTTCTGCTAGCTTGCCTGGGAAGCTGCTGATGGCTATGAGTTTCTGAGGCTGGAATTTAAATTTCCTGACAGCAGAGGCAGCAGCACCCCAGAGTCCCTCCCATAGTCAGTGATCCCACGGCTTACATAATACCCAAGACAATGCTGGGAGCACAGAAATCTTAGGAGCTCCCATTCTTAGCAGGGCTCCCTTACTGGGTCTGCCCTCAAATGTCAGGGTGCCTTGCATCCCGTGGTTTGATTTTCCTCATCCAGTTGGTGTTGAAGTTATCAAAAGAGGAAAAGGATCACTTCAGGCCACACTTTGGAGGGAGTTTGTCCTGCAGGAGGTTTTGAAAATTTCAACTTTTGTTTTGAAATTAGGATTTTAATTTTTTTTTTTAATTCTTATATTTATTTCAGGAGTTTCAGTTTTTTTTAGAAACACTGCTAAAAGTACATGCAAAATTGTTGTGCAAAATTGGCTGTGCTTCATTATTTAGTGTAACCCAGCTTCCTGGAATCCAGCAAATGCTTATGGCAAATGTGGGAATCTTTGCCTGACAGTAAACCAAACATATTCTTGAAAGGACATGGAAGTCATAGTGGAAGATGCCCATGATCAACACACCGTAGGAGTTCTTCCACGGCCCCCAGCAAAAGGCCTGCCAGGCACAGGCAGCTATCTGCAGCCTCTCTGAGCTGCTGTACAGAAATCTGTCACTTCACCAAGCAAGCTGCCCACAAGATGGAAGGTGTGACAGTAAAGGCAGGTTTATCTCAACAGGGTAATATGACTTCATGCAATTCTAGCAGCAAGACTTGAAAAGGACCAATCTTCAGCACCCACATCTGGAGCCAAATTTGTAAGGGCTTAGTTTCTGCTTAACCTCAACTTGTGGGCAGCTAACGTATATAACTCTTAAAAACCCTGCCCTCAAGGTGTAGAATAGTTACCCTTCTCCACAATCAGATTTGTATCTTTGAAACACTTTAGTGTTTCAGACACAAGTATATGGAGGTTATCATGCAACAACATTATTATATTATATATATAATATATATAATAAAAAATATATATTATGTTATAGCTACTAGGAAATTTGAGGCTTGGTTCCCTTCTGTATTTCATTGCATCTAATGCATGACAGTATTTTAAATTTGAAACTAAGAACACCCCTTATGTCTTGTACACGAGTGTGTAGGACAGAGAGGACTCCTGCCTGGTGCTGCTTCAGAAAGACACACCTTGGTGTGGTTCATAAGGCAGCAGCTGCAGTATAGCACCATGATGTACATTTGTCAGTGAAAGCACTTAAAGTCATCAACCCAGGAATAATGGAGGAGGTGCAGATGGGCCAGAGCTGGTGCTATTTGTCATGTGCTTTAAAAATGCAGGGAGATGAAGTATCCCATGATAAAGATTGGCACTTGGCTGACTCAGGATGCAGATGCTTTCATACAGAGTTTCTTTGTGATGTGTGTGCAATTCTGGGCAAAATGTTCCCTGGCTGAGGCCCTAAGTAATGCTGTAATACAGAAATTAAGAATAGTATCTGATTCTGACACCAACCGTAATACTGATTGATTGCTGTTGAATTTGCTTCTTGATAAGTCCTATTGTCTTGTCTGAATAACTCGTAATCATTGATGTATTTATCTCCATAATACTTGCTGGTGGAGGTGCAGTGGCATTGGTCTCCTTTCACAGTTGGGTTAGGGGCACAGAGATGCTGAAGAGCTTCCCCAAGGTCACCTAGGCCATTCTGGGGGACAGGGTTTTGAAGCCAGCATGCAGCTATTGGGCCAGACTTCCACTCTCCTGATCTTGGCTTCTTCTTGCATTTGCCTCTATGATTTGCAAAATGTTCTGTAGGGAACTCCAGTGCCTAACTTGGTTGTAGGACCTGGCTGGAACGTCTCTGATCTCTGCTGCAGTGGCTGCAGCTGGGGATGGGATGGAAAGGGAGGTGGCCTCTCTGTGAGGAGGGTGGGGAATTCACATTGTAGCAGGTTTTGACTGCATCCTTTGAAAGTTACAGGAAAAAGTAGAGCTGCAACCCTGCTCTCTTTTTCCACAGGTCTTGGGTGAGATTTTCTATGTAAATGGAAACACAGGGATGCCAAGGGATCAGTCTGAGGGGATGTTTTGTGAAGGATCTCCACAGAGCACAGTTCGCTGGCTTGGGGCTTAGAGGGAGGCATGGTGGGGGGGGAATTTTTCTGCAGGAATGTTTCCACATTTGACCTTCTGTGTCCTCCTCCTACTGTTTTCCTCTGCAGTCTTGTAGGTATTACTGCAAGAGCTAGTGTTCCTTATTATTCTTAGGGTTTTTCTGAGTAAGCTTCAACCTCAAAGTCTCTGAGTTTATTAAGGATGTTAGATGTGTCATCTGAAAAGACACAAACACTGAATGATCCGGTATAGTGAAAGGAATACTAATTCCATACTGCTAATAGTAGCTGTTACGTGATTCATCTTTGTGTATAATAGCAGATCCACATTGTCTCCAGCATGTTTTAGTTTTTGCAGTTAGCTGATGACAACCTAAACGTTTCACTAGTTTGTTTGTGTTTTTGCAGGGCAGAAACTGCTGGATACCTTAGCTGAAACCTGGGACTTTTTCTTCAGTGATGTCCTGCCCATGCTTCAGGCGATTTTCTATCCTGTGCAGGTGAAAAATTACTCTGTTACTATAGAATCCTGAAAAACTGGAAAAAGCAACTTTACTGGTTCATCAACAGATTGATGCAATGCTTAACTCTCTCTCCTTGGGCCAGCCTCCTGGTGCAGGTGTTCTGTATAGTCATGTCATGCAAATAAGATTCTTATGCAAACAGGTGTTTGAAGTGCTTGGGTGGAAAAGATGAAGGGGAACTTGGAAAAGAGAAGTGGAGTGTAGGGAGGATAGTTCTCATGACAGCTCACAGGAAAAGTCAAGAAAGGGTTATGAACAATACACTGAAGTGTGCACACTTCACAAGTGGAGCTGTGTTGAATTCACTATGTACATTTCCTTCTCCACTTTTGAAAGGAATTGTATTTCCGAGGTCAAACTCAATGCTACTGTAAGTGAACAGCAATAATCAGTGGAGTTAGACCAGTTTACTTAAGCACAGAATTTGACTCTAGTAATTTCAAATCCACAATAGGTAATCGATCAGAGTGTTGCTTACGAGTTAAGTCCCAAGGAAATCTGTACCAGAGAAGTGTAAGTGACCTCGGACCTCTTAGATGCCTACAGATTTTCGTTAGAGTTTGGTGCCTAAACATATTTGAGGAAACTTTGGAAACATCCTCCCAGTTTTCCAAGTGGACTTCATGTCTAAAATGATTGTCCAAATGTTACTGATATTTCCCTTTTCACCCGCAGCTCATTACAGGCATGAAATCTGAATTTGGTGGAAAAGCTGCAACTTCTTGTCAGAATTTGATTCTGAAAGAGAAGAGCTCTAAAAATCTACAGGGATACTTCACCCACTGACTTGTGTCTTACCAGTATGAACTTCAAAACTTTAGACATAATATGGTAGTAAAAACCTATTGGTACATGATGGGAGATTTTTTAAGTCCTTCATCATTTAAATCCAAGGCATTTGGGAAACCTAGAGGTATGGGTGGGCTTTCAACCTGTTTTTCCTTGCTGATTTGACTAAATTGGAACTTACTCATCTGTTTTTGAAAGTTGCACCAAACACCCCTTTACACTGTTACATTCCTGAGGTCTTTGAAAATAATTCAGCAACACAAGTCTCCTCACCTTTCAGAGAAATAAGAGCTTGAATTTTCAAAGGCACCTGGAGGGGGTAAGAGCCTCAAGTCCCATGTGATTTCAAATAGATCCAGGTGCCTGATATTCTGAGGTTGCTTCCAAAAGCCCAGCTGGTGCTTATGTGCTCTTATAAATTCTGTTCTTAGCAATTGAAGCAGATTTGGGGCCTTCTTTGCTCCAGTGTAAATAACTTTTATTTCACAAAGTGAAAAGGAATGGGTGACGTGGGGTTGGGGCAGGCTTCTTTATTCCAAATTAAGACAAGTCAATACCAGCTCAATACCAGCCCTTCCAGGAGTGTTAATATTTGGCTGGCAGCTCTCATAACTGCAGGGAAGAATATTATGTACAGCTATATATATACCCAAGGAAAAAACCCTGATGCCAGAAACAGGAACAGTTTTACAGCTCTTAACTAAGGCAAGCAGTTTTAATCTTTGCGGGCAGAGCTACCAGGGTATTCTTCAGATGAGATTTTCTTCAATGAAAAGCTATTCCTGAACTGCAAAAAGTTGTCTTTGAAAATGTAATATGAAACTTCAGCTCTCCTCCTGCCTTATAATGAAGTCTCCCAAACTGTAGAGAAAAGGAGGATCCACTGATGGGCAGAGTCAGGATTCCCACCATAATTTGAAAAACATACCTAGGGAATACTCAAAATCTTGAGAAATAATGGAAATCCAACCCTTTTTCTACCCTGCTTTAAAAAAAAACAACAACAACAACAACAACCCCATTTCATTACTGCTAAATATTCATATATAGCCTGCTCTCAGGTTTGATGCTCCACACCCCACCCCACCCCTTCACCACCTTCATACACAGTCAGACTGTTATTGTCTGCAGCGTTTGTTACTGCCAAATCTGTGCAGACCTGTAGGCTGTTCTGTGTCCTTTGTTTTCCTTTGCTTTTCATTCAGGTTTACCATTCTTGTAATCCTTCAGGAGTGGAGGAGGGAATCTCAACAGAGGATTTTGAAACTCATTTTCACACTGCTCATAATCCATCTTGTTTTGTTTCTGTTTCCAAGGGGAAGGAGCCCTCGGTTCGGCAGCTGGCTCTTCTGCACTTTAGGAATATAATTACCCTTAACATTAAATTGGAAGATGCATTATCACGTTCCAGAGCCAGAGTTCCACCTTCCATTATTCAGATGCTCTTAATACTCCAGGTAATTTGGTTAATTTTCTCAGACTCTTTTCTTTATTGGTCTTCCTGTACTGCAGTGCTTGAAGGCTTCTTGAACAGGCTTTGATTTTGCTCATTCATTGAAAACTTCTTACTCAGAATGCCAGAGCTTCTGGGCAATTACAAGTGGTCCTAATATCTAAAAGTAGAGACTGTAGGGGTTTGGCTTTCATGCCTTAACATCTAGAGGTTCTTCAGAGTAACAGCTTGTTTTGAAAGCACTCGTTTTTGAATGCAAAGTTTTGCAAGCAGCCCAGTGTATGTGGTAATAACATGACTTCTATTAAATGCTGCTTGTTGCTGCAGTAGGGGTTCTGGATATGAAATTTCACATCTGGAGTAAGCAACAAAGTGAATATGCATTTATAGTTGAATCATGGTTAGACTTGGTTACTGGAACCAAATTTCTGTCAAAGCTGTTGATACAAAAACATTAAGACCAGATACTGGAATTTGCTCGTCGTGTTAGATTTACTGGGGGTTTTAGTAGTGAGGAGAAACAAGAAGAGGAATTCCAGGCAAAAGGCAAGTTGTTTGGGGTTTTTTCTTAATTAAAGAAAAGCATGAATTTGTGTTGCAGAGAAGGGGGTTGAGACAGGAGGGAGGGAAAGAGCCAGGACTGGATTCTTCAGGCATGAGGAAGCTGAGATTTTCCTGGCTGGTAATTTTTATAATAAACAAATAGATTTACAGCAAATGAAAGGGTATAGTTTCTGGCACTTAAAATGATTCTTTGCTCTTCATCACCATATGACTTAGTTTTGTGTATCAAGGTGTTTTAAAGAGCAGGATAATCTAAAGGTCAGTAATAAAAAAATCAAACATGGAGTAAGATTCTTTCTGCTGGGTCAAGAAATGGTATTTCACTCCTGCTATTGCAGTGTACATTTGTTGGGGTGCATAATGGTGTGTCTGACGTAGTTTCCCTAGAAAAAAAGGATACTTATGTGGTAGGACTGTTTGCTTGCCCTGGTCTCCCTTCTCTTTGGTCAGTGCTTCTTGAAACTGCTGCCTGATTGTGGCACAATGACAGCAGTATCAGAGATATTAAGATTCCTTGGAGTTGCATGGAAATTAGTGTCTGGAGAGAGGAGAGCAGCCCCAGGGCAAAACCGGAGCATGGGCTTAACTGCATAATGAGACATCAAAGAATTCACATAATTGAACTGTGAACCCAGCTGTGTTAATGGACACCAGAGGCTCCCCCTGAGGGAACACCACTGCGGAAACCTTAATCCCAGGAAGGCTGTCTATCAGGCCTCATCCCTTCTTACATGAGAGGTCCATTGTAAACCAGGCTTCAGCAGCATCGCTGCTAACAGACCTGCTAGAATTTTTTGTGGGCTCTTCTTCAGAGAATCTGTGTTGGCTAGGGGCCCTGTCTGGCTTCAAGTGAATTCAGTGGTGAGCTGAAAAACGTCCTGATTCAGAAAGTTCCTCTGATGTGGAGTCATTTGCCAGGATCAGTGCTGTCAGAAACTTTCTTTGCAGGTCCTACTTCAACAACCAGAGGTGTTAACAAGGTGGAAGCCTGTTTAGGGTAAAAAGCCAAATCCATTCTCATTGCAAAGATGTTGATGGAAATCAATAACAGAGGGAGAGAGAGTTTGCTCCTGGGTGTTTTTTTCCCCACATACATTACCTACAGTAGCGTAGCTGATGATGGTGAAAATCCTTTCTTGGCAGTAGCTCAGCCAAACCTGTGGTTTCAAATCTAATAGAAATTACAGGGAAGTGTCAGAAGAGGATCGGGGAATGAGCTATTTCTGAGCTTAGCAGTGTTAGTCAATAATTGGATTTCAGAGCAAAGGCTTTTTCCCAAACTCAAATGTCAAGCTAAACAAAACCAAATTTTACATATTGATGGTATAATAATGGAATTTCCTTGAGTTAGATTTATTCAACATGTGACTAGGGCTGAAACATGGATAGTGATTCAGCTGTCCAAAGAGCACATGGTGGTCTTGTGTGTGTGGTTTTCTAGACTGAGAGACAGTGTCTTGGTGTAAACATTGTCTAATCCCCTTTTCTGTCTGTGGTGGTTTGACTGGAGGCCAGATGTCCCCCAAAGTCGCTCTATCACTCCCCTTTTCAGCTGGACAGGGGAAAAAATATATATTGAGAGGCTTAGGAGTTAAGATAAGGACAGGGAGAGATCATTCCACAATCAGTGTCACGGGCACAACAGACTCGACACAGAATAAAGGACAGAAACTCTCTTAATTTATTACACTGCACTGCACACCCAGTGAGACCAGAGTCGGGTAATGAGAAGCACAACCGGATCTTAAAGCACCTCCCTCCGCCCCTCCCTCCTTAACAGACTTCACTTTGGTCATGATTTCGCTCCCTTCTTCCCCCCTCATGGTGGCACGAGGAGGGGCAGGGAATGGGGGTTTTGGTCAGTTCCTCATGAGTTGTCTTCCTTCATGGCCGGGGGGAGGGACATTCCTCACACCTTCCCCTGCTGCACCGTGGGGTCCCACCCACAGGAGACAGTCCTTCACGAACCTCTCCAACTTGAGTCCTTTCTCACGGGGCAAAGTTTCTTACATCTTCTCACTCCCATCTCTGGTGGCAAAATGCAGCTGCTTACTGGGTTTTTTCCTCCTAAATGTGATTCCCAGAGGTGCTGTGACTGTTGCTGATGGGCTCAACCTTGGTCAACAACGACTCCAGCCTCGAGCCAGCTGGTGTTTGCTCTGTTGGGCCTGCAGAGTTTCTAGCTGCTTCTTGCAGAAGCCACCCCTGCAGCCCCCCTCCTTCTCCACCAGAACCTGGCCACTCAAAACTACAACACTGTCTACTATGGATATCACTTTGTAACAAACTCGGTGACACCGCAGTGGACTCCCATGGCTGGAGGAGACTGGTTGTGTTGACCCTGGACCAAATGTTGAGCCTGGCACTGTTTCCCCGTCTCTGTCTCTGGCCGCCTTGCACAGCTGTGTTACGCAATTAAGGAGGATGTCATCTTCAAGATATCATCTGTAATGTCAGCTGAAGGTCACAGGTTGACAAAGACCCATGCTAACATGCACCAGTCTGTCCTGTTAGATTGGATTAAAGTGGGAGACATTTGGTAACCAATGCAGGATGCATCTGATACTGCTCATATATTAGCTTGACATGGTGTAAGGGAAGAGCTCCATCAATTTTGTCAGGAGAAGACACTTTCCTTATGGAGGGAAAGGGAAGCTTTTTTAAAGAGGAAATGGAAGCTGCAGGAATCCTTGGACTTTATTAGGGAAGTAGGTGCTGATTCAGCAAAGCTCGGTAAGCCTGGGTTGGCTTCAGCTTGCGAGTGATTTCACTGACCTCTGTGAAGTTACTGACCTATTGCAAGTTGCACACAGTCCTTGCTTGCTCAGCTGGCCATGCTTTGGCAAGGAGAATAAATCAGTCCCTGCCAAAGATGTCCCAAATAAAAGTGCCTGAAATGAAGTTGAGCCCCTTGCTTCACTGTTTGGGTGATTGATTTTCCTTCTTTGTATCAAATCTTTCATCCTGTTCCCAGTAAACCTTTTGCTGGAAGTGTGCCCACCAGCCATGCATTTAATATACCAGTGTGTTACACCAGTCCTCTGGCCTACAGTGACATGGTAAGAGGGTATGGATAAGGACAGAAGGGGTCACCAACCTGACACATGCAATTTGTCCAGAGAGCCAGATACCTCAATTTCTTTGCACCTAATCCATCCAAGATTTTAAAAGAAAAAGGGAGGAGGGGAAAATCTCATACCTTCTCTATGCAGTCCCTCTGTGAAAGAAAGAAGAGCCTTCGTTTCTGGGACAAAGTTGTTACAAGTATTTTAATAGCAGATTTTGTGTTTGAAGCTTTGTTGTGAGATACCCCCATTTCAAGGATCAGAAGTTATTCCTCAAATTAATTATTAGACTTGGATTCTCCAATCCAGTAGAGCCATTTCTGCATCTCACCAGTGCTGTAACCTGGACTAATCACAGTAACCTATCGGAGAAGCAGCAGTCCCCTCAGAACTGAGGGAAGGAGTGATATTCCCATGCCATTGAAGTCAGTGGGAGTTTTACCATGGCATGGAAGAAAGGCCTTAAACCATTCCAAGTTCCTGTTGCAGGTACAGCCTGACCCAGTTACAAAGCACAAGCTGAAATGTTAATCCTTTCTGGTTGCTTACAGGCAGCGTAATCTAGAGTGCCTCCAGGATGCTCCTGTTTAACTTTAAGGGTCTTCAAGAGTAGAGTCCTAACTGAGGGGAGTAAAAGAAGAACAAAACCTGCTTTTGAGCAGAGAGATGCATAGAGCCTCAGGGAACTACACCGAGTTGTCAGTCTCACCTTGATGACCTTTCTCTTTGGGTGGAATTAGGAAGCCAGAGGGAGAGGGATAAACTAAAGGAGAGATTAGAAAACTATTTTCTGTCTTACATTCTGTGAACCAAAGAGAGCAAAACTACCACTGGAGGATAAACAGTCTGACTTATTTCCCAAAACCTGTTGTTAAAGATGACCTTTGCCACTGAAACCAGAGCATCGTATCTCCAGGTATCTCTCTTAAGGTCTGAGAAAGTTGGAAGAGAAGAATTAAAGAGCATTTATTCGTACCTTTCAGTTAACATTAGGATTATCTGAGTTCACAGAATTTCTGTGAGCGACCTGAGTTTTGAAAAAACCCTAGAAAAGCACGGGACAATATCTCTTGTTCTGAGGGATGAGGCCTCACTAACAGAAGCTCTGAAGAGAAAAATAAAACTTGTGGTTTCCTTTCTGGCTTCTCTGAGCTTCATTTGAACTCCATTGCCTGTTGTCTTTCTCTGTAAAAGATGACAAAATAAATACATAGAACTGCCCGGTGGGACCTATTTGTTGTCTCTGGAAAGTTCCTAAATGTTGGTTCAGCCTCTTGCACTTCAGTGGGGTGGAGAAGCACCTTGCAAGAGCTGCAAGCAGTTGCAGAGAGTTCTTTTTTTCCATCTCAGCAGCCACACAGCAGACCAAAGACAATGTAGTGGTTGAAAACAAAATACCCTTCGCTATCGGCAAGCTGCAGTGTCCTGCCTGTGGAACAGTGGATTTACTGTAACGCTGCAGTATGTGTCAACTGGGGTCAATTCTTTCTGTCCACAGGGTTTCAAATTCGGTGGTTGCTTTTGTGACTTTGCCTTACTGAGCCTCTTAGACCTGAAGCATAGGTTGAACAAAGTCATGTGAGCGTGAAGTTTCAACAGGCTTTTAACTTCTCTTTGCCTTTTCCTGATTTCCTGGTTTTTTAAAACTCAAAATCCTGAAACCAATAAATAAATGCATTGTAGACCCTATTTAAATGTAAATCACCATACCAAAAAACCTGGGCTTTCCATGGGTTGTGCAGGCATGTGTTTTCTTCCTTCCTAGTGAAAGGGTGCCTTGTCTGTGTTGTTTGCATCAGCCCCACAGGCAGGTAAGAAATCTTACAGCCGGGACACTGCCTGGCACAAAGGGAAGACTCTTCCAAATGCTCTGTGTTGTCATACGTGAAACTGAGAATCTGGCCCTCAAGATTTACACCTCAGAGTATTTTGGCTTCTAAGCAATGTCCTCTATCTTATTCTGTCAGCAAGTGCAGTTTGCAGTAGTTAAATTGACACAGGTTTGTTATCCTGGGATAAATTTGTATTGCCATTATTTTTAACAAGACATAGCATTCATCTATTGTGGGCAAAACATCCTTTTGAAAGAAAATCTTGACATTTTTGCTAGGGAGGAGTACTTGTCGTACTTGATTTTTTCTTTCTTCATATGATTTCTGTTACCATGCTAGTTTTCTGGTGCTGGGAATCTCTTCTTCATGGAAGGAGCAAAAATGCTAGAATTATTTCATTTGCATCTTGGGGTATTGCCTCAAGCAGGTTCAGGTGTGCTGTGCTACTGAGACAAGAAGCTGGGAGCTGACCAGAGAGTTCAAAAAAGTGACAACAGCAGTAGCCTGAGTGCGACACAGGGGAACCAGAGACATCTAAATGTTCGTTCCAGCAGAGCTGATGCTTTGGTTGGCCCAAGGGTGCCAGGCAGGATCGCTAAATACGCTGCCTGTACAAACCAAAGTACCACCTTTGTTTGCTTGCATGTCAGTCGAGAGAGCAATTCCTCTGACATAGCTGGGGACATCAGCGTAGGTGTTAAGGATGTGAGTCAGTGACAGCTATCAGTTTTCCATTTACAAGCTGTAGGCTTGAGGAGGGAAACCACATCAGAGGCATTTAACCTCTGTGATGTTTTTAACTCTGTTTCCACCTGGCACTTAGTTCACAGCTCACCACAAGTATTCTTTCTCCAGGGGCAGAGATAAGGGGGAGTGAGCGTGGTTGCTGTTAACCACGCCGCGAGCCTGACTGACAGGGCTTCTTCAGCAGTAACTCCAATGCAGCCAGCGTTTTGGCACCATGGACCTTGAAAGATTTGTGCTCATGTAGAGCCTCTTTGTAACTAAGGTGAATGAAAGTCCATCACCATCTGAAAATAACAGATTTCATTTTGAAATTGAATGCTGCCCAAAACTACCTCTCAGCATGTTTGACAGCACTACATGTTGTCACTTCTGTAACCGCAGACAGACAGGACAGCGGCATGAGAGGTTGTAGTTGATTTGCTCTGTTATCTATGAACCTCTGGCATGAATACTATGGCACAGTAATTCTAATGCATGTCTTGTCCCTCCTCTTAACAGAAAGACAGCATTCAAGGGGACACAACCACAACCTTGTCCATACCACAACTGTTTTAGAAGGCAGTTTCCATTCTGCAAACTCCCTTTAGGCTGGGATATTTGGGGGTTGGACTCGATGATCTCTCGAGGTCCCTTCCAACCCCTTTGATTCTCTGATATGGTCATAGTGCATTTTAAAAGCACCTTCCATGAAAGTGAAGTGTCACTTCCATGAAGGATGCCAGTTAGTTAACCAAAGGTATGTCTTCAGATTGAGTCAGTCAAACGCCACAGCAGTGTTTAGACTTCCCTGAGTTAAGCCATTGTGTCCTCTGCAGTTACTGCCCACTCGCTGTTTTGCACTGTTGTAGGTGAGAAGTGCTTACTTGTCCTCCTTCGAATTACCCAACGCTTGCCTTGGGGCTAGAGCGGGTGCACAGGGAGGTATGGTGTAGCTCCTCCACATGGCACCTGAGACTACCTTGGCTACACTAATTTACTTGTGCAACCTAAGTGTGAGTTGTTTTCAGCTCAAGTCATATGGGTATGTGTTTAACCTCAGCTAAACCAGCTTGTCTTTACTAGAACATATGCCTGTCTCCTGGACTTCACCCCCATTAGTGAAACTGGCCTATTAAAACCAGTGCAAGTTCATTGGCAGGCAAATCCTTAATCCTTAACAAAATAGAGTTAAACCAGTGAAATCATTCTTAACTTGGATTAGAATGTCCCAGCAGACCCTATAATTTTATTAAGTAAGAGGGAGGGAGGTTTTAACTAATTGCATTAGTTTGTACAAATGTCTTTTGTGGACCCATTTGGGCCAGTAGACTGAAACTGTCATGAAATTTTGACTGTTGAAAAATTCCGAGCATGAAACATTCCCATGGTGCAAGAATCCTTTGAGGCAGGGTGTTTTAATACTGTAATTCACGGGTTGTCTACAGGGGGAACATAAGAAAGTTAATCTAAGCTACCTTTTAAGGAAGATTAATTAAACCTCATTAAAACTCTGTATGGACACTCATTCTGAGAATTAAAGGGCTAAGAAGGGAGGGGAGTTAAGTTAATGACACTTCGATTCTACAGTAGAGGCCAAAGCACAGTTTTTCTAAAGAGCTTGCTGTTCTTAATTTAGTAGCAATTATTTAATTTCCCTGGATGTCCCCAGGTAGACAGAGCCACGGGGTAGCTGCGGCTCTTGAATTGCCCAGGGCTTCGCAGGGGAGGTCCTCAAGAAGTGACAGTCACTTCTCAGTTGTCATGGCCAGCTGCAGATCTGGAAGCCATCCCAGTTGCCACTGACACCGCAGGTGGTGTCTGCCAGCACAGGCAGTGGTCTCTGCCAGCACAGGCAGTGGTCACAGCCAGCACAAAGGGGGAGGACCATGTGCTTACTGTGACTGAGCTGTGTCCGTGTAGGTAGCAAGGTCAGCCAATGCTGTGGTCGGGGTCGCTGGTGCAGCACCTCCTCTTCTGCCCAGCTGGGATTTACCTGGCCCAGCTCACAAGAAGAACAGTAATAGTCACATTTCCAGCAGAAAGACCATGTAGGGTGGTTTCGTAGTGTTGCACGTGTGGGTTTTTGGAGATGAGTCCCCATCAGTTTCCAGTCAGGTCTGGCCTGAGCTGCATCTGGGTGCAGAGCAGCTTTGTTAGTCCCCCTGCATAGGTACCACAGAGCCTCTGCCTAAAGCTTTTTGGCTGGGCACAGGGCTAGCAGAGAAGCTTTCTGCCATGCGATTCCAGAGGCTGCCCATGTGCTCCTTCACCTGCTCGAGCATTCTTGCCACAGGGGCTGCATGATGCTGCAGTGTGCTGGATTTTGACCACTGATGCTTGCTGATAGCACTGCCGCTTCTCCCTAGTCTTCCTAGCTGCTCCATCACCTCTTATCTTGCCATACATTGCCTTCTGACTCTTCTTCCTGCATCCCCATCTTATTTTCCCACAGGGCAAAAGGGAGGAAGACAGAGAGGTGGCATGGTGGTCACATGGTGGACAGCTGAAAGCTCATCCTTGCAGGCAGCTCTTCCTCTCATCTTAGTTTCCCCCTCCTGCCTTTGATTATGCCCATAAACTGGGTCTTGACCCAGTAGCAGCCAGTTGCAGCGTTGCAGGACACACAATGGAGGGAGCTGCCTGCACCATGGGCCTGTTAGATGGTTATATAAAATGCCCCAGCCTCTGCCTTCTCCCCAGGTGTGCTGAGAATTTGTGAGCATTATGGAAGCTCTTGCTCTGCAATGGCACCAGACCTATATCCCCAGGCCTCTTTCAGTCTGTGGTTGCTTCTGCCAGAGCCAGCAGCCTGTGGGACAGCATGTACCAGGCTGGTGGCATGGGGACTTGCGCAGCGGGTAACTGCTTTGTGGTGTATGTCTTAAAAATAGTATTTTAAAAAATGCTGTGCTTGCAATCTGCAAAAGATAGGGGAGGGAGTGAAAGAGTCTCTTGGAGGCATCCAATCTCCCATAGTGAGTGGACAGGGTTAATTGTCTCTTATCAGTAATTTCACAGTGTTACTCTTAGCTGCAGAATAAACAGCTGTGTGACGTGGTAATATGCAACATGTTCTGTGAAATTCATTAACTTGCCACTACCCAATTATTCCAGGCAATTAAAAGGCAAACAGTTAATCATGTGACAGAGCAGGATTCAGATTATGTTCTTTGATTTAAACCTGTATCTGTTGGAAGCCTTTGGTTCTTTCCAGTCTGCTACCAGGTGGTTGCAGAAAAACTTCTGCAGGGCAAGGTGGCAGGGATGTGACAGGCTGTCCCTGAGAGTCAGGCGTGTGGGTGGTTGTGCCGAGCACCCTCAGTATGCTACGGCTTTGCTAAGGAGTGACCATCCATCAGAAAGAGAGTGGGAAGTGCCCTGCCGCAAGCCCAGGGCGTGAGGAGGGGAGGGAACCACTCCCGACTCGTGTGCTCTACAAAATGGATCCAGAGGGCCTTGGGTTTGAAGTGATTAGGCAGGGGGTTGCTTTTTAGGGCTCTTTGCATCAAAGAGTGAAAGGCAAAAGTGAAAGGCAAAAAAGACATGTGCAGCAATCAAACAGATGCTGGGAAAAGGAAAATCCTGGCTGGGATGTGTGAGAAAGGCATTTTGCAAAATACAGCTGTTGGGCTCAGAGTGCCTCTCACATAAACCCAATTAAATTTCTTCTCCTTGAGCAGCTAAGAGCTGTCAGCTGCTCACTCCCAGTTGCTGTGTATCTCCAAGCCTCCCTCTGTGCTCACGCGGATGGAGCGGAGCCTTCATGTGCTGGGTGCTGGATCAGCACAATGACAATAGGGTCTCTGCAGCCTAATGCAAGAGATGGTAGATGTATTTGGACAGGTAAATGGGGAATACAAGCAGACAAACACACTAGAAGTAATTTTACGGCAATATAATGGTTGGCCTTAGCGATCCAAATGTCCTTCAGAGGCTAACGTCAACGTGGTCGCTGTGCTCTGGTTGTAGGTTGCCTGTTGGGCTCCAAGATAAAAAGTAAATCCCTCATTCATTCCTCCTGTATTACTCACGAGCCTTTCTTGCGGTTTCCTTGTTTAGTTGAAGAGAACAAAACCTTGGAAGAAGCAGTAGGGTATTTCCACTGTTTCTCAAATTGCCTGATTCAGATGAGGACAGATGTTTAGGCAGTATGAAGCTGATGCAGCTCTGCTAAAGCCCATGTATAGTTGAGGAGGTCTTGGGCAATAGTTTTGTCTGAAGAGGACTAGAATGTGTTTCTATATGTAGCAGTGGTGTTAACATTTTAAACAGAAGCAGAGGGAAGGATCCTCTGTGATCCTGTGTAAATTAAAATATCAACCAGCTTTGGGAGGAGATGGGGTGAAGACAACTTCCCATTTCAAGAGATAGGTCAGGGTGTCTGTTGGTTTCAACCACACAGGTGTCCATTACTATGGTTGTTGGAAGGATTGCTGAATCCTGCTGAATTCTGCCCAAGCACACAACCCTGTTGAGTGATGGGGACAAAGGAAGGAAGGTCAGCCTTTCAGGGCCACTCCTGCAGTCACACCCCTAATCCATGTACTCTGCATTTGGGGAGCACACTGCTCAGTGCTCTCTGGCTGTAAACTCAGATTTTGTACTCCTGTATTTCTTTGTTTCCTTTTACCCCCTACACATTGGGTTGCTGAGAGACAGTTTCCAGTTTAGATCCAGTCAGTTTCTTCCCAAGTATTCTGAGTTGGCACAGACTTTTTTATTGAAATAGAATTGTTCTGTAGAAATGTGTTGCTTTCAGCAAAGCTTTTGCTGCAGCCAGGAGGGTTCTCACAGGAAGCACCTGGGCTCCAAAACTTCTGGGACTGATGGAAGCTCAACCTCCTTGTGCAAGAGAATAACCATGAAGCGCTCGCTCAGGAATGTGCTGCTTAGTTCCCAGCTCTCCTGGTGGGTTGTTCCCTGCCTGCACATGCAACAGGCTGAGGGCAAGCAGCTGTCGGGAGTGCTTGGTTGCCTGAGCAGACAGCTGCTGATGGTATTTGAACCATGGGCCTTGATAAGCCCTGATAGACAGGTGATCTGGAGGTGATATGCCGCTTTCTGGCTTACAGGGATGTGGTTGTGGTGATGAAAACTGTGTCACCACCAGAAATAGCAAAAATTGAAAAAAAATAACCAGAAGGCACAGCTGACACTTCTACTCAGTCTATTCATGAGATTGCAGAAAAGAAGAAAATTTGTGGAGCAGATTCAGTCACCTGCAAAGGATGAAGCAGCGTAGAGGATGCTGAAGGATGAATGTTCATTAATAATTTAAAGGGGGAGTGTGGCTGTGAAAAGATAGTATCAGAAATCCTCACAAGTAGGTAACAGCAGTCAATGTTTGCAGCTCTTCAGAAGCGTTTCTTGGAAGTCTCTTCAAAAGAGCCTGGCTGCACCGAGGGAGGGCTGCTCTGCTGTCCGTTTTCTCTCTGCATACCCCCCAGAAAATAAAGGCAGCATGGATTTTCTTGTAATAAATGTTAAATGAGGAAACACTTGGAACCAAGACCAGGTGAAAGGCTTGAACGCTCAGAGTTAAAAGTCAGCAATTGCCCAACAAGGTTAGATGAGCTTAATGTGTATACATCAGCAAAAACTTCCAGAGGGAGCCTAAGAAGAAGTGAGAAGCTTTATTCTCTTGGACATTAAACATCACATGTAATTCATCACTGGTAACTGGCAGGGTGATCTCTCCATGGGGCCACACACGTGTGTTTGTAACGTGTAACATGGCAGTGCCACAGCATCTGTAAATGCAGATAAACTAACTCTAGCTTAAATTTATTCCATAAACAGCTCTTCAGAGACAGTCACCTCTGTGTAGATTCATTTGGTGGGTTGTTTCAAAGTCACGTTAGCTTATTTGGCTGAGATGATTGCAGCTCTCGTCTGTGCTCAGGGGAGTCATATAGCCAGGAATCAGAGAACTTCTAGCCCTAGAACTATGAAAGGCAGAAAAGTGTACCATCATTTTTGGTGGATCTTTATTAGCAACCTGGCTGTTTGGCTTCTGTGAGAGCCTGAGCACTGTATTTAAAGACTCAAAGTAGCTTCCTTACTTCTAATCATTTCATACCTTTTATTTCTCTTCAGCCTTCCTCTTCTGCTTTGTCTTTTGCAGTCTCATATAAAATGCTTAATAACAGTTTAAAGAAAAAGCATATGTTGAATTTCCATGGATCAGGGGAAGACTAGCCTGTTGTTAGCATTTGATACTTTCTGGAAAGAAAATGCCTATTCCTATTCTCTCTGCAGCTGAGCCATGTGAAGAACTCTCACCAGCTGAACACAGACTGTGTCTGGGTGTTTTGTCTTCCTTATCTTTTGTCTGTGTCTCAGTGCCACCAAGGAAAGGAAGAGAGAGACAGAGCAGCTTCTCATGCTGACATTGACGTAACTTGGCACTTGCTGGAGATTAAAGTGAATATGACAAGATCTTTATTTCTGAGGCAGTCACAGGGATCTGGAGTGCTGACTTCTGTCAGTGTGGCAGTGACAAGCCTCTCTGCCTCTCCCTCCCATGAACGCTGTTGCTATGAGGAAAGCAAGAGGCAGAGGTGAGACAAGGCATCATTTAAGCCTTCAAATATTCTAGGCTTTACCAGTAGGCCAGTGGCTTGGCATAAAATTAAGTGAGGGAAAAATAATGTCAGGGAACATTGCTTGGGGATCATAATGATATAACCATGAATTGTGTGGCTGCATCTGTCCCACACATGAAGAAAGGGTACTAGTGCCTGGGAATGGACATGTAATGCAGAGGGTATGGCCTCCCCATGTGGCAAACCAGTATAAAATAACCTAATGGGTTATTCTGACATAAAGCAATTGAGAATTTGATGCACAAATTCTGCTTTTCACACTTCCTCGCACGATGAGATACACCTGTTTGCAAACACTTCTAGCATAATCTTAGAGGTTTACTGAAAATGAGCCCGTTATGAATTCTTAGCCCCCCTTGGGACTGCTGCAGAGAAACCTCCCTCAGGGAAGGGGCACACGTAGTTTCAGTGGATCAGGTTCACTGTGGTCAACGAAGGGTGGGACGAAGCAAACTTTAATTCCTGCTTGAAGCAGTTTTGATCCTGTTTTGAGTTTGTTTCCTAAAGGCTAAAAAATGCCTGAGTTGTCTGGTTGGGATGAAAGTGGCATGAATCATCAGGGAAACCCTGATGAAGTACCGGGGAAGTACCTGAAATTCTCTGTGCTGGCGAGCACAGACAAGTGGGCTAAAGGCAGGAGCAGGAAGATTAAACTCACAGTCCTTGACCTCTTTCTGCTCCCAGTTAGTGTTTGGTGCAGATCTTTTTTTTCTTTTTTTTTTTTCACCTGTATGTCTCTTCAGAGCAGATCAATCAACCTTGTGGTCCTTCTCAGTGAACTCCCAGGCTTTTCTCAATGTTTTTATGGGACTTGAAGCTCTTGGATGGAGAGTCCTCCAGAAACGCTGAGCCCGATTGAAGCTACTGGAAGAACATGGGCCAGCAATGTGCCCTTGCTGCAAAGAAGGCTAATGGTATCCTGGGCTGCATCAGACAAACTATTGTCAGCAGGTTGAGGGAGATGATCTTTCCCCTCAGCACTGGTGAGGCCACACCAGGAGTGCTGTGTCCAGTTCTGGGCTCCTCAGTACAAGACAGACGTAGGCATACTGGAGAGAGTCCAATGAAGAACTGCAAAGATATGGGGGCATCTCTTGTGTGAGGAGAGGCAGAGAGAGCTGGGACTGTTCAACATGGAGAAGAAAAGGCTTGGGGGATCTTAGCAATTGTAAATACCTAAAGGAGGAATGTAAAGAAAAGGAAGGCAAGCATTTCTCAGTGGTGCTCAGTGACAGGAAAAGAGGCAATGGGCACAAACTAAAACACAAGAAGGTCCATCTGAACATAAGGAAACACTGTCTTACTATGAGGGTGACTGAGCACTGGCACAGGTGGTCCAGAGAGGTGGCAGAGCCTCCCTTATTGGAGACATTCAAAAGCCATGTGGACATGGTCCTGGGCTCTAGGTGACCCTTCTTGAGCAAGGGAGTTGGACCAGATGACTTCAAAAGTCCCTGACAGCCTCTACCATTCTGTGACTCTGAGCATCAGGATTTTATGAATGTAAGTGGAAAAATTCATGACTCTCACCATGTCTTTCTTACCGGTTTTTATCCTGTTTCCACCCTTGCTGGCGTGGGCTGGGCCACCAGCTGATGTTAGTCATTCAACTGCAATTAACATTCAGAGTTAAACTGAATAATTATCACTAACAGTCCAGTCCTTGGTCAGACAGCAGATGGGTTCAGCCTTGCACTCACTCACCTCCTGAATAGGAAAGCTGCAAACTGCTCAAGAAAAGCACTTAGCCAAAGTACCAAAGAAATCCGTGTTCTTCCCTCTTCAGAGAACTCAGCAATTAGGCTCTTTCTTTATTTCTGGGAACTAGTTATTCTATCAATTATTGACCATCTTCCTCTTGTTGGTTAAATAATTTCTAGCACAGATTGTTTATCTGAAGGGCTACTGCAAAGTCCCACGCAGCAAGTTTTTACATCACTATTTGCCAGAAGCACCAAGATATTCTACAAGAAAGCCCTGTGCTGAGTGTGCCCTATTTCCTTTTCTTGTCTGTGCACTTCTCCTGCTACCGCTGTAAGCAAGAAAATACTGAATTTAGTTAACTTCTGGTCTGACACTGCATGGCTGATTCTACACACTGGTGTAGACACCCTTGACACCCTCGGTGTCAAGATTGCAAAGGCTGAGTAAAATCTGTTATCACATCTGACACCTCCATGAGTTTGCATTTTCTCCATGAGTAAATAGAGGCCAGATGCTGCTCCACAAACGTAATTTCATTTGCATACTACTAGGGGATTACCCTGCAGGGCTGACTCCCACAGAACAAGGTGGGCAGTTGGGGGCGAGAGACCCCAGTATCTCCACCTACTTGGGCTTCTTGATTTTGTTTTGGAGCCCAGGGGGTTTCTGCAAGGAGTGTAAGAGTGAGATCTTTGAGCTTTCCAGTAGAGTATTGTGCATGTCAGCTGAAAAGGGAGCAGATGTGAGTGGGAGACTTGCACGATGATGCTCCGTGGTGCAGTAAGAGCAGCAGCTCTGAATAGCTGTGCATAGGACAGCTTGGGCTGTTCAGGCAAGAGGTGCTGCTTGAGAGCCACTGTGGTCTCCTTCAAAGCATGAGGCTGGGCAGGCTTGGGAAATGAGAGTGTCACGGTGCTGTCAATAAATCAAAAAAATCTATACTCCTGGGGACCACCTCCTGAGCCTCTTCTCAACCAGGCAAACTGTAATGTAACTTTGCTGCCATAGGTTTGGGTGTGAGCACTGCAAGATTAGGAAAAATTAGATCATTACCTGTTGGATTGTATTGAGTGTGTACATGTGACTGTTCAAAGGAAGGTGGGGGGATGCAGACCTCCATCCAGACTGTGACCCATAGCGTAACTGGGAGCACATGGTGTGCCACCAGCGGTGCACCTGGCAAGGACTGGTGGCCTGATTGACCCCAGTTCCTCCTCACAGTGATTTCATGCCAGCCCTGAGACCGGGTTGCTCTGTGTTGCTCAAGTTTTAGAAGGCTAGATGTGATGCAATGAAAAGTGTTACATGCAACAAAGTGGGATAACAAGTAGTCATGCCCTGTAAGGGCAGTGGTTTCCAATTCCCCTGCAAGCAAGGCTTCTGCTGTCTCTTTGACTAAAATAGGAAGCAGGTCTTGCCGTTTGTGTGGTCACCAGGGCGTGTGCACTGCAGTCTGCACACTCTTATCAATTCTCCACCGGCAGTGTTGGCTGAGTAATGTGTGTTTTCACTACAGATATTATTCTGTGTCTGCCCTGTGGTATGTCTTGTGACTTTTAATTTCAGTTTTCCCAGGGAGGAGTTGGGCAATTATTATACAGGATTTGTCAGATTATCGCTGCTGCCTGCATGTTTCTTTCAGTCATATTGATCTGACCCGTTGCCAGTTTAAGGAGGAAATGTGGTTCTTAATGCATTTTTCTTTCCTACAAGGAATCTGCTGCTTTTAAGCAGAAAGTGGTTACATTTCTTAGCTCTTTTCCTGTGTGGTTAAAGACAGGGCAGTACATGAGGTCAGGGCCTTGCATTTGGGTCTGATCCTGTAAATGCTTCTGGCAGCACACTTCCTTTCATGTTGAACCAGGTCAGGACTGCTTTGGCAGGTGGTAGGTCACAGCTTTTTCTTGGTAAACCAGGGTGGAGGCCAGCCATCAAGGATGCCCCAGCAGACCCAGGCTGAGGACAACCCAGCAGACTGAGGTTCAGGATGAGTTATTTGGCCATGAGCTGAGCCGTACACAGCCATTTCCTGTCCCATAGACAGAGGACATGGCTCTTCTGGGCCATTAAGTCACCAAAAGTAATGACTGTTAAGATTACTTCATTAAATAATCCAGAAACCTGGCTTTTACTTCTTTCTTTCCTGTGTCTAGAAGTCAGTAACCCAGAATCTAGCCCGCAGCTGTTCCTGCTTCGTGTCTCCTGTGGTAGAGCTGCTCCCACAGGATATACATGCTGTTCTTCCCTCAGCACTGTGTCTGCTCCTGGCAGGGTGCAGGGCTTTCTAGGAGACCTGCTTGCTTTGCCCACCTTGACCTCGGGGAAGACAGATTTTACTCCTATTTTATTCCTATTCTATCCTATCCTATCCTTGAGGCTGAGAGAGTTGGGCTTGTTCAGCTTGAAGAAGAGAAGGCTCCAGGGGGACTTTATAGCAGCCTTCCAGTACCTGAAAGGTGCCTACAAGAAAGCTGGGGAAGAGCTGTTCTCAAGGGCACGTAAAAATAGGATGAGGGGTGATGGTTTTAAACTAGGAAAGGGGAGATTTAGGTTGGATATTAGGAAAATGTTCTTCAGTATGAGGGTGGTGGATCACTGGAACAGGTTGCCCAGAGATGTAGTGGAGGCTCCATCCGTGGAGATATTCAAGGTCAGGCTTGATGGGGCTCTGAGCAACCTGATCTAGTGAAGATGTCCCCTCTTATTGCAGGGGTGTTAGACTAGATGACCATTAAAGCTCCCTTCCAGCCTAATGCATTCTACGATTCTATGATTCTATCCTATTGTTGCTCATTTAAAAGCTATCCAGCAGTTTGCTATCTGAAATAGAAAGCAGTCTGCTGCAACATACTGATCATCTGAAGCATCGAAGCTGGAGTGCCACATAATTTAATCAGTGACCAGTGTACACCTCAGCACATACTCAGTTTCAGGTGGGCATGACAGTTCCCACCATTACGCCCAGTTGTTAGCATACACCTAGACACTGGAGATGATACCTTTTCATGGATGATTTATTAGGTAAATGGTTCTATAATACTCTGTGCTAGAGGGAAATGAAAAGCAACTGATACCACTGTTTCTAGATGTTACTAGTGATGGGTGCTATCGGTCAGAACTGCAAACTACAGAGCATCCATGAGCTTTTGTAAGGCCTCAGCAAGTTACCAAGTTACTGCTGGTCAGTTAAAAACAGTTTGGTGTTAATAGTGGTTTTTGATTGTTTTCAAACACAGATGTGTGAGGGGTTACCTGGGCCGACTTGCAGTCATCCAGCCAGAACTGAAGCAGCCTGCAGTAAAGATGAATACAAGGAGGCTCATACAGCAAAGGAGCTCAGCAGATGAGAGGGAGGTACACAGGGCCTAAAAGAGGAGCTTGGGATGGATGTGGGGATGTTAAGGGGATTGAAGCAAAGGGTTAAAATGGAGTCAGGCATGAGAGAGTGGCTGCCACATGGAGATCCAGTGAAGACATCAAAGTGGAGTGACATGAGTCACATCAAGGAAAAGGAGCAAGGTAGGAAAAATAATAGGCAAAAGAAGCAGCTAGGTTTGTTCCTAGCCTCATGGCATGCTTGAGACATCTGTTTGAGGTCTGCCCATTAGCCAGAGGACATTACAGCTTTAGCTGTTGCTCTTTTGACTCCCACTGTTGTGATTTATGTGCTCAGTTCTCTGGTTTGGTGGCCTTACCTGCCATTAAGAGGGTGATGCATTGCAGGACTCTTAAGGTAGAGAATTTTTCAGTCAATGTAACCCACCAATTCCCAAGATTTCAGGACAGTTGGATGAAGTGATGAATATACCTTTCTTCTTCTGGTGGCTGCTCTGCCCACTGGGACTACTTGAGAAGAAAATCTCATCTTTGTTCTACTTAGTGCTGTGCTAACAAGTGCTTGTGAGCAGGCTGGAATTCACAGAGCCATGGGGCAGAAACGGATGCAGCCTGCTCTGTGGCCCAGGAGCAGTCTCTGCTCCTAGGGTGGCATTTCGTTACTGGTCTTCCTGAGCAGGCTATTAACAGTGGGGATTTGGCACCAGGTTTTGCCATGGAAACAGTGAGGTTTTGCCACCTCTTTGCTCCCCAGTGCGGATAAAAAGGGAGCGTGCAGCTCCACATCTAGTTTTTGGGGTGAGAAGCTAGAGGCATAAGCAGCAAACAGCACACAAACCCAGCTCCCTTCATGCCAAACACCCAGGTTTCCCAAGCCAGGTCTTTTCTATAAGATGTCCTGCATGATTCTATGATTCTGTGATCTGCTCATAGGAGCATGGGAAGCCTCAGACTCTCTGTCCCAGTTTAGCTGGCCTGTCTAGTGAGACATAGAGGACCATCAGCAGCCTAAATGGTTTTTCATGGCTGTGACTGCCTTTGGGGATTGCTTCATGTCTGAGACTTGTATCAGAGCCTGAGGAGGTGGGGTAGCCAAAGCCAGGTGCAAAGTGATGGAAGGTGAATGATTAATTTCTGGACTCCTTTGCTACTCACAGCCTGAATGCCTCCTCAGTGGGCTGGTTTTCATGCAGCCTGGGTTATGTGCACTCATTTGGAAGTGCTGATACTGTCTGGTTACGTTTTAGGTGGTTTTTTTTTTTTAACCATAAATTAAAGGATTTAAGTTTTGGCAATGAATAAAAAGACAGAGCTGAAACCTTGGGGAGTATGCAGCAGTGAGTGTCTAGTGCAGAGGGGCAAAGGCTGCAGGCAAGGCTTGCATCTTACACCAAATTGGATTGATGGCAGGCCTGCTCACCTACATGCTTGTATCATTTCTCACTGCCTATGCAGAGAAGAGCAGGGGGTTAAAAATTAATATAGTAAGATGTAGAAATAAAAGGTTGGGAATGTGGTTCTTTCATTGCCATGGGAAAATAAAGCAAGGACATTAGGTACTTTTTTTGGGCAACAAAAATTGTGGCAAACATTACTGAAGTAGAGATTAGGTTTCCAGCAACTTTGCAAGTCACATATCCTACACTTACATACAAAGTTTATAATGGCTGAATAGTATTTTTTGATAAAATGCATGTTCATTAAAAAAATCTTCAAAGCCATCTTTAAAGTATCCATCTTTTCCCTATGGCATGCAAAAGGTTAAATCTATAAACCTTAGCCTTAGGCAGGTTTAAAGGTCATGTTTGGGGAGGACTTCAAGTCCTTAAATGCCTGCCTGGAGTGGCATCTGCTTTAGGACTATTTGGGGGTTTCAAGCAGTGCTATATAATGAAAAAGGAGGCTGTGGCCTTAATGTGGGATTACTAAACCTCCCACAATTCTCCTGAACTCATCTGTTTATTAGCAGTGCCAAAAGTCAAATTCATTCTTTCTCCCCATGCTTTCATATAAAGCCCTTGTGCCCTTTAAAAACCCTGTAGGATTTTGTGGTTAACTTGCTAAATTAACAGGGGTGGAAGCCTGAGCAGTTTCCTGTGTCTGTCCTCACTGGAATGACTTTGGGTTTTTGACTCACCAGGTTCTGTTCCCAAACACAAGGAATGTTTTATTCCAGCAACATACTTGAGTGCAGCAGTGAGGGGTACACACGTGGCCGGCACCGCAGCTCAGAGGGTGGGACAGTAATTTCATGAAGTAGCTACCACCTTCACCTGTAGTCTTGGGAGTATATGGCTTCAGGGAGTGCTTACAGATTTGCCTATCAAAAATAGTAGTGCATGGGGTCCTTTTAAGGCTTTTGAACTACTGTACACAATTCTCAGTTTCTAAATTACAACTTAATTTCTCAATTACAGCTTCTTTTGACAGGACAAGGGGCAATGGCTGCAAGTTGGAGCACAGGAAGTTCCGCACCAACATGTGGAAGAACTTTTACACAGTGAGGGTGACAGAGCCCTGGGACAGGCTGCCCAGGGAGGTGGTGGAGTCTCCTTCTCTGGAGATATTCAAGACCTGTCTGGACACCTACCTGTGCAACCTGTCCTAGGGAACCTGCTTTGGCAGGGGGGTTAGACCCGATGATCTCTCAAGGTGCCTTCCAACCCCTACGATTCTGTGGTTCTGTGATTAATGGATGCAGGGGACTTGCATACTGTGTTACATGCAGAAATACCTGTCTCTGTTCTTGATATAAACCTTGTCCATTTGCAGTGGCATTCACATATTCTATTCACACCTTGATAGCAGGGCAGATTCTTGTCATAATATTACATTATAATATAAGCCTTCCAAAGATAGTGCAACTCTTGCTGCATTTCAAAACAGTGTGACCAAGATGAGGGTTTGATCCAGCAGCTACGCTGTTCCAGAAGCACTAAGGTACTTGCAGCTATTTGATATTGTGCTATTTTGGCCCTCAATTATGAAATAAATACGTCAGGCAAAGCTTTTGAAAGAAATTTAATAGGTACATCTCACACTCACAGGGGAGCGTGAAACTCTTCTGCTAAAATGATACTGGGTTCATGAAAGTTTACACTTATCTTTTCAAGTAAGTTTTTGCATGTCTGCAGAGCAAATATTGCATTAAAGATAAGGATAGAGTCTCTGTTTTACTGATAGTGTTCCAAGTTTTCTTTTTTCTTCCAAATTACAACAGAGTTTCCTGCAAGCTAAGCAGCTGGCCTGCTAGATAGGACATTTGCTTTATTGCTGTATAGTGTCATACCGAACAAGTAGGGCGTCAAGCAGTAGGTTCAAGAGAAACATGAGCTGCCAAAACAGTGGGAAAATACCTTTTTAAAAATTATTTTTCTAAAGCTAATTTTGCCTTTATTGTTATTTTGCCTAAGCACTATGCCTTAAAAATTTGTGAAAGGGTCTAAACCCAATTTCATATATCTTTAAGTATATATGGGTATCCATATAGATAGATGTGTAGATGTCTATACACCTCTATCTACTCGTTATCTATCTATCTATCTATCTATCTATCTATCTATCTTTTACATATAGATGTGGGAAACCTTTACAATCATACTTTGCTCCATCCTAAACTTCCACCAGAAGCACCTTTGCACTGAGTGAGAAGGTGTCACACAAACAAGCGGTTTCCCATGTGGCACAATGGATTGGGGTGGAAACCTCCAGCAGGGAGAAGAGTTTAAATGCACCCTTGGGACTGGCAGCTGAAGCAAACTAGAAGCTTCCCCGGCCTGCTGAAGCCGAGGCTTTAGGAGGACATGTCCATCCTTCCCCTTGAAACTCCTTGCTTTCCTCATCCCCATATGGTTCCGAATTGCAGTACCCTCAGAACCAAGGTTTGCACACTGTGGTGGTGACGGGAACGGGGAGGTCAGTCAGTGTTTCAGACCCCTCTCTAACCCAGCTGTGTTGGACCCCAGTAGCAGTGAGACAGTAACAGCAGCTGCAGCAGCACAGCACCAGCCATGCCTGGGGTTCACCACAGGCACAAAATTGGAAGAATCACAGAATCAGAAAGCTCCACTTCTCAGATAGGGTTGTGGGACACCCCTGCCACTGCTACCACGGTTGGGGGCTGATGTATGAACCTGCAGCTGCCAGGCCATGATCTTAAAATCTCAGGAAGAGAAGCAGGGGTGGTCACCCCGTGACCCAACCTATGACAGCCTATGGCACAGTCCCAAGGGTCAGGATGCTTCCCAGCCGTGTCATGTCAACACAGCTGCAGCAGGAACCAGCTGTCTCTGGGTCAGGGGACGTTTGGTTTTGTGAGCAGCAAGCAGTGACTGCAGCACCGTGCTGCTCTGCCCCTGGGCAGGGGCTGCAGCCAGGCTGAGGTGGCCACAGCTTTCTCTGAGCCTGGAGACATTCCTCTGGGCCACTCAGGCTGAGGTGATTCATAAATAAGTGATGGTGTCCTTCTGGTCATATGAACAGTCATATGAACTGTTTAGGTTTGGAAAGCTGAGGTAGTCCTTGCTGAATATTGGGGTGTACCTGTATTTGGTTAAATAGAGGCCCAGAGGATGTTTGTCAGCAGAAAGAAATGCAGGAAGAACACTCTTTCAGAAGTTCAGGACGTGTTTTGCAGCCTATTAACGCTCCAGCTCTCACAGAAGCTCCACACCAAGAAAATGGTTGAAGGGAGCTGCCCCATCGGGCGCCTGCAGGAAGGCCCGGAACAATGGCCAGGCCAGGAAGGATGTCGCAGGTGGATACGGCACGTCTGTGCCAAGGTGCAGAGCAGAAGAGAAGCCACCGTGGCTCCAGCAGACACCAGATGTTTTATGACTTGTCAGTATGTTTTGAAGAGTGTCCCACAGATGATCACAGAGCTGAGGAATAAGACTAATTCTGGGGGGGGTGTTAATACTGGGGGGGGGTTACACTGTAAAGGTGGTAGTTTGCTCTTTGCTTCAGAACTGGGAACTAAAAGATGTTGAAGTGAAAAGGAGTGTGGAGATTAGCACTGCTCGTGGGAGAGCAGGGGTGAAGGTTGAGGGCAAGACTGAAGAAGGTGGTGCAAGTGTTTAGGGAGTTGGCATTTGGAGAAGAGAGGGTGTTTCTTGGGAGCCATGAGCCAATGGGCACAGCAACTGCAGGGCAGCAGTGGTGGGGAGGAGGCGAATTTGTGCCCCAGCACAGCTGCTCCCCGTCTCTCTGACAGAGAAGTGTTGCAACAGCTGGAGCTTGGGGGTCAACTGTCTGTCCTCTCAGCTCACCCTAGGAGCATACCCCAACCCAACAGAGCTGCTGGAAGCCTCCTTGCGTCCCTGACAGAGCAGCAATCAATGCAGAACAGAGCTCAGGCTTTTGAGGTGTTCATCAGGGAAGGAGTCATGTATAGCAGAACTGAGAAGGAAACCAGAAGAACTTTTCAGGCATGTACAGCTGATAGGAAATAAGATGCCGCTGGCCAAGGACACTTATCACTCGTACAGTGTCACAGATCAGCTAATGGTAAGCTGCTTCATGGGCAGCGTGGTACTAGTGGGTTTAATTCTCCACATTTGATATTGAGCTACCCTTTTTCAGAAGCATCAAAAATACTTAAATGGCAGAAAAGTAAATAAAACCTTGCCACAAAGTCTGGGCACGAGCAATGCTAAATATCACTGGCTTTTGCCACCAGTATTATGTATCATGTTTAGGAAACCTGTTCCAGGGGTAATCAGTGTGGGACTGGAGCACATGGCCTAATGCTCAGACCTTTGCCCGGTAGGTTATGAGTTCAATGCAGTCATGGATATGTGGTAATGTAGCAAGGTAGCAGGCATGTTGCCCTTCTGAGGGCTGAAGAGATCTTGATTAAATCCCAGCAAGGCAGGAGGAGCAACCCTGGAGGACATCTCAACATGATAAGAATTGAGACCCTTCCTCCTGTTGTTTGAAACATTTTCTCTGATACAGGCCAACAATGGCTTGGAAATAACACACACACCTTCACTGAGTCTTCTGAATTATCCCTATGTTTATTTTTGTCTGGTTTAAGTTGTTTGAGTAGCTATGGCCTTGTTCTGCTGTTACTTCGGTGTTCGTAAGCTTTCAGATTCCCTGCAGATGCCCTTGTGTTCATCTTTGTGACTCTGCCAAAGTTTTCCAGGGCATAGCACATCTCCAAAGATTGTCATTCATTTATTCAAGCCCACTGAATTGCAATCCAGATTCTCTCCACTCTCTGTTGGCCGTTACTCATTTTCCGTTCATAACCATTTATCAAGTCACACCAAGCGCAGCAGCCAAGAGGTGAAGGAAGCCATTCACAAAGACGTTGCAGGCTGGTAGTAACCCCGTACACACTGGCTGGTGAATCACACAGCATCCTGAACATGGGGATCCTGTCACATGCTGGAGGAAGTGTTGCAATGGTACTGCACGTTGCTCTCTGGAGGCTTTCATCCCAACGTCTTTCTTCTTTACAACAATTCAGGGGCATATTATGAAATCTGGAACTCAGCTCAATTCAAACAAACTTGAATTGCTGAGTGTGACATTTAGGATCTTAATTCTGCAACAAGATACATCAAACATATGGCCACATAGCAGCACACTCAAACATGAAATTTCTTTGGGTTCCAAGAGGATTCCTGCATGTGAGTGTCCGGGGTTCTGCTCAGACAGCGTAGGAGCACACATGCTGCTGCTGTAAGTGGAAGGGAAGCTACAGCTCCACAGGGTTTCCCTGTTGCCTCTGCACTGCAGCCTCCTGAGCCCATTTGTGGGTGGGAATGCAGGGCTAACAGCTGACAGCACAAGATTTTGCCTATGGGTGAATCTTACCATGCTAGGTAGAATGTGGCTTTTCCCTGGGTAATGGCGAGTTCCAGGGAAGGGGTGAGAGAGGAGATACAGACCTCTTCACTATAAATATTTCTCGTTGAAATTGCCCTGGAAAAGATATTTGAGGGTCTGGGTTTCACCTTTTTCTTAACCCTGTTGTTATTGCTTAGCTGGCAGTGACACCCTGTGGTACCAGCCGCTGGTGCAGCACTTGGCTGTATGTAGTTGGCTTAGGAAGTCAGTGTAAGATTGCAACAACGAAACAGTTCAGGGATGGTTTTAATTCATCTGCACAGGCTGCCCTTCTCCATCTTCTCTAGGTGGCTTTGCAGTAAGCAGGATGTACTTTTCTGGATTTAAATCAAAGAACCAGAATATCCTGAGTTGGGAGGGACCCATAAGGATCATCGAGTCTGACTCCTGGCTCCGCACAGGGCCGGACAAGTCAGAGCATGGGACCAAGTGCATCGTCCAGACACTTCTTGAACTCAGTCAAGCTCGGTGCTGTGACCACTTACCTGGGGAGCCTGTGCCAGTGCCTGACCACCCTCTCAGTAAAATCTCCTGGAAGTAGCCACTGCCTCTCTCTGAGCATTGGTGCAGTGCCTGTATGGTCAGTCTCTCTGATTTGACTCACTTCTCTTGGCTTTGCAGTAAGGAGAATCAGCTGTAGTAACAAACCAGTATCGTGTCACCGCGTGCCTTTGTTCTGTAACTCAGTGCACAAGCTTCTGCCTCTCTGCTCGGCCCGGTACCAGAGCAAGGAACGCTTGTGGTTGGAGGGGCATTGCTCATCTTTGGTGTTTTCTCTCTTTCAGGGGGTTCACGAGTCGAAAGGTGTGACTGAAGATTATTTGAAACTGGAATCCCTGATCCAGAAAGTCGTATCTCCTTACTTGGGCACATACGGCCTGTATTCCAGTGACGGACCCTTCATGCACTCTTCCTGTATCTTGGGTAAGAAGAACAGGCTCGCTCTGACACAGCACCAAAACCTTGGTCCACACAGGGCCAGGGCCCACACGAGAGGGGTCTGCCAGTGCAGTCGGGCCGTGCTCTTCACAGTGTGCAAAGTCACAGTGAAATTTGTTGGTGGCAGATGAAAACAGATCATTACACCAGTGTTCATTAACAAATCTGTGAATCTAGAGTGTCTTTAGCATTTCCATTCTACCTTTTAATGAGAGCTCTGTAACACAGGATTCTTTTTGGATGGTACAAAGAAGCAGCAAGAAGCAATTTCTAGAGTGCTGAGTGTCTTCTGTTCATTAGTTCACAAAGATCATACAGGGCTTTTTAAGGCAGGGAAGAGAGTGGGAATTGTCACAGAGAAGCCTGACCAATAAGCCTTCAAACATGTCAGAGCTTTCTGCAGAGCTGCTGTAGGCTGTTCTCCAGCCCACTGGAGATAAGAAATATAAAAGGGGAAGTTTCCACATAGCAGGGGAAATTCAGGTTATGTGGAAGGAAGAATCTCTGATGTCACATAAACCATCTCTGGAGGCAGTTCAATCTTCACTTCTGGAGGTGCTGTATACGTCACAGACACGGGGAAACATGGTCCTGCCTGGCGGCAGAGGCTGAGGGAGTCCCTTCCAGCTTACTTTCAATGATTCTTTGAGCTCTGAAGCATGCAGTGATTTCTGTGAAGGCAAGATTTGGCCAAGATGAAGGTCTTTTGAAGATCTACACAGTAAATCAGACTGTTGAAAATGCAAGGGGGCTACTACCAGCGTAAATCAAAATGGAAATGTGGGAGTGCCTGAGTATTTTAATGTAAATACAGCGATGGCCAGCTTGAATAGAGAAGACAGAGGGTGAAATAAGTTCAGTTGTGTGTGGTTTTATGCAGTCAGTTTAATCTGTTTGCTTGTCAGAACTGGTCAATGAGGTAGTTGATTTTCCCTGAACCTGAATGGAAAAATTGCTGTGTTGCAATAGGCATTTAAGAAACAAATCAGTTTTACGTGAATAACTAGAGGCCAGTTATTTATGGAAGATGGTTCAGGATTTCTACTACTATTCCTTGCTTGCCATTAAAAGCCCACAAGCATTTACATGGACCCCCAAATGGATGTTTTCTGAATACATGCTTCTGTATGTCAGGACATTAAAAATGCACCCAAAGACAGTAAAAACCCAGTGAAATGGATTGTTAGAAAATAAATGTAGTGTCACATGACTGCAGAAGTTAGGAAGGTTTTGCTAGACCAGGCACTTCCCCTTGCTGTGGTCAGGGTGTAGATCAGTAGTAGCCCTGAATAGGTCCTACTACAGCCAATGAAGCCTCTGCTGCTTTTGTGCAGAACATGTCTAGTTCTGTCCATCTCTGTTGGTAGCACACTTTAAAGCTGTGACATACTGTGCTTGGTACTGGTGAGGCCACTGAACTCTTTTCCTCCCTCTCTGGCCAGCACACCAAGCTTTCACTCCCAGCCAAGCCCAAAGTGTGACCCAAAAGCCAGAGTTCCTGTGGCAAGGCAGCCCCAGGAAATCTTTTCTGTTTGCCAGGTAAGGTCCTAACAAAAGGGAAGTTAGAAAGTGAACTTGGCTTGGTTGATTTCACTGCTGAGGCAGATACAGCAGCAAAGTATGATCTTAAGCACAGAAACTTTGGGTTTTAGTGGTACAGCACATGACTGGAATTTGTGTCCAGGGAAGCACATCATTACATGTAAATATCATTTTAGAAGAGACTGGCACTTGGAAGGAAGGAAGGAAGTCTTGTGGTTTGCAGCAGAACACACACCAGCATCCTGATTTAAAGCAGACAATGTAAATGCAGTGGCTGTGGTTGCCTTCCAGAGTGTAACTTGATTCCCTTCTCCAGCCGTACCCCTTTCGTGGGGGTGGCAAAGTGAGGGTGGCAGGGAGGCAGCTTCCAAAGTGAGACCTGTGATTCCCACCGCTTTTTTCCTTTAGCACAAGGAAATGACCTCTGAGCACCGAGGTCTGCAAATAGGTTGTGTGATTCCCCGTTTCGGTATGTCTGCCGGAGGGCTCTCCAGTCCCCCACCGCAGGTGGAGGATCTCCGTGCTGGCTTGCTGCCACCTGCTGCTCGCTCTTTGGGAAGAGCCCACTCGGTTAACAGCGGCATCCCTACAATCACTGCCGCATCGAGGGCGGGTTTGTTCCCTAAGAAGGGCGCTGCGGGCGCTGCCCTCCAGTTAACACATCCAGACACACTCAGTGCTCTCTCCTTGTGCAGTCTCTGAATCATGCTCTGAATCTAAGTTTTTCCAGAATAATAGTAAGGCTGCCTGTCTTAATCCTTGTGCCCCAAATTTGATGAGACCTGCTTTTCCCAGGGTGGGTGGAAAAGTTAATTTTCAACCACTAGCAATTAGTGACAACCTTTACAGCCTGAAAAAAAGAACAGAGCTGCACTTCCCTTCTTGTCTAAAGAAAGTATTTGCTGTTGTGTGTCAGGTCTCCCCCACTATTTACCGGTTTACTCCAGCTGCTGAAGTTAACATGAATATAAAGGAACCTCAGCTGTTATTTGTACAGATAGGTTTGAGGTCTTCAGTATGCTGAAGAAATCTAGGACATCTGAAGACTTTGTGGATCTACAAAACTAGCAAAATGTATTCTTCTATTAAAAAGTTTCTGCCACTCAAGGAGAGCTCATGAATATTCAGGCCTTGACTTTCCTTTTGAGCAGTCGTAATGATTCGTACCGTGAAAACAGGAGGCTCTGTGGATATGACTTTGGATCTTTCTGTCTTTACAGAGAAGCGGTTCTTCAGGCGGTCAAAATCGGGTGACATCCTCGCCAAGAACCCCGTGGTGCGATCAAAAAGCTACAACAACCCACTGCTGACACCGGTGGCCGAGTATGAAACCGAGGGCATGGCTGCCAATGGAACAGGCATCCGAAGGCACTCCGTTTCTGAAATGACCTCCTGCCTGGAGCTCCAGGGGTACTCCAACCTCACCACCATCATGGACAATGGTTCCAAGAGCTCCATGACGGCCACGAAAAGCTCGCTGTCAGGAGACCAAGAGAGGCCCAGCACAGGGTCGGTGCAGTGCTCTAGCAAACTCAGCTCTGTTGAGCCACAGAAAGGACTCTTCTGCCCGATGGACGACCCACATAGGTCTTTTGAGCTGGACAGGGACCCTTCCTTGATTCCAGTTCCTTCTTCCAGCCCTGAGAACATAGTGGATCAGATTTTGGAGTCAATCGACTCTGATTCTGAAGGCATTTTTATTGATTTTGGCCGAGGCTGTTCCAATTCATCAGCATACAATGTGGACGTGAACAGACAGAGCATCATGTGAAGGACACTGGAAGACAAACCTTGGGTTTTAATATATTATATGACAGTTACTAATGCATTGAGTCAGACTGTGGGCAAGCTGTATGCGTCTAGGGCAGAACCTCTGCTGCAGGTCATCGCAGCTGTACTGAAGTCCACAAACACAAGTTTACAGCAGGCAGGAATGTGATGTGTGGGGGAAGAAACACCAACCACTTCTCCCTGTCCCCGTCACTCCACAGTCGGATTTCCTGTTGTCTGTATAAACTTAGGGGTTCACAAGCTGGCACGTGCCTGGTAAAATGCTGTTAGTGCAGCTGGCAGGGTTCATTCAGCAAAACAGCCTAGCAAATAGCTGTGATGAAAATCACTTTTAATTTTCTCAAGAGATTTATTTCCTCCAGACAGCAGGTTGTTCTCTGAACTGCGACACCTCAGCCAGAACCAAAACAACCCAGAGGCTCTGGGCCTTCATGCCACAGAACGCAGTGATAAAGAAGTCTCTTTTAATCTTTCTCTTGTACATCTTGTATGCACTCCCTTGCCTAATGGTGAGTTAGAGTTCTTGAAGAAAGGCAAATAAATAGAAATGTGCTGCCTGATGTCACGCGATGCCTCATGTCTCGTGCTCCATTTCATAGCCAATCCCTTGTTGTCTGTGGGAGAGTTGTCTCAAAACTGGCTTTTAAGGCCCTGTTAATTTGGTTTGACCATGGCATTGAGGAAATCTCTGCACTGTCAACTCCTGGAGCATCCATTGTATGTTGAGATTCCAAAAGAATTCAACTCACTTGTTTCCTAAATAAATAAAAATATGGCCCCTCGGTGGAAATCCTCATTATATATTTATATTCTTACAGAAATGCAATAATGCTTGTACTATTGATTGAGTATTGATATTCGGGGAGTGTGAGCCTTGCAGCTCTTCTTGTCCTGAGCACTCCCAGCTTTTTGGTTCCCCCTCACAGTAACATGGTGTCTTAAGTGCTGTGTCAGTGGTTTTACAGAGGATTGGTGCACATGTTGTCCTGGTTCCATCGAGGACAGTAGGTGAAGTAGAAATCCTGATACGTGGTAGATGTTTGATCAGGTGGTTTTACAGCGAAGAAAGAGCGACTTCAGGTCTCTCCATTCTGGGCATCTCCTCTGGAGGAGAGAGTCACTTGGTAACTCCTGAGCTGCTCAGCAGAGACTGGTCAGCAGTTCAGTCTGGCAGCTCCTGGTGCTCAGTTCAGATGCTCAAGAACCCTCCAGCTGTGCTGACCCCAACATTCACCAAACTCTTCCCCAGGTTTTGGTTGCACTTTGAGGCTCAGGGCTCCACTTCTGATCCTTAATTTCCTTTGGCCTCACTACTTGATCTTTTGGAAAGCGTTAGCCCAGTCTTCTGCTACCGCCCCGCTTCACTGCTGGAGATGTCAGCCTCTAGATAGACACACAGGCTCCCCAGACCTTGGGGGGCTTGCTGAGGAAGGAGCCCCATAAATGAGCCAGGGGGCTAGCATCTGTTTTGCTTCTCTGTGTTTGGCACATTCAGCTGCATAGCCTCCCCTTCAGGTAGGCACTTCAGTTAAGTCAGACTTCAAAGTTTCTTTTACAGGAAGATGAATAATTGCTTCAGTAGCATCAAACCAAACAGCCAGGGAACGTGTGGCCATAGGATGCGGGCACCTGACTAGCCCAAATAATCTGCAGCTAAATTGCTGGTTATCAGGTCACCTGTTTGGCTGCTGCCTGGCCGTGGCAATGCCTCTGCAGAGGTGCACAGGGCACACCCAGGAGTCCTTCACTCCTGACCTGGCTGCCTACATTGGCAGCTCGCTCGCACCTGAGGTTTGTCAGGTTCCTACCAACTGGTTGGTGCTACCGACAGGTGTTTGCCCACCCTCTCCCACGTTGGGGGGCATGATGAGCCCGTAGTCTCAAGGCACATTTGTTGCCATATTTGGTCTGACTGAACTTGGATCCAATATGTGACAGGGCCCATGGTACACACTTCCATGCTGGTGTCCTCAGCCTCCACCCTCATTTCTTCTGATAAACACCCTTCTGTTCCATGAAGTACTATTTAGATTGGAGAAAAAGTATCTATCACCTCGTTCTAAGGACACAGTGCACTGGAGGAGAAAACAGATGCAAATCCCTACAAGAAAATGTTAAAAATACAGGGGATTAAGGGCTCTGCACACCTTCTTTCCTTAGGGAACACTGAATGTAGTAAGAGTTACAAGGTTAATTTCTGGGGAATATTTAAGCACAGTTTCAACTGAGAGGAGAAAGACAGCATGCTAGGACCCTTCCCTATGACAGGAGACCTTGAGCCCCACCATATACTGGCAGTGAGCTAACCTCTCCCACATTACATGCCTGGAGCTAGAAAATGAAAATCCTCCTCTGTCTGATTTTAAAATGTATTTGAAGATAGAGTTCAGGACAGTGACTGTGTGAGAGGGGCATTCCAGCTGTCCCACAGCATTGTAGTGTCACAGCCCAGCACTTTGAGTCTAGTCTTTACATTTCTCTTCCACAAGTGGGCTCTTCAGGCTCGAAACTAGCAGCCAAAAGAACTTCTCTGTAGGCTTTCATTAGCAGCATGTAGACTCTGCAAAAGGAACGGGCCAAGGCCCATTCACCAGGACCACATTGGAGAAGGGCACAAAAGCCAAGCCAAGCCAAACCAAGCCAAGCCAAGCCAAGCCAAGCCAAGCCAAGCCAAGCCCAGCCCAGCCCAGCCTGATTACCAGCTGTAATGAGATTGAGTCAGTATTTAAGTAAATTGGGTTAGGAGCTGCTAGGTTTAATTGCTTCTTGTTAGGATGCTCTGTGAGTGCTGCTGGGCTGAAGTGAAATGCTTATATTGATCTTTCTTAGGATGAAGAAGGTCTTGGTTGGCTTCAGTCAAAGTAAGTTAACCTGATAATTCTGTATTGGAACAGGCTGGGCTCTGCTGTGGCTCAGAGCCTCTTGAACTAAACTTGCCTGGGTCAGTAAGTGTGGTAGTTGCAAAGTGTTTTGTGTGTTGTGCTAAAGCTCTGCTACTGGGGTGATGGCTGAGGGAAGGAGCCAATGTGTTCTGACCTGAGGGCTCAAGCTCCAGTTTCAGAGCTTTTCTTTTTTTTAACTAAAGCAAGCTATAAACTCTGCAGGCTTGCTATGAAGAGCCTGAAGATCTGAAGTCAAGAGTTAAGTTCCCTACTGCAATGGTGATAGGGTGGTGGTTTATCTCTGTCTCCATATAAGCTCATTAATAGCTGTGTTTATAAGTTACACAGGTAGATGTGACTGTAAATTGAAAACCTGGGTGTGGTGGTCTAAGCTAATTCCTGTGACAGTCACTATCTCTGTTATCCTTAGAGATGAAGCTTCTCAACTCGTTCCCATGACTGGTGGCACTTTCTAGAAAGATGTAGGTGGAGCTGGGCCCTAGCTCTGTGCTTTGAGCCCCTGTTCAGGTCTGGCTTGCATCTGCAAGGTCACGTATGTGGATCTGCTTATTTGTGGCTATGTAAGGTGTGGAGGAGTCAGATGTGGCCCTAGGAGGACAGGTCATGTGCATGGTGCTGAGCCAGGTGTGTCAGGTGCTGCACAGATGTGAGGCTACCCGAACTTGTGGTCTTCCTACCAGCAGTCCCAGTGCAGGCACCTCAGAGATGTGGTGGTCTTGGAGACAAATCATGGAGTTTCCACAAAGGAAAAATGTATCGAAGAGAATAGTGCAGGTCCTTGCCAAAATGTATTTATAAAGCAATGGCCTTACAGTGCTGCCACATGGCAGGGTCCCAGTGCACCAGTGGTACTCCAGCTTTGCCCCTAAGGGGGCATTCTCAGCATGTTCTTAGTTATTCCAGTCCACTCTTCCTTTGTTACAATAAACTCTGGCATTTTATATCCTAATCCAAAACTCAAGGCTCTCTGCCCTTCCCCTGGTTGGGATAGCTTCTAAAACCCTGCACAGGAGGTAGATAAAGCAACAGGTAGCACTTAGAGCTCCTGTCATCTGGCACTGCAGGGTGGACATTATGCAGGTGAAAGGAACTGGGAGACTAACTTAATGAACAGCAGCTGAGCTGTGGAGAAGTAACACAGCTCCCTGGAGCACAACTGGAAATAGTGGAATAATTGGCTGCAAATAATGCTGCCACAGTAGAGGGTGCTTTATTTTTTGTAGAAAGGGGGAAAACTGCTTTGTTAGTCAGTTAGCTCCCAGCAAACTGGTTTTGGTAGTGCTTTTGACTAAAACAAATGCATTTGCTGATACCTCCTGAACCACTAAGCTGTGGTGACAGAAGAGCTATGGGCCATGTTCATCCTTATGGGACTAACATACAGATGTGCAAGTATCTCTCCCTAAAGTTCTGGTTAGAGATGTATGGATTGCCCCTTTATTAGGATAATATGCTTAAAGAGCATCTTGAAAACAGAGTGGTCAGCACTGCAAACAGCATATGCAGCCATTTTAATAATACATAAATCCTCATCACTGTGCTCTCCAGGAGAATAAAAAGCTAGGTTTACAACTGAAGTCTTGTTTGCACCTTTCTGCAAAAGAAACAAATGCACTCCTAGAGAACTTCTGACATCTTTCTCTTCACATGGCATTAAGTTAGAGCTCTGGAGGTTAGAGCTGCTCAAGGCAGTTTATTCTTCACTGGCAGCAGGCATCAGAAAAACCACAGACCAGCAGATGCTTGTTGGGCTGCTATGGATCCACCACCAATCCACCCTTCCCAGAATGGGGATGTGGAGAATTGCTGCCAGGGAATAGCTGCTGGAGGCATTTGAGGCAGCTCCTGGTCACCCTGCGTGGCCTGCAGGTTTTTGGGCTTCTACCTGTTTTCTGATGTTACTGACAGGTTGGGGGCTTCTGAGGGATGGAGATTATACTAGATAGCTGAACTCTCCAAACTATAGAGACATGTGCCAGAAAGTGGTTTGAGTATTTTGTGTGTCTCAGAGTACCACAGACAAGTGGACACAAACACTCGCGGGTGCTCTGTTGGCCTCATTGTTCCCTCAGATCTGATGGTTAAACAAGACTGGTTTCATCAGACTCAAAATTAGGCTAATACATAGTCTCTGAAATAGCCCACCTGGCTTAAAGCTGCTTACTTCTCTGTGTCACCCTCAGAAGCCACGTTTTTGGGGAGATCTGCGGAAAGGGTTTAGCTTTGACCTACTCTCTCAATGTCATAATTATACCGGCATTTTTCTTCAGACAGGTTAACCTGACTAGTAATTAAATAACAAAAATAGCCTGTTCCTCCACAAACAGTGTGCCCCTCAGGTCTTGTAGCACATAATTGGATTAGTAAATTGGCTGCTTGCCTGCCTATAGCTGGATTGCCTACCTGAGAGACGAACTGCCAGGATGCTCTGCCAAAGCGCAAGGAGAGGGAAGGGGAAACACGGGCTGAGAACAGCTGTGGAACTGCTGGGCTAATAAACCTGCCAGGAATTCATCATTAGTTCCCTTCGTAAAATGAGGCAGCAGGGCCTAGGTTTCTATTTCCATTACTGAGGGTCTGCATCAGCGTTTTCACCTTAAGAATGCCGACTCTTCCAGAACCTACTTATTTCCTAATTTACTTTAGGATGAATTTCCTCCTGGCAAAAGCAAACAGTCAGTCATAGGCAGAGCTTTAGCTGGATTTCAAAATGCATTCCCTTCATAAACCATTGGCCTCTGAACCCTGGGTTTGGAAATCAGTATTTAAAGGGAATTCTTAGGCACTATTGTTGCCTTTATTGTAAGGATTGTCTTGGGATCAGATTGCTGAGCTCAATCTGGAAGGCTGGAATGGCTTAATTCCATGTCATCCCAGGGCTTTTTGCATAGATTTAAGTTACCTAATAGCACTGCACCTCTTCAGAACAGGGTGATAATGTTCTCATCTGTCTTTGAGCTTTAAATTGTTGAGTGGATTGTCTGTTGCTTAAAGATTTCATGATAAAGCACTCACAACAAGAGGCGAGGAGGTAGTGTATTGGAGAATGACTGAATGCAAATTAGCAATGCAACCCTAATTTTTGTGTATTTAACCCGATTGCATCATACTCTTTTAATGTAGCTGCACCACTGATTTAAGTCTACATGTGTTAATGAATTCCTATTTGTGAACCATTCTTTATCTATCTTCATGCCTTATTTGTCTTTCCTTGTCACCAGCAATCCTCATGATGTGTTTACAATGACCCTAGGTGCTGTTTTGTTAGCCAGTGTTACCTCTTTAATACTCGGTGAGCTTTGAGCACCTCATTGGGGTTTTTTCCTTCAATCCACGTTTCTTTGTTCTTATCAGCATCAAGCTGCTTATTATTATTACTACTCTAAATGGTTTAGGTCCCTCTGAAATTCTTCCTGTTCCATCCTGAAGACGCTCAGAAACCCCCCAGAGCAGATAGCTCTGCTTTATGCTTCGTCCATCTCTTCCAATGAAGAAATCCACAAGGCACTACATTAGGCTTGATTTCCAAAGAGAAAAATTCATCTTCCTGCTTGTGGTGATGTTGTGAAAAACCGAGGTCATAATGTTCTTGAAGTGTTTCTCCCAGACACAGGTGTAGAGGTTGCTAGTTGAGAAGTGTTCAGGCCGTACCCTCAGGCCTACTTAAAACACAGGTGTGGGACTTGTGCCAGCCGGTTCCCTGCAGCCACGGCTGTCTCTCTCATAAAGGATTCCACTTGCTATGGATTGTTGTTATAAATGACTTGGTCCAAAACAGGATTTTAACCAAATTGAACAATATATTAAACAAATAAAGGCAAGCAAACGGCACTGCGGGGCACAGGCAGCGCTGGGTGCGCCGGGAGTCTCCGCTCCACCAAAACGCACACCATACAGTTCCAGTCCCTGGGTTATGTACCTTCCAGGGATAGCACCGCCCGCCGGTTTAAACTGAACAAAATGACATGCTGGAGTGCCTCGCCAGGCGACCCCCACAAGCCATAACAACCATATACGTCTTCAACTGATATGCTGGAGTGCCCGTCAGGCAACCCCCACCCACAAGCCATCCTGTAGGTGATCTTTAGCTTTTGTCTTGCTAACGAACTCAGGCAGCTGGTTCTGCAGGCTTGAGGTGCCTTCCTATTCTTTCCTTCTTCTTTATCACTTCCTTCTCAGAGAAGTTCTCAGATGTTTCTTCTGAGGTATCACAATGCTAACATTGTGGTCGTTTAGGCAAAGCTTTGCACATCCTTAATAGAGTTTGTTGCTGCTTCAACATACTTCATTCGGTCCATGCAAAAACCTCAAACTGTCCCTCCCAGGCCCGTAGCCATACAAGGGTATGTCATTATGCACCCCCAACATTGTTCCATATTAACACAAATCAGATGGACATATGTCGTGGTTTTGCCCCAGCCGGGGGCCGCACCCCACACAGTCGCTTGTACTTTTAAAAGGAAGGGGGAGGGAAAGTTGGGGGAGGGGGAAAAGGGAAGGAAGAAGGAGGAAAAGAAACCACAACCTATAAACCAGAACCACGCAGGTTGGGATAAGGATAGTTTACTAAACAATAACAGAAAACTAGATATAACAATAACAGAAGTTTAAAGCACAAAATAGATGAAACTGGTGATACACAATGCAGTTTCTCACCAAACCACAGAACCCAGGCCGCACAGCTTAGAGCCGTCCCCGAACCCAGAAAACTGCCCGTCCTGGTGTTGTCTCCTCCTCTTCCCCCCAGTCCCCCTTTATACTGAGCATGACGTAACTGGCATGGAATATCCTCTTTGGCCAGTTCGGGTCACCTGTCCTGGCTACGTCCCCTCCTTTCTCACTAGTAAGGAAGTATGCAGAGCTGAGAAAGGTCCTTGATTGCCCGGCAACAACTAGAAACATCAGGGTGCTATCAGCACTGTTCTCATCCTAACACCCAAACATGGCATTCCATCCACTGCTAAAAATAATTAACTCCATCATAGCTGAAACCAGGACAACATATATCACAATTGTTAAGCCCCTTCATTCTTAAACCTCCTGGGGATGGCATCACCTGGGACGGTAACACACAGCAGGAAGCTGGAGAAGCTGCTAACTTCTTGGGCTATCCACAGGCAATCTCCTTACATGGTAAGGCAGAGCAGTCAAAATAGAAACGTTGCACCCAGATAATCGGGAGCAGAGCAGCGTGTGGGTGCTGGAGCAGATGAAAATATGGACTGTTTAATGGCAAAACTTAACTGACTTCAGATGCGGCGAAGATCTCACCCCAGATCTGTGCAAGCAGCTGTGTAGTGTCCCTATTCTTAAACCTTGTTCAAGCCTCCCCAGGGGAGGAGGGTGGACAGAAATTTGTTGGCCATGAGCCAGCAGTGTGTCCTGGTGGCTAAGAGGGCCAATGGGATCCTGGGGTGTATTAGGAGGAGTGTGGCCAGCAGGTCAAAGGAGGTGATCCTCCCCCTCTGCTCTGCCCTGGTTAGGCCCCACCTGGAGTATTGTGTCCAGTTCTGGGCTCCCTGGTATAAAAAGGACAGGGAGCTCCTGGAGAGAGTCCAGAGAAGGGCTACGAGGATGATTAAGGGCCTGGAACATCTCCCCTATGAGGAAAGGCTGAGTGAGCTGGGGCTGTTCAGCCTGCAGAAAAGAAGACTAAAGGGGGACCTAATTAATGTTTATAAATATCTTAAGTATGGGATGCAGAGGGAAATGGCCAGCCCCTTTTCAGTGTCTGTGGGGACAGGACAAGGGGCAATGGCTGTAAATTGGTGCACAGGAAGTTCCGCACCAACATGCGGAAGAACTTTTACACAGTGAGGGTGACAGAGCCCTGGGACAGGCTGCCCAGGGAGGTGGTGGAGTCTCCTTCTCTGGAGATATTCAAGACTCATCTGGATGCCTATCTGTGCAATATGAGCTAGGGAGCTGCTTTGGCAGGGGGGTTGGACCCGATGATCTCTCGAGGTCCCTTCCAACCCCTACGATTCTGTGATTCTGTGAAATTATTCTAAAAAAATACCCAATTGTACAGAGTTCTGAAGACATTTGTAAGGCTTATGAGGGGAGGAATTTGTCAGGGTAAAGGTGGAAAACATTTTCATTTTCACTGGTTCAAGTTAAATTCTGATTTGTCATACAAACAGGCACAATCTTTGCCAAAATTGGCTTTTAAAATTATTTTTTAACTGCTTTTTGTGTCATCCACCCCAGGAGTGAGGAGCTGTGGCAGTTGAATATATTGTACCGCTAGCAAAGCAGGCAGTACTCAAGTGGATAAAAGCTTTCTGCAGAACCCCCCTACACACACCCAGTTTCCAGGGCATGCTGACTGAGAGGAGGAAGAAAGGGCTTTGTTGCACAAATGTTTCTGCAGCTCCCCACCTGCTGCTGTGCTTGGTGAGGGGGAAGGTGATCAGCTGTGTTTTCTGAGACACGATGAACATTGCTAAGAAAAACAGACTTGGGATGTTAGCTATTTTCTAAATTCACTTCTCCATTCACAGGGTCAAACATGAAGGACCCTGTTCATGCATAAGATGACATTGGGATGGCAAGACCCAAGGTGGCATGTGAAGTTTCACTCTTTGATGCAGGTAGAGTCACAGCTGTGCCAGCACTTGTCCCCCTGCCTCTCCTACCTCCTGTAAACAAGTAACTGCTGATTATTGGCAAACAGCTCTAATATTTCAAAATAAATCTTGCACAGGTCAGTCCCTGGCAGCTATTATAGATGCATTCACAGCGTATGGATCCATCCAGATATTTCCACTAAGCTCGTCCATGGAGCATCAGGGAGCCTTCTGCAGTCGGAGACTGCAAGGGTCCAGCAGAGATCAGGGCCTGGCCCCATCAGTCTGGAATTAGCAAATGATGAACAGAGTAAAACTGATGCCACATTTAGCAGAGGAAGAAGTGGCACATCGATGCCTCCAGTTGGCACCTGTGGTCAGAAGGACCAGGCACGTACTTACTGTGCAGCTTCAAGTGACTCCAACTTTCTGTCAGCAAGAGTCACTTAATGATTTGCTCGTGTTGAAGAACTAATTTGATATTCTGCCTTGTGCATCTTCCAGGAGTTATTCCTTAAATGCTGTGTGTGGGTGGGGGGCTCTTGGCTGGCAACGCTGCAGTTTAAATCTTTCATTTTAAGTGCTCGCAGCGGATGTATCAGTCTTGGTTCAGGTTGTAGGAGTATTTAAATATAGCACCAAGTAACTGCTAAACAGTCTCATACATATGAAGATACAACTTTTTTCCTTTATTCTCAAAACTCTCATATACTTTCCTCTTACTAGTTGAGTTTGGGGATTTATGTGTGTGGTAGGTGGGGTTCTTTTACTTGTTTGTCTTTTCCCAGAGGGTGCTTTAAATCAAACCTGAAGGCCTGCTTTTCTGCTCTTGGCACACACTAGGATTCTCTCTCTCTTTTCTCATAGAGATGCCTATGCTGTTCTTATTCCTCCTTTTGTATGGTGCTGCTGCCAGCTAGCAATTTGGGATGCTGTGGCAAAAACTGACCACTGGCTCCAAGCAAGGAGATGCTCCCTCAGCGGTGTACCAGTGGCCAGGGTGCATGTTTAAGAGGGGAGATATATCTGTAAATGGGACCACCTCACAAGGGCTATGCTGTTTGCACTTTCCTCTGGAATTTCTCTTTTCTCCCTTGTTAATCAAGCTGCTGTTCCCTTTCTGACCATTCTTGGTGACTCTACAAGCTACAAAGAAAGACACCACAAAAATCCTGTTTTTTACATGACAAAGAAACCTGTTGGTAAGGGAGGTGAGTGAAGATGGCAAGGAGATGTGCCCAGGGCTGTGTGCCTCCTTTGAGGTACTCCTGCTTCAGCCTGGTTTGCAGAAGTTTCTCAACTGCAGTTGTGAACTGCAACATCTCCTCCTCTCTCTTCTCCAGACTAAAGCCTATGCAAAAACTGCATGGACTAAAGCATCCAAACAGCATAAACACCTCCCCTTCCAGCACAGGTTTTTAAGGAGGGGCTACATAGTGCAAGGCCTACTCAAAGCACTGCACAAGCCAAAATATTCCTGGTGCAAGAGTCCAAAGGCAGTTCTCAGAGGGGATATCCTTCCTCAAAACTGGCAGGACAGCAGTCAGTCTTTAGGCTAAGATTGTCTACGGTCTATTTCTGCAGGATTTCTATGGCCTCACACCTGTGATTCCTTAGGTGAGCTGTGATATCAAGCCTATGCCATTTCCTATTGGGATGAAAGGATCCTGCAGGTCCTTCTTTGCCACTCTCCAGGCTAGAATATATATGCTAGTCTATAGCAACAGATCAAATAAATCCACATTCCTCCCTCCAGATGCTGGCCCAAGCCACACAATTTATTGACTCCAACAGCTCAGCCCTGAGCCTCTCATTGTGAATCACAGATACTCTGTGCATCTCTTAAGAGCCCTCATTGACAGGTATTGCTGTCCTCTGCACGCTCAGTGGTACTGCAGCTCCGTTTAGGCGCTTCCTGGTTTTGCAGGGGATCAAAGCTTGTGCAGTGTTACTGTGTTACTATCCAAACTGGCCACTGGATTGCACCATTGCTCCAAATAAATGCATCTGAAAGCAACACAGCGTCTGAGACAAGAGGCTCCAGCTCTGTATATAAACGGCCTTTTGTGTTCTCACTTCCCAAAGTCCCTCTGAGGGAACCGCAGCAACATGCTGAGCTTGCTGCAAGAAAATGGGTCTCTGATCAAACTCGTGTCGTCATCTGTGGGCTGACAGGGACTGAGAAACACAACCACCTTAGCACCCTTTGATTTCTCCAGGCCCTGGTTCCTGTGTCACACGCAGCCCCGTGCACTCTGGTGATGAGGTAGGCAAGAGCTGCTGCGTGGTGTTTCAGAAGAATGCCACTTCTGTGGTCTCATCTCATGGGGAAGGTGAGAAGACTGAGCAACTTCAGAACTAACTGCTCTTCTGAAAGACCCTGGTGAGAGGAAGAAGCAGCAGAGGGGGCAGCACAGCAAGGCAAACCCCAGACTTCCCAACACAGCTGCCACAGCAGGACCATCTCCTGGGATAAGGAGAGCCAGGATGTGGGAGACCCTTTTGATGAACTGGAGCAAATAGCTTTTGCAATAGCTGTCTTGTTTCCATCCTGTACATCACCTCCCTAACCCCAGGCATGCCTGGAGTTGCTGGTGACTTTTCTATGCCCCAACCCAAGATCCATCAGCCTGAGACACAGGCACTGCTGCTGGGCTGCTGTAGCTCAGTAACTGAAAGATCCATTTCTACACAGATATCAGATGATGCTCCTGCAGATTTGGACCAGAGTCCCCCATGTGTAGCTCCTCTGCCTCAGGCACTCTGCAAGGCAGGGACTCTTTCTCTCTCTACCATCAGTGCTCAGGTCCACCAGTGTATCTGCTCTGGGGCCTTTGGGGGAGCTTCCCCAAATCTGACCTACCACGGCTTGTGCTTATATTGGTGGTCTCCGATCATCAGTCAGTAAGATCCTCTTGTCTTGCATTGGTGCTATTCAATTGTCGTAAGTCTCAGTGCAGCATGATTCTCTGTTGTGGCTACCAATGGACTGCCTTACATCTATAGCTCATGTCATATCCTGCTTGTGACCTTAAAACCACAGTGTTTCTTTGGCACATCCAAGGTGTCCAGGGAAGGCCCTGTGGACTCCCCCACAGGTCCCACTTGGAGCAAATGGGCAGGTTAGAGCCATGGGGGGGCTGGCACAAGGTCCAGAGCTGAGCGACAGGGTGTCCCCAGCAAGGCACACTCTTGTTCCGTCCCACACGTGAGGTTTTCAGGATGCAGAAGACTGTTAATAAACTCACAGGTGTCTTTCCTCTGAGAGGTAACCTCCCCTGGGTCGAAATGGCACACTTTTCCTCAAAGTGGTGAAGGAAAGAGCATCTTTACTCAAAGGACGTAGTTCTGGATCTGGTAATTGTATATGAGAGACTAAGGGTCCTTGCTGAGCTTTCTGCCTGGCACAGCACTTTCAGCCAAGTGCTTAGTCCTCTTTTCTTTCTGTGTGCCAGAGCCATGTCCTCTGGGTTTCTGGCTGTCCAGGCTTGGCTTTTTCTCTTGCCATCTCTTCTGAGCCTTACCTACACCCCACAGCTCAGTGCAGAATATTATCTAGCCTCCTCTGGTGACACTACTCCTCTCATGAATATTCACTTGATTGCTTGTGCCTGAAATCTATAATATTAACCCCATGAGCCTTGCTGACAATGAGATCACCATCGAAGATGCTGTTAATGCTGACCAAAACCTTAGTGATGAGAAGACCTTAGCATGGGTGAGGAGGACACAAGGCTGCTTGCACTGAATTGGTACAGCTGGGCTGTGGGAAGGGGAGCAGAGGTGGCACTGAGAACACAAAGAGTTTTGCCTTGCTTCCCATGGTGCAATGAGCCAACACTTCTAAGGGACACCCATTCCCAGTGCACGCAAGCAAGCTGGTGGTTATTGTTTCATCTGGTTGGTCAGCTCACACATAGCTGGTTTTGAGGCAAGGCAGATGTCAAAGCAAGATCAGACCAAGGTGCTTAACTCATGTCTGGTGAGACATATTCACTGCTCTGTCCCTCTGGCCCAAGACCTTGACTAAATTAAAAAAAAGACAACCAACAAACCAAAGACAGTCGGTAGGGTACTTGTACACATGGAGAATGGAAGAACAGTTATCTGTATGATGCACTCCAGCACTGTCATTTTAAGAAATAAGGCTAGCATGTGTATATATTTCACTGAAAACCAGATAGGTTGTGGGAACGTGAAAGTTAAGCTTTGCAGTCCTTGTTGAGTCGTAATTGAAGATGCCCTTAGGAAATGCTGAGTTCAAAAAGAAGCTGTATCTGAAAAATTTATCCTCTGTGTAGGCAGGAACTAACCCAGCTTTACAAGCTGCCAAGTAGCCGTGACTAAGACTATTTGATAGAACTGTTCAGTCACTTTCAGGGATGCTTTGGATGATTCAATTAGGCTCTTGAGAAGCTTGAACAGTTTGTTGATAAAGGCTCTATGCTGCAGTTCCTGGCTGTGATACAAAGAAAGGTCTTCAGGATTTGGCTGATGAATGACTGAATTCAAGATGAATCTTAGAACATGAGATAGCAGGTTTTGTGCTTTTATTTAAAAGCCATTCGTGTGGTAATGCAGTAAAGTATGTAGTAGCTGGGGTTTTGCACACCTAGCTTAAAAAGTAAAACTGCACTTAACTTGCTGATGTTGGATCAACATAGTTTATGTAATATGAAGGTGAATATTGTGCTCAAGTTTTTGGTATAGGAGAAGGCAAGGGCAGGTGTAGATCTCTGCTGCCATTGTATAGGATCTAGAGGTAACTTGGGACAGCATTCTTGCAACGTAGACACACTGTAATACTGTTCATGTCCTTTGAGAGTTTCTATTATTCCTCTTAAGTAACCAGCAGAAATGATCTGGAAGTTCAAGGGCTTGTCCAAGGCTATAAAAAGAACCCATCTAAATTCATGATTGAGCAGATCATTTCATAGTCCAGTGAGCATACAGTCCTCCAGGCTCAGGCATGAAACGGAGCTGAGATGCAAACGAGACCCTGAGAACTGAAAGCCAGAGGACACTTGTAAGGGAATTGCAAGGAGCTCCCATCAGTGGAGAGAGATTAATTGCTAGAAAACCAGATCCTCATCCTCTACCCTTTTGGAAGTCCTTTTTCTAGTTGTTCTGGAGACTTACATCGAGGTAGCACAAGGCAGCTGCATCAGTGCCAGAAGATGCCCCTTCCAGCTCCACACGTTTGCAGTGCCTGGGTGCCTTGGCTGACAGAGCCTGTGTTAGGCATTGCTTGCACTGTGTCTGCGATCAGTGCCAAGCAAAGTGATTCAAACCTGAAGTGGCACATCCACTTTGCAGATGGCCATGTGAGGACAACTAGGAAGAGCATAGATGAAGCCTTTCACAAATGGCTTTCCCCAAGCTGGAGTGACAATGTTCTACGCTGTTCTGAGTTTGGGAGGTGACATTGGACTTGTTCTCCAATGAAAGCCACTTTCAGGAGGACAGAATGCCCCAAGATATCTCAGGGCAAGGTTTCCTCTCTCTTTGGAGGAGACAGAGGTGGGTCTGATTCCTCCTGGAGAAGGAGCATCAGAGTTAGGGCACTACAGGTATTTACTTGTCTGGTAGACTGACCACAGCCCTTCTCAACAAGGATGGAGACCAGTCATCCTTGAGGACTCTCCAGGGAGAGGCAGTGATATCATCACTTGGAAAGATGCCTGGTGAAGAGGTGAGGAAGTCCAAGGAAGAAGAATCCTGCTGGTTATCTAGGAGAAGATGCGAAGCAGGATCTTGAGCCTTGTAACAAAATGCCTCCCCAACTCTAACTGTTGGCCAAGGCCTATGGCAAGGACCACTGCTGACAGAAGACCTTTCAGGGCCTTGCTTTTCCTTGCAAGGGCAAAGGGACTCCAGTCCAACCCATGACTGCCATCCAGCTGGATCCAGCTCTCAGTGCATTTCAGGAGCCCTCTGCAATGTGGCCTTGAAGGTGATGTAAGGGTTTTTGTCCTTGCTTCTTTGAAGGACAACTCAGGCCTAGTTCAGCTCAACCCAAATGTCTCTTGTTGACTCCAATCTCTCTTCCGTGGGTGCACCCAAGCTGCAAAAAAGGGAATCAACCCTTGCCAAGCACATTGTCAAATCACAGCTTCTCCTTGATTCCTGCCTGCTGCTTCCTTTACAGGCCTAACCCAGCTACAGAGAAGACAGTCCAAGTGAGGCCCCAGATAATCTCTTCTTTCCAGCTCCTTTTGGAGCTCAAGTGGTCATCCTTCTCCTGTACCAGGCTATCCAGAAAGCTTTGATCACTGCAGACCCAGATTGAAAGGGTGCAAAGGCAGTGCTAGCCACAGAAGGGTGGCAACAGGGTCAGTGTCCTGGTGGGATGACAGGTCTTTGCACCAAACCAAAAATGTGTCTGGGAGTTCCTGCAGGGGTGCAGGAACAAGTCAGGACTTAAGAACTGATTGATGCTCCAGCATGCCATCAGTCTGGGACTTGTGGTTATATCAAAGAGCTTTTGAGCACTTCATAGGCATAAATGGGAGTCTGGTCAATAGGTTTCTCTGTGGGGAAACTGTATTTGGTTTGCATGGCAAGGTTTTGGTAGCAGGAGAGCTACAGGGGTGACTTCTTTAAGAAGCTGCTAGAAGCTTCCCCCATGTCCAACAAACCCAAAGACAGTTGGCTCCAAGGCCAGGCCTATCAGCAATGGTGGTAGCACCTCTGGAATAACATAGTTAAGAAGGAGGGGAAAAAACCTGCACCACACTAATTGCAGACAGAGGAGTAAGAAAATATGAGAGGAGCAACTCTGTGGAGACCAGGGTCAGTAGAGGAGGTAGTATTCTAGGCACTGGAGTAGATTACCCTGCAGAGGCCTATGAAGACCACGGTGAAGTGGGATGACACCCTGAAACCCATGGAGGTCCATGATAGAGCAGAATCCACCTGTAGCCTGTGAAGGACCCCACACTGGAGCAGGAGTATGCCCAAAGGAGGCTGTGACCCCATGGGAATACCATATTGGAATATGTTTGATGGCAGGACCTGTGACCCACATGGTGTTCCAGGCAGGAGCAGTCTGGTCCTGAATATCTGCGCCCCGTGGACAGGACCCATGCTAGAGCAGTTGGTGAAGAACTGCAGCCCATGGGAAGGACTCGCATTGGAGAAGTTGGTGGAGAATTATCTCCTATGGGAGGGACCTTGGACCCCATGCTGGAGCAGGGGAAGAGTGTGAGGAGTCCTCCCACTCAAGAGGAAGGCATGGCAGAGACAACAGAGTTGAACTGACTACAACCCCTATTCCCTGTCCCCATGCACCATTTAGGGAGAGGAGGTAGAGAAATCCAGAGTGAAGCTGAGCAAGGGAAAAAGAGGTGTATGTCTGGGGGGAGATGTTTTAAGATATGAGTTTATTTCTTATTACCATTCTCTGATTTGATTGGTAAAAAGTTAAGCTAATTTCCCCAAGTGAAGTCTGCTCTGCTTATGACAGTAATTGCTGAGTGATCTCTCCCCGTCCTTATCTTGACCTATGGACCTTTTGTTATATTTTTTTCTGCTCTGTGCAGCTGAGGAGGGGAGTGATAGAGCAGCTTTGGGGGGCATCTGGCCTCCAGCCAGAGTTGGTCCTTCACAGAAACATGCCCCAGAGGTTGCCCTCAGAAGCAGGATTGTTAGGTCTGCAACAATACACCTACCTGCTGTTATGGATAAACCCCTGGAAAGGGCCATCACTGGGAGGATTGCCAGAGAGGCAAGTGGATAGTTCATCTGGCTGGTGCTTGACATCACCTACATTTAAAACGAAAGTGAAACAATGGTGCACTTCCTGTGCTTCCAGAAGAGATGGTTTTGTTTTAATGGAACTTCTGTTTCTTTCATCTGGAGAACCAAGTCCCTGGTTTGCTTTGTGTGCCTTTGGACTGTGGTTTGGGAAATGCACACAACTCTTGGACAAGGTGCTCTGAGGACAAAGTTAATACAGCCAGGCTGGCTTTTATCTTGGGCTTAGTTTGGTCCTTTCCCATGCAATCATAACCCTCCACAGCCATTTTCTCTTTGTTGTATATGTCTTGTCTCAAGCCCAGCACTACAGCCATGTTGGGCAGTAGGAATCCACCAGAAAAGGAAGCTCGCTGTGCCTGCACAGTCACACTGAGTCAGGATTTTCTCAGTTACTAATCAAGTCACAGAGACAGAGTGAGCGAAAGTAATTGTATATGAAAAGGCTATAAGGTCCTTTCCAAGGGAATGGTCATTTCTTGTTGCCCAATAACTTAGACTCCTCTTCTTTGCATGAATTTGTTCTTTTCATTGTGTTTTCCCCATGTCTGCACATGCACATCAGCTAGAAAATTTTCTGTGGGGATTCCCACCCCCTAGATTTGCTGCTGTATGGGTATTTAAGGCATCCTGCTCTCCTTCTTACTCTGCTGGTCTTGGAACCCTCCAAGGTATCCAGCAAATGCAATAATGGTCTCCTTTTTGGGGCTGAAGTCAATACTATAAAGAAACGTGTGTTTTTGCTGTAGTCAGTTCAGAGCTTGTTGTTTAAGATTAAGCAGGCTCAAGTAACTGAGATGTGAATATTTTCCCTAGTAAAGAGCACAGGCCTGAGGAGAATGAGGTGGAAGCCGGGGGAAGAAGGCAACTGTTCTAAAAACTTCCTAAAACAATCACAACAGGGCTTATCAGACTTGCTTAACCAGTTTCCAGCCCTCTGTGGTTCAGCTGTGCAGCACATCTGGCTGTGAGGTTTGTAGGGCCAAACAAGCTGCCGCAGCCGCCGGGATGCGCAGCGCTGAGGTAACCAACACTAGCGGCCATGCTCCTTCCACAAGAGATTCTGAACCACCTGGGCAGCAGCGAGGCAGGGCGGGGTGGCTGGCCCTTTCACACCTAGTGTAGGCTCTGCATAATGTGTGCTGGTAGGAACGTGATCAGTGCTTGACATGGACTGTGCTGTTGTGGTTAGGTGATGTGCTTGGCTGAAGGTCCAGCGTCAGCCTACGTGGAATCGTGTGGTCATGCAAAAGCCACTTAGTACTCCTAAGGGAGTTTTCAACAGGGTTTTTCTAGAAAGCACTTGGAGAAATACTTCTAATTAGAGAACTTGCTGTAGAATGGACTAATTAACAGTGTGAGCGATGCGATGGAGTTTCTTTAACCCTGTGAACTGGAGAAAAGGGCTTGTGACAAACAAGGACAGCAGTGCTTAATCCATGACCTTACAAGGGAAGCAGAGCAGGAGAATCAAATTCCTCTCCCTTTGATAGATGGTGTGCAGCCCAACATCAGAAATGCAAAAAGAGGTGGAATATCAAGAGGAAGCAAGGCACCCCAGAAGCCTTGGAAGCCTCACGCTGTGAACTCAAAGCTCTGTGGGTAAGATCAGGCTTTAAGTTGAGATTTTCAAACAGGCCAAGAAAGAGCAGAGTGGCAGAGTATTGCTTGTTTTTTATCTGGCACAGAGCAAGTAACTCTCGGGTGGGATTCTTCTAAGGTTTCTAATGCATAGGGGTTTGGTCTCATTTCTGTACTTCTGTTGAGCATTAATAGAGAGGAGATATGTGTGGGTGTAGCCAACAGAATGTTTTATTTTCTCATTACAAATGTGATGGCTGTTTTGAGACAGGAACTGGTCAGAGTTGGATGGCTGAATATGGGGGAAGAACAAGATGTGGAACTTGAATTCTCATTTCTTCTGTCTTCTGCGCTTTCAGAATTCCAATTCAGTATTCCAGTGAGTGTCTTGGCTCTGTTATCCTCTCTAGGAATCTGACTAACAAATCATTTGGGTTCTCAGCAGTACCAGGTCAAAGCTCTTTGAACCAATGCTCTGGTCCTTAAGTTAGAGAAGGAAACACTTTTGTTTTGCAGCCTCACTGACTGTCATATCTGGGAGAAGTACCATGAAAAGCTTTGTAAAAACAAAACACATACATGGCTCTCCACATTCTGTTCAGGCAGGAACACCAGCTGCAGGCAGATACGGATTCTGGGAAGAGTTTCTCCAACTATGTTTCCCTAAAACATCCTACTCTCCTCTTGCCTAGAAACACTCTCTGAGGAAAAGCTTTCTCCAGACTAGAAGGTATTCTTTAATAACATCCAGCTTACTATTTTATATTTATTTGGTGGGGTTTTTTTCCCTTGCTTGCCCACCTGTATTATACCCTATGCTCCATATGTTTTAAAAAAAAATGTGAAGCAATTAGGAAGTATACATTTCCTCTAAGTACTCATCTGCCCTGGTCCAGGCATCTCCCACAATGCAATGTCACCTGCTGGCATGGACAAGGGAGAATTTGGTTGCTGGCAATAAGATGGAGTTATGTTTTGTTTTAACTTCTCAGTCCTTTGGATCATTATTATAAGCGATTTGGTGGCTTAATAAGCTTAGGGACAACTCAGGCAAGTATTGCCATAGTCTCAAAAAGCTGCACTCTGTTCTGGGTGGTTGATACATAGTTGTAAAGGCCACAACCTCATCCCAAATGCTGCTTCTGATGCTGTCCTCTTTGCCATCACCTGTGCATGGTGTCCTTGAGCAATAGCAGGGTGTCCTTGAGAACCACCATTTCTTCTTGGCACTCCTCTGTAACGCCATGCATTTCTCCTCCAAGTCTTTCTACATGACCCACTTTATTGCAGAAGTGTCTCTAAGAAATCAGCAAGCCAAAATGAGCTGTAATTATGGGTAGCAGTTGTTTCCTTAAAAGCTGTGTGAAGACCAAACTGAAATGGCCTTTGGGACAAGAGACTTTACACAGCAGCTAACCTCAGAGATATCTTTCTTTTATTTCCTTTGTTTGTTCTTTTTGTCACTTCTTCCCTTTAGCCTCTTGTTTGCCATCAACCTTGAAATGTTTCACGGCAGAACGTGCCCATGCGTGAGGGCTACTGTATGTAGTGTGTTTCTCCTCAGAGCCTCTCCCGTCCAGTCCTCTTCTTCCCTTCTCTTGCAAGGACTCTTCTTTCCCTCTTCCAAGCTTTCTAATGAATTGTAATTGCACTTCATTCTCTTTTTAATTTGTTGGAAATTTTTTTCCCCCCTCCCCTGAGTACTAAAATGATTAGGGGTTCACCAGAAGCACAGATGCTAGAAGCACCACCTGATGCTTCAGAACAGAGAGGGTGTAGCATTCAGCAGCTGCCCTGTTAAGTGAAGAAGCATTACTCCTTTGGGAATAATGCTTCTTGCTACTCTGCCAAGTGCAATCTCATGTGTCTGTGCATACCATGCTCTCTGGAGAGCTCCCCCCTTATTCTTGGGCTCTGGCTGCATCAGCGAGGGGTGATGCGGAGCCACAGCGTGTCACAGTGTGGGTAGAGGTTTGAGATGCACGCTGCCACGCAGCTCTGTGCTGACTCACTGAATTCTGGCTAGAGAGCCATAGGTGTTTCTAACTGTTAAGTGATGATGCCTGGTGCCTTGTGCACTGAACTCGCTAGTGCTTGTCTCTGGGCATTCATCTTTACAAAACAAGCAGCACTCTGTACAGATAAAATTACACTGTCAAGAAGGGACAGCGCTGCGGACAGACTGAAGGGAGGGAGAGATGTTATCAAAGTTGATTCCCTTTGGGATTCTCTCCTGTTATGTGCTACGCAGCCCTTCGTCCTGCCCTTTAAAACACTTGGCAGCAAAGCACCATGTGTTGGGATTAGCCTTCTGTAAGGCCATCTCCTGTGTACAGACTTCTTTTGAATTGGTAGAAGGCACCGTAAAAGTGGCTTAGGGGCTTCTGACGGTGGCTGGAACGCGGGAATTATTTTCTGCCAGTATTACACTATATATCAAGTAACAACCACAAAGAACTTGCTGAGAATTCATCACTTGGAGGATTTGGGCTTGTTTGTTGTTGTCTGTTTGGGGTTTTTTTTTCCTCATGTGAATCCCATCCTTTGGGAGGAAGAAGCAAACTGAAATTTCTATCCAGATAAGAGCAGAGTGGCAATCACACTTCCATTGCCCAACTGTATCAGTCTAAGATGGAGAAAGAGGACTGCTCTTCTTTTGGTCCCTCTACTGAGGTGGCTCCAGTAGCTGTTGGTTATGGTTCTTCTGGTACAGATTTTAGCCCTCTAGAACTGGATTGATACCAAACCAGATTATATTAAACGTTGTTTTAATTTTCCAGTTGATATCATGGTACTGGTTAGTTACGTAGCATCTGAGAAGTTTGGCTCATGGACTGTGGCTGACTTTGACTTTCAGAGGTGAGGCAAGTGAGTATGGTGTGTGGAAACAATTGATTTGTCAGCCAATAGAACTTTCTATCCAGCGCTGCTAGGCTCCTCCTGATGGTGAGATGTTTCATTAGAAACACAGCAATCGTGGCATTTGTGGGCTAAGGTTAGCCTGTGGGAAAGCATAAGCAGAAACAGAAATGGGGTCAAAGCATAAATTTCATTGGTGCTGGGCTATGTTGCTCTATTAAAGAGTAAAAAATAAATTAACATGTCAAGCTGGGAGGAACTTTCACAAAAAGTTCTAACAAACTACAGAATTAAGTCATTGACGGGTCTCTAAATGGACAGTACTTTATGTATGGGAACAAAGAACACTTTATGCATTTCCTGAGTCATGAACCAGGGCATATAATGGCAGAAGCTTCCAAAAGATTTGGTTTTCATCCTGTACTGATTCTCTTGAAACCAGTAAGACTTAAATGGCCACTTTGCAGAAGAAGAAAATCCCGTTCTTTGATGTTTGTGCAAAGCAGCATGCAAGAAGCCCAGGCCAGGGATGAAATCTGGAACTTTCTGCTGTACTCCATTGCGTAATTCTACAAAAGTAGCACTAATAACACACAAGTACTAACTTGTGCACACAAGAACCAGCTCAAAGGATGAGGCTCCAGTGCTCCCTGCCTGCATGGACTGGTTTTGGTTATTTTCTAAATGGCAGGCCTGGTTTTGATCTCTGCATCGAAGCCCAGTGATGTTTTGGGTTGTGGTGGGTTTTTTTTTTTTTGTAAAGAAATATTTATCTCTTCTAATATGCTTCTTCCTCTCCAGAAAACTTCTTAAGCTATATCTCCCTTTCATCACCAAAGCAGGAAAGATGCTTTCATCTTCCATCTCTAGTTATACTTCTCTCACTTCAACTTTAAAAAAGGAAAAAAAAAAATCCCCTTTTAGCAGCAATGCTGTTCAGAACTTCGTTGGGCAATGCTTTGCCCTTGGTAATCTCTCCATCTCCCGAAAGGAAATGGGTAAACCCTCTAATTTCAAATGGATGTGATAAAATATCTGTGCTCAGCTTGTGGGTAGGACAAAGATAAATACATACTCTGCACTATTGGCCTGCACCACCTACTGCTACAGAACAGAGGATGTAAACCGCAAAGCAGGGAATCTCTCAAGATGGAAAAGTAGCAAAGAGTCTCGTTACAACTTTGATTTTTATTTTTTTTACCACCAAAATAGCTGGGGAACCTGAAAGCACCTTTGCAGCACTGAGGGCAGCTGCACTAGTTTGGATTATAACAAACGGTATGTTGCCCATTTCATTTTTCCATGTTGGAAGAGTAGTTGTTTTTAAAATTAAGGCATATGTTCAATTTCTTTGTCCTAAATTATGTATTTCAATAGGGTCATAAATGCTTTTCTTCTGTATTTACATTATTGTGAGGCTTCTTCTCTGAGGTGCCTAAGACTTTGCCTGTGGTAAGTGAAGAAAGTGCCGGTTTCCCAAATCGCTGTGAAGAGCTAAGGGCATCTTGAAGAGGCTCAAGCACTGACAATAACAGCAAAAGGAATTTCCTGTGGTTTTCAGTGCAGGTTTCTTTACCTTCAAGAGACACAGTGTTTGGAATTGCTTATCTGCTTCTGAACAGCCTTCCTACAGGTTGGATTTTTTCTGTTTGCTGTTACTTATCCTATATCTCATACATAAGTATTCGCTATATAAATAACACAGATCCAGCTCTTCGTACCTTTCGGTCTTACAGACCAGAAGAAAATTTTACTGGTTTGAAGCCCACATTCTTTTCCAGTACTTAGAATTCTGATTTTTTTTGTTGTACTTTATAATTTTAGATTCTGACAGACCAGGGAAAACTGTGAAAAACTGTTGCTAACTTGTATCAGCTGAACCAAAACAGGCAGCAGCATTTGCACAGGTTTGACTGAGTCTTCTCAATACTCCTTGGTAGACCTCATTTAAATGAGATAGTTAGGAGAGAAAGGTCTGAGCCTAAAGTGGGCTCTGGGTTTCACTTCAATATTGAAGCTTGGCTACAGGCAGGGAAGCTTTAAAAATGGAAAGAAAATTAAGACAGAAGAATCTGGTGTACATTTTTACAAACTAGGTAGTTATTAATAGTTAATTTAAAGGGGGTATGTGTGTCCTACTAGAGAATTATTTTTGTATATTCTTCTCTTGCAACTAAACAGTGCTTCCTTCCCACTCCTGTGAGGTTTTTCCCTCCTCAGAAGCCTGGGTGCCTGAGACCTTGTAGTCAGGAAATACCAGCTGAGCCTTTTTTAGCCTCAGTGTAAATAGCTGTGTTCGGGGCTGTTAATTTCTTTTTTCAGCTCTGTTTTACAAGATTTATAGACATGGAAACATTAGGGCCTATTTAAACAATGAGATCAGTTCAATTGTCCTTATCTCTTTGATTAATAAACACATGGCCTTAATTCTGCTTTGTCAGGTCGGGGTCTGTGGATGCACGTGCGTGAGAGGAAATTCAATGAGCTGCGGCGCTGAGAGCAGCAGATCCTCTTCTGCTCTTCTCAAAGCAAATAGCTGTGCTTACAGTTTGTACACACACATACACACACATCCCCCCTCCACACCCATCCCCCCAAAAAAAAGAGTACAGGCTCTTAATGCATGTCAGGCCCTGGATTTCCAGTTTGCTGCTTTGACACCTGACGTGGACAGATCTATGTGCTGCCTTTAAATTCGTGTGTCGGACTCAGGGCAACATTCACAGTCCCAGCAATGCTCCCCGCATGCTGTTGGTTGGCAGCTCAGCATAACAGCTCTTCATTTACCTACTGGATCTCACACCATCAGAGACAGAGTTGCTGAAGATAAAAATCTGTCTCAAAATGCCACAGCAAAGTTTTGCGTGTTGAAATAATCTCAGACCAGACGTAATTCAATTGTGTCATATGAGCTGGCAGGAAGAATCTTCAATTAAGCTACAAGTTTTGATTCTGGCATAGATAATGACTGCATTTTTGAGGCATAAACTATCAGAATTCTAGATAGTGAATTTCAGACCTTGAGATGTAAGGTGCCGTTCGGATGTCGCTTCTCCTTTAGTTTTTAAAGATGCTGTATGGCTTTTCGGTAAATTTAGTTAAAAAGTTGAGGTTTGGTTGAATTCCAGGGCTTACCTGGAAGTTAAGGACTACTCAGTAAGCCTTTTATTCCCATTCCTGGAAAGGCATGCATTAGCTTCCTAATTCAGTTTGAAAGATTGCTTCCTCATATATTACCTTAACAGCTGACTGACACTTCTGTTCTTACTGGCCCTACTGTAGCTCGAGCTGCATGTAGTCTATTTTATTTGATTACCCCAGAGGCCAAGATCTGCCTGACTTCTGCTTTCATCTGGCTTTGTTTGGTATAAAGCAAAATTGAGCTCAGTCCAGCGAGATGCTGAGCCATCCCCCACCAGTGAAGGCAATTTAATTTTGAGCGATGCTTTCTACCTTGCAGCACTGAGGACACCCGCCACGTGCTAAAATGAAACGCAGTCTGAATGATACCGGGGTACTGGGTTTCAGAGGTCATTACTACAACGTTAAGGCCAGACTTCAGCAGCATTACAGCAGTCCCTCTCTTCCTCTCCTCTGCAGCGTCTCTAAAAGAAGTGGGGTAAGCATGGTACGAGGGGTGCTACCTCTCTCCATCCAGCAGTGGGGAAGGGGGGTTTCTTTCCAGCACTCAGTGGCAATTGGGATACAATAGTGTCTCCTTCAACTGAGGGGTGGTGGTGAAGTACTAGAGAGAAGAGCCAGACAAACACCTGAAGTAGACAAACATAGGGAAGAGGTCTCAGTTTTCTCTCTTTTCATAATACCTTGCTGTTGCTCAACCCATCTCTCGTATCCTCTTCTCTTCTGCTTCCCTCCATGCTTATTTCTCCACATCCCCATCCCCTTTTTAGCTTTGAATTCCATATGCCATTTCACCTCTGGAGTAAACCCATAGGAGAAGAAAGTAATAACCATAGAGCTGATGTTTGCCATCACCCTGTCTGTTTAGCCCACTGGGTTGTAAATGTGTTCTGCTGAGTACATTGCAAGGCAAGGGTCTGTCCTTGAGTGCTTGTTAAGCACTGCTATCCTAACAGGTTCACAGCATGGAGGCAGGGTGGGTGGGGTGGGTTGGAAGGGACCTCTAGAGATCATCTAGTCCAATCCCCCTGCTAAAGCTGGATCACCTACAGCAGGTTGCACAGGATCATACCCAGGTGGGTTCTGAGTATGTCCAGTGAAGGAGACTCCACAGCCTCTCTGGGCAGCCTGTGCCAGTGCTCTGACATCCTCAAAGTGAAGAAGATTTTTCCCATATTCAGATGGAACTTCTTGACATCCACCCTTTAGGTATTTTTAGGTGTTGATGAGATCCCCTCTGTCTTGTCCAGGCTAAACAGACCCAGGTCTCTTGCCCTTTCTTAATACAAGAGATGTCCCAGTCTGCTCATCATCTGTGTTGCCCTTGGGTTGGCGCTCTCCAGTAGTTCCCTGTCTTCACACAGCACTCCAGATGTGGCCTCATCAGGGCAGACTAGAGGGGGAGGATAACCTCCACTGACCTGCTGGCCATGCTCTTCTAAATGCACCCCAGGTACCCTTGGCCTTCCTGGCCAAGAGGGCACACTGCTGGCTCATAAAGAGCTTGATGTCCACCAGGCCTCCTAGATCTTTCTATGCAGTGCTGCTTCCCAGCAGGTCAAGCCCTAACCTGTACTGGTGCATGGCCCTACACTTGCCCTTTTTCGGTCTCATTTGGTTCCTCTTCACCTCATTCTCTAGTCTGTCAAGATCTCACTGGATGTCAGCGCAGCCTTCTGGTGTGTTGGCTGCTCCTTCCAGTTTTGTCATCAGCAGATTTTCTGATGGTATGCTCTTTCCCCTCATCCAGGTCATTGCTGAATATGTTGAATAAGACTGTTTATTAGAAACTTTATGCCTGTTGAGGATATTATTAGCACTAATAGGTGCAACCTGGCTGGCTTTACTTGACATGAGGGCAATCAACTGTCTCCAATGGTTAAGAATCACTCTACTTTGAATCATAGAATCATTTGGATTGGTAGGAAACCCAAAGATCATCTAGTTCCACCCCCCTCCCATGGGCAGGGACACTCTCCACTAGGCCAGGCTGCTCAAAGCCCCATCCAACCTGGCCTTGAACACTGCCAGGGAGGGGGCAGCTTCTCTGGGCAACCTGCTCCAAATCTGTAACAACACTTTGTACAACATCTTTGTACAACATCTTGCATCTACCAGAGATGTTTGCAATGTCATTAAAAAGCCTCTTCTAATTTTTGATCATGGTAATAATGCAGTCTGAGTTCCAGCCAAGAAATTTGCTTTGCTTAAGGAGGTTTCAGAATAGTGCTAACTTTCAGGCTACTCAATTTCCACGCTGCTCACTTTCCCATTTTTAAAGGTCAATTTGCAAAATAAATATCCTTGGAACAGGGATTAATGTTTTACATCCTGGGACAAGTAGTTTCAACTATGCCTGTGTTTTGCCAAAAAATAGCAAAGTGAAATGAAACTTATATTATGAAAATGAGAGCATTCTTCTCTGTCCAGATGCTCATTTCTAGCCCTGTTTGCCCTCTCCTACAAGCTATGGAGTCCTCAGTGAATTGCATTTTATCTTAAATAGGAAAAAAGAGATTCAGAGTCTTATCCTTTTAAAGCATTAATGAGAGACAAAACGTTAACATAAACGAATGGGACAAACTCAGTATTTCACTAGGAACTATGTAACATATGAAGGATGGATGCACTTCAGCATTAATAATTACAGACCCCTTCCTGGTCATAGTTACTTAAATTCCTTGAAAGATGGGTGAACTCCGTACAGGGATTTTTGTCTAAATATAATTGATGATGAGCTCTTTAGATAGGTTTTTGGTCTGTTCTTCAAATTCAGTGTTTTTCTCAGGGTGACTGATCATAATTTACAGCAATGGACAGCAGCAATTCCTAGAAAGCTGTCAGCACCATTGATTTTTGACCTAAGCTTTCAACTGGAGAGCTACCGATTACTTTTGTAAAGGTTTCAGCTGCTCTGTGTGGAAGCACACGTGGCACTGGCCCTTCAGCAATTTGAGATGGCAAGATAGCCAGTGTATCAATTCTCTTCTATTGATAAAGCTCCTGGGCCGTAGCTGCTGTAGGGCTACTCCTAGATCTGGAGATTTTTTTGATCATCTCAGATTTAATGACTTTCCCAAGTGGAGGACTTAACGTGCATATATTATTACTAGCAGTAATATCCAATCGGCAACAGACACAACAGATACTTACTGATGGGCTTAGAGAGAAATGTACAAAGTAGACACTGAGTCCCAAAATTCCCATCTCTTTGGCAAGGATGGATCAAATGTAAAGTGGCACATGGAAAAATATCAAGGTATACTAGGCAAATCTTGCATGAAAACCTAATCAAAACTGATCTGTGCTTGATTATCTGTACAGGCTTAGAGATTTTAGTGCAAAGTGAAAGGTTTGTTTGCACAAGCTTGGAGTCTTGCTTCTTGTTTTGTCCCTTTTTTTCCTGGGTACCAAGGAATTTATCTAGCTTACAGCTTCTAAAAACACTGTATAAGTTGTTCTACAACTACTGCTAATCACAGTAAGCAGATTTACAAAGTCCTTTTTCTTCTGTACAAAGATCTTCATCACACACACTGTTCAACTACCAGAAAAGCTATTTGTTGTTATCTGCTATCACTGGAAACTCAGCTATCTTTACTGCTAGCATCAACCTTAAAAAAAGAAAATAAAAAGAAGAAGAAACTGCTATCATAGACTAAATTTTAGGTTCACATACAGGATGAGGAATATTAACATGACATACACACGAGCCTTCATTTAGGCCAAAAAGAGTTTAAGTTACCTGGTCTTAATTGTGTTAGTTTGGAGATATTTTAGTCAGATGAGCTAAAAGATACTACTTGGCTTGCGCTCTCTGGAAGTCCTTCTAGTAAGATAGCCTAAATCATTGCTGCCCCACCTTGCTGCCTGATTTCTGTATGTTTCTCAGATTGGAAGCTTGGAGGGGGGGGGGGGCTTGGTTCCCTTCTGTTCTGCGTTTATGAAGATCCTAGCACAAAGCAACCCAAGGCTTGAGTTCCTCCAATGCATATAAAGAAATAAATGGCTGTAGCCCAGAGGTTGTGTAATGCCACCTAGGGAATATGTAAGGTTTGGTTTCCCTTGTAGTTTTGGGGCTTTCTGAATAAAGTTTCTGCATAAGTACAGAGACTTTTGAAGAATTTCTAAGCACTACACCCCTTCCTTTTAATTGTTCCTGCTTTCTTTCTAATGCCTTTTGGCTTTTTCACGTGCACTGCTTGTTCAGAGTAATAACCCCGAAGAGAAAAGGCAGTGTAATGCTTCTGAAAATACAACAGATGCTTGTAATATCGTTGCCCTCCCTATGGGGACTTCCGTAAACTGATTCCTTGCTACACTCAGCATGTTAACATCCAGGAGCAGAATATTGTTTGTGGAATTTATAATGGGACCAGGGATTCCAGAAATTGATCCACGGGGTGTTATAATGACGGGAGCTCCAAACTATACGTTATCAAGCTGCCTTGACTTTGCTGATTTTCCAACACAACTCAGTTTGCATTTACAGCCTATTCTGAATAATCTTCACTTAGTACATCCTTACTCAGAGACTGTCAAGGAGAATTATTATCTGCCAAGTACTGATCTGTTTGGGAATATTCAGCTCAAGCTTTGGTGTGTTATTTAAATGAATGACTTCTTTTGTCACCTTTGAAATATGCATCGTCACTCTGGCAACCTCTGCATCCTGGACGGTGTGCAGCGCAATGAGACGTGTAAACGAACAAGAGGCAGGCAGAACGCCATGCATGATGGATGAGAAAAATAAGCCATTAGGAAAGCCTGGGATAAAAACAGAAGGGACAAAAACCCCACCCCTCTCGTAAGGGGGTGAGGTGGGAAAATGGGGTTGGTTTCATTTCCTTCTGTCTTGGCAGATTTCTGGGAGCGTGTGCAGGGACTTAGAGTGAAAATATGCAGGGAAAATGCAAAAGTACATAAAAAACATAAACTCCTTGTTTCCAACCTTCAGTTATTTTATGGCATTATTTTGTCTTCTCTGACTCTCTGGCATTTTCCACTGATTTCTCAAACCTTCCTATGACTAAAATGTAACACACACACATACACCCCCTCCCACCGCTTTGTAGCTGCAATCACTTTTCTGGTCGCGAAGCCCCTTCCTCCTCGCGAGCTCTTTGGTTATAAAGAATTATTTTCACCCATAGCAAACTTCAGCGGGTGCCCCCGATCTCGATCGCTGTATTCCTGCTGCCGCCTCACCCCTCCTGCAGGCGCTGATGAGCATTAGCTGTCAGCAGGCTTATTTCCAGCACATCGTCTCCAACACCGAGCTCTGCTCTAAGCCCCAGCACTGGCTTTGCATACAGCCTCCACCTGTCTGATGGAATATATAACAAACATATTTCCCTCAGGAAATGAGGAGAGGCAGCCTTCCACCCCCTCAGCTAGCATTTCTTATTTTTCCTGATCAAAAAGATGATTATTTCAGCACGCAAAACTTTTTTTTATATATATATATATATATCTAGATTTCCTGCATTTGGGTTTTCCTTATTCTTTTTTTCCACAGTGATATCTTTAGATTTTCAATAAATGGATGAAATGGAATGCTTTTCATATATATATTTATTATTAAAAACTGTGGCATTGAAAAGTGGGATATTTTTGTGATAGCATGCAACTTGGAATTAATGTTTCCAAGACTAATGCATAATGTTCACTGGGTTTTCAATGATTTATGATTTTTAAATTTATATTTTATAAACTTTTACAGTCCTGTAATTTGAGAGATTCCACATCCCATTACAAATCTGTGCCACATTTCTTTTTATTATTATTTTGCATGTAATTCACCTTGCTTAACTCCAAACGTTCTTCTTTTGGTACATGTGACTAATAGGGTTGTGGAATACGTACAGAGGCAATACGTGAATAGAACAGACTATTTCAGCTGGAAGGGAGCTACAAGGACTATCTAGTCCGACTGCCTGACCACCTCAGGCCTGGCCAAAAATTAAAGCATGTTATGAAGGGCATTGTCCAAATGCCTCTTAAACATGGGCAGGCTTAGGGCACTGACCACCTCTCTAGGAAGCCTGTACCAGTGTTTGACCACCCTCTCCATAAAGAAATGTCAGATGCATAAGCACATTCAGCAAAAAATGCTAATTATCCCCCCACACCACTGGATGGCGATTTTTCTTTTTGGTTTTGCCTTGGGGAATTTGCATAAATTGAGAGACAGGTAGGCATAAAGCAGTGACGAATGGCTCCCTGGGCTTGAATGCTAAGCAGCAGCTCCAGCTTGAGTAATGAAGCCAGGGTATTACAACAATACTCATTCAAAGTAAGAGTTATTTTCTCAGGGTGCTTCTTCAGGACTGACAATCATCTCTGTTAGGATGTGTTTGCAGAGGAGCTTGCTGGACTTCTTGGCCCCAGCTCAGCCCACCCACAGCACTGCCAGTGTTGGTGGAACTCTGCCCATCCCAACGAAGCAAGAGTTTTTTTACACCCTGGTTTACAGCATGTGCTGCATGCACAAAAGAGAACTTCAGTTGTACGCTGGCTTTTAAAAATATTTTCACTCTTGAAAGAAGCCTGATTGACAAAGAATATGAGCCATTGAATTATAACGCGCCAGATTTTACTAAGAACACTCTAAGTATGCAAATTTATGGGAGGGGAAGCAATATTCTTACTCCTATTTAGGATGGGTTTGATAGACAGAAATAATTCTCTTGTCACTCGTTACAGAGAAGAATTATTAATTTTGCTTTGTCTGTAGAAAGGCAAAAGCCAGCAATCATGTTACAAAGTAGGTTGCATAAATTGGTTGACTTTCAATGCCTCTTTCCCCATCAGATCTTAGGCAGAAGAAAAGATTTCTTAACGGTGCCAGGTTCTATTACCAGAGTAGCACAACACAGTTTTAATTGACGTTTACCACGTCTTAGGAAAATAACAGGCAAACTCCCTGACCATTCAATTACCATATAAATAAGAATGCACATATCTCCCCTCCTATCAGCATCTCGCTTTTTTTTTGTTGTGGTTGTTGACAAAAATATGTTAATGGGTAAAAGCAGCTTTTCATTTGAATAATGACTTAATGCTTCTGTGAATTTCAGATGGTGGATTAAACCCTTTCTTTAAAAGTTTCCAATCCCTATAGATCACCAGCTGCCTTTGCTCAAGGAAAAGGAAGGGAGGGGGAAAAAGAAAAGGCAAATGGGAGACTTCAAACCTCAGCACCTGCTAGGGTGCTGCTGCTGCTGCGGTTTATAAATCTGTTTAGGGAAACGAAGCACGTGAGTTCTCTGCTGCCTTTGGTTTGGAAGACTGTCATCGATGGGAGAGAGGAGAAAGCCAAGGAGTGTGTGTTTTATGGTGTAGGCCAGTTTTTGTGCCTTGCCAGGTGGAGGTGATGCTTTGCAGGTGCACATGTCGGGTTTACAAGATCACTAAGGAAACAAGCGGTGCTACCTTCTTTTGATTTGACCATGGGAGAGGCACCAGATCTGAGTCAAGCTTAATTCTGTGCAAGTCACTAATGTTAATTGTTCAAATAGGTAATTATTTATGGGGAAACAGTGCTAGCTGTGGTAGTTGTATGTATGATGCCTCCTTAATTCTGCACTGCAGGCTATTCCTACTGCCAGGCATCTTCTTGTCTCACTTCAAATGACAAAACCAGAGGACAATAGCACTTATACCAACCACGAGAGATGAGAGAGATGTGGATCAACAGTCAGGCTCTAGGGCCTTCTCAATTTCTAAAAGAAAACTCCACAGGAAAATTCAAACAGATACTGCAGTTCATATCACTTCCCTATTTTAGGAAGAAAAATCAAGGCATTACAATGCTTCCCCACACCCCATTTCTAAAACAATTTAGACTTGAACACTGACTGCTTAATATGAGTTTTGAGTATACCAGAGAAGGTGAGGAAGCAGTTTGAGGCTGGACTGTGTATCAGTGCAGCGTCCCAGCCTGTAGTTATATGCTGTGTTATGCAGAAGCACAGGGCTCTGCAAGTTGGGGCTACTAGAAGGAACTTGATGTTAAAATTACAGACAGTTCTGAATCAGCTGTGTAAAAAAAAAAAGAAAAAAAAAGCTCCCACAAGATGGAAGGCTCTTCTTTCTGCTTTCTCCTCCTCTCTTCCCCCGGCTCACTGAATCTTGGACCTGAAAGCCACTGTGCTTTGATTGTACCGCCATGTCACGGAGAAGCACTTAGGCTGCATTGGCAATTCACACTGCAAGGACCATCTTCTCTGCCTGATTTTCAGAAGGTGTACTTAGCACTTCTGTCTGAAAAAATCCAATCTGTTAATTATTAGCTCCAAATGATGTATGTGTTCAGGCTGAAAGCAGAAAAAGCATCAGGCTTTTCACAACAGTGATTTGTTTCTCCCAAGTGAATTCCCCAAAGTATCTATGTCTTTCTATCCCCTTCACTGTGGAATAAGAATCTATGTCCTTTTGTCTTGCTAGAGAGGGAAATAATCTGCGTTGTACTATACACTTGGAATGGTGAAGATAAAGGAATGTGCAAACAGATATCTTTACTTGTATTTGCAGCCAGCAGCCTTCATGTTTCTCTCCAAAGGTTCAGTATTGCATATATTGTTGTACCGTAACAAAAGGTCCTGTTTCATTAGTCTAGATGGGGATTTCCTGGTAGTGGAGTAAGATTTAGCTCAACCATCTTCATCAAAGAGAAAACAATTCAGTAGGGTTCAAACAAGCATGACACTGGCATAGAAAAAAAGAATCATATTAAAAAAAACAAAATCAGTTTAAGTTCTGTTTACGTCCCTTCTGTTTTTGGGCCACTGAAAGTACACTTGCATTCCTAATCGCATGCATCCGTTTTGAAAAGCAAAATATGATACTCCATAATAGTGTACAGAGAAGTTTCAGCTTAACAGAGAGAAGTCAAAAGAAGCCATGTGGAACATGAATTGGTTTGTCTTGTTTTATTGCCCATTATCATCTTGGTCTAGTTCCATATGGTGATCGAGCTCTGCTTACATGACTTTGATCTGTAGGCATCTATGTTATTGCAGCTGTTAACCAATTAATAAAAATCTACTGCCATATGTGCTGATTCTACAGTTCTCTGTTATATTTGCATTGGAAAATGATTTGGGAAGAACTCTTCTCAGTTCTTTTCTGATGATAATAATGTCCTTTTATACAGAAACTGTGCTTACAATCACTCTTCTAAGTTGGGCTTACTGGGAGGGAGCTCTTGATGTGAACTGGTGCAAAGCTTTGGCAGTTCAGGTCAGAGCACTTCATGACCTGGAACAAGATGGTTCTTCTCAGTCCATAACTGGGGAACAAATTCTGATTCATGAACTCATGTCACAAAGCAAAGTTTAAGTCATCCCTTTAAGTGTAATTCAAGTAGGTGTTAAAGATGAAGTAGAAAGAAACTCATGACCATGTTTTTGAGTAAGGGCTGATAAAAATTATGTCAATAACTTGATTTTGAGATTGTACATCAGTTAAAAAATTTAGAAAAGGGTTTAAATTTCACTCTTTGGTTGAAGACCAGATCTTTTTTGGATTCCATTAAAATCTTTGAGGGTGAACTGCCGCTTGGGGCCAACAGGCTTCATTCTCACCTCTGTGGTTGTGAAAGATATTTCTCAAAAAAAATCCGTAACTGAAATCTTTCTCCATTGATCCAGGAATTACCAGCCAGGCTCACTTTGCTTTTTGCTTACATCATCTACTAAAGCAACAAATGTACTGGTAAATCAGTGCTTCAGTAGTATTTCTGTGTCATACCACACTACTCTTGGAGCTACTCTGTGCCTCATAATGATCTAGCTTGAAAGGAGAGTATGGGTGATTTGCCAGAGTAAATTGTTTTTCTGCTAAATTCAGTGACACTAACCCAGCAAATGAGGATTTGGCCCATATTAGCGTTGATTTCCTTTAAAAGGGAATGACTTTGAAAGAAGCCTGTGGATTCATGGGACTGCTATTACCATAGCTCACTAATGATAATTACCGTGGAATTTCCTGTCTGAGGAAATCCAACTGTGAGTTCATAAACATGTGTGAAAGCAAAGGGAGAGGAAAAACAAAATTCAAGCAACTCTTTGGTCCCTTAAATCTTGCTTTCGATTCGCAGCTTTCCTTCAGCACTCAATTCTATTTTGTAGCAATGAAAGGCTCTGACAAGTTGCCTGAATGGGGGAAGTATTAAAGAAATAAAACCAGAAACCAAGCAATTCTTCTTTATTGATGTATATTTTTTTTTTCTACTCTAAGTGGTGTAACAGGAATTTCTTCTCGCCTTTTAAATTAATGTTTTTGCTTTATTATCCATCCAGTGGCGTACCGCACTGCCAGTTTAGAAATTATGAATGTATTGAAAGAATACTGGAGGTTCCACTGAATCTATGTATTTATGTTGCATTCATCATGGTAAGTGATACATTATAGATCACAAATAAAAAGACGTGGCGCCCCGTATGAAGGCATTTTGTGTTAGAGGGTTCTCATTTGCAACTTGCTCCAATACAAATTTTAATAATAGTGAATTATGTTCCTTAAGCAAACCTGTATATAAATTACAGATTCAGAGATGACAAATAGCATACATTTGGTTCTTGTTCATATGAAATGAAAGGCTGGAATATATACACACGGTAGAGTGAAATTGAGTTTACTCTCCTATACAGTACTATCTTACTTTGAGCGGGGAGAAAGGTTGTGTGACTTATTAAGCTTAGCTTGCTGACATGTCACAGCCTTACTCAGAAACATAACCTTGCTGCTTCTGTTGAGGTTTCCTCCAGTTTGCATGAGGTCAGCTGGCCTCAGTGTCTTATCTTAGAGACCCATGATGCAAACCTACTGCACCTTGAGAGAAAGCAGAGGTGATATTTCACCAAGTAAAAATATGCAGCCTGATGTTACCCTACTATTTTATCAGCCAAACCTGCTTTCTGCAACCCAACTATAGTCTACAGATGTTCACCTGACATCACTTCCCCATAAAAGGGGCTGGCTGGGGAAAGCCATGGGCTTGTTGCCTCCAGGATGGCTGAGGCATCTGGTCTGTCTGCCTTGCTGTTGGGCAGCACTCTGTAATCGTCAGGTCAGTAAGGTACTCTGTGTTAGCACTGGGTGTGAGTGTAACTGGCCATTATTGTTCTACATTCATGGTGATTTTTGTCAGTAAACTCTTATCCCAACCCATAGAGGCTCTGTCTGTCTCTCCTGTGGGAGTGAGTGGTGTGTGGTGCTCAGCCACTGTCTGGGGCTGAACCACCATAACAGATCCTTTAGATTTACAGATCCTACCTACAGAATATCGATCATCTCTCAGTGGTGTCGTTTTGCATGGTGGGGTTCTGCTAGAGAAGGAGGGGCTGCAGGGGTGGTTTCTGCAAGAAGCAGCTAGAAGCTCTCTGAAGGCCCCTGAGAGTAAACACCAGCTGGCTCAAAGCTGCAGTTGTTGTTGACCAAGGCTGAGCTCATCAGTGATGGTCGTATCTGTCAATCACTGTCATGGTTTTGCCCCAGCTGAGAGCAGAGCACCACACAGTCGCTTGTTCTTTAAAAGGAAGAGGGGGATGAAGTTGGGGGTGGAGGGGGAAGGGAAAGGGAAAAAAAAACCCAAAACCAAGAAACCCAAACCCTACAGGTTGGGATAAGGATAGTTTACTAGAATAGCACAAAGATAGAGATAACAATTATAACAGGACTTTAGAGCACAAAATGTATGAAACTGGTGATACACAATGCAGTTTCTCGCCGAACCAACAACTCAGGCCGTGCCGCCTAGAGCTGTCCCAGAACTGGACTGTCCCCAAAAACCACAGATCCTGGAGCCATCTTCTCCTCCTCCCACCAGTCCCCCTTTATTCTGAGCATGACATAATTGGCATGGAATACCCTCTTTGGCCAATTCGGGTCACCTGTCCTGGCTGCGTCCCCTCCTTTCTCGTTAGTAGGGAAATATGAACAACTAGAAAAGTCCTTGATTGCCCGGCAACAACTAGAAACATCAGGGTGCTATCAGCACTGCTCTCATCCTAACTCCCAAACACGCATTCCATCCGCTATTAGAAAAGAAATTAACTCCATCCTAGTCAAAACCAGGACAATTGCATTTAAGAAGAAAAAAACCACTAGCAGCCACTTTTTGCCTCCAGAGAAGGGAGTGAGAGGATGGAAGAAACTGTGCAGACATCAAGGCCAGTGAAGGCGGGGAGGAGGTGCCCAAGGTGCTGGAGAGAAAGACACCCCTGCAGCCCGTGGAGAAACCCATGGTGGAGTGGGTGTCCCCCTGCAGCCCATGGAGAAGGACCAGTCCCGACCTGCAGCTGGTGGAGGGGCCCCATGCTGGAGGAGGTGGAGACATACAGAAGACTCTGTGACCTGCATTGGAACACGCCCCTGCCAGCACTTGCAGCCCGTGGAGAGAGACAGAGACACAAGAGAAGAGCAAGGCAGATCCGTGCTGGAGCAGGTTTGCTGGGGGGCAAAAGGGGCCTCCCCATAGAGGACCAGGTTGGAGCAGTCTGGGCCTGAGAGACTGAGAGACATACTATGATTTATGACTGCACCCCATAGCAGTGACCCATGCTGGGGCAGCTGGTGAAGAGCTGAAGCGCTGTGGGAAAGGACTCACATTGGAGAAGTCCGTGAAGGACTGTCTCCTGTGGGTGGGACACCATGGTGCAGCAGGGGAAGGGTGTAAGGAATGTCCCCCTCCTCCCAGCTAAGATGGAAACAGCTTATGATGAACTGACCAAAACCCCCACTCCACCAGTCCCTGCCCCTCCTGGTGCCACAGTGGGGGGGAAGAAGGGAGTGAAATCATGACTAAAGTGAAGTCTGCTAAGAAGGGAGGGGTGGAGGGAGGTGCTTTAAGATCTGGTGATGCTTCTCATTACCTGACTCTGGTGTCACTGGGTGTGCAGTGCAGTGTCATAAATTAGAGTTTTCTTTCCTTTATTCTGTGTTGAGTCTGTTTTGCCCATGACACTGATTGTGAAATGATCTCCCCCTGTCCTTATCTCAGCTCCTAAGCCTCTCAATATATATTTTTCCCCTGTCCAGCTGAAAAGGGGAGTGATAGAGTGGCTTTGGTGGGCATCTGGCCTCCAGCCAGGGCCAACCAACCACAATCAGCAGAGTTAAAATACCACAAGAGGTAGGCACATGGCTTCTGCCAACAGGAAGTGATGAACAGCTGAGTCAGCACTGAAGTCTTCCAGAGATGCTCCTACAGTTCTTACAGTCACTGCTGCTCAGATTTACACTTTGCTGTTCACATCTCAGTGACTGGAAGATCCTCTCTTCAAAATTTCTAGGTAGCTTCTTTCTACAAACTGAGTTCAATGCTAGAGGCTGGGGTCTATGTAAAGCTGTTTCTACATAACCTGTTTATTTGGACATGTAAAAGGACATGCAGAGTACAGGAAGGGAGAGTTTCATGACAGGTGGATATGGAAGTACAGTGGTCCAGCCAAAAGTCTGAACTTGCCTGCCTCCACTCCCATTTGTGCTGCTGCTCTGAGGAATTACATGTCATTCTCAGTGAGGACCTCACCGTGGTCTTCACCACCCGGAAGAAAGCAGCCTGGGGTTTCATATCAGTTGTGATCTAATTAAGAAAGTGGCAAAGCCCATGGAAAGAGATCTCACTTAAAAGCAAACTAACACCTGGCTCTCTCTAGCTTCTGTAGGACAAATGTAACACTTCATGGCAAGAAGCTGCACCAGGGCAGGTTTAGATTAGATATTAGAAAAAATTTTTTTACTGAAAGAGTTGTCAGGGCCTGGAACAGGCTGCCCAGGGAGGGGCTGAGTCATCTTCCCTGGATGTGTTTAAAAAAAGGGTAGATGAGGTACTTAGGGATATGATTTAGCATAGGACAGGAATGGTTGGACTTGATGATCTTAAAGGTCTTTTCCAAGCTTGTGATTCTGTGATTTATTTACCTATGAGCTTCAATTCTACACCTCATTTTGAGTTGACAGGTGTCTGCAATTGGAGAAGAGCAAAATTATTTTGTTTTAAATAATAAGATTTATTCTAAGTCCACTGACTTGGACATTTTCATAAAAAGAAAAGCAGGAGCAGTTTTCCTCAACTGTTCTTTTTGGGCTGATGAAAAAGTGTTAATACAATAAAGATACAGACAGAAAGAAACACATTTGTAATGGAAGAGAGGCATCTGCCAAAGCATTCATGTTGCCTACACAGAATCTCAAAGGCACAACTGAGTAAATCCAGGAACTAGGCAATCTTAATGCTTGGTTTTTGCAGAAGAAACCTGCAAGGCAGGCTTTGAAGTAAAAAAAATACAACATTTGGCTTTTTCAACCCGAGGGGTTAGTCTAAATCAATCACAGGCATGCTGTGCCTTAATTTCAGGTCAGACCTAATGTGGGCAGAGCATCCCAAGAAAGACACTGAAAAGTCTAGAGACTTTTGTGTGGGACTTGTACATCATGAGAAAATGGGCTGATCCAAGCAACTACGGGCTCTTTTATCTGACCTCATTAGTACACAAAGCTTTGGAAGAAATGCTGAAGGAAAAACTAATTAAAGATGTGGAGGTGTATGAAAAACTAGTTAAAATGCAGAAGGACTTCACCAGAGATAGAACATACCAGACTAAGCCAGTATCTTTGTCTGATAAATCACTTTCTCAGACAATGAAAATATGGTAGATCAAATCTATCTGGACTTCAATAAAACATTTGAGAGGATGCCATGCGAGAAAATATTAATTAAGATGGAGAGATGCGAATGAATGTAAGAAATGAAAAGTAAGGACAATAGTGTGTGCTGAAAGGGAAACTCTAGATTGAAGGAGGTTACTAATGCAGTTCCACGGGGACTCATCTCAAAACTAATCTTAGTTAAAATTTTATTAGTGACCTTGGCACAAAAAACCTGAGAGTGCTAATGAAATTTGCTGATGACATAAACCCAAGACCTGCTGTAACAACAGAAAAGGATTGGAATACCCTATGGAAAGAATTGGATGAGTCTGTGGACAGGAGAAAGAGAAATGACATGCAATTTAATAGTAGGAATACAAAGTTGTGCACTTAGCAAAAATTCCCATTAATTCTACTACAGTAGAGTGAAGAGGAAGCTTCTTCAGATGAACAGAAAAAAAGGGGGGGAAAAAAAAAAAGGTATTGCATGAACTAATCACTCTGAAGCAGGACAGAGTCCACAGTGGGCTGACTTCTGTTTGGAAGAGGCAGCACGAGGGACATACCATATGGCCAGAGCTGTAAGGGCAGTCATACCAGGTCAGACCTCACATCCCAGAAACCCCTTCCTGACAGTAGCCACCAGCAGAAGCTGGGGAAGGGAAATCTGGCAGGATTTTCCTGGAGCACTGGAAGCATCCAGCAATTTGTGACTCAGTGAGGTGGTGTTCTTGTGCCTCTAATTATGTTTTTGCCCTTTTGGGGTTTTTTATTTGTATTGATTGATCTCAGCTTATTTCCTACTCTTCTACTGGCAATGACCATTTCCTAGTGTGAGTTTGAGGGCGTGTAAAGAAAAGGGCACGATGCGGGTGAAACTGTGGGACGAGATCAGCCCGGAGCCTTTTGTCAAGATGCTGATGGTGCTTTGGACCTCTCCTAACTGCATGTGGCCATTTGGGTGGACCTAGAGGAGCTACTGGTGTCATGTGATTTTAAAAAAAGGTAGGTGAAAAGGATAGACGTTGGTCACACAGACCAGACAATTACACCGAGCAGACACTGCGTGTTCACTCTCTGGGTGGTCAGAGCAATGCCACACAGGTTTGCAGCACACAGCCCACCATTAGCACCCGGGTGCCTTACAGCCAAGGCCACGTCACACTCCTCTTCCCCACATCACTTGAATGAATTACGAAGGGCAGGTTCCCCCCCCTCAAAGCACTTTATCAACATGTTCATTGCTCCCTGCTGTAGTCAGGTGGCAATGCTTTAAAACTTGCTAACTTATTTATTCTCCCCCCTCCTCCCCAGCAATAACGAGGCAGTAAACTGAGATTAATTTCCACATCTTGGGTTTGTTTCCCCACCTCAGCCACCCAGCAGGCCTGACGGGTGGGCGCAGGGCCCGGGCAGCACCGCCCCAGCCCCACGTTCCCAGCTGTCTCTCTCCTTCTGACGCGAAACCACCCGCAGGAAACGAAACCGAAAGGCCGGGGCCGTGCTGTGCCTCCAACACCCGGCACCATTGTGCTCGAAAGCCGCCCCTCCCCGCCCGCTTCACCTGGGTGAGAGGAGCCCCCTGCCCTGCGCACCGCACCGCACCGCCCTGCCAGCCCGGGGCTGACAAGAGCCCCGCTTCGCCCGCCCCGGGGAGCCCTGTCCGCCCCTCACGCCGCCCCTATTTCGATCTCCGGGGCTCTGTACCGGCCCGCCCCGGGCCTGAGGCGAGGGCGGTCAGAGCGCTGCCCAACAGCCGCCCCAGCGTTCCGCTGCCTCCCAGGGGCCGGAGGTGCCCGCAGTGCCTCGGCCCGCAGCTTCGCCCCTCCTCCGTCCGCCCGCAGGTGAGGCCGGCCCCGGGGCGGCGCTGCCGCGGCCTGCCCGCCTAGTCTGCGCCGGGAGAAGCACCTGTGGTGCCTGCGAGCCCCCGCCACCAGCAGGTACGTGAGGCCGGCCCGGTTGCCCGCCTCGGGGAGCGTGGAGGGGTCCAGGCTTGTCTGACTCCGGTGTCCTGCTCCGCTCCGACTCCTTATCTTCGGGACCCGCGGCGACTTCCCCCGGGGCGGCGGTGGTTTCCTCCTGGTGAGGGAAAGTAAAAGTAGCTGGGCTTCCCGGGGGGAAAAGAGGGTGAGGGACGCTACCGAGAGGGGTTTCGAGGCGGCAGGGCTGTGCGGCCTGGGCATGGGCCCCCGGGGGCTCTTCCAGAGAGCGCTTTGGGGGTGCGCTATAGATAGTTACATTGGTGTCTGCCAAACCAAGTGCTCCACGCTGCTCCTCGTAACAACCTGTTGCGCTGCCCTTTGGATGAAAGGTGCCTTATCTGAAGGCAAGGCAATCGATTGCTTGGTCTGGGTTTTATTGCTCTGTTTTGCTCCAGCGTGTAGCAAGCTGTAGCTGCTGTACCTAGCGGAGGGGGCACGGGCAGGCGTTTGGTGTGTCCTTTGTGTGGGACCCTTTCCTTTTTACTGCTTCCCACAATAACACGATGCAAAAGTCACGGGGAGGGATGGGTACGCTGTAGTAGGTACCATATGAAGCTGTTGTTTTACACCGGTGCTTACAGCTTAGTTGGAGAACGGAGTCGTTGGGCTGTTTGCAGAAGGATATGACTCAGTAGGATTCTGTACATGAAGAACGTGTGGAATAGTTTGCCGGGTTTGATGGTGGGTGAATTGGCGCTCCTGCGGCCATCCCTACTGGCTTTGTAGGAGAACTTCATGGGGCAGGAAGGTTGTGCATGTGAGTCCTGTTGCAGAATTGGAGCTCGCGTTAATAGCTCACAAGAAACACAGACAATGGGGTAAAGATTACTGTAAACATTATGTGATTGAGATTCAATGCTATAATTATAAGCTATAAAACATCTCTTAAAGAATAACTTTAGCTATATATTGATATGTTGTGCTTTTAGGGTTTTCTTTTGTCATCTTTTTACCTGTGAAAATTAATTTTTTCACCCTTAGCATAATAGATATGTTATTAGTTCACTTTTCAGTACTTTCTATGTGCGTTGCATCATATTTTTGGCATGTAGTTAAAGTCAGTATTGGTGCACAAAGGGCTGAATTCATGTTGTATGTGAAACTTTGGTTCTGACCTTTCCAGATGTCTAAGTGGTGACATTCTTATTTTGCATTATGTTTTCCAGGCAGAAGGTGGTACACGGTTTAGTTAAGGCTGATTTAACTCCTTGGAGGGGGGGGCTGTGGTAGGCTGGGACTGCAGATTGGAACCGGTTCCTCTTGTTTGCTGCTGTTAGCATTCCTGCAATTCCTTCTGTCCAGCCCCCTTCCGAAGGGGCCATGGTAGAAGTCTGTCCACCAAAAGGCTGAAACGCTGTAGGGCGAACAGAAGAGACTAAGCCTCTGTTGCCATACATGCAGGGCAGGTAAGGAGCTCACCTTATACCCCAGAGAAAGGCCTGTTCCTGGTTAGATACCCTTTCCTTTCCCACAGGGTAGCCGAGTGCACAGCCAGGAGTTTCCTGTCCTTGATGCCATATGTTGTACTGATGACCTTGCTGGGGTTTTGGCGTCTCGCCCCCACCGCAGCTCTAATACAGATGAGCTGGTGGCCTGTTTCTTGGTCCCAGAGCCCAAGGATCACCAAACTGTCTTTCACTTCCACAAGCCCAACCTAAGAGGCTTAATGCTGGAGCAAAGCTCCTCATGGAACTATAGTTAGGCCCACTAAAGGATCCACAAACAGCTCCCAAAGAGGAGTAACCTCTGCTTTTGGGAGGTGTTTTGGCACCCAAGTGTGATTTTTGACACTGTTGTGTTACAGACCTTAGGTATGCTGCCTAAAAAAGCATGCCATTTTAGCTTCAAATCTAGCAGTTAGCTGAGAGGTGTCTGCATGGATGTCAGGCAGTGTTGTTTCCGTAACCAAAGACACTATTTTTTAAAGTTGCTTTTACACAAGTTACTCCAGCATCTTCAGAAAAAATAGCCAGTCATGCTAGTTGGTACTAAATGTAGTTAGTGAAATGAAATTAAGTGAAACTGAGTTAGTTGCCTTTGTGGTTTTCTTAATGGTTAGAGCAGGAATTCAGAAAGTAAATAAACAAGGGGGGATGTAAACTGTATTTTTAAAGTACTTCTGGATTGAATAAGTGTTTAATAATGGTACTGCTAAGGAAATGTGTAAACAGTATTTTTTTCTACTCCCCTATGAACTCTTAAGTTTCTTTTTATAATACAGAAAAAGCCATGAAATCATTGTGTGACTGAGCTGAGTATTTATTCTACATGCTCATCTGGGTATTGTTTTTATTGGGTTTAAATTTAACTGGAGGGTTTTTTTCAGATAAATTGTTCAAAGTCAAAACAGTTCTTGGTGTAAAGGGTTTGTGCATAGTATAACTAAGTTTTTATGCTGAGCTGACTGGACTGATTTAATTTCGAAATTCAGATACAACAGAACAGTCATTGTTTAATAGGCATTGTATTATTGCAACTATAATTCCCACTTTTAAAATTACAAATGGTTTGGTTTTGGTTTTTAAAATGAGATTTAAGAGAACGTTATAACTCCAGAATAAGTATTGTCACCCTGCAGACCGTATAAACCCACAGTCCAAGATGTTGCTGTGGCTAGGGATGTAGGATGTAGCTCTGAGAGGTGGAAATTAGGGGATCTAGGCAGGCTGCTACTTAGGAATGGGTCACGGAGCCAAAGCCACATGGGATTGACTCCGCACCCAGCATTCATGTGAGCAACTCTTGCTGGTCACCAGTCCACAACTGGGGTTTCAGATTGCTCACGTTCTCCACACTGCCATAACCCACTGCCTGGCAAATGCTACAGGCTGACTGTGGGCGCCACCTATGACCTGCTTGTGAGTTATGTGAGGCCAGAGTCACACAGGTTGACTGACACCCCCTCCTCCCTCCCCCTTCGCTTTTGAAGAAAAAAGGAATAGCATTTGTATCTGGTAGCTTTCTGGCACGTTCCCTGTTTCGTTGGGCCAGCCCACAACTCGGTCCCTTTTTAGGGAGACAATTATCAAAAAAACCCACCTTCCTTTGCATCAAACAAGAGACTGGCAGTTATTACCAGTATACTAAAGGGTGGCTTAGGTGAACTATCAAATTTTCCCTGACCTTAACCAAAATTAGCTCTCTTGCTATAAAATATAAGACATTTAAAAAAGATAACTAAATATAACACTTGTCTGGTTTAAGCAACAAGGAAGAAAGAAATAAGACATGATTATATCTTCTCTGCTTCCACTTGGCCACCACACTTGGGTGCCAGGACTTCCAGTTTGTTCGTACATACCAAACCTTTCCTTCTTTATTACTGAATTCACTTGGTATGAACTTGATGCAATCCATATTTGAGAGTTTTTCTCCTCTTCCTGCTCACTCTGTCTTTCTGAGGTGTAATCTTTGAGCTCTGTTGACAGTCGTTTTCATGGCATGTGCAGACGGTGGCTGCAGATGGGGGATAAGTAGCGTGAGCTGACAAACATCTCAGGTACAGCGCTCCTCTGATCATGCAGAGATGAGATGCAGAGGCTCAAACCACGCATCTGTAAGGAACTGACTCCTGTGAGCGCTGCTGTTTGCTACAGGTGCCTCTGAGAATCCAGGACTGTGTGCAAGGCCAGCCGCTCCGCACTGCATCCCAGCTGTTATTTGGGTTTTTCTACAGACCGGCGGCTGTACTCAGCTTTCTCTTATTCCCAAGCTAATCCTTTCTGTCAGATTTGTCTCCCTACTCTTAGCTCTTTGAAGAGCAAAGCATCTCAATAAATAGGTTTTGAGGAAAGCCCGCTATATATAAGTATTCCTTTAAGCTATTTTTTTCACGCTTTTAAACTATTTGAAAAGTAAAGATTCTATTTCTGTTTTCACCGGTCAGGGAGCATGGCAGGGCTGTTGGACAAGGGGAGCAAGCTAGGACTGGCTGTCCTGAGGGAACTGTTCCGTTCATATAACTTACATGTTGTCTCTTGGTAAACTCGTAGGTAGTCTTCAAATTGTCTAAGAGAAAAGTTTTATTTAATGACTTAAATTATCTCATTGAAAACTATTGGCAGAAGCAAAAATGGACTCTGGATCATCATTGCTAGCTCCAAGACATCCCTTCTCTTCTTGCATGCATACAAGCCTTGCCCCTATGACTACATCTACTGCGTTCCTTAACAAGAGGGAAAGACATCATCTTCTCAGTAGAAATGAACAGTTCTTCTTTCAGTCATGTTTTCCTCTGCAGAAGCTGAAGAAGGAATTGCATGGGAACAAAAAATACTGAGCCTGTAACTGAAAACACATCCTTGCACACATGCACATGGACTAAAAATCAAACTCATCTCTACCATTCCTGAAGGTTTGCATGCGAGGCTTAGGAAGCACATTGCTATTCTTGAAACTAACTTTGTGGCTTTGTATCCATATATAAATGTTTCATTTTAAAAAGCTTAGCAATTTAAAAAGCATAGCAGAGGATATCATGTTGACACCAGTGTGGGTCATCATCAAGGCTGAATCTCAAGATGAGCAGTACAGACTTCTGCGTCTTGATGTGATAGAATAACTGATAGCAACTGTAAATTGCTATTTCTGAGGCTAAGTAATGTAGGAGGAAGTAACTGCTGATGTGCTGATAGGGGAAAAAACCTGGTGAGACAGAACAATCTTGGGTTTCATTTCAAGCTACATTAGTGGGCACAGATTTTTTGCTTATTATCACCAGTTGGGACTCATTCAACTTCATTCTTATCGCATCTCTTCTCTCTTATCCTGTTCAAATCCTATTTCTTTCACTTAGCGTTCTCAGTAACCCTTCCTGAACTCCCATCTTACGTGCCTCTTTCAAGGTTGGAAAATTTCAGCCCGCAAATAAACTTGTGAAGAACTGAAAATAGGGTCTCAGACTTGGAAGTTTCTGGTGATACCAGCTAGGCTATGGTACAAACTTTGTGCATAGTAAAGGAAATCTCCAGCAGTGTAACTTTGTTGACTTTCAGCTACATTTGCCTTAAGAGTCTTTTCTTTGATTTGTCCATTCTGAACTTATATCTTATACTTTTTTTGCATTAATATATTCTGGGAATATTTCTTTGAACTATAAATTGTTAGCAAGACCCTAGCTGAGATTATGTGCTGCGAAGTGCTTGTATTTCACTAGGTTTGTTCTAACTTTGAAATTAAACCTGCTGAAGACTTTGGGCTTCCACAGCCATCAGGGAGTATGTTCTTTGGTGTGATGCTGCAGGATCCTGACGATAAAGCTGAACACCAGAGCTCTGGAGAACATTCAGCAGGAATTAGTTGCTCTGTGATGTAGTGATAATAAGGTGACAGTGTAGCACCATGAAGATAATGTAACAAGTTACAACACATACCGGATTTCTGCAGGTAGAAACTTTAAAACAAATAAACTAAAATTTAAACTCCTTACAGAGTTCTCATGCACTTGCCTGCTGTTATGGTAGACGATAGTGGGGATTTTGTTACAGGCTCACACTGAGGAGTGTGGGGAGCTTGGGCTAGGTGCAGAAAGATGCACAGGAAAAAGCTACAGGGATTTTTTCACAAGGAAATAGGTCTGTTGGGTTTTTGGGTTTTTCTTTTTTTCTTCTAGTCTCCAATGAAGAATCTCTGTAAATATCCACATCTTATTAATATATTCCTGATGTCATATAACCGATGCTATTCCTGTTTTGTCTGATGTTATGCTCCCAAACCTCTGTTGCTTTATGCTCACACACATGCATGTCTGCTAAAAATTTTCCACTGAGGTGCCTACCAGCTAAAAAGCTGTAAAGCCACATTTGTGAGCATGAAAGAAAACCATCCCATGTCATTTGTTAGATGACCGGAGGTCACAACAATGTGTACAGTGAGAAACCAATGTATTGGATGTTACATCCTGAAATACTTCATGGTATCTTGTATCATGTAATGAAGAAGAACTAGAGAAGATTCAGAACATAAAGCTGGTAAGTCTATTTTTATTTTTAAGAAGGCATTGAATTATTAGAGGAGAAGGCATAACATGCTGTACAATAAATGGGAAAGAGTAAGGTGTTTCTGTTCACAGAATTTTCCACATCCATCTTTAAAATACTGAACAATAACAGTAACCTGCCATGGAGGCAGAAAAAAGTGCTAACACTTTGTTTGCTGTATCCATAAATCTTCATGTGTTTACACATACTAAATATGGAAATGAATTAAGAAAGTTGAGAGGTTTTGCTTTAAATCACAGTCTCCTTTGTCTTCTGGTAAATGTTACTAATGAAAGTCTTAGTGTCATGGGAGCTTCCACTTCTGGAAGCTGTCCCAAGCTTGAGAAGGCACTTGCTTGAAGCTTGAGTTTGAGGCTGAAATTCAGAAGTTAGGCATTTTCCCTCCAAAGCTGACTCTGAAAAAAGTCTACGCACTAAGGATTGGGGGTTCTGTAGCTTCAGAGAATACTGATGCTCCCAGCAGCTCATTTGTATCTTTCTTTAATACATGTTAGCATGGAAACCATGGTAGCTTTAATTTGAAATCTCAATTTGATAGAACTGCTCTGATTTTGCATGGTTATTTTGCTGATTTTGACCTATTGGATGAAACAGGAATGGAAGGGTCAGATTTCTGAAAAATATTCCCTTGGTTTAGGTTTATGGGTCCCTTCCAACCCCTACGATTCTGTGATTCTGTGATTTGCACCCTGTATTTTGAGAAGCTGGGAACTGGCAGCTTCGACTTTCTTGTCAAATGTTAGTTTAAGACTGTGTTCATGGTAGGATGTTAAGAACACTAAAGCTGGATGCTGTGGGGAAGACTTGCCATGGAAGGTGGATAGTTCTTGTGTTCCTCAGAAGAGTTTTAGCATAAGCAGTGATGGGAGGAAAATACCTGACAAGGTAGGAGTCAGATCCTATCCCAACTCAGTCAAGCTTAGTGGGAGTTAAGTGGTGATGATTTCTGTGGGCACATGATCTCACTCTGTGTATGCAAGAATGGCGTTAAACCAGTAGGCAAGTTTTCATGTTGAACTTGCCAGGAATAACCAGTGCCTGAAGGCTTAGTATCATCTTCCCTGCTCTGCTGGGTCTGCTGGGTCTTGTTTATTTGACAGTGGTTTGGGTTTTGGTGTGTTTTTTTGGTTTTTTTTTGATCTTGCCTAATGGTAGGAAAATGCCTTTTGCAACAGTGTTCAGGTAGCAGAGTAAATTGTGGTTGTGTTTGCAGCGCTGTTTGTCTCTGTGTCTGGACTTATTACACGTACTGCTTTGCTTGACAGAAGGATTAAGCAGACTTGACAAACTCGCAGTTGTAGCCTTATCTTTGCAGTCAGAAGCCTACAAGCCAGGATAAAAGATAGTTTATTAAGACTTGCAAAGGAAAATACTGCAGGAAAAATGAAAGGGGAAGGGAAATAAACTTGTGCTTGATTCAACAGCTGTCTTATGCAGCACTACAAACTCTACTTGGAATTGGTGTTGTAAAAATACAAGTGATAGTGCAGGTCTCTTTTGTGAGTCAAGTTTTGTTTTGGGTGTGGTGGCCTCATTGATTGCTTACTGCAACCTGGTGATATCCCATGTAGAAGTATGAATGATTTGCTGTAATTATAAAGAATGACACTGATATGAGCCTGAAAGCTAGTAATTTGTAAGTAATTAATTGGAACTAGCTTCACATACTGCATCTCTTGTTTCCTCTAACAACCTGGTAAGTTTTCTCATACCTTATTTTCCTATAATTTAAAAAAGATTTTTCTCCTTTCTGCAAAGTACCCATACAGAGATACTGGTTGTTTACAGAGAAGTCTGTGAAGTTATACAACTATAGGATGGTACCAACTGGGAGCTGCTAGGAGAGCCAATCAAAAGAAAGAAACTAAACGAAGGAAAAACCTTAGCCTTAATTTCTTGCAGTTAGCTTTGCTCTTAACTGTACAAACAGTACTAAATATTTCTGTGTAGAAATGTCATTTTAAGTATAAGATGCCTTTGAATGCTTAAAATAGCTTCTTGTTCCAACCATAAACCTGGCAGGATCCAATTATTATAAATGGGATTATTATAAATTCACCTTTCAGAGTCTTCGTATTTCCTCTCTCTTCTTTCTTTCCTAGCAGACAGGAAGTGTCAATGAATTGGCTCCAGAGCCAAAGGATCCTTATCTGCCCTTGGGATAACTTCCTGAGTATTTTAAAGTGAGGAAAAATATACGCTAATATTTAAGAAGCCTAATGAAAGCCTACAGAAGCCTGACTAAATCTGTGGGGGAAAGAAATCATTGCAAGTCATATAATAAAGACCAGATGAAAAAGCAATAGTTCTTTACTCCCAAATGATGCTTTTCAACCAAAGCTCATTGAGAGCTCTGCTATGATACTGTTACTGACACTGAATAGTACGCCTCTCCTCATGGAGTCCTGCTTGTTTTCACCAAGAATCTACCCAGTGGGCACAGGATGTGGGGTACAGGTTAAAGGTCACAGAATCACAGGTCCTGATTCTGACACTACCTATTTGGGTAGCGGAACCAAATTTCATTGTAACCCTGGAACCTGTGGAAGTACTTGGAAGCAAAATATATCTCAACATGAGCTAAGAGTGGCAAGATCTGATTAGGTGAAAAGTGGCAGAACTGCTTCCTGATTAATCAAGCAGCTAACACTTCTTCAAGGCATTGATTCATTAAAACCTTGAACACATAATTCATTTTAGCTGGACTTCTGTTGAGTGTATATGTGAGCCAGTGCTTTATGACTGTCCCAAGTGCTTTCCTCAATCTGGGCTTAATAGAGCTATATATCCATTTTACACCGAGGCGTGGCAAGTGACTTACAGGTGTGTGTTCTTAATATATAAATAAAAGTGAAGAAAAGGATAAAACCCTGTGTTTGGAAGAAGGCAGAATAGTCGTTCAGCTGCTTTGGTGCATTGATGGCATTCTCCAAGTTTATCCTTGAATGTGTTACTCTTTCTGAAAACTAATCTGGTAAGCAGTATGAAGGGGTTTTCTTTCATTTTAGCTTCATTTTTTAATTGACCCTCTGACAGAATGGAAGGTTTCTTCATCCTGGCCCTGAATTCTTCCCAGCATTTGGCATCTAAGGTGCTGCTTAAAAAAAAAATTTTAAAAAGCTGCTGTTGGCTGCAACCAATAACTGCTACAGGAATCAGCTGGGATGAGTATTGCAAAACCACCTAAGACAAAGATGGCACATATATTAATCAGTCTAAAGAAATGTTTTTCTTGCCAACCATGTTAGCAAAGCAAGTGTGTTACCTGGTGTTTGTGCCGAGGCAAGCTGTGCCCCCACATCCATGGAAAGGGGGTAAATGTTGTTAGAGAAAAACTAGGGATTTATTCAAAAGGCTGAGTTTTGAGTTATGGCAGCTGGAAGAGAAGAGCTTCACCTGACAACCTTATTTACTTCTGATTGATGCCTGAATGAGTAAGTTGTGTGTTGTTCTCCTCTGCTGTATGGCCTTGCTGCTTTCCACAGCTGACTTTGTCTAGCCTTGTCCCCTTGCTTTTTTCACAAGTTCTGCCTGCTTATGCTTATATACTGATTAGATTTTTATTAAACATATCACTGCAAATATTGGTGGAAGGTGCATGGTACTCTAAGTTCCTGGGTGCACAAGCTTCTCTTTCAGTTCACCTGAACGCCTTGAGTGCTTGAAGACCTGCTGCTGTTTTTTTAACCCTGCTGCATTCTTTGACTTAATAAAAACCATTGTTTCCCTCCACCTTGCTTAAATGCAGGCCTTTGTGTTGCTTCTGTGGTAGTAGTACTTTAGCCTGTAACACTACAGGCTGTAACAACACCGAAGACTACTTCAACAAGTAAGTAATATAATAATTCTGTATGTTTTCCATTTTTTTATTGTGCTGACAGAGAAGAATAATGAATAAACAGTTGGGTCTTGTGATGTTAGCATAGGTTTAAGCGTATGTACAACTGATGCACTCATATCTTTAGATTTGTCTAGCAATTAGCATATTTATGTTTGAAAGCTCAAAAAGATCTGGATACCAGTGTTGTTAAGTACCTCTGAAGAGCCTTCTAGTAGTGTTTCATGGGGATTAATGGGCTAATATGCGTCACTCCTGCAGTATGTTACCAGTGTTAGATTTTCTACGTGGGAAATAAGATTTATTATTTTCCAGATGTTACAAATTTGGATTCTTTCCTAAGATAATAATTTGTGCCTGTTTGGGGGGTGCAGTTATAGATAAAGGTAATAAACCAGGTGCGACAACAGGAAGTTATTTTGCATGACAGTAGGGAATTGGCAAGATTTCTTTTGAAGTTGATTTTTGTTAAACTACGGAGAAGATCTGAGAGCAGAATCCAGTTGATGATGATAAGTTGTCACTTCAGCCACCATGCTACTGCTAGCTCTTTGTTTCTTTTTCTGCAGTCTCTTACCTGAGAGCTGCTCTGTAATGCGTCTGAATATAGACAAATACCTTGGATAAGTTGATGATATCTTCAGGGTTGAAGCCTTCACAATGGGGCAATGGCTGCACAATCATTATTACCAAATATACAATCAAGCAGATCAGCCAGCAATAAAAATTTGATCCAGATCATGCAGTGATGCACAATCCCATTTTGATCAATTTAGTCAAAGTACATTGAGGCAGCAGAAAAGCATAAATCCTTGTTTATGTCAGCTTCGGGAGGACAGGAGATACTTGATGCCACATAAATCTTTCTGATAAAAAAAAAAGTTAACCTGGCAAAATTGTTTGAACAAATTTGAATTCGTAGAGTTAGTTTATGCTGTCATTTCTATCTTCTATGTGACCTCATTTTTTTCTGATCCAGTACAGGGAACTTGAAAGGCAAACTTGATATATCATTGAACCGTGACATGAGATGCTTCTCATGCAGATTTTAGCTAAGTCTTTTTGGAGCTAGTGTTGTGTATGTCTTACCAGGTAAGAGAATTACACCTCTAAAAGACGTGAGCATAGTGAATACAAAGGAAAATGGTCAGGAAGCCTTTGCAATTTAGTACGGAAAGATCTGCCTTTTCCTTCCTTTCTGTTTTCTACTTCTTTTTCATCCTCTAATTCCCAATACTATGTAATCTTGGCTGACAAACTTACTTACTCTGCAGTTTTGCACATACAGGAATGTATGTGCTCTTCCACAGACTTTACCTATCACAAAGTTTTACTCCCAAAAGCCAGCAAAATAAAGTGTGTATGACTTGCTAAGGAGTTTTGGGACAAGATGAGCAAGGAACGCTTTAACAGAGTCTTCACAATTCCAAGATCAGGAAAACAGTTGAAGCTCTTGAAATGTGAAATTGTTTTTCAGTTTTTGTTCAGTTGTAACTCCAAGGCATCTGTAGAAATCCAGTGTGGGATCTCATTTTAAAAATGAAGATCCTGAGGATGGGATGTGCTGATGTGAATAGGGGGAAATCTGAGGTGGACTGAATATGGAAGGAAGTTGGGTTTGAGGTTAGATGTAAGTTGGCTGGTTTTGTTGCTTGATTATATGGACAGTATTTAATATATGAACTATTTTGGACCCTCCTAAGGCCCTTGACACAAGCAGATCAATTGAGTTCTCATCCGAAATACTTAACTAGAGTGCTTTGATAGCTTCATGGACATTGTGCATTGAACTCCTGTGGGAAAACACTACCAGGCTTTACAGTACTGTATTTCCTGCCTTGCACAGTAAATTATGGTAATTTACCAGTTAGCCAGGTGGAAAACATTTAAACTTAATACTTGTGAATTCATAGAGAAATAATTGTTTTGGACAAATCAACAACTAGCTGGGTCTTCAGCGCACTCATCAAGAAACAATCCAATGTAAATGGAGAAACAGTGGAAGGATAGGTGCTGTTGTCATAATTTAACTTGATTTTTTGAATTGAGATTTATAACTAATCATGTGCTATATGTTTACCATATAAAATGCCTTTTGGAATTTGCTGCCTGTGCTTTACAGTAGTGTTTTCCTTTGGTGCAGCTTGGAGGTGGGAGGCGTGATGGTAAGCCTGCGTATTGCTACATCTTGACAAGAAGTGGAAACATTGGCCTTTGTTGCATAAATATAAGAAGAATATTAATTTATTTTAAAAGCTCTAATTTATTCCAGCCAGAGGAATCCCCAGTGAATAATTATGCAATTAAAAAACCCCTTTTTATCATAATACACCAACCCTTTGTCCAGCAACTTGTCAGATTAATTTAATTAAAAAACACAGTCTTAAAAATACACTTGTCTGCAATTGAATGTGTGTAATCCCTTGAGATGGGAGCGCTAGTTAAACATGAGTTCAGCCCAACATAATTCTGCCGCATTAGTGTGTGTTACAGTATATTAATTTAGAGAGCAAGTTCCATAGATGACTGATCATTAATGTTTATTATGATTACATTATAGTAATCTTTGTTTAGTCAATAAACATTTACGCTGAATCAAAAAAAAGGTGTTGTAGTGTGTCATATTGCAGCCACTTATCCATGTTCAGATAATTTTGTCCTAACGATACAGCAGGCTTACATGGCTTTCTGTTAATCAGTTATACATCAGGCACTTTTTTTTTCCCCCATGCGCTTGAACTGTGCCAGACGAACGAGTGGATGCGATAAGAAAATAGCTGCGCTGTTTCAAACAACAAGAGTATTTCCACAGCCTCTTTGCTGGTAATGGGTAGAAATCATCCCTTTACTTTAGTGCTTTCAGAACTGGGAATGGCTGATACATGCAGATATTTATACGCAGTAGGGAGACAATTTCTTTTCCCGCTCTGACATGCTCGTTTCTTCCCATAAATAGATTTTTTTTTTTTGACTCCTTCCAGCAGAGAAGGTATAGCGGGGTTGGGGAAGAGACCTTGCTTATGTATTTCACAGTCAATGAAATGACAGTGCATCACTGGTTTCCCAGTAGATGAGGAAAATGGGTGATAGACAATCTTTAGGTTCAAAGTATAACTTGCTCAGTTGTCCCACCTTCTCCAGTGCTGCAACAGGTGATCACAAGCATTATAGAGGCAGGTAAACTGCAATATACTTTGAGATTGCACATAGTATGTAACTATGGGAAAATGTTTTATTAGGTGAGATCTGTATGGCAGCCTTGCAGTCCAGAGTCAGTTCTGGGAGGACAGGCAAGAGTGAGCAGAGCTGGGTTTGCCATTCCACAGGCATTGCTCATGGCCCAGGAGAACCTATACAGACCATCCTAAACAGCAACACAACCCCTGCTCCAGGCAGGGTGTGCTTGTGCTGCATTGGGCAGTAACCTTCCACTTTAATATCTCTGCCCCACTCCAACATCTGTACTATTTTAGGTAATTATGTTCCAAATTCTTAAGTACAAATGTATGTATGTGTTTAAAAAAAAATACCCAAAAATGTGTGTGGGGTTTCCTTGTTCTCTTTGAGGAAATACAATTCTGTCCAACAGAAAATAAACTTCTCATTTCAGAAGCGTGCTATACAGTGTATACTATCCTCCCTGCTGAGAATTTACTGTCTTGCATAGTGTGTCAAATGTTGCTTTATCTATTTTATATACAGTGGATGTTTTCCTTAAAAGAAGGCACTGCTGGTTAAAAAGTACTCAATTGATGGCATCAGAAACTGAAGTCTGATTTATCATCAGAACAAGTAGCATGTAGGCACCTCTTCCCCTCCTTCTAACATTAATAAAGTTTTGTTCCAAACGAGGTTTTATCCAACAGGTTTTAAGACAATGCTTAAAAATTACATTTATCACTTTTAATCAAAAATGTTTACAATGTTAGGTTACTGGTCTCTCTTATCTTTGCTTCTGTACAGCCATGTGGTGAACCTAGACTTTGCTTTGTATTCATTCTGGTAATTCAGTGATGGAAAGTGTTTGCGTACCAAGTTATTGAGCCATCAAGCTTCACCAAATACTATACCACAAATGAAAACCATTGCTTAGAAAATTACAGTTCTGGTTGCCAGTGTAATTGTAAGTGCTAAGGGAATACACACAAAGGCATTTACTCAGGTTTCATTATTAATAGTTTAGGCAGAAGCCGTATAGTAGGATGAATTCTTAAGCCTTGATAATTTAGGAAGTCCTACAAATAAAAGAAGATCTGTCTGTGAGTTTCAGGCGGAATCCTGTTCTCACAAATATCACAGTAGCAGTAAGAACTGTAGTGGGCTAAAGAAACACCTTTTCTGTGGTTATGGACTTTTCAGCCTCTTTGTTTCTGGAGTGTCTTCAGTCTTGAAGGTTTGTTTATTCATGTGCAGCCTGAGAGCTTGAAATCCGATCGTGCCAGGAGTGGGAGAGATGAGAAGACAGAGAACTGGAGACAGGAGAACTCAGATATGAACAAAGCAGAGGGTTGTGTTAATCAGCAGATTTAGTGGTGGCTTCAGGAGAAAAACTACACACAAGGGAACTAAGCCACAGTGAAGGAAACAGGGAAAAGATGGCAAATGAGAGTGGTGGTGGATGAAAGAGATGAACAAAGGGGATAGCCAGGCAGAAAGGAGGAGGAAGGAAGAACTTGGTGGATGGGAAGACAGGAAAACAAAGTGAGGAGTTAAAGGAAGAATAAAGGGGCACTTGAATGGATATGGAGAATATGACTAAAATGTGATCATGGAGGAAACAGCGAGTAGCATGTCACTTGAATTGGCGTCAAGAGTCCCTACGAAGAGTAACACCTAGGAGTAGGAAAGTTGGAGTACAGGTTCTGTAGGGAAATCATGCCCCGTGGGGGTGAGGGCCACAGAAGTACCAAATGCCATAGCATGCTGCCCACAGTAATTGCTCTGCCAAGTTGAGACACCAGCAGCCAGGATTTTTAGATGGCCCTAAGCTACACTGGATGGATCTGATTGTACAATGGTTCATGTTTCAAATGTACAATGCAGATGTGCTCTGAGTGGCCCAGGAGTTGGAGGAGCAAAGTCATGTTTCTGTGTGGCTTCAAAACCCTAAAGGAAAAATGCAATTCCCATCTCTGGGGGTTTGGGTAATTAAAGAATAATGCTTTAGTGTTTATCCAGAACTAAATACTGAAAAGGCTGCTGCATGAATTTGGGCTTCTTTCCAAGTTTAGGACAATATATACCATCACCAAGTCAATGCTGTTCTCCTATTTTCCAAGTACTGAATGGATGAGCCTAGTAGAAAATTGCTTTCAGAGAAATCAGTGCTGTTTGATCGGTGTGTAACTTGGTATGATAGAGCACAGAGACTTGTGACAGGGAGACTGTCTTCCTTTCTTTTTGATTTTCAAGGCCGTGTCTCAATCCATCATAGGAATTAACCTTTGTGTGTGCCCCTTCTGATCATTATATGAAAAGAAGCTCAAAATCCCCCATAGTAATGTGATGGAAATAGGATGAAGTCTTCAGCTTCTTTTTAAAGCCATACACATCTAATTTTTAGTTTTACTCTCCTGTCACAGCACAATATTTTGCTTCTTAGCCTTAAAAAACAGGTAAGTTACTATGTTATTTCTGGGACAAAGTAGTGATGCTACAGCACAGTGCGGTTTTTTGTGGAGATGGATACTTTTGACCGCTATAAATTCTTTACTGCTTTTGTTAATTTTGAAAGAGCGAAGGTATCAACATGGTTTGTGTTCTTCCATGATATGCACAAGGTTAATTATGCGCTGAGCAGTTGCAGGAATATTTCTAATATTTTACTTTAAATTTTAGTATGATATTTTTGTGTATTAAGTGATATAGAAATCGGTTTATATAGATGAAATTTAAGAATAGTGTTTATATTTTTAAAGTTGATTGAAACATTCATACATAGTTGATCACCTTTGTAAACTTTTAGAAAAATATTTTCTAATTGTAAATATTAATTTACTAACCTGTATAACCTGTACCATCATCCTTCAAATTCTTTGTTGTTTCAGTTTGCTGACTTACTTTTCTCCTTTGAAAATGAATTTATCATGGAAAGTTTGGTTAAAAATGTTTTGACACTGCAGAGAAATGTTGCCAGTTCTAGGAGTTTGTGTATATTTATCTTTACTACACCAGATTTAGTGGAACTTGCTACAGTAGTAAGGTTAACTTGGGGTTAGATCCCAAATGAAAAATTTAATAAAATTAAAGCTGTTTATATTTTAATGAATTTCAAGGTTCGATAACACTTGTAATCAATATTGATAGGTGGAAGTAACAGTAGAATATTTACTTTTCTAGGCATCATAGTATTTTTGTTTTGAAAAGCATATTTTGGTTCTGTACAAAAGTGAAGACACAGCTGTGCAGCTTTGCTTTGCTGTGTGCAAAGCCTTGACCTTGAAGAGTGTGGGAGTCCAGGCTGTTGGTTGACTCACAGAATCACAGAATAACAAGGTTGGAAAAGACCTTTAAGATCATCAAGTCCAACCATTCGCATCCTAAACTAAACCATATCCCTAAGTACTTTATCTACCCTTTTTTTGAACACATCTGTGCTGCCTTTCAGTGTGGAAGGAGAAGCCTTTGCAGCAAAGTGACTGCCTTGTTTTAAAAACAGTTTCATACTGTTTTACCTGCTGCCAAGTGAAACCTAAGTTTCCATGGTCTGGTAATTTGTAGAAACTACAAAGAAGAAAGGATTTTCCATACATTCACCTGTGATGCAGATCTCAAATAACTGCGATGCTAAAAAGTACTGATATTTTAAAGTGAGTCCGTATGCACTATGTTCCCTCAGGTTGCCTGTTCCCACAGCATTTTGCACAAAACTGGGAACAGAAGCAAGAAGAACAAGGAGAGTTGGCAGGGCCTAGGTGCTGCTGCAGCTGGGGGATCGGGGCTTGCTGGAGGAAAAGGCTGGTCTGTGAAGAGGTGCTGAGCAGCGAAGAAACGCTGCCATCAGCTGCGCTGCTCCTGTTAACATCCTTGAGTGTGCAACTGCTCTGCTGCTGAACCAGAGTTTCCTTTTTAAAAGCTAATCCATACATTGTTTGTGTGGAAATACAGCAATCATGATTTTATTTAGTCTGTCACAAAAATTGGTCTAGGTTTTGAGACACTGAGTAGGTAGGCAGGCTTTTCAAATTAATTGAGCTAGGCCCAAATAAATCCTTAAGGTAAAGGAGGCCCAAAAAAACCACAGGCCTGGGCGCTCTCCTCTGCGTGGTTACTTCCTGTGCCTGGTCTCGCTGATTTTCACCAACGTATTGCCAACAAAGAATGGCAGGTCAGTAAAGAATATGAAAATAAATTGTCAGATATCAGACAGGCTCTGGTTTTGGTAGACATTGTGTAGGAAACACACAAAGGAAAAATATTTAGGGGTGGTATCCCGTTTTTCTTCCCATAGGTTGCTTTGAGTAGTTTTTTTCATAATGCACTGATCCTATGTGTTGCTGTGTTTGTAAATTCCATACAAAGTTCCCATGGTATTATAAATAATAAAATAATCTTCTGAAACTTCTCTACCTGGTTTTGTAGATGATACCCCTTAGCAAATACTGGGTCTATGTAGAATTCTCGTCCTATCAAAATGTAAATTGCAGATTGCCGTTACACAGTGAGCTGTGTCACACCTTTTAGAAGCAACGAAGAATATCAGTGGAAGGCAAGAACATTGGGGGGAAAAAAGGAAGAGAAACCATGTTATTTAAATTTGAAGAAGAACGTATCTGACAGCTGAGTGAACAAAAAGAATAGGCATCAAAGATGTCTGCGCCTTGATAAATGTTGGGAGGAATCCCTTGCCTTTGTTTGGACTATCTGTAGATGCAAGTTCATTATCAAACAGTTCTGTGTGCATGACTGCCTTTATTTCCCAGAAAGTAATGCTCTTTTAGGGGTGTCAGTAAGTAATAACCTGTGCCTGTGGAGGGATATAGGATGTGGTGTTTTGTAAAATACTTCCAAATTTCTATTATTAATGAAAGGCTTGTAGTTTGGCTCTATTCAGGGCTTTCTTTTACTGCCTTTTTGGTGGGGTGAGGTTGGGGAAGGCACTAAATCTGACAGTTTACTAGAAACAGTGCTACGTACCATGGAACGCTATTAAGGAGATTATGTTATCTCATAGGAACAGAGAATGCTGCGGTCAACGGGAAATCAATTTCCGAGGGTGCTACAGTAAATTTGTCTTGTAACTGGAAACTTTCTAATTGCTGCCCCAAGGGAACACTAAGCTGAAAAACAGGCAGATGGTTTCTTCCCCACTTCCCTTCTACTTTGATTCCATCTAAATTATTTCTAACTTCTTAGTAACTTTGTGTGTTAAACATTTGCAAATGTTTTAATGCCATCATAGTTGCTCTCACTTGTACAGTAACTTTGATGTTCAGAAGCCAGATGTTTTTTGGCAGATTTTGGGAGAGATTTAAATATGCCCTCTTTAGATGGAGCCACTGTTTCCAAGTATGGTGTTAGCAATTAGTATGAATGAGAAATTGCTTTTATTCCATGCTATAGGGTAGAAGGATTCTATCATGTTTTTTTTTTCAAGAGAAGACTCAAGGAGATGTTGGGGTTTTTTTTGTATTCTTTTTTTTTTTCTTCAAGAGAAGACTCAAGGAGATGTTGGTGCTTTTTTTTTTGTATTCCATCAGTTCATGAGACTTTCATTACTCACGTCATCTGAAAACCATTCTAGTTTCAAAGATACAGCTTAGGTTTTTTGACTTACGATTTTATTTATGATTTGCAGTTAAAATCCAATAGCATGGAAAGGCCTTGTGTAAAAAGATACATTAGAAGGAAGATAGTGTCCAATTTCTTTATAAAAGCTTTGGGAAATATTTGGTTGGGATGAAGTCTGTGAAGATCAGATACATGGAACATTGGCTTCTTTGTTCTAAAAGTTTGGCTGAATGCAGGTGGTAGCTGCAGTGGGTTGACCCTGGCTGGAGGCCAGGTGCCCCTAAAAGCTGCACTATTACTCCCCTCCTCAGCTGCACAGAGGAGAGAAAATATAACAGAAGGCTCCTGGTTTGAGATAAAGACAGGGAGAGATCACTCAGCAATTACTGTTGTGGGCAAAACAATCTCAACCCTTCTTCCTGTGCTTAACTTCACTCCTGATTTCTCTACCTCCTTCCCCACAATGTCATGGGGGAAAGGAGCATGGGGTTATGGTCTGTTCATCACACATTGTCTCTGCTGCTCCTCCCTCCCTCCTGAGCAGGAGGATTCCTCACACTCTTCTGCTCCAGTGTGAGGTCCCTCCACACAGGAGATGGTCCTCCATGAACTTCTCCAATGTGAGTCCTTCCCATAGGCTGCAGTTCTTCACCAGTGTGGGCTACTTCCACGGGGTGCAGTCCTTCAGGACCAGACTGTGCTCCAGTGTGGGTCCCTCATGGTGCCACAGGTCCTGCCAGGAGTCTGCTCCAGCATGGGCTTCCCATGGGGTCACGGCCTCTTTCAGACATCCCCCTGCCCTGGCATGGGGACCGCCTCTGAAAACTAAATCAAAAAACATAGCAGAAAAGGAAGCTATGAAGATCTTATAATGGTAAAGTTCCAGTTTCAGCAAAGCGCTGAAAGGTATGCTTGAAGTACTCAGTAGAGTTGGAGGCTAAGATGTAAACAGAAATTTAAACATTTTGTTAAGGAAAAAATGTTGGGAGCAAATTGTTCAGTAAGGTAGAAAAAGGAAGCTTTCCTTACTTCAAAATAATTTTTGCTTAAAATTTGTTTATTCAAAGTAGATATTTCAGTGACATTTACCTCTGACCATCTGTCCTGGTTTCAGCTATGATGGAGTTAATTATTTTTAGCAGTGGATGGAATGCCATGTTTGGGTGTTAGGATGAGAACAGTGCTGATAGCACCCTGATGTTTCTGGTTGTTGCCGGGCAATCAAGGACCTTTCTCAGTTCTTCATACTTCCTTACTAATGAGAAAGGAGGGGACGCAGCCAGGACAGGTGACCCGAATTGGCCAAAGAGGATATTCCATGCCAGTTACGTCATGCTCAGTATAAAGGGGGACTGGGGGGAAGAGGAGGAGACAACGCCAGGACGTGCAGTTTCTGGGGACGGTCGGGTTTTCCGGGACGGGCTCTAAGCTGTGCGGCCTGAGTTGTGTGGTTTGGTGAGAAATTGCATTGTGTATCACCAGTTTCATCTATTTTGTGCTTTAAACTTCTGTTATTGTTATATCTAGTTTTCTGTTATTGTTTCGTAAACTATCCTTATCCCAACCTGCGTGGTTCTGGTTTCTAGGTTGTGGTTTCTTTTCCTCCTTTCTTCCTTCCCTTTTCCCCCTCCCCCAACTTTCCCTCCCCCTTCCTTTTAAAAGTACAAGCGACTGTGTGGGGTGCGGCCCTCGGCTGGGGCAAAACCACGACACCATCACAGGTACTCGTGATAAGGTAATGTAGCAAGTGCTTATGAGCTGAATCTGGGACAATACCTGCCACAAATTAGTCACTAAATAAAGCAGGACATCAGACAAGTTGCTAATTCTTAGCTCTAGAAATGTCTAAATACCACTCAGAAGAAGAAGAAGCAAAAAATTAATTACTGGTTAGAATATCCATCACAAGTGCTTTGTTTGCATCATAGTTTAGAAAGAACATTGGATTATCATTTGGAATGCTATGCATTAGCTGAAATTAAATATATCTGGCCTGGAATTGGTTTCATTTCTTATGGAAATTGTTGCTCAGCAAGAAATTGCAAAAATTTCTCTTTTGAGCTTAATGGGACTTTTCCCTCTGTATGTCTTTGTACATTGAGAATTTCCTGTAAATCAAGATAATTATTTTCAATAAGAAACAAAGTAATTGTTATAAAATAGTTGGTGAGTATGGGAAAATCCTCAAAGTTGTTGAACCATGTTCATATTTTTCTGCAGTGCAGCAAGTTATGGAAATGCATGGTTGCCTCTGGTTATAATTACTATTACATTAGTATCAGGTCTGTGAAATGTTTTGAAAATTTATGGAAAACCTTCATTAGATATCAGATGCTCTTTGAATGTCAAGAATGTTAGTGGGTACTTGTTTTACTGCAGTGCTGAAGAGTTGTAGTCATATTCTAGGATGCAAAGGATAAACCCAAAGGATAGGCTTTGCCTTAACTGGTTAGAATCTGTCTCTAGTTTATACATGTAGTATCCAATGTTTGCTTGCTTTGATATGCTTTTTATTTCTAGAAAACAACTTATATATCCCTTCTCTGGTTAAAAAAGGAAAAAAAAAAGAGGTGTATCTGGCTTTCAGACTTGTGGGTCTGGATTAAACCTTCTTAAGCTTTGGGATCTCCAGGGTGGGTGGTAGCAAGCAGGCAAATTGGTTTCCTTTTGGTCCAGAATTTCCAAGTTTCAGTGCTTTGAAGGAGCAATAAAAAAACAAACCAAAACAAATATCTTTGTGTGTGCCTTTTCTCAACCACCAAGTCATGAATTTGCATGTTTGCTTTTTATTTAATGTGTTTAGATGAAACTGAACTGATATGAAGCAGAGTGGTGTGTCTCTGTTAATTTAAATTTAAAAAAAAAGAGTTATAAAGGCTCAGTTTATTTCTCACCTCCAGACCCAAGTCTGGATTTTTAATTTAAGGGAAGTACTCATTTTGCCTTCTGGAGAAGCTGCTTGGGAAAGCAGATCTTCTAAATCATATTCTTCGCTCCTGATGCTCGCTTTGGGTGTGTTACTTAGCATTCTGTTTACAAAGTGCTCCACGGAGGGTTTGACAAAAAGCAGTGATTATGCACAGGAACTGCTGTTTTTTTCAGGTTTTTATATGTTAATGCTTACTTGAAATTTTCATGAAGCTCTTTCATGTGAAATGTGGGGTAGAGACCGTTTCCTGTAATCGAAATGCTGTAGAATAAGTGACTTTGGTGTGAGGTGGGGAGTATATCTATCTTCTTCATCAGAAGAATAAAATTAAGGAAAAGAAAATAAGGTTTAAGTTGTTTCCAGATGTGAACTAATCTGCAGTTCTGATGTTTATCATTAAAGACATGCAATATATACGGATTTCGAAGAACAACTCCCCTGAAACAAAAACAGGTCGGTTTGTTGAAAGTCTTATTATTATACATAGGTTTTCTTTTTTGGATTGCTCTTTTAAAGTACTATTCTAATACTCTGTGTTGTAAGAAAATGATGCCTGAATGCAGATGAGCTGGTTCCTCACCAATAATTGGGCAGTGGGATTTGTGGGAGGGTAGGTTGTTCTCTTTTTATATCTGTGTAGTGTGTATAATGTGCCATAGTGTGATGACAGCTACTTTTGTTTATTTTTCTAGGAGTGACCCAAGGACCATTTCATCCTGCAGGAATCAGTTAGCAAGATCTGCATAGGCTTGTTCCTAAGGGGAAACATGTCTGAGATTGACTATGAGAAGTTAGCTGAAATAGGTAAATATCTTTTACTGTACTTCAGATGGCATCTGTGTAGCCTCACAGGTGATTTAATAGCCCATCTTCCATAAGTGGGAGGCTTCACCAGCATTTTGTAATACTTCTTGGAGCAATCCAATATGAGTTACAGCTACTGTACTGATGTGTACCCTATTAAAGCCATTAGGGTTGAAGGTTAGTTTAATACATGCAGCTTTTATGAATTATTGGTAGACGTTCCTAGTGCAATTCCAGGCTATTGGAATATCACCATCATCACATACTGTGGCACAAATGGGAGTCATTACTCCAAAGAGACAAGTATTGAATGAGCATAGAGATTGCTGTATTGCATGTTATCTCCAAAGATGTTAGTCGAGCTGAGCAATATGACCATGGCATTAGGGGCCTCATCATTTTGAAATATCAATGTTGCTTCTTTTTTTTCTCTCTGAGTTTTTTGAGGATGCCAGGTTGAACCATATAGTAAGAGCCTTCCAGAGCTTCACCCCCACCTCCTTCTCAGTCTCCTTTTCCCTGTCCCTCACGTTAGCTCTGATATCTCCACATCATGACCTTGAGCAGCAGCAGCTGGCTGGCTTTTTACTCCTAGGGCCCGATTCAAAATCTTCTGAAAGCAATTCTCCTCTTTGCCTTGGCAAACTCTGAATCAGGCCCAGTATGCTGTCTCCCAGCCTGGGTTGAACAGTGATAACAGTGGGAGTAGTAACAGATGATCCTCTGCTATGGGTCATGGAGCAGGGCAATAAACTCCTCTATCGTTTTCACGGGAAAAATGGATCTGTGGTCTTCCTCAGTCTGGAACAATGAATCATCTTTTTTTATTTGTGTTTATTGCAAATCATCTCTTGAGCTCCAGTCCTCTTGCTCACATGTTTTTAAAAAAAAAAAAAAAAAAGAAAGAATATGTGAAGAGTTATCTTACTAGGTCAGGGTAAACTAGCTTTTAAGTAGCTGTTAGGATTTCTTCAGTCACTGGGAATGACTGCAGTACAAAAGGGCGTGTGTATTTACTTTGTTTCTCTCCTCCTTTGCTAAATCTCAAAGCTTTTTTTCTATTTATTTATTTATTTTACAAACCTTTACCCCTGCCTTTTGGAACCATGTCTAATTTTATACATAGTACTAAATGTTTGTTTTTACGGAATGAGTTAGACTCTGTTCCTCTGTACCAAAGACTGTAGTTAACATATACATTTCTGTTATGTTTAGCCTGAATATACACTTCACTTTTAATAAAGCCTTTTAAGTTTCGGTGAGTTCTAATAAATGGTTTATAACATCCCCACAGTTTATCAGTTTCTATTGCTTTTACTCTCTCCATTTTCCAACTTTTTGTTACTTCAAGTGAATTTTTTCTACTGCATTATGCTTGTATTATTCTTCCTGATGCTTGTGACAAGAACATTCTTTAAAGTGAAAGAATACTTTCCCATTTAAAGTTAGTGTATCTTTTCATATATGTTATGCTTTTAAATGGTAGAAAAATTACACATTTTGGCGATTATAATAAGAATTTTGCCTCTTTTGTGTGTATGAAGAGGACTCTAATGGTGTATTTTTTGAAAGCAGATTTTTTTCCTTCCCTATAGGGCTACTGATTTATTTTCTGAAGAGGCTTTAATGTGAATACAGACAGAAAGAAATGTAAAAGTTCCTGACTCCTCTTTGTCTTTGAGAAGCCCAGCCACTAGTGGAATTTTTCATTCTTGTGAAACACATTTTTGGTAGAAATCATATTAAAAGTAAAAATGAGACAATAAAGCTTTCATGTGGTTGTTTATAGGATAGAAAGATACTGGGGAACTGTGAGTGGGAAGTGTTCTGAAATACTTAGTAGGAGTTTTTCTCTAGCACTGATCAGCTACTGGCACATAAATCTGGGTGAAATCAGCACTTAATATTTCTCTGCCCTAGTGTTTCTTGCATGAGGTCAAGGCATAAGAAACATGCAGATGACCAGAAGGCAAAATATTCAAGTGGTTCTTAAAGTGACACTACAGATAAAACTCTTTATTCTACCTTATTAAAGCTTGCATGATGCACAAGATGGATGATGTACAGGGGGTGGTGCACCTTATCAGAACACTAATTTTTCTCTTTACTTGTGCCTTTTCTTGTTTGAAGCTACCAAGGCACTTGTGTGTTAATGTGTCATGATGTTATTCCAGTCAATTTGTAGAAAACCATTCATGTGAATAGGGTAGAAATGTTTGTGATAGATTTTGGGACAATTACTGTCTTCATCTGGATATGTATTTAAGATCAGCTCTTTTTGAATCTTGCAACAATTTGGAAAAAAAAGACTTGGGGAAAAAACCCAATCCAAACCCAAAAACTCTGAAACAAGATTGATTGCCCTTGAATTGCTAATTTCAATGCAGAGCAGATGTAACTTGACGATCTAGTCTGGAACATACTGAAGTTTGGGGAAGGATGCCCACTGATTTACCTGAGCTTTTGAGCGAATTTTTACACCTTTGCTTGGCTGGATGGACATTCAGCTGCCTTGCATATTGCAGCTTCAGAAGATTAAAGGATTTCAGGGACGTGGTGGGTTTTGGCAGAGGGAAGATAGAGATTTATTTGCACTTTTTGTTTGCACTACCTTTTTGCAAAGTACTAAGTCTGCCTTCGGAGAGCGTTCAGGCGGGTTGTTAATGTGCAGTAGCTGTCAATGTGCACATTAGGGCACTGAAACTTGGACTTCCCCATCTGGACAACCTTGAAGTACAAGACAAGAAGCTGTAGATGGACACAAGAAGTAGATTTTCAAGTGTCGGGAATGACGACACACCACCAGCAGTCATGAATAGCAAGGTCATAGCTTGCCAACTGCCTGGTCATTGAGATTTCTGTGAGTGTCACGTCAGATAGTAATCGGTAGCTTTGAGGTATTCAGGGGTGGCTTTCCCCACACATGACAGAAGGTAAAGAACAAGAAACTGATCTGAAACTGGAACAAATGGTGATAAAGGCCCATGTTTTTGTCAAATTGGTCTAAATTTTGACCCTTTGGTAATGTGTCACAGGCAAAAGTTTTTCTTTGTTCATGAGCACTTAAGCATTCTTGCTTGCTCCTTCAGAACTGCAGAAAGATGAAGCGGAGGACACACAGTCAGAACAGGAAGAAACATACGTGTCTCCACCACTCGAGGATCCCGAGTTAAATATCAATCACCCTTACTATGATGTTGCGAGACATGGCATCATCCAGTTAGCAGGTATGTCTGGGAAATACTACGGTTTCATGCTCACTAGACCCTTTGCCACATTCTCCTTGTGTACTACTCAAGGTGATGCATAGGAGCCATGTTGATTCCTTCCTCCTGAAAAGCAGATGGCATCATCCAGTTAGCAGGTATGTCTGGGAAATACTACGGTTTCATGCTCACTAGACCCTTTGCCACATTCTCCTTGTGTACTACTTAAGGTGATGCATAGGAACCATGTTGATTCCTTCCTCCTGAAAAGCAGCTGAATGTGTGAACTCAGTGCTTTTTTGCCAGATGAATTACGAGCCAAATATTTGAGCTTAATATTGCTTTAAAATATAACTGTAGCAATATATTATAATCTAAAGCCTAACTGGGGCTGTAACAGATCTTCACTTTATTTCAGTGATAAGATGTTTTGTTTTCTGAATAACCTGAAGTGTTGTGTAGCTACACGTCTTCATTTTTCTAGTCTGCCCTGGAAAGGGCGTGCAACTGTGAAGAGATATGGGTTACTGCATAAAAACTAATAAAAGGCAGAAAGGAAGCTGTTGATGTAAATACTAACGGCATTTATCACCTGATTTTCTGTTGTGACATGGAGAGAAGCTGTGGGTAGGTAGCGTGTGTGAATATTGGATCATTATAGTTAACAGTTTCTGATTTTTAAAACATTATGGCAACATATAAGACACATAGGCATATTTATGATATCAAAGCACCTCTTTGAAGTACACTTTGTATATATTTTCGCGTTGCCTTATTTTTGGCATCAATGTGCTTATTAAAGTCGCATTGATAACCACAGTCCTGCACTAGAGAGATGTGTACAGTAAGAAACAAATAGCAATATTTAGCACTGCTTGTCCTAATGAAGTTTAAGACTGTGTTGTATTGCATGGACTTCTTGTCCCTCATATTTGGTGAACCTGGATTTTGATTATGCAGGAAAATGATGAATTCTGGTTATACATTGGTACCTTCCTGAATTTGAGCCATAAACAGGGTGTCATCCAGGTGAATATGAACTTTAGCAAAACCTGTCCTATAGCAAGGTATGATTGACTAGGATAGTGAAACCTATGGTAATTTGACTTCTGATTATAGCAGAAGGAGAGTTTTACCCATAGTTACTACACACCCCCCCCCCCCAATAAGACTGAAATCCATAAACAAAGCAGTAAGAGATGCACATTCTTGTGATTCTGAAGCTACCTGCTAACCCACTAGGATGTTTCTTACTTGAGCACCAGTTTTGGGATGTGGGAAAAATACCAAGATAAAGTTAATAGATATGTTAACAGACACTGGATACACCAGAGTCACTGTAAGAACCTCTTCCATCTGTGGTAGTAGACAGTGTTTCATGAAAATGCTTTAAAGGAGATCTTCAAGCTTTTTTTTTTTTCTTCTGTTAGAATACTCCACATCAAATTATGATGGTGAATATATTTACTGTTTCAACTTTAATTGTGCACAGCCATTTAGTAAATATTTGTTGTTGCTCCTTGTTCTTGATTCATTCAAAGCTGTCTTGGTAGTTATAAGCTCTTGGTATTTGTCTGGTTTAGCTGATGTTAATTGTAAAGATGTCTTATATGTTTATTTCTCTTGAAGAACCATCATCACTTTTACAGCTGTGGGCAGACTTGCTGGGAGATGAGCTGAAATCCCTGAGTGTGCCCTTATGCAAAGCTCTTAATCCCTCCAGGCTGGGCAAGAGAGGCTAAGTTGACAATCTTAGAAAGTTCTTGGCTGACCAAGAGGACATTCCTTGTTCGTTTTTTTAAAAAATAGGTTTACTTACTACCAAGGCAAACAAAACCTGTAACTTTCTGTAGTGTCAGAAGGACTCTGTTTTTTGACTAGGAAGAGTTAAAATGGTGAGGGAACTCAAAAAAGGAGAAAATTTTGGAATGAGAAGATGAAATCTAACTGGTACAGCTCCTTTTTAAAAATTCACACTTTTTCCATTTGTGAACCAGAGACTATGTGGTGGGGACAGAATGTTAACCAGCCTGCCCTTTCTTGAGCAGTCCCACCTGGCCTCATCACATGCATATTCCTTATTGCTGTGTTAAAGAATAGGAATGTGCTTCAGTATGGTGGAGCAACAGCCACGGTGGTTTTTAAACAGACCCACCTGTAGCTCCTGTAGTTTCTTTTTGTAACTTGTTCTGTGTCAGTGTTTGCTCAGAATAAAGTCCAAACATTAGGTGTACTCCCAGCTTAAATTCAAAGCAAATGGAGGTATTCACAGGATCACCTTGGCTGTAATGTTGGATTATCTCTGATGGTTTATACCTTAATAGTGTAGTCTTTTGTCTGGGCAGAGAAAGGTCCACTAGCCATTGATTAAGCTCAGAAAACAACGACTTTAGCTGCCATTTCAGTCAGAAATAGATGATGGGGTTTTGGAAGTCTCCTGGACAATTTACATGCAAAGCACAAGCCAGGAGCCATGTTTCAGAGGGCAGTCTCTCTAAACCAGCTCTGGTGGTGGGATGTAAGAGGAGAATGCAGTGGTCTGCATAGATATGCAGAGCACAAGGAAGGTGAAATATTGACTTGAAGACATGCTTCACCTCCACAGAACGAGACCTCCCTATCCCCAGTGTTAACTGGTGTAGAGTCAGGTTTGAGTGCTCCCTGGATTTAGATTCAAGTGAGGAAACGCTGAGCGAAAGACAAAAGCTCTTCAAATCACCCTCCCATCTTGGAAAAGGCCAGTCCCTTTTGACACATAGTTTTAAAATTATTTGTACCTGGCTTATAATGGTTTTAATAATCTCTTTGAATTTCAGTGTTTGGAACAGGGGTTTTAAAGCCCTTCTGAAAGCTGCATCTTCAGTTTTAATTCTGTGATTGAAAGATAATGAGATGTATTGTTTGAAATGATTGAAGAAAAAGAAAGAATTCAGGTGAAAATATTTGCAGTAATTTATCCATCTCTTACAGTGATGTTATTTCCAACCCTTGCTATTAAAACAAAATTCTAAAATTCCCTCTTGTGTCTCTCAAATTAAACTACCCCTACCTGCTTTCTATAACAACTGCTTTGACTGTATGCAAAGGAGACTTTTTTTTTTGAGTTGTATTCATACAGCACAGAAATAAAATTATTTCAATAAGAATATGGGACATTTTAAAAATATGTAAACCTTAGTAATTCTCTATTAATTACAGACTGATTTATATCACTAATACCAGTGTGTAGCTAACTAAGCATATGTAAATGCAACAGTGCTGTAATGCTGGTTCTTTTTGCTTCTATTTTGAAGGAGAAATTTCAATCTGTTGCTTAAAAAGAAACTCCAGATTATCTTAGTTAGTGGCAAGAAGAAAGGGACATATGAGGATATATAATGCATGTCTTCCTTATTTTCTGTAGTTTGCTTCTATAATATGATTGCTGACAATGTTTTGCAGTACCTTTTTTTGAATATATCCTTATTTAGGAGGACTGTCTCTGATGATTGTGTTTTCATGAACTGACACTGACATCCTTTTATATCTTAGATAAAACTTTCTGATGGAATCAAAGTCCATCACTGTTTTAAACCTGTATTTCCCACTTACCTCTTACTGCTTTTCTAATTATATATAAAAATACCAGCCATCCATCCTGGGTCTTTGTAGAGACTGTATTTTTCTCCAAGATCCAGTAGATTTCATGCCCCTTTTCTGATTTTGAACGAGTGCATTAGAAACTGATTAGAATAGTATTATGTAGATCAGACTGTGAAAGGTAAAGTTGTAATTTAGTGTTTGTAACATGTAAGGAGAAACTCTAGGGAATTACCTAATAACCCTAAGACACAAGTTCTAATAATTTCCAGTTCATCTCAGTGACAGCTTTGCTACCTTCAGGAGCAGATCTGTGGTTTCTAGATTGCAGTGCCACAGGAAAAAACAGGCTTTAAAGGTATTTATTTATTATATTTATTTTGTGACAGCGTATTTCCTTGAGTTGTAGAGAGTAGGAGGAGGCTTGGAAGCACAGTTTGTCTTGCCATTTAACGTAGTCTAATCGAGGTCCAGGCTTACTTTCTCTTGCTAAAATACCATGAAAGAAGCAAATGTATGAGCAAGTATTTTCACTGTTGTGACAGGTCCCCTGGATTTTGAACCTGCTTCTACTCCCACTGAAACCAATGGCAAAACTTATCTTCACTTTAAGATCTCCCTTTGCTGTAGTGTGATAATGACAAGCTTCAGTGAAGTGAAAGGATATTTTACTTTTCACTTATAAGAGTAGCATTGTTTAGTATCATCAAAAAAAAAAAGGTCTTAAGTCATGCTAAAATTACAGCATTCAAAAGATCTCATTTGTAAAGTAGAATGAGCTGTATCATTAGAAAGAAACTTTTCATTTTCCAGAAGCAGTTAGGAAGTGCTGTGCCATCCAAATTCTTAATTAAAAAGTAGAACAATCCCCTCTCCTGCTTGCCCTTCCCTGTGTCTTAGGTGTAACTTTTTTTTGGTTTTCTACTGCAAAGCTTGGTATCAGAAGCAATGCATGATTCATACCTGTTTCAGTGAAATCCAGACAAAGAAAACCCCAGCAGATAGCTTGTATTTTAACAGGCATAAATCTCACTCTGGACAGCTGGCTCCACACACCCTGCTTTACTCACCGAGCGCAGGGGATGGAGGTTGGCGTCACCCTGCTGTGCTCCCAGGAGCAGCTCCGTCGCCAGCACAGCTGATAATCCCCAAGGCTGCCCAGGGACGTGTCTGATCCCTGAATGCAAGCTCTGTCCATGAGGGCAGAATCTGAGCCAGGGACTTTAAAAAAAAAAGAACAGTTATAGGTAGGTGGCTTAAAGGAGTGTGAATACCCAAGCATTAAGGCACTGGGTCTTGGGAATGCCTCCGGAATATTAGGAACTTAAAACCGGTGCAGAAAGATAAGGGAAGAGGCACATTTTCCAGGGAGGGTAGAAGAAATTACCAGCTTGGATGTGCTCCAACAGGTCCATGTCCTTCTTGTGTTGAGGACTCCAAAGCTTGACACAGTACTCCAGGTGAGGCCTCACCAGAGCAGAGGGGTAGAATCTCTCAATCTACTGGCCACTCTTCTTTTGATGCAGCCCAGGATGCAGTTGGCCTTCTTGGACTGCACATGACCATTGGTGGCTCATGTCCAGCTTTTCATCCACAAGGACCTCCAAGTCCTTTTCTTCAGGACTGCTTTACAGCACACCATCTCCTAACCTGTATGGATAATGGGGATTGTCCCAGCCCAGGTGCACTTAGCTTTGTTGAACCTCATAAGGTTAATCTGGGCCCACTTCTCCAGCCTGTACAGGTCTCTCTAGATGGCATCCCATCCCTCTGGCACGTTATCCTCATCACTTAGCTTGGTGTCATCATCAGCTTGGTGTCAACATCAAGGAGTAAAACTGAAGTTGCATTTTGGTTTTTCTTTGTCCCCTATAGAGAATGAGGCATCTTTTGGTTCTAACTTGTTTAAGGCCAAGTAATAGGGAAACAGGGGCTTTGTGGAATAAAAATACACTTTGTGCTGACTTAAAATCCACATGCTTCCAGTTGCACTCTCCTTTGAATGGGCACATAACTCCCACTCCCCACTTTACCATTCAAACTGCACTTTCACATGTTTGGGTACAAATTCTATCCTCGAGGTCATGAGATTCCAGCTGTGTTGGACTGGGAAGTAAATGTGATGGGACTTTCCCAGGGTGCTCAGTCACAGCCCTTCTCAAGGAGGGCAAGGGAAGCCTGCTTCTGTGTTCATCAGCCCTTAAGTGTCATGTTAAAACCTGATGTTGTTCACAACATTATTGATGCCTACGAAGAACCAACAGCCTCTTTCATTAATTGTCATCACTAAGAGGAAGCTGGCATTGCTTTATTTAGTTTTTAAAAGAGTTGATGTCCTCAGTCACCTTTTCTGAGTTACTCTTGTTGCTTGTGGGGCAGTGTAGGGTGGGAGAACGAGGTGCTCTGCTCTGCTGATAATTTTGAGAAAGTTTCCCTGCCTCAGTTTTCCCATTATTGAAACTGGGCAATTATGTTTATGTTCTGAGTGTGTCTCCAGTCTTTTACAAAGCTGGTTATTTTTTCTGGCTTTTAATTCAAGCAGTCAGATGTGACCAACAGTAACAATTAGTGACTCATTTAGTAATTGAACTGGAAACCTCTCTTAGAATTATTTTGCTCATAAAAATTGTCTCTAAAAATTTAATATTCTACAGTGCATTGTAATACAGCATTCTTTTCACAAACAAGTCGTGATTTAGAGAATAATCTTTTATTAATGTTTTAATCTAATTTTTGTTCTTCATTCATATTAATGCATGTCATTATAATGCCTTTATAAGTACTCTGAGAATATCAAATAAGACACTTTAAAATAACTTCAGGAAATAAATTATGGTCTGTTTAAGAACAATATGCAGACATGCCTGAGTACATGCAATGGTGGTGTTGCGTATATTCTTCTCTTAGTGGTGCTCAAGCACCTTCCTTAACCCAGGAGTTAGAATTTATTTTTAACATGGGAAGGGACACCAGGCCTTGTGGGATGAAAACACATCTGTGATAAAGATAATAAAAATAATCAGGCAGCCAAACAGAGAAGGAAGATAGAAGCAGCCAGCAGAGAAAGCTGTGTTTTGGAAGTCAAACCCTACAGGGCTAAAGTGATAATTACTAAAATTCGAGGTGAGTTAGATCTTTAAAGGATGTTAAAGCAAATAGCAAAAGGTTCTTTGGTCATAAATAAAAGAGAGAAGTGATCTTCTGTGAAGTAAGAGCAGGATAGCCATCAGAGATAATCCAGCTATGGCTGTCTAACTACATTAATAGTTCATCTTGGTTTTCAGTAAAGGCAGTGATGTTGATAATATTAGGAAATCTTTTTAAGTCCTGTATGTGATGTTTGTTTGCAATGTATTGTCTGACTCTTGTCACCTGTGGTTAGGAAAGATGTATTCAGGCTGGAGCACCGTAGGTCGGGGAAGAGATTGAAGATCTAACTTGTTTACAAAGAGTAAAATACAGGCTGAAAGGGGATCTGATTATTGTCTAGAGACTCCTTTCAGATGGTAAATAGTGCCGAAGGAGAAGCACTGCTTCCACTAAGTGATGTCACCATCATGCAAACTTGTACAAACTTGCTAGAACTTATAGATTCTAGAAAGCAGGTTGCTTGTTGTTGAAGCAATGAGGAGAAGCAGCAAGAAACAGAAAAAACTAAATTGTTTTTAAGATAGAGCTCAACAGGTCGATGGAAAGATTATGTGGTACGGTTCCTGGTGATAACACAGGCTTGGTACTGATAACACAAAAAATGTCTCCCATTCCATGTTCATACACGAAAAGTCATTAGGTGTTAATCTCACCTCTTCCTCTCCTCTTTCTGCACCTAAAATAGAATGGATTTAAATAGGTGCTGTCCCATCGTGGCCTCTGTAAGTACCATTGAGCCACAACTAGGTAGGAACAGGACTAGGCAAACACAGGATTTTTTTTTCTTAGCATGGAATCTGTCAGGTGAAGACAGCCTCCTCTTCCTGAGTTGAATGAAGAAAAGCAAAATACTATCAGTGGTGGGTTTTCATGGAAAATGTGTGCTTGCAAAGCTGGGAAGTGTCCTGTGTGTTCAGGTCATGTAATTGAACTAGTGTCAGTAATACAAATTAGAACAGCTTAAGAAGTGGTCAGAAGCTCTTCTACCCAGTTTCCATAAAATGCTGCTATGATTTTATTTATTCATTAAGTGACTTCATTACAGATTTACCTTCCCCTACTTTACTTCTTTTTGTGTGTCTTTATTCATCACAGATACTTACTTAATTAGGGGTGAAAGGGGAGTAACACAACTAGAGAGAAGATCTAAAAAATCCTAACGTGTGTCAAAGCAGATGCCCAAAGTACTGGTAGACATAGTGGTATTCTTATAAATTCCAGAAATAAGGCATGAAGAGTTTGAAAACATGCCACCACCAAGACTACTAGGGGAAGCAGGCCTATTTTCTTCCATGACTGAATGCTGCAGGACCAGGAGCTGAGCTGTATCACCCAGCATTTTTCTCAGCTGAGCTTCTTCCATTGCCCAGCAGCTGCTTCATTTCACTGCAGCGGTGGCCAAACCACTTCCTGTAGGCAACATGTGACTTGCTAGTGAAGTTTCACAATGTGTTTTGAGTAACGATGGGAGATACAGAGGTAACCCCGCGTATCAGAAGGTACAAGCCATTCCTTCAGGTCACTGAGGTCCCACAGCATAAGTAAATGAGTGTTGTCTTTACTGTTTTGTTCACTAGGTGATGACAACTCTGGAAGGAAGGTGATCACCTTCAGTTGCTGCCGTATGCCCCCTTCCCATCAGCTCAATCACACCAGGTTGCTGGAGTAAGTTTCTCTTGGTGTCCTCTATGGACTACTTTACATTTTATCTGTGATCTTCTGCTGGCTTGTTTCCAGGTGAATGAGCTTTCAGAGAGGAGAAGCAGGGGGCAGAGAGTGAAATGAAAAAAGCAGGCAAGACCTACTAGTGTTAATATTAAGTGAATGAGATGTTAATGAAATCACCAGTTACTTTACCTGGAATCTTGACTAGTTGAAGCAATTTGCTGTGTACTGAAATTAACTTCTTGTCTTGATTTTATTAACGAATTCTGATAGTATTAAAAAATTAAATTTATTATGAGGAGCACTGGAAGAGAAATTCTAATATTTTAGTGGCCCCTACATATGTCCTCATGAATAGGAGTGTTTGCCTTAGTTTGCTATACTTTATCTCCTAAATCACTCAGCGAGAGCATTGCTAAGTTATTTACCTCTTAGTGGTTTTCCTCTTTTTATAAAAAATATCTGCATTGCATACAGTATATTATGCTTAACATTTTCATAGGTATGTCACTTTGAATATGTAAAATCACAACATTCTTCCATACAAACTTGCTGCAGCAAGGTGCCAGGATGTGTTTCTGCCTTATAGTTTGTCACTACAAGGCAACCTATTCTGCCATGAGAGTCCTGTCTTTTTTAAACATTTTAAGCCTATTTGGAGTTCTTGTACAGCCTCCATTGCCAAAACATTTGAGCACCTTTCATCCATCAGTACCTACCACCTTTGGAAAAGGACCAAAGTACCATTACCTCAACTTTTCAGAAACAGGGATTAGAAGGTAGGTTACTTAAGAAGCATTTTTGAAACTGTGTTGCTTCAAGACCCATCTCTTAGCAGCCGGGATATTTCCACAGCCTTAATCCAAAGCTTCCTGTGTACCATAGAGAGTTAGCACCTGAGAGGAAGAGCCTCACCGGTCACTCCTCACCATGCACCGATTAATAGGAGATGCCAAAGAAAGGACAGCGGCAAACTGTGGTGCTACCAGATGTGATAAACCCTCCTCAGTTCTGTGAGGAGGCACCTTGATGAAACTACGATTTCCAGCCCTCAGATTCCTGTGGACTTAAACATTTACCCGTTTTCCTGTATCTGAGCCCGCATCAAATTCACTTGTAAAGGCTGTGCGAAGAGAGAACTGAAGGCAGGTGTCTGAGTGTGATGCTAGCAGTGTAGCTATCTGCTTGTGAGTAGCTAGACCCAGATGTTGAGTATTGAGGGGAAAAATAAATACAGAGTAGGCCCAGATGGTAGGTGTTTTGTGATGAAATCACTTAATTGATTTGGCAATGGTTTTCTAGTGTCCCTACAATTCTGTTACAGCCTTGCAATAGGTATGTGACTGTACAAAAATACTGGTTATTTTATGCCCACAAAATTCTCTCAATTATTTTTAGAAGTAAAGGCTTTCCTGTATGCAGCATGCCAAGGCATTTACATGCTGTAAAATAAAACACGAGGCACTCCATGTAAGAGTATCTGTTTGGTTGTATTTTTTCAAACTCTTAAAAAAAAAAAGGTCTTAAGTAGCTGTTACTACTTGTTAGATTAAAAGACCTTTAATAGTTAAATCACGGATCAAAACAGCATTGTAGTAGTTGCACTGGCTGTCCTTGTCCCAGATTATTTGCAGTCTTAGGATTTACAGTGTGCTGAGGGAATAAGCAGATAAACGAGACTGTGGACGTAGAGTGTACCGGTGAAGGTCTGTGCTTTTCCATGCAAATGTGGATAGTCAGAATGGCCTTGATACTTGCAGATAGCCACAGCCTAATAAATGGCACATGGAGCTATTTTGTTGAATGAAAATCACATACATACGATTAAGAGCAATAGCTGGGGCTCTGTCGCAGAATAACAAGGTAGCATTGAGAATGACATGAGAAAGTTGAAATCTGACACAGCAAGAGATGAGGCCAGATTGTACTCCTCCATCATTGCTTTATTTGAATCATTGAGCTGTGTAATAGGCCCTACAGTGCTCTCAGTTGTAGGAGAAAGGGAAAAGTATCTTAAACTATACCATAAAAGAATGAACATGCAGAAATCTGCTTATAAAACATGCCAGAATTATTTCAAGATAGTATAAGTAGTATAGTTCTTTAAATTAGTTTTAAGGGAAATGATCTATTAACTCAGTCCCCACAATACAAACAAATGAAAGGCAAATTTATGCAAGAAAACAGTTTACAGTAACAAGTTGTAATTGGGAGTAATTAGAGCTAATGGATTTTTCAAGAATTTAAAAAGTTTTAAATTAGGAAAACCCAAGATTTATTCTTTATTATTTTGAAAAATCTAAATGACATTGCTTGGCTAAAAGGAAGGAATTTATAAAGCCCAGAAGAAGGCAAAATAGAAATCACTGTCACTTAAAAGCATCCTTAAAAAATTTATTGGAAAAAACAGTCCCGTATTGTCTTCATCTGTTAATGATTCATGAACACCATAGTTTTTGTAACTAAATAAATTCTTTCAAATTTCAGGCTTTGCAGTGATGTGGAATTATTGGCAGTGCCATCACTAGAACAAGATGAAATTGAGATAAATAGAAATGTGAATTTGCAGTCGCTGGCATTCTGTGTAAAAATAGCACATTTTCTTTCCTAGTTACTGCTTTAAAACTCTCATCCTGTAAACTGTCATAAAACCAAAATGTTATCTTTTTCCTCAGGTACTTGAAATATACTCTGGACCAGTATGTAGAGAATGATTATACTGTTGTCTACTTTCACTATGGACTGAAGAGTCTGAATAAACCATCTCTGAAATGGTTACAAACAGCCTACAAAGAGTTTGACAGGAAGTATGTCTCCAAAATGTTTGGTTTACTCTTCTGGTTATGTAATGCCCATGAATTCCATGCAGGAAGCGTGTCATTCCTGATCCGCCTGCAGCTAACCGAGGTCATTTTGCCACTGCAGATTCTTGCAATGCTATTGGTATTGTTGGCTCTCTTTGTAAGTGTCTTCTGTGCAGTACTGGGGAATGGCCTGAGTGGTTATCCAAAAGTATAAAACCCCTTGGGAACAAACCCAAGAGCCATTCCCTTCTCAGTGCGCTGTTTAACAAGGTTCCTGTGACAACTTATGAGCCATTGTTCTTGATTCTCTCAGAGCTGCGTTTGAACCTTTGATCATCCCAAGGCTAGGCTGTATACAATAAAGGAAAGATTAGTTTTTAACAGTCCATGGGTATCTCACAACCCTTGTACCTTGATTGTTATATGTAAAGCCCTGAAGTGCTTGTATGTGCCTGGCCTTTAGGCTAACAATGGTTATAGTTCATGGCTTCAGGCTTTAGTTGGTTAGGGTGTAGTGGAGGCCAAAGCTTCTAGATAAATAACATTTTAACAGTGTAAACTAAACTTCTGATGTTTATTCTCTGAAAATGCACACTTACCAATGGACCTTAAAGTTCCTGGTGAAGTCAGCTAGTCTTGTTTGCAAGTTGATACTTGACCTACTTGTTTGTAAGTTGGCCTCAGGAGGACAGCGTGACTGAAAGCAAAAATAAACACAAATAGCAATTTCCTGGCAGTCAGGGTCTCTGTACATGTGCATTTTGGATCATACATGTCTGATACTTTTCCAGTTTTGGAGCTGGAACAAAAAGGAAAATTTATGAAAGAGACCACAAAAAAAGATTATTGGGTGCTTCTAGACTAGCCTGAGACATAAATCATAGAACCATAGAATCCCCTGAGTTGGAAGGGACACATGAGGATCATTGAGCCCAACTCCCGGCTCCACACAGGGCCGGACTAGTCAGAGCCTGGGACTGAGTGCATCGTCCTGATGCTTCTTGAAGTCAGACAGTCTCGGTGCTGTGACCCCTTCCCTGGGGATCCTGTGCCAGTGCCTGACCACGCTCTCAGTAAAGAACCTCTTCCTAATATCCAACCTAAACCTGCTCTGTCACAGCTTCATACCGTTCCTTTGGGTTCTATCACTGGTCACCAAAGAGAGATCAGCGCCTGAGATTTTTCATAGGACTACACACCCTTCTTTGAAAGTCTAAGTTGGGATGTACACGACACCCTTTGGTGGTCTAGTGCCAGAGCTGAAAACTCTTTTGAGTCTCACCCAATATCCTCCTGAAACTCTAAATCCTACTAAGCAATATGACGAGGTTGTGCATAGCAGCCCTCAGAGCTGCAGTGGGAAGCTGTTAATCTAACTGTTTTCATGAGATATGCTGCACTTCACTCAGCAACAGGCTGTGAAAGTTTGGGGTTTGTTTTTTGGTTTGGTGTCTTTTTTGCTAGTAGGTTTCTGAATATGGTTAGTACAGTGGATCTGTTCTACCTGGGATTGGGTAAGGGAGAAGTAAGGTTAAGGTTCTCTGAAAAATTTTATTAGATCAGAGATTTGGACTAAGATACTATTTTTGCTGTGTACTGACAATTCCTGAAAATACAGCACTGTTTGGAGTTGGAAGCCTACCCTAGCATATTATTTTCCTTACAGGAGAATCCCAGGCTAGATTTACAGTTGCTGTAGGGGAGAGGCAGTATGCAGGCAATATCTTCTTCAGTTTTGTTGCCTTCTGGCATGCATACGTCTCAGGTGTACAAAGTCACTCTCTTTTGTGCCAGAAACCTGTTTTCTCCATTCCCCCATCTCAACCCAGAAAGCAGGAGAACCAAAGAGGAAGAAAGAAGCCTAAGTAGCTGGGCAAAACCAGGCAACTGTACACCCGTCACTTTATTCACAGATGGGACTTTTTAGTATACTGTCACTGAGAAGCTCAAAGCGCTATTCACAGCCCAACACCCATGTTCCACTGCACTAGCCAGAGGGGAAAATGAAAAAGCACCTTTCAGACTTCTTCTGTGTGTGTATTTTGGGGGGGTCAAAGGAAAGAGGGACCAAAGGAGACTACAAGGGATGATAGTAATTAGCTAGCATCATGAAAGAAAATGTTCAACAGGAAGAGGTTCAAAAGAATAGATATTGCTTTGAAAGTCTAGAGCAGATGCTCAGTAAAGTCTTGCAGGCATTTAATTGTAATCTAGGAAACCATGAAATACATAAGTTTCCACGGGAGCGATGGCTTATGCCCACTGCTTCAAGGTACAAAACAAGCTTAAAATGGAAAGTTCAGCAAAGCAAGTGGAGTGTTTTGTTTGTTAGTTTTTCATGTTGATCTTGTGTTCTTAACCACAGTGGTGCCACTTGCAGAGGGATGGCTGTTTGCTACTGTATGGTAGTGGTGCTGTGAAAACAATGCCTTTTCCATTTAAAGATGTATATGCTCCATTAAAACCCAGAAGGAGAAACTGTTGTAATTGCTGAGTTGATTCCTTTTGCCCTCTTACCCTAATCTAATACAAGAAGGTTTTCTTAGGAGTTCACAATCACTTTTTTCCATGTTCAGTGTTCTTCTTACAATGAATGGTGAACAGTTGGGAGGGGCATTTCCTACTGGGAAGCAAACTTGGCAAAGTAATGGGCAAGAATTCTTTATATAAACCCAGGATATTTCATTATGCGTTTCTCAGTTTCATTTTGCAGTAACAGAATAAAAACAAAGTCTTTTTTGTGCAGCCTGGTTTTCATTTCAGTTTCAGCCTATTAGAATCTCTTGTGTATGTATCATAATATGACACTGTAGAATCAAGCAGTGCTATAATGGAGAAGGGGTTCTGTTTCATACAAAGGGGGCCATCCAATATAATCCAGCGTGCAGTTAGCTTCGCCTTTACTAATGGCTAGCAAAACAAGACAAGAGTAGAGGTAAAAAAAAAAAGAGATGAGGTGTAAATTTTACATCTGAAAATGTAGAAATTTCTCCAACCAGAAAGTAAAGGGAGATTAAGGAAAGTTAATTTTTTGTAGATTCTTTGATTTATTTTTTTTCCCCCAAGTTGCCCAATTTCCTTTCTGTCCCCTGATAGTAGATGCACGGCACAGCAGACATTGGTTAGGAATGTAATAGTGTTATCTTGGCCTACTATTGTGTTATCAAAACTGATCATTTTTAAAAATCGAGTTTGGTTGGGGTGGGTTTTTTTTTTTTCATTTTACATGCAGTTTCTACTGAATTAGGTCTTTTTAATATATCTGAAAAGAATGCTGAATAATTTTCCTGTAATAATACCTCACATTCAGTTGTAGCTATTCACTTCTACAGTCTGTGATATTCAGAAGTCTTCTAACTATTTCATTTTTTTTCCCTAGGTATAAGAAAAACCTTAAAGCACTCTATGTTGTACATCCAACCAACTTCATAAAAATCCTGTGGAATATCTTTAAGCCTCTTATAAGGTACTTGGCAGTTTATTGAACACATTTTCTCATATAGCTTAAGGATGGTTTGTTCTCTAAGCTGCTTTTTAAAAGGCTTGGGGTAAAATGTGTCAGGTAACAGCACAATAGCCATTTAAACTGTCTTGAACTAATGAGTAAGGTGAACTTAAGCTTGGGTATGAATAATAGGGTAGAGTTCTTTCTAAGAAAAGGGAGTCTCAATTCATTGTAGTTTTACTAGTATGTTAAAGTAAATATCACTTTAAAACATAGTTATTCTGTGGACCATGAATGACTTTTTTGTCCTGTTTGACAGCACTTGGCACAATAGAACTGAGTCCACGACTAGAATTACTAAGTGGTATGGTAAAGCCGATAACAAATGGTTAACCTTCACTCTGATCCAAGTGCTGAGATGAATAGGAATGATACTTCTTGTGTGTTCAAAGTTAATAGATAAGCCCTGAAGTGCCCATAAGAATTTTGAGGTGGAGAGTATAATGGTGAAGGTAGATGTATTTTACTTGCATTCTTCTCCTTTCCATGATAAAAATTGGTGCAGTCTAGAAGGAACTGTCAACAAGGGGCAGATATTGCCAAGTGCAAGGGTGATTGGGCTTTCTTAGTTTCTGCTCCTGAATTTATGTCAAATTGAAAGTAATTCTGACATTTTGCAGATTATATTATAAGTGTTCTGAGGGCTGAAGGACGAAAACATCTTATCTTGAGAAACCATAATGAACAAACAAAATATGTCAATTACAGTAACTTGCAATTGATTCAACTTCCGACTGGTAGAAAGCCAATTAATTAGAAAGGAGAAGTTTAATTTCTAGATGGATCAGAGCATGTAAGAAACATGTGAAAATAAAAAAGTAGTTACATCTAAAAAACATTCCAGAATATGCTGCTCTTAAAACAAGGCTACTGACTAAGGATCTTTATTTTAACTGGCAGTAAAAAAAATGCCAGAGATCCAGGACATAGACCAGAGGTGGGAAAAGTATGATAGAATCAGGAGGCCTAGTAGCTGATGGTGCCTCAGGAATGGGGATAGATTTTTGTTGTTGTTTTTGTTCTGGTTTTGATGTAGGATTGGTACAGAGAGCTTTGTAGGTTTAAAAAACAAACAAACAAACAAACACCACCACCACCCCCCAGCCAACCCCCCCAAAAACCCCAAACAATAAAAGCAAAAAATCTCTTGATGGACAGTACAGCACTTGAGTGAAATCAACTTCTTTCCCAGAGGCAGCTGAGAGCTCCTTGGGAATAGCTCCAGGGTAGCGGTTTTGGGACACCAAAGATGGTTTTCAGTCTGTGCATGTTAATGTGCACAATGGAGCCACAGCTGGACAACATCCATGCTGTTTGACTTTGGAGTAATAATTGGCTGCTAAATCTTACTAAAGAAATGTTTACAGATACCTGTTCCACATACATACTTTCCCTGGTTGTTACTGTGTCTGTGTAAATAAGATGAATACTATTTTTTCTTGGAACAGTGTCGTACACTAGCAATTAAATCTTTGTTTACTTTGGCTGTGAAAATGGGTGATCCTGATAAGCTTAAGCATTCATCTCTAGCATGGAAAATTCAAACTAGGACTTTTCATCTTAGAGGTATCATCATCGTCTTGACTTTCTGAACAGCCTGGTGTCATCAAGGTTGACTCTTCCTGTTTGTACTTGACTTTTACCACCATGTACCTAGATACTTGTTTTGAGTCTAATTTAGTAACACTCTGTGTAGTTAAAACATGACCAACAGAAACAAAGATATTGTACACTTCAACAGAAAAAAAAATAATTGAAAGTATGAGTAAACTCTGAAAAGGGCCATATCAGAAGGCAGGAATTAGCCTGCCTAATTTTCAAGCTCTGAAAGTCAGTTGATCTCCTTTCCAGCCCCAAAAGAGATGAGCAAGAAGGTAGTTAAGTCAAATGTATTTTTCCCAAACTGCAAAAAAACACCTGTAAGAGCAGCACATTTCTATGTGTGAGCTACCAGAAGCCACCCATCTGTTATGAAATTAATACACAGTGATGTGCCATTTCTAAGGAACAGCAATAATTCCTAATTGCCCACGATTTAGTTACAAATTATGTGTTCTGTGACATGTCCTGTATTACCAGCGTGGTGAGTTCCAGAGAATTCTGCGCTAGTCCGTGACTTAGGGAAGACATTGAAGCCACAGGCTGCTTTGGATAAAGACACATTGAAGAGCCCTGAAGTTGTACACGCACAGACTGATATCTGTCAGTGTCCCAAAATTGCTTATGTTAGGAAAATTTGGTTCATTTCTATTAAAGGCCTCTCAAATGCTAAGTGACTTCTATTTGTACCATCTCCCACTAGAGGGAGTGTGTGTAGTGTATTTGACAATCTAGGGACAAATTCATTAATGTGAGAGATTTTTTTCTCCACTTTTACTATCCAAGTAAGTTGCAGCAAAATACACTCTTATCATAAACACCTATTATTTTGCTTGGCACTTCATTAGAGGACAGATAGCTTTGTGTTGTGGAAAAATCTGAAATTATTTCATCCCGTGTGTACAAATGTGTTACCAAACCTTGTTTGAACACCTCAGCCTGTGAGTAGTGTATCCTGGTTGAAACTCAAGACCTAACGAGTGATACTTTCTGCTCCAAATTTGGAAATCTGTTCTGTGCAACTTGGAGAAAATCCTTATTATTCATGATGTTTTCTAGAAGCCCTCCAGCCCTCTTCAAAACAGATGAAGCTGATGGCCCAACCCTTCAAGGGTACACATCATCCACGCTTTGAAGATCTTGCCTGTCACTTGCTGCTGTACAGTTTTGTGTCTACAGGCCCGTTATTTTGTCTAGTGGCAGGGAGGAATAGCTAACTAACACAAACATGTTGTTCTGTTGGCCATGTAACATTTTCTCCAAAGTTAACAGTTCTTCCAGTGAGCTTTCTAATGCTGTGTGAAAGCTGTTTTTCAGGGGCTTTTAAAGCAGTGTTTTCCATATCTATGCAAATCACAAAACATTCAGATGGAAGTCAGTTATTTTTATTCAAATCAGACTCTCGGGCATGCACTGTATATGTTTGATCATATGAAATGAAATACATCTTATGTCTCCTGCTGCTTCAATTACAGTCTAATTCTGAGTTGCATCAGCACTTACATTTTTGTAATAGAAACTAAACCCTTCGTAAATGTTCCTCCCATGCTGATTTTTATACATCTTTGATTTTTCACATTTGTTTTTTTTTAAGCCATAAGTTTGGAAAAAAAATCACCTACTTGAACTATTTAAGTGACCTAAGAGAGCATCTCAAATATGACCAGCTAAATATCCCTCAAGAAGTCATCCGGTACGTGGCAAGTTGAAAATATGTCGTCTTACCTTTTCTTGGGTAGTGTTGCATCCTGATCACTGTATTCCAAGCAGAATCTAATCCTATTTATTCAATGATTAAAAGTCTAATTTACCTATTTGTGCTTGGTTGGATTTAATTCCGAAAGCTGCATCGCCATTGAAGACGTGCTTAAGTGTGTCAGGTGTTTAGGGAAGAGCACGCTATATAGTTTCCTACAGATTTGGAGCATCTCCATCTCATTTGTGGAGTGTTTTCTTAGCATAATTGCAGCTTCTGTGTGAATGTTAACAAAACCAATCCATATGTCATCACTGCTTATGAGTATCAGGTAATGTTCATGGGCAAAAATGTAATCCTGACCTCGCAGCTTGCATATGGTAGCAGATTAAGTGACTTCCTTTTGCTGAGAGCGTTCCCCGTCAGCGGTGTTGATTGATTCGAAGCTTTATGGATACAGCTATTGTTAGCGGATCCATTACTTCTATATCGTGCGTTTATGTGTGTTAGGGAGGAGTGTTGGAGAGGGGGCTGGGAGAGGAAAGGAGAAAGAAATGCATGGGGCTGGAATTGTCAAGTGCCAGTATTAGTATCAATAACAGTCTTTTCGACACAGCACTTTACATGGAAATGCTTTGATGTACTGACAGGAAGTGATTTTATGTCACTGCTGAATGAAAGTAACTGGAAGCTTTGATTATGACTGTTATTGATGCCTGGCGGGTTTTTACACACCTTTTGTGTAAATATGGAATAACAGAAAATACCTTACAGCTCTAAGGTTATAAATTGGATTGTATGGTTGCCAAAGAAAGGGGAGTTGTATTTTGAGTAGCAAATAGCTTTGAATTTTGCTGTTAAATTATAGTGTGTTCCTATTTTTTGGACACATTTATTACTCCATTGGCTGAAGCAAAAGAGCTCTTCTGTGTCTTGCTTAAGTATTCTACCACAAATACTACTTAAAGATTTCCCTAATGCTTAAATTAAACACAAATTCTGTAAGACCAGCAGCATATACACTATTGTCAGGAAATCAGCATCATGAGTGATACTGGGAGCTGTAGGTATAATTTGTCAACCGTGGTGCAGAGAAACTCAGTGATTTCTTGACTTTTGCAGACACGATGAAAATCTTCGACGGAAACAGAAGGGAAAACTGCCACCTGTGGTTAAGGTTCCTCCACCACGGCCACCTCTGCCTACCCAGCAATTTGGAGTCAGCCTGCAATAGTAAGCTGTGAGCTTTCTAAAATATGAGCTTTCTGTACCCTGCAGCCTTCTTTAATGTGCAGATTCACCAGCCAGAACATCTGCAAATATTTTGTTTATTGTATGTTTAGTTTCTCGTTCTTTTTGAAAACCATGGAACTATGAGGCCAGACAACAATGAGTGTTATGAATTAGGGATAAGCGTCAGTCCCTGTGATCTGCCTGGTCTTCATGCTTAAAGTATCTTAGTTGGTGCCAGCATGGCTATGCAACTTTTATCCCAGTGGATAAAAATTTGCCCACATATGACAGCCCTGAGCAAAACTGATGCTGGTAGATGCTGATAGTTTGGAAGCTGATAGTTTGCTGATAATTTGGAGATATTTAGATGGTGAATAGCAAAGCCAAAGCAAATCTTCAGGCTCCAAAATGGCTGCACAAAGCTAAAATGGATGCTTGAGCCTTTATATATTGTTGTTCTGTTGCTCACATATTGTTCTGATCAGAATTTTATGAAATGAATAAAATCACTCCCTTCCATAGATGCCCTGACAGCTGCTTACATACATTACTGCACTGGATGGGGTATAAACAGTTATTTACTTCACACAAGGAATGGGGTAGCAATAATACTTGCAAGATTCATTTTTGGTTAAAGAACAACAAAAAACCCACAAAACCTTCTAACTTCCTACCCACAGTCATTTCTGTCATCTTTCTATGGCATCCTTCTCAAAAACAGCTGAAGAAAATTGTTCATGTTCAGCAAAGGGAATTTAGGTGCTGTGATACATGGACATTTATCGAATAGCCTCCCACCCTCAATCTACTTTTCTGGTTCTAATCATTCAGCTGGAAATAAGATATAAAATATAATTTTCCCCTGGTTAAATGTTAGCATTATTCCTCTCTGGAAGGCCTGAAATTAACACAATCAATATCTATTGTGTAAAAGCTACTATGACATTAACTTTTATCGTCAACTTCATTGACGATCTTGATGAGGGAATAACATCCACCCTCATCAAGTACGCCGATGATACAAAGCTGGGAGGAGTGGCTGACACGCAGGAGCACTGCGCTGCCATCCAGAGAGACCTGGACAGGCTGGAGAGCTGGGCAGTGAGAAACCAGATGAAGTTCAACAAAAGCAAGTGTAAAGTCTTGCACCTGGGAAGGAACAACTGTTTGTATCAGTACAGGCTGGGGGATGACCTGCTGGAGAAGAGCTCAGTGGAGAAGGACCTGGGGGTCCTGGTAGATGACAGGTTGGCCATGAGCCAGCAGTGTGCCTCGGTGGCCAAGAGAGCCAATGGGATCCTGGGATGCATCAGGAGGAGTGTAGCCAGCAGGTCAAAGGAGGTGATCCTCCCTCTCTACTCTGCCCTGGTCAGGCCCCACCTGGAGTATTGTGTCCAGTTCTGGGCTCCTTGGTATAAAAAGGACAGGGATCTCCTGGAAAGAGTCCAAAGAAGGGCTACGAGGATGATTAAGGGCCTAGAGCATCTCCCCTATGAGGAAAGGCTGAGTAAGCTGGGACTGTTCAGCCTTGAGAAGAGAAGACTAAGGGGGGACCTAATCAAAGTTTATAATTATCTGAAGCAGGGGATGCAGGGGGAATCAGCCAGCCCCTTTTCAGTGGTCTGTGGGGATAGGACAAGGGGCAATGGCTGCAAGTTGGAGCATAGGAAGTTCCGCACCAACATGCGGAAGAACTTTTTCACAGTGAGGGTGACTGAGCACTGGAATAGGCTGCCCAGGGAGGTGGTGGAGTCTCCTTCACTGGAGATATTCAAGACCCGCCTGGACGCCTATCTGTGCAATATGAGCTAGGGAGCTGCTTTGGCAGGGGGGTTGGACCCGATGATCTCTCGAGGTCCCTTCCAACCCCTACAATTCTGTGATTCTGTGATTCTGTGATACCTCTTTAGAGTTCAGCCTAACGCTTGAAACATGGCTAACTCACTTCCCTAATTCAGAGAATATCTTGTAGGTGGGCTCCACTGGGCCATTAAGAAGGACAATGTTTTATGCAGCCACTTCAGTAGTAAAACCTGGACTGTTTGCAGGCATCAGGACACGCTCTGTCACTTGCCTCCAGCCCAGCCTGGCTGCTCAAGCATCTCTGTCGAACTTCTTGCAGGTTTATGTGATCAGACAGCATGTTGTGGGCCGCTCTTACCATCTGTTGGTGATATTTTGTTTCTCTGACTGTACCTGAACAGCAAACAGTGTCTTTTGCTGGGCTACACGTGGTGAGGGTGTGGTGGCCACTCTTCCTGTTCTGCCACTTCCCAGCTGTGTTTCTGCCAGGAAACCACATCCTTGCTGCATGCCTTTGCTTTCCCATGTATAAAAAGGGTAACTACTTATAAAGAACTTTCCTGTGGAAGGTTTGTGGAAGGAGAAACACCAAGCAAGGCATTATTATAATTTTTGACCCAGAGATTTCAACACTGGCAGTGAAGACATGCACACAACTGCTGAGTTATGATCTCATTGGCATCACAGAGGCATGGTGGTATGTCTCCTATGACTGGAGTGTTGGAAAGGAAGGATACAGGGTCTTTAGGAAGGACAGGCAGGGGAAGTGTGGAAGGGGTGTCACTGCCCTATATTAATGACCATCTGGAGGGCATGGAGCTCCTCATGGGGATGGATGAGGAGCTGACCAAGAGTTTATGGGTCAGAATTAAAAGGAAGGTAGGAACTGAAACGATCTGCAACAGGCTACCTGACCAGGGAAGACCTAACGGATGAGGTCTTCTGTGGATGATAGGAGCAGCCTTACATTTGCAAGTCCTGGTCCTCATGAGGGACTTAAGCCACCCCAATATCTGTTGGAGGGACAACACAACAGGGCACAAGCAGCCCAGGATGTTCCTGGAATGCATTGATGATAACTTCCTTCTGCAAGAGAGAGAGGAGCCAACAAGGAGAGGTGCCATGCTAGACCTTGTTCTCACTAACAAGGAGAGTCTGGTGGGGGCCATGAAGCTCATGGGCACCTTTCTCTGCAGTGACCATGAAATGGTGGAGCTCAAGATCCCCAGGGCAGTGAGGAGGGCACACAGTAAGTTCCCTACCCTGGACTTCTGGAGAGCAGTCTTGAGGCCTCTTCAGGGATCCGCTTGGTACAGCACCATGGGACAAAGCCCAGCAGAGAAGAGGGGCCCAAGAAAGCTGGTTACTATTAAAGGATCAGCTCCTCCAAGCTTAGGAGCAATGCATGCCAACAAAGAGGATGTCAGGCAGAAGAACCTGGAGGCCTGCATGGATGAACAAGGAGCTCCTGGGCAAACTCAAACAAAAAAAGGAAGCCTACAGAAGGTGGATCAAGGGCAGGCAGCCTGAAAGAAATACAGAGAAACTGTCTGAAGAGCCAGGGATGAGGTTAGGAAAGCTAAAGCCCTCATAGAATTACATCTGGCCAGGGACATCAAGGGCAACAACAGAAGCTTCTATAGGTATGTTAGTGATAAAAGGAAGACAAGGAAAAATGTGGCCTCTCCCTTGAATGAAATGGGAGACCTAGTTACCTGTGATGTGGAGAAGGCTGAGGTACTCAGTGGCTTTTTTGCCTCAGTCTTCAGCAGCAAATGCTCTAGCCACACTTCCCAAGTTGCAGAAGGCAAAGACAAGCACTGGGAGAATGAATTGACTGCCTACTGCATGAAGAGATCAGGTTTGAGACCATCTAAGAATCCTGGAGATGCTCAAGTCCATGGGACGTGTGTAATTCCTTGCTTCGAGAAAAGAATCATAGAATGGTATGAGTTGGAAGGGACCCCAAGGATCACAGAGCTCCAACCCCCCTGCCACAGGCAGGGCCACCAACCTCAGGCCTGGATCTACACTAGGTTGCCCAGGGCCCCATCCAACCTGACCTTGAACACTTCCAGGGATGGGGCATCCACTACCTCTCTGGGCAGCCTGTTCCAAGGCCCCTAGGCCTGAGGCTTCATCAGATTCAGTACTTCTGGGATGGCAATTTTTATTCAGGTAGTAAAAGGTTGGTGAATGGGATTTATCCAAAGCCCTCATAGGTGGCCTAATTTTGAGAAGATGTTTGATAATGGTATCCCAATTACTCCTGGCTGTAAAGGTGTTAAAGCTGTACTGTTTGAATAGACTTGATGGTACAACCATGTTTTATGGTTGGACTCGATGATCTCAAAGGTCTTTTACAACCTAGTGATTCTGTGAATGTGCATCCCTAAAAGCAGTGGGCAGTGCTGTCACTGGTAACACTTCCTCATTTATCTTTTTTTCTCAATTTATATTTGTTAATGTGTTTGTTTTCCAGAGCTGTAATTAAAAATCAGAACAGCAAAAATCAACTGAACATTGGTTCAAAATGTCACTTTTGTCCAGCAGGTGGAGAGGGGGGAGGGAACAAACGTTTTGTTTAGGCAGCAAAATGAAGCTGAATGAAGTTTCCTTCTAGACACTGATAAATGACTGTCTGGGACCAGTGCCTCATCGTGGAGGAATCTGTTAACTCACAAAGACGTTTTTAACCTTGTTGAGTCAGGTTTTCAAAATGACATAAGGCAACTGGGCATTTAAAAAAATGAAGGAAGGTCTGAGAGACCTGAGAGTATAATTCCTTGAAATGTAATCTATACTGAACTGGGTTTAATTTGTGAGTGAGCTGAAGGGTTTATTATCAGGCTAGTTCAAAACTTTTATTTCTTATCCTGAGTTGGAAGGGACCCATACTTATTTACCCCCTTCCTCTCAAGTTCCAAAATCTGAATTTAAATTGGCTGCATTCGATCTCTTTCACCCCTTAGTGTCACCCTAAACTCTTTGTGGGGAGGAAAAAAACAAACACACACTGAGCTGACTTCTTATTAAGATTCCTTCCAGTTTTATTTACATTTACTTGACTGTGATTTAAGCATGATAGGCACGTAGGTGAAGTGGAAAACCTTCTTCATTGTGAGCTTCCGTGAGGACTCATGTTGGTCTTTGCAGGTAGAACTTAAATCTCATACCAAGTTGTCCTGAAGTTTTCACTGAAATGGTGCTAATTCAAGCAATAGTAAGTGACCTTAGTAAAGGTAGTTAAACATTTGAAGCTGACATACAGGGATATCATTAGGATAAAATGTGGGGAACGAAAAAAAATTGGGCATCTCCCTATTAATTCTGTGCTACCATGTACAGAGCAGATTTGCCCAGCTTACTGACTGACAGTCTTCCCGTAGCATTTCTGACCTGCAGCCTAGATTGCCTGTTTGCCAAATTGCACCATTAAAGGTTTGAACTCACATTAAAATCTACACAATTTTCTTGAAAATAGAAAATAACACAACTGGATTTAATGTTCATCTTATGGGAATAGCAGACAGAACAGATCTGAGGAGGTTTTGTCCACACTTAATTTTTCAGTTGTAATTTAATGGGAATGCAAGCTCGAATTTGACAGGTATTTAAGAATGCATAGCACAGCGTGGGCGGGATAGTTTGCATGTTTAGTGTTTATTATGTCCTTCTCAAACTTGCTAATTCAACTTCTTACATGCAGATAAAGTGAGAAGAGTAACAACAACTGCAATGAGGTGGTTTAAACGCTTATCCAAGTGTCTCCAAGAGAGGGCAATGGCAGGTGTTAGTGGGGAGCAGGGCTGTTAGAACAGGGCAAGTGCACAGTGATACATCCTCGGGTGTAATGTCCCAGCTTGTAGTGATCAGAGACTGACAGAGGAGAGTAATACCATGGAAATGACTTTCTGTTACTCACCACTAGCCATCACTTTTATAAATCCAGACATTTCAAAGAACGTTGGTGCATTGTGTTGATAGAGTGAGCCTGTTTTTCTGTTCATCTGGCGATGCTACCTTTGCACACAAAATGTAGAGCAGCGGGAATTAGCTATTCACACCATATCCTCTCTAGTTTGCGCTGCATGTCAGTGTGAAAAGCAGGATTTTTCTTCTAAAAGTAAAGATACTACATTTAAAAAGGCAAGAAAATTGGAGGACCCTCTGCTTATGTTGATCAGATAAATACAGTTAAAAGGCACAAATGAAGCTTCCTAAATTTGCACACTTTAAAGGAATTAATAATGGACTAAACGGGCCAACTGGCATTGTTGTCATCCGCTGTGTGTTCAACAAGCTCCTATAAACCCCTGGTGCTGCACCCGATTGCCTCTGCAATCAAGGAAGGCTACAGCAGAGACCCAGCACCGAGCACAGGGTTGACCTTGACTAGCTATTGACATTGTTCTGATTTCTGTCATTGGTTTGAAAAACTAAAATTAAATATCTTTTGTGGGAAGACAGGAAATGTTTTGTTTTTCCATCCATCATCATGGATAGGGAGAGAGGGCAGAGAAAAATGCACAAAATTGCCACAACTGTGCAGCTTTTGTTTGTTGAATTGTTATCATAAACATTTCAGGTTGCTTTCCTTTTGGTCGTAATCTTTCTTCTTACACATGCTGTGCATGCGTGACCAGGGAGGAAGAATGCATTCTAAACCAAATCTCAGCATGTCTCAGCAGGGAAAGAATGAAAAGGAGAGGAAAAACAGAGAGAGAGAAAGATTATCAGCCAAGAATACTTAATGACACTTCAGAACAATGTGTAAAGGCCTTTCATGATAACTGTCCACTGTCTAGAAATGAGTCATCGGATATATAATATGTTGCAGTAAGTAATCATATATCCTATAGTGAGGGGTACTCATTCTCCCTGGCTAGTGTTTACCAGAATAGATCCTTCTTGATTCTGACGTGTTGCTGTAATGCGATTCAGATCTGTGAATCAGTTACAGAAACTATACTGTGCACTGAGATGCTCTGTTGTGCTCGTCTCTTAGGCAGAAAGCATAAGAGATCTCTCATTTCAGGTTGCTTTTAGTAGTGCCTGATCCCCAGTGTCAGTTTGCACTGGCCATCGTAAAGCACAGCTGCTCATCGCACCATCCCCAGCAAGGCAAGAAAAATGCAGATTACTTGACACGATCCACAAAGAGAGGATAGAGGTGTAATTTCATTGACCTCTGAGCTGGTCTGATTTCCATTAGCTGAGGTAATGTCCCTATTATTTTCTGTCACCTTAGGCCCAGTACACTGAATGTTATGTCCCACATTGTGAAATGCTATAAAAATATTCATCCAAGCTTTCCCCAGTGTTGGAAAAACAGAAAAAAACCCTTTGCATGTGACTTTCAGTGAATATCTTTTTCTATTTTAAAATACCATTTATCTTGAGGACCTCTTATATTGTATTGAGCATGAAACCTTTCCTTCAAGGGAAACAAGAACCTGGTAGAAAATGGTAGATGTGCAGAAACTGTATCTTTTTTTTTTTCCTAGAAAAAGAAAAATGATGTGTAGGTTTTATTATTACAAATTATAGCCCAGTTATTTGTCTCACCTCTCTGACAGATAAACTAGTGCTCAGCAGGAGCAAGTGCTGTAAATAATCAGTTTGCTATTTATACACTGAAATGGGAAACACATTTATGGGTAACAATAATAATTAGAAAACATTTATAAAAAGCTGCTGGGCTGCTATTTGGTGCCTCTGGAGTGAGCAGCTGTAAGAAAGCAAAAACAATCAGTGCAACTTCAGAGAGACTGAGAATGGGTTCCATGAGCTTAAATTGTCAATAATAAAGATGTAACAGCTTCCAAGCAAATTAAAGTCTTGATGATGTTCTCATTTAAGTGAATTAGGCTTTCGACTAATTTTAATAAAAGTTGCCCTAAATGTTTAGGGTACTGATTTGAATACATGAAACAAAATTACTTGACACACAAAGATTGTATAATAACTCCCCTATTAAAAAAGCTAAGATAAATGTTGGTGTTTTTTCCCCTTACCTTGAATTGCTGCAGGCTTCTCCTCACTGGTGTCCTGAACACTGACCTTGGTACTGACCTCATCTCCCACCCCCTTTTCTTGATTAGTCCCTTACCACGGGATATCATTTCACTGGGGATTTTAACTTTGCATGCTGTGCAAAGCACCCCTAGAACTTATTGCTTCCTGTGGTCTATTAGCAAGGCAAATTTATTAACAGGGCTGCAGAGTTGCTGCCTGGTTTGCTCTGTGTTCTTGCAGAGGGGTTGTTACACAACGCTGATCTGCTGCAAGAGAAAATAATTCAGAGAGAAGCTGCCTTTCAGAGCAGAGGACTCGTGTTCTGTGTTTGCGTGGCTCTTCCCTTTGCTGTTTACATTTGCAGGGGCTGGTGTGAGAGCTCACAGTACTGAAGCGAAGTTATGTATTAATTTTTCCTCTCCATGGTCTAGGTGGAAGGCAGGGGGTCTCAGAGCTGGTCTGAGAGCACTGCACATTGTAACACTACCACTGACCTTCCACCCTACAGTGTCACCAAACTGTTAACATTGAAGGTGGAAGGAGCAGGAGAGCCTAGAAATGACAGGATGCGTATCCTGAAAGGGCTGAGAGGATTTTGCTGCTACAAGAGATACTTTACGGAGGTACCTGATTGTCCATGTGAATAAGAAGAGGATGCTGCTCTGAGGACTAGGTCACAAGCTTGGTCCTGGTAGCATTTCAAGCCATGACCTTCTCTAGTCAGTGAAGTTTTTTCATGAAGCACTTATGGCCTCTGGTTTAGCTCTTGTAAGATGTCGGTGATAATGGGGAAGATTGAGGTTGGACTTAGTCTTACAAGTCAGGTCATAATTTTTTCTTCTGGCCATTATTGTATTGTTATGATACTACAGAGAATGATTACTCCAGCAAGTCCAGTACTGTTTCATATTGAAATTAATGGTGCCTTGCCAGTGTGTAAGGACAAGAAGTTGTATCGTTTCACCTAAAGATTGTACTTGCAAGCAGCAGCAAATGCTGAGAATTACTAATGTATAAAAGAACATCCTTTAGGATTAACTGAATTAAACTCATTCCTTGCTGTTAGTCTTTTTCTTCCTGCAACACATTGCATGCATTGTAGAATCTATTTGATCAAATGTCTAAAATTATAATGTTATGGCGACGATTTTGTGAAACTTGGCTGTATTTTTATTTAAAATATACCTGTTTACATCAAGGAAAATGACCCTTTCCTAAACAGTTCCTGTTAGATATAGATACAGCAGTGTCCACAAGGTAGCATCGACCCACACATCGAGTGGTATTGAATTTTAGACACTTTAGATTCTGGTATGGATACTTTGTTGAAAATGAGCAGGAAGAATTTGTTCAATGGATTGATTTTTAGTTAGGCTCACAGAAGAGCTATGGGCTTATGTCAACTAAATTTGACAGAGGAGTAGAGTTCTCAAATACTACGAGCTTTTAAAAATCGCTGGCTAGAAGGAGAGAAACTATATCAGTAATTCAGTTTTCTGTTGTATTTGGTCTGCTGGTGCACCAGTTAGTGTTGAGATGGTGATTAATTATGAGCTACTTCTTACCTTACAAGATAGAGGTGAGTAAGGAAATTAAAATGCTCTGTAAGGGAAGTGGGAAACAAGGTTACAGATAATAAGGAAATGATCTCGGATTGCTGTGATGAGGGCAGAGGTAAGACCTAGGATACAAATTCATAGCAGATCAACTTCCCTCTGCAGCTGAAGGAACAACTTACTTCCTTTCAAACAGCAGATTGGTCTAGGTATTTGAAATAGTAGAATGAGCTCTGGGAGCTGGATTAACAACCACCTAACAAGTTCATTGTTTTATATAGCACTGGGGGAACTGACAGACAAAACATGCGCAGCAGAAGCAAAAAAAAATGTGGTATAGAAAAAATCTGGATAACGTACAGACACATAGACATTCATGCCTGGGATTAGATTTCATGATAAAAATAGGAAAGAGGAAGAGTAGGGCAGTGAAAATGTAAGTGGAACAAATGGCATTGTGCCCCTGGAGTGATGAATGAGGTCAAAATGTTTGATGATTGAATAACTGAATAGCATGAAGTATATTCCCCTGTCAGGTTATGAGTAAGAGAGGCAAAACCACAGGGTGATTCAGTACCGAAGTCAAGATCTTGCTCTGAGTCTTCCCACTGGAGGAACTCCCCCACAACCCCCATAGGAGGGTGGTCACCCCCAGCTTTACATAAGCTTGGAGATCCAAAATTAAGCAGTCCACATATCCTCTTCTAACTCCTGTCATAGGCATAGGAAAACAAATATGCCCATAAAGGGAGGATTTGACAATTTCCCTACCCCTCTATTCAAACTTACATTGCTGTTACATTTATTTTAAAGTAGTTTTTATGTGTAGTTAAAACACAAAATATAACACTGGATTGCTTGTTCCATGCAATAGTCTTGCAGAAGTCTTACCAAAAACACTGCAGTTGATATCATTTGCTTTATGTTAATAAAGTAATAAGCAAGGCTAGACAGAAAGAGAGGAAAGATCAGAATTTGGAAAAGAAGACCTAAGAACCGTTCTCCCCCGCAGGCGCAATCTCAGCTAGCAGCACTAGGTGAAGGCTGTGCTACTGTTGTGTAAACAGCTTGCATTTCCTGTGGATGAGCTGTAGCATCCGCAGCATCTCATTATACCATGCAGCTCTCTCTGCTGTTTTGTGCTGGTGCTTTAGAGTTTGGTGGTAAAGCTGGTCACCTTTTAAATCACAGAATCACAGAATTGTAGGGGTTGGAAGGGACATCGAGAGATCATCGGGTCCAACCCCCCTGCCAAAGCAGCTCCCTAGCTCATATTGCACAGATAGGCGTCCAGGCGGGTCTTGAATATCTCCAGTGAAGGAGACTCCACCACCCCCCTGGGCAGCCTATTTCAGTGCTCAGTCACCCTCACTGTGAAAAAGTTCTTCCGCATGTTGGTGCGGAACTTCCTATGCTCCAACTTGCAGCCATTGCCCCTTGTCCTGTCCCCACAGACCACTGAAAAGGGGCTGGCTGATTCCCCCTGCATCCCCTGCTTCAGATAATTATAAACTTTGATTAGGTCCCCCCTTAGTCTTCTCTTCTCAAGGCTGAACAGTCCCAGCTTACTCAGCCTTTCCTCATAGGGGAGATGCTCTAGGCCCTTAATCATCTTCGTAGCCCTTCTTTGGACTCTTTCCAGGAGATCCCTGTCCTTTTTATACCAAGGAGCCCAGAACTGGACACAATACTCCAGGTGGGGCCTGACCAGGGCAGAGTAGAGAGGGAGGATCACCTCCTTTGACCTGCTGGCTACACTCCTCCTGATGCATCCCAGGATCCCATTGGCTCTCTTGGCCACCGAGGCACACTGCTGGCTCATGGCCAACCTGTCATCTACCAGGACCCCCAGGTCCTTCTCCACTGAGCTCTTCTCCAGCAGGTCATCCCCCAGCCTGTACTGATACAAACAGTTGTTCCTTCCCAGGTGCAAGACTTTACACTTGCTTTTGTTGAACTTCATCTGGTTTCTCACTGCCCAGCTCTCCAGCCTGTCCAGGTCTCTCTGGATGGCAGCGCAGTGCTCCTGCGTGTCAGCCACTCCTCCCAGCTTTGTATCATCGGCGTACTTGCTGAGGGTGGATGTTATTCCCTCATCAAGATCGTCAATGAAGATATTAAACAGGACTGGACCCAACACTGAACCCTGGGGAACACCGCTGGTAACAGGCCTCCAGTCAGATTCTACTCCACGAATCACAACCCTCTGGGTTCGGTCCGACAGCGAATTCTCAACCCACCTCACTGTCCACTCATCTATCCCATGCTTTCTCAGCTTTGCTATCAGGATGTCATGGGAGACAGTATCAAAGGCCTTGCTGAAGTCAAGGTAGATGACATCCACTGCTCTCCCTCCATCTACCCAGCCTGTCATGAGATCATAGAAGGCTATGAGGTTGGTCGAGCACGATTTCCCCTTAGTGAATCCATGCTGACTACTCCTCATGACCTTCTTCTCTTCCAATTGCTTGGAGATGGCATCCAGAACAAGCTGTTCCATTACCTTTCCAGGGGCAGAGGTGAGGCTGACTGGCCTATAGTTACTAGGTTCCTCCTTCTTGCCCTTTTTAAAGACTGGAGTGACATTGGCTATCCTCCAGTCTTCAGGCCCTTCTCCTGTCCTCCAAGACCTGTCGAAGATGATAGAGAGCGGCTCAGCAATCACCTCCGCCAGCTCCCTCAGCACACGTGGATGTAACCCATCTGGGCCCATGGATTTGTGTGCATTAATCCCTTTGAGCCGCTCCTGGACCTCCCCTACTTGAACCAGAGGGAAATTCTTCATTTCCCAATCAGTCCTACTCTCATCCAGTGTCTGTGGGTCCCGGGGGGCCTTTGAAGTGAAGACCGAAGCAAAGGCGGCATTCAATATCTCCACTTTCTCAGCATCCCCCGTAACCAGGACACCCTCCTTATTCAGCAAGGGACCTACATTATCCCTGGACATCCTCTTACTGTTCACGTGTCTAAAAAACCCCTTTTTATTATCCTTTATGTCCCTTGCCAGCTTAATTTCCAAGAGGGCTTTAGCCTTCCTAGTTGCATCCCTACAGGCCCTGACCACATTCCTGTATTCTTCCCAGGTGCTCAGACCCTTTTTCCACGATTCATAGATCTTCTGCTTCTCTTTGAGTTTGCTCAATAGCTCCCTGTTCATCCATGCAGGTCTTCTGCCTCTCTTTCCCCATTTCCTCCTCAAAGGGATGCATCGTTCCTGTGCTTGGAAGAAGTGCTGTTTGAATGCTAGCCAGCTCTCGCAGGCTCCCATTCCTTCAAATATATATATATATATATGAAATCATACTCATAAATATATAGGTAGCTTACTTTAAAATCTGAGATTTGTCTTTTATTTATTATTAATTAATATTAAAATATAGCTAATTACTCAGCAGATACTGATCGTTTCTTTTGTTATACTTTTTAAACTGCCAAATAGTTGGGGTTTTTTAATAAGGAAGATAACTGCAGAATTTTCTGTGCTGTCTAGATCAAGAAAATGCTATATTTGAGGTTTTTTTGCCTCAACTGTTCACTCATGAAAAAGAGAGAAATCTCATTTCATGGGAATCATTCAAAGCGTTAATAACCTCACTGCATCACTTTGCCTTCAAAATAAATAGTACAGTATCCTTTTAATTATACATACACTGTGGCTTAAAGAGAGACAAACGACAAAGACAAGTCTGCATTATAAAAGGCCCCTAAACTTGCAGCATCCCTTGATCAAGACTTATGAAGCAAACTCCTTCCTCCCCTGCCTCTAAGCTGCTTTGAAACCCTTTTCCACCAACGGTGACCAGCAAATCAAATCGGAGCCACCACCGCTGCTGTTACTGCCTCATGGTTAAACATAGCCCTGCTGGGGAATGCCAAGTGAGGGGAACTAAACTGGAGCAAAACCGATCTCAAGTGTGGGCAAAGTTAGCCTGGCACACCATCCTGCTCCTCTGTCCTCGAATCCCCTTCAGTACAGTAGATAGCACTTACTTATTGCTCGGCACTGTTGCAGTTATGTAGCGAGAAGAAAGGATTTAGGAATGGCTTGTTGAGTAGGAGTCCAAGCCATTTGTTTCAGTGGCTCGTTCAGCACTTGTTAGAGTTGTGGAGGACTCGTGTTTGGTGCTGGCACCAAGGTGTGTTCCTTAATTTGTGGAAATGAACGTATGCTCTGAATTATCATTCAGGCTTTTGCTGATGCTGTTGTGTCTTGGGTTTGGCTCTTTGTCTATAACTGCCATTTAAAGGCTGTTACTTTTTTTTTTTCTTTTTCTTTCCCCTAACAGTATCAAGGACAAAAATAAAGGAGAACTAATCCCCCCAGTAATGAAGGAAACTGTATCCTACCTAAAAAGAAAAGGTGAGTCTTTCAGAGGATGTGCCTTTAAGAACAAGGACAGTAGTATGAAACTATGTAATGCTCAGTGCCTGATTCAGCAAAATTTACAACTACACAAGATGTTGATGTCCTGAAAACTGGAGTGGCAACTGGGTGCTGCCTTCAGAGCTTTGATTGGGAATGCTTATTATCAGATTATCCTCATGCTACAAAAAATAAACCCCAAACTTTTTTGCCCTTAGGTTAGAGAACAGCAAATGAGAGAAGATGTCTTGAAATGCACATCATCAACCCATATCATATGCCTGGTTTTAAGTAGATCTCCCAGTAGAAACAATGAGAAGTTCTGTTTTTATAGAACCAGTGGCCGCAAAAACTCACTGAAAAAACTAATTTTGCAGGAGTAAGCCTGAAGTATTCCCTTCACAAAATATTTTTCAAGGCATTTACAGGCTGTTTGACTGCAGCCCATATCTGTAGTTACATTATATAGAGATACAGATTACAAGGACCCATATTTAAAATGGGAACATCCAAGTCTTAGTTCCCTGTATCACCTTCCTGTACAGGGCAAGGTGAGAGTAGACTGAACCGCTGGCGGTACCACTGGGCTCTTTAGCTCGTACCTCACCGACATGAAGGACCAAATGTCAGGTGCTCTCTGTAGGGTAAGCACACTGTATTCCCTTCCCTACACAGGGACAAAGGTGCGTGCAGGGAGAAAGTCAGAGATAGGGCTGCAGTCTTGGAATTCCTTTTCCCACCATAATGAGATTTTACATTTTGATCCCTGATTTTTAAGGCAATCACAGCAACATTGCCATAGTCCTTTATGATCCGAGGCCTCAGAGTTTCAGAAACGTCTACTAAATCTTCCTGTACTAAATTTGTAGCCTAGGTACATTTGTCTTACAGGTGACAGAACAGAAACAGATCATGTGACTGCCTCAACATTACACAGTGGTAGAACTGGGAATGATTCCTCATATCCCTGAAGGAAGGGTGTGAATTTTTAATAGGTGCCTCTATTTTTCAGTAGTGGCAAGTGAAGAAAATGAAAATGTGTTTGGTTTAGTTATTTTTTAAAAAACCCACAAACTATCATTGGTGTTCCACATGCTATTAAGTTTGGTTAATGTTTGAACAAATTCTGAGTATCAGCATGATTTTTGGTAAGACTCGGATCTCTGTTGCTGTTAAATTAGTTTTATCTGAGGTTTTCCTCATTTAAAGAGCTATGTGTATTCACAGCTCACAAATAATATAAAATATAAATACTGAGTAAATTGTATTCTTCTGTAGATAGGACCACCCAAGAATCTATCTTCCACAGTATTCCAAATTCTTAATTTGTATCTTTGAGCTGTCATTCTGAAAAAGGTAAATTTTGCTTTCAGTATTCCAATAGTATGCAGAATTGATCTCTCTTCAATTTAGCTATTGGCACCTGGGTTTGGTCTGAGTTTGAGTTTATTTGAACCCCAAGTGAGAAATTTCAAACTTTTTCTAAACTTGTACTGAATAGGCTTCATGTTTGTGAAGGCAGAGGGGGAGATGTCAAGAAAAATGGTGCTTCTCAGCTTTATTGCTGATTCTCAAGAGAAATGCTGGCTTCATTTAAATCAGTGCGAGACGATCCTGATTTAAATGACAGACTAGACACTTAGTGCCTTACTCTCATTGCTAGGCTATGTGCCTTCCTGTTTTATCTTACCCCATGGTAAATAGGAACATCCAGTAACTGCCCATTCTATTTTTGTTTGGGGTTCATACCTTGGGTGAAGCTGATTATTGATATACAGAGAAGGACGAGAGAGGGATCGACTGCAGTGGATCACTGCTTACAGTTTGCAAGCAGTGGGGCTTAACATCTCTAGGGATGGTTGTGTGCAGAACAGCTAGCTCCCTGCCTCTTGACATTGCTGATTTATCTTCAAAATACCTGCAGCAGCCAAGGCCAAGTGCTGGAGTCTGGCCAGTTTTGCTATTAAAGGTATCTACTGATCTGCAGTAGATGAGGAGTTCCTAATAGACTTTATTGAAGGCCTCTTGGTCCAAATCCAGGGTTTCCACTCAAGCCCATAAAGCTGGTCGGATGTGCGGTTTCCAGGCTGGTGCTAATGATGAAAACTTGCAGGTGTAGCTTGTATCAAATATTACAGTTGGATGCAGGCAATGTAAATAGTTCACTACTAAGAACGTTGAAGGCAAGTTGACTGGCAGCTTGAGACAATCCCTGTAATTATTATTGTAAGTGGATAATTAGAGCTCGTGTAATGTATCAGTGCATGCCCCATCTTCAGATGAAAGCCAGACTTTTTCATGTTTGAAATTGTTATGAAACAATCATCCTTACATATATTTAGCTTATCTTAATAGGCAAATACCTCTTCCTCACTAATCACAGGAGTCAAGAGATAAAATGAGGGTGAATGTGCACTAACATTGTTACTTGTCACAGCTGTTGTTATTTAGAAATTGAGTGAAAATTCAATCACTAAAATGTTAATTGATTTAAACTTTTGGCCATGCTTAGGAGGAGGGCTTCACACATCTGGCACTTTCTTGGACCTATTTAAAGATTTTAAAGAAATAGAAGGTTTATGGCCATCACTATCTTGTCCCGGTGACCAGTAATTAGTAATTCTTGCACTCATTTGATACAAAACCTCCTCCATGTCTTGCTTTTATTCTTTCTGGGTGTTTTGTCTCATCACTATTGCACCAGTCTCAAAATGTTCTCTTTCAACAATTGCTGAGTCCAGATAGATACCCACAGTTTTCTGAAGCAGCAACAACATTAACAGCGTGGTGCAGGGAGGAAATAAAGCAAGTTTCAGCTCTCATGGTTGTGATAAAAGAAAGGGTTGGCTCAACCTTGTTGTTAGAGAATTTCTCCTAGATGAAATGTTTGTTATTCTGAAAGCAGTAATCATCCTTGGGTTTTCTCCAAATTTCATCTTTTTTTGGCTAAAAATTCATCTGTTCAGAGCAGTATCAGCACAGTTTGTAAAGGACAGTCTCTGAAGGAGTGTGATGATGCTTCTGAACAAAGCCCTTGTCCCACTTTGTGCATCTACACCAGTCAGTGACATGGTAATGTTGGCCACTGACACGTAGCCCAGCCCACGCACTTGCTAACCGGACTGTCTCTTTTTCCCTTTTTTCCTTTTTTTTATTTCCCCCCCCAGCACTCTTTCCTTCTGTGCCTTCAAGTAAGGAAGGGAGGAAGGGCATGGGCTCTGTCAACGTTGATATTTTTCAACCAAGCCCAGGTTGGCTCAGAGCTGTCACATCCCCGATCATAAGGAGATCTCCACAAACCAGATTTCTAAGGAGAGATGGCTTGTCAGGTAGAGTGTTTTCTGACATTCTCAGCCAGCTGATGCTTGAAAGCCAAGTACCTGCCATGCCAAGGCTGTTAAGCAGTAGGTGATAGACATGCATTTTTTTGCACTTGATTATAAGTGTGCAGGTATCTGTTGTACCTGCTGTCTGCTATGATTTTAACTCTTTTCTCTAAATCTGGAATATCTCAGTGCTGCCATCAGCCTCAGCGAGTGTCGGTTCCTGTGCTGACAGCCCCGGGAGGCTGACTGGCAGCGTTCTTTGCACTCCAGACGTGGCCGTGAGCACAGCGAAAGCTTCAGTTCATCTTCCGGAAGTGACAAAAATTCACTGTCATTACCCTGTTCCATTTGATTTTGGGATGGTTTCCAGCCTTGCAGAATTAGCAGGCGGCGGGTTTTGTTTTTCACTCTAGGTGCAGTATTTCCTCTCTTTCTTCCCATTGCTCCATTTTCACATCTATGTACTTGAAATCAGTTTCTGAAACTCTGACTTAGATTGCCAAAGCTTCTGTGAAATTGTACTTTGGCAACAGGGTGAAGATTTTTTGAAATATCAAAGACCCTCTGACATAAGCAAAAGTCCATTCTGTATTGCTCAGCTTCTTATTTCTGGAGCCGTTGTGGTATTCAATCTAAGCACCAGCCTGCAATTGTATACTACCAGGCTAAGGAAACTTCCAGTTCCTAAAGTTCACCTGGCCTTTTCCATCTTAATGACACTGACTCCTTTGACAGATTGCTTCATATCACGTTTTCCCTCCTTGATATTTAGATTTTCTGCCTCAGTTGCAGATAACATTGCTGGCAGAAATGTTCTTCCCAGGATGGAGGCATCCTCATCTATACAAATGAGCCCAAACTCCCCTTCTTGTACCAAGTTATTGGGTGGGCTCTGACAGCAGCAAGCATGTCCTCATCCCCACATGTAGAGATCCCTCTACATCTGTTTGTATTATATACACAAGGTTTGTTATGGCTGATGCCTCAGACACCATTACAATAAACATGAAAACAAAATTTCTTAATTTCTATAATAATGTTCAAGTTATTTTTTCAACAAAGGAAGAGGAAGTGGCCATTTAATCACTTTTATTCTATGTCTACTTTAGGGTGAAAAATGTCTTTAAGGTTTTTAATACTGAATTTTTAAAATGCTTAATTTCAGTTCCTGCTAACCTTCACAGGGAAGAATTGGTTTCCTAAAATGAGTTCTGAGTATCAGAGCAAATCATCACCTAAGCATCAGAGTTTATGTTCTGGACCAAACCAGAGAAGTGCTCTGAATTTCACAAGTAAGGTATTGGTATTATCCTGAACCCAACTGATGATTTAGGCCAAAGAGGAAGGAGAGGTTTAACAGGACATTTGTCACCAGAGCTGCATAGTAACCAGCAAACCAGAGGACAGTTTTTCCTATGCTTGGCCTCAAAACCACAACCTGTTCATCTGTCTGGTTTATAAATGGAAGGCTTGACTTGCACTAAATAAGACCACGTATTTTTTTCTTTCTATTACCTTATCTCTACCATGCCATGAGAAACTACCTTGCTTAATTAAATATTCACTCTCTTGTCAGCACAATTCCTAAGTGTTTCTAACCTGGTGTCATTCCTTTGGTAGTAATGGTTTGATGCTTTGCTCACAGGCTCTTTTCTCCAAAAAGCCCAGCTCATGCCACAGGGCAGTAATTTTCTTTCTCTGATTAATACATCCCCACGTGTCCTCAGCAGCCTATTGTGTGCTGAAGTGAGACTGTAAATGGGAGCTGCCCCTTCTACCCATCTCTTTTGGTAACCAGGGATGAAAGTAACCCCATGCTGTGGAGGCTGCATCTTGGTGTGTACAGCTTCCATAGCGCTCAGGGACTGGGCTGTGCGAGCAACTGCTGGTGCAGAGGGCAGCCCGCTCCCTCCAGCGCTGCCAGCCTCCCAGGCAGCCTTATCCATCGTAGGCTGGAGGACTCAGAAATGCATTTCTGCTTTTAAACTCCAGTAAGGTGTCACAGCAGAAATTCTCTTTCATGTCCTTTAGTTACATGTCACTTTTTTTTTTTCTTTTCTTTTTTTATTTCCTAGAAAAGCAGGTTACAGACTGGATACAAGGTAGAGTGATAAACTAAAAGCTGTGTGGGTTTAGTGTTTATGTAGGTCAGTATTAGTACAATTTACTCTGACCTGCGGTTTGAGTGAACTAACTGATACACTAAAAATACAGCTGCGTGGTAAATTCCATCTTTGCAGCCCCCCCAAATTCTGGAGGCCAGAAGGCAGCTTTTAAGGGAACTTTTCTTTGATTCATTATAAAGGTGGGTAAAAACTGCATGGTTCAGACCTGCATGAAGATGTCAAGTAAGTTACAAAGGGCAGAAATGTTGCTCAAGCCTATCTCAAATATTAATACACTGTAATTCCTACTGGTCTTATGCAAAATACTAATTTGAAATATGTAGGTAGGATAATCTTTTAAAATGTATGTTTGATGTTTTAGAGAGTATCTGCAAAGGTATAAACTACACATTTGTCAGTGTTTTAAACAATTTAAAACCAAAGCTAACCTACCTAACTGAAGGTATTATTACTAAAATTTCCAAAATTTGATAATATTTACATTCTGAGGAATGGCCAAATAAGGAAACAGCTACAAAAAAAAAAATAATGCATGGAGAACTGATAATTAAAGAGACCATGTGAGATCAGCAGTAGCTCAGAAGTGATGGAACAATAAACTCACATGAAGGAATCACACTACAGAATTATAGAACAGAGAAGATAACTATCCCCTCTAGGAAAATTACCTTCCCCCGTTGCTGAGTCTTTCTCTCTTGCCTCATCTCTTTTGTTGGCTGGAAGTGCTTTGCAGCACAAAGTTGTCTCGTGGTACCACGGGAGAGTCCTGTGCGATGACTAAGACTTCTAAATGAAATGGTAATAACCATGCTATAGAAGTTTAATGATAAAGTAATAAATGTCCTCTGGTATGATTATAGTGACAACTAAAGCTGTCTTTTATCTGTTCGGTAGCAGAAGCAGTGTTAAACAGTGATTAATCTTTCCTCCTCATCCCCTCCGTGAAGCACAACAAATCTTGCTGATGAAGAAAGTTTTGGTTCCATTTTTTAATGTGAATGAATACATCCTGGTGGTGATAGTCAGAGTGGGTAGGGATGGATGGTTATGCATGCAGAATACGTTTGGATTGCTGCAGCTTAGCAAGTTTGCCTCCTGGCCTCCAGTTCTTGTGATCAATCAAATCTCTCTTAAAAATGCAACACTGGGAAAGCTTGACATTGGCCATATAAACATATCTGAGTTCTTGGCTCTTTTGTTTTCATGTGAATGTTTTTATCTGGGGTTCATGGAGATGAGATAAATCTCAAGACTGGCTCGTGTGCCATCAAATAAAAATGAACCTTGTAATAAGTGCAGTTTGTGTTTTTGGTGCTCAGACATTGCAAATAAATTATGTGCAGGGGTGCCAAGTGTAAACTGAGAATATTCATTCATAAATCCAAGGGCTGGAGGCTGCCATTCAGAACTGCAAGGACATGAGTACGCTTTGGGTTCTGTAAAGGACGCCAGGTTCTACATCCTTGCTGAGCTGCAGCTCAGCATTTCCATAGGGCTGGAACTGTCCCTTCTCTTCCCCTCTGCCCTTGATCTGCTGTCCACCTTCTTGCAGTGTGAGTTGTCTTCATAAACTGCAGACATCATGTTCATTTGTTCCATGTTCATTGCACAGAGGACAAGGGGAAGGGAGGGAGGGAGGGAGGAAGGAAGGAAGGAAGGAAGGAAGGACGGACTCTATTCTAGCTTAAATAAATAAATAATCTTGAATCTGTTTTAAGCCTAAAAATTCACAATTGCACTACTTTGTGCATTTAAGATGTTACAATGAAGATGGACAATTAAAATATGCTATGAACTCATCAATCCTCATATTGGAAATAAATCAGTTTGGTTTTTTTTAAATCTTGGTAGAATTAGGTAATCTGCAAGAAGATATCTAAATCAGTTATATTAATGAGAATAAAAACTGTTTCCAAATCAGGATGGACACTTCCTGAGACTTGGCAGGACCCCAGCCAAAAGAAACATTTCCAAACTGAATTTCGGACAGAAGGAATTCAGATGCTCACTCTTTGCTGTTTCTCTTCTGAAAGCAGACAAATTAACAAAGGTTTTTGATGCCAGCAACCCTCAAATCAAGGATGATTGAAACAAAAAGAATGTAATTTTCTCATCTCTCTTTCTTTGACAAGTCTGCAGCAATGTGACAGCATATGTTGCTTTAATTTATCTTTATCAGTTTTGATTTTCTGTCTCTTTCCTGTGGGACAACTGATTGAGGGGAGTGGAAGGGGCTTAAGTATTTTTAGCAACAGTTTATTAATTGGGAGTGTGACACAGTTGTGTCATTGCACTGAAATTTTGTCTACTGTGGTAAAAGCCATTTTATTTCAATATGGAGTGAAGTGCCTGCCTGTTTTCATTTATGATTACTGACATTTAAATAATTACTCAGTTAAGTTCTCAATTGCAGAATCACTTTTCATTGAATACAGATGGGTCCTTCACTAGTCACATCGCTACCTTTTTTCTCTGTAGCACTTAATATTTAAAACTGAATTTCTCTCTTTTCAGTCTTGAGAGCTTTGTGCAGGGTAGCAAAATTTCACTGATCTCTTTATCTGTGTGTGTGTGTGTATTTTTTTTTTTTTTTATATTTTTGGGGCAGGGTGAGGAGCAGGGAGCAGTTTGTGCTGAGTTATCTCAACGGAGGCTCTACAGTGTGGATAGAATATATAAGAGTGACATGCAGCTGCGTGTTTATCAGAACTGGAAAGCCCAGGCTCATGCCAGTCATCCCCCTAGCAGCATTCTGTCAAGCAGTGCTGCTCCAGGGTTGGTATTTTCTATGGACTGTGTTACCCATGCTATTCATGGTGAAGTAGTTCAACTTGTACTCAGAAAAAAATATTTCTTTGTAAAGAGACAGCTGACATGAGTCATGCTGTAAATGGGATTTCATTGAAGAACACTACTAACAAAAATTAAATAGACTACTTCAAAATATTTTTTTAAAGGATAAAAATGAATGCTTTGAGCTGCAATGACCAGGATTGCCTTCAGCAATTGCCTTCAGCCAATTTTCTTTCCTCATCCTGTAACTTTTTGTCTGCAAAAAGAAGTCAAAGTGATTAATTTTATTTACTGTGGGTACCTTGTGTTAGCTTAATTATGGTAGCTTCGACAACTGGGGTTTTTTATCCTCTAGTGTCTGAAAAGGAAGAGACAGGTATTTCCTGACTGAAGAGAAAGTTATTTCCTGACTGTGTATAAGGGTGTGTATTTATCCACCACAGTGGAACAACCCTTCCCATTCCTGATGAGACCACAGTTGGGCCATGCAGCAATGCTGTTCGTGTTACATGACATGGGAAACACCAGTGTTCAAATCATGTTTTCAGGTAGCTTCCCCCCAAACACAGAAAGCACTGAGAGCAATTAAGACTTAGAGGCTTCTGAAAAAAACGACCCTGATCAGTTCATGTGCATCACAGAAGTCAGAATAATCTCTTGCAAAAGGGATGTCTCTGCACCCAGGCTCATCGTTTTCCCCCTCAGTAGCATAATTGCTGTTGACTCATATTTCTGTTTACCAGTAGGCTGAAGTTATGACCAATGCTTTATTTAAAAATTGCTATACTATATTATTTTCTGGTCTGAGCATCTTTTATGGGGGGGAAAAAAAAGTGACTCTTGCAGTTGCAGGTTGTTTTGGGTTTTTTTAACTTTAGAAGGACAATACAGCATTCTCTTTTTTTCCCTAGCAATTGCACTGACCTACATTTCATTAGTGTCACATTATTTGGATAGGTTGCCAGCAAATATAAAAAGGATTGGAGATAGCTGCTTTGGTGCTTGCTACCTGTGTTCAAACGAATTGCTTGATATTGATTCAGTTTCAGCTGATGTGGAAAATGAATTCTGGAAGAAGCACAGATAATTGCCCATATCCCAGATTTCTGCAGATGAGAGTAAAAGTTGCTTTTTCCCCCTTAGATCTCCAAAAAACACATCCAGCAAGAGCTTAACGTTATGTGCCATTACAGTAATGCTGATGGGATGCAGGGCCAGACAAGTACAGCTGCTGTCTACGCTACAGATTAATGTCTTTAATTAGATTCTTGAAAGCTTAGCCAATAAAGGCATAAACATGTTAAAAATTGATATTTATTACAGTGCAGTTTATACAGTGAGATTCACATCAGATTAAGCCATTAACTATTAAACCAATTCCTGCAAACTGAATTGTGTTTATGATGTCCATTTTCTGAAAGACTTGCTTCTACAGCAAACCTCTAGTCCGCTGACAGGCAGCACAATATCCTCCAGATCCTCAGGAAATTACTGCATGTCTTCTTTGCCCAGGGCAGCGCCTAGGCGAGCTCGCTGCTCACAGCTGCCACTTCCAAACCCCACGGCCTTAGGCAGGTCGTGCTGTAAATCTCCTGGAACAGCTTTACTACAGCGACGCCATTTGCCGTAACTTTATTCCACTGAAACATGACCTGGTCAGGAATAAAGCAAGTGATCAAATAGATCATAATTACTGCCCATTTGGGTCCTTCAGTAACCACACGTGTCCTGCTTAGATACTGTCTCCTGGGATGTCGTGCTCCTTCCAGAACTGAGTGTGTGGGCTGAGGTTGTAGTATTCATAGATCACAGGATCACAGAACATCAGGGGTTGGAAGGGACCTCGAAAGATCATCTAGCCCAACCCCCCTGCCAGAGCAGGATCACCCAGACTAAATCCCACAGAATCACATCCAGGTGGGTTTGAATGTCTCCAGAGAAGGAGACTCCACAGCCTCTCTGGGCAGCCTGTCCCAGGGCTCTGTCACCCTCACAGTGACAAAGTTCCTCCTGACATTCCCGTGGAAAATAGGTTTTGTTTCCTTTAATTTCCCTTAAATAGGTTTTGTTTCATAATTTATATTTCATTATTTTGCTTTCAAACTAAACATGAATAACAGCTCCAATTTTTAAAGTGTTCAACCGGGCATTTCAGGGGCAAGGGCATAAATGCTTAGAAAGTAACTAGGAGGTGTATCCAGCTAAACTCCAACTAAGCCTCTAAGTCAGGCTGGTGGAGCGCTTTCAAGTAGACCTTGGGGTTCTTTGCAAAAGCCTCCAAAATGTCTCTGAAAATTTCCTTCAATAGTACACCATCAGTTCTTTTAGTATACTGACCTAAATTCCTCTACATGGTACTAAATGCTGTTTTGTAAGGAATGGGTTCACTGAGGAGTTTTGTATTAATTTACATGGATAAAATATGTATGTAACTTTACTGAAGTTACAAGACGGAGTATCTTTCAGTAATGCATGGCTCCAGATTTTTCTAGAATACTATAAAGATTCTTGACCATGCAAATAGATGGACATGTACTTTAATTGAAATACACAAGCCTTGATTTCAGTCTGGCTAATTATTTGATGAAAGATAAGCATGAAAAAATTAAAAAGCCAGCCTGCTCTTTCACACACGTAAAGAAGCATGCAGCAGTCCCCTCAAAGCAGTGGGTGGTCTGCCACCCTTCTCAAAATGCCAGCAATGTTATGTTTTGTCAGACCAGCAGAGAAAAATCTTTTAGATTACTCTGCTTCCTGTAGGAATCTCCAGTTGAGACTACATGTGAGTCAAACTGCATTGCCTGCTGGGTGGAAGGAACAGCACAAACTGGAGGGAAGGAAAGAGAGAGGGATGTGCTGGTATTTCCAAACTCAAATGCAAGAAGTACAAGTCTCAAGAAGAATAAAACTGTCTTGTCCCCATCCTGTTTTGCATAATAATTCAGATTGCCTTGAAAGCTGTGCTCCAAATCAGATCCTTGATTGGATGCATTTTATTGAGGTTTTTCCTCTGTAGCTGAAGTCAGATTTCAGTTAGGCTGAAGTCACACAGCAGTGAATTGGATAGATACCTTTCAGGAGATTGATGATAAAGGCTTCACAAGTGCCTCAAGACTAGAATCAGGCATTTCACTGTACTGTGGGCAGACAGAGTCTTAGGTCCTGCTGACCCCCAGGGAGAGGTGGCAGAAGCAGTGGTCTGCCCCAAACTGCCTTTAAGCTGGGGAGGCCAGTATCCCTCTGACAGTGAGAAAGAGGCTCCTTGACTCGAAGATCCTATGAAACATTCCCCAGCCTCATGGGTCTTGTCTCACCCGCTTATAGAAGAGGGAGCTTAGGGAGCCTTTGCAAACATCCTCTTTAGCCTGCTAAAGTTTTACGGTCATTTAAAAGGAGAAGAGCAGATTTACAGGTGTGGTGTGGGGCTCGGTTTGCATATGTGGTCATTGAGAGTGGGTTCGTAAGCAGCCTGGTGAATCTGAATCTCCTGCTTCTATGTCATTTGGTAAAATTGAAAGCTAATTTTAAAGAAAAATGATAATTGGCAAGACAGTCAAGGAAATGTGGTAGTATTTCTATGAGACACATTAAAGAAAGTGCTGTAGGCAGCGTCATTTGATTGGATGTTCTATTCTCAAGGACTTAAAAATGAATGTATCAAGTGGGTTTGATCCCAAGCCTTCTGCCTTTGTTCTGTTTCCAACTAAACTTGTTGAGGAAAAACAAGAGAGAGAGCACTTTTTACAGATAAGACCTGCATTTATTGTTTTTTCAGGACTACAAGTAGAGGGTCTCTTCAGAAGGTCAGCCAGCATCCAGACTATCAAAGATGTTCAGAAACTCTACAATCAGGGTAAGCTGTCATCATACCGTTGCCAGTAATAGTGTGAAGGCTTTGTTAATCTTGGGTTTGTTGGTGAAGTAGAAATGCTAGCTTTCTAGTAATTAGTTAATCATAAACCGATTTGTAGTAGAAAATAATAACAACACTAGCACAGACACCTGAAAGATGGCAATAGGCGCTTAACGCTTACTGAATAGCAAGTCATCAGTTGATGTCAGACCAGAGCTTACAAAATCTGTAGCAGCTAATGAATGATAAGGTGTGAGTCAAAAGTGTTCTAGTTTTTAATTTCATTTCATTGTCTCTACGCTCTTTTAGTTGCTGTAGTTACAAGGTACAATGTCTTTATATCATTTTGTCTCTGGTGTTTTTCAATGATTACAGCAAAGAAATACAATTTTACCTAATAATTTATGAAACGTAGTGAAATCAATTTGAAAGTCACTGACTCCTCCGTGAAATCATTTTATGAAATGCCTTTATGGGGAGAATCTCTTGCAGCAAGATTAATAAAACTCTGTGAAAAATACAAAAAAGATGATGCCAGGAGTTACCAGCAACAGAAAGGCAAGAGGTTTTCTGTTCAAAATGTAATATGAAACAGTCTTTAAGCAGTAGTTTGAAGAAAAAATAGAACATATGACTGAACACCTTCTTTCTTCTTTTTCTCCTTTTAGGCAAGTCTGTGAATTTCGACGATTATAATGATATCCATATTCCTGCTGTTATCCTAAAGACTTTCCTTAGGGAACTCCCTCAGCCATTACTAACATTTGAGTGTTATGATCAAATCCTCGGAATCACCAGTGAGTATAAATAAGTTTTAGAAAAATTTATAGAGCGAGTTGATCTGGATCTGGCTAATTCATAATCACTGCTGTTTGTTAACCGTGATGCAGTTTTGGGTATATAATATTATCAGTGCTTCACTGCAGCCACAAATGGACAACCTCATGATCTGTACCAGAGCAAGGTGGTCACAGTTACTGTGACCCTCTGCTTTTTACAAGGTTTACTGGTTTATCTATGTATCATACTGTATTACTAAGAATTGGATCAGACTTGTCGCTGCCAGGGCTCCATTTTTGTCATGGCACAGCACTGAGTCAGTCTCAGTGATACAACCTATGTCAAAGCACCTTTAGTTTTAGCAGCATTGGCAGAACTGTGGGAACACAGTTTAGTTGATCATTTGCATGCTTCTTTCCTTTTTGTTCCTTTCCTTCTGGGTTTTTTTCTTTTTTTTTTTTGTGGGGAGAGGATTGTTTTTATTGGAACTGTTCCCATGGCATAACATATTGGGAAGAAAGGACCTAAAGCTATGGGAAGAGAAGACACTGGTTATCTAAAAAACTGATGCCACATGAAAATGTGAGTTATGAAAGTTTAATTACACGGCCTTTGTCAGGGACTGGAAGTTTGCAGTGCTGCAAAGGCATCCCTAATAGGTGGGGGTTGAGATTCTGAGATCCCAGAATATCTTAGATTTTGGTATTTTGCCATCCAGGCTGTAGACAAGCTACCAGGGAACCAGGAGAGCTTCCTGTAACAAGTCACAAGCACACCTTTTTCCAAATCACGCTTTTAGACAAAATCTTATGTGTTACAATGGATTACAGCTTCCAACAGTCTGTTAGCATACCTCTCATAACCAAGGGCTGATGCCATTGTAAAGTGTAGGTTATCATCACTATCATGACTGTTGCTGTTGGGGTAGGTCACTAAAATAATTAGGTTGAGGATAAATCTCAATGGTAGCATGTTTGTAAAGTGTGGAAGTACAGCAAGTTTACTCTACCTAGATATACTGGGTATATTCTAGGTAAAAATTCTTTAACTGTGTCTGTCACTAGCATCTGCCTGTACTGCTTCATATTATTAAGTTTATTCATGTATTCCCATTTTAAAAGCCTAGTCAGGTTCTGTTGAGGATCAGCAGAAGTTCTGTAGTGTTTTGCTGTTTGCAAGTCTGTAGATCACCACCTTCCAAATCAAGGATTAATCTGTCTTCACACTAAAGAGCTCAGAGCATTGAGAAAGCAAGGTCTGTTCAAAGGAAGGTAGTAGAAATGGAGGGGCTAAGGGTAGTCGCTCAGAACTGGAAAGAGGAGGAGAAATTTGGAAAAAGGATGTAAAAATGCTAATTTGTACTGAATGAATCTTATGCTGAATCTCTGGACACGATATTATTTTGTGATAGAGCCAAGTGGAAAATGAGAACAAGTCTGAAAAGAGTCAGAGAGCAAACGCATTGTCCTAGGAACACTGGGAGGTTTGGCGTGGCAAAACGCCTGGGAAATGTTCATTCTGTGTAATTTTTGTTTACTGGTGTTTTAGACGTTGACAAAATACGTTGAAAAGTGGAGTTTAAGAGAAATTCTCCTTGGGCTTTCTTCAGCGTGGCGTCCACTGTCTTTTCCTGATGCTGTGGTGATAGCCTGATCTTAAAAGATGTTAAGCTTGAGAGCCAGGCTGGACTGCAGCAAAGGCATGTTCTCTGTGAATACGGTGCAGAAGGGAGCTCTGGAGAGGTGTGATTGCAGACAGCTGTCTGGGGACAACTTGAAAATTCTCATTCTGTCTTCTGGAAGACGTCGGCGCGGTGTGTGATGTATCTATTACATCTCGTCACAGAAAGATTCCTGGGATTCGGGTTATTGCTTCTTACCAGTAGCTTTGCAGGAGGAAAAATGTCAACACAGCTCACCAGCTCACCACAGTGTAGCTTCTTGTATTTAATCCAGGGCTGAAGGGAACATTTAACAGGCTGGAATTTTGTGCATGCACACATACACACAACTCCAGCTGTCTCAGGGAGAGAGAAATGCAACAAATGCAGACAAATATCAGCACAAATGGGCTGATTAGGTCAGGCACGATTGTAATCATCAGACCTTTCTCCAATTAGGTGTTAAACTTCCAGTACTAAAATAATTACAGTATTCCAGGGGGTGGGGGAAAGTAACTTGGAACAGCGTTTGAAATATTATCTGGTGTTAGTGTAATTATCACCCAGACTCTCTATAGATGATGCAAGGAGTGTGGGGCCCAGTTCTGGTTTTGCCCATCTGTAGAAGGACATTGAGGTCCTCGAGCGAGTCCAGAGAAGGGCAACCAGGCTGGTGAAGGGGCTGGAGGGCAAATCCTCTGAGGAGCGGCTGAGGGAGCTGGGGCTGTTTAGCCTAGAGAAGAGGAGGCTGAGGGGAGACCTTATCACCACCTACAACTACCTGAAGGGAGGTTATAGAGAGGTAGGTGATGGTCTCTTCAGCCAGGTGACAGGTGATAGGACAAGGGGGAATGGCATGAAGCTGTGCCAGGGCAGGGTCAGGTTGGACGTTAGGAAAAAAATTTTACTGAGAGTTGTCAGGGCCTGGAACAGGCTGCCCAGGGAGGTGGTTGAGTCACCTTCCCTGGATGTGTTCAAAAAAAGGGTAGATGAGGTACTTAGAGATATGGTTTAGTTTAGGATGAGAATGGTTGGACTTGATGAACTTCAAAGGTCTTTTCCAACCTTGTGATTCTGTGATTCTGTGATAGAAGTGTGTTCATAAACCTGCTTAGGTTTATCTCTAGAAAGTTCTTAGCCACTCAAGTGACCATCTCATAAATTTTTGCCAAGACAGAAGAATTTCCTGCAGAATCACAAAAGTGTTTTTATAGTAGAGTACCAAGCAGAATTTTGGCCAGGACTATGTCTCAGCAAGAATAAAATCAGAGCATAAAAACTATAGACGTCTGGATTCAGTGCGTGGAGAGAGAATGGGATTCAAATCAAGACCTTTGAAAGTCCTTTCTAGCAAAGAAATTATATTGGTTATTTTACTGAATCAAGAAAAATACTCTGAAAGTCAGTCTTAGTCAGATATACGATAATACAAAATACGACAGGGTCATTCAGAGGGATAACCCTAACTGTTCCTGTGGGGGTGAAGGTTAGTAGAGCTGCCTTTTTCAGTCAGTTTTACATATGGTTTTGTCAAGTGACTCCAGCAGATATAAATAAGGTATTATTTCTTGGTAATATTTTGATGTTTTGGAACTAAGACTGATTTTGACATTGCAGGTGTGGAGAGCAGTTTGCGAGTCACCAGATGTAAGCAAATCATTCAAAGACTTCCTGAGCACAATTACGTTGTTCTGAAATATCTGATATGCTTCCTCCACATGGTGAGTATAGGCAAAATTTCCAAAGCAGTGCCAGTCCTGTCTTTCTAAATCTGTCCCAGTTAATTCAACACTGAAAATCTCCACAGAAAATAAAGCTGAAGAATTTTAAAGGTATGACGAGGTGGTGGTGCAGTACTTGCTCATGGAGCGAGCTCAGGATGCAGAACCTTCCAGTCCTAATAAAAGTCAGTGCTGAGCAATGGTCTGGCCATCCCTTCACCACGAACTCCTTTAGATGTAATGAAAACTACTGTGTAAAGTGAAATGGAACTTTGCCTGTAAATTCCCGTTGTGTCCATCACCTCCCCCCAACTCCACATTCATGAATATATGTTTTTATTGTCTAGTTTCTTGGTTTTTTCCTATTTTGGAGTGGAGAAAGCCTGAAAATAGTGGTTGTGTAATTTTCAGTGCCAAAGAAAAACTAGGTGAAATACCCCTTTTCCTCCAAAGTATAAATCTTGAGCAACTAAAACACCAAATAAATTAGTGTCATTTTAGAAAATTATGGAAATCATTAATGAGCTTTAGAATAAAAATCAGCAAAATATGGTATTATTAAATCTTACAAATAGCCTTTCATCCTGTAAGTTACTACAGTATTAAATTAAAACTTCAGCCATCCCATTTTGCAAGGATTTTTCACAGAATCACAGAATCATAAGGTTGGAAAGACCTTTAAGATCATCAAGTCCAACCATTCGCATCCTAAACTAGATTTTTGGTCTGCTTCAGGGTAATTTTTTTTTTTTGTCCTACTTTTTGATTTGCTTTTTTTTTTCTTCAACCCATTTTTGGAAACCCCACAAGCGTGAGGGTTTGGGGAGCATCTTTTACCAATAGCTGTGCAGTTAGCCTAGTCACCTCCTTTGGTTACCAGTTTATGTGCAGGAAAAGACAGTGATAAGAGTGTCAATTTCCCTTCCTCCTGCCTTACCCAATGCATTGCCTTCTCCAGATTGTGTTTTTGAAACCCAGTTGTCTAAAATTGAGTATCATAGTGTAGCTGACACCTGATTGAAGTGGTCTAGCCTTCAGAAGTATCTAAGGGCTCACCAAAGCAGTCGTATACATGGAATGATGCAGATGTTCACCAGTGAGGAATTAGCCCTCAATAACTCTTCTCGAGCTACAATCATGTTGGCCATATTCTAGCCAGTAGCATATTGCAGAAACAAGTACATTTAATCCCTTTTTCTATCAAAAGACTAAAGAAAAGCAACATTAAAGGAAACATGTTAATATGACCCTCAATCCCACAGCACTTGCAGGATGCCAGTAATACACCCATGTTCATTTAATGTTGCTTAGCTGAACTCTAATGCCATTAAGGAAATCCTCGTGTCACTTGCTATTATTTTAGCAACTGATATCTCTCCTCAGCGTTATGAAACGTGTAAGTGACTTTGTTCCAATAATAGATGCACCATCTCAACGCACTTCTTAAGAGCTGAGCACTTGAGGTGTTAATGAGGTGTGCAAAAGTACTACACAGTGTTTTCTGTAATTGGGCAACAGAACACGGCGTTATATTTTACTGTGCCTTGTTATGTAAAGCACAGCATCAAGTTGATACCAGTGCTCAGATCTGCAATTTTTGCTGATCCATGGCTTTTCCTCCTTAATGTCTCAGGGAATATTTGCATTTGGAAAGGTCAAGGGAACGTGAAACAGTCTAGGAGCTGGAGATTTCTATTCACTGCAGATCAGTGCGCTGCACAAGGTGCCACAATTCAAACTTTAACAGAACACTCTGCCAATAATCCTAGTTTTTACCTGCAAGCATCAACCTTCTTACATATAAGAGGCAATCTAATTCTCAGCCTTGAGTAGTGCAAGAGGTACTTGTGGTAATTTCATGAAGTGGGATGAATTGTAATCACTAGATACAGGTTTTGAACACTCAAGTTTGATACAGGCTTGTGGAAAAAGGGAAAAAAAAAATTCCTATTTTTCCTCTGCAGTCTCAACCCCTTTACTTAATGAAACAGCTCCTTCTAATCCAAGGGTGCTACAGCAAGACAGTGCAACTCCTACAGAAGTAACAGATTTGAATTTCAAAAATAGGTCTGAATCTTTAACCTTAGATTAACATTGATTTTGCCAGTAATGAGCCCAGTGTGCTGTGAAAGGTTTAAGCTGCCCATCTCCTTTGCAGTACATCTGGCTGCCAGACAGGGATTTGCAGGGTCCTCCTGGAGCTGCAGTGGGCTGAGCTCCCTAGGCAGAATTGAGCAACCAGGAGCAAGAGGGGAAAACATATTCAAAATGACAAATTTGGATCAACTAGAAAAAATGGACAGGGTTTTGGGACCCACGAGCTTTACTTCTGCTCTGTAACTGAAGCAGCAAAGTTAAAGTCAAGTACAAGCTGGAAAAAAATGCTGTGAATTAATGTTTTATCTCTCTCACTTGTCCAACTGAAAAGTGTAATTAGCACCCGCAAAGCTTGGGGGTGGCTGGAGATGACAGAGCACATTGGGAAAGATTAGATGACTAAGCCTCATGGAGCAGATAAAAGCAGTTGGCACGTCTGAAAGGTAGCTGAGAGTGGGGGATAGAGGCTTGCATTTCCAGTGAGTTTGTGGGGATGTTTTAATATCTAGTAATCTTCTTTTCAAAATGTTTTGTGGAGTTCCTTTCAGCATTGTGACTGTGTGCCGTGGTTTAGCCCCAACCAGCAGCTGAGCACCACAAGGCTGCTTGATTAGGTTTTCCTCACCTCGCTGGGATGGGGAGGAGAACCAGGAGGAAAAGTTAAAACTCATGGGATGGGATAAGGGCAGTTTGCTGGGACAGCAAAGGGAGAGGAAAATAAAAACGACACTTAGAAAAGAATATACAAAACAGGTGATAGACGATGTGATCTGCTCACTGAGCAGAACCTGATGCCCAGCCCATCCCCAAGCAGCAATTCCCCCTCCCTAGCCAGTCCTCCCTTTTATACTGAGTGTGTTAGGCAATATCTCTCTGGCTAGTTTGGGCCAGCTGTCCTGGCTCTGTTCCCTCCAGCTTCATGTGAAAATGAACTTTATCCAAGCTAAAAAACAGGACACTGAGAAACCAAAGTGATGTCCTTATATTTATAAAACATGATGGTAATTGGCTGTTTCTACCCCCAGTATTTCACTGTTTGACTTTATTAGGTAGTGTAGTGCCTGTCTGGTTTCACTTCTGCAGTATCCATGAGGGTGCTGGGATGAAAGTATGTGGAATCCAGAAATCGTCACAGTTTTGCTAGGGGCAGCTGGGTGTATACTCTGGGGTAGTGAAGATGTGTATTTTGCCTTTGTTCATGTGGCACTAAATCTTCAGTGTTTAATCCCAGTGATGAGTTTTGCAATGTACAGGTTTTATCTTTCTAGGGGACTGACTTTGAATATAGGCTGTCATTACTCAATGGCTTTTCTATACACGTTCCAATAAAAGGGGGGGAAAAACCCAACAAACTGGAGCTGTGTAGTTCCTCATTGCAATACTTTTCTGTGATGTTCAAATGATTCCTTCAAAGATACAATCTCAGTCCGTGGAGAATTGTCTTTTATTAGTTTGTCAAACTGACAGAGCAAGCATATTCTCATTTGAAACAGGGATGATTGTTACTAACTTTGTGAGGGAATCAAAGGAGGAGTCACGGGGTCCAAATGCTAAAGATGCCATTTGTATTTCTGAGATAGAACATAGCTTTGGGGTGCAGTTATGCACAGGGGTAGCCCAGAAAGAATTTGGAGGACTGCGTGCTGCCCTTACATGGTCTAGTGTTGGAAGAAAACATCAGCTGCTGCTGCTGGTGGTGTTGTAGATGAAGTGGATGTGTTTATGTCATTTGGGGAAGAAATCTGGCATTGGAGGAGTGAGTGGGTTGAGAAGGTGTGAAGCGTGATCCCCTCGGGGAGGGATAAAACCATCCCCACAGGTGTGATGGGGCTTCCTTACTTGCAGCTCTTGGTGAGCTGGCTAAGAGTCTTGTGGAGAGAGTTGGATTCAGTTGCACAATTCTTCTTGGATCCACTGAGGAAGGGATCGCTGTGCATTTTGGAGTGAAGCAGCGTGCTGCATCTCCCTTGAAATTCCTGTGCCAGCCTCGTTGATGACTCACAGATAAGGCTTCGTGTAGCTGCGCCTCAGATGGTATAATCACTGTTTAATTTTATCTGAAGGATTTTCTCTTTTGGGGAGGGAGGGGAGAGCTGTGTCATGGGTATTTTTGGTGATCATTTCAACATTGACCATCTCCTTGAAACGTTCAGGGTGATGGCTTCATCTTGGAGTTAGGTACATTATTTGAAATAGTCAGTCTAAAGAGAAAAAATGTGCCTAGCCCGACCAGCAAGTCGCAGTGATGTCACTTTGGGCTGAAACATTGGTCTTTGAAGGACACAGCTAGCTTCAGCTGGGTGTGTTTCAACAAGTGCTTGAAGATAGCACTTGTACATGACTTATGACGTGGTGCATGTCGGGGACCATTCCAAAAACCAGGGGAAGACAACTGCAACAGGTTTGTCTCCTTCCACCCTCCATTACTCTCCTACCACATGCTTCTGAGCCAATGTGGGGTACCTGCCCTGTGTACACGTAGGGTACCTGCCTTAGGATATACAGCACTTGCCTGTGGGTTTGTGTTGTAGAAGACACAACATGATGAACTGTAGCACTCATGTTATTTTAGAGACTTTCAGCTGAAAGAAATGCCACAAAATGATTTGTCCTCGACCTGCAGGAGTTTGGCACGTACACCATTCACCACACCGTGTGGGTCAACCAGTGTGAGCCACTTCACCCAAGGGCCAGAACACAGTCCCTAACCTGGTTTTATTTATTAGTATCCAAACTCCAGCTTCACTGTCCGGCTACCTTCAGGGTAATACCTAGGTCTGTGTCTCCTTGTTAACAGGGTACTTACTCATCACTGCCCTCATCGTTTTCCTCATCAGTTGTTTTGGTAGTAGCTCAGCTTTCGCTACACTGCTATAGTATAATGAACTCTTGTTTGAGCTGATCTCCTCTGAAGCAGATTAAATGAACAAGATGGGCTTGTTGGTTTTTCTGTGTAGTTAAATAGTGCCTTGAGAGCAGTATGTGAAGGTCAGCAGGTTATACGTGGTTCGTGCTCTAGAGAGAATGATGTGGGTTTTGCATAAGGTCATGAAGCAGGAGTTGCTGTTTAATCTGACGACTTTTTATTCTCAAGTTGTGAAGTCAATCCTTTGAAAAGGTGGTTATGGCACCGGTATCTCCTTCCTTTATCCAGCCCTGCTTCATGACCTTAAAAACAATTGCAGCCTTTAATATTTGTAACAGGAGTAGCATTGTGGTAGTTCTGATGTCCCAGAAGGATAAAGCAAAGATTGAAGGGAAGAGTAGTACCTATTATTGGGAAAAATTAATATGGTTAGGAAGAAAATGTTATGCATTTGTGCACATAAGTGCTTCTTTGTGTCCCCAAAGCAAAAGACTTCCACCCTGCACATGTGTATAAAGGACATTGTATCCCCCCATGGCTGAGCAAATAGGCTCCTTGCTGAGTAAAACACTGAGGAGGGTGGGAACGTGCAGCAGGAGGTAGCAGGAGACTGAAACCTGTGTTACCGGGCAGAGGGCAACTGTAGTTTATGCATATGCTAAGAAGTGTTCACATGATCATAATGTTTTTTATGTTTTCCTCTAGTGCCCTCAGGCTTTTCATAGTACTACAGAGCTGCCTTTGCAGGAGGCTGTATGGCAAGGCAGAAGTGGAGAGACACTGAGAAGCAGAATTTTTGCTTTCCTATTCCATCTGAAATAGTAGCAGGAAGAATATGTGTGAGATTTTGCCCAGTGATTCCTTGTTCTGTTCTGAGATGATAGAGTCAGAGCAACCTGTACACGGCAGTTTGTAACTGCATGAGCTTCCCGTGATAGATTACTGATCAACATCTGCAACCATCAGCCTGGGAAGAACTGGCTGAATTACCTAGGTCAGGAGGAATCAAGAGCACCTTCAGGTTGCTGGCTCTTCACAATAACAGAGAACTTGCCAGGTAGGACACCCAGACCATATTGGGCTGTAGATACCAGCCGTGGAATGCAGGAGAGCAAAACACACACAAATTCCCTGCCAAGCTCACAGGGAGAAAAAAAAATACTCCTGCTACTCAGTTCTGGGCTCACATCCACAGATAGAAAGAAGTAGGACACATCATCCACATGCAGAATGGATCTCAGTGCTGTGTATTTTACCAACAGCCCATTTTCACCTCAATTGCTTCAGAGGAATTGGGTGGATGTGGAGATACTTGGAAGTGAAGTCATGCATCAATGGAAGAAAGCAAAAATCCTTTTAAACCTTTGCAAACAACTTCAGAAGTCCTCAAGGTTTATTCTGTGGAGGACTTAGTACTGAAGCAGATGGGATGGCTGTTTATGCTGTCCTTCCCCAGCAGAGATAGCAATGGATTCCATATAGAAGGGTTGAAAGCAATTAATTTTCCCAGCATAAGGAAGCAATTCAGCTGTTTTGGTTGACTTGCAGCCATCTGAGCTTGTACTTGAGGGGGACAGACTCCGGTGGACCCCCAGCTCCAGGCTGCACAGTCAGCCCTGAGGCTGTTAAGAAGCCAGTGATGCCTGTGGCCAGGGTCTACTCCCATCATGTGTTCATCCTCAATATGGGATGGTATCTGGCCTCACTCTGTGGGGTACATGTCTGCATATACCCACTCATGTTTATGTTTTTCCAGGTTTCTCAGGAGAGCTTATATAACAGAATGACAGCATCCAGCCTGGCTTGTGTCTTTGGTTTGAATTTGGTCTGGCCATCGAAAGGAACAGCCTCCTTCAATGCTCTGGTACCTCTGAATCTCTTCACTGAACTGCTGATAGATTTCTACTCGAATATATTCACCTCCCGAACAGTGCCTGGGGAGGTCTTACCTTAATGCTCCCAGAAGGCAGAAGGGAGTACGGCTGCCTGCAGAAAAGGTCTCCGTGCCTCAACTGGTGGGAGCTTTATACGCTGGGCTCTCTCCTGCGAAGCACATTTCTATAGCTTTCCAAATGCCAAAGATGTTGGGAGAAGCACACTGCCCCATATATTCTCATCACATGGGGGAGAACATGTACATGAACATTCAAAGACCAACAGGTCAGAGTTGGTCAAGTTACTAACTTGAGCAGCTGACAAAAACTGGTATGTTAAAAAAAATGATGACACTATGTGCCAGTCTGTCGTTTCTTTGGGGGTCTGGAGACCTTTCTGGGTGACATTATTTTCTGCAAGGGCAGAGCTAAGTTCTGGACCACTCCTGAATGTACAGCTTTCTTCTTCTTCTTTTTTTTTTTTAAAATCTGAATACAAGTTTGTTATAAATTTCCCTAATAGCTAATAAAAATTGAATCCATTTTTAAGATACTAACATTTCTAAACTGTTCTTCCATATAGTTAAGTGTTTTGTTTTATACAGAAAAGGTGTGGGCAGTTGCAGCACATCATGTCTGCAGTTACCACAGAGAAGAAAGTGTTTCCTGGGTAAATAGAGTTGTGCAGACAGCTAACTAATTATGCTTGCAAACATCTTACACAGGCATTTAATCACCATAGCTGCACGTGCAAAGTGTGTGGAAGTTTTTTTTCTTCCTATAAGTTCAAATGGGGAGCAATAATCCTGGGGTTTTTTTTTTCCCTAAATGCTTCAAACTTTCATCAGTGGAATTTTATCTGTGAGCTCACAATACAGAATACAGACTAACTTGGAGAGGAGTACCCCTAATGTTTGGGCTGTGTGCTTTTAGTCGATAGAAATTAGCTCTTCAAATCGCTTTCTCTAGAAAGCAATAAGAGCAACAACTTGGATAATACACCTAATGACATTTTTATACAATGAATATCTATTACCAGTCCCAATGTGAGTAATTAGCCAACATAAAGGGAGAACTTCCAGTGTTTTCTAACTATGCTATTAATATCGCTTGCATTTGATGAACTGTAGCACGCTGCCATTTCATTGTTTAACACTGATTGGTAACGGGGTGGCGTAACGAACTTATCATTAGAGTTGCTGGCAAAGCAAAAGAAAATTAGCCAGCAGTAAAAATGTTAAGTGGTATTTCCCCCAGTGCTTTGGTCTTCCTGCTTCTGTGCAAAGCAGAGGGGACTGTTCAGGCTTCGGTAAAAGTAACAGGCTCAGGAGGATGATTTAGGCATCCCTCCCATACAAACACAAGAGCCACGTTTTACCCTGTAGGTTCTAGAGCACTGAAGGTTTGTACTTCTTAGCAGCTACGAATTGTCTGCCTCTGTAAAGGGTGCAACAAAGGCTTCAAGCAACGGGGAAAGAGGATTCAGTTTTGCCAGCAGTTTCAGTAAATAACCGAGTAGTCAGAAGGCTGTGAAGTGCTGGATGTGCCAGGCCTTCATTTGCCCAGTAGGTGTCATCTATAGCATTAGACAATGATTAAAATTTGAACAATGCAGAGGCTTTAGAAGAGGATGTGTTAGGAGCCGCTTCTTATGTCACAGTTGTGCGTTCTCCCCAGTTCCTCAAGTGTCTTAAAGGCAACTTTTTGGATTTTGAGTATCTGTAAAGTAATGACGACCAATGGCTCCCCTTTAAATAAAACACCTTGCAAAATGCAAAGAGAACAGTTAACAAGTATTCATGGTGGTTGCATCTCAGCAAAAGGAGATCATAAAGGATAAAACCATCCCAGTTTTGTTTTGCATCTCCTCAGTTTTACGTCTGAGCTGTCAGTGACAGCAGCCTAGCCTTGCTGGGTTATGAAAAACAAACAACTGCATTCAGCACCGCTGTGCAACCTGGCAACATGGTTCTGTGCATCAGCACCCCGTTCTGACAGGGGAGGGATCTGGCCTCTGGGAATTAACAAAAGCTGAGTAATTCTGCCACTCTCTGATCTTGGTCAAAATACATACGTGTTGGTTCTGCTGTCTGTAAAAAGAAGGAGCATCTGGCAGTAGAAAAGCACTTTGGGGCTAAATGCAGGTAAGTCCTTGAAAATGGTTCTTTTTGATTGCCCCATGTCATCTTCCAAACATCCGCCAAGAGGAAGTGGCGTGTGGTCTTCAGGCTGCAGTGTGTAATGGAAATGTGAGTCCTGGATGGTCTTAGCACAGTCACATACCAGAGTGGGGTGAAATCTTGAGTTCATGGAAGTCAGCTTTGCTCACAACAGTCCCCAGAGCCTGGGGAGGGGGCTCCCTCACAGATTTAGCTCTCCAACCCATCCTAGGTTGGGAGAGAGTGGGAATTTGGCAGGAGAAGTCATGCTGGTGACACGAGTCCTCGGAGCACAGCTGCCTCTCTGGCACCTTTACTTTTACAGGTAAGTAACAAGCATCCCTTCAGCTGATCTGCCTGCCTGTGGGCACAGGAGATGACAGTGAAAGCCAGACACACTCTTTCAGCGTTGGTCCTGTGCCAAGCTGCAGGTCTCTCGTAGCCCTTTGTAAACTACCATTTCCCAGTGATTTATAGCACCTCTCCTTAGCGAATGGAGAGCACAGTGGTGTTTTCTCCTCCCAAGGTGCCTTCTTCCCTTGAAGAACAGGTAACATCTGTTACCCACCAGCACAGGTCATGTGGTGCTGCTTGAGGGAAGTAGAGGCTCTGGTTCTGATTGCTGTTAGCAGTGCTGGGGGCAGAGGGAGGCAAGGGGACAGGGGTCCTGCTCCCCTTTACCTTCCTGCCTCCCCAGCAGGCAGCCTGGGACCTGGGTAAGGACAGTGCTGACCTCCACCCCAGCCTTTCCCTGCAAGCCTGGAGGAGGGACTTTCCCAAATCTGAGGTACCTGGGTAGCAAAACCCTCAAAGTGATGAGTACCCAGCTCAGGTCCCCCCTACTCCAAAGGAACTGGCAAAGTCCCCCATCTGCAGCAGAAGCCCCCGGTCTGTGTCCTGAGTGCCAGACTTAACTATGACATTAAATCAGCTCTCATGAATTATTCAGAAGGGTTTGGAGTGAAATTCATGTTAGAGAAATATATGTTTCAAATTTCTTGACTCTAAGAGGAGTCCTGGAGGTGTCCCCTGCAGTTACTTTGATAACAGTTTCTCTTTACAAATGATAATTGCACGATTGGAGCTTTTGTACAGTGTGGCCTTGTGAACTCTTCTCTCATATCAAAGAACAATTTTCAGATCATTTCCATAGCAAAAAGAAAGTGATTATGGAGATAATCTGTTGGAAACACACATGCTGGATTTCAGTTTAAAACAATAAAATGCAGTCATGGAATGAGAAATCAAGTGTTACCTAGCTGACAATATACACAGAATAAATTGCCGAAGCATTTTAGTTTACTGAGCTGTTAGGAGTTGAAAATTGGTCCCAAGATTAGTCTGATTATCAGGATGCCTCTAGCAACAAGCACTGAAGGGGGAAGGGAGTATATTCCTACCCTGAATCTATGCAGAAAGGTGAGAAGATTGAACAATGTCATTAACCGAGGGGGGGGGGTGTCTTTACAGTTCTTACAACAAAACTTCCATAAACGAATATCACTTCCATGTGTGCAGATGATCTTTCCATGGGAGCAGCATCCATCTCAGAAGCTCTTGGAGCCTTAGGAGCTTTAATACATTCATCCACTCCTGAGGACACTAATAACAGAAAAACCCCAGATATTTTAGTCACATGTGAAATGTATACTTAGGTAGCAAGTTGAACTTCTGATGGGATTGAGTGTAGAGTCGTGTGTCCCCTGCTTCCTTTCCTGAATAGTTTATCATTCACCACCCTGGAAAATGTCAGTTTGCCGACACTCCCACTTCTCAAGCGGCTCTGGGGGTGTTGGGGTGTGGAGGGAGGAAGTCAGAGTTACTGCCGGCACCTGTAATTTGGGAAGTGGAAGCTCATGGACAGTTGAAGCTCTGCCTGGTCAGTCACGTTCCTGCCCATAGTCTGACATGTTCTGACCTACAAAGAGGAGTCAGAAGCAAACACGTCCTGCTTTAAGCTGGCACATCTCCACTGAAGCCAAAGGTATGAGTGTGGGAAGTATGAAAATTGTGTTAAATGATGGATGTGGCTGGTGTGTGAAGGATCTTCTGCCTGTCCCAGTGGAGTAATGTTCATTTTCACCATCAGAGGAGCTGGATTTTTGTCTTCATCCATGCACATCCTGGAAAACCGTGTCAGTGTCTTGCACCTAATGTAGCCAAGGATTCCAGTGGCCTCCAGCATCACCCAGGAGCAGTGGAGGATTTTGGTGAGGAGCTACGAATGCTAGCATCTTCTTTGCAAACTGGAAAGCTTGAGAAAGGACTGCCTTAATTGATGAGATTACTTTGGGGTTAGATTGGGGGTTTGGACAGCGACTTGGTCTGCAGGCTAAGAAGGAAACTTCCAAATTCAACCAGGAAAAAAGCCTTGTTACTCTAAGTGAAGAGAGTCTTGGTTTGCCTCTCCAAGCTGGAGGTACATAAACACATGATGCTGAGTTCTCCCCTTTCTTCCTAACTGAGCTCCGTTGCCTGTAGTGTTAGGAAATGTATACAGAAGGACTGAACCCCTGCTATCCTGGCTGTTCCTCTCCAGAACACCTGGCAGAGGTTCAGCCTTACAAGTCATTTACTGATTGGAAAAATATTTCCGCTGGAACGTGATAACTCAACAAAATTAAAAGCATTTGCTCAAAAGGCCACGTTTTGGTGCTTTTCTCTCACAAATGGTGAAATTCCCCCAGAAAGCTGCCAGCGTGCCTCTAAGCCACAGACCCCTGGGCTTGCCCAGTGCCTGGTTCTGGCTCTGCTGGCATCTGTAGTGCTCCGGAGCAGGGAAATGGAGCATCGCTGCTTCCCCGTCACGGTCTCTTTTGAGATGGCGTCCCCTTTCCACAGGCAGCGTTGCAATTATTGCCAGAGCTAAGGAGGGGATTCTGCTGGAGCTGGGGGAGATGACACACATAGCTGACTGATCATTAAAGCTGACGGGGTTTTTGCTGCGGCCCTGATTTCTCCATGGTGCAATCATCATGTGGTAGCTGCTTTCCCGACTGGCAGTCTGTCTGTCGTCCCCAGAGCGGGAGCTTGTCGCTCTCAGGGTGAGGGCTTGTGCCTCAGAGTTGGGAGCGGCTGCATCTGATGCCTGACCCAAATGCAGGCTGCAACATGGAAACATGCCTCATTTCCTTTTCCTTTGGTGCTCCAAAGCTTACTTGTTCCAGCTGCTGCTAGCTCAGACACTAACACCAGCTCCCTCAAGCCTAATATTATTAGGTCAGAGGGCTGGGGCACCTCTCCTATGAAGACAGGCTGAGAGAGTTGGGCTTGTTCAGCCTGGAGAAGAGAAGGCCCCTGAAGGGGCCTACAGGAAAGCTGGGGAGGGACTTAGAAGGGCATGGAGTGATAGGACAAGGGGGAATGGTTTAAATTGGAAGGGGTAGGTTCAGATTGATTATTAGGAAGAAATTCTTCCCTGTGAGGGCAGTGAGGCCCTGGCACAGGCTGCCCAGAGAAGCTGTGGCTGCCCCCTCCCTGGCAGTGTTCAAGGCCAGGCTGGATGGGGCTTTGGGCAGCCTGGTCTAGTGGAGGGTGTCCCTGCCCATGGGAGGCAGTTGGCTCTAGATTATCTTTGAGGTCCCTTCTAGCCCAAACCAGTCTGTGGCTCTGATTATATCAGCGTTTCTCTGTTCCACGGATTTTGTTCCCCTATACTGAATTGTAATCTCAAGTTATTTCTGCACTTCAGACTTTAATTGTCTACAAAAGTAGTTTACAGCTTCTTACTCTTCTGCCATGAAAATTATCCCCTTAATTAATGGGACAATAAAAAGCAACTGTAAAACGCACCAAAGTGCATCATCTTCAGTAGCTGAACTGATTTCTGCAGCAGTCATGGCAGAGCCTTCAGATGGGTGGATTTTTTGACACTTCACCCATTAATTTCTTGGCACACTGCTCTAAAAATAGTAAGGTTTGTAGTAAGGTACTTTGTTTTTCTGTTTAAAGCTTCCAAGGCTACAACTGCCAGTGTTGTCTGGGTTTTTTTCCTATGTATTTCCCAACCTTTTATGCTGCATCCTCTGCCTATTGCCATTTGTATCCTGCATCTGCAGTTTGTCAGAGTTCTGCATCAGTTTGGGGATGGTCATCACGCTCATGCACGCGCCCTCCACGGCGTTTCTGTGGGAACAGGAATGGTCCAAGGCTCTCACGACCAGTCTGCTGGTGGATCAGCTGAACTGAAGCCACGAGAGGTTTGGTTCTGCAGGGGAGTTTCAGAGTACAGTGTTTGGGTGAGGGAAATTGCCCAAAAACATGTTTCCCCCATCTCTGAAGCAGAAAGAGGGTTATGCTTTTGATAATTAGATGGAGCTTCTATAGGTAGCAACCCAACTTGTTGTGATGACAGGGAAGTTAGGAAGATGTTTTCCTTTCCGTATTTCCCAGCCCTCCCAGACTTCCTCATCAGCCTCTGTCTTTTGAAATACCTACTGTACTGGTGCACACATGAGATGCAGCCACAGCCAGTGTCCCATAAGGCTGATACTGTATTTAATAACTGTGCCCAGAGTAGCAACAGCATCTCATCAGGCTATGTAGCTCTCCACTCTGAAGACATGCATAGAGCTGAGCAAGGCACGGGCTGTCGGTGTCTGCCTTGTTCCATGTTAGGGGTGGTAGAGAGGACCAGCTTCCCTTTCTCCCTCGTACAGGAGCTCCCTGACCCTCACTGGGCTATGAAATAGCCCCCAGGTGCTCTCACATTAGTCCCATCTGCACAGGGCACTTAATGCTGCTGCGAAACCACTACGCAAACAAGATGTCAAACTGCCACAAACCGCTTCCACCTTTGCAGGAGGATTAGCAGACCGACATTCTGTTCCCATCCCCACGTTCTACTCTGAAGCTTGAATAAATCTTCATTTTTTTTCCTTATCTTCAGCTTGTGGCTGACCTCCCAAGCCATACTGCAACAAAAGCCTTCCAGGGTGCAGAGCGTACGCTCCCAGCCTTGATGGGTAAGTGGCCATGGCACAAGGACAAAACAAATCCATTCCATTCCAAAACAACATTAAAATTCAGTAAGATAATATCACTGTCTTCTGCCCAAAAAGAGCTTTTACAAAATAATATAAATGAGAGGATGAAAATAATGAGAGGCTTTGTAGAGCTCACTCACGAGCCCTGACACCCGGCATGCTCCCACCGAGAAGGCAATAAACACCCCATTCTCTGCATGTCACAGTATCACAACTTCTCTGTATAATTACCACTTGAAAGTTAATAGGACTCTGCTCCCAGCATGACGGCTGTGTTTTCTGTTGTGGCTGCATGTCCTGCATCCACAGCCATCACTGGGGACCCGGCTGTTGAAGCACCATCTTGGAGGATGAGTTGGTTGAGGCTGCCTCAGAAATTGAATGATTTCCCTATAGGAAACACCTTGGTGCTGAGGGTGATGGGCAGTGCAGAGGTGGAGAGGCCATTCCTCCCTCTTGCAGAGGGAACTGAAGTGCAGGAAGGGATGAGGCAGAGAAGAAAACCAAAGCTGACATCACAACCAGGGTGATAAACAAAAACAGCAGCAAACCTCTCAAGCTCTTGAAACTCAGCCTGGCACCTCTTGGCTGCTCTGTGCACCTAACCACAGGCATTGACACCTCTTGGTTCTTCTAAGCAACCAATGTTCTGGTCAATAGGTGCAGTGAAAGCAAAGCAGGACACACTGGCCAAGGCAGATTAGAGCAGGCACAGTATCGGTCCCTGAATGACCCTTTAATTCAGCCTTATCACAACTGCTGCAAAAATGCTTTTTGGCCTAATAACTGTTTTGAACAGCCTTGTGTGTCCAACTCAATTTAATAAAGCACAGTAAAGTTGTCCATGAGAAACACCACCTGAAAATTCATCACAGCAGATGGAGGGTTAAGGGGTACCGACACTAGCGAAATGCAGTACCACAGGAGTGGGTTGCTTTGGTGGGGTTCCCTGGGTGTCTGCTCCTGGTGAGCCCTGTAAATCAGCTGGAGCTGACACCTGTCACACACTGCTCGTGCTCCATCACCATAGTGGTTTGGGTTGGGGAGGTTTCAAAATACACATTGTCTGGACAGATGTGTTTCAACAGTAATACAGCAGATCATTCTTACCCTGTTTAAATACAACCACTGGCCTGAGTGTGTGGATCAGCGTCAGAGTCCGTCTGCCACAGGCAGAAGCCGAAGCTGCTCTGCTAGAGCCGACTGTCGCTGGATCCAAGAACTGGTGATGTATCAAGTCTGAACAGGTTGGTGTTAGATGTGGTATACTCTTAATATACTCTTCATATACTCTTTTGGTCTTTCCATTAGGGAGTCCCAAAGTTGAACAGCAGAAGAAAAGACACCATTAAATTAATGATGTGCATCAGACGACATACCGTACTCTTTGGTACCCCCTCTATTCTTGGGCACATTCCTTCTGTCTCTGCACACACAACTATAGCCAAGTGTAAATTAACTGTTGATTTGATTGTCATGTCATGTCAATTTTCTGCTCCTGGGGAGAGGGGTTTTTTTCAAAGGTACTTCTGGTTGTTCTTCATGCCAGGGCACTTCTCCATCTACCCCTAAGAGGTTTGTGGTGCCCTGCCCTGCCTCTTGCCACCAAGAGCCCAAAACTGGAAACAGCCCCAGGTTGCCTCAGCTTCTGAAAGAGAAGGTGAGGTGAGAACATGGAAGCACCTGGATGGACACATTTCTGGTGAATACCCACTGAATGCTGTGAGTGGGAAATGCAACCTTTTTCCTATGGTTAGTTAGGTACCTCCAGCTGTGCTGTGCCAGATTTGGCCCCTTGCACACTGGCACATCTTTCTTCTCACCTTCACCTCAGGTACTGCCAACCTCCTCCTCCTCATGAAGCCAGCCTTGCTCTTTAAACCAGTTGCTTTGTCCATGCCTAATCCCATTTGCTCCCTTCCTTGTCCATGGAGTGCAAGGCTGGCTGATGAGCTACTCTCAGCACACTGGGATATTTTTCATTCCTGCATCTTCCCTCACCCAGGACTTTGACCATCATTTTATTTACCAAAGACTTCCTCCTTCGTGTTGTACAGAGAGGCATTAAAAAGATGACTGAAAATACATGGAAATCAGCTCGTAAAGAGAGTCAAATTAATTATCTTTTTTAAAATTGAATTCCCTTTGTGGCAGGTTTTCCTCTGTCTGTGCTATCAAAAATGAGCTATCAAAGAAAACTGTCATTAGTTTTTAAATCGGGGTGACTTCAGAGAGCAGCTCCAGCAGAGTGACCGATGCCTCCTGACAGCCCACTCATCTCTGCTGGCTGCCAACTGGTATGGCAGCGGTGGCCCAGCCCAGTGGTGCCAGTTCCCAGGCCCACAGCATTGCCTACCTGTACAGGTGTGCCTGTACCCACTGCCCCAGCTGTGGTGGCTGTGTGGGGCTCTTTTGTGTGTGTGGAGCAGTGCTCAGAGCTGAGGCAGAAGCACACTGGGGAAAGACTGCTGCAAAATGGTGAGATGTTTTCTTTACACCCCATAGAGGGTGGTCAGGCACTGGCACAGGCTCCCCAGGGAAGGGGTCACAGCACCGAGCTTGGCTGAGTTCAGGAAGCGTCAGGACGATGCACTCAGTCCCAGGCTCTGACTTGGCTGGTCCTGTGTGGAGCCAGGAGTTGGATTCAATGATCCTCATGTGTCCCTTCCAACTCAGGGGTTTCTATGGTTCTATGATTTCTCTGCACAGTTGTTTAGTGGAGAGGCTGAGGCTGTGAGGAGAGTGTTCCACATGCACCCCTCATGCCCAGGAACCCACCCAGCACAAGGTCCCTCCTCCAGCTCAGCCTCATGTACAGCAGCTGCTGGCAGCAGGACGGTGCTGGCCACCAAAGGTCAGGAGTCAAATCCCATGTCCAGTCAGGAGAATCTGAACTCCATGCCTGAGATAAAACATCAGTCTGGCAGCTCAGACCAGCACCTGTGAGACAAGGGCATGTAGTGAGTGATAGGACGAGGGGAGAATGGTTTAAAATTGGAAGGGGGTAGATTTAGATTGGCTATTAGGAAGAAATTCTTCATTATGAGGGTGGTGAGACACTGGCACAGGCTGCCCAGGGAGGGTGCTTGTCCCCTCCCTGAAGGTGTTCAAAGCCAGGTTGAATGGGACCTTGAGCAGCCTGGTCTAGTGAGAGGTGTCCCTGCCAGGGAGGGGATTGGAACTTGATGATCTTTAAAGGTCCCTTCCAGCCCTAACCAGTCTGTGATTCTAAGCCATTCACCCACCCATGCTGCTTAAAGACTTCATTTCTCCCTGGGCCTGGGATACAAACACTGAAGCAAAGCTTTATGGACACACTGGGCATCTCCCTGGCAAAAAGCCATGTGTGCCATGGCTGTGGTGCCCAGCCAGCTGGCTGGGCTGTCACCAAACCTGGTGGCTTTGGCGCTATGCCAAGAGTCGATCCCTCAGGGTCTGCCAGCACCAGTCCCAGGGTGACCCTGGGGACTCCTTGGCCCCCTGGTATCTGCTGACCACATCACTCTGCAGACACCAAAGGAAACCAGGACTTAAGACAGTACATTTGTTTTTAGCTGTGCTGTAATGAGGATTTGGGAGCAACGACCTGAAAAGCCATTTCTGTAGCTTTCCCCAGAGGTCCAGATGTTTGCCCAGAGCCACTAAAGGAGAAGCATAAACCTGTCCTGACCTCCTCCAATGTGAGCTGGGCATCCCCAGCTCCTGGCATAGCGCTCTGCTGGACATGCTGTAATAAGGTGGGTGCATGCCTCCAGCTGTGCTAACAGCTGGAAAATGGATCTCGATAGTTCAAGAAGAGTCAGCTCAAGCCTCAGTGCTTTAAAACCTGCCTGAATCAAAAATCCTGATGTTCATCATGAGCAGCAGGGTTGTGGGGAGACGCCACTGCTGGGAAGCACCCCCGAAAACAGGGCACAGCAACCCAAAAGAGAGGCTTTCGGATTAGCACTCAACTATTTTCTGAACTGTTTTCTTTGACAACACGTGTCTATGGCATTGCTAGCATTATTATTCTGCCCTGACAACACATGGGATAATGCTTTTTCTTTTCTTTTAGTAGACTGTGGCGTATTTTTTCCAGGCTGTTAGCTGAGCTCAGGAATAAGGTCTGTCCAACCTGCCTCTGCTGATGGGCTTCAGGCTGGCACCATGTGGCCCTCTCATAGCATCACTGCAGAGAAACAACCCAGCTGGAACACTGCTGGTGGCTGAGGAGTTAGCCCAGTGACCCAGTGCTGCCCCGTGTGACCTCATCCTCCAAAGTTCAGGAGAGTGAAGCCCTGTCATGTTTTCTTGGCCCTCCTTGCAGCTGCAGGGAGTCCAGACACCATTCCAGTGTCTCCCAGGGGCTGCAGCAGCTGGGGTGAGTGAACCAGTGGCCCAGCTCTGGGGAGGGACAGAGGAAGAACACTTTCTACCCACTGGTTGGAGAAGTGTGTGGAGCCGTTCTTCCATCTGTCCTCAGCCATTTCTGCTCCTGGGAAGACCCCAATTAGTTACAGACAGGCCAGGGCTAGCACCTCTATAGCATGACCTTTGCATGCTCATGCTAACCACCTCCTCAGCAAGTTGCTGCCACGAGTGCGTGGTACCCACACATCAACCCCTCCTTACAGGTTGAGAGCTACATACACTCAGTGTAGCCACAGCAGCTCCTGCTCCTCTGGGCACATGCTGTTTTCATGCTCCCTGATGACACTGTTACATGAATATCACCTTTGCAGAGGCCACCAGCCCACAAAACGAAGGCAGCATGAGCCCAAACTCAGTGTGCCTCCCCAGGTGCCCTACCTGCCCCAGCTCTGCTCCCAGCCAGCCCTTGCAATACCAGTTCAAATAATTACCTGTGTCTCTCATTAAGTAAGCTTTTGACCAAGGTAGGCAATTTGATGAGGATCATAGAATCATAGAATCATAGAATGGCATGGGTTGGAAGGGACCCCAAGGATCACAGAGTTCCAACCCCCCTGCCACAGGCAGGGCCACCAACCTCAGGCCTGGATCTGCACAAGGTTGCCCAGGGCCCCATCCAACCTGGCCTTGAACACTTCCAGGGACAGGGCATCCACCACCTCTCTGGGCAGCCTGTTCCAGTACCTTACCACTCTTTCTGTAAAAAACTTCCCCCAATATCTAAGGAGATATCTAGGAGAGGGGTAAGAGATGAACCCAGACAAACCACTTCACATGAAAGCCCAGCAGTCACCACCTACATCTCTGAAGAGAAAGGGGCTAATGCAGACTAAGTGCCACAGGATTAGGTGCCCAACCCATCACACAATGGGGTTGGGAGCATGTTTTGTTTATAAACCTCACAAACCCCCTCCTTCCTAATACACAGCCCAAAAAGGAAGGCTTGTATTACTGTTTCACCATGAAAATAAACATTTATGTTACTTGATAATGCTTCATCTCACCAGGATGTGGAGGCTTGATGGCATTTGTACAGGGATTTATTTGTATTTACAATTGTACAGCACTGGAAAGCCTTACCCAGCTCCACAGTGCTTTTAAATTTCTGTATGTGGTTTCACCACAGCAAACCCCACTACTACTTTTACACCACAGGTCTCCAGTTTTGAAGGCAAATTTGTGGAGTGAATGCAAATCGGGAAGCACCAAGTTGAGACCCCTGGAGGCAGTGACATCTGCCTGGCTTTGATAAGAATTTCTGAGAGTGGAAGTACTTAGAGTGAAATTAAAAGCTTTGATCTGTTTTTTTGTTTCATTATTGTTTCGTGTCTGAGGCCTTTACATGGCCTTTCAGTTCTTACCAGGCCCTGGTGTTTAGCTACTGCTCTGGCTCTACGTGGGCAGGGCAGGAGCTGGCAGCTGCCCTGCTGGTATGGGGCATTGCCAAGGGCTCACTTCCCAGCTCCAGCTTGAGCCTGGTCACAGACACACGTGCAGAGCAGCACTGCCTCAAAAAAATATACCCTTCTGGCCCCCAGCACATTGGGTACCCCTGTGTGACACAGCCCTTTGGCAGCCTCAAATGACCAGGGTGCAGAGGAGAGGTGATGATAGAATCACACTACCATTTAAGGTGGAAAAAATGTTTAAGATCATCAAGACCAACCATTAACCTAGTGCTGTCAAGTCCACCACTAAACCATGTCCCTAAGCACCACATCTACACATCTTTTAAATACCTCTATGGATGGTGACTCAACCTATCCAAGCCTGTTCCAGTGCTTAACAACCTTTTCAGTGAAGAAAGTTTTCCTAATACCCAATCTAAACCTCCCCTGGTGCAGCTTGAGGCCATTTCCTCTTGTCCAGCTACTTGTTACAGGGGAGAGGAGACCAACACCCACCTCTCTACAACCTTCTTTCAAGTACTTGTAGAGACCAGTAAGGTCTCCCCTCCCCTCAGGCTTAGTTTTCTTGATGTGGCTTTTGCCCATCCCAGACAAAAGCTCAAAAAGAGGATAGACCGTCCTGTATGGGCTCTGCTCTGTGTGTGTGTGTGTGTCTGTCTGTCTGTCTGTCTGTCCCTTTCTTTGCCCAAAGCACTGACACAGAACATGCTTCACTTCGTGGTGCTGGACACTGCTGTGTGACAGCCAGGTGACTCCCTCAGAGGAAGTGAACTGCGTGGTGTGACTTGGTTTATTTTTTGCAGTCCTGAAGTAGTTGAGAAGTTGAGACTGTAACACACAGTCAGTGCTTCAGCTCGTATTTTTTACGATGTAATTTTAAACCATTAGAAAATTTGTGAGTTATGGCAGCGCCTTTCAAACAATAATGGAATTTCCACACCAGAATTTCATTTTTCTCCATTTGCTACTTCATGCACTCATTTCAAATGCCTCCCCTTCCTAATTCTCCTTGGGTCTTTAAGTAAGACAAAGCAATAATATTTCCATGGAAGCAGAAGGGGCCCCAAGAAGCAGATGAAGACAACTGGCAAGTGCTGCCGTGAAGAGAGAGAAGCAAGCCTGTGAGGGTGAAGGATGCTCATGTCCACGTCTGACAATGGCACAGCCATGTTTTTCTCAGCTTAAACCACAGCTCTGGGTTTCAGTAACATCGAGCACCTTGGCAGCAGGACAAAGAGGTGATCTAGATGATGGAGAGAGAGAGAGAGGGGCTTTGTGGTTTTCTTTTAAAGATCTCTCAGCTCCTCTGGCAGTTTAGAGATTGCCTGTGCTTGGCTACCAAGGGGGGAGGGCTGGCTGCTGGTGCTGCCAGGGGCCTGTCACTCACAGGCTTTTGGAGCTTTGCTCACCCATGTGCAAGGGCACAAAGTTCCTTTCCTGGGGCAGCGCCCGTCTCTCCTTCACCTTCTCCCTTGCGCTGCTGCAGCAAACCTCCCCACTTCAGAAAATGAAGAGTGTGTCCGGGGGTGAGGCAGGAGGAGATGTAATTTTTAAAGACATATTGGGCTCGCTTGTGAAATTATTGTTTCAAGCCTCCTCAAATGGGAAATAACGAACCTAGCAGCACTCTGATTGTCAGGGCAGTGCCTTAGCCATGATTCTCGCTCGGCACCCTGGGCTCTCCTTACATTTCCCTTCGGCTTCCTGAGAGGGAGGTAAGTGCGCGGGAGTTCAAGAGTGCAATGAGTGAGCCAGACCACCCGCTCGCCGGCCCGGCCCACCTGCCCGCCAGGCGATGGAGAGCCGCAATCAGGGGAGCACTCCTGCTCCGCAGTGTAGCCACAGCCGTGGCGGGGGGCGGCAGTACACACGATCAGCGGAATAGCGCCGTCCCCACGCCGAACCGACACCGCGCCGGCACCGAGACGCTGGCGGCAGAGCTCGCATCGCAGCAGCTGGAGGATTGCTTTGGCAACAGCAACCCGACTGCCGGTCAGCTGTGTTTCCAGCGTGAATGGTTGAGGGGAAAGCGTGTTTATCGCTGTAGCTCCAGCCTGAAGATGTAATGCAAAAGGGAATGACAATATCTGCGGTAACGGCTTAACGAGGGAGGCTGATAATCAAAGGCTGGGGTGTAGCATTGCTGCTGCATTTAAACAGCACAGAAGTCATCTGCAATCCGCCACTACAAATGCAAACAACAACTTCAAAGAGCAATGGCATTTTTATTTTTTCTTCCTCCTCCCTGGCTAGAGCCTCTCCGTGCCTGTGTGTACGCTTTGTAGTGCTTTTTCTATCATGACAATTTAATTTTTCGTTTGCTTTTTTTAAGCGGGGGGGGGGGGGGGCAGCCCACAACAAACCAAAGACAGCTCTTTTGCTTTAATGATATTCACCGTGGTGAACTTAAAAGTGGCTTACAGAAGCGGAGTCTGGCATTTTCTGTTTGCACCAGTCAGTCGCTAGTGATTGATCTCGGCAGCCAGGCTTCATTTTTCTAAGCAAAATAAGCTGCAGTTGGCAAAACTTGATTAAAGTGAGTGGAGGTTTATCTGATGTGGCTGTTGCCACTCATTTCAATGTAATGTCTCGCTTTTCAACTACAGAGGACCTGCAGAACATGGAACAAGAAGTACTCATCAGTTTATAATGCACTCTTCTAGAAGTTTAAGTGTTCCTAATAGGCCATCAAACTGCTAGGAAACCAGTATGGGTATGTTGGCATGTAAAATCAACTCCCAGTGTAGCTGTAGTAGTGTTTATGCCGTCATCCTTACACAGAGGTTTACCACAAGAGAAGCTGCTAGCTGGACTAGCGCCACCGTTAAACGCATCACGCAAAGAATGCTGCCAGTGGTCATGAATTAAATATGAAAAAAAAGAAAAGGAAATACAAGAAGGAGGTCTTGACTGTGTCTCCTGATTGTCAAGCATTAATGGCACATTATGACTTCTCCCTCCATGAGTAGGAAGCCTGAGAGACCCCGACACAAACCAGCCATGCCAGCGTTCCTCTTTCTGCTCTCTGGGAAGGGCTGGCATCGCCCCGTGTTATTTCCCAGCAGACAGAAGAGTTCCTTTTCCTCTCCTTCCCGAGGAAGGGGAGACGGCGAGGGAAGGAAGAGCAGGTGAAATTACATTTGAAGAGGTGCAAATATAAAACTGACAGGCTCGGAGACAACACGGTTCATTCGGGTGGCTATTTGCAGAGCAGCTCCTCTGCAAGATAACTAATGGCATGTGAAAAGGTCCTACGCACAGAAAACAGTCTGTCATGTTAAAATAAAGAGCTCTGAAGCTGTGAAGCCTGGCATAGTCTGTAAAAATAACTTTCTCTTGGGGAGGGGAGGCTGGGAACCCTGCGGATCCCGATTCTCTTCAAAGACAATGCTCGGTGCCGCAGCGAGGGACACGGAGGCTACTGTGGCTCCTACAAATCTCCACCAAAACCTTAATTTAAATTACTGCCAAAGATTAAAGGCTAGCCTAAGCCTACACTCCCTTGCAAACCGCATTAATTATTAAGGCAACATGCAGAGCTTTGTAATTGGCTCCTTTCTGTTAGCACAGCACTGAGCTTATAGGTTAGGGTGGTGGCAGAAGGATGACGATGATGACTGCATATGATTTCTGGGTTTGCTGGTTGGGGAAGAGTTGGCTTCTAAAAGTAGAAGCAATGGCAGGGAAAAATCAGGGTGCCCTTCACACAGAAGAGGCCAGGAGAAAGGCGAAGGGAAGTGAGAGGGAAGTGAGGGGGAAGGGAAGGGAGAGGGAAGGGAAGGGAAGGGAGAGGGAAGGGAGAGGGAAGGGAAGGGAGAGGGAAGGGAAGGGAAGGGAAGGGAAGGGAAGGGAAGGGAAGGGAAGGGAAGGGAAGGGAAGGGAAGGGAAGGGAAGGGAAGGGAAGGGAAGAAGGGAAGGGAAGGGAAGGGAAGGGAAGGGAAGGGAAGGGAAGGGAAGGGAAGGGAAGGGAAGGGAAGGGAAGGGAAGGGAAGGGGAGCGTCAGTGCTGAGCATCCCCCTGATAACTGCAGCCCAAAATTATAACAGTGACATTGGCAGGAAGTAAAGACAAGGCAGTGCCTCCTCCCCAAAACACCTTTTGCCCTGGCAAAAGAAACCCAGCCCTGCATAACCATTAGCCATTGTGGTAGGTTTTATCCTGCTGCAACATCATGTTGCTTTCATTTGGTTCATTTTGTTGGGAAGTTCTGTCATTTCCACTGGCCAGAAAGCAGACCACTCCTGCGAGGAACCTGTGGCTCATTCGTTAGTAAGTTTACAAAAAGTGATTGAGAAACAACTTTACAGAATGGGTGCCCCACACATCTGAAGAGCACCTGGACACTTGGGTCTGAAACGACAGTCCACGGGTCTGCCAGAAGACCTACTGCATGTCCTCTGTCTGCAGCAAGTGTCTCTCCAGTGACCTGGAGAAAGCCCACGCTGCCCACCACGTGCACAAAGGACCTATGCAGCATGCACAGAGAGCCTGGCTGATGTACAGCAACACGTTACTATGTCTCAGAGCCCTCAGTTTGCTCCTGAGCCGACTCAATTCATCTCTGTTTGGGCCAAGCCAGCTGCAGGGTTTGAACTGCAGTGAAAACTTTACAAACACAACCCACAAGAGATGCAAGAGGGAAAGGGAGAGATCTGAGGCACCGTCAACTTTTCTGTGTACTGATCCGGGGAAAAGTGTCAGTGGAAATTATTCCAAGAGGCAGGGGCACCAAGAAAGGGAGTGGACAAGGTGCCCCTGCCTGGGAGACACGATGGCCCCGAGGAACATGCCATCTTCCTGGAAGAAGGAAAGCAGAAAGTATCACAGTCGTTCTGGCATTGCTGAAATCTGAAAATTGCATCTCCTCAGCAGTAGATACCACCACGACGACAACGCCGTTAAATTCTCAATCAAGTTTAATGCATCATAAAGAAGTAAAACTACATTGGCATATTTAAGACAAACACTTTTTTTTTTCTATGCACACTATCCACTGGACAGTCCCCTTTTCAAAATAACTACTTTTAACAGTCCAAGACACTTCTTCAGAAATTCTTCACATATTTAACCTTCCACGCTTTGCCTTTTTTTTTTTATTTTTTTTTGTCTGAGAAGGAAAAAAAAAAAATCGTTAAACCTGAAAACATTTACATTGCAAGCCACATTAGAATGCATAATTGGCATACAATAACCAATGTATAACAATTGTGTTTTACTTAGTTCACTTTGTTCATCAATAAAAGAATATAAAAATCTTGCTCAACCGAGTGTTGTGTATTAAAATAGATTTGTATAGTACTGCACAGTTTCTCCCGGAGTTGTGAAAATGGTTGAAGGGACCATGTGCTGCCTAGTGATGGGCGACGGAAAAAGCCAGTCCCTCATGTGGTTTTTCTTATTTAAAACAAACAAAAAAGAAAGAGATTCGGCACCATGTGAGATACGCTGATGTGAGAGACTAGCCTTGTGTCCTGCTCGGGTGGCTTCTTGCTTTCCTTAAGTACCTGTTGTGCTAATCGACGGAGAACTCATAAACGACAGAGACGATGGCAGCTGCGGTGGGGGGGTGGTGTGTGTGTGTTTGTGTGTGTGACAGTGAGAAAAACCGGGGTGCCCATCACTACCTTCCCCGGCAGGCCGCAGGGTGGCGGGAGGGAAGGCCCTGTGGCCTACGGGTGGGCCAGGCAGACCCTTGCAGTATCAGGAAGACTAGCTAGTGAAACAAGCAGGCGCACTGGGATTTTCTCAGGTTTTCTAATGCTAAATGCTTCCCCCAATGTGCTAACATCCAACAAAAAATCTTAAAAAAGAACCAAGTTTCCAAAAAAACCCCAAAAAACACTTAAAAGTTTTCCATGGCCTGTCCCTCCCCTAGAACTCCTGATATTATCCAGTATGAGAAACAACCCCTTGAGGCAGTTTTTTTATTCTTTTTTTCCTGTACCATTTCAGCAGATATTTCTGCAAGCAAAAAAGAAAGAGAGTAATTTAAAATAAAAAACAAAAAAACCCCCCATGTTACATATTTTTAACAATAAAAATGCAGTACAAAAATGTAAAGTTATCTTTTTGGCATATTCTCTGTACTGGCAAGAAACAAACAAACAAACAAACAAAAAAAATCAGAATAAAAATCAGAATAGTTATTTGCTTTTTTTTTTTTCCTTAACAAAAAAAGAATCCAAAATGAACAAAAAAGAAAACCCCCAAAATAATCTCTTTAAAAAAACTGAAACCCAACCTGCCAAAGATAGCCACTATTATGGTTGATGCTAAATCTTGCACAAAAACTCCATGAGAAAAATACACCGATAGCAAAATAAGTAAAAAGGACCTGCAAAAAAGTAAGGAGTTTTACAGTCATACTTCTTTAAATACTTCGGAACGCATATACAGAAGCATCAGCATGAAAATACTTCAATATTTTACTAGAAACGCTAACTTCATACAGTTTCTTTATTTAAATATCTGCAATTCTCAACTCTAATAATACTGAAAAAAATCGATCTTTTGTTTCGAAGGCTCTGTGAGTGTCCACGACACCGTTTCTGGACAAAACGGCCCCATCTCCAGGTCACCTGAATCAACGGGGCCAACTTTGTTCCTCTGGTAAGAATCCATGTCGAGTCCTAAAGTAGTTCAGTTTGTGTTACCTCACCGGTTCCCCTCCCACACATAGCTTTCAGCCCAACTACTTCTCTACTAGCTCACTAACTCTTTGCATTGAAAACTTTTCCCCCCTTGGGAGCAGGACGGGAAACCCATCAGCTCCCCACAAAAGCACATCCCGCTTCCTATCGGCCATTCTTCTCCTGGTCATCCTCAGTCATAAATACATTAAGGCCAACATAACAAAAAGAATCTCATAAGCACTGAAGGTCTCGGCAAATACAAAACCGCAGCGCAGCCCGCTCCGTGGGGACCCGCTGCCACAGTGACCTACAAACGGGACTGATTGGTTTGCAAGTTCCTACGCGTATCAAAGCTGGGGTTGTGTGTTCCTCCCCCTCCTTCCTTGCGGTTTAATCTCTTCCCCTCCACGCATTGGTGTCTATAAAGTTTGTGTTCCCCCCTTTTCCTTCGCTCCCTCGCAGCGGGCTCTGTCAGTTGTTACCCTGTGACTGCTGCAAGGCTTTGTGCATGGCAGCCGAGGCAGAGGAGGGTTTGATCCAGGGGACGGTTAGCAGGGAGGAGGTGGTGGTGGTCGTCATGGTAACCTGAATCATCTGCTCGTTTTGTATCAGTCTAATGAGGGTTTTGAGACGTTCCAGTGATGACTGAGTCCCTTTCTGCTGGGCCAAGAGGCTGGTTTTTAGCTCTAAGCATTTCTGTCAAATAAAGAGAAGGGGAGAGAGAAGGGAAGGCTAAGAATACATTCAAATTGGTGTCAAACATCTCTGCAAACCTCCTTTTGTGTCCTGAGTGCACGTCCTGCTCAAATGAAGTATATTCTCCTTTGGGGAGAGCAAAACCACAGCTTAACGAACAGAGTAATCACCAGCGCCGTGTACGCTGCAGCAGCCGTCTAAGTACCAATATTCAGCCCAGCCCAAATAGGTTCTGAGGGTGTTTCCAACCCCCATCCTGTAGGCAGCCTGGCAGAAATGCCTTCTGCGCTCCAGAGAGATCACTGTAATAGCTGAGTTACTGGAAAGTGCTGAAGCCACCCAGGGAGGTGCCGAAACCTCCAGTCAAGTTCTTTGAAAAGCACCTGCGTGGACCTGTAGAGGTTGGTTTAGCCAGGTGGTATCCCAGGTGAAGGATAAACCACATTCTGGTTTTCTGAATAATACCATTCCAGCCGAGCTATGTATGAGAGCTTTCTCTTTAATGTAAATCTCTGTTATGGCAAATGTCAGAAATGAAATTGCTCTGTCCTGGAACACCTGTAATTGTTTTTCTCCTTCCAAGTGGATATATCTCCAATAAATATAACCATTAGCTGATACTACCATTCAAATAGGATAGTGCAGCCCACTCAAGGAACCTGTTGCTCTTTAGGTAGAAATCTTAGTGCTTTTGACAGTCCTGATACACACCTGATAGCTGACTGCATCACCAAATGCTTTTCTTTTTCCAAACACCTCATCCCACCACGCTCTCCTACCTACTAAAGATATTCTGTACCCCAGAGTCACTTTGTCCCACATGTGTGTGCTTCTCTTTCCCACTGTGCTGTCTTCTCATAAGTTATTGCTTTCCTTCCACTCTATTTTAAAAGCGATAAATATTTTAACGTGCCTCCTCTGGATAACTGCAGTGATAAACCAACTAGTGACCAGTTACTCCTGCAGCTGCCACTTTGATTCTTCCAGCGTAAGGAAGTTTAAAATATTTATTGAGACTACCCCTTGGGAGAGGGCCTGAGGAAAAGTAGCCCCAAATAAATTCCTTCACCCATGAAGGGTAGGAATTACGCTGTCAAACTCAACCCACTCATTACTGCCAGAGACTGGTCCTCACAGCACAGTATGGGTGGGAGACATCTCTGGCCAACAGCTAGCTTTAAAACAAGCTCAAGGCGAAAAGGAATGTGCATCCATTTTCAGTCATGAGGACGTTACAATGTTCAGCCTCTAAGACACGTAACGATGGTTGTTTCTACCTAATCCCAAGAGTTTTGAGCTAATGAACAAGCAGCTACCACTGGAGGACACACTTGTGACTGAACTCTTCCCCTGGAGAACGGAACTGCCTTAAAGTCACGGTACAGGTGAGCGCTGTGCGTGGCACTGCATGGAAGGCAGGCACAGCTTTGTTGTGGAAAGGGGGTTGCGTGCAAAAGGCATTCAGCCACTGGTGATTTCTCCACCTGCCTGCCAAAGCAGCTTGCTTCTCTGCATAAAGAAAACCCATGTGCTCTTCCTTAGAGAGAAACACACTCACACCTGAACACCTGTAGCTTGGGAGCGTAAACCATTTTCTAGCCACAAAATGGTTTTCAAGCATAAATTCTTTATAAGCATCTCTGCAGGAGACTCTGTGTCCCCAGTCAGGTGTCCTACCTTCACTGCATTGTTGAGAAGTCGATCTTTTTCTTCTAGCTGTCTATGCTCACTCTTCAGCTCACTGCTCCTCTTTAATAACTTTCGCTTCTCTTCTTCTTTGACTGCGGAACAATAAGATTAAGGATGCAGAAGTTAAGAAAAGCACGTAAGGCAAAGCTATGCCTGACAACAGAAGGCAGAAGCACGTGTTTTGAGTGGTGAGCTTCGGGTCTTGTTAGCCTTTTCTCAGCAGGCACAGACAAATAAATCTGGAGTTTCTGCTTGCATGCCTGTGTGTACACCAACGGCTACAACACAGGACAACCCAAGGAGCTATAGTGCACCTTTGAGATGAATTAGAATTAATCCTTGGACCACACGTGGTCCTGGAGGTCTCCAAGAAAGAGGTGAATGGCATTTAAGAACAGGTCAGCCACCTGGGATGGCAATAGTTCAGTGACCCTGGCACAATCATAACAGTGCCAGACCTTGGAAAAGCTCCTTAAAAATACAAAGCAATGCCCCAAATATCACACTGTAAGAGTGCAACAGGGAACTAAAGAAGAGGAACAGTCAATGCACAGATATCATACAATATCTGATCCTAATGACTGTGATATCATGTAATACTGAAACAATTAGGAGCTGATATTACTGTAATATCTGAGACACTAGCCTGGCATCACGCTACGTGCCCCATTGCACGGCTCTGCCTGATGTGACTGTGTCTTTCTGCCGGCCAACCTGACAGTATTCTGCCTCAAAATCCTGTTTTCAGCCCCATTCTCAGGAAGGCACTGCTCTGATGAGAGCCTCCTCCACAGAGTGAAGTTCTTGAGAGATCAATCTTCTCTTCCTTTAAGACAGAAGATATTGAAGGAACAAAGCAAGGGCAAGGGAAGAGAAAGTGACCTGCTGTTCCCAGCCACAGGCCCGTCACAGAATTGTAGGGGTCGGAAGGGACTTCAAGAGATCATTGATTCCAACCCCCTCATGGCCCTTTGCTTAACGATGCCATGATATCTGGTTGCATTACACCACCACTAGAACATCAGAGCCACAAAGGACTCAAATGGCATCACTGTCCCCTCACCAGCAAAGAATCCTTTGTTGTTAGCTGTGTCAATCCCTACCTGTTTTATGAGTGACATAGGAGTGAACAATAGCCAGAGTTCCAGTCCATGGCACATTGTCATCTTTCTTTAACACCTATAAGCCCAGGAAACAACAAAAAGTTAGGACTCCACAAAGACAGGCATCAAGTGTTTTTCTTTCTCCAGCCCTACAGCTCTGCCAGGACCAGATCTGGGGTCCTTGTCTCAGACTTGGCAAACTGAAAAGTAATGAGCAAATAACATGCACAGCAATCTCCCTTGGGCCTTACTCCTTTGCACAGGCTTATGAACAGCACAGCCGAACTGTGCTAACAGGGGCCTTCCAAATCCCATTTCCTGTTGCTGTGGCTGGAAGACACGTTCTGATCCCTGACCAGCAGACCTCCACACTGTCAGGAGAGCTGTCTTGTGGGCATGGGAGAAGCTGCTGGTCCATATGAAAACAGGACTGCTCAGATCTCATCCCAGGCTGCTCTGCTCCCTGAAACCACGTGCTAAAACTTCCCCCTGACATTTTCCAGGGAACATACCAGTGATCTCAACACTAAATAGAAAGACTTGTGAGGCACAACATCCAAGTGCACAACAATTCAGTGGCACTGTACTGTTTCAGTAATTGTTTCCCTGTTCACACAATCAGCATTATTCAACAGCATCTAGACAAATTAGCATTTCTGACTGGCTGTGATTGATAGCTACGTGTAATAAACATGATTTAAAGAAAAGGAAGTGTCTTCCTCACAGCTTTCAGATCCACTGGCAAACAGTGTCTCCTTTTGACAGTGCCTCCCTCATCTATAAGATTTACATTACTTGGCTGGCAACCCTACATCCTGGTGACTTTACTGTAAAGAAGAGAAACAAAGGGAAATGAAGAGGCAGCTTAAAGGGACAAATCTCAGCAGATGTAATTATGGGGAAGCTAAGGCACTCAGGGTATGTTCTAACTCTAGGACAATCAAGATACCAAAAACAAATGCTGCAAACTACTAGAAACCTCTCAGTGCCACTTTAGCTAACGCAGTCCCCTAAGCTGTGACCACGGGTTAGATTGGTTTAATGGCAGACAAATTTGAGCTTTCTCCCACTTTTTTTCTCTTGGCACACTACAGTCCATGTAGCTTACCTTCTGTTGGCACTTTGGACAGACCCAAACCCCTTTGGGGGCAGTTTTGAGGGGTGGGTCCAAGCAGTTGAGGTGATATGCTCTGGGACACGTGCCGCAGGGCTGCAAGTTAACGCCCCGCTTGCAAGCAGTGCAGTGCTCATCGTGGTGGATCTCGTTCTGCAAGAGAAGAAGGATGGTTTGGGTAAGGACACCCCATCGAGAGCTTCTGTCCACAGAGCATTCAAAGTCACTACTGCAGCAGAGGGCTCATTCAAGTCAAAAGCACCCTGGTTGCTGTAGGAGTCAGAGGTAATGGTGTGTGATAGCAACAGACACAAACCAACGAGCCAGAAGCAGGTTACATAAATTGGAACAGATAGAAAGATTAAAAACCAACTAATCAGACACAGGAGGGAGTCGACTAGTACGGGCAGCTTCTGACGTAGGAATTATTTCACTTGGTTCTGAGACCTTGTCGCTCCAACACACGCATCACCATGTGCAATTCTGTTTTGAAACGTGGGTCAAAGTCAATATCCAGGTCATCTGTCCTTCAAAGTCCAAAGCAGAAAGAAAGAAGCAAGGACAAGATTTTTGGGGAAAAAGCACAGATCCATGTTTAAAGCCCACTGCCTCAAAGAGCAGAGAGGAAAACACTCTGCTCGAGTACCCCAACTTTTTGCTCCGTACCCTCTTTTGAGAACTCTAGAGGGCTCCTCTGCCCCTCTGTTCTCCCTGGCACTAATTGTTCTCTGATCAGATTCGCTCTGACAACATTCCTCCAACCGGACTGATTAGTACTTTGTCTGAAGCAATATATAAGATGAACTCAGACTCATCAACAAAGTTACAATGTCATGTAGTAAATTGCTATGTTAATCTGGTGGCAACGTTAATTACTCTTTGTATAATTAAGTGCATTTTAATAAAGGAGATACTGATTTTCAAATTCTCCCGGCTTGCGAATCACTATAAAAACCCTGAAATTTTCCTAGTGCTTTTCCAAGAGCAAGAATAATAATTTTGTACTTCTGTTAATTCCAAAAGCATTCATTGTTAGGGATATTAATTATAATGTTTCATGACAGTTTTAGTCAGGCTTATATCTTGAATTCTCATTCAGTCCTGTCAAAAAAATCAGTCTCCAAAATATTAGTCTTTAGAAGTTACCTGCTCAAAAGGTCTTAATTTTAAACTCAGCGTAAAGAGATTTGGCCTACACAAACTAGAATGGTTACTCATTTTTCTTAATTTTTTTCATTAAACACCCAAATCTGGACCAGCAATTTCTCAATCAGTGGCTTCTGCAAAGGGATTAAACTCCAGCCTTGCACAGGAAAGCCCAAGAGTTCACCTCTATGTAAGTCTTACCTAGAGGCTCCAAGATTTAGTTGAGTGGGGAATGTTTCACACAAGCAGTATGAAATGCAAAGGGAATGCTGCAATTTTGCACTTTGATAGAGACTGCAACAACCAGAAGCAAGCACTGGATTACACAGTGATGAGAAAGACACCGATAGTACACGATTTTTGCTACACATACCTTCCAGAGCGGATCCTCATTTGCTAGCACATGAAAGAAGGGTAGAGAACAGATTAGTGAGAAACACATCGCTGCAGTGAATGCTAGTTCTCAGCTACGGCAGTAATTTTAGTCAAGCTGTGATGCAGGACACCAGGACACTGCCAGAATTAATGCTGGCAGCAAAGAAGGCAGCAGCAAGCAGTGAAATGAGCGCTTGAGATTTAAAAAATTACACTGTGGGAACCCCATGTCCGAAGGTCTGATGGCAAAATGTCTGGGTATGAGAAGCACGCTCTGTTTTCCCCTTCCAAAAATGTTCACGTGAAAGCTCCTCTCCACGTGCCAGTAGCCAAAAAGTCCTTCTTAAGGACTTCAGCCTGCTGGGTGATGAACAGTCTGGCCCTGAACCAGCAAGGCACTTAAGCAGGCGCTTAACTTGGAGAATGAAATCAGTGCCACTGACTTACCGTTAAACACATGTTTAAATGTTCAGCTGATTCCCAGCCAACAAACGGTCAGCTACTTGCAGGACTGAGCTTTATGTTATCATCAACACTTCATCATCAAACTGCTCCCACCCAGAACGCCAAGCTTTTCTGAACTCTTGCTGAACCGAGTCTGTAGTGATTGCGTTCACAGCCCAATCAGAACGAGAACCATCAGAGCTCACTGGAAAGCAGGCCAAGCCTCTCATAAAAATATTTGTGAAATCCATCACGCTTTGTTCCAAAAATAAAAAGCGAGAAGATTTTTCACAGCTTTACGGACACTGCACAGCGGGTTGCAATTTCCTCCTGCTGGTCTGTAAGAGGCTGGTGCATGCTGTTCCAGTGAGAAACAGCTGATGGAGAGGCCTCTCTTTGGGTTAAAGTAGAGACCACCACGCCGATATTTCTGTCCTTCTGTCCTCCTTCATCTCCCTCTGTGATCACAGATGGGCATACAGCTGCCACAGCGTGATCCCTCGCACGCACACCAAGCTGGGAGCTGCTTCCTGCTGCTCCGCATTCACCTTACATGCTGGCGTAGGTGTAACGCGCGTGAAGACGCAGGCGCACCCGCGCCTCATGCACAGGTGAAAAAGAGGAGCGTTAAGAATGAAGGAACGGCTTCCCCCAAGGTAGACCACAGGCTGTAGAGCCCAGCCTGCAAAGTGTGCCAGAACAAGGCAAGCACAAAATCGATGTTTCTACCACCCCAGAAGTACCTGCCAGGCACTAGTAGTCTATGGCCCATCCCAACCTGAAGTTTGCATCTTAATTTTTATATGACAGCCTTAGGTGGATTTTTTTCTTTTTCTTCCACAAAGAAGAAAGTCTACTTTTTCCCAACTTCCTTTGGCAGTGAGTTCCATAAATAATCACCGACTTAAAAAAATCTGTAGATGTCACTTCATATCCACAAGGACATAGACAAAGATACACCGCAGGATGACACTGCGATTACTCAGGGGATATAAATGTTATTCAGATAAACACAGGCTTGATAATTGAAGAGTCTTTTCTCCAAATGATACATGTCAGGGGATATGACCTCATTTCAGGTAAGACTTTTTCAGATAAATGAATCCTGATTAATTGACATTTCACTGAAAATTTACAAGAATTGTTCTCTTCTGCATTTCTGGAAATGACAGCTGTTTCCTGTACTTGACAGGCTTTGGGTGGGGTTTTTTTTACTTTGCTTATTTCTCTTTTCAGCTCACTTTTACTGTAAAGTTTTAAACATTTTAAAACGTGTCCACTTCTGCCTTCCAGCTGATGAAGAATTAAACCAAAGACTATTTTTTCAAACGAGTGTTTTCTAAGAGAAGGGGAGGTCAGCCCTGCACTGAAGCCAACAAGAACTCCACTGTGGTACCAAGCTGTCTGGGAGAGCATCTGCCTTTGGTTCAGAGCTTACAGAGCATCTTCTAGCACAACAGTGCTCAGTGCATAAAGCTAATAAATCCCAACTGAGGCGGGGAATCCTGCTATGAAGAAGTCCAGCTTATAATTGTCAGAATTTGCAGAATCCCAGAGCCGATTCTGGATGGTGGGAAAACCAAAGATAAAGGACTCGAAGAGGAATTAACAATTAAGGAGAGTGAGTGCTGATCTCCGAGTGTCACTGAGACAGCCACATCATTGGAGCTCTGTCCTTTGCCTGCTTCCTTGTAAATAAATTGGGAAACACATGGCAGAAAAGGGCAGAGATATCAAGCCCTGACTTAAATGAAATCCATCCAGGGGCTAACAGCACAGCCTGCTAACGTTGCCATTATCTCCTGCTTTTCCCCCTGTGTTTACATGGGAAAAACAAGTGCTATGATAAGACAAATAATAAATTATCATTTTAATTTTGAAGATAAAACTAAGCCAGGAATAATGTTGTTTCTGCTGGGGTTCACATGAGCATGGGCTCCTGCTAAGAGACATGTCATCATAGCTGTTTACCATGTAATAACCTCGCCTGTCCTCTGAGACCCTACGCATTACAGGCATATGGTAAGTAGGCCAACTGCCTGCATCCAGCACATGAAGTTTGGAAGGTAGAGAGAAGCACTGCTGCATTTCAGTCAGTGATCCTGTGGCACAGGAATTCAAGGCAGGGCCAGAAAGGTGAATGTCAAGCACCGAACTTGACACTTGACAGGGATATCAAGCAAACACTGGGAAACTGACAAAACTTCACATCTTAATTGAAATTGCCCCTGTAAATGCTTCTAATGCAGAAATAATATCTGGCTTAGAAAAAGGCCTGTCTTTCCTTACCTCTAACACACCACCATAGAGCCCAAGTTACGCAGACAACATGAGGGCAAGGACATAATCACATTTCTTTACTGGCTTTCTCTCCTCTTCTGAAATGCAACTCAAGCTTCTCACTTTCTCTCTTAAAATCCTGCATGGGCCTCATCAGAAGAATTAAAGTGTACTCAATGTTCTCCCTGGTTCATCTCCCACCTCTGAACTCTTTGCCTTCTCTATATGTTGCATGTTTTTCCTGGAATGAGCTCGTTCACATGAGGTAATCATCATCATCCCAAAATGGTGCCTCTCGAGTTGTTCATTCTCAAAGCTTTTACCATGAAAGTTTCAGCAGCTCAGGTTCTTGTAAATACAAGATTGGAAGGCATCTTCAAGGCCATCAAATCTAGATTTATGGCTCCAGCTCTCAGAGTTGGAAAAATTGTGTGGTTTTTCCAGCCCTTGTTTTTAAAGCAAAAACTGTGGTGAATTTTTAGCCTTTGAGAATGAACAGCGGTTTCTTAAAAAGCTGATGAAGAAAGGCAAATTAAAACCCCTGAATAGTAACTATTTCTTAAATCCCAATTTTTCAATATATATTTTAAGCCCTTGGTGTTGAAAACACTGCCCTCTTCAATCAGTCCTCTCACTGTGTGGTGCCTTAAGTACTACAGGTAGGATTTTCCACTGATTGCAGAGACTTCGGATCTGTTTCTCCACAATTCTGACCTCTAGCCTTTTCCTTCAATTGTTTTTGCAGGAAAATCATCTATTTTCACTGCACACTAAAAAGTGCAGGGACCTTACACAAAGGAACGCCCTGTGGTACCCTAGCAGTAATTCATATGAAATCCTACTGATAAATATTTAACATGTCATTAGAATAGCAGTATATTCATATTAAAATATGCTTACCTCTCGTTGAAAGGAACAAGGGGTTATTCAAATAATTTGATGCCAGGCGTTTCCGCTACAAGGGAAAAGAAACCAACCACAGTGTCATTGAAAGGTGCTCTGGTTGTCTCTTTCCTTTTCACGTTAACAGTCTCCACGAGCTTCCCTCATACATAGCCAGCTATCCAGAAACCATTTCCTGTGACTTAAGAGCAGTTGCTGCTAACCCCTCGGAGAGTCAAGCAAACAGTTGTATTATTTACCTTTCTGACCATTCTTCATAGACCTGTTTGAGGTTCTATTAACAAGAGAGAAATGCAAATGGCTAATTTTATTGATTGAGTTCCAGGATATCACAGAACCACAGAATGACTAGGTTGGAAAAGACCTAGATCATAGAATGTCTGGGTTGGAAGGGATCCCAAGGATCATACAGTTCCAACCCCCCCTGCCACAGGCAGGGCCACCAACCTCCAGGCCTGGATCTACACAAGGTTGCCCAGGGCCCCATCCAACCTGGCCTTGAACACCTCCAGGGACGGGGCATCCACCACCTCTCTCATCGAGTCCAACTGTGTATGTTCCAGAGGTTGGTAAGAGCAAGGCAAACAGCAACATTTAAGTCCAAGCCTAGCAGATAAACAAAGTGCGTAAGGGAAAAATGATGCAGTGAACCATCGCTGTGAGACGATGTCCTTATTGGCGCCTATAGAAATGGTGATGGACGTCCCACCTGCAGAAGTAACGCCGCTACCTTCTGTGACACCTGCCTGCGGTTTGTAGAAACACATTTTGCTTGCAAGCAATGTATTGGGGTCTAAGCAAAATATTTTCATTTTCAGAGCCAACGTGTACGACCCCTAGGAGCTGGCAGCAATTTCAGCCCGCTGAGATCACCACAGACTTTCGAACCTGCACACAACAGACCCCTGGAAACCCGACTGAGATGTTTAACTGATTTAATGCAGCCCACTGCCAACTTGTTAGATGGTAAAAGCTGGTGGTCAATAGCAAGCCGGGCTTTATTAACAGTCTATATAAGCCCTAATTGTTTCTCTGAGCCAGCCAATAGTTGTACAGCAGGACTGAAAACAGCACCAGTTTCCTGCATTAGATGTTGTTAGACGCTGCTTGGGGGAAAATTAGAGAGGTTTTGCTAATAAATGATGTATTCTGTGGTGAGTAAAATGTTCTCTTATACACAGGTGCCTGACAGTCTGTTAATGAATTTTGAATTGATGTTTCTTCCCTCAAAAAATTTAACCCTTTCCTATAGGGGAAAAAAATAAATATAAGGAAAAAAAGCTACTGAGGTGGGAAAACAGAATAATATCTTGAAATCTCGTTTCTTAAAAAGGAAGCAAACAACTTGGAAAAGGAAAAGCACAACATTCAAGTAAAGTCATAAGTCTGCGATCACATTTTTGTAATCAAGGAAGTTAGCATCACCACTACAGATGCTGAGCTCCTGTCGTTTCGAGGGGCACTGGCAAATAAAAAAGTCTAATTTATATGCAATTTCAATTTAAACAATCATGAATTAAAGATCATTCAGTAGACTAACCGTAAATTAAACTGCACCAAAATACCTGAAATGCCACAAAATACCTCAACTCACTGATTAACAAATCAATCTGAGCAGCTAATTGATCAGAGAAAAACCATCTGCCTCCATTTTACTTGAACGGCATTCCCCATGGTCAGTACTTAATGACAACTCCTAATGAGGACACAGCTGATCAGCCACAGGACTCTTTTACAGACATTTCTTTCTCCATGCCATCTTTCACTTTGGGATATGCTTTTGAGAATAGATATAATGAGAAGTATGAACTAGGGGTGCTGCAGACCTCCTCCACCATCTCCTCCATCCAAGATAATCGAGTTTCTCACAAACGCCGATCAGACTACTGCCACAAAACTCTGCTGCAAGTATCTCAATAAACTCATCAGGATAAAGAGGTTTAAGAGAAGACACCAGAAATTTAATGCTGGTGAGGCTAAGGTTCCTATTGTGTTAAATACTGGACGTATGGACATCAGCATTTGCCCTAAAGAGGTCCCAAGAGAAAAAGTTGAGGAGTTCTGAAGAACTGAAGTGCCCAGAGCTGCTCTGGAGTATAAAAATCTCAAATACTTCCAGAAATATAGAACAATCAAGCAACTAAGAAACTTGACTACTGTGGTGGGTTACTTCTTAGTCTCATCTGTTCGCTGTCTGCCAACAAACAGAAATCTGAAATGTTAGCATACCAAAAATTATGCATCACTTGTACCTAAGTAAAGAAAAATTACTTTCTTTAGGCTTGAGGAACTCAGAACACAGAGAAATTTTGTTTAAATGGAGGGCTGGCTGTAGATCAGTTTCATTACTGTAGGAGGTTCAAATAGTAACCCCAAACTGTGATGAAGTTTTAAAGGTGGAACTTTAATATGCTGAATAAATGCATATATGCCAGTTCAGAAACAAAGAAAACAACGATCTCAGAAAAGAAAGTTAAGTCTACTTATACGCTGCTTTTACACCAGGTTTACACTCCAGTAGTACATGGGACCAAATCTTGCTACTGCCATAAATGTAATAGCATAAGCATAACAGACAACAGAGATTATCCAGAGCATTTTATTTTTAATTATGCATTAATATATTTATTATGCAGGCTTCCATAACCCCTGCAGAGCACACCAATTCTTAAACCAACACACCCTTTTTATGAATGTGACTAATACAAAAAAAAAAAGCAAATTTCCCCATTTATTATTTGGCACACAGGAAAAGAGAAATTGCAAGGCAAGTTTGAGCATAACACATCACTCCTGCTCTTCAGTTCTGACCTAAAGGGACTGTCTGCACGGGTAAAAGAGTAATTAGGTCCCATATTAATTTAGTCTTTTTTGGCCTTTATTAAAACTAAGACGAATTCTAGTTTGAAGCAAGTGATGTGCTGGGGTGAAAAACCTATTGCTTAGCTACTGAGACAAGATCTTGTCTTTCTTTTCCGCATCAATATCTCTTTGCAAGTAAACGTGTGGCTCTGCATCCATATATGCTTTTGTAATAAGAAGCACTTAAACCCTTTATTGACATGAAATAGAACTGGGGTAAAAAAAAAAAAAAGTGAATGATAAAGTACCTCTGTTTCCAAGAGTCCACTGTAGGCTGGATTTGCTGTGCTTCTTCTCTTTCTTTCCTGACGCTTGCTCTGGATTTCTGTAACCATGGAAAGAAACATGAATTGTGTGTTTCTCATTCACCAGGGAAAAATGTAGATCTAACTTGTTAAGCAAGAAGCTCTTACCCTCAACCCCTTGGGTTTTATGTTCAGTTTCAGTTTCTAAAGTATAATTGGGTTGCATCAGCAATGATATTTGCTGCAGTTCAAGGTTTGACACTAATAAGCTTTTCCTTGTAAGACTCAGAACACAGGCAGTTTTTATTTTTTCCTTCCTCCAAGGCGGACTTCTGCTGCCCTACAAGATTTTTATGATGATCCCTTCAGACACATATTCAGCAAGCATCAACAGAGAGCTTTCAAAATACTATCAATGTCTGCTGTTAACAAAACTGAAGCATTTAAAGCAGTTAAGCCTTGTAATTCATATCAGATGAAAGCACAGAGATCCTTTTAAATTTAATTACATTACTTTTCCTCCGCAGAGGTTGGAAAAAGCACGGTCAGAATGGGCTCCACTAGATTCAGTTCTAACTAGGGCGTGATGATTTATCCACCCAAAAGTATGCCATTTCATGATCCTGAGCATGCAAAGCATTGTTACGAGCTGCACATGTATTTGTGTCACTGGAAACAGCAGTGGGAAGACTGGTTCGCTGAACTGCATGCCCTGGTTGGAAAAGGGTGAAACACAGGAGACCTCCCTTCTGCTAAATGCTAACACCTCCCCAGGACAGTGCTTGGTGAGGCGACAGTCAGTCACGTGTGTACTGCTGAAGACACACAGGGGAAAAGTGAGCAGATCCCTGGCCCGCTAAGATCTGCAGACTTAACGCTGCTTTTATCTGAGCTAGGATTTCATTTCCATCATGTGCAATTTCTTTTTCCGGCTCTCCAGTCAGCTCAGAACAGTGAGGTGGTTATAACAGTGTATTTTGGAGCCTAATTTTTATTTTGATAATAAAGTAAGAGCAGATCTCTGGCAAGGAGAGACACCCAGTATCCATCCCATGACATGAAGTGGGCAAATGTTTCTTAAGTGAATATTCCAAGTCAAAGTTTAGACCCTTGTTAAGTCTAAATCCCCTCATGAGTGTGATACTTCACCTCTGTCTTGCTGTAAGTCAGTCTCTCAGAACAAGAGGAACTGGCAGGAGCACCTGCCCTTCAGCCCAGAGGACCAGGAGCACACCCAACAGAAGTGCAGGACGCCATCTGGTTCTGCAGAAGGTCCAGCATCTTTTGTCAGTGTTTGAGCTAATGAGGTCTATCCCAGAACATTCCAGAAAATGGCCCTCAAGATACTGAGCACTGACTCCCATTCGCAATTCCACAATAAGAGACAGTCCAGCTTTCAAGTTATGATACACGGGAACAGGATTCCCAACACATGGTTCTGGTTTCCAGGCAGCCTTTCCAAATGCTGATCACTTCCCCACAGAGTAAAAGAGGCCACGTACCACTTTAAAGTGCTGCTACAGTAAATGGCATTCGTGTTGTCAGTCGTGTCTCATGTCCCTAGAGATGAGGCCAACAGTCTGCATGGATTTTCTACTGTCCTCAGCTACAAGGAATTGATTTGGAACTTTTCGTTCATGAAGGACTATTGGCTAAGCCACTGCTCTTGGAGTAACAGATGTATCAGGAGGAAACTGGATAGACAAAAACACCAGAAGAGCAACTGCTTGCATATTCTGGCTGGGTTTCCCACTGGCACAGGAACATGTCACCTCTCACACTCAGAAGGTGTCTTCTAGGGCAATTCAAAGAGTGCAGACAGGTCTGTATTCGCAGTCTGACATGAGCTAGACATATGCTGCCATGTGACTTGGGGGAGCTATACAAAATCTCACTACCAAGAAATGTGTGATCCGAGACTGCACCGAGATGTGTGATAAACACCATGGCTGCAACCACTACCAGCATCTCGTTAACATCCTTGGTGCTATGCAGACTCCACACCAGAGGATCTTGTTTGGGCAATAGTTCTGTCCCAGTGTGAAAGTACTTCCTATGAACTGCTCATCTGGCTAGGCTGAAATCTCCATCCTGAAGCTTCCAGAGCCTTTGGCATCTTCTAAAGGGAATCAGGCCGCAGCAGCAGGGTAAGTGCTAGACATGGATCCAGTATCCTGCCATAGAGCCAGTAGAAGAGAGATGGTTGTTCTTGATGTCAGCTCCAGTGAATATACAGGGAATGCTCTCAAGGCCAGAAGGAGCCAGAGATGTCACAACAGAGGAACTATGTGCCTTGATGCTGGCAAGGAAACAGAGGAAGTGGACCTCTACTGACTCTTTACTTTGGTCTCAACAGGGTGAGCTGGAGCCATGGTCCTTGCAGCCACCAGCAGCAACACATGCTTTGTGGTCAGTGAATCCAGAGCTTGCAGCACCTCAGCACCCTTGTGGCAGCATAGAGAGAATGCTGGAGTTAGGGCAGCCTGGGCTTAAGTCTTTCAAAAGTGGTCACAGGGATACAAGATGGTGACTTTTCACTGACCCAGAAAAAGAAACAAAGAATTTGACACAGCAGAGCTTTCTGTGTTCATAACTGGGCCAAATGCCTTCACAAGAGGACTGTGATGGATCTGTAGCTCTCTGCCCTTTTGGGTCCAAGGTTTAAGAATTTCTTTGGCACATGCTCTCACCAAGGCAACAGAAATTTTTGATGGAGTTTGAATCACACGTGTGGTAGTTACCTGGAACACAGCTTTGGAAGAGGCATTGCTACAGTAGAGACAGAAAAGCTGGCTGGGGGGAAACGTAATAGCGATGGGAATAGATGGAAATAAAGACAGTGAGAGAGTAATGAACTGAAACGGGCTCTGGATGTACTCCACCCTATGCAGCCATCGGGGAGGGAGAGCATAGTGTCAGCACTTTATTTATGGAAACTGTGAACAAAAGATGCCCCTGTTTGCGGTATAAGAAGCATGTATCTGCAAATAAGCACAAATTGCTACGCTACGGTAAAACAAGATATTTTGAGAACTAAAGAATTGTTTTGAAGTTTTCTTTCTACCTACTTTCTGGTTGGTTGTTTTGTTACACGGTGGCAACACTAAAAGGTATTCTAAGGGCCTAGAGAAAGAGATTTAATATGTTAGAACCATCCACTGTGTCACAGAACTGGGCTATCTTATTCCTTAGTTTATTCATTTAAAAAATAGAACCCATGCAGGAAAAAAAAACCAACCAAACCCTCTGAACTGTAATACCTTTGACAGAGATGAATACATTTGAAGACAGCTTTATGTAGGAGGCAAAGCTTCAATGGGCTGCTGCCTCCATTGATAAACACTCTTGTATAGTCATTCTACGAGGCCCGTAATGACAACTCACCCTCAGTGAAAGCTGTACCTTGCAGAGTGTCAGTCAGTGGAGACATCTGCATTTGTTTATGGGAAAAGGCCTCAAAAGATGCCTCACCCCTGGGCTGTGCAGAACAGAGCTCTTTTCCCAGTAAGGGGAAAGATGCTCCTCTGGACATTAGGTGGAAAGGCTGCTAGACTGATAGAGAAATCTGTACAGAAGTGGACTGTAGCACCTTCACCACAAAATTAATGAACAAAATGAAGAAGAGCAGTAACGCTGTGAATTAATGATATTGAGTTGAATAAGCATTTAATGACCCAATCTCGATAGGGTTTAATTCCAAAAAATGTGAAATTGAGAAATACATTAGAAGCACTAAAATAAACTGAACTGCATAATGACCACTGCTTCCTGATAAATAGCCATGGCTGATCATTGTAAATATGACATAGCACTAAAATAATAACCTTTGGCGTGTGAAAGCTGTAAGGGCATTTTTGTCAGCTGTAATCACCAATACTCATGAAGAAATACCCCTTCCATAGCAAGTAGCTCTTGGTGGGAGCCATTTCTTTAAAGCTAGCAGGAATATAAAAGGCGAATTTGTCTGGAAGAATCGATTCTGGGGGATTAGTACCGTAGTAGTAAAGTTCAAACCGTGCGTCTCTGCGCTTGCTGTAGAACAAGGGGAGCAGAGCGGCACTCGGCGCTCTGAGCGCCAGCGTTGAATCTGCACAAACAATTTATTAGTTCCAATAAAATCAAAGGGGTAAAGAATGATTCCAAATTAAGTTTTCTCTGTTGTAAGCATAATTTGCACTTCAGCATAATTTCAAATGTTGTCCTATTTTCCCCAGACAAAGAAAACAAGAACCAGTCATCATTTGCCGGTTTTGGATTATAAATCTTCTCCCAAAATTGCTGTAGCTTTTTAATTTCCCTTCCAACCCATTACCATTAAGGGATTAAAAAGGCCGATGGCTTAAAGTTTCTTTAAACTGCTTTCAAATTCTCAGTCACTGGGGCATTAAATGATTCTCTAAAATGCAGATTTAAAGAGGAAAGACATTGCAAAAAGGCAAGACGACCCACAAAACACTTGCAGCATATATTGAGGAGCCCATAGAATTAAGATGCTATTTTCTCCCTAATTCACAGCTTTTCGTAAAACTGAGGAACAGAAGGCACAGGGAATCTTACTAAAAAGAAATTGAGCTGTAAAATGGTAGATACCTCTTGAGTCAGCAAGGTATCTAAGCATGTGCCTATCTCTAAAGCACATAAAACTTAGTGCCCTGGAAATTCCTAAGTATTTTGCTGACAACGGTCAATGGGATGGGAAGTAAATGTCATTCCTCATCAACACCTTTTGTGATCAAGAATCATTGTTAGCTGACACAGACACCAGATTTTTCTCCTTATGCTGGTGGAACCACACCAACATCGTGTGTTAGCTGAGCATGTAACAAAAACACATCAAGCCATAGACTTTTTCTTAAAAATAGCTGTATCTTCTCTGTCCATGAGAACTACCCCATTCTGCCAAGAGACCCCCGGACTCACCTCACATCAGTGGCAGAGTTGCTGAACAAGCTCTGTTTTGATCCCCCCTCTCCCCTAATGTGTTCAGAAAGACAAAGCTGAGGTACACATCTGCTAACTAACTCTTGCAAGGTATTTTTCGAAGGTTGGAACAGTACACTTAACAGTATGAGACACCATGTTTAGTTTACGTGCAATGTTTGTTTGAATTCGTGTTCAGAGGCCTAGGAAGGCAGCTCTCACACAAAAGCAGGATCGGACTGGGAAATTGTTTATTTTTTGGCTAAATGGGAGGAAACAGAGGGGAAGGAAGTCTTTGCGAGAGGTGGGGTTCTAATTTGCTTAAGATCACATAAAACAAATGCCAGATATTCACCAGTATTTTACACATTATCATTATTCTGTGGAAATCGAGAGATGACAGATGATTAACTCAAGAAATGAAAATCCACCTCACATGGGGAAGGACAAAGGGGCATGCTTGCTACAGAAGATGTGGGTAAACTTCTTTGAACCCTGCTGACTCCCCAACCAGATTGGTGCCAGTCAGAGCAGCCTTTGAAGACTTTTTGCTTTGCTATCATCGTCCAAGATGTTGTTAACATCCTTTAAAGAACCATGGTGACTGCTCTTATGCCTGTCAAGCCTCCTGATGCTGGCTGCAGAGGTTGTTCTCATGCCCCTTGAGCTGTGCAATGGGATGGGAGGTGAGGCTGAAAAAGCACAGTTCTGCACAGGTAACGTTTGACCTGAGTTTTCATTGCCCTTCTGAGGACACCCAAGAAAAGATATTTTACTCAAAAACTGAACTATAAAACAACATATGTCATCTTACCTTCCAAATGTTCTGTTGTAACCAGTCCTAATGCTACCATGAAGGCAATTTTCTAAGGAAAAAATAAATAGGAATTAGATTTTCTACTACAACAATCACAGCAGAAGTAGTTAAATAAATAAATCTGGCACTGACAGAATAAACCTAGAAACAGGCCTTTTGGAAATGTATCTTATTTGAATGCAGAGTAATATGAAGAACTTTAATTGAAGATTTGTCCAGATATGCCTGGTCAGTCACATCCTACTTCTACGGCTATATGAAGTTAGCAGTTCAGAGACTAAGGAAGCCAATGCCACATGACTACTGATTTCATACAATGTATGATCAAAATTCAGTCAATTCAATCAATTCTATTTTTGGTTTGCTAGCTTCTTTGTTATTCTTTTTTTTGAGAAGTAATTGTGTGTTATTATAATTATCTGGACATGGCACTACTTTTACTGGATGCAAGGAAGCTGTGTGAAGTAAAAAAAAAGACATGCATATTTGCACTGAACTTTACAACACTAAACAAGACATCTGGAGCATATTGAAAGTCTCCTTCCCCAAAAACCCACAGAAATTCAGAAATTTCTTTTCCCAAGTTACAGAAAGAATATCATGTGTGTGAATTATGAAGAGGTAGACCAGTCCAGTATTTTCCAATGAGGATTGAACAAACATCTACCACTGACACTGGTGAACTGATTTTGCAGTGAGGAATCCAATTTAGAGTATTGCTTAAAACTCTTGTACGCTCTATAAGCATAAACCACACCTTCATACTAACAAATCTTCAAAACATGCAGTCCTAGTTTCAGCTGGGATAGAATTAATTTCTTTCTAACAGTGTAGTGCTGTGTTTTGGATTTAGGGTGAGAATGGTGTTGATAAGACACTGATGTTTTTAGTTGCTGCTAGGTAGTTGTAGTGTCTGCAGTAAGTCAAGGACTTTTCAGCTCCTTACACCTGGCCAGATGCAGATGAAGTTGGGAGAGCACAGCTAGGAGAGCTGGCCCAGCCTGGCCAGAGGGTTATTTCTGACCATAGAGCATCATGCTCCCGTAAGAACTGGGGAATGGAGTCTGGAGGCAGCATCACTGCTTGGAAACAGACTGGGCAGTGAGGGGCGTAGGACAGGGGGGATTTGCAGGTGGTAAGCAATTGCATTTGTACATCACTAGTTGTATTATTATTAAGTAGTAGTAATAGTATTACTACTACCACTACTATTGCTATTCTCTTCCTTTGTTACCCATTTAAACTGCCTTTATCTCAACCCAAGATATTTGGGTTTTTTTCCATTCTCCTCCCCACCTCCTCTCGGGGGGTGAGCAAGTGGCTGTGTGGAGCTTAGTTACCAGCTGGGGCTGAAACATAACACATGCCAATGCAATAAAAGAGCAAGTACTAGAGCTGATTTTATTATATTTATTTGCCAGTGATTTTTTCACTGGGAAAATCTTCCTGGTGGAAAAAAATTTTGCTGAAGCTTTTATTCCATCTTTTTGATGGAAAACTAGAATTCTGCTGCGTTGTACTAAGCCCAAACTGAGCTAAACTCTTTGGTCTTGGGTCACTTGTGTGGTACTGTGGGGTCTCAGGGATCTCCTCCTCTTGCTGCTATGCTGAACTATCATATTACCCAAGGTGCAATTCCATGGGAGAGTCAATCTGACTACAAAACCCAAACTATTAGGAAAGAGAAGCAAGCAAAGCCCATGATCCAACTCTGATAAAGCTTCCAAAGACCACAGGAAGATGCAATTTTCATACTCATCCAAAATAAAATGTGCAGATTTAGGTCAAACTAAAATACAGTCTTTAAGCAGTAGAAGGTCAAAACATTCTGTTTCAATCAAAGTAGTGTCAGAAGAACACATTTCAACACTTCCAAGTCAAAATTAGTTTGACCTTCCTGTTCTGTGACAAGCCTTTTCCTTCTGAAGTTTTGTGAAAAAACTTTTTATTTCAGTTCAGGATAAAATCAACCGGTAAGGCACAGGAACTACCATTTCCTTTGTGATTCTGACTTTGACATGGTAAAATTGTGAAATTATCCTCATTTTGTAGATGAAAAGATCTAGCTATGGGGTGGGTTCTTCAAAACCTGGAGCTCAGGATTGGACATCTCTATCCCTCTTAGATATGTGAAAATATCTCTGTCAAACAGGTGAACTAGCCACCACGTAAGACAGGAATATTTTCTTTCCACATTCTCCTAGTATGTTATTCTCCCTGTAGATTAAAAAAAAAAGGGTGATGTAGAATTTCATCACTGGCAATTTACTCATATTCGTGCTGTAGTTCTGCCTTCCGTAACTGTGGCAATGACAAGGACATGTGTTCATTTGCATGTCAGCCCTTGATTTCAATAATGTTCGCTCCTTGCGTGTCTAAAACAACAGCTAGACACAGTGGGGGCTCCGCACCTGAAGAGAATGATGAATATTTGATCCGAGATCCACTGTGCGGATCAGAGAAGAAAATTAGTCAATTGAGTATGATTACAAGCTTCGCCTCACTCCCACCAAAAAGTAACTTTGCGGCAGCGCTCTGAGCAGAAGTAATAACAACGTTTAGGTGAGGAATCAGAAAGTTGGAACAGTTAACGTGCAATTGTATTTTCCCAGCGGAGCGCAGAACGCCTGTATTACCCAAAGATTAAACTGCAGGGAGAGCATACGTTTTCTGACATCTAAACTAAAATTATTTGAGTACGGGAATGCTTGCTAAACCATTTCCTCTCTTCATGCTAAAATTATTTGAATACGTATCTAATTAAATGTAATGACAGCACACTTGCTTAACATATGAAGAGCCTTCATAAATGGACTTGCTAATTATCTGACTGTTAAGCGCAGGAAGGGTTAGCTTTTACAGATATTTGAAAGATGGCTCCTCTTTAAAATATCTCAGTAGAAGCTGCATTCTTTTTTACAAGCATATTATATTAAGAGTATATTTGCTTTTATGGGTTTTGCTATTTCGCACTCATGTAGCTCAGTGGATTCAACTCAAAATACTACTCCTGCTGCAACACTTTCCTTTCAAATACCAGGGAGTATTTTGTTTTTAGAAAAAAAATTTTTACTGAAAGAGTTGTCAGGGCCTGGAACAGGCTGCCCAGGGAGGTGGTTGAGTCACCATCCCTGGATGTGATCAAAAAAAAGGGTAGATGAAGTACTGGATCCTGGGATGCATCAGGAAGAGTGTGGCCAGCAGGTCTAAGGAGGTGATCCTCCCCCTCTACTCTGCCCTGGTCAGGCCCCACCTGGAGTATTGTGTCCAGTTCTGGGCTCCCTGGTATAAAAGAGACAGGGATCTCCTGGAGAGAGTCCAGAGAAGGGCTACGAAGATGATTAAGGGCCTGGAACATCTCCCCTATAAGGAAAGGCTGAGTGAGCTGGGGCTGTTCAGCCTGGAGAAGACTGAGGGGGGACCTAATTAATGTTTATAAATATCTTAAGTATGGGATGCAGGGGGAATTGGCCAACCCCTTTTCAGTGGTCTGTGGAGACAGGACAAGGGGCAATGGCTGCAAATTGGAGCACAGGAAGTTCCACACCAATATGGGGAAGAACTTTTACACAGTGAGGGTGACAGAGCCCTGGCACAGGCTGCCCAGGGAGGTGGTGGAGTCTCCTTCTCTGGAGATATTCAAGACTCGTCTGGACGCCTGTCTGTGCAATATGAGCTAGGGAGCTGCTTTGGCAGGGGGGTTGGACCCGATGATCTCTCAAGGTCCCTTCCAACCCCTACGATTCTGTGATTCTGTAATTCTGTGACTCTGTGATACTTAGAGATATGGTTTAGTTTAGGATGAGAATGGTTGGACTTGATGATCTTAAAGGTCTTTTCCAACCCAATGATTCTGTCATTCTGTGATTCCCCTGTGCAGGGATCCACAAAACCAAGGCTTCAGTTTCTCATTCAGATTTTCAATCCAGGCCTAACACAAGCCTTTGCTTCGCAATTGCAACGTGTCTCGCTTGTTCCTCTTACATGGGACTAAAAACACTCTTAGCTAAATAACCAGCATTTATGGCAGAGATTTTTCTTTACATAAAAAACCTGCAGGAGTGTCCTGGAAAACGTAGCCAGAAATATACAAATTTACTGACATACCATCTTTAAAAATCAACAAATTTTGGTCAGAATCCCATTTCTTTCTGTGCTGAACTCGGGTCCTTTGAAGAAAACAACAACCACAAACCCACAGTCAAGGGAGAGAAGCAGCTCCCTTGCATAACTCGTTTCTCTGAAGAAGTCATTCTGGCAGGAGAAGGCCCATCACAAGACAGACCACCAAATCCAGACGGGGATTTAACAAATTAAACTGAAAATTTAAACCAAACAAACCAGACTTGCCAGTACCCAGGAATCCTGTATGCACTTTCCCAAGTATGTCATCATTAGACTAAATCAAACCTCCTCGTATCCCCTGACTTGGCCACCCAGGTCAAGTGGTAAGAGCCCAAATCCCAGTCTGTCACAACTAACACTTAGGTAGAGCCATATTGGAACTCCTGCCTCGGTTTTGTGCCTCGAGGATAAATGAAGGTGTGAAGAGAAGCGCCTAGAGTGCTTATTTTCTTTTTTAAAGTATCACAGTATCTTTGTTACTCTTTGCTTTAAATTTAATCATCTGTTTAAAAGGCATGAGTGCTTTTAGAAATGCGCAGCGTGTCTTTTCATGAAGCAAAACAAAGATTTTTACAAACCCATTTCATTTTGTAATTACATGTTCTATTTATGTCATTATATGTATTTACACTAATTATGCTGTTAGTTCTAATTACACTAATTGCACAAATACATGATAATCAACTAAAGTTTACTTTCAAAGAACAAAAGAAATTAACTCTAGACCTACATATATTTACGGCCGTGAAACACATCTATGAAAGGAACAGAACTGTCATACTTAAGGGCATAGCATCCTACCCAGAAAATTGTGCTTGCCAAGACCTCCAGTATACACGGTAGGAACAATGTTCTTGGTTACAAAAAAAAAGGTAGTCAGGATATTCCAGTCAGCAATTTAATGAAAAGCTCACTGAATTTATGAATGCTGTATCAAAAAGCATGCCCAGTCCCATGGTCTTTTCCTGCGTCTCTCTCCAAGACTTTTGCTCAATATTCTTTTCAAGGGGCAGAGGGCAAATCACAGGCAAAGAAACATGGAGTTTTTTTCCCCACTTTCTGTTTTTAAGCAGGATCTACTAGCCTTTCTGCCCATAAGATGCTACACAACAAATAATCTTTTTCGAAATACCTCCATAAACAAAACAGGACCCTACAGCCCCATCGTTCTGTGGCAATGAAGATTCATATGAGGGTCAGATTCTAAAGTTGGGAGGTTTCCTAAGTGCAGTTCTGCAGGGCTTCTGCGTAAAGCTGTGAGATTGAAGGCTAAAAGCCACTATTTATCCTTAACACTGTTTTAGCTGTGCAGACCTTTTAAAGCAGTAGAGTGAATGACCACCCATGTGCCCTAAGTAACGTTAAAATTTTTATTATAATAATCCTCTTAAATCTAACAGCTCCAAGGATGCTTTCTTGCTACACATTTCTTAGGCTAGCAAGGTTAAGATTTCACACCAGCTGAGCATTTCCACAACAGAAGTAGACTCAGTTTGTAAAACTTCTCAAATTGCCTCAGAAGTACACACAATCCGATGTGAATAGATCTAGTCAACAGCTCAAAATGCCTGGTAAAGTGACACCACATTTCTACATGGACTTCTGATGCATATTTTTAGTTTACTTCACAAATTCAGTTCATGAAAGAGATACGATCTCATAACCTGCTTTCTCCTCTTTTACTCAATTTGAAGAATTTTAATGTAGACTAGAAAGAATGTGCGTACATGTGGGAAGAGGCATACACAGCAAACACAAGAAACTCTATTCTTAAATACACTTTAAAAATCACAAGATTCATTACAAAGAGATGTAAAAGCTCAGCTTACAAAGGAAACCACTGCACAGCCTGCAAACCCAACATTATGTATTTGATAACATAAAAGAAAGTATCTTAAGCTTGTGTATGCCTTCCTCAAGAAACACAGCTATACCCATGCAAAGGGCCGATTGTTACGAGACTGAGAGTTCCTACATCTTGTGACACTGGGAGGTTTGAATGATGCAAACTGGATTTGTCAGAGCACTACACCAGCAGGGAAATCACCCCCATTGTGGGGAAAACCCCCCCAACTGCAGTGATTGGATAGAGAGATAAACAACTGGGAGAACCATAAGCACAATTGTGTATGCACACAGAAAAATGTTCAGAAATATCCCCCATAACTTAAACATAATGTAGCTCATTTATTAAAATAAATTTAAAAAAAAAAATCACCTCTGGATTTTCCTCCTTTTTCTTTTTGGTAGCAGGGGGTCCCTGAGCTGACTCTTCAGGAGGTTTCTTTGTCTCCACTTTACTTTCTGTCTGGGTTTGGACTTGAGGCTGAATAATGATAACCTAAAAGGCAATGTACAAATAAAAGAAGAGAATTCACTGTATGAAACTGCATTTTTCGGCCTTCCGCTCCTTTCTTATCTCAACGGTTACTTGACACCTCTACAGACAACAGATAAAAGTCACAAGCCAAAACCATAAAAGCCTGGATACCTAGGTTAGGCTTCTAAATCCATGCTTAAGTTTCTAAAAAGTAATTTTTATAGGTGCATTATAAACCACACTAAGGGAGCCACTTCAGTGCCTCTGAAAATTAGGGCACTTTCTATTTAGAGGGCTTCTGGAGCTGACTCAGCAGCCTCGCTTTAGCACTGGCGTTGTCAGTGATTTTAAGGTCTTCTCTTTGATTTTATTTTGCACCCAGCTAGAAGAGAGGGAATTGCTACAGATTCAAAAATCTCAGTCCTACCAGTGTTACTTCAAAGTTAAATACCTGGGGATGGGAAGGAAGATACTCATGTACCTGAGATCAGAGTTTGGCCCTCTGTATTTATGGGTTCTGAGCAGTGTGTAACCATATGTAAACCATATGTGTTTTAAATAATAAAAAACCCCAAAACATTCTGGTACAGAACCTATAGGAATTGTTTCCCAGATCTCTTATACATGCCTGTATGTTAGTATATCCAGCTGCTCATATTGGAATTGTCACGTGAAGATTTACAGGGTGCAGATAACAGAAACTCTTAAATGAAAAGGAATGAAGGACGATTTCTGACCATAGACCTACACATGTGACTTTATACCCACAATCAAAGCTACATGAAGGACTATGGAAGACCTTCCTGAGCTCACCTCCTTGATGAAGGTTATTAGATTTGAATGCTGGGACTTTTCCATCTATTTCATTGCTAACTTTCAATCAATGTTACTTAATTGTTGGATACTTTATCTCAACTCAGGCACTCCAGAAGTTTTAAAACCATAAAAAAGAGCATTTTTCTGAACCAGCAGCCAATTTAAGTAACAGGAAAATAAATTCTGTTAGAGAAGTGGGACAGAATGGCCTGCTTTTATTTACCTCACAAAGACATCCTACATACTGTCTTCTTTCTGAGCACTGTATGAGAATCTGTACCGACAACAAGACCCAAAGCAGCAAGATCCCAGGAGCAAATTACAACAAATGTCTGTTGGGTAAATTGGCAGCCTTTATTGAATCTGTTTCTGGTGGTTCTTGCATTTTGAAGCTGAAAAGCAGTACAAAGAGGAAACAAGTAACTCATAACTTGTTTTTTTTCCCTACTGATTCATCCACTGATCAGTTTTGAAACCCTGAGTTCTCATTTCATTTGGTCTTCCCCTGAACATGTAGAAGGGAATGCCTGATTATTTGATACACTCCCCTGGGGTCAGTTGATATAACTAATATCACTGTATAATTGAAGAGGGAGTCCATAGGAAATTTGAGCCTGCACAGAACTCAGGGATATTATCAGTGAGGATTGGTTTAAGGAAATGGAAGATCATATGGTCCCATTAATGTCATCATACTGCTTTTGCTCCTCCTAAAAATAAGTATGTACACAGATGAATGTCTGCTAGCGTCCTTAAGAATTTTCCTATTGCTTTCTCATTATTTCCTTCAAAAGGAACCACTGGCATCACTCTGCACAGGGCTGCGGATGCCCAGGGGAATATGCTGCTTACATCTGCAGCGTAATTCCTGTGCTTGATAACCAAAGCAAAACACAACCAACCAAAAAACAATGCCAGAAGAAGCAGAACCTACCTTGCTGTCGGCACTAATGAGGAGTGGTTGCACTTTAATGCTGTCGTTGACCACAGAGACAGTCGCGCTGGTGCTGATAGGAGTTGCATTGTTGGGGGAGGTGGAAATGATGGCGTACGCCACACCTGCACTGCTCAAAGGTGATGAAATAGCTGTAGACTCGGTGACACTTTGTGACTGGCTGTTAGGCGTCTGTACATGGCTGACGGTGTTATTGGCAGTCGGGAGGGCAGGGCTGGGGTTTTTGATGCTGACTATGGTTGCCTTCTGGAAGGTAGGAGGCTGCTTGGAAGGTTGGTCTCTGCACGGGGAGATGGGGAGGCTGTCTGGAATCAGGGTCTTTGGCCTAACCTACAAACAGAGAGCTAGATGTTATTAGGCACAGCCTCACACCGCAACGAATAAATGCTGCATGCACGTGCTCTCCCAGTAGAACCTCTAATTGCATCAACCATGGAAGGGTAGCATCTAGGCAAACACAGTGTAACAATTCGAAGCAGGCAGCCATTCATTTACTTGTAGATATATTCCCAGCACTCCTCAGTTGGGGCATTTTGGAGTCCTCAACTCATTGCAATGCTGAACAAGAAGGGAGGGAAAAAGTCAATTCCTCACTTTTATTAGCAAACATCCATACAAATGCTACTCAAGTCATGTCCAGTTCTCAGTAGGGATGGTTAAGCCAAAGCCTTTGCAAAGAAGCAGAGGCTCCAGCCACAGTAATTTCCTGTTCTGAAGGACACAACACTCTTTCTACAAATTAAGAGATGGACCCAAATCATTAAGGGAGTTGTAGGAAAGCATTTACAGGAACAGTAAACGGATACATTTACACTGGTGGATCACTGAATGAAGATCCTCACATTTTTAAGATGTGCCATGTCTAATGGAGAGGAGATCAATCACACAATCTCTGAGTTCACCAAAAAAGGGAAGGGAAGGGAAGGGAAGGGAAGGGAAGGGAAGGGAAGGGAAGGGAAGGGAAGGGAAGGGAAGGGAAGGGAAGGGAAGGGAAGGGAAGGGAAGGGAAGGGGAAGGGAAGGGAAGGGAAGGGAAGGGAAGGGAAGGGAAGGGAAGGGAAGGGAAGGGAAGGGAAGGGAAGGGAAGGGAAGGGAAGGGAAGGGAAGGGACCCAAAACCATCAAACTTCATATGCTGTTGCTGTAAGTGAAGAGCTTGTTTGCAGCTGCAGGTGGATGCAGAAGGAACTTCCATGGATGGAGGGGGAAAACTGCCAAGACGTGCTAAGGTTGTGGCTTTACCCAGAGCCATGAATGATAGCTGCGAACAATTGTTTTCAGCTAATGTGATGTGTTTCCAGTGGGGTAATTAACGTCACCCTGTCAACATGGCTCTGCCGTAACAACATGTTAAGCACAGTTCCAGGACTGAAAATAAATAATTTAAACCACTTCACATGAAGTTAACTTCACTCCCAGATTATTCGTTAGCGCGGCCACATAAAACAGTCGGCTTCCTCTGTGCCTATTTCATCCTGTCACTTCCCGCGCCTTCCATACTGTGAAACAAAATGACAAGTTGTAACAGACAGGCACGGGAAACAGCTGCCTGTGTCACCGCACCACGGTGGACAGGAGCCCTCCCAACGACACCGACTTCAATCTTGAGCCTAAGTAAGCAATTTAATGAAAAGGCAGGGATTTACTGATGTGCAGAAAACCATCTCTCAAGGTTGGCCATCCTCCTCTGCTGCGGCAGGGCGGAGCCGTACCCCTTTGTCCCCGCAGCGAGCGTTAAGCGCAGCAAACACGCGCATCGCCAGCTCTTTTGGGCTTTGGTAACTCGTCCCTCAAGGGCCGATAGGATCCTGAACACCTCTGGGCAGGGCAAAAGTGAATTTGAGGCACAGTCCTGCTTGGGAGCGTCACAACTGTCAGCAAGGAAGGTAAATGGGAAGGGAAAGAGGAAACGGAGATGGAGAAGAGCCAAGTGGAGGGTTTGCCTGAGGTCCTGTGGCAGGCTTGTGACAAAGCCAGGAAACCTCTGAGCTCGGCTCACAGCTTCAGGGGAACACTGGAAGGCCTCGCAGGCCCTCTGTGAAACGATGCAAAACTCCACTAAAACACAGCTAACCATACTCCAGATACACTGACAGTGTCCTCTATCCAATCACTTTATGTAATCATTATTTAATTTATTTAGTTACGACACCAGATGAATACCCTGGCCAAGATGTTTAAGAGAGGAGTCTGTAATTAGCTTCATATCCCCAATTAGTTAAATGGCCTTATTTTCAAAAGCAGTGGACAGAGGATTGGTTTAAATCCAACTCTGCCCAGGCCCTCTGCAAAGCTGAGGCTTATAAACATAAACAACAGCTCAGTGCAATAGGACACATGATACTTACAGCAACTTGTTCATGCCTGTGTCAGTGTCAGTTACACAAGCAAATCGTGTAATATCTACTTTAATATTTTCATAACAAAATCCTTTCCCTCCTATGTTCTATCTTATATAAGTCGCTCATATGTAAGCCTTGAACAAATTGCTCATCCTCATATACTCCTAGACACCTTCACAGAAATAGTATCATTATTCAGAAAAGAAAGTCTGAGAAGCTTGGCAAAATACAGTTAAAACGAATTGTCATGGCTAAAAAAATTTTAAAACCCCACCCCAATTTAATTCTTAGCTGTTTGGCTAACAGCTAAATTATACCATCTCTCCTTCAAACAAAATAATTTTCCTGTAAATTAATATAACATCTGTTGCCAACAGAAATAGTGTAAGCACACAAACAGATAAGCACATACACACATAGATAGAGAGAGAATCAGGAGCGCTTCAGATCAAAGATTCAATAGAACAGCCACAGATCTTTAGAAAAAAACCCCGAGACTGACAAAAAAAATCAGCTCAGGAGTTTTTCGAGCCAAAAACTGTCATGTAGTCTACCAGGATCTACAGTATCTGTCACTCTTAATTGCACTTTTATATTTAATCAAGATCCTAATTAAAACTAAATGCCTATATATATTCCAGCTATACAATTATCTTTTCTACGCTATTAGATATATATTGACTGTCAGACGCAATACCTCAATGAATCCCATACACACCCTTAACAGCACATCCTGCAAGTGGTGGATGAATGCATATTACTTTGCTATAAAATAAGCTCTCCCTGCACAGACAATTAAACAGACTTAATTTTCCAAAGCAACGTAATCTCTCTAAAGCACTGCACTAGCTGGTAGGACTTAACCCAAGCCATACAAGCACAGGAGCATATGCTGGGCGTTTTCTGCCACCGTGTGCTACAAAGGAGGTATAGCTGGCTTCACAGCCTAAGCCTCTGCAAATTCCCTAGCAAGTTCAGCTAATGTTGTGGGAGCTTATTTCTTTGCAATTATAGAACAATAAATAGGGTTGGCTTTGGGGGGGAAGAGGAGGGGGGGAGGAAGGGAAGAAGAAGAAGAAAAAAAAAACCCAATAAGTTTCAGATGCTCCTGAGTTAGAGCTAAAATAAGCTAACATTAAAAATAACATTTATTTCTACAGCTTGAGGGCAAGAATCCAAAGCAGAAAGCAAGCATAGAAGCCCCTTTCCCTCTGCAGTGCTCTAGCAGCTACGGACCTTCCCCCCGCCCCTTGAATATAAACACCGAGTGTAAGAATAAACAGCTAGGTGAAAGACCTTCAGCAGAGCTTCATGTTCAGACCCAGACTGCTACAGTAATCCCTGAGAACAGACAGTCTCAGTTGGGAAGAAAAAAAAAGGAAGGAAGGCTCTAGTGTTAATTCCTTTTCCACATGGCAAAACTGTAGCTTAAGTTTGGGAGGGGAAAGGAGGCCAGGGGCCGGAGCAGAGGTTTAGAAACCAACAGTCACCAAAGAACTGGAGGAAAACGAGGGCAGAGCACAGACTGCATCGCACACACAAGGTATAGGCTGCCCAGGGGGGCTGTGGAGTCTCCTCCTCTAGAGATATTCAAGACCCATCTGGATGCCTCCCTGTGTGACCTGTCCTAGGGAACCTGCTTTGGCAGGGGGGTTGGACTCAGTGAACTCTGGAGGTCCCTTCCAACCCCTGCGATTCTGTGATTCTGTATTCAAAGATGAGCCTACACTTCAATGAACAGGGAGTCAGGTTGGACGACACCAGTTCCCGTTGCAAGAGCTGCAGAAGTAAAAGTTTAGCAAAGGAGGAGGAAAGAGAACAAATAACAGACAGCATGTATGTTACCAAGTGAAAATGCAACTGTTGGCGAGCGCTGCAAATAACAATTCTCCTGTAGCTCAACCCTCCTCTCCCCAAGTATCTTTCATTTAACTTCTGACAGCTGTCAAAACAGAATGTGATACTACCAGGGCTCTAAATGCAGGAGAAGAGAGAGCTGCTTCTTGAATATAATGATTTCACAAACCCATGTTGTTCTTGAGTTTCCTCAATACTCGCAGTAACAGAAACACTGGATTTTAGGTGGCGATACTCAGACACCCCTGGTACTTCTCAAACAGCCTGCAGGTGAGCACACCGCTCAAGATGATGTCCCCAGACCTGAGAATTCACTAGGTGGGAGATGTCTGCTCTTCCAACAGGGACATAACAGGGAGCCCGATCCTGTGGGATGTGCAGAGTGCTCTTTTGTTCAGCAACCTCTAATGTCATATATTTTAAAGAGCTTCAGATCAGGAGGGAATCAGCTCCTGTGATGAGTATGACTTCTTGTATATCCCATATCATTAAGCTCCATCCAGATGTCCTAATATGAAGCCCAAAGGCTTCCATTACACCGAAACATCACTCCAGCCCTCAAGAGCACAAACTGGTGAGTACCACAGAGGTGAACCTCTGAGTGACAGACGTGGGAAAGCCTGATGTGTGTGTCACCCTTGACAAAGGCAACTGTGATCATCAGCAATCTATTTCCTGAGCTACATCCCATCAGGTGAGCTGCTTCCACGGTGTAGTAAAGAAAAAGAAGGTAAAAAAGAAAAACTCTTACAAAATAAGCCCTCGAGATCTAACCCAAACAACTATGGGGGGGAAGGAGAAGGGGAGGAAAGCACACACTTCCTCCCATCTCTGTGGGCAATCCTGTGTAGTCCTAAAGGACAGGATTTAATTAGAACAGTTACCTCTGTGCAGATCTGCAGGTGCTATGAGAATTGTTAAGGGCAATTCTGGTAAACGTGTTCTCCTTATGCTTACCAAAGAAGGGAATTTAACAAGAGCACAAGGGATCATCATGATCTTCCATCTCACAGACTGGCCATAGAATTTCTCCCAGAAACTGAAGACTGATTTTAAAAGAAAATGCTGAAGACTTCTTAACAATGAATTCATCAAGAGCCCCAATAAGCTGGTATATCATTTTCCTATGCTCATGACTGGCATTTTATCGCGAGGTGGAATTTGTCTAACTTCAGCTTCCAGTCCCTGGATCTTGTTACAGCTTTGTCAGCAACACTGAAGAGCCCTCCCCCTCGCCAATATCAGATATCAGCTGGATCGTGCTCAGCATCAATCAGCCCTTCATACTGGCAGGGCCGATCTGTATGAGAGTAAATTTTTCAGCTCAACGCAATATCACATTGCCTTTGAGAGAAAGACCATTATTCACACTTTATTTTCACTTCACCCTTGTACTCAGAGCTTAAAAACAAAAACTCAAAATGGATTTGGCACAATTCATATGTCAGAGAGGCAAAGTGCTGGGAGCAGCAGACAGAGCTTTCATTCTTGAAAAGCTTTAGAGGATCACACAGAAAACATTAGCAATGGCTGATAAAATGAGTGCAATATGGGGTAATTATATCCTTCACCAGAACGAACAGATGCACACTGACTTCAGTAAAGCTGTGTCTATTTATGCCAGCTGAGGACCGACTCTCTCCCTCTCCTCTTTTTTTTTTTTAATCAATAAAAATTGTGCAAAAGAAAAGGTTCTGCATAACTTTACACCAGTGACACACCCTAAAATCCAGGTCACCCAACTGACCTGAATACAAGTGTTTCCAGCTTGCTTAGTTTTTGGTTCCTCTCCTGAGAAGCTCCTATCCTCTTCAGCTTGGTCTGAGACCACAGTCCAAATAAACACAGTTTATTTCCTTACCACACAATTAAAAACAACAAACGCGACTATAGATCCACACACAGTTTTGGGTTTTTTTCCTCCTTCCCTTTGATGGGGTCACATGAAAGGGAAGTTACTCTTCGGTCTGTATCATGAGGAAACCCCAGGCAAGATGACCCAGTTCAGTGAATCCCATGTCCACACGCACCATAAGCCTCCCCTTGGCATCCACCTGGGATATTAGCCTGGGAAACCACTGAAGAACAGTACAAAATGCAGGACAAAACCCCAGTGACTTCTCCAGCCCACGTTTCCAGGGCTGCTCTGGACAATGAGGACCAGGGAAGAAATCTTAATTCTGACTGAAACCAGGAGCAAATTCAAATAACCCAAATAATTCCAGAACTGCAGTGAGCACCTCAAAATGAACCCTACTCTCTCATTTTATGTGCCACACCGCCCAAGAATCACTCTGTGGCATTTTCACATGTGCTTATATCATGTGCATTATATGAGATATCTTCCACTGGACTGTATGCTCACCGTGCTTTGGTATTTCCATTTGTTAGTCAGGGAGAGCCAACTTAAGCGTAAAGGTGACACACAGATAACATAACCCCTGTGCAGTTTTTAAGAAGACAAAGCTATTTCATTTCGGTTTTCTTCCCCTTCAGCTTTGCTTGGTATCACAGAAATGGAAGTTTTGCTGAGAGGGATGTTTGTGTGGGAATCTGCCAGCTCTGCTTTCTGTGGATGTTGGCATAAGGCAGTCAGGTGGGAGTTCTTTATTAAAAATGTTATCAGTGTTTTGAACACAAAACTGTATTTTCACAGGAACTTGACTGACTTTTGCTAATGAAACGTACGTTTTCTCCTCAGCTATACTGACTATATTTTCTGGTTTGGCATTGCTGCTATTGAATTGATGATTCATTAAGTGGCTCTTTTCCATTTGCAAAGGGGAAGACTACCATTAAACCAGCAAATTAAAATCAATATTATTCCAAAAAACAACAGACAGGGGTTGAAGTTGACAAGGATTTCTGCCTTTTTTCCTTCTGCACAATCACTCTGTCCTTGAATATGCAGTTATCTATGTGCCTCTGAGGAATGAATTTAATCCTTATTGTTTAGGATTACAATAGAAATATAAAAGCTAGACTGTGATTATACACACCAGTCAATAACTTACTGCTATTTCTACTCTTCACAGCATTACGAGTCAGCTTGCTTCTCTAGCAGATACCCATCTATGATTAACTTACTTCAATTTAAATATAAAGGGTCCATGAAGCCTTTAGGCACAAATGAGGAAACATCTATCTGTCTTCCTCCTCTCCATGTACTTTCAGAGGCGAGCTCTGGACTAATCCACATGGCCAGGCATTCACTGGACTCAAAACTCTGGTGTCATTTTAAAGACCATGGATATCACTGCTCCACACTGTCCATCACTTTAATAGCTTTTCCTGTTTCTAGACATCAGGAACGGCACATTACAATGATTTGACCAGCCTGATTTACTAGCCAAAACCAAAACACTTGAAAGACAAAATTATAATAAAAATAATGACAAAAAAGGAGCGTTTTCTCCTGGGGAAAAGGTACCATGTCAAGTGTTAAAATGCCTTGAATCTTTCCGGGGGGTTGTATGGATACTTTAGGCTCCTACTTGCAGACTATCATGGAAATCAGTCTTTCCAGGTCCTTTTCAAAATGTTCACCATGTTGATAAGATCTGAAGGAGGTGAGCATCAGTAACAGCCAGCTCTGCTTCTCCCTCCCCACCACCCTGGAGAAGTTCTCTCATTCCAGAGAACTGACACTGAAACTCAAGAGAGGCAGACGGAACAGAGGAGGGTTCTGAAAACTGGCATCTGGGGGTAGTCCTCCTTGATACACCACATGCATTCATCTTTGCCCATACTTCAAAAGATTGTATTTCTCATCACTAGCAACCTCTGGCATGCCACCATCCAAAAGGAGCAGTTCTTATCGTACCACCGAAGTCACACCTTCACCAGTCCTGGCTGTACTACAGCAGTGTAAAATACATACCACAGAGCACTTCAGATGCTCCAAACAATCCACACCTCTCTCAGCAACAGAGGCCACCCATCAAACCTATCCACCAGCACCTAACCGAGATTTCCACAGACTTTTCAACAATGGACTGTGTTTTCATCCCAATTTTCAAAGCTCTCCCTGCAAAACCTCAGTATGAAAAGTCAAGGTGGCCCAAGTGTCTCAGGTGCAGGCAGTATCTACAGCAAGGCTGATGCTCATATAGGCAGGCGTCTCAACCTTTTTCTCTACAAATTAAGGGCACAAACCTCACCCACCTCTACAATAAAAATTTTCTAGGGTATAGTCCTCTGACAGAAATATATAGTGGCATACAATTAATAGTAGCATGCCTGCTTAAAATAAGCAAACTGATAAAAAGAAACCTTAACCAGAGCTCTCAGCTGCTCACACCTCTTCCCAAAGGGAAAGGATGAGAGAAGAAATAGCTTACAACAGATGTTAATCTTTGTGCTTAACACATTACTGGAAGATGCTCCAAATATAGTGACAAGCACAGCATAAAAGCTTATATAGAATAAAACAGATTAACAACTATATTTATTAAGGGCTACATTTTCAGTCAGGCCTCTGCCTTTCTTTTGAAAAAGCAATTTTGTTTCTGTTTTCTGCACGCATACAGTCAATGAATATTAACTACTGTGGCAAAACCCTTAGCTTGGTTATATACCACGCTGATTAAGTTACCTTGAATTAGATTATCTCTCTCCTCCTCCACTAGCATTCCAACACATCCCCCTGGATGTGCTGAGGGTTATATACCAGAAAGGTGCGTGACATCCCTTAGGGGATCAGAATCCTTTTCTCCCCTGATATTGTAATTGTGACTTTACCCAATTCAATTATTCCATACTCAAACAAACAATAAAGAGCTCTTGTCTCTCCACTGCATGATTCCGTGCAACTTTTTTATACAGACGTGTGTAGCTGCCAGCTTCTTTTCCAGTTTCACGAAAGGCTGACTGGTGTTTAGTAATATTTTCCCATTTTCTAATGGCTATGCACAGTTTTAACACCTTAAAAATAGTGACTGGGTTTTTTTTAGACTTGCACAATGCAGAGAGAGGCTCTGCCATAGGCTGATCTGTTAACACATTTCTTCTGTGGGACACAGTGGCATCACACAAGTTGGGTTCTGACTACAGGAACTGCATTACTTTCAAATCTTCCAGAAGCCCATCATGGGGAGACACTGGAGTAGTGGTTGGTTTTGGTTCACACAGGAAGAGAAGCAGTGGAAATGTGCTTTTGAGAACTATAACAACAAAATTTTAAAAATCAGGATGTTTAAGGAACATCTAGAGACCACAGTCTCTGGCTGGGCTCATGCAGTAGCCAGTGATGAACAAACACAGGGTAACAAAACAGCCCCAAGTCCCAAAGCTGCCTGCAGCCAAGTGACCAAATTCAGACCCTACTGAAAAATGTATATTGAAATCACTCCAGAATATAAAAAATAAACAGCACTTGACAGCAGAACTTGCTAGAGTCGACTAAAAAGCACACACATTTCACCTAAAGCAGCTGTGTGTACCTGTTCCTTTTCTCCACTAACCTGGGTGATAGCTCTACTCCACTGCAGGCATCTGCTGCACAGCCCTCTGCTCTACCCTCACATCAGGAGCATCATGAGTGAAGCCATCCCAAGCCCTACCTTCAACCAGGACGGGAAAAATAGGTCAGGGAAATAGCATTATAATCTGATTTAGCTGCTGTTCAAATCATCACAGCCTCTCCATTAATTTGAAAGAGAATTGGATTGGGTCCAAATTACTGAATGTAAGGCTTATTTTAATGTCTTCACCCGTTCACTTAAAATCTTCCATGTGAAGAACAGAAAACAGTATTTCCCACATGCCTTCAAGTGGCTGAAGTGAGACTTAAATTTTCAAGTTCAAAATAGACTGTCTGAAGTGCAGCTGGAAATTAGAGCCCCAATCTGACATAAGGCCAACCCCTCCTTACAGCTGATGGGTGCCATAAAGCAGAGGAACAGCTAGGAGTAAGAGAGTGCACCATCCACGTGTTTGAGTAGAGGATTGCCAGGATTTGCCTCTCAAGAGTGCAGCAGAGAGTTTGCAGTTTCAAAACATCTCACCCAGTTGGAAACCTCAAAGGCCAAAGTAAGAATGGAAAGACTATCTGGAATTAACTTCCCAAACATCACAGCTCGTAACAGAAATTTTATTTATTTGATGAGAGCAAAAATAACTTAATATTCTGAAAATTTAAAAAAAAGGGTCTGCCAAAGAGGCTTATTTTGGCAAATAATGAATGCCTAAAGAAATATTGTTTGCATTGTGCAATGAACTTGTAATTAATGTTTGTTTGCTCACCATTTAATAGCAGTTCTGCACTAAGTGATGGGATTTTGCTGCCATTTGTGAATGTGTAGATTTTGAAACTTCATTCCCCATATGGAAGAGCTCCCAGGGGGTCATATCATAAACCCATTGAAATGAACAAAACAAATGACAAGTATCCATACAACTGTGGAAAATGAGAAAGCTGTGTGCATTGTTTTACATAAGTATTGTCAAGTGCCTCAGTTTACTTGTGTGCTAGTTTCCTGCTTGACTGCATAGAGGTAAATCAAAAGAGCCTGTCTAGATGAAGAGAAATGAAAGCAGCAAAAATACAATGCTCCTTCAGATGTGATGAGGGGCCCTTAAATGAAGGAGTCCCCTGTTTCTTTCCAGCCAGCTGGGCAATGTTTATTCCTCTCATGCCTACATCTAAATCTAAAGGGAGTCTGAAATCCCAAAGAGATGCTGAGACCAGCTGAAAGGAGAAACATCAGGTAGCAATCGGTGTGCTGTCAAGAACACAGACACTGACCCAGCTTAATCCCACTTCTCCGTATCCACCTGAAACAAGTGGTATCTTCCTGGCTAAGAGAGAAGCCACTTCCAGACAAGTAGGCTCCTAACATGGCAGAGATCCCCAGAGAGATCCATCCAGGCCTTCCTCCCCTCCACAGACATGAGGTACAGCTCAAATGGACAAGATCAAGCCACTTAGGTCAAAAACTTAGATGCTTAAGTTGGTAGGCATGCAGGTGGGCTTGTCGAAGCCTTTGCTGCTATGGTCTCATCACTATTAAGGTCCTACACAATCCACTGTTAAAGCTAGACTTCACAGAGATGGACGTCAGGGAAGGTTCTTCCCTGTATGTAGTCTAAATCTATCCTCTTTCAGTTTAATGCCATTACCTCTTGCCCTACCTCTGTCACTACACTCCCCGATAAACAGGACTCCAACAGCTCCATGTCTTTCTTGTACTGGTGACACCAAAGCTGGGCACAATACTCCAGGCAGGGTAAAATGAGAGTGGAGTAGTGGGGCAGAATCACCCACCTCAACCTGCTGGTCACACTTCTTTTGATGTTGCCCATGATATAGGTGTCTTTCAAGGCTGCAAGTGTTCATTGCCAGGTCATGCTGAGCTTCTCGTCCACCAGCACCCCAAAGTCCTCCTTGGGGCTGCTCTCAATCTCTTCCCTACCCAGACAGTAGTCATGCTTGGGATTGCCCCAACCCACACGCAGGACCTCCCACTTGGTCTTGTTGAACTTCAGGAGTTTTGCATGGGCACACCTCTCAGGCCTGTCAGGGTCCCTCTGAATGGCATCCCTTTCCTCCAGTGTATTGACCACAACACACAGCTTGGTGTCATCAGCAGCCTTGCTGGGGGTGACTCAATTCCATGGTACAACAAGTCCTACATGTTACCAACAAAGATGTTAAACAGCACTGGTCCTATTACCATACCCTGAGGAACGCCACTTGGTATCCACTTGGTCACTGAGCCATTCACCCCAACTCTCTGAGTGTGTCCATCCAGCCAGTTCCTTATCCATCAAGTGGCCCATCCATCAGATCCATGTCTCTCCAGTTCAGAGACAAAGATATTGTGCAGGATAACATCAAAATGTTTTGCACAAGACATCAGTTGCTCTTCCCTTACCCACCAATGCTGTAAGTCCATTGTAGAAGGCCACCAAATTTATCAGGCATTATTTGCCCTTAGTGAAGCCATGATGCAAATCACCAATCACCTTCTTAGATTCCATGTGCCTGAGCACAGTTTTCAGGAGGATCTGCTCCAAGGTCATGCCAGGCACAGAGGGTCTGTCTGGCCTGAATTTTGCCAGGTGTTCCTTTTTTCTCCTTTTAAAAATTTGGGTTATGTTTCTGCTTTTCCACTCAGTGAGAACTCCACCAGACTGACACGAGTTCTCAAATAGGATGGAGCATGGTTTAGCCACTTCATCCACCAGTTCCTTCAGGACCCACAGGTGTACCTCATCAGGCCCTATGGACTTGTGCACCTTCAGGTTCCTTAGATGATCCCAGACTTGATCTTCTCCTGCAGTGGGTCATTCTTCGTTCTCCCAGTCTCTGCCTTTGCCTTTCATAACTTAGGCAATGTAGCTAGAGCATTTGCTGCTGAAGACTGAGACAAAAAAGTCATTGAGTACCTCAGCCTTCTCCACATCACAGGTAACTAGGTCTCCCATTTCATTTAAGGGAGAGGCCACATTTTCCCCTCATCTTCCTTTTATCACTGACATACCTATAAAAGCTTCTGTTATTGCTCTTGATGTCCCTGGCCAGATGTAATTCTATCAGTGTGTGAGCTTTTCTAACCTCATCCCTGGCTCCTCAGTTTCTCTGTATTTCTCCCAGGCTGCCTGCCCTTGCTTCCACCTTCTGTAGGCTTCCTTTTTTTGTTTGAGTGTCTCCAGGACCTACTTGTTCATCCATGCAGGCCTCCAAGTTCTTCTGCCTGACATCCTCTTTGTTGGCATGCATTGCTCCTAAGCTTGGAGGAGCTGATCCTTTAATAGTAACCAGCTTTCTTGGGCCCCTCTTCTCTGCTGGGCTTTGTCCCATGGCACTGTACCAAGCAGATCCCTCAAAAGGCTGAAGACTGCTCTCCAGAAGTCCAGGGTAGGGAGCTTGCTGCATGCCCTCCTTGCTGCTCTAAGGATCTTGAGCTCCACCATTTCATGGTCACTGCAGAGAAAGGTGCCCATGAGCTTCATGGCCCCCACCAGACTCTCCTTGTTAGTGAGAACAAGGTCTAGCATGGCACCTCTCCTCGTTGGCTCCTCTCTCTCTTGCAGAAGGAAGTTATCATCAATGCATTCCAGGAACATCCTGGGCTGCTTGTGCCCTGCTGTGTTGTCCCTCCCATAGATACCAGGGTGGTTGAAGTCCCTCATGGGGACCAGGACTTGCAAAAGTGAGACTGCTTCTATCTTTGTATAGAGGGCCTCATCCATTTGGTCTTCCCTGGTCAGTTGTCCTGTAGAAGACTGCCACTATTGTGTCCCCTGTCCCTGCCCTCCTGACCCGTAAAGCTCTTGGTCAGCTTCTCATCCATCCCCATGAGGAGCTCCAAGCACTCCAGCTGGTCATTGTCAGAGGGCAACACCCCTTGTCTCCTCTCCCTGTAATCCTTCTTCAGGCTCTGGGCTTCTATTGCTGGCACTGGCATCAAACAGGTATTGAGGATGGATTGAGGTTCCCATCCCCCAGCAACTTTAGTTTAAAGCCCTTTAGTCAGAAGCCAAACTTTTCATTTGTAGATGAAAATGCAAAAAGCAGAAGGCTTCCATGGGTGGAGGGAGTTCCCCGATAGGAAACAATACAGAAGTTCTAAACTTCCCTGCAACCTTTGAGCAGCAGAGGAACATATACACCATACTGAACTGCCAAGGAGGACACAGTCTGTAAAAGGGGCAGCCTGTTGCTGAAGGAGGTATTGGCCTTTGGAAAGTCAGCAAAATCTCAGAATATAAAACGTGCCTCTGATAACGTGATCCTACATCTAGCTGTTTACTTCATTTTTAGTGTTGACAGAAATGAGATTGGGATGTGGTTATTTCCTGTGATATCTATGTGAAATAGAAAATTTAGCGAACTATGGCTCAGAGCTGCTGCAGAAGGGTTGGTGTTTCATTAGTATTAAGGATGATTGCCTAATCAGGTCTGAAATTGAAGGCTGTTCTAGGAAAGGGAAAAGTGAAATACAAACAAGCAGATTGCCAGAAGCTAAGCAGCACGACAGAAAGGATATGCATTCTTTTCAAAAAGTCGAGGAAATCACCTTCCCTCACTTTGGCCAATTCTTCCAGATTGAATCGAACACTGAATGAAAATTTTTCTACTTAACAAAAGCATAGAACATTGATGCTTCTCTAAGTGCAGCATTTGCAATGCCATCATCATGGCTGAAACATAACCTTAATGGTAATTTAGGCCCCTGTTACAGGTCTTTCAGCTGCTCTTGAACCTCATCTATTTTCAGGAGCAATCTGCTCATCTTTGACACCCCAAAATGGCAGAAATCTATGTGTTATTATGCTGTAAGAACAACTGAAAAGCAAAGTCTTGAACCTGATAAGGAAACTATAACCTTCTTTTATGTTAGCATCTTTGCCTTCCACAAATGTAATTGAAAGAAAGAATTTGAGAACTTTATCTTGGAAATACTCCTTCCTCCAGGCAGATTTAGCTCACAGATCTTCTACTAGATTCTGCCACTAAAGAAAATATTAGGAAAAAAATAATGATTGGAAGATCCAATGGTGACTTCAGTGTTAGAAAAGCATCATATATGAGAAAGGGCCACACAAGGAGAAAGAGACACTTAATGATCATTAGTTCTACAAACAACAGAACTGCAGCAAAAGCCTTGCTGAAAATGACATCCAAGCATTTGGAGAAAGAGGGTTGAAATGGAGAATAAGGGGTATGGGTAGGGAAACAGTGACGGATATTTAGAAAAGAAAACACACTTTGAAAAGATTTAAAAAAAAAAAATCTGTGAATCTAATTCTCCTTTCACTCCTCCCCAGCTGATCTTGCCTCAGTCTGTTTCCTGGGTTAGCTGGGCCAAAACTTTATAGTGGGATTGACAGGGATAAGGCAAATAAGTCAATAAAAGAATGTGTAAGGCAAAATCTTGAACAGAAAGGTTAATACTTCCAGAACATTTTTAATTACAGAATTTCAGATTTTCACTTGTGATTTGTGATTCATCTTATAAAGCATAAATTTACAGTTCACCGTATGTATTTTGTTCTTCCACAATGAATCTACAAGACATTTTATAGAATTTAATTGTGCTATCAGTATGCTCTCAGAAGTAAACTGGTTTATCTTTTTTTTTTTTCTCCTTCAAATTGGAGAAAATCATGTCTTTGCTGTTTGACTCACTGAAGGCGAGTCTTTATTCAGCAAAATGTGTGTGCTGACCTACCCATGCCTAAGCACTAGACAAAACCAGACTAGAATACATATAAAATGACACAACTTCCCCATTGGAACTCTGGTTTGTACCTGAGGTAGCACTGCTGGTCCTTGTCCTGCCAACCTCTGCAAGGAGCTGACCTGAGGAACCTTAATGGGCACTGCAGTGATAGTTCCCAAAGTCTGTTGGAAGAAAAACAGTTGAACAGAGTTTAAAACAGTTGCATAGCTTCCCAAGATAGTTTCTGCCCTACCCAGCAGCTCCCCTTCCAGGTCTTTGTCTCTTCCCAGCTTATGACGGAAGGGTATAATACACCAGCCCATTTGAAGCTCGCTCTCTCACCTGCCTAGAGCCAAAAGTCTCTTCCTTCTCTTCAACCTTCTTTACAAAGCACTGCTAACTAAAGCCCATTGTCTTCTAGAGCATTTTGTAATTCTCAGTGCAAATGACCTCATTGCTGTGAGGTTTTTTTGGTGCACAAATTAAATATAAGTGCGTTGCCATGGCTGAAGGCTGTCTAGGCACTTGCTTGTTTCCAAAAGAGACGTGAAGGAAGGTGAAACTTAAAAATTAACGTTGCTAAGATGATGCATTTCATGGTAGCCAGGTCACAAAAGAAGTTCACTGTGTCTTAGTAAACAGTAAACACTGAAATATTAAAACAGAAAGCTACCTATAAATCTACTACAGCATGCTGTAACATAACATTCAGCTAAGATGACATCCATCTGGGCCAACACGGCAGCTATTACTAGCCACATTTATTTTCTCTACTCACCCTTCTCTTCACTGTTTAACAGTTATTCAAAGCTCTTTTAAAATAGAATAGAATAGATTATTTCAGTTGGAAGAGACCAACGATCATCTAGCACAACTGCCTGACCAAAAGTTAAAGCATGTTATCAAGGGCCTTGTCCAAGTGCCTCTTAAACACTGACATGTTTGGGACATTGACCACCTCACTAGGAGACCTGTTCCAGTGTTTGACCACCCTCTCTGTAAATAAACGTTTCCTAATGCCCAGTCTAAACCTCCCTGGGCACAGCTTTGAACCATTCCTACACATCCTGTCAGTGGATCCCAGGGAGAAGAGCTCAGGACCTCCCTCTCCACTTTCCCTCCTCAGGAAGCTCTGTTGTCCTCTGGATGAAGGATGCATTCAAGCACTTTCACATCCTTCTTAAACTGCAGGGCCCAGCAATGCAGACAGAACCTAACCTGAGGCTGCACCAACACTGAATACAGTGGGATAATCAACTTCCCTGATCACCTGCTTACCCTGTGTTTGATGCACCCCAGGATGGGCTAAGTCCTCTTGGCTGCCAGGGCACACTGCTGGCTCATACTGACCTGATGTCCACCAGTGCCCCCAGATCCCTTTCTGCAGGGCTGCTCTCCAACCAGCCCTCTCCCACCTTGGACCTGTGCCCGGCATTACTCCATCCTAGGTGCTAAATCTGGCATTTTGACTTCTTAGATTTCATCCCATTGTTCACAGCCCAGTGCTCCAATCTATCCAGATCCCTCTGCAAGGCCTCCTGCCCCTCAAGACAGTCGAGAGCACTTCCCAGTTTGGTATCATCAGCAAACGTGCTAAAGGTGGATTCAACTCCTGCATCCAGATTATTGATAAATATATTGAACAGAACTATCCCTAGAATTGAACCCCGAGGGTCACCACTGGTGACTGGTCACCAGCCAGAGAAAACCCCATCCAGTAGAACCCTTTGAGCTCTGCCCTTCAGCCAGCTTCTCCCCCAGCGCACTGCAAACCCTCTCATCCCATGGTTGAACAACTTGCTGTGAGCAGCAGCATCGCAACCCTGACTAAAATCCAGAAAAAACTACATACATCCCCTTCCCCTCATCCAGTAGGCAGGTGACCCTATCATAGAAGGATGTCAAATTAGTTAAACAGGACTTTCTTTGGGAGCCCACACTGACTGTGCCTGATGATCGCATTATTCTTCAAACACTTTTCAGTAGAACCTGGTATATGATGCTTGAGATAGCTCCTTCTGTGAGCACAGAAACTCACAGGTCTTCTGTCATAGCTCATAGATAGTTCTTCTATCACTGCATTCTACATAAACTTTACCTTGTAGATAAAGAATTAACCCAGTATTATCTTTAACCATTATGAATATAGTTGTATATCAGGAGTAAGCAAATTCTGTTTCTGTAATACAGAGCCATGTACACACAAGTCCTGTCCCGTCCCCTCCCACCTAAAAACCTCTGTTTTGCTCCAACCCTTTGCCTACTTTTCATCTATCTGTAGTGATACGGGTGTCTATAAATGTACATTTATGCATTCAGTTACAGACAGTCTGAATGGCACCTCACCCACAGAGGGTCCTAAAATACTGGATCCGAGATGCTGTAAATAACTTGCACTTTATTTTCTCCATTAAAAAGGACAGATAGCTTATAAATTAAAGACTGGGCCATAGGTGTAAAGAACATAGCTAGCTTTCCCCCTTTAACCTCTTTCATTCCTTCATCCCTGATTATGGTTCATATTTTTGTAAGCTGGCCACCTTTGTTAAGGCAAGGTTTTATAACTTCTATCTAAAGTTTCTTAATTGCTGTTGGGATGACAGGGCAATATAAGCAAGTGGATGATTGTCATTATAACTGCAAGAGACATTTAGTCACTGATCACAAAAACTTATCAGGCTGCTAGAAATAGCTAATAAGGAAAGAAAAATACATTCAACTGAATTGCTCTAAATTTAACTCCTCTCCAAACAAAAGTATTGAGTCACAGCCAGTAAGATAAATCAGGCTAATATTACCCCAATCTGGTAACAGAATTTGTCAATGGAAAGGAAAATATAATGTAATCAGCTTGAGGAAAGCAAAACTGTGTCAGGTCCATGCTGACAGGCTCTCCTCAGCCCTCAACAACAGGGTGGCAAACCAGTCTATTTCATCCTAACTGGTGTTTGACAGGAATACCATACATTTTGATGCAGTATATTTTTAATAAACTTGTCCTACAGAGTTTATATTTTTAACTGCTACTCCTCTTGGAGACATTTGGGGGTGTGATGTTATATATTCAGCAAAGATGAAAATTTCCATAAGATTTGCCTGAGTTAAACAACAAGGAGAGCTGCACAGTTATAAACATGCAAGACAATTTTTCCTGAGTACTCGTGGATTATCGGTATCCTGGATTTTCCATCCAAAAATATACTCCATTAAAATTGTGTCTTGAGCCAAGGGCAGAGGGAGGGAAGGACACAGGTGAGGAAAGCAGCATTTCCACCCGTGAATGCCAGAACAACTAAGTTATACCTTCCTGCAGAAGTAAATGTATTGGCAGCAGTGTGAGGAAGAGTAGGAGGTATTTCCACAGCAGTTATCCCTACATGGTCACACGTGGAACAAAACCAATAGGAAGGATACTATAAACTATCTTAATGGATGACTTCTTTTGCCCTGTCTCCCATATCACAGCCTCGTGCATTGGAAAGGACAACCTGATGAATTCCTGCATTCTGGAGAGGAGGAGAACTTGAGCTGCCACCTGCTGCTCTTGCCGCTTAGACATATCACAACTTCCCACTCTGTATTAGCATGAACTAGAATAAATTCAGGCCACTTATTTTGCCTTTTAAGTTGAGTACCAAAATTAACTTTCCAACCCACGCTAGAGGAACTGAAAGTTTAATACAAGTATGATCAATATCTTCCATTCATTCCAACACTGTTTACAGATAGTTTGAGATGTCATTCACAACATAGCGAGGCCCGAGTTTTCCCTGGAAACACCAGAAGCACCACAATGTCTCCTGGGCTCCACATATACCCTCTAGAGAAAGTTAAAACAAGATGATCTTACTTCAGAAGACCACCCCTGAAATGTGGCTGCACCTCTTGTCATTTTTATATACGCTACCTCTGACCTTGGAAAAACACATTTTATTATTCCTCTTCCTACAGGTACAAGTGGGTTTGCAAGGATTTTCAGACCAGACAACAGAACACCATGTATTAAAATCCAAAGTGCCAACACTGAGTGAAATTGGGAACTGACTCTAAAGATAAGAATCAAATTACTCCAAAGCTAGATAGGATACGGTTATCAATTGGCAGGACACACAAAACCTCCACGTCTGAGCAACAAATTGCTTTTCTTGTACTAATTCAAATATCAATCACAAGAAAAAAACCCCACGATGCAACAAACAACAAACCAACCCTGTCTAGAACTAGAGAATGCCTCTGTCCTGTGAGGAGGGAGCTCATCTCAGCCCCTTGGTGCATCCTTAGGCCAATTCTGGTTTATGTTTCAAAACACTGAATGACTGAGCCAAAAGGAACGGAAACGAGAGAAGAAACAAGAAATGCCATAAAACTACTCTGCACTGTTCTCTTAGCTTCACGTGAAGACAAAGCCAGGATGTATTGTCTGTGGGTATCAGACACCTGCACTCTCAAAAAATTCGTCAGATTTATTTTGCTGTAGTTGGAGTTCTGCAGCGATCTCGAGAGAACAAAAACAAATTATGGCATTCTTAGGTTATGAAATTTTCAGTGACAAAGAAGCAGCCTCCTGTTTACAAATGTTTTTATAGTAAGGATCAGTTATTTAATATTCAAGGAAACAATCTCTGTATAAAAATCATATGGCCAAGGGAAAACTCAAAGCTTTAATCTCACATTAATAATAGCACTATAGTATGTTCAGACAGAGAGATATCTAAGAATCTATTATACTTTTCACTATTTACATTGTTTAGTTATTGTTTCCCAGCTTGGGCAATAAATAGTTCAATCTCTTGTATCAGCAGAATTCGGTGACACAAACCTCTGTACTTTTCCTGTAACATATTTCATCTGTTATCTCAGGGTACTTCACCTAGATCAGTATTATCGTCTACATTTTAGTGATGGAAAAAAAATCAAGATTTAGAGGTAAAATAATGTTGTCAGGGCTAGAGTGTTGAACAGGTGGAAATGCAATCCAGACTTTTAACTTCCAGTGTCTCATCCATGCGACTGATTAATCTCATCTCACCTGTTGACAAAGAGTCATATCCGAGTTGCTTAACCATTAGGTCAGAGTTTAAGGATCAGACCTGGGTGTCTCCATGATGGTGGGTGAAAGAGGTGAAGTATAAAAGAGAGGGAATCACAGCTACGGTCTCTGCAATGAAGGAGGTGCAGGTGCTAGAACGGAAGGGTGGGCAGTTTGGCTCTGGGTACATTTTCAGAGCACCACTTTGTTCCAGACTGCATGGTCAGTAACTGAGCAGAGAAAACCACAAAGAGTAAACAACCTCATCTGATGTTCTTGGCCAGGCCATGAGAACTGGACAAACTCCCTCTGTCTCAAGCTGTAACAGGACAAATACTGCTCACACCCACCTTAATACTTCAGTTCTAACTGGGTCCTCAGATCCAGCCTCCTTATTTTCACTCACAAACTGCCAGGGCTTGCCATAGTGAGCCTGGTGGATCAAAGGCCTGTCACTCACTAATTCCACGCTATCATTTTCATCCATGTAGCCCTTTTTTTTTTCCTTCCCCCTCCTTCCTTTTTTTCCAATTTGTCCAAAGAGCAAGCTGGTGCACATTCTTATAAACCTTTAATTAACAAGCTGAAAAGACATTTTTCTGGCAATGCCTGACCTTTAAGCACTTTGTATGAATTTATCGATACCAGCAGAAACAATAATTTAAAAGGTTATTTTATGAGTGCTGAATAGTTTATGGCAGCACTTTTGTCAAGATAAATGAGTTTCTTATTACTACATTTACAGCTCTAAGCATTTTAATAAAAAAGGTCCATAAAAGTCAAAGATAACTCCAAATCTCTCCTCTATCTAAGTCTATTTGGGCTTTTCTGGTGACCCCCCAAAACACCTACAGTGTGGAGGGAGCACTGAAACGTGCAGGGACAGAGGAAAGGGAAGAGACAAGTTTCAGCTTGCTTCAGAATTGTTTTGATTTGATTTGATGCATTTAAGCCAGATTTACTACCTGTACACTAAGATTTCTTTTTTTCAAATAAAAACAAATTCATCAGGTATATTTCCTACTGTCTAATTCACTAAATTTTATATCCAGCAGCCAAATTTTACATGCCAGGCAAGCATCTGGGAGCTCGTGACTCCTTGCTAACTCCTTGCACCAGCCCTGCTCCTGAGCTGGAACAGGAACCTCAGCCACTGTAGAAATTAATGGCTAATGAACGCATATGGCTGCAACACAAACCACTTCCAAACCCCTGTCTTTGGTGACCTATAGTGAGCAGACAGGTATCCAGCATTCCAGGGACACCTTTCTTTGCTTGAGCAATCCACAGATGCCCTCAGACAGCAATCACAGCAGGCTCACTGTGTAGGTGACCTGCAGTCTCAGCTCTTGGCTAAATGTCACCCAGTAGCATGCTCTGAAGGGTCACATTTTGAATTGCAAAAAACAGGTGAAGAGAAGCAAATGAAATAATCTTTTTCAGTGGTCAGTTTACTCACTGAGAAAGTGAGAAGAATTTAAAAAAAGAAAACCAACCCCAAAGCCCAAAACCATGAGGACACGGTTGCACTGAAAGACAAAAAGCTGTTCCTCCCCTGTAACTAAAATAAAGGGAAAAATTTAGAAGGTACTGACAAATATGGTTAAAAAAGAACATTACTTCTCACCCTCAATTCTTCTATTAATACCCAATAGCATTGCAACTATTTGCTATAGGTTCTCCTCCTATGCCTCTCCTGCATTAAATCAACACCATCCCTAGATCAAGGCTCGCAAGGAGAACTGAGGGATAGGAGTGTTGGGACAGTGGCAAGTAGAAGACATAAAAAGTGAAAAAAAAAAAGGAAGTATGGTATGGACAGAGAATAAGAATTCAAAGGATGAAGGCTAGAGATGGTTGGTGGATAAAAGGATGCTTGAGGCAGAAACAAGGAATATATTTACATCATCAATGATCAGGCTATGAGCCATACATTGTTTTCCATGTCTATTATGCTATGCCCCCCTTAGTCAATGCCTGAGTTTTTAAATCCACGACTTACATGCCTTTGTGATTCTAGTAAACTTCCGTGTTTCAGCCCAGAATACATATCTCCATATACAGACACATAGTTACGTATCTCTATTTCACTGAAAGATATTTACATCTTACTCAGTTTGGATAAATCCATTTGTCAGACCATTGCTATGTTTGCTTTGAATTACAAATTCCTTCCCCCCCCACTTCCCCATCCCTGCATTGGGATGTACTAACAAAAGCTTAAAGACCTGTTCCTACAATTCATTATCCAGCACAAATGGGTACATGAGCAAATTAGGATGAGATGGGGGGAGGTAAAGCTGTTTGGGGACACAACTCCGCTCCCGTGCCAGAATTACACCAGCACAGATGAAATCACTGGAGTCAGTCGCTGAAGAGAACCAGGCTCCGTGAGCAGCAGAAGGTTAAATAGCCGCATAGTTTCAAAAGCCTTTCACTACAGCCTGTTACCAAAATAAATACTTAACTAAGGAACATATGGGTTTGTTGTATCTTCGCAGAACAGTTCATTTATTTGAGTTCAACTGACACTGCACTGCTGTATTATTTGCAAACTATTTTATACCAACATCAATACCACAGCGCAAATACCATGTTCCTACAAAGCATTATAGAAATACTAATCTTTTCCTTTTTCAAGTGCATATGCATCTCTCTAAGATCTAGGTCTTCTTCGTGTTGCAAATAAGACACCTAAGCTATTAAAAAAATGTTTTTGTCTGTTATGTGTTCAATATTGGCAACAACAGTTTTACAGAATGGATTTTTAATGTGGTAGTGACAGGGGAACAGATTGCTATGGCAACAGCAAAGATGAAAATTCTTAACCTGAATGGATCGTCACTGAAGTAATTGCAGGTTTTTTTACCCATTCTACATCCATTTTACAACTTGAATGCTGCATTCAACCTTGAGCTTGCTTTATATAAATGCCAAGCACTATATGCAACCTCCAAGTTCATTTGACTTAAAACTTGCTGCACCTTACCTCAATAATCCAGGATAGTTGCTGTCCTCTAGCTAACCTAAGCATCTGAATGCTGTTATTTTTTCATATAGTCCACCGGTAAAAGCACTGCGTGCTCAGATAGAACTTTGAGGCTTCTGCAAGACCTGTGCACATGCTTTTTATTTCTTCCTTTCCTTCTAGACTTAACTTCTACAAAAATCTGTGGAAATTGTTCTTCATTTTCAAAGCCCGGTGAAACCAATGCGTGTTGTCTTTCTAATAATCTGGTGAAATAATGGCACGTTTTGCTCTCACACTCACACTGCATCCCAGAGAGACTGCAATCCAGGCATATTTTGTGTAAACAGTAGTTTAATTGGGATTTCATAGAAACGTAAAGATTTCTCTTCCAGCTTTTACAAGTGTTTGTTTTGTTACCCGCTTCCTTTCTCTCTACTCGGAACTCATTCATTAATCACACTCTTGTATGCACATTTATTACTGTTACAGACAATCAGAAACACCCCAAGTCCTGCTGCTTTTTTAAAATATCGGTGGTTTTGAAACCACCCTTTCTGTGGGCACTGGAATTACCATTTAAACTAAGCACCACTGCAGCCAGTTAGTGACATCTGAAGCTACGCCAGATGCTTTCGCACTGCCGCAGCCTACAACTGCTCCCACTGCCCATTACAAGGCCCAGTGCTGGGGTAGCAACACACAGCAGGAGGCAAGGCACCACCTTAAATTCCAAATCTTCTTCAAAAACTGCAGTGTGACCAAATTCTTAATTGCTGCTGAGGTATTCCTACTCATCCCTTTCACTACTGCTCACCTGCAAAGAAACCCACAGCGGTATCAAAGCTCAGGAGGGTATCAGAGGAGTATATGCAGAGATAAAGCAAACAATTTTCTGCTTTTACCGTGGCTCTTTGGCTTTTCAGAGCACTGTCTAATTTACCTCTGCTTTTACTGCAGCTCTCAAGACTTTCCAGACCATAGAATCATAGAATCATAGACTGGTATGAGTTGGGAGGGACCCCAAGGATCACAGAGCTCCAACCCCCCTGCCACAGGCAGGGCCACTATCTCTACTTCTTGCCACTTGACCATCCCCATCGGGGTAAATTCAGAAATACAAACTCAGTTTGAAGATGTTGTGGGCACATATTCTGGTAAAGGAAAAACATGATTAATAAAGTTTGTGAGTTAATCCCACTGGTTACTTACACAAGAGGACAAACAGCTGTGCCACCTGCCTTTTCCCAAACTCCACTTCCCATCGCTTAGCAGTTAGTATTTTTTATGAAGGCACCTTTATTTTTTTCAATTTTTTCAAGGGAAACAGACAGGATTTTCCCTTAGTCATCAGATCACACTCTACATTTCAGGGGGGTGGGAAGGGGGAAGAAGTTTCATTATATGAACTACATTAGAATGCACATACCTGTCCTGTGATTTGAAGCTTTATTCAGAAACCAAATTGAGTTAATTAAGTCTCCACCTCCAGCACAAATGAGTATAGTCTCACTGAGTTGCAACAACACCACTCAGCAGCTGTGATCACACCTATAGTCTCTTGCTCAGCTGATTCATAAAAAAGAGCTGCTGCTTAACTACCAAACTGCTGCAGGTTGATGTTGTTTTTTAATGACTAATGTCTTCTAATCACTTATTCCTATTTCTGCAGAAATATTCCTGAGTAAAGAGTAAAGCGCGGGCACAGCGTGTCGCAGGAAGCAGGTTCTAGCCTCTCTCCCAAACCAGTTTAAACATGAGTAAAAATCTTCAGCAGAGCCCCCACAGCTGCTAAAGTACTACTGCCCTACCCCAGCAGCAGGACATGAGGATGAGGGTATGGGAAGAGGTGCTGGGAGGAGGAAAAACGATGGAGGAGACCACTGGCATTCCTTAATGATTTAGGCACGCCACCTATCCGAATGGCCCATGCAGCCCATTAGGAGCTACTGAAAAATTAAGATTATCTTCCAAATTATTCCACTTTAGCATCCGCAGGGCTCAGAGCTGCTTCTGCAGTTCCTGCTCTGAGTTTTTATTATGCATTCTTCAGTCACTCTGAAGAACTGGAAAACATGAGGGGAGTGACAGCCTGAGACAATCTACTCGCTTGCAGCCACACGGTCCCTTTTGTCAGGCCCTGAGCTGAGCTAATTCAGCTTGCTAACCAGGATAAAGAAAGTTTTCTGCTAGTTTAATTAGCTTAGGAAATTACCCAACGAGCAACAGAATAAATACAAGGGGAAAAGCAACATTTCTTAGCTGTGGGGGAGGAACAGGAAAACAAAGCCCACGAAGGCAGGGGAACAGAAAAATGGAATGATAGTTCCAACCTTTCCAGAGAGAATGAGAGATTCGAGTAGCTCAGCCATAATAACCAGGTGCTGTCACCAAGAGCAACTTCCTTGAGTACAGAACTTGGGGAATGAAAATGAAGACTGCCTGCATCCCACATAAAGCATGTATAAATATGGCTGATCTGAAAATTCCATCATCAAGGTAATTAGTTAGAAAAAAAGGAAGCAATAACTTTCCCAAGAAAAATTAACTTGGATGTACAGAGCACCCCAGAACCCTGCTTTATTTATTTTTAGGCAGATTATTCAGCAATCTTGAGCCGCTTGCCATTCAACAAAACCCAGTGGGAAAAACTGCTGTAGTACAGCACAGCTGAATTATCAACTGTTACTGAATCCTTAACCTGGGCATTGCACAGTCCTTGGGCTGCAGCTGTGAAAACCTGCTGCAGATACTGCTACGTAGGTGCCACCTTCCAATTAAGACCAAAGACTGAAATACAGCAGCACCTTATTTAGTTTTGGAGAGTGATAAACTCTACAGTGTTCACTTACAAATGCAATAGATTCTTTGATGTTCCAAATAAAAAGGCTGATGGTTTATGGCGATTTGTGTTCAGACAAGATTTGCCAAATTAATGCTTATAAATTCATAAATATTATGAATTAATAATCTAAGATACACATATATACATATACAAGCTATATGTATGTGAATACACAAACACACCGTTCAGAACAAATCACAGTATTTTTCCAGAGTTAGAAATACACCAAAACCAGCACCAGTGTTTCCCTACAATGACAGAGCCAGGAAATCTGAAGAGTTAGTAAGTAGAAAATCTGCTCTTTTTCCCTGTGATGCGGCATTAACGTGCTAGCAGAACTAGCTTTATAAGCACTAAACTCACAAAGTTCTTTTGTTTCAGAGCACAGAAATTGTATCTGTTTCTGGAGCCTGGAAATTCTAGGAAGAAAACCAGAAAAAAAAAAATCAAACAACAACTCTGGTCTACTATGTAGCCCATGTTCTGGCTCCTACTTAGGATGTTTCATCCTGCTAGTCCCAAATAAACCTGGTTACTGGGCCATCTTCCAAGGTCCTAGTAGGCTGAGTTTCAGAGAAAGCCCCAAGGTGCCTGTGTCCAACAAAGCTCCAACTAGAGTTCAAAATCACCTTCTCAAACCTCCCCCACTCGGTTGCCATCAAGCCTTAAAAATAGTAAAATCCTCATGTGCTTCAGATTTAAGCATTAGTATTCTCTGGGAACCTGAAGGTTTGTCTCTTGGCAAGCCTGGAAACATCACCTTTGAGGTGTCAATGACTCGGTACCTAGAACTGAATCCCCAAATGCATGAAGGTATTGCACTGTACAACGTTCATCTCTCAGGTGCCTTACTGAAGTTCTTAATTAGGCATCCAAATTTCCCTGTGTAGGGTACCCACAGAGTATGATGGGGCACCACAGGGAGAAATTTGCAAGCCAGCACCCTAGGGCAGAAGATAGAGGTCTAGACAGATGTGCTCGATGGGAGTGTTTTACTGAATTTCTGACTCCAGGCCTTGGTACATGCTCTGAAAGAGACCCGCTTCATTCCCACCGGGATTCACCTTCCTGAGCTCCCCTGAATCTGCGTTCAACCTCTTTCATTCAAAACATGCTCCAAGAAACCTGGCCTTCATTTTTAGCTCCTTCCCATCTTTCCCTTTAACCAGTTTCTCAGGAGGTCAATTGCCTAGTCCAGAGAAGGAAGATTTTGGTTCCCACACCCACACATGGCCCCGTACGCCATTTAGCTACCTGAACATGCCTGGGAGAAAGACTCATCTTCCAGGCTTTTCTGCTAAATTAGTCAGTGAGAGAAGGAAGAAGGTGGTCCCATGTCCCAGCGGTTAGAGGATGCTTAGAGGAAAAGACAACCAATAATTCCAATCAATGCTTTGGCCACCTTGCCCAACTCTATTAACGTAACAGCAGTCCTCTCAATGCCCAGCACAAACACTTTGGCACATGGAGAATATGACTAGTAGAAATAGAGGCATTTAAGGATTTCACCTGGGTCCACACTTCAAAGCTGCTGAGCAAAGTTTGAGGATCTACATTTTGAACTCCAGACAGCTAGGTGCACTTCAACACTGAAGTACTTCCAAAGATCTAGTCTAAATCTCTCTGGCTAGAAATAAAAGGTATAGGGAGAAATATATGTCCCATATTTTCAGTCTGCATACTTTGCAAATTAGACAGCACAACAATATTGTCTTCACAAAGACAGAACCACGAACTTTTATGAGTCTTAACTGGGTTCAGGGAAGGTCTCTACATGTATCCATACATAGATCATCACAGACATCAGGACTTCAACCCAGCCATTGCCAGACCTAGAAATGGAAAAACTGTCCTGTCTTTTTGTTTTGTTTTGTTGTGTTTGTTGGGGTTTTTTAACTGGACAATGGCATCTTAAATCCAAAACAACTGCCAGAGAGATTCAAAGACAATTTTACTACCTAAAATTTCTTTATTTTTTTTAGACTGACTGGCCCTTACTCAAACAGGGTTATTTCTATCATGCCATTGACCCAAAAAGCAAAGTGTTGGTAAGGGATGCTACTCAGGTCTTCAGTTACCTGCTACTTGCAGGCATGAAAGTTCTGTATAGTCTACATCCTGACACTGTAAATTAAAAAATTAAAAGAAAAAAAAAGATGTTGAACAGGTCACTATTTTTTTTTTAATTAGAAGTTCCTTTTCAACAAAAATGTAGTAATAATAATAAATGGCATTGTAATCCTACTGTATTGTTATTAGGAAAATGGTTAGAGACATCCAAGTGATGTAATCTTGTAGATTAACTGGTATGAATCTAGCTTCACTGTACTTGACTTCAGTGGAGCTATTCCAGATTCACACATTTGAAAATGCTCACAAAATATGTTGAGCAATACTTTGTTATTAATGTTTACAAACTTAAATTTACAGAATCAAGACACAGGTTGATTCTGGTCCTATATAAAAACTTCTGAATTCAGAAGCAACTTCTGGACTCAGGCTCGAGGAGCCAGTTTGAGCTCTTTTCATCAAGACTTGAGAACACAAGTGTGAACATTCTGAGCCATCCATCATAGTGGTGGTTCAAAGCCACTTACTCTGGTTTTAAAGCCCACATTGAGAACACAGATATAGAAGAGACCTGAAGCTTTATATAGGGAGGTTGGGTTTTTCCTCTTCCAGCAACACTAACAAATGCAGTGTGTAATTTCCCATATAGCAAGAAATGTTAAAAAGTGAAACAAGTTGACAGAATACAGATGATTGGCTTACATTGTGAAAAGCTGAGTGCAGGGGAAAATTAATATATGTTTTACTCTAGAAGAAAATGTTGTGAAATCAACAAATAGGGTGATGGGATTTTATTAGAGCAAATACTAATTAATTATCACACAGAGTCCTAAAACCCTTTTAAAAACCCTCTAAAATCATTCCCTGTGGTACCCCTGCCAAATTTCTACAATATTCTCATCACTATTATGCCAAAATAGCTGTCTTTTCAAAGTATTTTGGTGTAGTGATTCTTTAAAGAGAAAGGAAGATTACATTAAATTAAACAAGGCTGACTTGTGTTTTTATTTTACACCCATAAGGACAGTAAGCATTCAGGTAAGACCCCTAAATCATCATTACCACTTCTGCAAACTACAAGAAACGCAACGTTACTTAAATCTTATCAAAGCTGTCATGCACTTTCTGGTATTACCTATTCAATCACTGCTAGTTCAGTGATCTTGTACGTAAAAATGAACTTATCTCCAATCCAGCCAGTCTCATTGTTTGATTCAGTGAGGGGTGCAACAATTGAGGTGATTGTAATATCACAATCCATCACTGTACGAGCAAATTTGACGACACAGTCACTGAACTGGGGTCTCAATAAATTCAAACAGGAGAAACAAGCTAAACAGAGGTCTTTAGTAAGGATCTCACTGAAGGGAAAAAAAACCCCAACAAACCAAAAAACACAACAGTTGTACCCATTAACTAAATGTCTTGTATAAAAGCAGTGGGGACATGTTCTTGCTTTCACTGGCCATACCTTCAAGGGTAGTATTTGGCCAAAGAATTAAAATAATCAAAAAGAATGAGACCCCAGCACAGAAAAGCAGGTAAACACAAAGTCAGTTACAAGTACACAATCCTACTGAAGACGTGAAGTATACACATGTTAAACTCAGGGTTATGATCAAGTGAAGGATAAAGTTGAACAAGTTTTCTGAAATTATTTATATTGAAACCTGCTTGTAAGATTAACAAAAGAGAATTTTGCTTTGTCTTACCTTGCCTGGTACCTGGCTTATTTTTAAAGGGTCTATGTTTCAGTTTTCATAATGATAAAAATCCAAGTCCAATGCAAGTCTCTCTACAGAGAGGGCAAAAATGTGACTCGAGACTACAGCACACCTTCTGCACAAGAATTATCTGCACTGAAGGAACATCAAGCCCAAGAGTGATTTAAAAGCAATCAAAGAAGAAACAGGCTCACGATAAATAAAAGTTAGTAAGTAGTCTTTTCCCACCCATACACACATACATGAGTACCAAAAACACACGATAGAACTGCTAACAGGCATCCGCCAACACTCTGTCCTTGTCACTGATGGAAATTGAAATATATCTGTTTTGCCATTCAGCTATTCTCTAAATTTAGAGATGAACAAATTTGGTTAAATTTGGATCAGATCACTTTCTGACTCACATTACCCTGCAAGTTAGCAATCCCTCACATGTCACACAAAAAAAGGCCACTGAATGTAAAACACAATCTCTTACCTTTGTGAGGCAGCGCACACAGTCAAAGCAAGGAATACAAAAATATAGAGCGCTAAAACACAGGGAACCCGTACAAACAATTCTGGTATGAACAGCAGAAGAGTGCTTATGTGTTGAAATATGCATTCAGAGAGCCAAATCTTTAACTAGTGGAAACTCAGATAACTCCATCATTTTGAGCACCATTCTCTACCTTCCCAGGCAGCGAGGGTCTGCCCTTCCATATAGGAATGTCTCCACAGACAGCTTTCTTCTTTCCTCTCTCTCTCACACATACACAAACACTTTTAATTGCTTATTGTGTAGCAATTTAACTTGAATTTTTATAAAATGGCTGTGATGTGAAGAAAAGATAACAACTAAACCCTAACATCAATAAGTGCTAATAAATATTAATATAACATAAGCACCACTTTTATTGCAATGTGAAACCAGTTTATTATCCACAGATGAAATCAAATTGCTGCCTTTATTACTGTCAGGAATGACTTCTAAGATATTTCTATTTACTACTTGAGTATTCATCAGCACTCTGTATTTACATCATCTAGTCTCCCTCTCTCTCTCTCTTCCCCTCCCTGCTTATACATAAAATAATTTAAGAGCAGTATTTTCTCATACGGTTTCCCAATTAATTTAAACAGAGACACAAATGTACATTATGAGATTAAGCGGCAGATCAATTGCCAAATCCTGATATGGTTGTAACACCAACAGGAGATCTTACTATGCTTGGATTTGCAAATACGAACATTGAAAGAAGATAAATACAGAGTTTGCAGTCTGGTATCAAACACTCAGATTCCTGCAAATTATTCAACTACCCCACCAACTCCAGGGATAATGAAAAAACCCCACCTTTTGACGATAAATGGAACTAAGACGTTTGGCGATAGTCCAAAGCCTTTCATTTCCTAAAGTGGTGCCTTTTATTAAAGTAACAGTACATGTAGAATAAGTGGATGTTTTTATGCATCCTGTAATTTAGAAAAACCTAAGAGATGATTTCCCCACCCCCAAAGTTGATCATCTTTCATTATTACAAACTGCACTTCAAGTTTGAATCACACAGCCCTCAAATTTTCTATCCATCCCCTGGCATTCTCGCTCCCCCATTTTAAATAGAACTAACTTGAAAATTCTGACATTTTCAAGAATGCTTGCCTGGTAATTTCCGTGAGGCACAGACAGCCTCCAATTACAATGAAATAGCTACAGTATATTACCATTTTTAGAGCATTCTTTGGTTTTTCTGAAGTGAATCAAAGCTCTCCATGGGAGCTACTCTGATTAGCGTCAAAACAATAATGTGCTATAAACTCCCAGCATTAGAACAAGGGACGTGGAACTTTGTTTGCACCGGTGATATATAAGCATGTATAAAAATATCAGGGAAACTTCCATAAGGGGACTGCCTATATATTCCTATGTTTTAAGGCTTTCCTTACTAGGAAGTTAAAACAACTCCCAAGAAAAGGCATGAAACTCAAGCATTTCCTCCTTTAACTTTGTCTCTTTTGTCCAGTTCTCTACACACGGGCCAAATAATTACTTCTGGCTGTAAGGCCCTGAACATGCAAACAGGCCAAGAGCTCCACCACTCTCCGGCAGTATCAGGAATCACTGACAAAACACAAGTAGTCTCAGTTCACCTCCTTCCACAGGTGTTCCTCAGTAGAGACTCTTCCCAGACACTCGTAGGAGGAAAACCCATTCCATAAACACTGAGGTAGCGCGTCCATCCCTACACCCACTTCACACGGACCTGCAGAGGGGATGTCTAGTGACACAAAGGTTGCAGAGGACAGAACCATGCACGGTCTCCAAAACTAAGCCTTGCTATTCTTTTCCCTAGTCATTTCAGTGTTTGCAGCATTGGGATTTGTTTGCCAGCCCCCACAGAAACACCTTCGGAAAGGTTGCTCCCAGATTCTCACAACGAAGCGTCAGGCAGCGTGAGTCCACTTTTGCTTATCCTTTCCTGCTGAGTACTCCACTGCCTTCGCCGGGGATTTTTGGCTACGTAAGGAATACCATGTTGGGCCTAATCAGGTTTTATTCAGCTGCTGAGAGTCTTTATTCAGTCTTTGGTACCAGTGGGTGCTTGTCCCTATTGTAAAAAATGAAAAAGCAGATTGAGAAAAGCAGGAATCCGCGCACTTTAGATGTATTGACCATATACGTACGTCTGGGATATTTAAAAGGAAGCTATTTATAATCAGGAAGCATAAGTGCTTATTCTGAATCTGACATTTAAATATCCCATCAACAGCAACCAGCATTGCAAAACAGTTTAATTAACCTGAAAGGATGTAATTTTATGCTATTTAGCAAGAAATACAAAATTTAAAGTGCTTTTACGCGGTAAGGCCAAATCCTGCTCTTAGCTACCCATATTCAAATAGGGAGTAAATTCATGTACCTCCTTTAACAAACCTGCAGCTAAGGCGGTGTAAATGCAAGCAGAATCTGTTATGCATCCTCTGTAATCCATCTCCGAAAATTACCATGCTCTTTACAACATCCTAATGGTAGACTTAAAACTTTGCAAAGCCCCAATGACAGAATGGATCACTGGACAGTGTGTGGGGCTGTGAACCCTTGGGGTTCCCCCTCTCCTTGTCTTTTTCTTTATTATTATTTTTAATTTAATTTGGCTGAGCAACCACTCCTCTCCGACATTTACAAGTATCTCCTGAAGATAACTTGCCTTAAAGCTATCAAAGGATGACCCAGGAGATACAAGATACAAATTACTGCATAACATATTACATAAAATTAATATATATCTCTATATAAATTATTTATATAAAATAGGTATTTATAGAATAAGCCAAAGTCTTTCTCCTACTCATGCTCACGGTGTGGCTGACATCCTTCTGAAAGTCTGAGAGGTGTGGTGGACTGTGATGGATGAATCTGGGCTCTCTCCTGCAGTGTGACCCCAGAAGTCACTTAATCTCTCTGAACTTGGATTCACCCCACAATTTTTTTCTCGCCTGCCTGTATTACCTGCTTTTTAACAGAGGGTGCCTCCAACAAGTATGCCTTCAGAGTCTGCCATGGAGACCAAACAGGAAGGCTAATCAAGTAGTTAACGTGCTAGTAAGACTCTGCTTCAACACTCTGCTCTACGAGGGCATCTGTGTGTCCCCAGGTACTACAAGCAGAATTTCCAGTGGGATTTAGGACAGAGAATATTTTGGAGAATCTCAGTCTTCACCTCTTCCTGTTGTAATCTCAACAAAGTTCTTGATGCAATATTCCCTACCTACACTTGCTACGTTTCTCCACAGCAGTTCAAGTGGGATCCCAGAGAAGGGTTTTGGTCCTTTGACATCTCCACAGGTTCCTCTAACACTGCCCAGTAGGACCATATATCAGAATTCTTCTGCCTACTGTGACTGGTTTATGAACCCATAGGCTAGACAGCATGGGAGGTACCGCAACCATCTCATCCTTGGACCTGCCTGTTGAAAATCTTCCTGCCACACGCTTTCTGTGTAATTCTTTCCTGTGTTGTTATTTCTAGTAGAACCCATACCACACCAAGTTCCCCTCATAAAGGGGCAGAAGCAGAGAGCTCAGAGTGCTAATATGGCCCCAGCAGAACCAACCCTCATTTGACATTTCGGGAGATCATAAAAAGTAGCACAGTTTGGGACAAATCACCCACACAGTGTAACCATTGCTCTGTTCCTGCAGGAGAGAGATCCAGAAACCAGCATAGTACCAGAAAAGATGAAGCTCAAGTAAGCCCTCAACAAAACTCTTCAATATCTTGAAATTCAAGAGCCATCGCTGTTCCACACATACCTGGAGAAAGATATAACTGGTGTGATGGTAAGACCAGAAGCCATGGACTCCAGAATCACGATTTTTTTGGTACACTGCAGACAGCCTGGTACACTTCTGATGCAAGCAAGATGGTTGGACTCAATGATCTTGAAGGTCTGTTCCAACCAAAACCATTCTATGATTCTGAGACTGCTGGTCCTCCTGTAGATTGCTAAAATGACTGTGGTATTCAGAATCCATAACGCAAATGTCTTCATTTTTCACCTTCCCTAGACCCATACAGTGCCTCTGGATCTTCTGTCCTTCCCTGTGCTCACAAGTTACCATTTCCACCTCCATCTTGGTACATTGAGATCAACGTGGCTGATGAGGATCGAGCAGCAGATCCAGAAGTAAGTATGAGGCAGATGGGTAAAGAACTACGGCAAGAGCTAAAAAAGGGGCCATAGCATGCTCCAGGGACTTGTGGGACAGATCTCACTCCCAAGGATGCCATGCTCAGCACTGACCTGTCTGAGGCATGCTCAGAATGACCAAAAGGACCGGTAGTGGACCCTGCCTACCTAAGGCAACTCTTGGGAGCTTCCTGTGAAGAAGCATAAATGGGTCCTTTATTTCTCCGTTTTCCAGCAGCAAAATGTGGAATAATAGCACCTTAGTCACAGTAACTCCATATTGTGAGGACAAATTGACTATCACCATGTACTCAGACACTGTGCTACCATGGATCACAGAAAAAAAGCTACATAGAGCCACATAACCAACCCAGATAAATATATCTATAAATAAAAGCTCTAAGTACTACTGCAATACAAATAATAAATAAAAGCCAAAAAGACTTAGTCATACACGCAGGTGGATTTCCAATTATGGAGGAAGCACTTTTACAGAGAGCAGAGTGGAGCACATTAAGTGGGATGGTGAAGAGAAAGGTAATAAATCATTCTACAAATAAATTATTCTGAAAAATGGCCATCACAGGCAGAGGTATGTTCTTAAACTTCTGGAATGCAGTTTTTTCTAGTAAATTGAATATACAGATAGCTAAGAAGTATATATGAGCATACTCCTACACGTATAAAAGCCTCTTTTCCCTGAAAAAAAATGGATACCCATGTAGCCTGCTCAATCTAAACACGGATACAAGTAGTTCTCTGAGCTGTGGAGTTAATGAAGCATTTGTGGAGAACAGTTTACTATCTTGCCAAGAATTTATAGCACTATAAATCCTCATACTGTATTTTACTTTGAAATAACCTCCCTGTATAGACAAGCCCCAAGACGCAACAGCACACGTGCATGGGGAAGCTTGCCAAACTTTCCTCCAGCTGACCCAGGGAATACACGTGCAGGAAAGGAAGTATGGAGAGGAGCAGGAGGCAGATTTTATGCCGTTCCTTGTGGACTCCTTATGGACAGGGAGTCAGTGACTTTCTAAGATGTTTTCCAAGAGCCACCCAGAGTAACAGGGGACAGAACACCACATCAGAAAAGAGACAGCTCTTTTATTACAGCAGGGTCCACATGTTCCTGCACCTAATAATATCTGCTTCACCATTTAGAAGTCTCTGGGACTTACAGGGGGTGACCAGTGCACATACAGCACAGACCCATATGTAAAGAAAACGCTGTTTGTGTTGACACAGCAGAGCCAGCTCTGGCAGCTCTCACTCCAAGGGCACGGGTCAGGTTCAAAGCCAGCGACGCGGGGCTGTGCAGAGATAGCTAAGCGAGCTGCAAACAGCATCTCTCTGGAGCTAGAGAAGTGGATCTGCCCAAGAGGCAAAGGTTACCTTGAGCAGCACCCAGTGTGCTGCTTCCAGGACACCAACTACCTCTGCAGAGCCACTCTGCCCCATGTTTCTGTGGAGCATCTCCAAGCTGCCTGTATCACGGTGCTCCATGGCCCAGTGCCGATATGCCCTTGCAGTGCCTTTTTTTAATCTCCGTCCACAACAGCTCCTGAAAAGCAACTGAGTGGTCTGACAGCTGTATTCCCCCCTATTTGCTTGCTCTCCCAATAGCTGGCTGATCTAAGTGTCCTTCAGATGGCCAGAAGGCTTTCTGCTTTCCCCAAACCAGGTTCTGGGATGGCTGCTGGCCCTCAGCTTTGCTATTCAGGAGAGGATGAGGAGGTAGCAGAGGGGCTTTTTCTTTACCCGGTACATTGTTCCAGCACAGCAGATGGGACTTTGTCCTTCAGCAAAGCAACCTCAGATCCTGCTTTCAGTCGGGGAATGGTGGCCAGGATAGCACATAGCAAATACCACATAAACACAATTACCATAAAGATATAATTTGAGAGGTTTATATTATATACGCTTATTCTGCGAGTAGTCTGTAGGTATGGGCATGCTGATATCCCACACCTACCCAGTAGCTCCAGGGCATTCTCTATACAGAACAGCAATGGCTGCTCTCTGAAGGCAAAGCGCTCCTAGCGTGAACACAGCATATGCCAGCAAAATTCAGCTTATGCCAGCAAAATTCTGCTTTTGCCAACATAACTCGCTCCAGATCACCCAAATGAAGCTCTAAGCTTCCTTCCTCTAAGCAGGAGAAAGAGTTATACTCATGACATCCCTGCATGTACACTTTCTCATCAACGTGGCTCCAACAGTCACCCTGAAAGATCACCAGATCGACGCTGAAAGGCTGCCAAGGAACAGTGTAGACCTAGTGCTAGTTTCTGGAGCTCGCTATTTCCAGTGCTTACAGATTTCCATCTTTGTTGATACTGCAATGTCTCCTGCTTCTAATAAAACATGGGACAAATATCTAAGCAATCCTCTGCTGTTACACATGTAGTTATTCAGGTGCTTTTTTCAACGCAGCTATGGCTTCCATTACAACCAACAGCGTTTCCAAATTACTTTAAAAACCTGCTGGGTAAACAACAGCCCAAAATGAAAGTGCTGACACACAGTCACCCAAATGAAAATTCTGTAACAAACTGAGGTTTGATCCTATCTGTATTTGAAGGTTCTGTGTTCAGGTTATAGTGCTTGATGCCCTATTTTTTTCTGCGGAGTTTCACTTAGCCTTTCATTCTTCCTGCTAGATACCACTTGAGATGACCATATGTACATCCTGATCCCCTTAAATGCTTTTGAGCAGAAACCACTGTTCAGAAACTCATAACATTACATTTCATGCACTTGCCCTTTCCTTCACTTTGCAGATACAGAGGAATAGGCTGCACTACACCCGTAATCTCATTTACTACTATCAGCCTGCCACCTTAACCCAGTTTGCAGAAAGCTGTCATTATCCTCCATCTCACAAACTTCATACATTACACGAGAAGAAATGCCATGTAAAAAAAAAAAAGTAAAAAAAGACAAGTAAATGCTATTAATAAATGTCAACAATGAAATTTCCCTCCAACACGACAGTGCTAGTAACTACGGTGTTACTGCTATTGATTGGCAATCACCACTCTGGGAACAATCAAGAATACTGACCATGAAGCAAAAAATCTATGATATTTTTTTCTTTCTTTTCCATTGGACCAGAAAAAGAAACCTTGCAAAGCAAAGCAAATTTAATTTGCGTAGAGGAGTGATAATTAACATGCAATCCAGCACTAAGCTTCTTGACAGCTTAGGCTAGAAGGTCAGCTTGCATTTTTTTATATTTACAATTCAATATATCTAATTGTTTTTATCCATGCCTGCTGACTGCTCTCAAAGGAAGAAACCACTACAGTCCTCTGCTTCAGAAACTTGCCATGGCTTGGCTTCTTCTTCCATAAATTGCTAACATAATCACAGATACTAAATCAGGAAACCACAGTTGTTGGAAACTTGTGATGTGAAGACACGTCTAAAGAAGAATGCTGGACCCCTTCCTCTAGCAAAACCAAGGAAAACCCCAAATGCCAGACAATATTCCCATGCTATTCCAGTAAGAGCAAGCTCTGCTTGAAGAGTAATTCCAGGGCAAATGCTGTTTCAGGTTTGAGAGAAGACAGACTAGAAACACGTGCGCAAGCATCAGCGCTTTGCTCCAGCAAGCTGCGATGCACCGCTGGCTGCGGAACATCTGGGGACATGGAAGGTGGCAGTGGGACCCGTTTGCCCTTTGGAAAAAGATAAATGGGGAGCACCACAGATGATTCAACAGCTGGCCAGCTTACCGCAGTGGAAAGTCTTCTCCTCGAACAACACTTGCAGAAGTTACAAGTTCGCAGGCAACTGCTGGAACTGACACTGTTCTTCAGCACCCCAGGGCTGTTACTTCACTGTTCAGGCTAAATATATCAAATGTTATTTCAAGCTTCTTCCTTTGCTGTTTTGATTCTTTCCTTCCTATAGCTCCTGACAGTGACAGTAAAAGATAGTCCTTCACAAAATGACAGGCCGCTGAAACATTGAAACTTTCGTCTTTTATGTGATTATTGTTTATATAGTTATTTTCCAGGATTCTAAGAAATATCTGCCGGGATAGCTTCGAGTATCTTTTCAATAAAGCATAAACAACACCTTCAATAAAGGAAATTACCCCAGTGTAAATACAGAACGGAGATTCGAAATCGAATTCCCCACACAGCTACGTTAGTGCAACAGCTAAAGACACCGCCATTGCTCCAGGAAAAAAAAAATGACAGGAGAATTTCCTTCCCAAAGTGGTAGGATATGCTTTCCCAGTCGTTACTGGAAAAGTGGGTGACGGTCATTCCCTGTCCAATGTTTAGGAAGGGGCTTCTTGGGTATTGAAAAACCTTGTGCATTCCAACATAACCTTGATTTACAACAGTCTTTAGCTGCAGGTTGCCTGTTGCCCTTATCCACATTGGGTTATTCTTTCCCAATTCACATCCTAAGCTTGGGAAGAGGAAATAAAGTACAAACTCTGACTACTGCAGCCTCCGTGTGCAGAAAGTAGAAAGGAAATCCACGTTTCCCATGTTAGCAGTAATGCTTCACATCTTCTCCTCCACAGTTTTAGGAAAGCTATGCCACTTGCTTCACATTTTGACTTCATCAGCACCATTTCCCTCTCCTGACTGCACTGTGACTGGAGTCTTGTGGCAGTTAACAGACTGCACAAAACAGTGTCTCCGGCAAACCGCACCCTTTTCCCCCTCCTTTCACTAATTCAATCCGTTTATTTCATATGTAGATTACCGTGAACATAAGCATTAAACATACACATACATACATACATCTGCACCTGGAAGCAACAGCCTGGCAGCCTGCCAGCACCCAAACAGTTTGTGCTCTTGCTCCCTCTGCCTAAGCAAGGGAAGATACTACCCTGGCACCGCACCAAGGATGCTTGAAATGCAGGCACAGCCAAGGACCGCCCCATCCCCAGCAGGGGTAGGTAAGTTCACAATGTGGCCACCAGCATTTCTTCACGCGCACCTTGTTGATTTTAAGAGCTGATTCTTAATCAGTAAAGTAGCCACAAAAGGTGGGCAACTGGGCCAAGCAGCAGCCAAGAGGCAAACAACTACCCTCTGCTCAGCGCAGCTCCCATTGATCGGGGCGCACGTCCCGTCCACGCTGTCAGAAGTGGGTGTCCTGCCCGTCCCCCAAACCCGCCGGACACCAGCAGCCCCGTGCTTCAGCCCACCTCCCCGCTCCCCTGCCTGCTCAGCACCTACCCTGCCCCCAGCAGGGCTGGGGAGCCCCGGTATCGCCAAGAGAGCAAGTACCCACAGAAGCTGTGGGGTGGAGGGTCCCCACTGCACCAAAAGGAGAAGCCCTCCCCCTTCCAGGGCGGCGAGGCGAGTCTCCGCACCCCGAGAGCACTTGGAGGAAAGGGCAACTCTCCTCCTCCCCCCCCCCCCACCATCCCCCTAGCCCTGACGCCACCCGGAGCACCCACAACACCCATCCCCTCGCACCCTCCCCCTTCCCTCCAGCCACCCCACTCCGCCCCTTCGGGGCGCCGGCCCCGCCCCCGCCCGTCCCTCCCGCCCCCCGCGGCGGCGGCGGAGCCCGCAGCGCACCGCCCGCCCGCCCGGCGTTACCTGGGCGTTGGAGCCGAGCTCGGGCGGCCGGCGGGTTCCGACCAGCTTGGCTGTGGTCTGCAGGTTGATGGGGGCGCTCTGCGGGGGCTCCACGCCCGCGGCGCTGCAGCCCAGCCCGCCGTTGAGGTGCGCCGTCACCATCGCGATGGGAGCCTTGGCTGGCAGGACGGAGATGGCCAGGCTCTGCCCGGAACTGCCGCTGGGGCTCCCGCCGCCGCCGCCGCCGCCGGGTGCCTTGAGGAGCGCCGGGACGCCGCCGGGCTTGGCGCTGCCGCTGGCGCCGCTGCCCACCAGCACGGCCGCGGGGCAGCTCCGCACCGCCAGCTTCTGCCGGGGGAGAGAAGGGGAGAAAGAAGCGGCATCGTCACCCGCCGGGCTGCAGCCGGACCCCGATCCCCCGGCCCCCGCCGCCGCTCTGCCCCCCGGCCGGCCGAGCTCCCGCGGCTGGAGCTGCCCTGCCGGGCTCGGCCCGGCCAGCACGGATTCGCGTTTCTTTTCCCGTTGGGTTTTCTCCTTGGAAGGACCGGCGGGAGGGAGGGAGGGCAGGGGAGCAGCTGCGCTGCCCCTCCTCGCTCGGGAACCTGCAGTTTCACCGGGGGGGTTTCAAAGTTTTTGGGTCTGGGGTGGGTTTTTTTCCCTTTTGGTATCTGTTTAATACCGGAAATTAATGATCCTGGCATAGATCTAGATAACAGCGCGGCTTCATTTAATAATAAAAGGCTTCTGGACGTAAAGAATGTTACTTTCAACTTTCTTTTCCACTGGTCTGAGATTTCCATTACACGTGGTCGCCTCACTCCGGCGCTTCCTCACTTCTCATATTCCTTCACTCTGACTTCCTTCGGAGTCTGTTTTGTTGGCTGGTTTGTTTCCCCTTTAACTATCCCCCCCCACCCCCAACTTGCACCGTTTTCCAGTGGTTTGGGTTTTGTTTGGGTTTCCCCCTCCCCAAGCTCATTTTTTCCCGTAGCACCCATTTTAAACTCGTAGATCTCTTTCTTAACAGCTGTACTTTTAAACTGAGTGGCTGTTCTGTCATCTGTAAGAGGAATACATTGGTTACGATCTAGTTACAGTATCTCTTACAAGACTCGTATGTGAGATTTCTATAGGCGCTGTGAAGTTGCCATACGGTGGAATGAAATGCCGGTGTCTGGGTCGAATGCTCGCTTTTGAAAAAAAAAAAAAAAAGCAAACCACCAAACCCAACTAAAACTTCTATAAAGTTGTTGCACTTTAAATAATCACAGGAGCTGTTCCTATTAATGGTGTTTAGGCAAGTTAGAAATACGTGGGGGGAAAAAAAAATTACACGGTGAAAGGCTTTTCTGGTACTCTGAAGTCTTATCTGTCTCATATTTACAAGAGGTACTTAATCCTGCAAAGATTTCTGCCCATGTTTAAGTTTATTTGCTGTCTGGTCCTATCGGCTTCACTGCAACTGCATCCAACACGGACAGAGCCTTTCAGGAAACTTCGCCTGTCTAGGTCTGCTGCTGCACTATTACAGTGATTACGAGTTTTGTTGTCAACTTCACTAGTTTCAAATATAGTGTGTGCATATATATATGTGTGTGTGTGTGTATGAAGTCACAGGCACGTGCAGTTCCTTCCACAACCAAGGCTGAAAATCATACTTCTGGGCATAAAGTAGAAGCCCTGTACAAAACTAACTGCCTCTTAAGAAAATACCTTCCATCTTACCTTTAAACATGTTACGCACTTTAGGCTGTAAAGCCTTAACTGCCAAATGGTTTGCTCCAGGAACTGTAGTCTTCTTGTGTTTATATGAAAAAACCAAGCATGCACTTCATCAGAGATACAAAGAAATTACTTCTTTTATGTCAGCCTTATTCTAGTAATGATGATTTCATATAAAAACTGTTTAAAGCTTTGTTTGTTTCTGCCTTTACCTTGCACACTCCATTATCCCAACAGTCATCCCAAGGAAGCAGAGGCAGTATGTTCCTTCAACTATGCTGTTGAAATGCCACAGATGTTTCGAAAAGGAAAGAACTTTCAGTCCAGGGCTACACTCCTATCTGTTAGTTTAAAGTCCTGAGTGAAAGCCAAGAAGCTCAGGTGTGTTTCATGTGGGTGGAAAAAGTTGCTCATGATGAAATTCCATTACACTACTCATTTCTTCTCCATTGTAGTGCAGTTTTCCATTGGTGTTCCTTGCCCAGGTATGTTGCTACAGATGCAAAATGACTGCGTGTAGGAGAGAGCCTCCCCCCAGCTCCACTGAACAACACCTCCTTGCACAGCACCTTATTAACCCCTACGGCAACCCAAACCTTTCAGATTAGGGGTTCTTGTCTCTTTGATTTCTGTCACGTGGAAACCCTCCCAAACGCTCACACAGACTGTCAGAAAATGCTGTCTGTGTGCTTGGTTACAGTGCTACAGATCCGTTACCTAGCCCGAGTTAGTCCGGGAGTGAAATCCCAGCTGTGCTGCAGACAGCCAGAGGTTTGCTGCTGACGTCAGCAGCACCAGAGTATCTCTTTTTAAATCTCTTTTTAATCTTTTTTTCTTTTTTTTTTTTTTTTAGGTGGAACTGTGAGCTTACGTGGTCCCTGATAGGTCACTGTATTGAAATATATTTTAATATCTGTCCTCGGAAATGTGAATATTTTGATTATGCAATGAAAACCTTCTTAGAGAAGTACTGTTACTGTACTGTTTTCAGAATTTTCACTTAAATAACAACATCAAATATGGTATTAGCACAGCTTTCCTTTTCCCTCAGGCAGTTCAGCAACAATGAAAACAGCCAAGCAAACAGAACTCCGTGATCCCACAGAACACTAGCTAGCCAGGTGGAAAAGGCAAATACATAAGCAGTAGTTTGTGAGTTTCCTGGCACAAATCAATAGTGATTGCTATTTATGTTGTTCCAAAGGAGGAAATTGTACCCCAAAAAAATGCAAAAGCGAGAATGGTGCAAGCAAACTCAAAATTTCACCACTGAAAATTCCCATCCAGGCCACTTCCACTGTTCTCCTGTGTGCATTCAGAGCGAGTCAGCTTCTCGTCTCTGCATGCAACCTGTGTTAGTACCTTCCTCATAAACCAACAAAGCTGTTGATTCAGATGCACACGACGAAAAAAGTTTCTGCTTGTTTCAGCCTAACCTGAGATAAATATTTGATACTTTTAAAACTGAACTTCCATCTCCTAATGGATAAAAACCTTTCATTTTCATTTATGTTTTGCGGCTTTCCTAAGTGAATACAAGAAAGAAAAAACAACCAGTGTCCCTGGGATAGGCTTGCAAGGACCAATCGGCCCATGGCAGTCACCTCCCCAGGGAACAATGCCATGCAAAATTCATTTAAATAACTGCAAATTTTAGAAATGAGGTATGGAAGCCTAATCAAAGGATCGGGTGCTCAAGATTACCTTCCAAAAGAGAGTTACAGAAAAACTGCCTGGTTGGGGAAAAGCAGCTACAGCATCTCTTCTGTGTCTCATTTACTCATTTTCTGAAGATGTACTTACCAAAACTTCAAAAATATCCCCCTTAATCAGATTAATGTTAATAGGAGACAAGCTAGTCTGCCGGTTTTCTTTGTAATGACTGCTTTTCTTTATTCCCCCATAAAGACATTGATAAAGGAGTGTTGGCAGAAACAAAGATTATGATATGAGAGATTTAAAAAATCCTCAACAAAACCTACATCTGCTGTATTCTATTTCTGCCAGATTAATTAAAATAATAGTTTTGGATTTTAAAAAGGGAGAAAAATCTGCATTTTGAGAATCAGTCAGCATAACATATTCTCCGACACTTTTGGAATGATGAATAATAAGAAACGAAGCAAGCGTTGGACACTGCAGCTGAAAACATGTGCTGATATAATAGGAGAGCCAAAAGAGAAAAAGAGAAAAATATTGGCTTTAAATGCTGGAAAGCAGGTCGCCGCTTCTCATCCACAGCATAACAGTCCTCACAATACACCAATTTTGAAGCAGTGCCTTTTCAATAGCAACACAACTTTCATTTTCACTGCAGGATGCCACAGGCAAACCGGAGTTTGAAATATGTATGCCAGTCACATGCAAACACACTACAATGTGCTAGAAAGCTGCCGCTTGTTTATGATTTCCCATCTTGTACGTGGCACGGTCTCAACTATTCAAAGCAGAGCTAATATTATATATATTTTTTTCCCATATGTATCAAAATAACTCTGCCCTTTCTATTTATTTGTGCATGTGAGCCCTCTCCCTACCCCCTCCTTCCTATCGAAGCCTGTGCTGTAATAGCTTTGCAGGTGAGGAGGCAGCCGGGCAGCAATTTCAGCCTCCCTCCCATCACGTACCGCGAAGCGCTCTGCTTAGTGAATAAAGAGATGGGAAGAGGAAGGGGAGAAAGGATCCGAAGGCGGCCGTGCCGGTGTGATACACACACTGAGCAATACGGTAACACGTACGCGCACCCACGTGCGCACGGGCTCCAGCCAGGCTCGGCTCGGGCAGCGTCACTTGTAGCGTTAAGGTTTCGGTTCCTTCATTTTCACTCTGCCGCAGCTTACATCACCTCCCCGCACTCGCACCAATCGGATGTCAACTTTACTTTGCACGTACATCTCCAACAAGAACATGTCATACTCTGCAATAGGGGAATACTCTGCTGCTGGCTGCTCTTCGCCACGGCAGTGATTTAAGGCAGGCTCCTGCCTCTCAACAAACCTTCACGCTTCCATAGTAAAATACGAGACCTGTTTAAAAAAAAGGACCTAAAATTCACTGTCCATCACATTTATATTTTAACACCTACGTGCTGTAGATAGAGACTTCAGCCCCATTAATCTTTCTGGAACGACGCTCTCCTGACAAAGCAGTTTCGCTGTGAAAAACTGCGATTGTTTTCAGAGCAGTATCAGCGCTTTTTCCTTAGCGGCCCCATGGCTAAGAGAAAACATTTGGCGTAACCCTCAGAGTTTATTTAGCTTGCGGAACACCAGCAATCCGCTTTCCGAACCAAAATGATGGCTTGTCAATTAATAATTTAACATTCGGCACTAATCTAAAGGCCCTGCATGCAAAACAGCTGAGCAGACGTCTCCAGCAATGAGGGCCATGACCTCTGTTCATTTACTCGATTGTCACAATAAAATTCTCTCCAACGGCGGAATAGTTAATATTCAAGGAGTGACAACACCCGAATGCACTGCAAACAGCTATGGCACTTCAGTGCAGTGTCTTAGGATTTCGGTACAATCCCAGGAATTCCCACCTATTTTTTTTATGTGTTTCCAAGTTGCTACTAACAGGCACGGCCGATGCAGCCTGGTCGGCGCCTTATGTCGCGAACCAGCCACCCGCATAACTTTATGTGCTGAAACAGGAGCGAGCAGGGCTTTGGCTGCACACAGATAGGTCTGTATGCTCACACGGGCACCCACAGGAGTCTGGTGGACGTTTATGGAGGCAAAAGGCTCCCTAGTCTCTATTTTTATCCCTTGACTCCCACAAAAAAATGCTTCCCATCGCACCTGGCTGCCTGTGTCCATTAAAACGTGTTTCCATACAACTGAGGGTGAAGACGCTTGCGCGGCAAAGTTTTATGCACCGTTTCTGAAACAAATGATTTGGATGTCATGGTGTTCGAGACACGCCACTGAGGGGGAGGAGGGTTTTTGAGGAAGGCTGGGGCAGTTCCTCCTGCCAATCTCTGGGTAAATGACCTGTCAGTTTGATGCAAGCACTCTCCCTGCGACGCCCAAGCTGGGGCGGGGGGAAGGGATGGGGAGAAAGCAGGGGAGGGAGGAGAAATTGCTTGACAGAAGTATTTTTAATGACCCCCAGGGAGGGGTGACCATGGCGTGGGATGATGTGCGGTACTGGGGGCAGGAAGCCTTCCTCCTCCTTAGACAACCCCCTCCTCAGCTGCTCTGTGAGCAAACCCCTGTCCTTTCCTAAAGGAAGCCCCTAAACACGCAATTAATAAGAAGGGAGCAACTGCCCGACTCGGTGGAACTCGGGTGTTTAGTTTTTGTCAGGAGAATTACAAAAAAGAAATAGCTGAAGGAAATCTGGGACTCGATCGAAAGAACCTTTCCAGGGGTGGACTTTCAGCTGAAGGATGCTGTGTGTGAAACACGGGCAGGGAGGTTTACGTGTGTTGAAGTACAATCTCAGCTTTATTTTTTTTTTTCCCAAAGCTTCTTTTGTCTGTTGGTTTCTTCTCGTTTTTCTTTCTCTCTCTCTTTTTTTTTGACAACTTCCTGCCTGCCTGTCATTAGAAGTAAGAATGTATTCCTTTCTCTCTATCAGATCTCAGTTAATTAGCATCGCTGCAGCAGGCTCAAGGATTTAAATTCAAAGTGAAACTCATTCTAATCAAAACTGCAGCAAACTGGGGGTTTTGTTTGACTTTAACCTGAAAGTCAGTTATTGTACCACTGATGTGCATACCACATTACCAGCTGAGTGCTTTCAGCATCCCTCTATCAGTGTGAAATATTTAATCGGCACAAGGATCCAATCAGCGCAGCAGAGGGGAATCTAGTGTGTGCATTAATTTACTTTCAGTTGAAAAGCAGTAAAGCAGGTCAGAAACATATAACCTTCTCCCTTCCCCCCCCACTCTTTGCCCTCCCAAACAAACACACAGCACATCAGAAGAGTTTTGGTGGCGGGGGAGGGAATGAAAGCCACCCTGTATGTATCCAGATTGGAGAGTCAGACAATAAATTAGTAGTTCTTGCCAAAGAATGACAAACACTGCCTGGAACAGAAGAGGGGAACACCCCCTGTCCTCCAAACATACCCCCCCAAAATCCCCTCTCAAATTAATTGCATCGGGTAATTGTTTGTTTTTTAATCTTTGACTCTTTTTAAGCTAGAAAGATGGCTGAATGATTACCCCTTCTGTGTATGACGTTAATTAGAAAGAAAGCAAATGCCAGGAAATAATGAAACGGTCTTTCTATTAAGGTGCAATGGCTTTGGATTTTCTGACCAGCCAAGTTCTCCAGGAAAGGCTTCCATTAATATTACTGCTACTAAAAACCTGGTTTAGAAGCATTCCCAAGCTCTGCTACACATCAGCAGTTTTGTATGTTGCAGAAGCCTACTGCAGCGTACAAAAGCTAAACTTTTTCCACTAACAAATCTACCCTGGCGTTTCTCGCTCATTCTCTGAAGATGGTCAGGTTCCTTATCAACTTGATATCGTAATAAGAACATCGACGTGCTATTTTCTTACAACATGAACATTAACGTGAACAAACTCGTCTAATCATGTGAGCAAAGCCACCGTGCAGGGGTGCAACGACAGGCGACGACTGAAGTTGCACCAAAAAAATACCTACACCCCAGCTCGGCAGCCTGATGTGGCCAAAACTCTGTCCTTCGCTCCTTTCCAGGACAGGGCAGTGACGAAGAATTAGCAGATTTATGTAAAGAGAGAATTTTCCGAACTGGTAAATACTTAATAATGGTAACAGTGGGCTTAGAAAAGCACATATTCACTCAAGTGCAATTAGCCTTTAATTTCTGAAACCATTAAACAGCTTGCTGACTGAAAAAAACAACACGTTTTCAACTGTATTGCTAACTGGCAAACCGCTCGTCAAAGCTCGGAATTATCTGCTTAGTGACTTGTAAACAGCACTTTTTAACTAACAAGGAGTAGGGGGGAAAAGAGGACGGTATTTAATGAGAAAAGTCAGATTCGTATTATGGAACATTCTGGAAGTGCCTGTGCATCTTGAAGGAGAGGAGGAGGGGGAGCTAGGGTGGGTTTTTTTTTTTTTAATAACCTCACAAATAATCCCTCCTCCTTTCTCTCTCTCAAACCATGTCAATGATCAAGGAAATGAGAACAAGGCGCTTGATTCACAGCTGACTCTCTCTTCTCGTTACATCAGATCAAGAAGGAGCAGTCTAACAGGGGGGCCAATTTCTGCAGGGGAAACAAATCTACAAGCTGGCATTTTGTCTCCTACTCCTATTAATTAGCCCGCTTTTCTGTCAGAAACAGAGCTTTTAAAACTTGCAACGGAGTTACACGTGTGCCCACTCGCACACACGCTGCATATGTGCATCCAGAAAATCAAATATCATGCATGTGGGATAAACCCCTCCCAATAAATCTTCAAGGAAAGGGGTGGCTGTTTTCCTATTTTATTTGATGGATGGATCTCTATTCTTCCCCTTAATCCCAAGAAAAAACTGCATAGGAAACTGCTCATAGTAAGATGCTGCCCGTGCTAAAGCCCCCGTTAATGACAGCCTTCGGATGGGGAGCACTGTGCTCTGGATCAGCTCCGTAGCGACAAGACTGCGGCTCAGTCTGCACGTCTATGAGAAATGCTCCTTTTAAACCAAAACTTTACAACAAAGGAAAAGTTTGGCTTGATCTCTCGCTTTGAATAAACCAGAAAGCACATAGGCATCCCCTTGGCAGGTCAGAGGAGGGTTTAAATGACTCCCCGCGGCGTAACATGGGTTCTCCCCTAGCCCCAAAGCTGGAGGCCTACTTGCCATTAGCAGCTCAGAATTTACATCCTTTTGCTGTTGCCAACTTAAGTTTCCCGTGATTTGCCGTGTCCCGTGCATTCAAGAGGACCGCATTCATCTGGCTTATTTAATGCTAAAAAACAAAAACAACTCTCTGCAAACAAACAAACCAAAAAAAAACCCCCTGAAACCCTAGCGTACACCACATAAACACTAATGTGCTTCTAATTTAAGTTTTGAAAAAACAAAGGCAGAGTGATTAAAGGCCAGGAGCATGCAGCTCAGCATATGGAGCCACAGTAAGTGCCCTAGAACAAGTTGAATGTTTCCATTGTGTGAAAGACTCATTCATTACAGCTACAAGATGCAGTGCAGGCATTTGCATTTTTAGAGGGGCATCTTGTCATTTTTAGATAAATCATGGGATCCAGACCCTTTCCGAACGGCATCAGAGCTCGTGTTTCTTGATATCCTGCCTCCCTTTGTCTCAGTACTCTGCCTCACTATTTTCTTCTCCTCTGCCTGATTAAAGTTTGCATCCTAGTATGCCTCCAGACCAAGATGTGAACTCAGGAGCTTCTCGTTTTTGCTTAAAAATGCACTGCTGCCTGTGATCAAGCAAGGCAAAAGGAGATGCAACTGCATGCAATCAGAAAAATAAACAATAAATTAGAGTAATTTATTGTATCCAGTTACAAAGCTGCTGCCTCCCGATTCGCATTCCCTCCCCCCATATTCCTCCCACCAGCCATCATCCTCCCACCTCTCTGATAATATTTTCTTTGATTTCTCCCTCCTTCACCCCAGCTTAAAATCAAATTTGGAAACGCGTTTCTTCCTTGTTGTGGCAGGAAGAACTGGCAATACAATAAACTAAGCCAAATCCTTACCCCACCCCTTGTTCCCAGATAACACAGAATCCTCATGAAATGAACAAATGTAACTGGAACAGATACAGACTTCCCATGGGATCAAACCATCAGTTCCTTGGTATACATAGAAAGAAGAAAGAAGTTAAATGGTTGCATTTCCCCCAAGGGAAGGCAGAGCTTCAGTTGTGAAGTATTCCCATCAGAAATTCTGGGTAAATTGCAAAGAAAAAAAAAATTTAAAAAAAAATTAAAGAAATCCCTGCCTCTCCTCTCCAGACTGTGTGTAGACATTTCCCCAGCAATTCTGCATGCCACATCTCATCCCGGCAGCACGAGCTTTTAGTATTACTGTGTTCCTCTGGAGTGATTACTGTTTTCCAACGGCAGGCATATTTGCATGGTAGTCATGAAACCGCTGGGAGCAACCTTTCAATTTCCCGACACTCCAAAGTATAGCTTTCGTGAAAGCAAAAAAAGTGGAAGGGGAAATAAAAGAGCCCAAACCCAGTGCCTACATCTAGGCACTGCAGTCCAAACCCAGGCTCTTAGCTCCACACGGACAAGCTGCCAGCTGGCACAGGGGCAGCACCGGCCGGAGGCAAAGTCTCCCTGTGCACCCTGAACCTAGGTGACGGCTCACTGTCAGTACGTGCAGGAGACTGAGCTCCAGATTTTGTTGCAAAACCTGAAGAGAGTGCTCCGTTTGGAGGACAGAAGAGGAAGGCAACATTATGGACAGGGTTTTTTTGCAAAACTCATCAGCTACTAGCACATCTTATTAATGGAAACCCCATGTGACTTGTGTCGTGGTTTTGCCCCGGCCGGGGGCCGCACCCCACACAGTCGCTTGTACTTTTAAAAGGAAGGAGGAAGGAAAGTTGGGGGAAGGGGAAAAAGGGAAGGAAGAAAGGAGGAAAAGAAACCACAACCTAGAAACCAGAACCACACAGGTTGGGATAAGGATAGTTTACTAAACAATAACAGAAAACTAGATATAACAATAACATAAGTTTAAAGCACAAAATAGATGAAACTGGTGATACACAATGCAATTTCTCACCAAACCACACAACTCAGGCCGCACAGCTTAGAGCCCGTCCCGGACAACCCAACCGTCCCCAGAAACTGCACGTCCTGGCGTTGTCTACCCCTCTTCCCCCCAGTCCCCCCTTATACTGAGCATGACGTAACTGGCATGGAATATCCTCTTTGGCCAATTCGGGTCACCTGTCCTGGCTGCGTCCCCTCCTTTCTCACTAGTAAGGAAGTATGCAGAGCTGAGAAAGGTACTTGATTGCCCGGCAACAAATCGGAAACATCAGGGTGCTATCAGCACTATTCTCATGCTAACACCCAAACATGGCATTCCATTCACTGCTAAAAAAAAAGTTTAACTCCATCATAGCTGAAACCAGGACATTATCCACCCCTTATTCCATACCATTTACGTCATGACCAGATCCAACAATTTTCTTTGGGTACAACCAGTTTCGTGTTTCACACACCCATATATGTATGTACACATGTATGCACACATACGTGCATACAGATCTTATTCCCTCAGTCTGTGAATCATCCCTCTGAAGTTGTTGAGTTCATTTAGTCCATGATTTTCAGGCTCCATTTGTCGTAACAGTTTCTCAGGATAATTGTATGTTCCATTGGCTCGTTGCATGCTGCATCTCAGGCTCTTGACTGATACACCTGGCATGGTCCATGCTCATAGTCTGTGGGTCAGAGTTTATTTTCAAAGGGAGAAAAATGTTCTTGAGAGGCCAGGCTTTAGTTCCATCATCATGGCACTCATTCTTCATTAACTTGTATGACTCCGGCTATAATGCTATGGTACAACATACAGCAATCATAACAATAATGAATATACAATAATGGGTTATTTGGCAATTATTATAATTTCTACTTTATTAATTATATTGGCTATTCTCACCCAAAATCAAATCCCCTTGAGGTACACATCGAACTTCTCCATCCCTCTGCATTACCCACCAAGTACAGCCAGGTCCTTGAGCAAAAACAATTCCAGACATGGGTTTACCTTTGCCTGAAGCAGGGATGACCCAAACTCTCTTTCCCAATACACTCTTCATATGCACTACTGGGACTCTGTCTCCCTCTACAGTACGTGGCAATTTTGACTGGGCAGGGCCAGCCCGATTGGTAGATCCCCTAGAGTTAACTAACCACGTGGCTTTGGCCAAATGTGTATCCCAATGCTTGAATGTCCCACCACACATTGCTTTCAGTGTAGTTTTTAAAAGTCCATTATATCGTTCAATTTTCCCAGAGGCCGGTGCATGATAAGGAATGTGGTACACCCACTCAATGCCATGCTCTTTGGCCCAGGTGTCTATAAGAGTGTTTCGGAAGTGAGTCCCATTGTCTGACTCGATTCTTTCTGGAGTACCATGTCGCCAGAGGACTTGCCTTTCAAGGCCCAGAATTGTATTTCGAGCAGTGGCATGGGGTACGGGATATGTTTCTAGCCAGCCGGTAGTTGCCTCCACCATTGTAAGCACATAACGTTTGCCATGGCGGGTTTGTGGGAGGGTGATGGAATCAATCTGCCAAGCCTCCCCATATTTATATTTCATCCACCGTCCTCCATACCAAAGGGGCTTTAACCGCTTAGCTTGCTTGATTGCAGCACATGTCTCACATTCGTGGACAACTTGTGCGATGGCGTCCATGGTCAAGTCCACCCCTCGATCCCGAGCCCATCTATATGTTGCATCTCTCCCTTGATGACCCGAGGTATCATGAGCCCATCGAGCTATGAATAATTCACCCTTACGTTGCCAGTCTAGATCTACCTGAGCCACTTTAATCCTAGCAGCCTTATCTACCTGATGGTTGTTTTCATGTTCCTCCATGGCCCGACTCTTAGGTACATGGGCGTCGACATGACGTACCTTTACAACAAGTTTCTCTAACCGAGCAGAGATATCTTGCCATAAGTCATCAGCCCATATAGGTTTGCCTCTACGCTGCCAGTTGTTCTTTTTCCACTGCTGCAACCACCCCCACAGGGCATTCGCCACCATCCATGAATCAGTATAAAGGTAGAGCCTTGGCCACTTTTCTCTCTCAGCAATGTCCAGGGCTAACTGGATGGCCTTCACCTCAGCGAACTGGCTTGATTCACCTTTTCCTTCAGTGGCTTCTGCTACTCTTCTTATAGGATTCCATACAGCAGCTTTCCATCTCCGATGCTTACCCACAATGCGACAAGACCCATCAGTGAACAGGGCATATCGCTTCTCATTCTCTGGCAGTTCGTTGTAGGGTGGGGCTTCTTCAGCGCGTGTTACCTCCTCATCCTCTGGTGACATCCCAAAATCTTTGCCTTCTGGCCAGTCTGTGATCACCTCCACGATTCCTGGGCGATTGGGGTTTCCTATTCGAGCCTGCTGTGTAATTAGTGCAACCCACTTGCTCCACGTAGCATCAGTGGCATGGTGTGTAGAAGGAACCTTCCCTTTGAACATCCAGCCCAGCACCGGCAGTCGGGGTGCCAGGAGGAGCTGGGCTTCAGTTCCAATCACTTCTGAGGCGGCTCGAACCCCTTCATAGGCGGCCAGTATTTCCTTTTCTGTTGGAGTATAATTGGCCTCAGATCCTTTGTAGGCCCGACTCCAAAACCCCAGCGGTCGACCTCGCGTCTCCCCTTGTGCTTTCTGCCAGAGACTCCAGGTCGGGCCGTTCTCCCCAGCTGCAGTGTAGAGCACATTTTTAATATCTGTCCCTGTCCGGACAGGCCCAAGGGCCACTGCATGGACTATCTCGCGTTTGATCTGCTCAAAGGCTTGCTGTTGCTCAGGGCCCCATTGGAAATCATTCTTCTTTCGAGTTACATGGTAGAGTGGGCTCACAATGAAACTGTAGTTTGGGACATGCATTCGCCAAAAACCTATAACACCTAAGAAAGCTTGTGTTTCCTTTTTGTTGCTTGGTGGAGACATAGCTGCTATTTTATTAATAATGTCCATTGGGATCTGACGACGCCCATCCTGCCATTTTATTCCTAAAAACTGGATTTCTCGCGTAGGCCCCTTGACTTTACTTCGTTTTATAGCAAAACCGGCTTCTAAAGGGATTTTAATTACCCTGTTTCCTTTTTCAAAAACTTCCTCTGCTGTGTTGCCCCATACAATGATGTCATCAATATACTGCAGGTGCTCTGGTGCTTCACCCTTTTCCAGTGTATTCTGGATTAGTCCATGGCAGATGGTGGGGCTATGTTTCCACCCCTGGGGCAGACGATTCCACGTGTATTGGATGCCTCTCCAAGTGAAAGCAAACTGTGGCCTGCACTCTGGCGCCAGTGGGATCGAGAAGAAAGCGTTCGCAATGTCGATTGTGGCGTACCACTTGGCTGCCTTCGATTCCAATTCATACTGGAGCTCTAACATGTCTGGCACAGCAGCACTCATACCTGGAGTGACTTCATTTAGGCCACGATAATCTACTGTCAGCCTCCACTCTCCATTGGACTTCCTCACTGGCCATATGGGACTATTAAAGGGTGAGTGGGTTCGGCTGATCACTCCCTGATCCTCCAGTTGACGAATCAGCTTATGGATGGGAATCAGGGAATCTCGGTTAGTACGGTATTGTCGTCTGTGCACCGTCGTCGTAGCAACTGGCACTTGCTGTTCTTCACCCTTCAACAACCCCACAACAGCAGAATCCTCCGAGAGTCCAGGCAAGGCACACAATTGTTCAATTTCTTCTGTTTCCAAAGCAGCTATTCCAAAAGCCCATCGGTACCCTTTTGGGTCTTTAAAATACCCTCTACGTAGATAATCTATACCTAAAATGCACGGAGCTTCTGGACCAGTCACAATGGGGTGTTTTTCCCAGTCCTTCCCAGTTAAGCTCACCTCAGCCTCTAGCACAGTTAGTTGTTGGGATCCCCCTGTCACTCCAGAAATACAAACGGGTTCTACCCCTTCATGATTCGATGGCATTAGAGTACACTGGGCACCAGTATCCACCAGAGCTTTGTACTCTCGTGGGTCTGACGTGCCAGGCCATCGGATCCACACAGTCCAATAAACCCGATTATCCCTCTCCTCCACCTGGCTGGAGGCAGGGCCCCTCTATTGCTGCTGATCATATTTGTTTTCCACTGGTTGCATAAAGGACTTAGAGGTCCCTTCAAAAGGATCAGGCACATCAGACATATAGGTAGGCCTTCCAGTTGGTCTAGGGAACTGCCCAGTAGAAACTGGTGCAGCCTTCTTCCTGGCAGAATCTCGTGCGAATGTTTTACCCCGCAGCTCACTTACTCGTGCTCGAAGGCCTGAGGTGGGCTGCATATCCCATTTCCTCATGTCCTCTCCATGATCAAGCAGGTAAAACCACAATGTACGTCGTGGTGTGTATTCTCCCTCTTGGAACGATGGACGCTTTCTCCCAGTAGCTGCAACATTGCTCCATACGGGTTGGGAGTTGGACACATTGTTGTCAAGTCGTTGAACCAGTTTCTCTACTGCTGCAATGACGGAGAGGGAAACATTGTCTTGGTATTTCCTGAGTCGGCAGGCCACCTCATTTACGGTTGGCGGATCCATATCATCCCAGTCAATTGCTGCCAGTGAATGGGTGTACCCTGAAGGTGCACTTCGTACAACCTTACGCCACATATCTGGAGTGCATAGGACTTCATCGGGATCAGCGGGAAGCCGTGAATTGTCCAGATCATAATAAATTATCTCCCGTACAGCTAATTCTCTCAGGTGCTGGACAGCTGTCTCTATGCTGTTACACTTGGGTGTCTGGCATGTAATATATTCCTTTATGGGATATCTTTCCTGCACACTTGACACTAGTCGCCTCCAGAGGCTGAGGATTTCCGGCCTCCTCCCAATTGCTTTGTCAATTCCTCCTTCTCTAGCTAGGGATCCCAACTGCTTGGCCTCTCTGCCTTCTAATTCCAAACTACTGGCCCCGTGATCCCAGCATCGGAGCAACCAAGTGATAATGTGCTCACTTGGGTGGCGAGTGAAATCTTTTCGAACCTCACGCAGCTCACTCAGAGTCAGGGATCGGGTAACAATCTCTGGTTCTGCCTCATCCTGATATCCTCGAGATGATCCTGGTTGATCATCATCCTTATCCGTCACTATGCGAACTGATTTCTTTGTGCCTTTCCTCTTTTGTACGGGAGCAACAGACACTGGTGTGGATTGGTTTTTCGGATCATCTGCAGTGTCTGCTGTAGAGATTACAGTAGCTGCAGTGTTGGTCACAGGGGTTGCAGTAGCTGCAGTGTCAGCCCCAGTGGTTGCAGCAGCTATAGTATCTGCCAGTCTGTTTCCTTTCCCTTCTCCCTGACAGTGCTGACAGTGCTGCCTGCTATCAAGCAGTGTTTGATAAATAGTGGCCAGAGCCCAGCACAGTGCAGTAAGGTGTCCATCTCTGGGAAACCTACAGCAATTTTTCCTTAGGTATGCAGTCACTTGATCGGGGTCTTGTAACTGTTCAGGAGTGAAATTCCAAACCATCGGGCGTGAGAAAGTACCTAGGTACTTGCCCATACTTTGTCACATGCCCTGCCACTCGTGATTATTCTGTCTCGGAGAAAGCTCTTCAGTGGTATTCATAAACCTATGCTTGATATATAACAAAAACTGAACCATCTGCACCAAACCTACCAATAGCAAAATGCTAGTTTGAATATCCCAGAGATATTGAAGATTTTCAAAAACTGCCATAAGAGCTGTTGTATTTAGCCCAAAGGAAAAGAAAGCAGTGCCCCCACCATACCGGCTGCTGTTATTAACCCCTCCCTGTCCAAAGAATGGACAGGACAGCAAAACCTCATACAAGTACCAGCTTAAGCTCATGATCATCGATATTATTGTATCATAGACCGATATCATAAAATACACTATAATGAAGTATGGGAACAAATATGGGAGCCGCAGACCTGAGAGAGTAAAGAATCCTGCCAGGATTGTATACAGCATGCGGTGGTTTTGCTGCCACAGCCTTGTGAATAAATACCACAGCATCGTGATCAGAGATTGCTTAAACAACAGTGCTTATCTTAATTGCGATAGTTAGGGTCAGATCTACCGTTATCCCAACCGTTCGTGGCCCACGTTGGGCGCCAAAATAACTGTCGTGGTTTTGCCCCGGCCAAGGGCCGCACCCCACACAGTCGCTTGTACTTTTAAAAGGAAGGAGGAAGGAAAGTTGGGGGAAGGGGAAAAAGGGAAGGAAGAAAGGAGGAAAAGAAACCACAACCTAGAAACCAGAACCACACAGGTTGGGATAAGGATAGTTTACTAAACAATAACAGAAAACTAGATATAACAATAACATAAGTTTAAAGCACAAAATAGATGAAACTGGTGATACACAATGCAATTTCTCACCAAACCACACAACTCAGGCCGCACAGCTTAGAGCCCGTCCCGGACAACCCAACCGTCCCCAGAAACTGCACGTCCTGGCGTTGTCTCCCCCTCTTCCCCCCAGTCCCCCCTTATACTGAGCATGACGTAACTGGCATGGAATATCCTCTTTGGCCAATTCGGGTCACCTGTCCTGGCTGCGTCCCCCTCTTTCTCACTAGTAAGGAAGTATGCAGAGCTGAGAAAGGTACTTGATTGCCCGGCAACAAATCGGAAACATCAGGGTGCTATCAGCACTATTCTCATGCTAACACCCAAACGTGGCATTCCATTCACTGCTAAAAAAAAAGTTTAACTCCATCATAGCTGAAACCAGGACAACTTGGCAGCAGAGTGAGTAGCGTTCTTCCACCCTGGCCTCTGCCCCAACCTGTGTCTGCTTCAGAACTGAAATGTAATTGGAGGTGTCTTCTAAGATTCAGATAAATCCCTTTGCCTCAGTTTCCCAAGTTGATTTCTACCTCACAAAGCCGTCATGAAAATTAACTGGCTAGCATCTATTAAATACTGTTTGTTTATTATTAAAGGCAAGTTAAGTCATATGACCTCATCCCAATCCAGCGGGTTTATGGTTGTCAAATCACACTGTTTATCTAATCTTGCCTGCCAATATTTTCTAATGTCCTCCAAAGGAAACCTTGTGGAGATGAAGACAAGACTCCACAGCTCCAGGAATTTTTCTGAGTATGTGTGCCACATACTGAGCTAAGTGGAGGGCACAAAGTTAATTATGCGTTTTTTCCTTACCTCAAATTGCATAAAAAAAAAGCAATCTACATATCCAGAATTGTAGCAAAGCCCAGAGGCAGAGCTGGAGAACACACAAGTGATAAGTATGCCTCTAAACAGTGGTGCTACAAGCCTGTAGAAGAAAGAAGTTCAAAGAAGCTGGAAGGAATGGAAGAGGAGACACACTGGGGGCCAAATTTCTCACAGTAACTCTCTTGAAGCTCTGCTTGTCAAGGGATGGAAAAGAGCTACAGTTACAAGCCTCTCAGAGGTTTTCCTCCCGTGTAATAAAGTAAAACAATTTATAATAAATAATGGAGTGAGAATGAGGAACAATCGTGCAGGTGCTTTGTGGGTATAAGTTAGAAGAGTTGACAATGGACACCCATCTCAAGACTTCCTGCTTTCTATTACGCCTTAATATACAGTGAATGACAGCCTTGGTGCCTTTCTTTGTCGCTTCCCAGGATCTCTGAGCATCCCCGCCCTGTTCATAGAAACCCCTTTGCAGCAGCAGCAGCAGCTCAGACTGCACTTGTGGAAGGAACCCACAGGAGCTAAAACTGAAGCCTCAGAGACACACCTGCATGATGGATCAAGTCAAAGCTGGAAACTGAAGCTTGACTTCACAAACCCAAAAATATAGTCAAGAGAGAAGCCCCATGCCACCCTTCATCTTTGCTTTAGTTGCACCACTTTGTTTGCCGTGTGCCTTATTTAGGGCTATACAAAAAATAAACTGGAACAGCCAACTGCCCTTGTTTATCCAGCCTCACGCTTGAACGTGCAGGCAGGGTGGCTGTCGCAGCACTTGAGGCAGCAAAGAGCAGTGAGTAGTTTTTTCTCTTGCAAAGAGGTAGATTAACAAACAATGGGCTACCAAAACCACAAGGTAATTTTCAAAACCTGGCAGAATCAATACCACCCGCTCAAATACCACCCTTACAGAAGTAGGTGATACTGGAAATTAGGAACTCCAAGCCCTCTGTCATGTTCTCAGACTGCTGTGGCAATGCTCTACTTTGGGGGTTTTTCTATGTGGGACATACAATGGCCTCATTCCTCTAGGGACATGGGTGGTTTAGACAGATAAAAAGAAATAATAATTAACCTCCCCTCCCTAATCCTCCCCCCCCAAGTCTGACAAAGAATGTGGTGTGAGCACATGTATGTGAAAATCAAACAGGAAACTTTTACAGTTTGAGAATCACAAGTAATACCACTTGACTAGATACAGATAATTGATCAGTCATCATAAGAGGGGGATTCAGCATGTAATATTTTTCTTTTAATGAGACTTCAGAGAATGCATGAAAGAAGTATTTAGAGTGACTGAACTGTACAAATATATTAGCAGATGTTGAAAATATATTGGGCAAATTTAAGAAACAAGGGAATGATATGCTTTCACTCTAACTTAATGGAAATGCAAATGATAAGATAATGCTTAAAGGGGAAGAAAGGTATACAGCAGCAATGTTGGGAAAGAATATTAAAAAGAGACAAAGGAACCGCTAATGAAGCACTGTGTAGATCCTACGATGAAACTAAGACACTTCACAACCATTATTCCAGAGGCCAAAGAGAGAGTAACGAGCAATAAATAATGCAGATCATGCCAATGGCAGTAAATAAAATGGAATGCAGAAGAGAGAATGAGAAAGAACAGACCGGGCCCACTTCAAAACAACAATAGGGGAGGAACACAATGGCTAAGGAGAAAGCAAGGACACGCTACACAGTAACTGGGCTGTTGCCTTCACACATGAAGATGGGGATGATTATATAACGCACAGATAAAGCGGAAATCATCTGCAAAATTTAGACAGTAGTCTGCAGTTGTGAGGGTCTGAACTAGTTTCTGAACTACTCCCATGAACAGTGACAGGAGAAAGAAAGACATTTTGTATGATGATTTTCTTGCTACGGTTGTGGAAAGCACTTCAGCCATGACAGCTGTATCGGGAGCCGCGTAGAGTGACACAGATCCGTGTGTATACTTAGAAAGGATTCAAGGGCACAAAAGAAAGGCGAGAGGAGAATGAGCGAAGCTTTAGCACACTTTTTCACAACTTTGTTACATCTAAGGACCAGAATAAACAACATCCTCTTCGCCTTATTTCCCATTGTGTGTTTTGGAGTGCCACTTAATACAAACTCTACCTCAATCAGCCACTCAGATCCTTTGCCTGAAACATTTATTGTGGCCGAGAGCTTCTGATAAAAGCTGTTCTGCAAAGAAGCTGAACACAAAAAATGACAGGGTGGTCAGTAAAAACCTGATGCTCTGGCTCTCCATTTCTGCAGTGCACCCAATTTTTTAAAAATTTATTTTACACATTTCCATTTGGGCTAGCCTTTTCTTCTGCCAAGAGCGGGACCATGTTACATCTCTTCAGAGCAGAAGGCAAGGATTAGGACACAGCAGTGAAGCTCTGTGGCTGGTTTGTGCAGCTGCCCCTAGAGATCCGAGTTCAAATACAGGTCAAAGTATGAGTGGAAAGAAAAACTAGAGCCTTGTTCTAGTTCCCATGCTCCAAACTCACCTTGGGTGTAAAACCCCCACCCTGGGATAAGACTGGGCTGCAGTTGTGTGGATTGCCAAGGCATGGTGTAGAAAAAGGATGGGACAAATAAGGGGTAAAACAATGCTTTGCTCATTCCACTGGATTCCAGCCGAGTGGGAGGTGAGGATGTTAACAGCTCTCAATCGGGAAGAAGTAGCTCTCTGCACAGCTGCTCTATCGATACTGTGACTGCATCCAGCCCTGTATCATTTTATTCCTGCTTTCACCCCTGCTTTTATTCCTTTTCTTTCCTGACAAACTAGAGCCGTTAAAAAAAAAAACTGTGGAAGAATAAAATAAAGCCTAATCATGATGGCCTCCTCCAGGAGGTGAGGGGAACAGGCCACGTTTTACCAAACATCAGACACCAATATAAAAAGGCAGCACTTGCAGAGGAAGCTATCTCCTGGTCTCCTGATCCTCCTCCTGTGTCGTCCCGACCTATGTGACTGCACCAGCATTTATAGAGCCGTGCAATAAACCAAGAGATCTAATTAAAGCTAAATGGGCAAAGAGAAAAAAAATGTTGGTTGTGAAGCAGGTTGGTTACACATCTCAGTTCCCACCCTAGCTGCAGAAATAACTGGGCCGAGGCGGCAGGAGGAGGCATCAGGGAGGAAGAGTGAGGCAGGAGGGAAAAGCACCCTTCCAGAAGAGCGCTGGCATGGTGTTTGGGCAGCTGTGGGCGTAGGCTTGGCAACCTCGCAGCGAATCGTCAGGAAACTGGGAAATACAAAAGATGGGATTAGAGACTAAAAGAAAGGAAGAGGACACTGGGGAGCCTGTCAGGACACCTTGGCCAAAGGAACTACATAAAAAGGCACCGTGCCTTTCACTGCCAGGCCAACAAGTTGCAGTAAGATTACTTTGGGCAGTAATCAACACTCACTTCCTTCCGTTGGCTGTTCAACAGCCTTTGTGGAAACAGCCCCATCTCCAGCAGAATGCCGCCTACAACATAACCAATGATTATATGCAGACTCAGCAGAGAGGCTAAAGACTGCACGGACACAGTGAGTAAATTACCCTCTCAACCCTCAGAGGATTATAGGTCTCTGTCAAGTCATTTAGCTCTAAAATTTGACCTGTCTTGAAGCATTTATATCTTGCCAGGGAATACATTCTGTATTCTCAATGGCCATTTCAAGGAAAATAAATTTCTTGATTATAAAAGTATTCTATTGCTCTATTTAATAATTCTAATTAACTGCTACCTGCAAACAACCTTTCCTAAAAAAATCTTATGCACCACAAGTTCTCACCTCTGCATAATATATTTAATGCCCCCATGTAGACAACGTCTGCCCACACCAAGTCTTACGCTGCAAGAATGGGAGCCATCACAATAAAAGAACTCAAACATTTTTTTGTTTAAAAAAAGCAAAGAGGGACAGCAAACAAGAAAGGGAACATCAGTGGAAAGGCATTCAAAACTTAAGATTTTTTTGACAGCATTTTTTCCAGGAACCAAAAAGCAAGTTGTGCTGGAATCCAGTGCTGTGCTGGGCTAAGGGCAAATACATTCGATTTCTCAACTAAAAGTTCCTCGAAGAAGTATGTACAGCATCAGAGATGTTTCCTTAATGCAAAGGTGGACAAAATGCAAAGAGACAAAGAGACTCCTGAATTCAGTGGTAGCTAAATCTATAAATGGGGAAAGCAATCTGTAAATGGAAACGTTTCCAAGCTGGAAAGAAAGTAAAGCTCCTAAGTATTTTAGCAGTGAGCATGACTGAAATCTCCTGCTATGTATTATATCAGTATCATCCATTAACATCGCTGCACTTAGGGGCTTATCAGCATTTCCATTCTAAAACTCAACATGATGGAAGTTTATTAGTTGATTGCTTATTGTGGATGAACAAAAGATGGCACATATGTTGAAACGGGGCACATATGTTCTCAGATAAGAGATTTGTTGGTTTGGGGTTTTTTTAAATGTACTCTAAGACATGTGAGCAATTTCCTCAGAGAGTTTGCTGGTTAACTTACAGTCTGTGAGTGTAATAGGACTTGCAGTGTCACCCATGCATAAGCTGCAGAAAACCAGAGCAAGCACAGTCCTGAATGACTGGAGTACAAGGGAAATAAAACCAGGCTTTTGAGCCTGAGAAATGTGGCTTCCCAGCAGCCAGTGCAGTCTTCATGCTGTTCCAAGAGCAACTCTAGGTCTGAAGAAAACAAAAAACCAACCCAGCTGTTTTGGACTAGCACATCTATATGTCCAGACTAGCTTCTCTGCTGGCAAAAAAGGGAGATGAGGTGCCCACATCAAGTCAGCTGCTGGGCCAAGGAGATTAAAACAGGGCCTCAGATTTTGTGATACTTGCTCATCTTACTAGATTTATGTCTCTGCAGATCTCTCCTCCCTGAACTTAGTACCTGCAGGTTTACAACTACCATATACCTCCAGCTCAGAGCACTGCTGGACCACAGAATCAGAAGAAACTTCTACTTTAGTTACGTGCTCACTGAGTTTTATTCTTCTCCCCTACAGCAGGCTAACATTTATCAACTTCAGCAGAATTAGTCTTGGTTGAAACGGGCATGAGAGAAGAAATTCAAATGGATGTATTTAAATGGTTCTCCTACTTTCCCTCTGGTCAATATTTTCATAAAGAGTAGTTACAAACAAGGCAGAATAGCTCAATGAGGGGCCCTCCACTGCCAATTGTGAGAACTAGCTCAAACATGGGGCAAAGCATGAGGTTCCTCAGTCACCCTGTGGGGACCCTACAGACCCCACTCTGAGTTGACCAAACCACAGCCTCTCTGGGAACATCCTGCTAGTCCTTTACATGGGAAGAGACAAGCACCTCAGAGGGAGAACCACCCTACCTGATAGGTAGACTGTCCCCTGAGGAGGTCTGTCTCTCTCCACTGACATTGGGCATGCGGGCTTCTAATTTTATCATCCCTTTTAGGTGATGAAGGTTGGAGAACTCAAGCCCAGAAAATGAAGCAGTGCACTGTTTGGTCACACAAATTCTCTCTTCTTTATCTTGGAAGACGTGTTTGTATAAAATCAAGTTAACTCAGTGGGAATGAGCCACAGGAATTCTCTTCCCAAACAACAAATCAGACTCATCTTTCCTTAGTCCAGGCCTTTATGCTTTAGACCTTGAACATCTCCTGATGTCCAGAGAAAACTCCTGAATAGCTGATGATAGCATTTAGTACGGCTTCAAACATGTAAAGAATTAGTCTAAATGACAAAAGCAGAATAATTTGTGTACAGATCTCAAGGACAGACAATTTAGGTATAGACAACTTCCATCCAGGTGTTCAGGACCCAAACTGATGCGGGAGTCATGATGGTGCATAACTTGTGATCTGACAAAACAGTCCTGCCATGTCTGAATGGGATCTGCTGTCACCATGCACCAGTAGCAATCATTTCTCCCACACATGGGTGGGCTTCTGACTGGATGGCTGCTAGTATTCCCCAAGTGGGGGACAACATGGCCTGTGAAGCTTGGTACCTTCATCTTCTCCCCTTTCCAAGAGTGCTAGTTAGTTGTTCCTGCTTTTAAATGAAAGGCAAAATGCAAACCAGCTCCTAAGTCATGTTCCACTTGGTACACGGGCAACACACACGTGTCTCTTTGGGGCAACCTTGTGTAGAAGTCCTCCCTACCCTGCAAAGTTCTGGCTTTCCTTGAGAAGTTGCAATGCAATTTAAGAATGATTTCAGTTAGGACGTAGGCTGATATTGTCAAGGTTGCTCATGCTGAGCAATGAACCTCGGGTGTGACCTTATTAACAAGGACTTTTACAACTGTGCCTGAGACAGAGCAAAATGATCTGGACAAACTCAGTGTCCTGGCAGAGAGCACAAGAACAAGCAAAAGCTGGCTCAAGGAACAAAAATCCACCCTCACATCACCGTGACTATAATTTAATGCCTCCATATTTTTTTAATCACTTATGATTCTTTTTAAGGGCTGACAATAGGAGAGTAAGTGCCTTGCAATTTTACACAGAAATATTGTTAAAGTGACTTTTAAACCCTTGCCATGCTGAGGTAAAAAAATAATAAATAATTCTTACAGTGCTTGGTTTCCTTCAACTGACCAATAACTAACAGGAGATGCGCTGCAGGCTTTGGGCCCAGTGTGGTAAGAAAAAATAAGTGAGTTTTAGGACAACTACCCTGCACTGTGTTACATTAAAATACCAAGAGGCACATACCTGCTAGACTACAATCAAGCATTGAAAAGACATTTTTTATGAGAAAGACAAGCCCTTCAAGGGCTCTAACAAACCTTTCACAGCCATCTGCAGGAATGGGAATGCGTTTAGCCCTTGCCTGCCACCACGGCTGACTCCCAACACAGGAGACAACAGGAAGTTAGGAGAGCATGTTAATTTCCCTTGGCCTCTCACTGTTTCCTAGCACATGGGCAAGAATGAATGAGGGCTGTACTCCTTCATTAGCACCTTGAGGAACTGTTGTCCAAAAAGCAGGCTATCATATCCTGCTGCTTATCACAGAGTGCTCTGGACATGACTACATGCACAGCTAAATGTTTTAAGGCAACTTTAGGATCCCTTAACTAACTGATCACATAGCAGCAACTGGAAAACTGAACTCGGGAATTCTTGCATGAAGCTTACAAATGCCTCCCAGAAGCCATTCTGTAACCAAAGTTAAATCTCAATTTAAGGATTTCAAGTAATAGCATCTACTGCTTTACTAGGTTAATGACTTTCACTCTTAAAAATCTTCATCTTATTTGCAGCTTTAGCTTCTAGCCATTCAACGCCTTTTCCCCAGCAACAGAGAACAGCTGCCTGCTAGCCCAGATGTTCCTTTCTGGGAAGACAGAGACGATAATTCTGGGTTTTCTCCATGAGGACACCTATACCCACAGAGAGTATTGCAGTTGGAGCAGATGATAAGGGAGAAGTTTTTGGCTGCTACAACTTATGTATGGGGCCAAATCAGCTTGTCATATCCATGGGAAATGCAATGCTTGCTCTGCTGATCCCTAAACCCAGCTCAATACCAGGACAAAACCAAACAGGGCCAGAAGACCCATCAGCAAGTTATATTTTACCTTCAGAATATTATGCACTGAAGCCAAATTCTCTTGATTCAGGTCAGGAGATCTTTCCCAAGATACAGTTGCCTCAAATAAAATTAACCCATTATATTAACTAATGGTGTGTAAATAAACCCCATTTCAGTTACACTAAATCTATATTCGATGAAGAGTTATTCGTAATAAAGAGCTGAGTCAGAGGGATGCTTGCCTGCGGCACTGTGTTCAACTTTCAGCAAGATGCATTGTTCTTTGCTAAAATAGCTTTGCAAACTCTTTTAGCACTGGTTTTGCTTTTAGACCTACAAATGTAATAACAATATCTAGGAGCAAATTAAAGGAATCAACCCAGTACCTGTAACATGCACTATCTGCAGGCTTTGAAGATTTATAGGGCACTTACAGACCTATGTTGGGACTAAATTAATTCCCATCCATGCAAAGACCCAGCAGTATAGTAGTAGTAGTAATACTAGTCGTCATAGTACTAGTAGTAGCAGTAGTAGAGCTGAAGGGAAGAAAACCCAATGCACTGCCATTCACAGATTCCCAGGCCACAAAGGATGATCCAGTTCACCTAGTTTGACATCTCCTATAACACCACCATAAATTGCATTCAACCAATTAGAGACTAATAACTTATTTTCAGGTAAAGCCTGACCTTCCAGAGAAAGCGTCCTACCGTGATATGAGGCTCTCATGAAATAGCAAATCCTCTATTTCCCTTGGTCATCCCTTCAAACAGTTAATTCTCCCCCTCCCCTCCTTAAAGCCCTATGCCTGGTTTCTGACTTGAATTGCTCAGGAGTTTTACCTGCTGTGGTTGCTAGGTTTGCTAGGGCTGCTGAGCCTCCAGTACGGCCAGAATTTCTGACAGTTGCCTCCTTGCTCTAGCATTTCTGTGTTTTAATCAGACTTAGGGAGCCAAAGCAGGCTGAGTGTGCAGGAGCATGTGGTACTCATGTGCAATGCAGCATGCAATCCAGCCTTTCGCCTAGCTCTCAGCCATTCACATTCTGGCAACATCTCCCTTTTAAGTCCCCAAATACCCCCAGCCCAACAAAGAACAAATACCAGCTTCTGTGAAGCTACAGCAGAGAGAAAATGGTAGCTAAAAAAAACCGCAAAAGGCCAACTTCAAAGTTGTTGAATTTGGTGCTTGGGCTTTGAAAAGCCTGTCATTTGGGAGGAAGGGTGCGAGGCTGCTCTTTCCCCCTCCTTTTCATTAAACGGCTCTTCAGAACTTGGGAGAGCTACCGCTCTCATTATGCATTCCTCCTTCTGGAAATAAATACTTGTGTGGGTTGTCACATTAGTCAGTAGATAGATGTCAAAAACAAATTACAGCCTGGCATGGAGCCAAACGTGTGTGTGTGTGTGTGTTATAACGGAGTATCTGCTATTAAGAAAGCGGCTGGTTTTGCATGTCAGAGGGTGGAGCTTTTTCCAGGAGCAGAAGTCTTATAATGAGGGACTTTCTAAAGAAGGAACAGAGAATCACGATCTTGTTTCATTCCTTTCCCCACAAGGAGATATTACACAAACTCCCCATATGGCTCATCGCTACACAGAGTAATCCTACTCCTTCAATTCTTCCAAGCTCTGTGAAGTTAAAAACAAGCTAAGCAGTCCCACAGCTCACTACAGCCTTTAAATAAGCCGGGGCTCTCCAGAGGGTTGGGAACCAAGAACTTATCTGTCCTTTCAAGGTCCAGAGAATCTCTCTCTGCACCCCCCTCCCCGCCCCCCTTTCTCTCTCATTTTACAGGTTTAAATCAATTCTGGTGTCAGTTACGATGAGCTGCCACAATCAAATTATTTTTCAAAAATAAAAAAAAAGATTTTAAAAACTCACTCAGCATCCAACTCTCACTCTGAGCAACTGTTTTGGGGTTTTTTTCGATCTGAGAGATCAACATCCTGGATTATTACCAAACTGGTCCTCTGTGAGTAAGATGAGCCATACTACACGTTGCCCCCCAACACCACGTTTCACTTGTGTGTAGATATGCCACCGGGAAGGTACTCAAAATATAGTCAAAACCCTGCACTAAACCTTGATAAACACAGGACTGCTTTTGAGAACCTAAAGGCAGAGGAGCCTGAGTTCCATAATTAGATTATCTGATGAGACTATTTCAATGAATAAATGGAGTTATTTCAGTTATTCCTGGGAGAGTTTGAAGATCAGATGTTGTTATGACATGCCTTCCCACTTCCCCCAAACAACAGAGCTGTGCTACCCTAACTCCAGAACCATGCTGGAAACTAGAGTGCAGGGTCTACAACTGCATCATTTCTCACCAGAGCGAGAGAGATTCACAAAAGACCCACAGCCTTCCTTCCAGTTCAGCACACACCATGTCTCCAGTCTTAAGATACCTTTTACACTCTGGAGTGCAAAAGGCTACACAGGATTTTTAAGAGGACTCCACCAGTATGGTCACTGTTCAAATATTTCTTAACCAGGTCACTAGTAGTGAATGTAAATGAACATCATTAAAAAACAAAACACAAACCACCAAACGACCCTCCCCTCCCCAAAGCTCCTTTATATAACTTCATTTAAATTCAGAATTCTGACAGAGCTCACATATTCAAAATATTGAAACTCCAACTAATCCCAGCAACAATTTAAAAATATTAAAAGTTTAAAAAGCAATAAATTATGAGGTCTTTTTCTTTCCCCTCTAACAATTAATTCTATAGGGGTGGTATTGCCAAACTTTCAAGAATAATCACTAGAAATGCAATTATTTATACAAAGTGAGGAATTTACAGAATCACAAGGTTCCAACAGCCACGGCTTTGAAATGAAAGTCTTGTGTGACACACAATACCCCTGCTACAGCTGGTGGTACTTCATTTATATGCTGTATACTCAAACTGGACAAGGAAATGAAATTTTCCAGCATCGTTTTTACCTTATGCTGCTTTTCAAAACTAGTATCTCAGTCCTTACTCATTTTTGGTGAGTCACAAGCTTTTCAAGCTTTCAGATTCCACCCTTCTAACATTTGCCTATCAAAACGGGTCAGGGCTGCAATCACTGTAAGCAGTGACAGGGCACAAATGCTTCTGAAGCATCAATACACACATGCACGTTTGCAGAACTTGGCACGGTTTATAAATGTGAATATTGGGTGAATTAACTAAACTGAAGCACATTTTGCACCCTGCAGGGATCAATGCTCCTGGTTTTAGAGACTGTGCCTGCCAGTGTTTGTCCTCTTATGATATCTCAGCAAGGACACTGTGTCCTGGATTCACACAGAGGGGATCTTGAATTCCGAAGTGCTAAGTGCGTTTGTGACTCTGGGCCCAAGTTTTCTTACACTGCTTAATACATCGAATTACCTGTGAGTGCTACTATGAAATACTAATATTATGTGATTAAAAAACCCCCTCAGTCTGAATAATTACTTTGCCATACTACACTCGCACAGCATCGCAACGTTTGCCCTACCAGCAATTCAGAGTAACACAGAGGTATGTTTACTTGTAGGGGGTTTGTTTGCTTGTTTGCACAAAACTGCAACAATAAAAGAAATAATGGGCAGCATGACCTTTTGTTCACAGAAATATAATATTGCCAGATTTTATGCTTTACAGACTTTTGCTAGCTGTAGCAAAGCTCAGAAAGAATACAAAGCAATTTTAAAAACTCCTCTCTGCAAAACCAAACCAAACCAAACAAAAAAACCCCCTCAAAACAACCCCTAGCTAGGATCCACAAAAGGGAACTTGGAACCACCAGGTAAGGAAGTATTAGGCCTGTAACTGTTATTTTATTTTTCAGCTGTCAGAACTAACTCCTACAGCCCATTACTAGCACAAGCATATAGAAATGGACATATAAGAAGTGCCCTTGACTGCATCCATGTAGATCTTTTTGTCTTAATGGTTGGTTTCTAATGAAATACTTTAAGTCACTGAGCTGTCTCACAGTATACTTCACACATAAATTCAAATCAGATAGAAAATATGAACAGTGTCTTTCAGAGAGCTGCAAGTCACTATACAGTCTCTCCTCCTGGGTTTTTATTGGTTTGTTGTGGGGTTTGTCGGCTTTTTTTACAAGAGTAGTTATTATGACTGCTTACAGTGCACTTATAATGGTCTTCAAGCTCTCTCTTTTCTCATCACCACATCCTTTTTGGAGGCTCTAGGCTAAATTCCACAATATGCTTAAATTACGTGAGCATACTGGTGACTTTTAGGAGAGGACTTGGCCTGCAGGAGCCTTTTTTCTGGGTGGCATTACTTTCAGCCATGGGGAACAACCTACTGGGACTGAAGTGCTCTCATGTTTGAACATCAAATAAGATTTGGGGATCTTGAATACAGCAAATCAGATTACACCTCTCCCAATATCGTATTTGAAAAGGTATCTGGATGCTGGAATCAGGGTGGAGGAGTGAATGCCTTACTATATCTGTGTCGTGGTTTTGCCCCGGCCGAGGGCCGCACCCCACACAGTCGCTTGTACTTTTAAAAGGAAGGGGGAGGGAAAGTTGGGGGAGGGGGAAAAGGGAAGGAAGAAAGGAGGGAAAGAAACCACAACCTAGAAACCAGAACCACGCAGTTTGGGATAAGGATAGTTTACTAAACAATAACAGAAAACTAGATATAACAATAACAGAAGTTTAAAGCACAAAATAGATGAAACTGGTGATACACAATGCAGTTTCTCACCAAACCACAGAACCCAGGCCGCACAGCTTAGAGCCGTCCCTGAACCCAGAAACTGCCCGTCCTGGCGTTGTCTCCTCCTCTTCCCCCCAGTCCCCCTTTATACTGAGCATGACGTAACTGGCATGGAATATCCTCTTTGGCCAATTTGGGTCACCTGTCCTGGCTGCGTCCCCTCCTTTCTCATTAGTAAGGAAGTATGAAGAACTGAGAAAGGTCCTTGATTGCCCGGCAACAACCAGAAACATCAGGGTGCTATCAGCACTGCTCTCATCCTAACACCCAAACATGGCATTCCATCCACTGCTAAAAATAATTAACTCCATCATAGCTGAAACCAGGACAATCTGGTTTAATAATACTATATTCTATAGTATTATTAGTTCTATATTCTCCCTCTCATCTTCGGATGCATCAAAAATAACATTGGCTCCTGAACTACAAAATCAAGCAAAGTGCCTGCACTTCTTCTGCTGGGAACCCTCCAAGGAGCTTCCTAAAGAAAGGAGCATCAACGCCGAATAGTCGGTCTCAGTGCGTAACACCCAGGCTTTATCAGCAATGCTGGATCGGTTACTAAATAGCACATGGTACTCTTGGTTTGGGGGACAGGTTCTCAACACTTTTTAGAAAAATCTGGATAAGCATATGTAAAATAAGTCAAAGCAGACCAGATATTTCAGATAGCCCAGTCTCTACTGGATCTGTGGATCTGCTGCTTATAAAATGAGATTGTTCGTATGGCTTCCAACTGCAGTCCTAATTCTGAAAACTTGGCAGGGAAGGCCAGATATCAGAAGGGGCAACTCACATGACTAAATATGTCAAATGAGGACATAGAGTGGAATTGGAAAATAGTAAGCTCAGCAAGGCCAACCTAGAGGTGTGTCTTTATCTTTGAGGGCTTATCCATTTAATAGGAGATTTGGCTATATGGTTATCTTTCAAAGCACAGAGCCACGGCTTTGCTTGAGGGAGCTGTGTTTTAACAGATATTCCAGAGAATCCTGATATGCCCATGTTTCATGCCTGTGCACATCTGAAGTGCTTTTTTTTTTAATTCAATTGCCTCTATCTTTCACTGAGGCCATCTTGGCATGTATTAACAGTTTGGGCACGATGAGATTGTTTTCATTTTTTTTTCTTCTTTTAACAAACCATTTGGATTCTAACTTTCTAAATTTGGTATTTTTTAATGGGTACTTTATCTGGTTCTTAAAGTTGTATACTAGGAGAAAAACTACAGATCACAGCTTGTGAATATCTAGATAAAAAAGGTTCCTCCATGTTAACGAAAAAAGTTAACGTTAAAGAAAAAAGTTAACGTGAAAGAAAAAATAAAAAGAAGCAGCTCAAGAAAAACCTACAGACCATTCCTACTCCAAATGTAAGTTTTGCAAGGATGAAAGAGAAACAATATATTTATAGCATGCAACACTAAGCCACCTGTATTGTCTGCTTTTCACTTTTCCTGCTCTTCTACCATGCTCTTCTCTTCCCTTTTCTTCCTACAGAACCTTGAATCCCTCTCCCTTCCTCCAGGCCCCATGACTTTTAATTCTAAAGTTCTCCATTATTTCCTAACTGGTGGGGTTTTTTTTCTTTCTGAATTAGAAAAACAATTAAAGGGAAGGTTCCGTTGCAAGTCCCAACGTTTAGCATGCTGACTACCATTCTGATCCATCATCACAAAAGGTTACTGTTAGAACTGGAAAAGCTTCAGAGGTCCATAAGGTACTGAAATAGCTTTGCATCATGACCAAAGGTAAGGAATACCTTTTATACAAGGAATGACTAGTATTATGAGTCTTCAGTTTTGCATGGAGCTGACAAAGGAGAAGATGATAGAGGTTTGCTGAATCTAGAGTGGCTCAACAAAAACAGGTGGAGATCATTGCTCTCATCTAGAAAGAACAATGCTCCATCAAATGAAACCCGTGGAACTCAGATTCAACATGGAGGAGCCTTTTGAGTGGACACTCTGTGTGCTGAAAGCTGACATAGGGTCAGGGGAAAACTAACATGTTCATAGTAGAGAATGCCACTGAGGGTGTCTCAATATATGGAGACTACACCAGGCTGAGGAAACCAAGATGAAATTGGTGCTTGGGGAGTCTTTGAAAGAGTATCCCATAGACATGTCTGGCTTTTCTGTTTGGTCCTACTCATTCACTTCTGGTTGCGAACACAGACAGGATGCCGACCTGGATGAACATCCAGACTGACTCAGTGCAACCATTATGGTGTTCTTATAGTAGTAATCAGGCCTTTTGTTTTTAACTTGATTTTGTGGATGATGTGTAATTGAGAAGAACTCAACTTGATTTGCAGAAAGCAGGATAGTTTTGAAGTTACAATGTTTAAGAACACTGTTTTTTTCAAAAGCAAACCTGATTTTGAATCAGTGAGAGCTAATAAGTATGGGACTTCATGGTGCCAATTACTCTGAATCATTTTCTAAGGCTTAAAATGTGGATATTTAAAAGATATATGAGGAGGAGGAAGAGTTCAGCCCTTGCTGATGATGAAAAAGAAAAATAAAAATGTTTTAGGAGTCAATGGAACAACAGCTGCAGATTTCAGAAAGGCTTATTTCTGATTATGGTCAATCAGAAAAAAAGTCAATGAATCATTTTCTTTCAAGGAAAAAGTCTTTCTTTGTTTTCTAATTAATCTAATTCCTTTTGAAAAATCTTTCCCTTTCACACAAACGCTGAGTTATCTGTATTTTATCTCATTGGTTACTCGGCTGCTTTCAGCCTAACCTCAGTCAGCAGAACTGGAAAAAACTCCAAACCAACCCCCAAAACCAGCAAAAGAGCCCATCAGGCCCACGAGCCATTCTGAACTGAGAGTGTGAAACCAGCTGTAAACTGGCAAAAGTTTTGAAGCCCCTCCCGCACCTTCTGCAGGCTGACTGGAGTCACTGTGGTCTCTCCTACTAGATTGGCATTTCTTCTGTTTCTGGTACAAACTGAGGTGAAAAACATTGTGGGCTGTCCACACAGACCTGGAGCGGAAATAAACTGAATGTCCTTTCAGTAGTACACAGCTGGCAGGTGTCAAATCTCTTCCTCATCTAAATTGGGGTTAAGTGACACAGTGGAGGCAGGGGAAGGGGGACTTTTGTAACTACACAGTAAATGGTAACATTTCCTGCACAGAGTTCTACCTTTGAATACTCCATTTTTAACTCATTTTTTCCCCCGCTGAGCACAAGCAACATTCGACTTTGATCAAATGCCAACGAGATTGTCAAGAAGCCAACAGCCCCTACCACTTCTGCACACGACATTTAAACAAATTAAATCAAGCTCAGGAAAGACCGAAATGTTTGACTTGTGCTGAATTGGGAGGCTGTAATCAATTAAAGCCCTGGCTGTGTCTTATATCCTGCTGTAGGACCCTGGCCTGCTTCTGCCAAAGTCAGAATTTCATCAATAACTGCAATCAGATAGGAACCTTCATCACCTACATCTGCTTTTTTCCTCCCATGGAGTGATGCATGTGACCGTTCAAAGGCCATTGGGGGGGCCCTGCTATTCTGCACCAGGTTGGTTAAAACTGTAACACTTCAGGGTCAGTCTTAACTCCGCCAAAAAAGTTAACAAATATGTTTGCATTAGATTTGGGACTGGTACTAAAATGCACAGGGAGTTTACACATGAAACAGCAAATCTGCATTGCCCTGGCAGTACTGGCTGGTAGTTATATGCTCTCAACGTCCCATGTTTTTAGGTAACGTAATTATGACCAGGCATGCTAAGAAGTGACAAGTCAGCAGCATCTGCTGCGCTTGCAGCCTCCTGCAGCGCACTGATTTTTCTCTCTACACATTTCTGAAAGAAACATCAGTACATACCTGTGAGGTAAAATGGTTTTCAAAAGCTGAAGGGAGAGAAATTCAAGGAAAAGTGTGAAAAAGTCCGCATTATGTGTCTCCTAACATCTCGCCTGGAAACAAAAAAGTCTTGGCTACACACAAAATGATGCCAGTCAGCTGTGGTAATTTAAATTTACATCCTAACTTAAACAAGTGTAAACAAGCTGTAATGCTCTGACATTAAATAATGAGATCAAGGTGATAAATACACACACAAATATATATGTAGGTGCATATGTATTTATGTGTATGCATATATATGCTAAAGTGAACCACCTGAGTGATGTGTACTACAGTAAGGATTTTTTAATATATTTTGAGTACTTATTCTTACATTTAAAAAAAAATATACAATGGAGCTTGACATGTTAAGTATCGTTTCAGTAATTAGGCTATAACTGCATCAGCTCCTCAATAATTGTCTCCTTACTTTGTCTTGCTGCTTTTCTGGTATTAATTGCTTACTCAAGCATCTTAAATACTATTCATATGAAAAGATAACGGAAGAAATAAAACACTTGGTCTTCAAATACAAACTTTTTTTTCCCCCTGCATTTAATCTAGAAGTAAAAAGTTTGCATCTGTGGAGTAAACCAGTGAGGCTCCTGGAAGAAATGTTTCATATTTCTATACTGTGTCTTACCTCCAGGGGTTTACAAAATAACATAGAGGATGGAGAAACTCTTGACTTTTCTCTTTGTCAAACTACCACTTTTCTAAAGGGCCCCACACGTGTTATTTCTGACTCAGATTTTATATACGGTATTTGAAAGCAGATATATTTATATTTTAAGAACATTCCAATCCAGGAAAACAAAAAGCATAAAATAGGCAATGCAATATGTCATTATTCTTCTCAGTCTTCCTTTGGATACTATTGTCAGTGTAACATAACAGAAGTGATTGATTTTATAGAATGAGAGTCTATCTCTGGCCTTTTACATCTCTCATTGGCCATACATCCATACCAATTTAGCAAGAGAGGGGAGCGGAGGGGGGAAGCAGCCTCCAAATGTCATGCCAAGAGAAATGCCAAGTTCATACATGACAGAATTACAAAAGAAGACATAGAGCCACGATGGCAGTGACACACAAACCGAGCCTTCTAGCACTCCTCTCTGCTTTTCACCTTTCTCCTTCCGTATTCATCCCCTATTTTAAGCCGAACCCCATGAAGTAGCACTAGCTTGCTTAATAGCCCACACCGGGCCTTTCTTGAGCCATGAATCCAAGTACAAAACCAGTTTCAAGGAGCATTCACAGAAAGACATTGGTAGCAGGAGCTATGCACACAGCTGACTCTGGGCCAAATGATACTAAACATTCTGTTCTCCTCTAGGTCTGTATTTTTAGAAAGAACAGCAGGTTTTACTGGAAATGTGTAGCAAGTTAAAAATCAGCTTCAGACTTTTAGTTAAAATGTATCAAAAAAATTAGAAAAAAAAAATCTTACCATACTAAATATAGTTAAAGATTACTTTTACAGTTTTAGTTTGACTGAAAGAATCTCCACTGTTTTTCCTGTGCCGGAAAGAATTGATTGGCCATTTTCTCCTGGGAGACCAAGAGTAGCACTGGCTGATTCTTCCATTCTTTTCAAGTACTACATAGAAATGCCATCCAGGAACTTTCCTAAAGCTTTATGAGAAAAAAAAAATCATACTGCTGCATTACAGGTACAAAAAGAGAATTTGGTAATTGATATGTTGATTAAAAGGCTTCTCGTGGATTTAATTTGATTTTTTTTTAACTGTAGACTCAAATCTGTTCCTTCCACTCTGGAGACCAGTAGGATTTTCTTTGTGCATTATTAATGTCTATTCAGAGCCCTTGTTTCAGACCCAACTCAAGCATCTAGTCACACACAGTGTTTTTTCCATATGATGCAATATAAATACTTCACTTTTCTACCTTACTCTGACAAAGACTAATCCAACTTCTAATTTTATTTTCTGATGCAGAATGTCATTCTGCTCCACTCTCCAGGACTCAGATTATACTCATACTATTTTAAATTTTACCATACAACCTCCCACTGGAGAAGCATGCACTTTAAGTGTGCTACGTCCCTCTAACAATACTATCAGAGGTTATTTTAACACACTCGTTTTATACCTTTTAGCATCTCCTCAACACGAAGCAATCAAAAAAATACACGAGTTGGGGACAATACTAAATCAGTGGCAACTGATCCAAATGAAAGAATGAAAAAAACCCCAACCAGACCCTGCTGACTCTGGATCAAGATTCATTCATGCAAGCAAAGCAACAGTGGATTTTTTGGCCTCTTAGAACATTTACAGTTAAATTGCTTCATTTGAAATGGAATCAATATTTCTAATTATGTCAATTAGAGTATTAAAAATATAATGATCTACAGTGCAAGCGAAACCGGGATTTAACCTGGTAACAAATTCTGGATATATTCCAGTACAGTTTTCAGATCAAGATACATTGTTTACGCAAATGAAAATTAGAACCACAGAAAATGCTGGGGCCCAGGGACCTCAGGCGGTCATCTCTGCACTCCTGCTCTGAGGCAGGCTCTGATGCACGCAGGTATATCTAGACATTCCCCAGCAGATGTTTGTTTAACCTAGCCAGTGAAAGATTGATTCTACAGTCACATTTAAGTGACTGATGCTTTTTAATGCTCATTAAAATAAATCTGCCACCTTTTTCACCTCAGCTCCTGAACTGGTATTCCCTACTTTCCTACTGTTTTAGAGAAGACAGGTTTTTTTGAAGTGATCTTGTGCAGCAGCAGCCTTTTTTAATTGCTCTAACTTAAGAGGCTCTTGATTTCTAAACACTAAAATGTATGGCAGCATTTGCTGTGCATGATGATGCAGGAGACTGCCTATGTAGACCTCTCGTATACATCATGAGACTGCTGTGTCATGGAGTGCCTCAGTGTATACAGAGCCTGCTCTGTGCTGGCAACACTTTTTCATGCATCTCCCAGACTGCAGACAAGAAATGGCTGCTACATCTTGATGGATCCACCTCAGGTGGCTTCACTTAAGGAGATGGAGTGGCTAAGCACAGTGAAAATCAGCCTGGCCATACAGTATCTGCAGGGGATTGACCGAAGGTTTGGGTGCTGCCTATGGTCTTCTGAGAAAAAACAAACAAATACAAAAGCCAATAAAAACCGAACCAAATAAACCCAAGCAAAACAAAACAGAAAGCCAGTGTAAAAGCTGGATCTCAGAAAGCCAACCTGAGAGACATACGTAGCATAAGCGTATTCAGGAGCAAAGTCATGTTGGCAAAACCAGTGAAACTGCGGGTACAGGTGAAGAAAACAAAAACCCATCAGAGAACAAGCCATACCCAGGCATGGGGATCCCTGACTTGCTAAGTAACATCCAAGAGCACAGAGAGAACTGAACCAGGGTAAAAAATATCCTAAGTATTCATTATTTTGCCAACACCTGTATATTTCTAGAGCTAGTTAAAAGGTGATTGCTTTTGTGATCCTTACAAAATCAATGTTTGCCGCTTTATGCAATGACAAATTCCCTCAGAAAAAAATCGTAAACAAGGTGTTCAATGCCCACAACTCTCCTGGAGACATGGATAGTAAATATATGCGCTCAGCACTGAATAAAATGAAGACATACTTGTCTGATGCTAATGGCCTTCACCAATCAGCTGGGGGGAAAAGAAAAAGGGGGAGGGGGCGCGCTCATCTGTACTTACTGCAGAATTTCTCTGCCCTGCCCAGTGCTTTTACACACTGAGCACAGTTTCCAAGGACAGGCTGAGGATGTAAATGCAACTCCACAAACCGAGAGCCGGGAAGTTGTGTCTCCCTTACAGTCGTGGAAGGGAGCAGTTGCACACCATACTTAGTGGCACACCCTACACCCTAGGCACTAATGACTTGCACTCTGTGTCCGCATCGCTAGAATTCAAAATGAAGATCGATCCAAGGGACTGATCCCAGAGATAGCCTGATGGTGAAACACTTGGCTTGACATAATTATTTTCACACCATATAGATTAATCTGAGTACTTAAATTCTGCTTGCGAGTTCCTAACTAACATTACTTGACTGCAGAATTTCTAATTACAAGAATTACCATTTCTAATCTTCTGAAGCTCTGCCTGCTGCGTCTGCATCCCAGTCATCACATTACAAGGTCCTCTATTGTCTCGCTGCATTCTTCTCAGGCCTTCAAATGTTAATAAACTAGAATAATGAAAAAGGAGGATAACAGTAGGTCTGAGTGGGATGATTGTACATTTTAATTTTAAATCTAGGGCCTTCTAGGTAATGGGGGACAACTGAAAGCTAATGTGGGCTTAACATAGGCAGGCATCAGAAAATACTGAGATTTCCTGATCGTACTACAAAGAACCTGAGCTCTCTGATCAAGCAGAGGAGGAAATAAAGGTGGAGATCACTGGAAAATTTGGATTAAATTTATGGACTAGAGCGCCACAGAAATACATACAACATATGGAAGGAAGAAAGAACTGAAGAAGCAGAGATAACTGACCCAGGTGTAACCAGCCAGATTCTCCTGCAGTAAATAACATCTCTGGCAGAAGTGGTATCACACGGGCCAGCGGGCGTCAGACGAGCAGCAGTAAGGACAGATTGAACCCGGGCTTCCAACTCCCTGTCCTTGAGCTCCCAGCTCTTTGCCAGACTTTGAAGTGGCCTGCACAGCCCAGGAGACACAGGGACCGCCTTTTGGGTACTCCCAAACCCAACAGACAAGGAAGTGATGCGGAACGGAAAGCGTAAAGTAATTCTGGAATTTGTGGCAATAAAGCCTTGTGCTATCAATCCAAATATGAAAATGCAGTAAAGGAAAGGCAATATAATTCTGGTACAAATCAATAGAGTATAACTGCAGGGGAAATATTAATGTTATTACACAGTTAATCCATGGCTGAATTTATCTTAGTGAATTGTTAATGTGCTTCCTAAAACAACCGGACCAGGTCATTTTCCTCTTTTTTTTTACCTTGGCAAGCTCCTTTTGTTACATCTCAGCATCCCTTCGAAATAAGCCATGCCGTGACTAGTTTTTAAATCTATAAAGCTAAAACTCTCTACAACGGGGAAGAGAAGCAGCAGAAAATTATAGTTCACATGAGTAAAGTACAGCCTGCCAAGAGGAAAAAAAAAAAAAAGTTTAATTTGTCGATGCTGAGTTGTGGATTTGGAGTGCCAAAATTATTAAGGTCAGGACGCTGCACTGAGTGGCAGGTATAAGAGCTTCTCAGCGTACATCCACAAACCTGACTGTACACAGCACTGATCAAAGTCAGCTTTGAGAGGACACGTAACAATGAGATCGTCCTTCAAAGAGGAAAAGAACAGATTCTGTGGAAAGGAACTGGCCATACCCTCTATCATCAACAAGAGAGAAATGCCTGATCCCTTTGATAACAGGCCTACTGCAACAGGGAGGGAACTACCTGCTCATGCGGTGACTCCACATTGCCGTCGGCTGGTAGGAACAATGCTGCCACCTTCACCCTCCACCTGTAGCACTCAAGGTGAAGCCATCACCTCTTGGAACAGGTAACACTGGATCAAAACACATCTATCTATTCCACTTTCCTGAGCCCGCCTCAGTCCAAGATGAAACGACTGCTAACACCGCAACCGCACGTTCAGTCGCCGAAGCAGCTTTATGCATGTCGAGCCTGGGGCCTCATCCTTAAGATTAACCATGGATGCTCAGGAGTGGCTGGTTTTGTTGACCACTCATCTTGTAATCAACAACCCGAGATGGAAAGCTCAGTCCAGAAGACTATAAAACTGACCTCTGGTGATATCAGGAGGAGGAGAAACTCGGGGAGGGGGGGTGGGAAACATCAGAATCTCTGCAATTTCATTTGTTCTTACACATCCTGTAACATATAATCACTGAATGATATCATGAGAGGGATAAGGTAAGGTTGTTTTGGCTTGCTTTAATTGTGCATCTCTAAATAAAGCTTTAGGTATTCTTTGAGTTGACCTTGGTTTTACTGGTTTTATAGAGCAACATCCTGTAGTGATTTTTACTTTAAGATTACTTACGCATGCTTTCAAGGTTTAAACCACTTTACTATTCCCATCTGTAAGGGAACAACAGAGGGAGAAAATTTACACTTCAAAAATCTTGATCAAAAGTAGTGAGTGTGTTCAAATTCCATCTTTCTTATTTTCTGACCAATAATAATAATAATAAAATCTACTGGTGTCCCTCCTGTCCCATATCTCATTTCTTTCCCCTGCCTGTGAGATCTAACATTATCAAAGACATATAACATATTCCAGCTCATGCAAACAAAAGCAGCACAAAGAATGCAAAGAAAAAAATTACACAGTGGTTTCAAATAATTCTTCCCAAATAACACTAACAAATCATCTTCCAAATGAGCTTGATTTTCACTGGTACCTTGATTGCCTATTATGCTAGGTAGATTTTTGTTTGTTGCCCACCAATTGCTATTTCAGAGTCACACGGACGCCACTGTTCTGACATTTACACTGCACCGTCTTCCCCTGATATATTCCTCTTCCTCCCCTTCCTTTCCCACTTCATATCACTCTTTGTTCTGCCTGTACTGAGGGCCCAGGCACACAGAAACCCAGTGGGACATGACTGGAGGCAATAAGGATGGCAGTAAAGCAGCAGGGCTCTGTGTAGTGAAGTCTGTTGCAAAGTCTATCGCTTACCCAGGTGCCACTTAGATTGGCTCGGCGAATTCCTCCCTCTCATCCTAAAGAAATCTCCTCCAAGACTGAGCCACCTGGCTTGCAGGCAGCTCTGGAACCTCAATGCGTGGTCGTGGTCGCTTTGGCCTGAATTCTCACCGACTTTGCTCTCTTGCTGAAAAGAGGCTTGAAGTACAATGTAACGCTCCTTTATAAGGGTTTTAAGACCTCTTTGGGCACTGATGGAGGGGAGTAAAGGAGCCCTTAGTATAAAAGAAACATCTTTTCTAAGTGCCAGGTTTAACTAACAGTGATTGTAATGCCACTATGTCTTAAAACCTTAATGCAAAGCGACGTTTTTCCTATTTGTGAAGTCCTCTAAAATTTCCCAGTGCAACCTGTTAATATCAGGACAATAAATTTAAGCATAGCAGTAATATGATTGGCTTCCTCGAGCCTTCAGAGCCTTTTGTTACCTCTCCCAGGCCCCTCGGGTCATGCTGAAAACCACTGATCTAGTTATAACCTTTTCCACACGGAAGCGGAAGCACCGGGCACAATAAACCACCAGTAATAAACTGAGTCCTAGTGAAGCCAATTTCTTCCTGGGATCCCAAAGAGTTTCTCAGACACTGACAAATTGCATCACACCTCATCCTTTACAAAATACTGACATATGTCTGGACGCCTATCTGTGCAATATGAGCTAGGGAGCTGCTTTGGCAGGGGGGTTGGACCCGATGATCTCTCGAGGTCCCTTCCAACCCCTACAATTCTGTGATTCTGTAATTCTGTGATTTTTACTTCTATAGAGGAGACAGACAGCTAGGTTTGGGATTATCAGTGGAGACATTCTATAAGATGTATTTCCTACGCTCTCCTAAGGATGTCCCGAATAAGCTACCAAGATCAAGCAGAACTAAAGACACGTGGTACTGTGCAGCCATACATGTCTTTTCCAACCTCATAGAAAGAGGTTGTGACAGGGGCAGGAACTGAGCCAAGACTCTGCCGAGAAGTTAATTTATAAGAAATACACTACAGAAAATGGATCTGGAAAACTCATATCCAGTGAAAACCATTCTTGAACTTGGGACACTTCACAAGAGTGTTTCACTCATCCACTCTGATTTAGGAATGACAAAACTCTTTATATCTCAGGTGAGGTAAATTCTGCCCACATACTGATGTATCATAACTAAAGCAAAGGACCAGAAGGAATTAACCTAAATTCAAGCAAACGTCTTTTCTAGCCATTTTACAGTTATGTACACATTGTCCAAAAAGGATCTTTTTAAGCACTTTCCTTGCCTTAAAATGCGATGACTAATGTGTGAAAACCGAATTTTCTACTGTTACGTTAAATCAGATCTGACTTTGGGAGATACAAGTGTGTGAATTACAACAGTCCCATTCTCATTCTCATGCATAACAACACAGCTCCTATTAACATCACTGGAAACACAAACGAGCTTGGAAAAGGAGAGTGTTTTCTTCAGCCAATATAAGGTCACGTAAATCTATCGCCTTTAATAGCTGTAAGCAAAGCAATACCAGCGGAGGATCTCTGGCTTTAGATGTTCAGAGTTACAGCTGGAATAATACTCCCGCAGCCATTAAAAAAAAAAATAAAAAGAAAAGAAAAAAGTAAAACACCACCTTACAAAATTTTAACAATGTTTTTCCTACTTGTTCCTTGCCGCCTAAAAAGTGGAGCGACATTGCCCCGAGTGCCTTTGAGAGCCTCCACCACGGCTGTACTCGCTTCTTCGCGTTCCTAACGAAGGATACAGCAGAGCACACAACCGCCTTTGTCTCTCATCCTCGGATTTTCAAAACTTACACACTTTAATTCCTGCTAGTTAAATCGGAATATCTAATAAAAACCGCGTTAGCAACCATAAAACCAGGGTGCGGCGGGAGGGGGAGGAGAGAAGGCTAGCTTGCCGGCAGCTGGCACTTTTATTATGAGGCATTTAAAAAGCCTGACAGCTAATGCACTTTGCTAAGACGCTGTGAACTACATACCTTCAGAAGAAATTATAATAGCTAATGAGGTTTGGGTTTGCTTGTACATTATATTCCCTGCTTTTCGAGGAGACGGATGCAGTATTCTTTCCATGCTCTTCGTGCAATATGAATTCAGATGGTCGCTGACAGGGATAGATTTGGAAGTAAGATTTATCTCAAAGTATGTTTCCATGTTTACACACTCGGTGTCGTTTTTCATATCCACCTTTAACCATTATTCCTCCTTGGCAGTAGAAGTCAGGTTCTTAATTATGTGAAATTTTTCATTGTAATGAAAGGAAACATAAAGATCCTTGTGAACACACTCACATTTATAACTTATTTACAATGTGTTTTCAGAGTTCAAATAATTCATGGTGCTAAAGGTGGAAGACTCCACACACTAGCTGCAGTATTAATGCATTGAAAAATTATTAGCCAAACTAGGAATTTTATTAGTCAGCTTTTCATGTTAGATGTGCTCTGCTGGGATTTTGCTATACCAATGCTTACTTCATATTCTGACAATTTTTCTAACTAGCCTAAGATATTATTGTATTAGATGATGATTTACTCATTCTATTAAGCCCTGACACTAAATACATTTTATGCTAAATTAGTTTTTTCTTAAAAAGAAAGACTTTCTTCCTGCTAGAGAAAAAAAAAGAAAAAAGAACCCTGTTCCAATTAAGAGACAAAAGTATCTGGAAGATAATAAAGTTATTAATTGCCCACCCTTTTTATGAAAGAAATACTTTACCTTCATGGGGGAAAAAAGAACCCCAATTCTGATTACAAGCTTTTGAGGACAAACTCCTAACAGGATCTATGAATCTGCAGGTTTTCCTGCCACCGAGCATAATGTTGCAGGGAAGTCTCAGTGCCCCTTTGGTTACTTGTTCCTAATGTAAAAAGGAGCAGTACTTAACTGTATTATCATAAAAGCCATAGGACATCAGGAGTCACACTCTTCACCCTTGCGGTCTCCAACCAGAGGCAACAGAAGAGGAAGTCATGGCTCACTCAGTAAAGACCCTTACCTCTAGGCAAGCCCCCCAGGACCAGAGAGCACCGGCCTCAAGGCTGGGCTGCGAAACCTGTGGGGTTTTGCCCATAGTAAGCCCTGTGTCAGCACCACCATAAACCAACGGCCTAAGATTCTGAAAGCGGGCTAGAGCTCAACTGTACTACCGACGACCGGTAGGATTTTTGTACACATCCTCAAAGGACGAGGGCTTTAGCAGATGTGGATCTAACAAAAACCACTACTTCAGATCACTCTGCTCTTTTTTAAATCAAAAATTCCTGACTGTCATTAAAAACTTCCCTTGCTCTGAATGACTGTAGTCATAAATGTTAATCAACCTTTTGCAGCCAGGTCCATTTGTGGTAAAACTAAATACATGCCTCCTGACAAAATCGGTAAAAAATCAGAGTTATTTATATATTGTTTTCCTAATGACAGAAATAAGTAACTACTTCTACTGCAATAATTACACCATTTACATGAGGAAAGTATTACTGGCTTCTTTCTCAGACTACAGGCACAGAAATCCACATTTTTTCTTATCAAAGAACACATGGATCGATACATCTCTTAATCTAAAAACAACAGAGAGAATGCCATGAAGTGTCTGCCAAGGTATTCATCTTCCTATCATATTAAGGTTTGGAAAGGAGGCTTTCATAGTCCATTGTATGATTTCTACTTTTGAGTGATGGCTACCCAACAACAGACGTCTGACCCTGCTCTTCCTTGTGTGCTGATGTAAAACATTGCTGCCAGACTGCTTCTGTAATGGGATTTTATTTGAATGCTGAATTTCTGAAGATCTAAGGACTCGCTTCCCCTTCAGGATATTTTGGCATAAGCACCTCAAAAATCAAGCATAAGATAACACAGTATAACACAGATCTCTTGTTCTTTGCATCCTCAGACAGGACAGACACGTCTGTAGCCATGACAAACTAAGGGTACAAGATCTGAATCACACAAAGTCAGACAGAACGGAATCACTTTATCACCATTTCAGGATACCATGTGCTTTCCAGGGAACCTTGATAGGTCCTCAACTTGAATAAATCAGTGCAACTCCACTGATCCACCAATTTATACCTGCCAGCACCCTGTTTACTGACTTTTGACCAAGCATCTCATAGAAATCTCTCACCTATACTTCTTGCCTCTGATTCTGGTTTATTCTCACAACCATGAACATTTTATAATGCGTTCTGATTAGATAAACTGATACTTGGAGTAATTTATGATGAATCTGAGGTCTGGTCTACACACACAGAAATTACACCGATTTAACTAAATCGGTTTCTAAATCAATTTAGTCTAATTGGAGCAGCTCCCAAGCGAGGACACATAAATTGGTTTAAGAATGGCTACTATCATGTTAGCTTAATTCAGTTTTAAGAATGTCCGCACAAGGGGGTTGCAGTGATTTTATTAAATTGATTTAGAAACCAATTTATTTCAACCACTACAATTTGGGTGTAGGCCAGGCTACAGAGACAAGCGCAAACTGCAAAATGTAACATTAATTGTCAGTATTATTGCTCCCAGGAACTGAAGGAGGAATTAGTTAGAATAAAGTTTTAACTTAATCTGTTAATGAACAGCACACGTGCCAGAATAAGGCTAACAAACAATGTTTTGTTTACATGATATTTTTCCTCGAGGCAGCTGATATGCCATTAGTAATTAAAAGTCACGCGTTGTTACATTACAGCCATAGTGTGAAAAGGTTAAAATGTAAATATATTGAAACATCTTGAGGCTATTGTGACTATTGCTAATTTTTACTTACATTGCAACACAGATGGGAAAAAAAAACCCCTTCACTTTCCATTTGTAATCTTTCTTTTTTTCCCCTTAGTTGTATGTTTTGGATAAACTAATGCCTGAAGAATTTAATGCTTATTTATTCCAACAGATATAATAAGAAATTAGCCCTTTGTTTTAAATTATAAAACCTACAGATTAGTTAATGCTGTGGTGATAAAAGATTGAGATGAATCCTCTTCCATCCTGATTGTCTACAACCAGCTAAAGGCATCTAAGTAGTAGTTAAAGTTGTATGTAAAGTGAAGAATATTCAAATGCTTTCAATGCTAATTCCAAGGCAAAAGGCAGTTAAGGTTCCTGATGTGAGGACAGTCCCCTTAGTAACACTGACCTGAGTCTGAAGAGAGGTCAAATGCCTTTTGATCTGGGGGATATCAGAAAATAGTCAGATTAGAAATCCTTTCTATTCCCTTTCGGTAGCAGGGATGTAATCATGATGTCATCTAAGAGAAAGAAGACATTTCTGTGAAATGCTGCCTCATGTTCCACAGGCCTTAAAATAATTTCACACTAGGCAATTGGAAGTGAGTGCAGAAAAACTAATTTTGCACCTCTTTCTCCATAATGTACAGGAAGCCACTGAACAGTGATGATCACAGGCCATTGAAGTGTAAATGTCACTTGAATAGCCTGGACAGATGGGTCTTTTCATGGAGAGATTAGACTATGGCTGTATGTCCTGGCGAGAGAGGCAGACAAGGCTTCTGTGCATGTATGGTAGCACATGCAATATCTCACACCTTTTAGGTTCATAGATACGAGCAGGTCTTCTTCCTTGCTCAGGATGCTTGCATCTCTTGCAGGTACTTTTTTTGATCGCTGCATTTAGAAACTGCTAAGACTTCTTGACAAGCTCTAAGAAGGCCTTAGAGGTGAACTGCTGATCACATCAGTCATGACATTCCCCCTCTCCTTCCACCAGTCTCTCCCCAGCCCCCTCACACACCGTATCTTTCACAAGATTCCTTCCAGCGCAGGATAGGTCTGTTCCACTCCATCCTGCACACCTCCCAGCTCTACTCCTAAGCACTGCACACTTCGTCGCTGACGTGTGTCTCAAATGCTTACCTCGCTTGGCTCTCTCATTGCCTTTTAAGGATCTGTTCACAACCTGATTAATTACTTAATGTTTACAAAGCACTTTGAAGATGAAAGGGACCATAATATCAATGTAAGTACCATGATTATTTACTTTTCTGGCTTCTCTCTCTTTCTCCTAGTAGAGGAAAAATTGGTGACCACCTACATTTTGATCTATGAAAAAGAATTGTGTTTGGCCTGTGGGATTCAACAGCACGTGACACACATGCTCTGTGTGTTCTCAAACCAAGGAGGCTCCCATTTAATTTCTGTCATCACATTCTCATGTCATGGCCAAGATTGTTTCCAGACAGGCAGAATGTTTCAGTGACAGGTATTTAACAACTAAATATTGCTGCTATTTTTACAACTGTTGTTTTCTCACTTGACTGAGGACAGGGCTTAATTCCCAGCACTTGAAGGGCTGGGCAAGGAGGACACATAGGGTCTCTACCAGCCCACAAAAGTGAGCTTTGGACCAAGCAGCCTTCAAGCAATTAGAATAATCTGAAAAACTTGCAGATGGGTCAGAAAGATTCAACACAGATATGATATCAAGAAGAAGAAGAAGGAAGCAAAATGATGTGAAAGACAAAGGAAGAACTTTTAAGAGAAACTCAGAGGAGCTCTCACATGTGTGTAAACACTTTGTCCCAGGATGGATAGCTCCAGGTGTTCAAAAGACGTCTACCTGGAAGTGCAGTGTCCTCATCAGAAGACGACTGTGTAGCTGTTTTATGCTGCTTCACTCTTGTTCCCTAGCACACTTGAAACACCAAAGTCACAGAAACTTCTAGATGATCACCATGATAACTTTAACATATTCAGGAATTTCACTAAGCTTCCACTTCTTTTAAGAGCATTTAGTATATGGAACATGTAATTTGTTTCAAATCAAAAATATCCTTTCTCCAAATTTCAGCCTTAATCTGAGGCTTTCCGAACACGGGATTAAAGAGGAATGTTGCAAAATGAACATTTTCCTTGAGGCGTTAAATGAGAACTTCCTTAAACCAACTTAGCTTTGAGCTTCCCGGATAGTCTGGCAAGCCACTGGCTCTCTTGGCTGTGACTGCAAATCTCCTGATAGCTACTGTATGGGTGGAAAAATGTCACCTTTGATTAAAAAAATACAAACCCCAAAAACAATAACAAATGGATCCTAACTGCACAGCAGACCGAAACACAGGTGCCAGCATTAGCAATGAGTGAAAGAAATTCTGGTTTCATATTATAAGGTGCTGACTGCCACACAGCTTAACTGTAAGCATAAGATGTGATTAGCTGCAAACAGGTAGGCCTGCTCTTGCTGAGTTCAATTATAAGAAAGAGCTGATGGATACACAAAGAACTTAGGTATGACTGCACATGTAATGCACGTTCAACTTGCCTAGAGCCAAAAGCCTCACCTATTTGAGCCATAAATCACTCCCCTGACACCACACTTAGACTCAGGGGTGTGGAACTAAGACTACAGGCAGTCCTTGGCTGCCTCTAACATGTTTCACACTTAAAGTTCTGCACGAGTTTCAGTCTGTAGTACTCCAGAATAACCTCTTCAGAATCAGATGGAAACGTATGTTCCAGATGAATTTTTAAAGAAACAAGTTAAAACCCCCTGGTGGAAGTAGGCTGGTGTTTTGCACTATTAAATGCAATTGTTTTTTTAAGTAGTTTCCATACAACTTACAGGAAGTTCGGAGCTCCATCTGCATGAGGGCAAGGGTGATGCAGGCACTTAAAGGACTTTTTTGTTTGATTATGACGGAAATGCAGTTGCTCAACAACAAGCGCTTGTGGATTTGTTGTTTAGAGTTGCATCTGTCTTTGGTAATTGGGAGCAGAAGTTCATCTGCCAGAATGTGTTTGGTAAATCTCTTCGCAGGCTGCCATTTTGTGAGCAAGGATGTACACATCCCCCTGGTGACCCCTCCCTAAAACCATTTGTATAACCTGCCAGCTGTTCCTTTCTCTGACTCTTCCTCTGATTATGCTTTAGGAGAGAGTGGAAAGGGGGAGAAAACCCTGTACGTACTTAGATGTGGACATACACGTGCGCAGTCATGAGGAAGACGAGTGGGATGAGCAGGCATCCCCTTGATGATGCCGACTGGCATTATTCTAATGAAGAAATGCCTGGGCAGCAAATCACACCTCTGCTGCCGCTGCAGCAATACAACCTGCAGCCTGGCTTTTTTCCCTTACTCCTTCATTTCTTCTAGAGGAAACCCATCCTCTGGGTGGAAGAAGGAAGAAGGGAACTAAAAGACACAAATCTCAGTGAACAACTTTCTGCAACGAACTGGTACAAAATTCTGCTCTGAATTATATTAATATTAAAAGACTCTCTGGAAGATACTACAAGAACTATCGTTTCTGAACACTTAAGGCTCATAGATGAGCATGCCTTTCCTTTTCCCACTTCATAGTACTTTTTATTAACTTTTAAAATGTTTTAATTGTTTCTAATGTTTCTTCTAAGAGGAATTTCTTGTAGTGGAGGAAAAATGTTTGGTTGGGCTTTTCATGAGTAATTCTCAATGGAAATTCTCATCATTAGAAATCTGACCTTACATTTAAAGAGCTGCAAGGAAAAAAAAGCATAATTAATTAGTCACATTACTTTTCCTCCAGCATATTTTAAAAATTAGCAGTCATAGAATGAAGGAGATGGGGGCTGATCCTGCAGCCTTTTCGCACAGTAGCTGTTGCACTGACGCCTCTAGGAATGCACATCAGGCCTAAGGCACAAACCAGGCCTAAGTAAGGCCCGCAGGTAGGCACGGACCAGGCCTCCCTAGTATCCTGAGCGCTCTTGTTCCCCATTAAAGTAAATGGGAAAAGAAGAGGCTGTACGGGCAAGTTAGGGGGTACCTGATTTACAGTCATTAGCATTTTGTGGCATGTGGACTTACCTTAGCAACTGGCAGCCCTCCTAAGAATGCAAGGCACTGCTTCTCCACCCCCCTACATGCCAGTTCTATGCCTGCACAATTCTATTGATTTTAATTATGTGTCGTATCAGTTTACTCCAGCGTAACAGAGATGAGAAGCAGGTCCTGATATCTAATCCACAAGCAACTGTACTTTGAGTATCTCTTTATTTGCATTTCTACCCTGAGGCATCATTTATCATGAGAACTATTTGGTACACAGGATTTTTGGCTTTTATGCTCCTGACATTTCACCATTCCAGTAACCACCTCTCCCAAAACAGAGAAAAACAGCATTTCGTGATAGGAACCATGTTTGAGATTTTGATCTAAGCTTCAAGATTCAGTTGTGTTGTCTGCTCACTGCTAGCTCACACATACAGAAACACTTTCTATGCTTCAGAAATCATCAGTTTAGAGATCTCCAACTTTCATTCTTTTCATTCTCGCTATTACAGAGAGAGAATAGCAACATTATGGCTGCCTAGCTCGTGCAACCACAGAACACTGATTCAAATTAAAGGTCTGGTGGGCAGACCTCTAACTGGAATTCTAGATCAAGTGCTACTGCTTCTTTTAAACCTAAGGTACACCCCTCTCTGCTTCATTTTCCCATGTGTTAAAGCATAGAATTATAGAATTGTTTTGGTCTGAAAAGATCTTTAAGATCATCAAGTCCAACTGTTAACCCAACACTCTCAAGTCCACCACTAAACCATTTCCTTAAGCACCACATCTACACATCTTCCAAATACCTCCAGAGGCGGTGATTCAACTACCCATTAGTTGGGCAGCCCATTCCAATAACTGACAACTCTTTCAGTGAAGACATTTTTCCTAATATTTAACCTAAACTTCCACTGGTGCAACTTGACGCCATTTCCTCTTGTCCCATCACTTGTTATCTGGGAGAACACACCAACACCCACCTGGCTACAACCTCGTGGAGGTATTCTAGAGTGCATTAAGGTCCCCTCCTCAGTCTCCTTTGCTCCAGGTTAAACAGTCCCAGTTCCTTCAGCCACTCCTCATATGACTTGTGCTCTAGTCTCTTCACCAGCTTTGTTGCTCTTCTTCGGACACATTCCAGGACCTCAATGTGTTTTGTGCAGTGAGGGACCCAAAACTGAGCACAGGACTCAAGGTGCATTCCCACCAGTGCACCAGGGTACCTCTTTCAGCTCTGGCTTGGAGAGAGACTATTCCAAAGCAGTAACATCACTGCAACCTGTCCTACCACCAACTGCCTTTCTATAGCTTGTGGATTTGAGATCTCATGCGAGGCATCTTTAGAGGCTGCTCTGGTATTCTCTCAATCCCGGAAACTGTTCCAAAAGTTTTCAACATTTCTATTACCAATGAAAATTTTCTTATGCAAAAAATATTTTAAAAGAACCTACAAAACCCAAGACTTGCAATGTTCAGCCACGTCAAACAAAATAGCCTGTGTGAGGATATTAAGATTATTCTAAAGTAGCCATTTCAGAGTCTGATTCCAACCATCTACTCCCAAGAAAAGAAGACTGACAACAACATCAGCAATCAAATACTGTAATTACCTATTTTTCCTTTCTCTCTAGGTGTTTTATGTTTTCTTTCTTGACACCAGTAGCTTTACTCACAATTCTGAATCAACACACACTTCTTGTCTGAGATCCATATCTGGCCGATTATCAAAATGCAAAGAATTGTTACAGACTTTAAAAAAAAAAAATCTATTCACTCTGAGAAACGGGAAGACAAGTCTTCAGATGATGTTAATCAGCACAATTCCACTCCCTCAAAAGGAATTACATAATTCACACCAGCTCAGGATGTGGCTCACCATTTTAAATTAGAATCTTGGTTTATTTAATGTCTTATTGCAGAGCTCTGAGACTCCAAAGTCACTCTGTCCTTACTTTTATCTATTTACAGATAAGCATGTTTCCTTAAACAGCTTCAACTGCCACAGTTAAAATCTTAAAATCTGCTTAGGTCTAAAGTTATTACTTCCTGCCAGGAATGTCTGAAAGGAGTTGGAATATTAATCTCTTTAAACAGGTCTCCTGGGAATATATCAGTGTTTTTCCTCGATAGGATGCTTTCTGTGGAATTTGATAATCCCTGGCATTTCCAGCGTTTCACACAAAGCATCATTCTTAAGGAGTATCTTATTATATGCTGGCTTTACAATGTTCAGAAAGGACTGAGAACTGGTTCTACCTTTACCCTGAAGAAAAATTGTTATTTTCTTCATTCTCTAACAGAAATAGAGGCAGGATTTCTGAAAGAGCTGTTTAAAGGAAGGCTACCAATACGAAGTCTTCCATTTGTTGGCTGTGTGTACTCAGGTTTTTCAAAAAAAGGGCTATAGTTTCTCTTCTCCCAACTTGTTTTGTGCCTTTAGTCTTACGTTGTCTCCTTTGACTGCCATTGGTACTATACCAGAGCTCCTTTGAAACCTGCAGCTGTCCATCCTCTCTTATCTTCTGCAAAGTCATAGTTCTAAGAATTTGAAGTCAGAAAAGGGTTTGCAGTTCTACGGATTCAAGGCCAGCAGGGATTGTTTAGTCCTACCTTCTACCTTCTGAGCAGGCATCAAGGGCCACTGAGGAATTCCTGTATCTACTCAATAACTTCCAATTGGGTTCTAGACCTATTTCCAAAACAATTAGCCCAAGTTTATGGCCCACTGATTATAACAGAAATCCACAGCTTCTCTGGAAACTACATTCTTGAAATGTGTTTTCAGCTTGAAAACAACTTTAAGTCTGGAAATGGTACTATCTGCTGAAGCCCCAAAATGTTCAGGGCTCGTCATGGTAGGAGGTTCAATAAAGTATGAGGAACATTGAGAAGCAGTGTGACTCTTAGAAAGATATTCAGCCTCAAAGACAATGTTCAGAGATGCAAATGCCCTATCCTGTTATCATGGATGAAAGAGAAAGAAGTCTTTGCTCACTGGAGAGCACGATACGAGTTTTGCCTGAGCTGGGCATTGACACATTCTGTGTTTCCACATACTGCCAGACATTCTTCTGCTTCTCAGCTGTGGTCATTTAAAACTAGCTGCACTCAAGTACTGAACTGCTTGTTTTCACTTTGCACAGTCCGTATTGTTCAGGCTAACAGCAAAACTCACCACTCTCACTTTATGCAAATTAAAATACCAAAGGTATTTCATTGTGTTCTAATTGTATGATAAGTTCAAATTTTTAATGCTTTTTAAAATATATACATTCGCTTTCATTTTTTTTCAACTGATCTAATTTATTAATTAATCAGCTGTCGTGAAATATAATCCAGCCACAGTGTATTTCATTTAATGCAATTAAAAACCCTGAATGTTTTCTGGAGGGAAAGGTCTTCCCTCTGGGAATTGCTGAACAATTTAGAGCAATGTAATCCAGAGAAGACTGTTCTCACTGATGAGTAATTTTGTTTGTCGATACTTTTCCCACACAGAAGCTCTTTTCTGGGCAAGGGAAAGGACAAAGTTCTGAAATCTTTACTCAGTTATTGAGTAAATCTTTCACTGAACTTGTTCCCCACAGTTGTCGGTACTGTTATTTCCTTCTCAGTTTACACTCAAACAACTTCTCAAGGAGTTCAAAGGGATTTCAGCCAAGGAAGGATACAGTGAAATTCACCCAGTGCAGGTGGCCAGCACCCAATCCAGTATCTACTGTGTCTGTCTACCCTCAACCCTCACATCGCTTCTTAAATTGGAACCAATCAGTGGCTTTGAGTCCTGAAGACACGTGAAACAAATATCATTAAGTTGCCTTAACTAAGGGACTGTGATCAGACAAAACTTTTTAAAAATTTTGTATGTCTATCCAGCCAAACCACTGACTGTTTTTGACTCATGAGTACAGCAGAATACTGTCACAGTACGGTTACTTACAGCACCAAGATTATGCCACAAACAGTACCTTATGGCCTCAGTTGTATAACAACAAACACTGGGATTAAATTGTGCAGTATGTAAGGGAAAGAGAAAAGGGAATGGTATACTAATCACATACTACATACATTTGTCCTCTCTGTTACTTGCCTGTCATGAATCACCAGGCAGTAAATGAACTTCAGATGGAACTGTCTCCAAAAAGCACAACTTTTAAGCTAACCTGCAGCTACCAGTGTACACACAAACTGCAGTAAGCAGAAGGACCAACCTTGCTTTTCCTACAGTGGGGAATTTTTTATCCAAGATCAAGAAGGGACCGGTAAAAACAAACCTCTTGTACCAACCTGCAGAAATCTGCAGCTGCTCAACTTGCTGCTCCCAAACAGGGTCTGCACAGACTTTACTTACACTGGAAACAAGTAGTTGGCAGGGTCACACTTTTTTTCTTGTCAGCCAGTAGCTGCATTGCTGTAGCGGTACAACTTTTAATTCCCAGGCATCATTAAGTCACAGAATGGCTGCTTTCAAATTGCATTACATTGTTTAATAGATATTACCTGCTCTAGGAAAGGAAGGCACATTCTAGGTTATCGTGGGCATGGTTAACGTATTAGTTTTGCAGCCACTCAGTTTTCAAGTTACCATTTTCTCTGTATTACCTTGATAGACACCTTAAAAAGAAATCTAAACTGCACCACTGTGGTCAAACTCAAAAAATTTCCCAACATTCAGAAGATTCCATTAGAACTGCTGGATACTTTGGAAGGAAAAAGGAAAAAGTCTGACCTGTGTTGCCCTGGACACACGAAATAATTCTTTATTTGTTACACTTGCAAGCTTTCTGTCTTTCTATTTTATTCCTGCAGTCATCACTAAGTTCCATTTACATTTTAGCTGTCATCTCTAATACCTACCTTTGCAAACATAATTCATTTAATTAGCATATTATCTAGTGGCTTTTTTACCTTTTTTTCCCCTCAAGGCTTATTAAACATTTGCCTGCAGCATCTTCACAGAAAGCACACCACACGGATGGTAGTTATTTGAAGACCTCAGATCCGCATTCCTTATTTCATAACCCACCTGGGCAAATCAGGCAGGCAAAGCAAGTATCTCACAGAAGCACAAACTTAATTTAGCACCTTTGCCAACAGACTAAGATGGGGTTTGCACACTGGACTCTTCTGTGCGCTCGGTGAAACACGCAAAACTTTGCAACACGATACCTCAACGGAGAATATATTAGTTTAATTGACACAAGGCAGCATGCCTTTAAAGCACCACCTAAAGCATGACTTTCAGTCCAAAGAGGGTGCAGAACGCTGTCCCAGCAGATACTGGGCCTGAATTTGAGCTCCTTAACATTGTCTGAACCAGGCACAACTCTGCTGAAGTCACTTGCCCAGGACAGCTGGTTACATGAAGGACTGTCCCTATAGCAGCAGGGCCACAGTCTTACAAAGGGCTGCACAAAGCCAGCCCAAAGACCAGGCTCACTGCTGCTCGGGCAGCAAACTTGGGAGCTCAGGCTCAGACAGGACCTCTGGACCAATGTGCCTGCACGCTACAAGACCCGCCTGGACAGCACCTGGTGTGAAACAGCTTCTCCCTGTGTGGGACGTACCACGTGCAGGAGACCACCCAAGCACAAGGTCAAGGCGGCTGCTTTGATGGATACAGCCACCTTGCACTTGTTCCAGCAGGTCCAGCCACACAAGGAAGCGTTTGTGCAGCTGGCTAGCTAGCTGTCTGCCATCAGCAAACTGCGTGAACAAGACCTGAGTCACGCCTGCGGTGCTAAAGCAAGGCTGCAGGAATCCCAGTGCCTCTTGCAAAGCTGTGGATGGCCACAGTCACATCTCAAAACCCAATGCAGGGTTTCTTCCACCTCTCTCATCCTGCAACTGATCCTCCCTTCAAAACAGCATAGCAGAGAACTTTTCACATCAGCTCACTTTTCTGCATCTAGGAATAGGAGATGGAAAGCCTGGGCCTGCTGCAACTCCTCTTCAAATAACAAACCAGAACTAAATCTAGGAACTAGGTCTCGTGGCAGCTGCCAAATTTAATGCAATGCCGATTCCAAGGAATATCAGTGTCATCGTCCTCTGAAGAGCCAGCTGCCCTTTATTTTTACTGTCATTTCGCATAGAATGTGAGCACGTTGCAAGGGAAAAAAAACTCAACTACAGACCTAATGGCTTAGCCTTAAAAGCCTCTAGATGGTATATGGCAACACAGACTGCTTGTAATTATATTCAAAGTCAGATCATAGGTTGTCTAGCAAAGGCACCTCATTTACTGTATTAAATTCATCCCAATCTTTTCTGTGTAGCTGAAGACTGGGATGCTGCAGATGCACGGAAAGAGAGGTCAGGAGTTGACCACCTAGAGCTGAAGACCTTACTTGCAGAAGAAAACAATTAGATAAGCAATAACGTAGCAAAGTTGAAAACCCAGAACATATTAAAGGCAAACAGAACAATTTTAATAGTTTTTTCTATGCTTGCCTGTACATGACAGCTGCTTTTTAAATTTAATCATCTTGAAGCAGACTTCGTCATACATAGTAATGGCAGCATTCACCTGCAGAGAGCTACTAGTTTGAATGCACTGCTGAGAGCCTCTATTTCATGAAGAAACAGGAATGCAAGGAGAAAAATGTCAGCATTGTGCAAACAAGGACCTTTGTCTGCTCCACACATCAGGAATATCCATTCAAATGAGAAGGATGAGAAGAGTTAAAAAAAAAAATTCAATAGAAAAGAAAGAGTTAAATTCTACCTGTTCTCTGGGTTTTAAGCATGGGACAAGATCGTCCCCCTGCTCTTTGCAAAGAAGACCCTTTGCTGTCACGTAGAAACCCAACCATCCTGGGAGAGCTAAAACTGGGAAACACCACGAGGAGTGGTGCTGTACATGACTTGTTTGGATGCCAGATAGTGCAGAGCACCCAAAATGCCACAGATTTCCATGGGAGATGAAGGCACTCCATGGGAACCAGGCTTTATTTTCCTTTTTAAATGAGAGCCCAGGGCCCAAGAGACAAGAAAGCTTTCTGCTAAGGAGGCATGGATTCTAATAGAGTTGGCGAAGTAGTGAGTGAAGAGGAAGAAGAGGAGAGGACACCGTCTGTGCCTGCGTTGCGTAACACTATCCCAGGCGAATCGCAGCAGGCCCTATTACTTTCTAAGATAAGCCTGCAGAAGGCAGCGTGGTTAATGAGAGCTCTATCTGGCCCCTGGGCACAGCTGTCCTCTGCGGCAGAGCACAGGCCCTCACTCTGGAAAAACGCACCGATTCCCTCTGCTAGCTCACACAAACAAATCTGCTGGAAACAGAGTGGGGATGGATCTCTTGTCAGCAGTACTGAGGTTACCAGATCCTGCCATGCTAAAAGGAAGGCGAGCGCTGCAACAACAGCTGTTCCTAACAGCTTTGTTACAAATTTATGAAATGGAAGTCCTGACACAGAAACCCAAGATGAAGTCAACTCCCTTACTCTGTCAAGTGCATATTTTTCTCATTATTCAACACTTAACAGGGATGACAGCCAAGATTAAATAGTCACTCATCTTCTGCACCATTATAGCTCCTGCATGATTGCTTCAAATTAAATCTAACAGTCAATGAAATAGTCAATATTTAATTTACTCATTGCAGGTGGCGATTTAGCTCCAGTTACGGTATCATTTAATGACAGAAATATTGGTATTTATCACTTTTTATGAGTCTTCAGAAGATATGGGGTTCCTTCATTAGGCAAAATGTCCACACAGCTTCAAGTCATACGTCACTCTTGGAGAGCGCGGATTTCGCATGCTAAGGGCCTGTTCTTCCCCACTTTTCTGAGTGCTTGCTGTCAGTGAGGAGGCATGAGGTACTGTGGGAAGTCTCCAGAGACCTGGTAAGAAAATCGTGCCAGCACCTCTGCTTCTGTGCCTCACTGACTAGCTGGTGGGGCAGCACATCTGGATTTAGAAGAACCTGATAAACCAAGGACAGTCCAGGGCAATCAGGGTTAATTCCTACTCTTTTGAACCTTGCGGGGCCTGCTTACATAAAAGCCATTACACAACTAGGGGGAGTCCAAGTAGAAACATTTCGGTGACATTCATTACTGACCTTTTGACCACTTAGGAGTTCATCAACTTAAGACAGATCATTTTCATCCTGTTTCCAGTAGAGAAAACAAGCGGCTATGTTTGCTCCCTTTTGCTGAACATGCTACATTTTTTTTACTTTTTGTTAGCACTCTTTTGGGTGAAACAAAATATGAACTTCATGTGGCTGATGAGACAGACTTCAAGATGAAGCCCTCTCCCCCTCAAAAATGGGGCTTCTCCATATACCATCAGTACAGGGTATCTGCAGTGATCAGTTTAGTTCTTGCTTAAAGGTCATCAATTAGTAAAACAAAGTGCAAGTAGGCTGAGCACCCAACTTTCTCTCATCCTCTCTCTCCCTGAGAAAGGACTGAGGAACAAGTCTGCCTTAATTCCCATGCACCTCAAAGGCTGTTTGCTAAAGACCTGTATTAAAGTGACTCCATGGTGGGGGATTGGGGGTGAAGGGGGAAGGGTGAATGAGAAGGCATTTGCACGAGAGGGGGAGGCTAGCAAGCACCAGCTGAAAGCTGGTAGAGAGCATCAGCAGGCAAGCACAAAGACTCCAGCCCTTTTCTCTCCCCCCGAAAAGCTACAGAAGCTCATCTGTGCTTTGGGACCGAGGCAGCTTTGTAGGGGGATGCCTGAGGATGGCCTCTACCACCCCCTAGTCCCCTGCGAATTTCTGCCCGCAGAAAAATGCAGCTGAGTTTTTCCAACATTGCCTTGAACAGCGTCCCTTCTGCACCATGAATACTGGCAGCACATTATTTCTCCCCACACGCAGGCTCAGCTGCAGGAACTCACACGCGAGAGGGCTCAGCGCATCCCTCACTCCTCGCTCCCCACTGGCTTGAAGTGAGAAATCCTGTGCTCGCAGCAGCCACTGGCAGGCAAGGCGGCCCAAACCAAGATGCTCCCACATAAAAAAGTGTCCCCTCCACTGGCCTGCAAAGCATGAAACAGCTCAGCCCTACCCCAACATTTACAACCTGTGCAATTACAGAGTCGATAAGGAAAGTTTCAGGAGATGTGCTTTTGTTTCCTGTAAGTGTTTTAGCTAAAAAGCTGCTTTGGGATTAATTTGGGTAACAATCTGCTTCGCTAATCATGTGTTTGCATATACTTGTTTGGAATTCCATGTGTTGTGTATGTCATTACGCAGTGCAGAGTTATCATACTTTGCTTTCTGTTAACGTGGAGAGTGATGCTTGGGAACCAGGCACACTTCACAAAAATGCCTCTGGAATTTTGTCCCTCGTTTGCCATGCCAGACACTTCAATCCCTTGGCCCAGCCAGAAGCATTTGTACCAAACACAAACTTTGCTGGTTTTCATTTAGAAATTTCTCTCTTTATATTTTTGAACCAGATGAAAAGTATTTCTAATCTTTATTAAATTGACATAATGGAATAATGAGCTTGATACAACAAAGATTTTTATGCTTCACAACGCCAGGGAATTCTAATAGTTTTTATGGTGCATTGAATTTCCAGGTCTGAACACAGGCTGATTATCACTGGGGGGGGGGGGGGGCAGTGCAGCAGAAGAAGGGAGGAAAAGATTTTTGTAGCCATATGCTCATTCTCGTAAAGCTGCACAGTCAATTAATGAGTTGAATAATTTCATATTTGTAGCTATTGGAAAATAAAACTGTGCTCATAGCCAAAGAGCTTTTCCTTCAGCTGAGATCAATTTTCATTTAGCTGAACTTTGAATCTAAGACCCTACAAACTGTGGGTGCGTTGTTTACATTTGTGCGTGTGTTAATGATCCCATGCAAAAACTACAACGCTAACAATGGAGAGCCAGATTGTATCTTTGCCCCGAGCACTGTGGGTAAGTCTGCCTCCTCAGCATCAGCAGCATCGGAAGAGAATCAAATCTCTGCCTCCCCTTTGCTCCAAGGGATAGTAATTTGCTGCTGATCTACGGCAGCAGTAAATTACAATGCACCAACCCCACTCAGCAGCGCTCACTGATACCCTCGGGTGACTGAGCAAAACCCTCTCCCCACTCCTCCATCCATCTGATCATGGCTATGGGAAGAGGCAGGAGGAGGTGCACCACACCTGCGTGGCTGGATAGAAGCACTGCTCCAGGGATTTGTAGGTCAAGTGATGATTTAGCAAGGGTTTCCCCTACATTTACCACACATGCATTTGCAGTCTGACCTTGCGCTGGCCTACGGGTTGTTCCAAGTGTTTACATTCGTGGTATCTCAGGCCCAGCTCTGTCACCTCAGACTGCTCCAAGATTCCCCCATGCTTTCCAAATCGTCCTGCTGGCACACAGATACCTCAGCAAGTCCATGAATGGTGCACAGAAGTGTAGAAGGCAAAAGAATAGTTGGGCAAAAAGAATGCTTTAAGGATAGTGCACTATAACTTATCAGCACGCTCTTCCTAGCTTCTAGCCATGAATAACAAGAAAAGCCCCACTGTGAAGAACAAAACAAGTCTCCAGGCAGAAATGGTGTCCCTTTGGTTGAGAAAAGCAACAGCAGTAAGCTGCTCACCCCACAAGCAGCCCTGTGGCTTGTGAGGGTCAATCATGCACAGGCTTACTTGGTCTGCTCTTAACCCCACCAACTTGCTTCGCTCCCACTCTGCCAGCCACCACTCCACTCGCATCCACCACAACAGCTTGGGGCTCATTTGAAGAGCCCGAGAGGACTAGAAATGACTCCTGAATGTCTGTCAGAGCTCCTCAGGCTGCAAACCTGAAGGCCAACCATTCAGAAACTCCTCACTAAGGATCTAAGGCAGATTTTCAAAAGGGCTTCAACATACTGGACACTGAGCTACTTAGGAAATCCAACTATCATCTTCCAGTGAGAGCTTCAGGTATTGAGCACTTCAGAAAATCTGGCTGCAAATCCACAGTCCACTCCTTTTGTTTCATAATTGGCTGTGGGGTTTAATTTCTTCCTCTCACTTTCTCCCCTCAAGTGTAATACTATAATGAAAGCAGCTGATACGGATTCGTGTTTCTGAGCACAGCTAGATACACTGCCTGTGGTGATTCACACTTAGGAATACACTCTGGGTTATCCGATGGGCCCCTGGCCTTCAATATAAATATGCCTCCAAAATTATTTCAACTCCAAGTAGGCAAATGATTACTTGAATTTTAAATAAAGACATTGCTAAGGACCATTACAGAAATGTTAGATAAAGACACCCACCCCCCTCCCCAGCTCAAGAAGTCCCTGGGCCACAAACCGTGGGAAGCTGAGTGAAGTACTCCTATTTGCCTGCCCTGCTCTTGTACCCATTATGGGCCACTCCACTATCAGAGGTGGGACTAAATGGACCTTTAATCTGACCTTGAAAGTCACTTTTAAATTCTTATGGATATTTTTGCTTTCAAGAAGCCAGCATCAATACGAAGTGAGGATTGAAAAATTCCAACCCCAATACTGTTTCTGTTTACCACCACCAGAATAAAAAATACCAACTTGGCAGGCACATGACAAACTCAAACACTAGGTTCCCACTTGAATGGTACCAGAAAGAATGCCTAACCTTGACTTTCCAATATTTCCTATCGTTTCCAGAGCCAAAATGATTGCAGATACTACAAAGAGTACTTTGGAAATTACATCTTAAAAGGCATTTATTTCTCCAAACATCACAGGCAAAAATAGCAAGCTGGATCCAGTAAATTGCTGTAGCTGCGACTGCAATTCAAAAAGAAAAAAGCTTCAGCTTATGTCTCCTCGCTAACTTACTTCCACTTCAGGGAAGCCAGCTGAATAGACAACATAGATATTTCTAAGTTCTTTCAGGGATTTTAGAAACTTTTCTTCCCTCCATAAGAATCCAACCCCTCCACTGCTTTCAAAGAAATAATAACCCAGGCTGTGAAGCTACAAGCTAGTATGAGGCTGGAGATCAAACTTTAAAAGTATTTATGTGCTTGTGCTCTCTTTGGCTTCAATGAGAGTTGAAAACTACCTTATGCCTAAAAACTTGGGCCTACAATCTTGCAGTGCTATATAAAAAGCACCACCAGCAGCTCCAAACATTAAAAAACTCAAGACCTAGGCCCCTTTCCACACACACAAGAACGGATGTGGGCTCGACAACTGTAAGATGCGAGCAAAGTAATTCAGGTGGGCTCCTGTAAATGAATTGAGTTTTTCAGCTCCTATGCACCATCAGGTGAGCTAAAACCTTCTCTTATTTTAGAATGAAAATTTAACATTTGGTGACCAAAGCTGGGCCTAAATCCAAAAAGTATTCACCACGGTGAGATCTGTAAGAAAACCACAAGGGCTGTCAGCCATGTAGGCCTCAGAGTCCCAGCATTTTAAATTAGGGCACCCATCTGGATTTGGAGCCTGGCTTAAATCACAAGCAGTGTAATATGCGCTTCATATCCTAATCCCCGTCTGTCAACATCCAAAAATCACAAAACATAGTGGGACAACGAGGAGTATCTCTCCAAAAGACCCCTGGCACTGCGACAGCAGAATTTCTGTGCTCACATTGGCCCAGGATGGAAGGATACTTGGCTAGGCACGTAGCCATGTCCAAAGCAAATGTGGCTTTTCCACTATTTCACTTCAGCAAGCAGCAGACCTTCCATTAGAACACACATACAAAAGCAAGTACAATAATGGGAAAGTCTTGCTGACGTCTGTAAACTGCTGGAGGAAAAATCATGGGGGAAATGTCTGAAAATTAAGCCAGTGCTTCGTGTGTGCGCTGCGAGAATCCCAGCAGCATCACTGCCAAGCCAGTAAAGGTTTCGAGGTTATGCCATCCCTCTTTACAGCAGGGCACCTCTGCCACTGAACAAGATAGCGGTGGGAGACACAGGGGAGCTAGCCCACTGCCGCCGAACGTGAGCCAAAACTTCTCCGAATGAATTTTAGGTGATCAATGAACCGTGGCGTAATTTGTGCTATTTCTAGTCCTGCCAAAAACTCAGATTAGAGCCTCTCACTCCTGGAACTGACCCTGAAAACCCAGAGAGAAGCAAAAGCTGAGTCTCCTCTCACCCTCCCCAGCCCCCCCTCCACATGCCATCATATCTCACTGGGCTCCCCAGTAATCCCGCATCTCACGCCAACAGGACACCGGGTAATAATTGCACAGGAGTGTCTCCGAAAGTAAACCAGTGAATTCTGACAGAAAGAGTGACTAAACTCAGTGTGATTAACCAACACAATAAATTCTAATGACCAAGTAGCTTGGACCAATATTTACCAGCGCATGCTGTTGAGTTGATCAGAATACAGAACTCTTTGTGCATGGAAGAGATAGTCTGTTATCATGCTGCAGCTTGTCTTTCACACCACATGCACCACTTACTACACAACTGAAGCACAGCTTAGCAATTTTATTCAGCTGGTCTGCCACAAAAACTCAATTTAAAAACTGCATTATTGTAACTTGTGGATATGGATCCCATTAACTAGCTCCTTGTCACTTCATATAAGCACCATTTCTTCAACATTTAAGGTACAATTTTAGTAGGAGGTTTTCTTTTCCCCTTCTCTCTCCCATGTTATCTCAATCTAACTAAACTTTTCCCACCTGCTGCACTGTACTTTTGCACTTTTGCAGGCCTCTGGCATTTTAAGAGAGGGGGGACTTTTTTAGAAGCCTGTTCATTCACTAGAGAGGCACATCCTTGCTTAATTTGAAGGGAAGAGGGGAGGAGCCCCTTCAGTTACCATGGAAGGGGTTTAAAGACACTTTGTCTCTCCAAGATTACCCATTACTCAACAGTATAGCATGAGCACTAAAGAGAAAGCTCAAAACCTGGCATTTTAAGGTTCTCAGTTCCAGGCAGATAACTTTATACTATCGGAATGTGAGGTGTGAACCTCCTTTTAGCATCGGGTAGGCTCTCCAGTGAGGCAGGTGTTTACACATCCCTGGTCACCGTGACATCCTGTTACCTCTGCTCCCTTCTCTTCCTTTGCATCTCACCGGTCTTTTTTTATAGGAGCTGAAGCTCAACTCCATGCTAACTCCATTGTCGAGGCTCTGCCAGCCCTTCCCTTCCAAAGTCTCTCTTTTTTCTTTTTAATCTGGGACTTCTCTTTCAGCTGATTTAAAAACAGACTGCTCTGAGCTGAAAACGTGGGAAGTATTATCAGTCCTGTAATATTTTCATCCACCAAACATTAACTTGTCGTGCACTTGGAAAAATGCTCTGCAGCACAGTTGTGTCTCCTATGTGCACTCAGCAAGGTAGGGAGGGTCTGGCCATTTTTATAGTCCTTCTACAGTGCCCTTTTCAGTTTCCAGCTGGGACAGTGGCCTGAAGGCTGCTTGCACTTGCACCACAGCCTGAAAGCCAGGGAAAAGCGAGCGGAGTGCCAAAGTGACCTACATTTCTCCTCACAATTCCTTAGCTTGACAGAAAATCAGCCAGACTTGAGGCTGGATCTCAAAATCCTTTGGCTTCATTTTGTGCTCTCAGAGAGCCACAGTGCTGAGTGGGGAATAATAAATAAGCAAGGTGCTCTGATAAGGAGTGTCCTGGCAGGCAGGCTGCACAGCCTGGAGGGTTTGTGTGAAGGGCAAGACCGGGACTTAGTCCCTAACAGGATGCTGTCGGCATTTTTACAGGATGTGTAGCAAGCTAAGAATAATGGACTAACACAAGTATTTCTTTGTATTATAAGATTACATTTTTCAAAAGAAATACTGTTAGCTGAAAGCTGTGTGGGAATGGGGAATGCTTCATCCATCCTAATACACTGTCTAGGATAACAAGGCCAATAAGAAGTCAATTTTAAGTCAATAATATTCACTCTTCCTCCTGTTTGCTTCTATTTTCCTCAGCTTAAGCACTGACAGATCAGTTACCAGTTATAGACAGGTTGTCATAATACTGCTGGACACTGGAACATGCCACTAAAGACATGTGGCAGTTAGTGACATTTCAGTTCCAGATTAGTAAAGCTGAGATACAAGGAAAGGGCCAACAAAGTCTTGACTCTTGGAACTTATTTATTTTGAAAGAATTTGAGTAACATCTACCCACAATGTATCAGTCATGCCCATTTTTGATGATTTATACTGCTCGGGAAAGAAATCAAAGACCAGTGACCCAACTTCTCTCCCCTAGCACTTAGTTTGCACAGGTAACATTACTCTTGTGAACAGGGACATTCCTAATTTAAATACAACTGAAATGAGAATCAGGCCTTAAGTTGTGATCCTAAAACACTGTGCTTAAGTAGTGAAGAGGTCATGAACAATGCATGGCAACCCACAAAGAAGACAAAGCCAAATCCTGATTGTTAAAGCTCATGAAATCATGCTAGGATGTATTTCTGATTGCTGATGCTATCAAAGATCTCCTGAAGGAGCTACACCAAGATTTGACAAATGACTTTGGTATCTTGGAAGTCCAGAAGTTACAAAGTTACTCACAAGAAGGCAGCTCAATTTTTGTTTGCCACAGCATCACAGCCAGCACACAAACAGCTTTACCATGGCTGTAACACAGTAAAGTCAACAGCTTCAGAGGCATCAGTGTGACCACCTGTTTGTCTTAATCAAAACACATACTGGGTGGAGCAACACATCTGAGTTTTGAGAGACAAAAAATGCAGAAGAGCACTAATAATTGTGATACACTGCTCTAGGGAACCCCTTCTTTTTCATACCTTTGATCTACCACAGACTCTACCAGGCAACATTTTCCGTAAGCATGTGTGAACAGAGGATTTAAAGCACCCAAGCTGCAGGTAAACAGGCACATATAGACACACAGGTTAGAGTGGAAGGTAAACACTGGTTAACAGTAAAATATTATAGAGCTGAAATTCACAGCAAGGTCATTGTACTTCTTTGATATTCAGAAGATAACATTTATATGGGACAAGTGAGGGAAAACAATATTTTGTGTAGTAGAATTTGTAAACTCTACCTACATTATCTAGCCAGAGACAGTCTTAAGCTGGTCAAACCAGCTTCCAAGTGAACCTCATGTCCTGGGATGCTACATCTCCTATTGCTTGCAAAATTCCTTACATTCTTCAAAAAATCTTGCAGCAGTTGAGCATCATGATGAAGTATCAAGGACTTAAGTGTATCTGCTCAAGTTCTTCCACTACCAGACTGTTTGGAATAAATGGCATACCTAACAGTGACAATTACTAGCAGTGCATGTACACAGTCATCCTGACCCCGTGCAATTCCTTTATCAAGTGAATAACAAAAGAAAAAAACAAATATTCTTTCTTGAACTTTGTTTGCTCATTTAATTACCATCAGAATATGTATATCAGTATCTCTCTCAGAAGGAGAAAACTCCGACACTGTAATATTTTGAAAACAAAACTTTCAATATCCCATGCACTAAAAAGACAATATTTGAATTTATTCTTTTTTCAAAGCAAGAAACACGTTGATCTCTTTGCTGTGGTTAATTGAGACATTTTGGCATGTCAGAGCACCGGGGGAAAAAGGAAAAAAAAAAAAAAGAAAAAGAAAAAAAAAAAAGACCAACAGCCTGAAATTCTAACAAAGACCTAAGAAACCCTTTTCTCCTTCTACATCCTGCACTTACTCTTTCCGCTGGTCCTGAAAACAAAAGCTCAATTTTCAAGGCAAAGGACACCTAGAGGGACTTTATAAGCAAAGTATTTGTCTTCTTAAAGTACGCTTTCACAACATTAAACCAACGGGCAATGTTAATTAAGCCGCACAAAGCCCCTTCCAAATCCATTCCTCTCATTAAAGCGCTGCAAGGACAATGACATCAGTAAGTTCCGCTCAAAGACTGTAAAACGGCGGAGTCCCAGTGCAAAGTTTGCTGAGGCTTTTACATCTTTCCCCACGTAAAGCTGCGGGGCTGGAGCCTCCATCACCAAAGTCCCCGTTCGGAAGCTAATGATAGGCGCGCCTGGGCTGCTGGAGGGACGGCGCAGCAGTGATGGCACCAAGGGCTGTTGGTCAGGCAGACAGATTGCCTCACGTTGTATCTGTTCAGCAGTTCTACTCTTGCCTGTCTCTACATTAAGGCAGTTTAGAAAGGGAAAGCTCTCTGTTTTAATCAGCTTAATGCAGCGGGCAGTTAAGAGAGTGCATAAAAATGCTGCTCTTTTTAAAAAAAAAAAATAAAAAGAAAAGAGAGATTCTTTTCACTTAGCTTTTAATTAAAGGAAGGAGAGGTGAGTTCTTAGGTGGGAACGAAGCAAGCCTGTGGGGGGATGCGCTCAGGACCCAGAGCGCAGCACTTAGATGATGTCTTCCACACGCCAAGCCTGAGGATGGACTGTGACCACTGGGGTGCTGCTGCACTGGCCTGATTTACTACGGCTTCTGCTTCAAGTGGTCGTCAAAGCAAGTTCAGGCACGGTTCATCATTATTATTTCATCAATTAAATGCACTATGCTCAGCTGGCAGCCAGTGAAGTAGGCTGTCACAGATGCATCCAAATCCAGGTCAAAGGGGGTCTTTGTTCTTCCAAAAAAAAAAAACCAAACCCCATAAAAAAAATCCACAATGGAATGAGATGTTCCATGCTAATCAAAACAGAAATGGTGGAAAAAGCAAAACCTTAAGATCTAGCAGAAGTTGACCAAGGGGAAAAAATAACATACTTTTGCCTCTCTTGTTATTCACTGGAAGCACACTATCTTCTTGGGTTCAAAGAAACTTCCATTAGGCAAAAATTTAATACTCATCACTACTTCAGCAAAATGCCCTTGATGCAAAAGACTCAGAAAAAATCCCAGGCATTTGAGGAATTTTTTTTGTTTGTTTCCTTTCCCAGAACTCTTATTGTTTTGTTTTGAATGCAGGAGACAAATGAACTGATACTGCCCAGTCACTGGAATGCCCTCTAAACCTCGCCGCAATCCAAAGACTCTGCTACAGGCAGCTTTGCTCTCGCAGGGTGCTGACAGAGGTGCAGTGACCTCAGCAGACCTGAACCACGTAGGTTTTCTTCTCCTCTGAAACAGCCATCCACAAAATTCCTTTACGAGCCATGTCACCACAACTGAAGAGCGACTCGGGCATTGCTGCTATTTCTAAAGCACACCTTTCCTTTGCCCCGGAATCTATTTTTATACAACCTCGATCTTACGGATGGGTTGAGTGGTCAGCACTGCTGGCCTTTGAAATCTAGCAGCTTCGGAGCTGTTTAATGTTAGTGTAGTGTCTGTTCTTACAGACCGACGGGGATTATTTGAGGCATCGCACGGATCACAGAGACTTTTCAAAGGAGCTCCATGTATTTTGTACCTCGGTTCTGTTAACTCATATTACGGATATTCTCATTTGTTCCAAGCCATTGTATGTGTGGCTTTATACAACATTGATTGCAGGGGTGGGTGACAAATACATTTTCTTTTCAGAGGTTATCAGCTGACAAATAACTACCATTAATCTTGGCTCTCCATCTAAGATGTAAGGATTTAACTAGCCCCCATCTCCTTTAGAAATTTATATAGGAAAGCAGTTCGGAAAAGGAACGGGGTGTATCCTTCCTTGAACGGCAGCCAATGGACTAAGATCCTGTGCAGGAGAAGGAGAGCACAGCCAGCATCATTAAACTAAAAGCCCCACCCACCCATCTGACAGGACTTCATTTGATCATGAGCAGCAGCTTAATCCCCACTGCAACAGCAGAGAGGCAGGCCAAGGAGGCCCCACTCTGCGCTGCCGGGGACTCTCTGTGTTAGGTTTTTCCCAAGTGGTAACACAGTCGATACTGAAAATGACAATAATCAGTAATGGTTCCAGACCTAATCATAAGCCGTTCTCTACTCATACTGAACTGTCAGGATCATTAATAAAAGTATAAGTGCTCTGGTCTTCCTCCCCTTTCAGTCAATAGATTTCAGTGGGTGCAGCTAGAGTTCCCGGTCACAACGTGGTGGTGTTCATCCTTCGTTCCTTTTCTTTTGTATAAAAATGGCATTTGCTGCCTTGCTTCCACTAGCTACAGAAGAGGTCTGACCTCAAAAATTTGTGATACACTAGGCATCTCACATACTTAAAGAGAAAATAGAACACGCAATAACTTGGGTGGAAGTTACAGGGCACCATTTTCCATGTATGCATCTCAAAGCATTTGCACATTAACTACCATGTGAAAGCAGAGTTTGAATATTCTCAACAACAGACAAGGACACCGAGGCCAGAAACATGTAGTGATTTGCCCAAAAGTTAAAGCATGTTATCAAGGGCCTTGTCCAAATGAGAGCCATCACTGCCTCGGTCCTGCTAGGGCACAGTGGTACCGGGGAGCTGTGCCCCTGCCCACAGAAGTGGCACACCCTGCACACCAGATCTAGGAGACTCCAGCTGAGATCATATCAGAGGCCCTCTACAAACTCAGTACTAGGCAGTCCATTGCCCCGAGAATTTCCTTATCAAGACAGATGTAAAAAGCCAGGCTGCTCAGAGGAGAGGATCCACAGGCAGGGCACTGATGGATGCCAAATTCTAACTCAAGAGCAGAGCTGGAGACACTGAAGTCAGAGAGCCCTATTTTTGTGGTGGTGGTGGTATGGGTTTCTTTAGTTAGTTGGGGGGGGGGGGGGGGAATTGTGGGGGTTTTTTAGCTTTTTGGGTTTTGCTGCTTCTTCACAGGAGTTTCAGCCCGTGACTCTGATTCCTTACTAACTGTCCACAAATATCCCCCATCAAATGGCCCATTAAGCCTAACCTGCTGGTACAATTTATACTGCTTTCTCCTTGCTTTCCCTCAAAGAAGTAACTACTGCAAAAATACTGTGTATTTCCTTTTGCACTTTACACAATAACATGCTGTTGAAAACCTTCTGTGGATATCGCGTGCTGAGAAAGGTGCTGTCATAATTAAAGATATAGGCTGCTGTCACTGGGCTCACCACATACTGGTGTCAGAAATAACCACAAGCTTGACAGAAAGACAGCAGTATTGAAAGAGCTACAGACCTTTGAGGGATGTTGGGAGTTGTGGTCTCTGAAAAACGGTGATGCTTCCACGTACAATCACAACTTTTCTCAACCTCCCCAGAGAAGCTACAGCTCTTGGTATCTCTGGTGACACCACCACTCTCCCTCCACTCCAGCTCAGCATCCTGGCATCCATTTCAGCTCCCACAGCTCTGGCCACAACAGGAGCAGCCAATACCAAGAAATACTTTCAAAAGCTAGCACCATCTTGAATCACATGCTGGGAGAAGCACATTTAAGAAAAGCTCATCTATCAAACAGCGTATTTTCTAGCAGCACTCCTGCCTCAAGTTCTCCCCACCTCTGGCATTGTGTGCCCCAGCCAGCAGACCAGCAAAGCACAGATGTAACATGCTACATCAGGCACAGATGATCCCAGAGCAGGACACTGGCCACTGTACACTGCTGCCTTTGAGTGAGCTGTTCAGTCTGCGTGCAGGGGATAGGGAAAAGAGAGACAAATTCTGATGAGACCCTTCTCTTAGCAAAAGACATGAGAGGTCTGGATGTCAGATGTGAACTGAAACCCTCTGGAATCAATAGCATTGGCTTCCCCAAGCTTTGAATCTCACCCATCCAATGCAGCACCTCTTTTAAACTACTACTGAAGTGTTCAAGGAAGATATTAACAAACATTGTGCTGGGGACAAGTTTGTGCTGTTAAGCTCTGTTTGCTTAAAACACACTGCTCCAACTAAGCTTACCCAGCTAGAGCTGACTACAAACTCCCCAGCGGAGAGGCGGCGTGATGGAAAGTCACACAGCACAATTACCGGTCAGGGTTTCCATGACAAGCTACTACTACTCCTTGACAACAGACTCCAGAATACCTAAGACTTTACTGGAGTTTCAGTACTGGCATTTTCACAACTGCGAAGAACATGGATCATTTTTCTTCATTTCAAATTAATTTTATTATTAATGTAAAAATATATTATCATGCTTGCCTAGAAGTCAGTTCATAATAAAAGTACCTCGTTGCATTAGTTCAGTGTGTGCTAGTTTTTATTATAAATTAAGATAATTAGGCTGTAAGATTTTAGGACTGTATCTATCCTTTCTGTTTTGCATTTCTGTAAGGAGCTGGAGAAAAGATCTTGAGCTGTGACTGACATTCACAGGAATTGCAGCACCACTTAGAACATAACAAGAAAGTACGGATTCTGTGCTTTCACTATTTGTGTTAAAATGCCACAGCCGGTGCTATAGCATCTCTCTTGCATATTTCAGTACGTTATATGATAGCAAATCAAACTACAGAATCACAGACTGGTTTGCGTTGGAAGGGATCTCAAAGCCCATCTAGTTCCAACCCCCCTGCCATGAGCAGGGACACCCTCCACTAGACCAGGCTGCCCAAAGCCCCATCCAGCCTGTCCTTGAGCACTGCCAGGGAGGGGACAGCCACAGCTTCACTGGGCAGCCTGTGCCAGGGCCTCACTGCCCTCGCAGGGAAGAATTTCTTCCCTGCATCTAATTTAAACCCACCCTCCTTCAGCTGAAAGCAAGTCACCCTTACTTTGTCCCGAAGTGATAGTACAGACACAAGCATAAAAACAAGCAAAGGACAAAAGCTCTCCTGTGTTTTGAAACAATCGATCAAAACTAGTGCTACAAGCAGTAAATGGCAGTAATCACAATTGTATGGTTACGGCCAGACACTGTTTGAATGCAGAGTTAAGAACATCCATGTGGATAAATGTTGCAATTCCATATTAAAACAAGCTTAATACACTTCCAAACTTGTTTCTGTGTATGTATAATAGCTATTTCTGGGATAATTACAAGAACCCTGCAATGTTTTACTGATTTTGAAATATGCACAAGATTAAAGCATATATTAACTTGAACTGCAAAATATGTTATAATTAATCTGCATGAACACAAGGAACTTTGTAACATTTAACAAACATCCACAACCTTTAGCATCAGTTAAGTAGCTGTACATGTGCACTTAATATAGTAAAGGGCTATAAAATATATATCTTGTCAGGGTTTCATTTCAATTTACCCTAGAAAAAAATGTATCTGCTAGTTCAGAGTTTTCCAAACTGCACAACAAACCATGCAAATGATAGTCTCAAATCAGAATGCTCTGTCTTTTGTCCAAAACCCATATGTATTCTAACATAAAAGAATCATCTATTGTCCATTAATTTTGCACGAGTAAAACAAAATTGAAACTCAATTAAAAAAAAGAGCTATTCCAGTGTTTTAGAAGAAGCATACATATATTATATATATGGAAACTGCAGTACTGCATATTAAACACAGAAGAACTGGAACTAAAGTACACATTAAATGTTCAACAAAATGGCTTCAAAGAAGAAACTTGTGACTCCTGGATAAGAACGCTCAGGTAACTACATTTAGTTAGGGACTTTTCTGGGCTTCCTGGGCAAATAATGGGCTCTAATCTCAGTTATTCACGATGAAAAGAAGGCAAAGTCATAAAATGGCATTAAAGGCACATTATCTACCAATACAGCCTGCTCCAAATGTGATTATTACTTGTAGAACATCAGCTTTAACAAGAAACCCATTTGAAATCACTAGATTTTTTTTCATTAGTGTTTGTTCTGCCATAAGTCAGTTACTTGTGATCCCTGCATCCCTCTTCTTCTTAATAGCATCAGAGGCGCCGCTGTCACAGAGGAGGGTACAATACCTGGCAAATAGCTTGGGTGCTCCATGGGGCTGCAGTAACGCATGGGGAGAGCTTTCCCAATGATGGGTCAAATTAAAGACTAATTCAAAACTGCCTGTTATTTACCAGAGAGGTCTTTTATATGTCAGATAAAAAAGGGTTGAGGTTTTTTTAAAATAACTCAAGATTATTCAGTTAACTTTCATAAATTTATATATATTTTTAGTATTGTTGTTACTTATATTTTTCCAGGCATACATTTAAATTCTTTTTCCAGGGAACCTCTCCACACAGTCAGTACTGGTCAGGACTGGAAGCTGAAGCTTTGGCAAGACAGATCTCTGGTTAGACCTCACTTGGCTCTTTTTATGAGGACCTGTTACATGCAATAAAGATGTGAAAGCTGCAAGTCTTGTATGAGCTGCCAAGCAAGAAGCTAGATGAGAAAAATCTATACTCAAGTAAGAAAGGTTTACCTGCTGCATCTTTATTTTTGGGGGTAAGGTTGACACAGATTAAAGGACCTGAATTTCATAAACCATTGAGTATCTACCCTTTCAAGACTAGGCACACAAGCAGGTTTCTGAAACATGGCTTGGGCTGCAGTGAGGGCCTACTGTCCAGCCAATGTGTGGCTCCCAGCCCCACCTGCCCCAGCCTGTCTGCCCGCTACACCACATGCATCCCTTCCTCTCTTGCCCAGCACTGCAGTCAGTCAACCCCATGGCAAACAAACACGAATGCTGCACAACTGCAAAAGCTGAAGGTCCTAAATCTCACTGCTTCTGTAGATCATGCTGATCATCCTCACACCGTGCTGCTGGCAGAAGCTGAATGCAGTATCATGGCTATTACAATATTTCATCGACTGAAACATAGTTCTTTCCATCCCTTTCCAAAACACCATGGCCGAGTAGATGCTATTACAGGCTAAATGTTCCCCCAGTACAGCATGGACCGAGTTTTACAGCTGTGCACAAAAAAAAAGCCCTTAGAAGAGCGGCACATGTGCTGACACATTTGGCCTTAATAGTGATCACATAAAGACAACCCTGCACTGACAAGACATTAAAAGTTCTGGAAACCAACAGAGATCCCAAAGCACAAGAACTCTGACAACTCTGACCAGCCCGTGTTTCAGTGGAGTGAGACTTTGGGAACTGGGGGTCTGTTGGTTTGGGCTTACTGCATGACATCTGTGGATGCAGTGGCACCCAAGTACTGATCCTGCCAGCAAATTCTGGAAGCTTGCTTCATTTCACTTGACAGCAGACGTATCCTAGGTCTTACCAACCCAACTGTCATATGGGATCCCAGGAAATTCCACAATAGAAGCCAGTGTGCATGGCTGCACTTCGGAAAAGGACACATGCTTTGGGCTGGCTGCTGTTTTTCTTCTGATATGTTACTCTCTTAGCTGAAACAGAAAGATAAAACACAAAATGCTGTCATGATATGACAGCGTGGCTCTTACTTCTCCCCTTTGCACCTGTTACTGTTTAAAGAAGCTGGATGAAGGCTGTGAGCCTTTTTTGTTAGTAAATAAAAGCAGCATCTATTGTGATGCTATTATCCTGCATCAGGACTGGATTATTTTAATGAAACAAGACTTACTTAGAAAAAGATTCCTAATGATTACAATCACTCTGAAGTCCCAGTGCTGCCTTAGGGCAGCTGAAACTGCGAAAGAAGTTTGGAGGATTTGATTTCATGTATCATCCTCAGGCTGATCTAGAGTGCTTCCTCTTTCTACATGGTACATATGTGCAAATGGAGAGGGACAGTCTGTGAGAAAGCCGCAGGAAAGCCAGCGCGAGTGCACCACTCAATAATGACACCAGGGTTACTGTCACTTTAACAAGCTTCTACTATAGTGCTATTATCATTCAAAGCTCCTTATCACGCCAAGTGCAAATATTATGACTAGCTGAACATCTAGAGTAATCATTGCCGTAACTGTGTACGTATATTTGTATTTAATATTGAGGGCTGTTGCTGTCACCAGGCTATAAAAACCAAACTGGCATTAACATCAGTGCTGAGGATTTGCATAACGCTGACAAGGATAGACTGGCACGTTGCTTGATGTGCACTGCGCAGGCAGCTTCCTGTTGCAGCGCAGAGCAAATGGCTGACCAACACCGGCCAAGATTAGAGGGTTTCTCAGCAGATGCCAACTCGACAGCCGACCGAATAAAAAGGGGCACAACAAACAAGTGTCGTTCAAAACAGAGGGAGCACCATCTACAGACCTGGAAATGATCTTGCGAATCCCCAGCTCAACAATGATTAAACAGAATCTGAGTTGAAACTCCAACATGTCTGGCAAACAGAGGCCTTCTCATGGGGCTCTTGCAGGTGGGAGGCACGCTAGTGCAGGGACGCTTTGAGGACAGACCCCTACCAGGTCACATCTACTGAAGCTGCCAGGGAGAATCCGAGAGAATGCACACACTCACCAGCCAGATGTGCAAAGATGAAGTGTGGGTTCTAATTTCCCAGAAAAAGTCTGCCAGTTGGATTTTCTGGATTTTCAGAGCATGAAAGCTTCCAAGCTGTGTCTTAGCTACGGCCCACTGACACTGGTTAACCCTTCGGACACTATCCTAGGGCTCAAGACAAGGGATGTGGCACTCTCGTCTGCCACAAAAGCTTCATCATCTCCCCAAGCGGCCAGGGGTTCCCACTGACAAGACTAGGGGGAAGTGTTGGGCATTCCTGAAAAGCTCTCCATTGATCTCTGAGCTCCTCAGTGTGTGAAACAATAACATCTTAATGCCCAGGAGTCTGCAAAGCTCAGACACGGGAGAAAAGGGGGAGAGGTACAGTGACTGCAGTGGCCCCTCACTCTTACAACCACTTTGTCAGCGAAAGCAGTGCAAAACTGTCTTAAGCATGCAAAGGTCTTGCATCACTGCTCAAATGTTAAAGTATTGGAAGGACTTATGTCAAACTCATGTCCAAGTTAAATTCAGTGACTTAGGTCAGAGGCAAACTTGGCTGCTGTCGTTAATGAAGCTCTGGTCACAAACAAGGACGATTTTTGCCGTTTCAACTTCTTACAGAACAACAGAAGCGGAATGTTCTGTCAATTAATGTATAGCAGGATCACAGAAAGCTGTATCCACAAAGAGCTCATGAACACAGGATCACCTGCGACCGTTCCTGAGAGCAGCACATGGCTACAACGCCCATTTTGGAGAACTCGCTCTCTGGAGAGAAAAGTGCACACAGTAGAACAGTCAGGCTGAAACAGAAGCGGAAGGAGCGCACGCGCTGTGGCGCTGGGTGTCTATAACGGAACATGGGCACCGTGTCACAAAAAGCACAGGGTTGTTTTGGCTGGATTGTTTCTGTCTTGCTTTGCACTGGCACTAAATTCATCAGTATGAACATACACAGCTGAGAGCCCTCAACAGTAGCACTAATTAATTTTTTTAAAGTGATGTTAAATCCTAAATCAGATTTTGCAAATTGCTGCTTGGATCACTTTTGCTGGTACCAAACAAACTGAGTGACTGGTAACAATGGCACTAATCAAATTCTGAAAAGCCAAGTGACCCCCTGCTCTTGCTTGATAACTGGGAAACAGTGCAAGAGAGGGCAGGAGGCTGCAAGATTAAAGTTAAAGAGGTTCAGGAGGAAATTGAAGCCAGCAATACTTTATGTTGCTACACTGTGCCAGGAAAGCAAGCCAGCAGATTTGCCATCCTAGGAAAGGAGAGGGAATTTGCAGAAGTTTCCAGCGCAAAACTACCAGAAAGCAACTGTTCAGGAGTAATATATAAAACCATAGCTATATTTTGCAAATGTTTTATTATATTCAAGTATTTGATATACGCCTGGAGGTTTGCAATGCTAAAACACATCTTCGGCATTTCTAATGACTTTGGGTTCCTAATCCTGAGCACAGCAGTAACTGGCTCTGGAAAATAATCACCGGTGTAACATTGCCTACTCGTGAACAGCAGCAAATGTCTGCTCTGACAGGTAACTTCAGACACTTCTAGGTTTTTATTCTTTTGTGAACCAATAGACACATCTACACTGAATATAGGCCTTCTTCCATTTTCTCATACAGTTGCACGCAGGTATCATAACGCACCTGGCAGCATCAGCTTACGTCTGTGTTCTTCTGGTCCGTGATATCACCCAATGTGACCTAGCACAAGACACTAGGTTCAAAAAAACACTACAAAGTAGAAGAGAAAGAAAAATGGTTCTTTTAAATACTAGGCACTATTCCATTTCACCTAGAAGGGCACTTTAAATCACCATTTCCTAACTATGAGTAATTGAAATTTAACAGGGCAAGTATTATATAGTGAACACCGCTAAGTATGTTTTATATAAAGATTAGATATAATAAGACACTTGTCATATATTCCACAAATGATTTTTAAAAACAGATTTATTGAGGGTGACCAGCTGTATAAAAGACTGCATGACCTGTAACTCTGTAGTTAAAGAAACATTATCAGCTTCAAAAAACAGGGAAATTACTTTATCTATTATGGCTACAAATGGTGACTAACTCGTAACAACTGAACTACACTAGCAAAGGGAAAACCATTCCCTGTATTTTTTTAAGTAAGCTTCATTGCACATTCAACAGCAGTTTGTGTCTAGATGAGTTCAGAATTTTGCTTTTGATTAGTTGTCTCAGGCAGTAGCTATCTGGGGTTGCTATGCTCATATCGACTTACTTCCTCTTGGCAAAAGACTCTCAGAAGCATCACTGGGGATGCAGAATAAGGCTTTTATATTTTAAAATTACACATTTTAAAATAACTCAGTTGGGGACTCTATTTTTAAGGACGTTCTCTAAGTCAGCTTCAAAGACTTAAAAATTTGCATTGACTCTAAGTGTTATGCTCACACTGAGATTACATACATATATAGGTAAAGACACATGCATGTATATGCATATACAAAAATTAATATACATAATCAAGCTATGAAATCCAAATGCAACTTCAGACTTTGATTTTTAAATGGTAGAATGACTGTCATTTGGCCAATTAACTCAGAAAAGATGTAGTCGTGAAGTCAGGCTCTGAGCTGATTTGGTTTCTCCAGGCTTTCTACCAGCTTTCTGGAATGAGGACAGCAGGTCAGGACAGGCCCTTAGTGCAACATTCTGACTGTGCAAGAATCCAAGACATGTTCTTTAAAAACACAGGTTTTAATAGCTTGGTATAAAGCTGCCTCCCATGTCATTTTTAGGCATGCCTCTAACTTTTAAAATTTTTTTTCATTAATGAAAATTCGTGCTCTTATGTTTCAGAGCTTTCAAAGAAACAGTTGCCAGGACTGATCACTAGAAATGTACACTGTCAGCATGATGCCATTAACACCTCTTCTTAAATTAATATCAGGTAGTTTACTCAATCTCAAGCATATATCCTGAGACAATCAATTTAATGGACTATGCAGGTGCACTGCCAAAATCAAGACAGATAGAGCAAGACAGCCAGAAGGTTACCTTATGTCTTTTCTAATGTCTCATTTTATGTTACCTTTAATTCTGCAAATACAGTTTTTCCATATTTGAAGCTCCTTCTAACAAGATTTATGTCCCCCAACCTTTTTCTCCTTTATTTAAACTTCCTGTTTCAGCTGACCAATAAATAGGCCACCTTCTGCAATTCCAGTAAACCAAGTTTTCCATGTGCTGCTGTCACAACGTCGTACTTTACATACAAATGCTCCATGGAAACCATGTGCTCACAGATAGCTTTCAACCTATTATGTTGACTAGCTAACTGTAAGCCTGTAAGACTCAAGCTAGAGAAAAATATTCCATTTGCACTGGGAACATGCAGGAAAGCTCATATACTATTTAAAGAGATACTGTGCAGTTCCTGTTTGCTACAGCTGCAAAGCCACGTGAGCATAATTATTCCAGTGAAGTCTCTTCTGCTGACTAGGTAGATACCACAAAGACAGTGCAGCTGTTAGAAATAAGGTTCAGATCCATAAACCTATCTATAAGCTTTTGATTTCAAGGGGCTATTAGCTGCAAAATGCCTCTGTAGATCTGCATACAAGTCAGATCTCTTCGCATCTCTGCCACAATGCATGACCTTCATCACATCACTTAGCCTCATCCTTTACCTCACCTACCTGTGAACAGAGAAAGGGGGACAAGCATTATCTACAACAAGGGCTTGGGGAGTTTGGTATTAATTTGTGCTTACTAATTGCTTGGAGAGCTGAGGAAGAGAGGGAAGTGTAAAAGCAAAGTCTTTTTATTAAAGAAAGATGGAAGACAAAACTGGGACAACTGTAATACTGAAGGAGGGCTCCCAATTGGGAAAGGGTGCACAGAGGGAGGCAGCGATTGCAGGAGGGAGCACTTCAGCACAGTTGTCATCAGGTTTGCAACTAGTCAGCCTCCTTCCTTAATTCGTGCCTTCTACACAGTCCCCCACTCTCTGTGTCTTATGTACCCCTCAGACTTACTTCATCTCACGTTTTGTGTACGTCTCCTCAAACAAGACCAGAGTTGGCACTTTCCTCCTGCTCCAGCTCACTGTAGACCCTAGGCTTAGTCCTGCCAGGTGCTGAGCTCCCCTGTGAAATGCTCCATGGCCAGAGGGAGGCTCAGGTTCAGCCAGCACCGAGGGTGCTCAGAGCTTTGCAGGAGGGCAGGATCCCACCGTTGGATAAAAACCTCAGCAAACAAATTTCTTGACAACGGAGGCTAACCTACACTTCCTTACTTGCAGTACAGTTACCCTGATTTTACACTGCAAACTAACAACTGATCTGTTCAAGGTACAAGTCACCCAGAATGATCCCCTGTATGTCATAACACAGAAAAATCCTCCAATGCTCAATGTTGCCAGAGGAGCGACAAGGAATAGGTGACCTGCCATATGAAACAGCCAGAAACACAGCCTTATGGGTAGAGGATGTAAACATCTCCTCTCTTGAATAGTAAGGCCGAGTCCACATTTTATTTTTGCGAATTAAAATCTGACTCATAACTTCACCTAGCTGGAAATACGCTCATATTTCTAAAAGAGTTGATAGGCATGAAGTGACTGGTCACGCAGTATTAGCAACCAAGGCCTTTTTTTTTTTTTTTTTTACAGAGCTGGCTCTCCAGAAATCTTCAAATGTTTTTGATGGGCAATTCCAGATGTTCAACCTCTGTTTTTTGCTACTACACTAATAAGTAAGAGCATCACACATTTGAACGATCCCTTCTGCTGTGACCTATCGTGTCTGCCAACTGATAGAAGTTCTTTGTAGAGTCTGCAAGCCCCTGTTTTGCAATAACAGGCAAAACTCGTGTACAGTAAGGCAGGATGCATGTTTGGGAGAAACCCAGAAACATCTGACTTGTACAAATTCCTATTTCTAGCTTATCTGCCCCCAAACAGCTCACAGACGGTGCACGGGTCTATATTAATACATACCATAATGCACTTTATTCTGGATGGCTGATAATGGGATTACTGCTCATACACCAAAAGCAAGACATCCAAAATGGTATCAGTTTATTCCTAAGGAACAGAATGATTGTCAGAGCCTAATATGTTTATCATCATGAGGCTGAGCCAGCGAGGTTAGCTCTATATAGTTCCTGGAAATTAGAGAATAGGATTGTGTCACGGGATTCATAGTCAGTGTTTGATAGAGCAACCACCTGCAAAAAAGGAGACCCAATCTGAAAAGCGATTCTCTTTGGAGCAGTACCTGTAATTCACAGGAATGTTTCAGGACCTTGTAACTAGCAAAGCAGTGAATACCAGGTAGTTTATAGACCCATAAACTGTAGCTCCTGAGTGCTCATTCTCCTCCCCACTTGCTACTCAGTCTGAAAATGGCAATTTGGTTTCCAAGTTTCTCTACACCGGAGGGCCTGAGAAAACCAGCCAAAGAGGGCACTTCCTCCCTGAGGGATGTGGTCCCCCAAAAGGGTTTTACTGTACCTAATCCGACCCCAAGAAGCATCTTCTTGCTTCTAATCCTGACACTGCCAGCCATCCCAACTGGGCTTTACAGAGACCGAGGGCTTAACAGGCAGTGAGGCTATAGATGCCTTTCTCGCTGCAGGCATCTGGATCCAAAGTCTTTTGCAGTTAAAGGAGAGACTCTCGGGGTATTCAGTGGGGTTTGGACCAAACTTTAAGGACAGGATTGATAGGCAGGATCAGGGATGATGGACCAGGCTGTAACCATTTCCCTGGAGAACCAGACACCTTCTCTAGGGCTGTCAAGCATCAATATGAGAAGACATACCACTAAGATGTATTTTCCCAGTTTAAACTTTACTTTAGAAAGAGTATTTGCATTTGGAAAGCTACAAATGACAGTAGCCACAGAGGAGACTTCATTAGTAAACAATGACAAGATGAAGATACCACCAGAAGGAAAGCTAAGAAGCACCAGAAGGGTAAAACACCCTCCTATTCAATACCATACCACAGAAAAACATCTGTCAAACAGTATTGCAGTCTGAAGTAATCAGTGCAACTAATTATCACTAATTGTAATATAGTTTCTGTCTTGCTGCTAATACATTTAGACTTGCTAATCAAATCAAACTATTCCACCTTGCCGTGCTGCTTTCAAATAAACATTTCAGCAAGGATAAAAAATGAAGCTTTGTTCTCTTTTCTTTTTTTTTGTTGTTTTTGTTATGGCTGTCTGGAGAGGCCGGTGGCTTTTTTCACATCTTTCACACTGCGAGGAAAGTAGTAGAAAATGCCATCAGGAAGACTATTTGGCACTCTGAATGTTCTCATTTAAAGAGCCAGAGCAGGTGAGCAGACGGGTGCACAGCCCTGCGCTGCCTCTCAGCCTAACGCAGCCACCACTGCTGTTGCCCACAAAGAAGGGGACTGGCTCAGATCTTTGCTCCCAGCAGAAATGCAGGTGAGCAGCACCTTTGGAGAATGTCTGCCCATCCACCCTGCTAAAGAGATTCTGAAAGACACCAGATTTCGGTGGCAGAAGGCATGAATTGGAAGACAAAGAGGTGGTGTGGCTAAACCAACAGACTAGACAGAAACCCAGGATTTGGTTTCCAGCTTTGCTGCAAAACTTTCCAGCTCAAATTCAACTGCCTTGCTAAATACCTCTGTGCCTCAGCTGCCTGTCTGTAGAAGTGGTATTATAGCATGTCTTTGTCCAAGCTGATAGCTCTTCAGATAGAAAATGTTCTCTATTGCATTTCTGTGCCTAGTTCAACACATAGAGATTCCCCAACAGGCTTCTGGAAGTTCTTTCAATAAAAATAATTAAAATGTGCTTTCTAGAAATTAAATTACATTTGGAAATACACGATCTTCCTTCACCCTGAAAAAAATTAACGGAACTTCTTCCTTAAAAATCGCACTCATAAATTTTCAATAGGTGGCCATCCTACTGGGGATTTTAAGGAGTACCAGGGATCTGCACACTCCAGAAAGAAGGTTCAGGTAGGTAAAAAGGCAGTTCCAGAGTACTAATAATATTGAACTGAACTCTACTGTTCCACCCAGAGTCCTGCACAGCATACAGCACAAACTGCCACAGACGCACACTTAACACTGAAGTTAAGGTCCAAAGTACCAATACCACCTACGGAAATCTTTAAGGTTCCTGAAAGATCAGACTCTCAACCCCTCCTGGGTTTTTTGAGGACTTCCTACCAACCTAAATCCAACCACTTCCATGTATGCAGCCAGCAGCTTTCTGAGGGAAAACCAACAGCCAACTCTCTGTATTGCATCACGACAGAAACGCGTCCTCAGAATGTTGTCATCTGTAAATGCAGTCACTTAACTCCTGATTCCTAAACATTAGCTGCTATTTTTACAAATGCAAATGCAGAAAAGACCATAGTTATTGTAACAGTGGAACTTTATTTGAATATTTAGCAGTGCCTTAAAAAGCGATAACCAAATTAACTCTCAGCTACCATTAGTTGCCAATTTAGCACAAACATTTGACATTCCTAACAAAAAAGAAAGAAAACAACTAAATATTTTATTCTGAAGAGTGCCTCGGATTTTAATTAATTTTCAGTCTTTGAACTCTGCAAACAGCTACTTGTAATAGAGTTTACAAAGGCCACTTAAAATTGTGATGTTGATCTAGAAATCAATGCGCTTTCACAAAAGGCAACTCATTAGGAGCAAACATTCGTAACTGCCAAGTTTTCCCCAGTACAAGAAGAAGCACCTGGAGGCTACTGAAGCAAACAGTAATCAGGGGGATTTAAAATTGTGACAAGATGATAAAAATTAGCCGTGGATAGACAGAAAAAAAGTTTGACCTGCTTAAGAAGACTATAGTATTCTGAAAAAATCACAGCCTGTAACTGTTCTCCCCTACATTCATTTAGAACAATTGTTTTGGAATGTGAAATCTCTGAGGAAGCCTGACTGTGCTGCGAGAGGCACTGGCACTCCATGAAATACGAGAGTCGTGCACACCACAGAGCAGAAACTGCCTGCCAAGCTGTAGACCAGTTCTGTAAAGGGCTTCCTAGGACATATGACACGTCCTCAGCTGCCTGCAGTTCAAAAGGAGTGTGAGGCACTCAGCGTCTTCCTGATGTTTGACATGAACAAGATAAAACCTGAGGCAGTGGACAGATGTGACTCTGACTATCCTACGATTCAGACTGCCTAAATTCCAACACCCAGACCATACCCATTTGAAGTGGCATAGGGTGTAGCTAAAAGGCTTTCTGAATGGCAGTGTTAGTGTCCATTGGAGTGTACAGCTCAACCTGCCACCTGCACATACCTGCTGGCTCCAGCTAGCATTGTGCTATCACCAAAGAGCGTATGCTTGGAAAGAAAATGAAGCTCAGAGAGGTACTAGGACGTGTGGTCAGTGCCTTCTGGAAAGCTTCATCCCAGGATGACAGAAGCAAAGACAAAAAACTTCTCCGGGATCTCCATTTGGCCATGAAGTCCCTGCCTCCAGACCACCAAAATCAAATAAAGTCTATGAAGCAAGCCAGGAAACCAATACCAAATTCAGCAAACCACATAACTTGCAGGTAATTAATGAATTTTACATAGATTCTGTATCTTTACAGCACCTAACTATGCACAGTTAAGATTAAGGAAATTTTGTAGGGAACCCTTTCAACAGTGTAAATCACAGGAAAAAAACAATCAAACTTTCCCTGATCACATCAGAAATTAATTTAACCAAGGGTGTGTTAAGGAACTGGAGCTGTTCTGGCTTTGGGAAGATGCAGATGAGAGTTCACAGATGAGTGAGTACAAAGAATCTGTGTGGGAAGGAACAAGAGCGTGCACAGTACACATCTGTCAGCTCTATCAGATTTCCAGCTAAAACTCTCGCATCAATAGACGCCCCATGGATTTTGCATGACTTGTTGAAGGTCTATGCAACTGCAAATTACCATGCTGACTGCACCAATGTATACATGGAAACGTCTATTTCTGGAAGACAGAATATGGATAATATTGCTCATTTGATTTTTTTTTTTGGTGATTATTCATGTAAAAATTGAAGCATAATTTAATATTAGTTACAGACTTATAAATAGCCTTTAGTTAACTGCTACAGAACATTGTGTGAAAGAAAGCAACCAAATGGAAAGATTTTACATGATGACAGGTCCGTGGGATTAATCCACTCTGTGGCACACTGCGAACCTATCAGTAGGGCTTCCTGCTTGCCATTACATTGCATGTGATACTGTTGATCTGTGTGACTTGTGCCATAAAATAGTCCAGCCCAGCTCTTTTGCAGAAAAGAGTTTGGGCCAAACTTTCAGCCTAAATCCTACACGGGTTTCTCACTAGCCAATCCACAGCCTGGGGTAAACAAACTGTGGTTTGAGGTTGGTTTTTTTTTAAGGTTAGCTTTGCGTGAATCACAGAAACACAGAATTGTAGGGGTTGGAAGGGATCTCAAGAGGTCATCGAGTCCAACACCTCTGCCAAAGCAGGTTCCTTAGGACAACTAAGCTCCCTAAGTTCGCTCATTACATCACCGCAGGAACATCACGCCAAGGCCAGGTAAACAGTGGCCACATCCTCATTTAAAATAGCACCCAAAAATGTGAACGCTTCTGGTAACTGTGCTGCTGCTGAAGAAAAAGGAATTTCTGCCACTGATGTCAGAGACAGCAAGAACTGTTATGAAAACACAGTTCCTTTTTGGACTACTTGAACAAATGAGTCTGCAACATGATGAAAACATTCCTCCTAGCCTTGTTTGGCCCTTGACCAGTGCATGAGTATACAAAGAGCTTTTGACAATATATTGGCCTGAATCAGTCCACCAGGTTTTCAGATCTCTCCTCAAATCTTATTTCAAGACTGTCAACAGAAACAAACCAGTGAACAGCAGTGTGGTTGTACCTTCTGAAGGGAAGAAGAGCTTTTTTGTTGTCATATTTTAGAGGGAGAGTGTTCTCAGTTTCTCTAGGATTCCTGTGTTGTACATCTTTGAGTTTAAATATCTTTGAACTCAGAATTTTATGTGACCATGGCAAAATTACTTTTATTATCATTTATATGTATAAATGTATATACACTGCAATTGGACTACTCAGCATTCTGATGATGCTCAGGAACCTTGATGCTTATTTATTCGGAAAGTATACTACTGCTGTTTCCATTTTATGGAGGCTCAGGTGCCTTAAAGCACTGCCTACATTACACACAGGAAGGAAACACCAAAACAAGGAACTGATCTTATGTCTCCAAAGACCCAAGTCAACAAGACAGCCACTAGAATACTCTTTCCAAGTCATGTTGAATCCGTGGCTTTCCTATAGTTTCTTGTTCCTCCCTGTCTTTGTCACTGTCACAACTAAATTATGCTTTTGCCTAGCTACAAAGTGGTCAACTGCTTTGCTGCCCTTACTCAGAATTAGTTGCTAGATGGAGGATGAAGATAGTAAACTCTCTGAGGAACAGTTAGTTATTCAGACATTCATCTGCAGCATGTTACAACTGTGCCTTAATTTTGGCTGGTGTATCACTCTGCACCTAAATAATAAGGCCAAACCAAAGTTACACGGGTTCCAAAAAACTTCTGCTTCATTCATGAGGTTCTTAGAGTGGCCTCCCCAGAGAAGCAAAGCCAGCCTAGACCTCCTCTGCAGGGGAGTAATGCTTGGCCCAGTCAGTATGAGGGGTTTCCTATGGCCACTCCTACTCTCAGAGCTATTACCTAGACCCCAGAGGGAAAATTAGAAAGTTGTTCCATTTTAAAATTTCCCTGCCCTGTGCAAATCCCAATTCAAAATGTAAAATACAGTTTGAGCTGCATGACCTGGTGGCAACAGTTCAGACGGAACAAAAGCCAGGCTCTACTGCCATTGGAGGGAGCAGGGACATGGCCTGCAAGTCCTGGAGTCTATGTCCTGGCCAAAGCCTCATCCTACAGGATTCTCAGCTCTTCCTGGGGACAGCTAAAGGCCACTGCTGTCTGCTGAAATAAACCCACAACTGGAAATGTTGTTCACTGTTGCTGAAAAGGGTGCAAAGATTCTTCTTATGACTTGCTAAGTAGGAAAGAACACCAAGCTACTAATACCAAGGGCACCTTTTCAGATCTAGGAGTCCACCGATCTCCCCAGATGGCAGATTAAACTCTTAGATAAGACTAAGCTTTAGAAAAAAAAAACAATTTGTATCAAAAATAAGTTAATGAAACCACTTTAAGCCCCATTTCCTAAAGAGGGGATACTTCCACAATTACAATGCCTTTGTGAATTACTTTGAACCTGTTGTGCAATCTCAACAAAACTGGACAGAAGGGTAGACATCCTGAGGATAGTAAGATACCAACAAGCTTCACAAAATAACAAGGTTCAGTATTTGGCCTAACTGCAGGTCAGGCACCACAGGCCACCCCTCAACAGGCACTAGAGAATTAATATTTGAGAACGCCTTTGTATGCCCCTGTCACTGCCAGACTTTGAATCAAAGTTTGTCTCTTCCTTAAGCACCAAGATAAGGCACAAAACTATCAAAAAAACCCAGTCTCCAAAGCAGTTATGCTCACAGAACAATATATTTAAGGGAGCAAAACGTCATATTAAGCCTAAATCACCACAGATATGCATTCGCAGCAAGTTGAGACCCACACCAAGTTGGTAGCCTGACTTAACTAAGCCATGTTTCTAAAGTGTTTTGAAGGTCAACAGTATTACAGAAAGCCTCCTGCAGTGTCTGCTAAAGAAGCAAAACAACACCTACTATAATTCCCTTTCCACACATGCATAACTTGGCCTTGGAAACATCTGTTTGCAGAATTAACTCTGACTCCAGGTTCTCAATCAGATGAAACCTTTCTTTGCTTTCTCTTGCTTTGCAGCACCAGTGTTTCACCCTCATCTGAAACTTCCCATGTCACTGCTTGACCTCTGGCTTTTGCCACCGGGGCTTTTCTTAGTCTGAACTAAACCCTTTCAGATGTTGGAGGATTTCCAATAGTGGATGTAAGTATATTTTCCCCATTTTACACCCATACTGTCTCAGCTGTCAAGGACAACAAGACTAGTCTAACTAAGTAAAGGTGGCGAGAAGGACTAGCAAGCCTAGTCTAACCTGTAACAAAGGGCAACTGAATCCATGCTATAAGCCAGGAACTTTTCACTTTACTTTGAAATAGGTTTGGATCTGTCCCAGCCTCTACTGATGGCAGCAGCACTGATTAAATCTGGAAAGAAGAACACGTTAAAGGTAATTGGGAAAAAAGTCACTTTTGAACATGTTCCTTCAGCAATTCCTACAATTTTAGCAAAGCTTAACGAGCATCAGTCCTACTGTCTATTGTCCCTTCCCAATCAGAAAACCCCAGGGACTGCTGGACTAAAGTTGATGCTGGAGGATGGGAACTTCATTCATCAAGGGCTTGGGGACAGGGACCAGAGGTGCAGCTGTGATCAGTCCCTTCTGGGACAATGTACACACAGGACTGTAGTTACAGATAGGTTTCAACAAAAGCTCTCACTGCAGAAGTACTTAGTCTGGTTCAGCTGAAGTCAATAGTAAAACTCCTGTCGACTTCAGCAAGAGATAGTATAGGCCATTGTCAAGAGCTTTTGAAAATCCAATGCTGCATCATTAAACTACACAGGAAAAAGCAGATCTCTTGAGCAAGAAAAGTCTAGCTGCACACACTGACACTTCTCAGAGCAGAGCTCTGCTTAACTGTACTAGTCCTTATACCGTAAGGAATACACCAAAGAGCGTACTGCAGAGGCAGTGCAACTACAGATAGAGAGCTGCATTTAAAACCCTACTCCTTGTATTTCTTACAAGTTTCTGACCGTAATCCTGCAGTTAGCTTTATACATGCACAGTGTTTCTTCCCCCCATGGTGGTTAGAGTAGTTTCAGATTGAAAATTACACTTTGTTGAATCATCTGTAGACTCTTTATCCGTGGAAGCATCCCATCTGTGAGGTGATTCGCATGATACTGCATGGATATAAAATCCCAGAATGATCCAACACAATATTTACTTCTACCTACTAACTAGGCCAACAAAGCCAGAAAAAAAAAAAGAGGGGAAAAAAAAAAAAAAGAGCCTGATGCAAACCTTTCTTCAGCTCTTTCAGACTGTGAAAATACATGGGCAGCTTTTCTAACCTGCCAACCACCACAGAGTTCCAGCATCCTTAACAGACTGCCTGAGATCCCAGTTAAGATGAGTTAATCCAAAGAAGTTTGAAATAATTATCCAATGCCCAAAGGTTGTGGTCAACAGTGTAAAGCACTCACTGCCTTGTTACATGCCTACATGCACCCAGATTCTCTGTGAAATAAACACACATCAAGCTTTATCTAACTATACACCTCAAGGGGCTTATGTGTTTCTCTGCATCAGAACAAAGAGGTTACCACGAGAAACAGAAGACAGCACCTCAGAAGAGAGGAACAGTAGTGAACTGAGTGCAATCAATTAATAGTTCTGTTAAAATCCCACCTTCACTCATACCAAACCAAGTTATCTACTAGTGTAAACGTACTGATTTCAGAAAATTTTAAACCAGCAGCAAGTATGACCCATCCCCCAGATGTCCTGGTACATTCCAATGTCCCATTTGTAGAAACAAGCCTGCAGGATGGCAAAGAACCAATTCTGGGTACCTCTGTAAGTACTGTGGACAATCCAAAACAAATTTCAACAATACAACACTCTACCAACTTCTGCAGTTACTCCTGGTGTACATAAGAATCAGACTCTTGTATCAAGCTCTCTGCCTCAAAAAAATCCTAAAAGACTAAGTCAGACTTAAACTCAAACTTAAAAAGGAAATACCAGTCTCTGGGTAGCTAAGGATAAAAAATAAAAATCAAAGCAACTATGTACCATCAACCTCACCACACAGCTCTATGAATTTTACAATGCAGTGGTTATCAGCCACAGTATGTCACATACTGAAATGATTATGGTGGGGGGGATAGTTTTAACTGTTTCTTCTCCTGCTTAAATTGCAAGATATGCTTAATATCTGTACTAATTAATTCTTAACTAAGGATTTGTGCAATACTTCACACTTTTGTAGTTCTTTGCACTTTAAGAAGGCTAGAGAAATATTAACCAATTATTTCATAATCTTGAACTGCTGCACTGAAGTACCCTTTCATTAAACTGGTGAAAACCTATATAATACACAGTGTGAAAGCAAACCCTGGGTCCAGTAAAGTACAGGCAATCTTTTTCTTCCTATATGTGATCAAAAGAAAAAATTCCTTTCAACTGTGCCTACATGCATAACTGCCTTAGTAGCCTCCTTGTTTGAGCTTTTCAGACACCAAAATACAACACCAGTGTTTATCTACTGGCTTAGTTCATTAAAGGGAATTTAACAGCATCTTGTCCCTTCACATCATATACAGCTCCTTTCCTGTTCTCTTCCTCCCCTGGGAGAAAACAAACACACTTCTCTCTCTGTAAAAAACAGATGAAAACGTGCATTGGTCAGGCTATGGTGACTCAGAGAGCCAAAGCTCCACCAATTCTCCCCCCACTGGATGGCAACCGGGACCCCTGCACGTGGAAAGGAACAGCATGAGGTGTGGAACCTTCCCCTGTCATCCCTGAAAATGTCCAGAAGCCTTGCAGAGCCCTTTAATACTGCAGAACCCCACAAACAACGCTTTTTTAAAAAATACACTCCTCCTTTCTCCACCATAAAGATTGTTACGGTGAAATGAATACCATTACACCCTGAATCCCCAAAGTTAGCAGTCTCTGGCACTTCGGTTAAGACAGTAAAAAAGCATCTCAATACCCTGTGCTCCTCACAGCATTTTTTCTGGGAGCTGAGGGGAAGGAAGGGGAAAGCGAGAGGGATAAGCCTATGTCTTTCAGAGTTGAACTGACAGATACAGAGGAGATAGAGAAAGTTTTATGTCACCAATCTGAAGAGAAGGTGCCGCCTTTTCCAGTTACCGCCAATACCCTTTTTTGTCAGGCTGACCTTTCTGTGTGTATGTTGCACCAAGACCACATCACCCTTGCTTTCTTTACATTTCTCCCTCCCCTTTTCTGTGCCATCCAAACTCAGAAAAGCATGGCAGACAGGCTGGACTTCACTGCTGTCCCTTGCTGGCAGAAAGAAGAAATAAGGATTAAAATACTGCATGTTGCTGCTTTTCTTTATGACAGTGTTTAACACCCTACCCAAGATTATTAATAGCAGTTTCACAAGCTCACTCATTCACTTTCAAGCATGCATCTGTACAAACCATGCCATCTTCTGGTGCTTCCTGGCAGCAAAAAAGAAATACCAGTATCAGAACTTAAACTGTCCCCTCCATCTCTGACTGTGTAGGGAGCCCGCTCTTTGCCATCCTGTATCTGAGGGCAACACTGCACTTGGAAAAATGTTTCACGGCTCTTCCAGGCACCAAAATTACAAAAAATGAAGTGCCAAAAACACTGACTTATCATGAGAATGTCAACTCTGTCCTACAAACTCAGTCAGCAACCTCTGATTTGAAAAAAACTCTAATTCCAAGTTATTATAAAAGACACTCCTATGAATGATGCTGTAAAACCCAGAACAGAAAATTATTTTGAAAACAGTTTCCCACTATGTGAAAGCATCTATGCATCACATGACAGCTGGAACTGGCTCCCCATATATAGTAAAAAGAGATTGGTTAATGAGTATATACCTTTCATCCCTTAACTTTTTTTCCCATATCCTGCAGAACTAGTTCCAAACATCACACCTCACAAACAAGTGACTGCTAGGTGCTCTCTACCCTGCAGCCCCTCAATACTTCTGCATGTCACAGATTCACCTGGCTATTAGGAGACTGGTTGCTTGCTGCCACTTTCTCCATTAGAAAGTTGTTCCAGAACCTCATTCTTGTTACTTCTTTGAAGCTAACACAAGACCCAGTTTTCATTTCTATTGTAGCTGCAGTAAGAGAACCACTCTCTTTTACCTCTACACACCATGTAACTCATAAAGTTTTAAAGAAATGCTTGTTGCACACCACTAAACACCAATCCCTCAGCATACTCAGTTCTCCAGTTACTTGTGCGATGTAGTCATGTCAGGCTCATTACTGCGGAGGAGGAGGAGGAGGAGTGTCACGCCATCGAAAAACATCCCGACAGCATGGAATCATGACTGTGTGTCAGACAGGAATCACATAAGCTCAACTACACCTGTAGTAACTGAGCACCTGCTGGGAAAATTTAAAAAAAAAAAAAAAAAGAGTACTCAATTACATTATGGCCCAGCCCTCACACCATTAGGTCAGTGTGAGACCTACCCAACTATACAGTCCCTGATTAGGTAGGAGGAAGCACCATTGGCACTCCGATCCCCTACCAGGCTGCCTACACAGCTCCTAGTAGCACTGAAGGTCTGCAGTGGTAGAGTTTTGGGTGAAAAAATGCTACTTTATTAAAAAAAAAAAAAAAAAGGAATATTGGAAGACTACTCATTTGTTCCCTTTTTTTTATAACAGCCAATATTATTTAAAATTAAAGAACAGCACCAGTATGCTTTCTTCTAATGATGTTTACTTGCTTTTCTACAGGGAGCAAAATATTAAGAGTAAACTAAGCCAAGTGAGTTTCCACTGTTGTTTATGAATCACATTGATTTTTCTGTGTCTCATGTAGTGGATAATACTGCAAACATTAGGAAGCTGAAAAGAGAGAGAATATTTCCTACTGAAAAAGTGAATTGGTGAAATTGTCTTCAAGGAACGTAAGGGGTTCCAAAGTGTCCCTCCAATGTTATATCTAAGCAAGGTAACAAAATAGACAGACACTAACTTCTGTTAACATAGGTAAATTAATTGCAGGCTGCAACCCAAAATACAACTATGCTACAGAAGAGACTGTACAATTACTTCCACTACTCAAGAGCGCTTTATAAACATCCACATTGGAAAGAGATCATTTTAGTCATGGCAGGTGTGAACATCAGATGTGAACGTGTCTCAGACAACACTGATGTATTTTCTTACTCACCCAACAAAATCCATGGCAGGTTTACCTATCTAAATAAAAATAAGGGGAAGTCCCTCATGCATTTTGCTAGATCAGCATTATGCTACTTCTTGGTGCACAGGTAAGGTAAGAAAACCATCTCTTCCATCCTGGTAGGTTCAAATGAAATGATTTAGCTTTAAATTACTACAGCGAGCAGAGACATTGCAACTCTAACTAGAGGGTTAATCAAACATTTTAAAATGGACATCTGAATATAGAAAGGCTAGTAATGACACTCCAGTAATCAATCACATCTCCAGTTATAGCTGGTAATTAAGAAAAGATGGAGTATATTAGCCTTAAGAAATAAAAATGCACAGCATTTTGACAATTCCAACCACTACTGCTTTGAGTCGCATTAAAACTTAACTCCCCTCACATTTCCTGGGTACACATTCAGAAAAAAGTTTGTTCTGTGCAAGAATGGATCAATGTCACGTGGATAAACATCAGAAGACTGAAAAGTTTGCATAGGACTATCAATCCTCATCTTAAATCCCCATCTAGCAACAAACTTGCAGAACAGAATCTATGCCTATCATCATTAGCTAATTAGTCTTAAAATGTTAGCTGCTGCTTCTGGGAAGAGAAAACTGCTACGGGTATGAATACAGTCACAAACTCCCTGCTAGCAGTTCCTCCACAGAAGCTCCTCAGCCTCCCCTTTCCTGGGAACTGGGAAAGACAATCACCTTCCCAGCCCAAATTTTTACCTATCCCTCTTGATTTGCCATCCCAATACTGGGGCCTCCCTGTTGTGTTCACAAACCTAGAAACTTCAAAATTCACTCCCTTTGTTCTAGATACCATGTCTTTTTTCTCATGTTTTTTGGGTGTTTGGATGTCCACACTGTCTGGAAACATCTTCTGCCAGGAAGAGGGGATTTTTTCCACCTTAAAATATGAAGGGTGCTTATGACAAAGCCCTTAAATTTGGCAGAATCTGGCCCTTGAAAGAAAAATCTCTGTGTCTACTTCTCCTTCTAAGTCATCTCCGCTTAAAAAACCCAACATTTTGGGTCTAGACAGCAGAGAGGTGTCTCACAGTAATGTTGGATGGGCTTGTAAAGCAACCAAGTAATTTTTAAGTCTGTTTCATTGCACATTCAGCATTCTCACAGAAGTCCAGTACTTCATTAATGTTAATTTCAAGTGTTTCTAAGCTGCAAATAGTGTAATGATTTTGGAGGAATCATTCTTACCTAATGGGTTCTTAACCAGGGATGGTAAAACTCCTTCAGTGGATCACAGACCAACAGACGGTAAGAGCTCTGAGCTCAGTTGTGTCAAGAATCTGCATCTTAATAAACCTCAGGTCAAGTCTGTGTCCAGTCTGAACTATAACTTTAAAAAACATTATGCATTTCATGATAAATTGCGACAGCTTAGCTGATGAATACTTAAGTATCTGATGATCAGAAGATCTTTTTCAAGCAATTGTGAATTGTTAAATATGTAGTAATTTTCAGCTAGTAATTATTTGGACTTTGTTCTAGAAGAACAGCATTTTTAAAGCTATTTTTTAAAGAAATGACTGCATGTGACACCAAAATCTGAAGGTTTAGTCACAGTCTTTCTCTAAAGACCACAGTCAGAGTAACAGTGCCTTCAGTTGAAACTAGCTTAAAGAAAGAATATGAATTCGAGTGATCAAGTCACACATTGTATCAGTGTTTAGTTGCTTTAGGACCTTTCATATAAAGAGTAGTTTTGGGATGGTGGAGCAACTTATGTCCATCTGATCCAAATGCTTGGGAAGCATCAACAGTCACAACTCAACCCAACAAAATCAAAACCCTGACCTGACTGGTGTCATTCATACCTTTTCTTTTCTTTTTTAATGGTGAAGCAAAATGGAAGAAATTGTAATTATGGACAAAAGTTTTGCTTGACACCATGCCCAGCTAACACCTGTGGAAGTAAAGGGTGAAATACAGTAGAATGATGTTCAGCAAATACATCAGTGGATTTCAGCCAGCTTTCTGGACATTGGTACATCTTAGAAAAATCCATCATTAACATTTGACTCAGTTTAATAGGCGGCTATTTCAAAGAGTAACCAAAGATTGGACCACAAAAAAAAAACCCAATTAATTCAACTTCAGGAAAATAACTGTATGTATTATTTTCTATAAAACTATAAACATCCTTATAGGATAGCAAATCCATAAGAGGTAGATGGGTGGACCACCTTAGCCAGCCTAAGCCAGGAAAATTCCAACTTGCTTGCTCTCTATTTGTAATGCATTTGGCAAAGACGCTCAAAGATGAGTTTTGGGGAAAGCTTATTCTGTCACTGTGTATGGCAAAACAGCCACTACTGTTAACTTCAATTTATTACTCGCTGCATTACTTTATGGCCTCAGAGTCTTGGAAGAGAATCTCATTAAGAATCTCACAGAATGCACATGGGACAAAGGAAGACCCAGATCTAAAGAGCTAATAGTTCAGCTCCTGTAAGAGAAAGACCTTAACTAAGTAAATGCAACAGGAGGGGAAAAAAAAAAAAAAAAAAAGGAGAGAAAATATCTAACTATAGCCAAAATTTTTCAACCAAGAGGCCTGAAACCCAGAGCTTAAATCCAGATTTAGTCACAAAAATGATGCATCTAAAGGTGCCAGAAATATGAGTTCATACTGAACGCCCTGTAAGCTCTCTGACTTAAAAACTCACGAATGCAAACAAAATCAGACTCACAGCCAAGAATACAGACTGACGCTCAAACTCTATTCTTAACAGGTCTTCGGCCTTTCCTCCACCTACCTAAGGCATATATTAAAGCTAAGTGTTGGCCTAGATTTCAACCTAAGTTCCATCAGTTTTACGAATTTACACCCAAGTCTCAACATCACTGCACAGGAGCTGCTGATGACTTCCCTCTTTAATCATCGGTGCTAGTCCTCTGTGTGTGTATGTTTGCACATACATGTCGGGGTGGGGGGGAAGAAGGGATGAATCTCCAGCATCAAAAAATCAGCTGAATGCTGCACTCCCACACTGAGTTTGGCATATGAAAATCATAGGCTTTTCACAACCCTCAGTTATATTATTCATGCAGAATGCACTCAGCTTTCTATTGTTCCTGCTCTCATTGTTTATAAATGAGTCTTTGCTTCATCTGGAGATAGAAGTTCCTTTAAGTTTCCCTTAGTAAAAGTACTTGTGTAATGAGGTGCAGTACTAGCACTCAGAGGGTTAAAGAAGTTTCTGGAAATGTCTGTCCTTCTTGAAAGAAAAAAATATCTTTCTTTGTTGAAGCAAAAATTAACAACTGGACCTACTTGATTTGTCTTGGCCAATCTGATACATGGGTTCCTAACTGCTTCTAAAATGTTTCAGAAAATAATTAAGTTATTAATTTTGTTCTTTATTACTGCAACATTTGTGGAGGAAATAAAATTTTTGCTTTTACACCTCACTTAAACATTTCCAGCACTGTCACACCAAAAAGCATGACCCCAAGACATGGTCTTCAAACTTTGTGCATTGTGTAAATACTATTTCTCATGACAGGACATGAATTGAACCAGAAACTGCTAGTCCCTTCTGTTATGGCCCATAGAGCTGCAGAAAAAACATATAACCCCTTTGTCTAGCAATATTGCGAATTTCATGATTTAGCTTGTTTGACAGTTCAGGCTGTCATCATTAATCCTGGTGATTGTGCAAGACTCTGATGCATTCCCCAGCTTAGAGTTTTTTCAATCCAATTTAAGTTAATAAACAGTGGACTGAATTGCAAAAGAAAAAAAAGTAAGTTAATCACTTGGCAACTTAATCGCTTTTGGCTTCAGAGGACATCCTTCTGTTTTGGGTCTAATATCACAGTATTTTAAAGGTAGGTGGAACTACTGTGTCTTTTACTCCCCCATTTGTGGTACACTTTCTGTTTTTAGAGTTCAACGGACTTATTTTATGCTCCTAAAACAGCTGAGATATTGCAGATCCAAAGGGGACTGTCACCTGACATACTGAAAACAAAAAACTGGAGTGAAATCCATCCAGCCATCTGTATTTTGGAGTGAAAAGAAACTTCTGTTTTGAACTAAGGACTCGAGACATGTGACAGCTAATGGAAATACACTTACATTTAACTAATATTAAGCAAAGAAACAATTCCATCTCTTTCAAAAACCACCTCCTGCCTACTGGCAAGTATCAGTGGATTTTATGAGATTGATGGGTTTTATCTTTTTAATATCATCTGCTAACATATTAGCTCCTAACAAAAGTTTAATGAAACCACCCCCAAGAGCAGTATCTTTAGGCCAAAAGTCTCTATCTTCTGTGTGTTCTCCTAACACTCTGGATTGCCTTCATTCACCCTCTCATCTCCTCACCTACTTTTCTCCCTCTGGCCAGAGTCTGCTTTTTATCACATCAGTGCAAACTCTGGGTAACTAACTCCAATGAACTCCAGGGAAACAGATTTCTGGATTTAGGCCTGCCTAGCAAGGAGAAAATGTAAAATAGCTGAATGGTATTTAGTTTGCTCATAAAAGGCTTTTTTTTCCCCTTTAATTTATGAGGAAAAAAAAATAATGGTCTACATTCTATTGTTCACACACATCTTCAGTAGCACCGCATTCCTCAACAGACCCTACTGAAAGGAGCTACTCACAGACTTTTTCACTCAAAACATACAAGCAGAAGAACTTGGTCTGCAATTAGTGATGGAGAGAACAAAAAGTATTTCTCTCCACAAAGATAAGCACTATAGGTCATTTGAAGGAGTGACAGTAGTGTAGTATTTCAATTGGTTTTAAAACAACTGTTATTTTTTTCATATATTTGCAGCTTAAGTGCCAGGTTTTGTCTGAGAAGAAAGAAAGAAAAAAAAAAAAAGATAGCAAACATTCCTGTCACTGCTATATTCCAATTAGTTTTAGAGGAGTGAAAGACCATAGATTAAAACAACCCTGTGTAACAGCGAAGAGTAAATAACCTACGAATCTGGAAACTCGCCGGTGTGTGTGTGTGCAACGAGGACTGGCGCCGAGTGGGACACGTACAAGGGGAAAGAAGTGCCTTGAAAGGAGCTTTGGTTGTTTTTAATTTAAATCCGTGCCTATTCAAAACAGTCATATCTGAATTTCTAAGAGCAAGCAAAATCACTATGCATTTACCATACTAAATGCCTTTCTCATCAACTAACAAAACAGAACAGATACAAATGAACCAATCAGGGATCTGGAGTGAGCTATCAGTGTTAGAAAAGCTACTCTGCACATTCCAGTTGAGTCACCACAGAGAAGTAGGGAAGGGGAAAAAAAAAAAAAAAAAAAGAGAAAAAAAAAAAAAAAAGGAGGGGGGGGAAATAAATTACTGTGTGCAACTCCATCTGCAAACTGCTTCTCCCGCACTGGTATGTAATAAAATGTGTTGCTAAGATACAAGCTGCTAAAGAAGTTCATTAAAGGACACTTTAAACAAAGCTGCCAGACTCTTTTCCCTTTAAAGACTGCTTATTTGGTTCTGTCCCTTGTGTTTATAATTAGATCCTCTATATGAGAGATTGTGCTCCATTCAAGCCCACTCAGCAAAGAATGTTAATAAAATAACGTAAATAAGGCACTGGCTTAGGTTGTATATATTTATGGGCTACGGAACTGTTGATAGAAATACATCTGGATTCCACTTGTATTTTTAAATGCAAAATAAAGCTTTTCCAAGTAGCTTCTCCCCAAGCTGAAGGGCGGAAACGTCATCTTCTGCACTCAGCACTCTAACCTAACTTTTAGAAAATACTTTCAGGCAAAGAAAACTGGCTTTTTGCCTGAAGTTTGGAGTTTCTGAGATGCCTCTTGTGTAAGCTTTTATGTGCAAGCCTTTGTTATCTACGCTGAAATAAAGGCCAAGATTGTTTATGTCTTCCACTTGGCACTCTTTGTTTTTTTCCATCTGTATATGAGTTCCTGGATGTGTGTTAACGGTTTGCCTAATTTCCTTGATCTTAATATATTAACGACACGAGGAAGCCTATTTCGTCACATTTTACTGCCAGGAAAGATATGTTATCAAAGAGGTCTTTATCCGATCTTACACAAAATACTTTCATTCTCCCTAGTAACATGTTCATGGTAGGTGCATTTTGGCTTCTGTTTTGGTTGAAGGGAAAAGAATGGGCAAGGCACACTTTACATTCATTCACTGTGGTGAAATTATACCAGAAGAAATAATTTCAGCATTTATCTGTTTGGCACTTAATAACACACGAGATGCATAAATCACAGATGAGAGTTAGTATCAGTGATTATATAGGAAATGTTACTTGTCACTTTGTAACCTGCATCTCATATTAAATTCTGTATCACAGCCCCCAGTATGTATATATTTTTAATTACATTTTCAGGCTCATTTACATGCGCATATTGGCTTTCTGCCTGAATGATATCAAAGAGAAAGACCTTATGCTCACACCCAACCACACGCACACACACACACACAGAAGCACATTTATACACAGAGACACTCAAGTCTGTACATTTCTGAGAATGGAAGCTTCTCTCGTCATTCTCATTCTTAGAAAAGCTTCAGTTCACCAATAAATCTTTAGGCAATCTCAGCTGATTCAGAGCGCTTTAGAAAAACGGAAAATTACAGAAAATGCGGGTTAATCTCCGCTGCATGTCAAAAGTATCAATAATTCTCACTTGACTCGTGTTAATCAAAACGTAATATACATTTTCACTTTCTGTAACCTTGCAAGATTTGTCATTGATAGCTGCATCTGCGCAGAAGGGCTATTCCATTCCTCCTCTCTGGGTAAGAGGTACCAACATGGTCAAGTTAAATCAATGTGGAAAGGAAAACCACCTATACACTAAATAGATTTACCTTCTGCCTCAAGTCTGATCGTATGCTCCTCTTGATTAAATGCAAGCAATGAGACAAACTTTCAGGTGAACACACTGTTCCTGCCACAGCCTCAACGCCCAGGCTCTTAGGACTAAATTCCGACTCTGAAAATAAGATCGCCTCTCAGAAACTCAAACCACCACCACCCATCGTACCTACAGAGTTCTCAGATACTTATTGTTCTGATTTTACTGCAGCTGCATTTAAGGCCAGTTCCCTGGTTTACTTTCATTCAGTCAAAAGCGTCATTTTGCAGTGGAAACTCGGGCACGTATTTAACTCACGTATTTTACTCTTCCATGGCTTAAAACAATAAAATATATCCTATCTTTCCCTTGTCTCTGTATATGAACCAGAAGGGTCTGCCTGTACATGTGCAAAAAAGCCCTGTGGTACATATTAGATTTCAGTAGATGCTTACTATTGGCAGTTGCAGGTTGTAGCTAGAACTAAGCCGCATCAGCAATTTCATATGACACTCTGGAAATTGCTACTACATAACAATAAGTAGCTGATTCAAAAAAAAGGAGGGGAGGGGGGAAGAATGTTTAAGGAAGTACATTTTGGCATCAGAGGAACCTTTTCAAATCAGAAAGTAATACCACCTTAAGTTAAAAAAAAAAACCCAAACAAACCAAAACACAACAAACCACAAAAAATCCCCGAAACCATACATTTAAATACATGCATATAAGGGAAGTGTGTTTAAGGTGATTCAACAACGAGGATTGGATAGACCAAATATGAGTCTGTTACTGTCTACTTTAATGGCAGAAAGACAAATTTGCATTTCAATTAGTCCAATTCTTTTTTTGTTCTTTCTTTGTTCTTATCTTAAACTTGCAGCCCATTTTTGTACTTCCCTTACCTCCAACTACTCTGCCTGTACAAATTGCCCTCTTTGACATCATGGCCACACATACACCATTTACCACGGCCTTGTCTTATTGATTTGCAAACTTCTACCCTTTAACTCTATTGATTAGAAATTGTGTTGATGGTTCAGATTTTGTTTTGGGGGGTGGAGGGGAGAGGGAGGTATCATTTTATAATCAAGTACAGAAATACTGCATATTTTATCTTTGATCACACAGAGAAAGGCATAGAGGGAAAAGTTAAAAGTAACCCCGTATTAACGTGCCTTTATACGCCTTCATGCTTTCAACTTGAAAATCAAATCTGGAATGAGATGAAAAGGAATTTTCTTTACTTGAACATACCAGAAGTGTTTAGAGTGATGCAGAATCCCATTGGAAATGTGATTTAGAATCATAGAGTCATTTAATATCACCATTCAAAATCCCTTCTCTAGCATCACGCTACGGAAAGGAAACATTTAGAGACATATTCCACTTTCCTGCCACAAGCAGAATGAGTCTGTGGACCAGGTCCTGAAACAAGGTCAACTGGTATAAACATCTGATGTGACACGCTGTTCTGGATGAGCTGCACACATGGCACGAGCCAGTGAAGAATCTGTTCCATTAAACCACAGCTCTAGACAAAGGCTCCTGCAGAAAAACTGCTTTAATTGTCAAAGCATCTACTAAAAAAAAACCAAACCCAAAAACCAAATTCAAACTCCAAGACATAGACTTCCTCTATAGAACTAAAGTTTCTTTGAAAGGGTCTCCCTAACAAAGTATCACGTACATCTGAACAAATACCTGTTTGCTGCAAGTATAAATTAGATATTTTACAATGTGTAACAGGTAGCAAGTACCGCTAGTGTAAAATCAGAAGTGAAATAAAAAGGTATTGTTGGTATAATTCCTTTTTCTGAATAGACAAAGGCATTGTAAGGAAAAAATTGCTAAATCACAGGGATAATCATCATAGCCAGCTCCTTTAATGAGGCATCATGGGATTACTGGAGTTATTATAAGAGTCATCTTATTGAAGAAATTCAAAGTTAATTGAAATCAATTGTACTGTTCTGACAGCAGGTGTTTTAAGTGGCTAAAATATCAAAGTGAACTCTTTAAAATGGTTAGAATGAATGTAACGTTCACTTTTCAACTCTTAGCCCTGCCAAGTGATATACTGTACAAGTACAGAAAAGTGTACAGTCAAAGAAAAATGCTGGAATGAAATAGCATTTCACATGCCAGTCAAGCAGCTACCAAACAAAAGGTGGTTCTAACCCCCTCCAGTACACATTTTCATTACGGATGTGCAATTTCCATGAATCTTATAAGGGCAACCTAATGGAAGGCAGCAAGCCACAAGTACACACATTTCCATTGTGTTTCACCTCTATGAAAATATCCTTTATTACCCTTTTTCCCCCAACAGGAACAGGGCATCTCAATATGGTACTACAGAAAGCACAAACAGAATGCCAGGACTGCCATTATGCAAACTACATTCCCAAGTTTCTCTTCCAAGGAGCTGAAGGTAAATTCTTTTCTAGTTTTGTCACTTTTTCTACAGACGGCAAAGCAACCAATAAATTACTAGCTGATTCTAGAAAGGGGGAAAACAAGGGGGAGTGGAACTGAAGCCTACTGAATTACACTCCAGAACTAATCTTTACTCTGATCCAATAAGTTCATTTGATTCTGCAGTTGTTCACATTTCCCAGCAAAGACAGCAGGACCTCAATGTATAGAAGAACTGCAAAGTCAAGCCCATGTTTAATACCTGTTATCTTTGTGTTTAAAGACTCAACACAGCGATTGAAGAGTTTAATATTTCAACTGGGAACTCGCCACCCTGTTTCCCTCGACTTCAGCAAGGGCTCATTAAATTCTGCTGAGATGAACACACATGGATGCAACTCTTGCCACAACAAACAGGAGTGCTGTGTACACCTCAGGACAGAGTTAGACGTTATGATCAACTTGATTTGGAAATGCCTTTCAGGTTTTACCTCAGTTTTCACCGAAGCTTGTAACCCTTATTTTACTTCAACAATTTTGAAAGTACCCAGCCATATGAAATACTGAGCTTTGGCAAATGTCAATAATTTCCCCTTTAACATGTGTAAACAATGCTGCCATTTCCAGGCACAGCACAGCATGAATTTCAACACACCAAAAAAAAACACTTCCTCTTTTTCCCCAAAACAAAGATACAACATCAGTAAAACCAGACATCTTGAGCTAAATTGTTTCCAACAACTTGCATAAGAACTGTACTTAAAATTTTAAGAAGCCTAACGCTTTCCACAGACAGGCTTTGTTGGTGATCACCACAGGCAAAATACAGTCAGCGATTTAATTTCAGATATACTACCCAAAAATACAAGCCCGCAGTAACGCAGGCTGGGAGAGTCTGCCTGAAACTAATGTTGATTTTCTGCATAGATAGTAAATTATGGTAAAGAAATGAGGCAGCGCACAAGTGAATGGCATATACATAATGTCTTTCAGGAAGACATATTTTTATTACTGCGCTCCAGGACAGGCTGCCTGAATTCAGAGTTCATCGCAGTTGAAAATACAGTAGCCCTTACGTGCCCACTGTTAATTTTTAAGACCCAGCTTACCACCTAATACTTATGTCAGTAACAAGTGACTTCTGACTGGAGGTTAAAGGTTTCTTTATTTGTTTAGCTCAATCTATTAATTAGTAAGAGACAACTTCCTAAAATTAAAAGACTCTTAATGACTCTTTAAGGACATAAAGAAAGCACGAGACATGCAGCAGAGCACCTCTGGTGTGCTTTTAAGGCCAGTGCTGGCTCTTACAATAGCTCTTTTATTTACATATAAATGCTTGTTGCTTGACAATTTAGATAAAAATGTTACCGCTGCTCTGCATGTGCTGTAGATTGAAGGTGTAAAACCACTGGACCAACTAATGGAGTCTTCACACATCATATCTTGTTAAAGAAGAGGTAACCCACTCTCAAATGCTATTACAATTCATCAAAACTATAGTGCACAAAAGATACACTTCTAACAAAAGTCTAACTTTTGTCTTTCTGAGCTGGATGCCAAATTAAGTATTGATTGAAGCTGAGCCATTTCAATAATGAAAATGATGGCTGTACAGTACTTATTTGAAAACACTGAGAAAATATTAAATCTACATTTAATTCCCTATTTCTCTAAACCACCAGCATAAAAGAAACATTGATAACCGTCCAGGGATCCTTAATTAGGTTGCAACTTAAAATCTAACTATGCATAAAAGTCTTGTTTATACATTTACCTCGTGCACCAAAAGTTGAGTTTGTCATTCAGTTCTTATTGTCTCTATTTGTAACTTTCAAGAAAAGGAAATGCTGCTACAAATGTCAATGGCTACAATGGAAAACTGATGAATGTTGTACTGAAAGGCAACGCTCACTCCTGCTATATTTCTAACAGATGTGGATGATGCGATCATCCATTCATTTTACTATCTGTTTCATCATCCACATGTGCAGTTTAATTGAAATGCAATTTTAGCATCTTTTGTATTCAGTGCATGCACAATCAAAGCTATACATTATTGAATTATGAATTAGTTGTGCCTAAACAAATCTTTGGGAGGGCAAGGAGGGAAGCAATGTAAATACATATGTAAAAATAACCTCCCTACTTTCACCGCCTGCTTAAGTTTACAGCAGTGTTTTTGTATAGCCACAAATGTGAGAGCTTGAAAACAGTGAATGGCTCCTACATTAGCTTATCTATTGTCTCAGTAGCCTTCAGTGCACCTTCTTCACAGCCTCAAGGCCCAGAAGTTCATTTATAAGCCATTACCTAAAACGCAGCTACTAATTATAGCAAGTCTGCAAAGTTACATGATGGTTTTCTGGCTTGGTCAAAGGCTAAGACCTCCAAACTCATTTCACTTGTGACCCAAGAGAGATTTCAGTTTAGACCTCCAGAGGTGGCACTCTGGAGCAAGAGGACACCACATCACCGACTAGTCCCTTATTTATAAGTTCTTGTTGCACAGGATGTTGAAATCTGTAAAACAAATCTAGGTTTCTACCTAAAAATAGTACGTTTCCTGCTAGGCCAAATTTTCTGTTTACAGAAATTTAGTATTATAATTACTTCATAGTTTATAGATTTATTTATAAGATTCTGAGAAGGGCAAGTCATAAATATATGACAATTGTTTACTAGTTAGTTTGGATTATGCATAAATATGTTGCTCAAGCTTAGCAAAAAACCCTTTTTCATGGAGCTGAATCAGAACATTCAAACTGTATCTTCAAATGTGTCTCTCTGCCTTATCTAAATTCCAACATGACACATAATAAATAACTTCTCATTTACTATCATCATAAAAATTTAAACAGCCTTGAAATAGTTGCTACAATACAGGGGGAAATGATCAAATGTATGTTCTAAATACCCACTTAGAACAGTAAAACTATTTCCATATTGAAGAAAGAACACATAAAGATGCATTGTTGCAGTAAAGGCTGTTACCTTGTTTAAAAAAATAAAAAAAAAAATCTTCTCCTCAGTATAGTACTATTAGAGTCAACAACTTGCTGTTTTACACTGCAAAAAAGGACTAACAGCCCTTAGCTATCATGTAGTGTCAGATTTGCTTTAAAAAAGAAAGTATCTGATTTGATTCTATACAGTGATTAAACATCTTTGTGCTCTGCTGAGTAGGGTATTCTATCCCCTCCCCCCTCCAAAAATGGCATCAAAGCAATCAAAATGGTAATGTTCAGCATGAATGGGGCCCCATCCCCCACCTTCAAACTCTGCAGACTTTTCTCCATGTTAGAAGAAACCAACACCCCTTCCTCACAAAATGGAAGCTTCCACTACCAAATTGAGAGTGCTGACAAATTCTGATTACAATAAACTGGGAGGAAAAGGGTGGCAGAATAATCACCATCACCTATGGGCACAGATTGCATATGCACGGATCACTTTTCAACTTCAACCACAACTCCAGCGAAACAAAAACAAAAGCAGAACAAATGTTTTAAAATAAATAAATAAATAAATAAGGAAAGGGGGGGGTGGGTGGGGGGACGAGAGAAGGGGAAGGGTGGAATCGCACACGTGCCCCCTTCCCCTCTTCCCTGGAGGTCCCTCGCCGGGAGGGAGGCGGCGGCTTTGGGGCTGGCAGCCCGGCGCCCCGCAGGCGCTGTCCCCGGCCCTGGTGCTGAAAGGGCTGCTGCATTCCGAAGGAACGGAGCTCGCTCCCGCCGCCGGCGGGGCCGGGAGCCGAGGGACGGGGAGGGGAGGGGAGCTCAGCACCGCCACGCCGCCCCCCACCCCTCCCCGGGGAGGTGGAGGAGGAGGAGAGGGTGGGGTGAGGGGGTGGGGTGGGGAAAGGCATGAGGGCCAGGGGAGTGGAGAGGGAAAGTTCACCCCTGGGGGGGAGGGTGCTCAAACCGGCAGATCTCCCGCTGGCTTTGTCAACTGCCCTTCCTGCGCTGGAAGTCCTGAAAGTGGGGCCCGGTGGGGAGGGGAGGGAAGCGAACGGGGGGGGGGTGCGGATAGTTCCGTGAGTGTGAGTGCGAGTGGGCGGGCGTGAGTGTGCGCCCGGCGGCGCCCGCTGTCCGCGGTGCTGAACGCCCGCCGCCCCCGCCGCGCCCGGCAACTTTCCTCCCGGGGGGCGGGGGGCGGTGAGCGGGTCACGGGCGGAGCAGGGGGCCCGGGGGTCACTCGGCACAAAAAGAGAGAGATGAGAAAGTTTGGGAAGGGCGGGGGGGAGAGAGAGGGGGAGGGAGGGAGGGAGAAGGAGGAAGGATGGTTTCTGGTTTGTTTTGTTCCCCTCCTTCCGTTTTTTTTTTCCTAAGGATTTTTTTTTTTGGGGGGGGGTTATTTCCTTCCTCCCCCCCATCCCCCCCCCTCTCCCGGCAGCTGAAACAGGTTAATCTGTTTTTATTCGTATTTTTGGAAGGGGGGGAAAAAGTGAAAGTGCCTAAGTGAACTCGAATCAAAAGCTAACACGTCAGATCAGACCAAGGGAAGAGAAAGGCAAGTGGGGAGAAAAGAGAAGAAGGGGGGGGAAAAATAAAAAAAAAAGAAGAAGAAAAGAAATAAAGTGATCAATAAAAATCAGTTTTGTAATCAAACGCAGAAATGGCTCCGAACTGGGCACCAGCCTCCTCCCTCCCAACTCTTGTTCTGCACATTACACGGAAGTGCACAAAGTAGCCCAAGACAGGAGAATTTTCCATATTCCTAAAACATGTCGACCAACTCAAAATGGACGCCTCTTTTTTTTTTTTTTTTTTTTTTACGTTTTAACTACTGCTTATCTTTTTACAACTAGCACTAAAATCATTCTTTCCCCCCAGCAAGACATCCGAGAATCCGACCTCATTTTGAAAACATGCATTTTCTTACTTTACGCCTAGGAAAATGGATGTTATATTCTCTGCTGTCGGTATTTTTCAGCTAACGCAGACACTTTTCGGATGTTTAGAAAGTGCATTGTAAAAACAAGAAGAAAAAAACAAACACAACTGAATCGATCTGTTCCTTACTTGTTTCTCATTAAGAGCTGCTATTCTTGATTGCCTTTCATGGATTTGTTTCTTAAGATCCCCGTTCTGCAAAAACGGCAATAAGATGCATATTAAAGGCAAAGTGTTAAACTAACCCCTGTAAATGAATAAACTTGCGATCTAGAAATTGTTCAAAGGCAAAACCGTTCCACCGAAGCCGTACGAAAGCATGCACACACAAAACACCCTCCTTAGTAAGAAAGCTCAGTGCAGACTACAAAATGAGATCTCTTACTGATAAAGTTTCTCATCCTGCTGTCCCAGCACAACTGCGCTTATTACAGCAGGGATAAAATACTGAAGAAGAGGAGAAAAAAAAAGGATCTGCATTTACCTGTGGATCTTGCTTCATCTGTGCAACTAGTTTCTATAAAAAAAAAAAAAGCACCCCCAAAAAAAAGGAGGAATTAGAAACTGTTTCAAGTTTAATGGATTTTTTTAAATGTATGTATGTGTGTGGACGGGGGAGGGAGGGGGGTAAGGAACAAAGAGGCAAGTAAACACTGCGAGTCAGTTTCAAGCAAAGCTCATAAATATTCAAGTCTCGTCCTAATCTCTCCAACACACACACACACACACACTCGCACACACTCGCTCACACTCACGCACAGACACACACACTCACTCTCTCGCACAAGCACCGACCGCAAACGTTAACTCCGCATCCCCAACACACACACACACACACACACAGTCACACACACACAAAAACCCACCAAAAAAACTCAGCCAAACAAGCCGCAAAACTACTTTGGCGAAGTGCTCGCCATTGCCGCGGGGGGCCGGGGGGAGCCGGGGGAGGGGGGGTGGCCCCCTCCGCGGCCCCGGTCTCTCCCCCGTCGCCCCGGCCCCGGCCGCGGCCCCGGCCCCGCTCCCCCCCCCACACCCCCCACCCGCCTCCCCTGATCGATAGACCCTGCGACAAGAAGCAAAGGCTACTTGATAAGCATGCAACACTGGCTCCCTTCCGATCCTCCTGTCCCTCTTAAAAAGCACCGGGGATAGAAGAGCATTTTTTTATTTGCTTATTATTTTATTGTTTTTTTACCTGATGACATTGGATTTCCACTTTTAACGCCTCTTGCAAGCTGTGTAGCTCCATCCCTGCAACTTGCCAGGCACTTTTCCTGCCACTTTCAGATCCGAATGAAGTTTTTTTTTTGTTTGTTTGTTTGGTTTGGTTTTTGGTTTGGTTTTGTTTGGCTTGCTTTTTTCTCTCTCTCTCTCCTCTCTCTTTTCTCTTTTTTTTCTTTTTTTGGCTCTTTTTTTTTTTTTTTTGCTTTTTTTCTTCCCCCCACCCCCCTCCCGCCTCTCTCTCTCTCTCTCTCTCCCTCTCGCTTTTTGCAACCGACCCGCCAGGCAGCCACCCCTCCCTTCACGGAAGAAAAAAGGTAATAATAATAAAAAAAAAAAAATTAAAAAAAGATTTTAAAAAAGAAAGAAAGAAAGGCCAGGAAAAAAAAAATTAAAAAAAAGAAAAAAAAAGGAATGGCTGTAACAACAACAATAATAATATATATATAAAAAAAAAAGCGACAACAACAATCGAAAGAAACAACTACTCAGTCTGCAAAGCAAGTTCTTTGCCTCTTTGCTGGGGACACAGACTCATCACTCACTTTCCGCCAAAGTAGGGGGGGCCCCTCCCCCCGCCGCCCCCGCCCGCGCGCCCCCCGGCCCCCCCTTCCCCCGCCGCCCCCGCTCCGCCCCGCAGCCGTTCCGCCGCCTCCCGCCGCCCCGCCGCCCCCGCCAATGGGGACGGCAAGGGCTGAGAACGGGAGGGACTATATTTCCTCGGAGTGCGCGCCTTGATTTCACTTTGCCTGGGGAAAAAGTTGTGCCTCGGCTGTCAATGCTAATTCGGCGGTGCCCGGATGGAGCGGGAGGGGGGTTAAAGGGGGGGGGGGGGGGCGGGGGCGGGGAGTGAAGGCTTGCGGGCCGCGCATGCGCGCTGCTCCCGCCGCCGCCGCCGCCGCGGTGGGCGAGAGAACAACAAAGTGCCGGAGCGCGCGCGCGCGTTCCCCGGCGCGGGGGCCCGCGGAGGGAGGGCGGAGGCGTGGGGCGGGGCGAGGGCGGGCTCGCACCTCCTTCTCTCCCCCTCTCCCCCGTCCCCAGCTACCCAGCCCGAGGCCGCCGCCGGGGTAGGGGCTGTGCGGCGGAGGGGAGCCGTGGCATTCCTTCTTGCTCCCGCGGGCGTCTGCTGGGGGCTGCTTCGGGGCGGGGGGACACACACCCCACCCCAATCTAGCAAGAGACGTGTCCCAGTCACTGCGGAGTGGGAAGTTTGTTCCTGCTCTGTGTGCCCCCCGCGCACCCCTAACCCGTTCCTCCCCCTGCCCGCTTCTCCTGGTGCTGGAGCTTCTCTCCCCGCCGGCACGGGAGTCGCTCCCAGCCGGGGCAGCCGGCCGAGCCGTTCCTCGCCCCGTCCCGCCACAGGCCGCTGGCGCCTCCCGCTGCCGGGAGCGGGTCTGAGGGAGACCGGCCCGGCCCCGAGCGGCTGCGAGGCGCTGCCCCACCGAGGGACTCCCCCCACCAATCCCCCCCCCCTCCCAAAAAAAAAACTTCCCTCAACAGTCCGGCCTCCTGCCGCCGTGCCGGCAGGACGGGGGAACCCGGCCGGGGCGTCCGGCGACTGGCATTGAGGGCAGGTGCTGGCTTTGCCACGAAGCAGGGTGCTACCCACTGATGTGCTCAGCGACAGGCGGCCTGCCGTCACGGCGGGTTCCTCGCCCTCTGGCAGCGCTTCACACCTACATCGTGTCCCGCTCACCCCACCTTCAACCGCCTGCTCCTACATCGTGTCCTGCTCACCCCTCCTTCAACTGCATGCTCTGCACCAGAAGTGGCTGCACGCCAGGGTGGTGTTAAGCCCGCACCCTGAAACGCGGTGTCAAGCCCAAGACTCATTCAAAAGCAGACAAAGTATTTTCGGGGGAGCTGAAGTTTTTTGGGCGGGCAAGTTGTTCACGCGTCTGCAGGTAACTGAGGAGCGACTAGCTCGCCTGAACAGCGAGTTGCAGCAGCTGAAGGGGAAAGGGATGGGACCCCTGGGGCACACGGCCCGTTCGGATGGGCCTGCCACCGAGGGACAGCAATGCGTTCGGAACCACGGCCTCAGTTTAGCTTCCAAATAGCAGCAGGGAGACTTTAAACCAGCACAGAAGGGCGTGCTCATGTAGATGCACCATCTCATCCAAGTCAGGCCGTGGTTCCCTGGCTGGTGGTAGCAGACACGCATACCACTAGGTCACACTGCACTGCAGGTGTTGGTCTAGATCGGGTGCGGACAGAAACACACCATCATCGCCTATGCATCGCTCTCACTTCACCAAGATGTGACCCAGCTTCACGTCACACGGGCAGTACCTGATTCAGCATCAGCCCTGCTGTCAACCTTTTAAATACGTTTGAACCAGCAGCGTAAATCTGTACGAAGTCAGTGTTTCGCCATGGAGCCACAGCGTTTTCAATGCAGTAATAAGAGCTGAGCCAGTTAGATTTACTGTCATCTTGATGCACAGCCGGCATGGGGTTGGCAGCCCAAAATAATGCTCAGGATAATTTTATTGATGGCAGTGAAAATTTAGGGCACATTTTAACAAGTAGTTTGGTGATAGAGTGCTGGGGACAAGAACCATAACGCATCCATACTCCCATTCCTGCAGTGATTGAATGGTGGTATTTTATTTAAACTGTGCTAAAACATTAAGTTGAAACTCACCCTCAATGATTAGTCAGTATTTAAAACACTACTGTGCTCCAGATGTGCTTGGTTGCCAATTTTAATAACTAATTAAAATAATCTCAAAAGTAATTAAAGACACCAAAACCAACTTACATCAACTATACTGTAATTAAAGCTGTTTTGAGATGTAACATGCTGGAAGTCCAAAATATTGTATTGAGTTTTCATTAAACTTCTCAAATATATCCCATCCAAATACAACATAACTTATATTAAAATCATGTAAAGATTAATGGTGAGATATTCTCAAACCTGTCAAAATTAGGAATAAAGGCTAAATTACAAAATTTCTATTTGCCTTACAATTAAATTATCATAGAAGAGTCTTATTCAAGGTAGCAATGTTTGTTACGGTAACAGAATACACTTACAGCATTTGTTTAGTGTCTGCACATGGCTTGAACAGGTAAAATCGCGAAGTTAGTTTCACTCTTCTTCTCAAGACAGTCGGTTTCTTTTCCACAGCGTACTTGGTGCCTGGATTGAAGATATCAGAGAGGGTGTTTAATTCTCAGTCAATAAAATGGCTTTGCTGTACCCACTGTGTGTGTGTGTCTGTGTGTGTGTGTTTAAAATCTAAAGTCTACTCACATTTGTAAGGACAAATAGGTCAATCCTGCAGATACTGATGAATATGAGACTGTTTCAATGTAGAATCAGTGTTAACTTCTCGCACACTAAGCACAAAGGTATTTTCGAGCGCTAGACCTGACAAAAGTAGGGCTTTGCAAGGTACGTAAGTACCTGGTAAGACCTGAGGTCTGGAGTAAGGTGTGTGAGTAGGCTAGTCTTCTAAGCGACTATGAGGGAATTTAAAGTGGCTCTAAACAAGCTAGAGGAGCGTTTGAACTAACTTTTGGAAAACGGAAGCCGGAAGGTTTTTGTAGATTGTGAGTGTGGCCTTTGTAACCCATCAGTGCAAAATTCTGCGAGTTCAGAATCAGGCCACCAACTACAACTGACCGAGGTAGCCAAGTGTGATTTCTTCATCTATTAGCTCTTAATTCATTGATGTTGGTTTGGTTTAATGCGTATTTCCTTGGTAGAACAAAGAGGCTTTTTCTCAGCAGTGTAATATAGCCGCTTGTTCATCAGAGTAAAAATAGCAATTACTGTTAGCCTAACTTCTTGCAAAGAAGCGTTTGGTTTCGTGAAGGGTACAATTTTATGACATTGCCTGCAAGGGGCGATGGTTATTGTGTTGTCCTTCCCACATCGGCAAGGTGTCAACAGGAGAAGTTTGGAGATTTGTTTCAACCAGCTCACCATGCAAAAATCGGTTTATATGTCTGCAATGCTACAATGGGTCACAGATTTTAATGCAAATATAAATTATAAATTATGAAACATAATGCAGTGCATTCCTTTTCATTTATTGATACCGCTGATATTGTTTTCTTAGGGAAGTTGTGTAAAATACATTAATCTGTCAAATACATTTATGCAATAACATTATGCAGTCACCTATAAAAATGTTAACAGCTTTATGCAATTTACTTGGAGATTATGGTGGCAAAAGTCATCCTGCTAGCTGGAGGGTCATGAAAGCTCCGTGAGCTTCCTTTCCATCTATGCATCTGCACAAGGGACACTTACAGTTTAGCTGGAAAGTGCAGAGGGAATGGGAGGCTGAGTACAGCGGCTGGCAGCCTTGCAGAGGGGACTGCTTAAGCATGGAAATTTATTGTGTGACATGTCATGTGATTAAACACATTTTTCATTGACTCCTCCAAAGATTATCCTTTCTCCTAGAAGCTGTGGAGCTTCAGAAGTCCTCCAGAAGATACTGTACCCTGATTTTCTCCTTCTGGTGGAGAGCACGTCCAGAGTCTGGATGGGGACTTTTACACACAAAAAACCCTCTGCACTCCTAGACTAAAGGTGAGTAAAGTTCTACAGTGAAATACAAATGTAACCTCCCTGATTCTGAAAGTTTTGTTGTTTTCTGTATGACGTTGCTTGGATGAATAAGGCTGATTTTACATCCTCTTCTGCTCACAAAAAACGTTATGCATGTGAATCAATCCTATAGTCCTTGGCAATAGAGCTACTTGTGTGTACAAACATTTCTAAACCAGGCCCTTTTTCTGCAAAAAAGGTTACTGCAGAAATGTATTTGACAGATTGACCTACATTGTAGGATTACCTAAAAATGCACAGTACTGTATCACTAGAAGACCAATAACTGACACATTCTGTAACAGTATTTCCTGCATACAGAGACTCGGGACCAACCATTGTATCAAAAGCACAAGACACCCAGAAGTTTTTCCTTCTACTGCATTTAATTATAGGTTGCCAGGAATCCAGCTCCTGGGAGTAGAATCTCACACTTCAAATTCCCACAAGAGGCAATGATGTTCCTATCACTAATTCAGGAGAAGACTTGCAGGACTACAAAGTAGAACTAGGCATTTAAATGCTTTTGGTAATGCCATATTACTGTTACAATTAACTTGGAAAGTCCACCTCAAGATGTGGAGGAATAAAGTACTTGACAGTGACCTGTAAAGACAATCAGTGGCCTCTCAAAAGCTTTTCTGGACCAGTATACTATTATCCCTCTTACAATACAGCTGATGCATCATATTAGGATGCCCTAAATTGCATCTACTACCAGCCCTCCTTCTTCCTCTCAGAGTTCCTTCTGTTGATACTCAGCCGTCCTGTCTAATGTTTCACTAACTGGCCACACACAGCTCTCACTCCCAGTTACCCAGTTACTGTAGATGTTAACACTATGCCTTGCAAACTATTGCTTCTGTTGTTAAAATGTTGTAAACCCAGTCTTCCCATTGACTGCTTGAATAGCAAAAGGAGAAAAAAAGAAAGTGATTCCCTACAATCATATTCTATTTACCAGGATTTCTAGACTTCCAGTCACCTTCTTGGGAGGGGGTGGAGGTCAGAGGGGTGTAAAACAAAGAGAACAGGAACATTTTCTTTGTAATGATTCCAAATTTAAAACACAACTTGAAAGAGGTCTAAAACACTGCTAGTCTTCAAAGAAGTATCAAGAATATGTGTAACTTCTTGCTTTACTTTTTCCACATCCACAGAAATGACTTGCACACACAGACTTCCCAGAAACACTCCTAGTATCAGTAAGCACAAGATCCTTCCAAACTTGAAGACTCCAGAGGCTAGTAGATACAAATACAATCTCTTGGCTTACTCTGTGAGAGAAGGATCACATCCAAAACTAGAAGCTCAAGTGTCAATGTAACAGAAGACAAGATGTTGTTCTAGGGTACTGCCATAATCTAAAAGCAGATACGCAACAATTTTGGAGTGCAAACAAAGGCACCAGTACTCGTTTTTGCCTGTCTCTAAAATTTACTTCTACAGAACTGGCACCCACAGTGGAACACCTTGAGGCTTTTCCACACTCTTTGTTCTATCATTATAAGGGCAAATTTCCTTTTCCGTGCTCTAGTGAGGCAGTCAGGATTTGGCTTGTGGAATTTTTCTGTCGTGCTACATTCATTCTTATCAGCTGCATCCCAGTCCTGGAACACAGATTTCCTCCACACAAAAGGTTGGAGCTCCCAGAAGACAAGATTTGTCAAGGTATTTATACCTCTGACTTGGATTCCAAGCACCTTTAGAAATCTGAGTCCTCCTGCAAAGCATCAATTCTTTTGATTTTCAGAAGGTGTTAGGTACCAATATACCTTTAAAATCTGTTTTTTCCCTTGAGGCAGGAGCTCTTCATCTTCTAGTCTCAAGCCCCTTGTTTACAACTGAATGGTTTCCTTTCCATTATCAGCTCAAAGCACTTCTCGAGTTAGTACATTTTCCTTTGTTCTCCCATTGTGTTGCAAGCACTTTCCTGTTCTGCCTTTCTTCCTGTCCTTCCATCTCTCTCTTATATTTCCCAGCTATCTCATTTTGTCCTTCTGCCTGGATCACAGGATCAGGCCTACCAAGCAGACTAAGAATTTCAAGATTCTATTCGACGTGCAGACAACTCTTACTGACTTCAATGGGAAATGCCTTGGTTGCACCTGCAGAAAAGACTTGTCCCTTTAAATACAAAATGCTTTACATGACATCAGTGCTTTACAGGACAGTGCTTTCTCTTTCATTTCAGTCCTTGGAAAGTCCCTCCCTGTGCTGTCAGGGAGGTAAAAGGACTTCTGAAAAGATGCAGACATGCCGATGCGAGAAAAAAAATAACCTGTTAAAATCAAAACTTTTGGCACATTTGCAAGTCTCAGCAGCACTGCCCCCATGCTGCTTTTATGAAAAACAGCTGCATCAGTAAGTGTAACATGGAACTTCAGGGGAAAGGCATAAACAATACATTTCTCTTTCTTGTCAGGAGCAATCGGGAAGATTTGACTTATGTTCTGTTACTCATGCCCCCAAAATCGCAAGCCATGTACACACATCCTATTTGGAGGCAAAGAAAGAGTCAGCTCCATTCTTTACCAAATTTCTTTGTAATCCTAACACCCAACTTAGCTTTTGCATGCTGCTTCTCACAAATCACATACTCACTAGTGCCTGGTAACATAAATGAGCTGCTTTTTTTGGAAGCACGGTTCATTTTAGGGAATTTTTGTGTTTGTTTTCCCTGGGAACAGTTAAATCACCTAGTTCTTAGTTGATTTGTTTTGGTGTGTTTTGTTTTTTTTAAAGAACAGCATTTTGAATCTCTCAGACTTTTACATCCATGTAAATGACCATATGAAGTGTAATACTGTGAAAACCCAAGCTCTAGTGCTCTCCCTGTATGATCAAGCAGCCTGTGTGGAAACGAAACTAAGCTCCACATAGTCCTGCACATCTAGGAAAAGCTGGTCCAGAAAATGTTCTTTCTGGAAAAGGCAAGGAACATCAAAGGATTGCACAGTATGACCAGGGCAGAAAGAGCACCTGAGTGTCATACTCAGAGGGGGGGATGTTCTTGCGTTGAACTGCTGAGGCAAGTCCTGAGAGTGTAACACACCCCTGATTTACACCTGTGGTGTCAGTGCAAAGTATAATCGCTGCCTGTGAGATTTAAATCAATGCAGCGTGATTTTTTTAAAAGCTCTCATACTGGGCTAACATCACAAACTTTGAAGTGAAGGGTAAAATTCAAATGAGCTATAATAATGCTGAGAACTGCTGAAAATCCCTCCCATGACCTTGAGGCTCAAGGAATACTTTAAAATTCGATCAGCAAATTCTGGGTGTTTCTCTTCTCTTGTTGGAAAGGGTGCTGTCTTTTTTTCTTTTTCTTTTTTTTTTTTTTTTCCAGAGAACCAAGTCACTTTGAGATATATCAAGTTAAACACCTCAAAACAAAGAGTAGGCAAATTCACTAGTTTGTTGTTTTGGGGTTGGTTTGATTTTTGTTTGCATTTTTGTGGGTGTTTTTTTGTTTGGGGTTTTTTTTCAATTTAGGCTAGAACTGAGGCATATAGCTAGTTAAGCATAGCATTGTGTCAAAGTTTAAAGGAGCTTTCATCCTCCAAGTGACTTAGTCACTTAGACTTATGATGTTCTATCCCTTTCAGGATGTGTGCATTCACATTGAAGTTCCATTAGGTCACTGAGACTGGGCTTCTAATCTCCTTTGAGAAAATAACCCTATCTGCTGAATATCACCTACTCCCAGACATTTCACATGAGTGAAGAATTCAACAGGATATTGAAGTTCATCACAAGTTCTGTCCTCGCTTTCAGTAGAACTGTCTCTTTCCTCAGGAATGATCAGTCCAAACCTTCCAGCATCACTCTCCAGAGCATGCCTTGACCTCCTTTTCAGGCAGGAGGTAACGAGCCAACTGTTCCTACAAAATGCTTGCTGAACAGGTTCAGCTCCCAGTAGCACATGGAAAAACTTGGGCAGCTTTAAACACAAACCTGGCTGAAAATCACAGTTGACAAAAAAGAGAGGCAAAAATTGTCTCACACTAAGTCTGAGTTTTCCCAGGCTGCCAAGGAGATTTAGAAGCCTCTTTCCAACAAATGTTACAAATTCAAATAACTTGGGCAGTTTGGAAAATCCTTTATTTATGCTTTCTAGTAAGGAAAGATAGGAGAGAATAACCAGCGACCAGCCCCAGCCTACTCACGCTTCAGCAATACTGTTATGGATGAGGTAGAGTCTTCACTCTACCAAACAAGTCATCTGTCATGGGGGAAATTCTGGGCTTGTCCTAACACCCTAGAAGCCAGGCCTGAATCTGCAGAGGCCACAAACTTTCTGATCTCTGTCCTCTTCTTGTGGTCAGCATGGAAAAAGCCTTGTCACCTGTCACCTTGGCTCCGTCCCAATTGATTTAGCTGCCCGATGCCAGGTTTTGTTCTCACACAAAGTGCCTGCACATGTATTCCCAAGGTTTTGTTCCCCTGTCCTCTGGCAGCAGTTTAACCCAACATCCCCTTTTACTTCAGATGAAAATATTAAATTAATTTCTGTGGCAGAACGCAACAGGGCTTTGTAGTGCAATGAACAGCCCGTGACCCAGCAGGGAGCAAGAGTATTTCAATGAAGCCTTCACCTCTCGCTGGCTCCGTGCAAAAGTCCCCAGCAGTACAGAGAAACGTTTTCACGGGACAGTCAAATTTCTGCTGAATAGGATGAAGAGATGAAGCAGCCCGTTTCACTGTATTCAGCAGGCTCCTGCACACAGAAGCCCTGGTTAACATTTCTGCTGAACAGAGCCCTGGGGCAGAAAATATATTGAACTCCCATAGTGGAGTACTGGTAATGGCTTTTTAAAACTATATCAATTTGTATCATTTGCAAAAGCACAAATATCTAATCTGGTTTTAATTACAGAAACCTCCTAGATATTGTATTTCTTCCTCCCCACCCCCTTTTTCAATTTCGTTGTTGCTGCTGTTGTCCTGCACTTCCAGCCTCGCTCTATTTTGCAAGGCTGATCCAGTCACCAGAATCCTTTTATCACTCTGCTTTGAAAAAAAGAATTGAATTTCTTTTGTACGTTGGGGTGAATTTGTAAATAACACTCGTTCAACAAATTTTGCTCCAAGGATCACTCTGGGAATATATTCAGATCAATATCATGCCTGTTAATATCACTTGAAAGTAACACTGCACAGCACCACAGCGAGGCTATGGGAATATCATCTTCAAAATAGGGGGTCTGAGAAAGCCAAATGAGAAGTGTTGAGCAATAGGATATTGTTCATGCAGTCCATGCAGTCATTCTCCAGAGCAGGGCATGCTAATTATCTCCTAGTATTGAAGCAGCACACACACAGGTTCCCGGGTATGACAACTGTGCTAGGAGCTGTACATGCTGAGGTTAAAAAAATGAAATTAAATAAAATATCAAATAAAATAAATAAAAAATAAAATATTATGACAGAAAGTCCTTGTGTTCAATGCAATTATTGGTTGCTGTGTCTTACTTAACGTGTAATCATGGGGAACAGCTCCAAAGAATATTAAAAAGTACATTCTGCATTCTCAGGGTTTTTTTTTCTCTTCTTTAAATAAACATACTGAGGTTCTTTAAATAGTCCTCTCTGCACTAAGCATAAGTGCAACAAAAGATGTGCAAAGGCTGCAAAACACAACAGAGCACCAGAAAAAAATAGATTAAACCCGTGAGTGAGTGAGTCTTTCTCTCCTGACCACCAGTGTTCTGGTAGGGTATTAAAGTGCTCTCACCTCACTTACAAGCTCTCTCCCAAAAGCTAGTAAAACAAAAGGCTTTGGAGCACTTTCTAAAAGTCACCAGGGCTGTAAAAATAAAGGTGGGGGTATATATTCTAGGTATATGCACTTAGTGCATTCCCTTTTCCTAGTCGGACAGAGAAACACTTGGAGTGCCTCTGCAGGTATCTCCCGTGGGAAGATAGCATACCCCAGCCATGGCCAAGCTACATAGATAAGAACAAAGAGGTTGAACTACACACAGCCTGAAAGTTGATGCAAATCTTTGAGCTGCCTTTCATCCAAGTTGAGCAAAAAGTCTACCTGTGTCCTGATACTTCCTATGTATGCTAAATTCTCAGTCTGTATGCTTTCCCTGTCTTTTTCTAGGCTAAGTGTCAGCCTCCCTGTCCACGTCCCAGTTAAATATAGGTGAGTTGTGTAAGGATGCCAAGCAATTCATACTACTGTGTTCTGTAATGCCTGTTTTACTCTGTTTATGTCTCCTCAGGAACAGTTTTTTACAATTTTGCCCATTCTTGTGAGCCTAGAGTTTGACTTCCTCTTTTGGATGCCCTTTGTTCTGATCTTAGATCCCCTTCTACTCCTTTCATTTATTGGGAAAAGCTTGCAAAAATATCCCAGGCATACAACAAAACCAGAATCAGAAAGCGAGCAAAAGGAAGCCCAAATTTACTTTGAGAACATCTCATGATTTTTTTATTCAGTCTCATGATTAGCTAGGAACAGGCTGACTCATGACGTCTGAGTGCCCTGGCTCAGCAATACTGTTTTTGCTGTCAGAATGTCTGTGTGTGTCCTCTGGTCCCCATGCTCCTTCATCTCACCCTCAGCTGATTTGCATCACCAGGGAAATACATGATTACCAAAGTTGAAGGAGCGTAGTGAAAAATAATTTGGATCTGAAGAACATGACTTGGAGAGGTTTCTCCTGCACTGGCTGGCTTCTGTTCCTTAGGGTTTCCTTTCGAATTCCTCCTTGTAAATCTACGCTGTAAAAAAGCATCATGAGAACAGATGTCATCTTACTAAAAGGCCTTACTGAGGGCCTCACTTTTGCTCAGTGATGAACCCCTCTAGGACTACTTTGCAGCAGCACACAGTTAAACAACCAAACAAGTTTTGTTGGGATCCAGGTCGTCCCTCACTTGGTTCTACAGGACTGGAAGTGAGCCCGTAAGTCCCTCCTCCTCCATTCCTCAACTGGCTTTGACTTGTTACATTTTCAGTGATGTAATGCTTTGTGTTAAGCTTTTATCCTTAATTATGCTAGGCTCTGAAACACATGCCTTGCCTTGCTGAGTGCATACCACGCTCATCTGCTCTGAAAGTGAGAGGAAAATAGGAAATTTATTTGCCACAAGCATTATTTTTGTTTCTACCTGATGTAAAACATCTTTGGTCATCGGTTCAAGTATTACACGTAAGATACTAACAGGAAGCCAGCAGTTACGATAAGCGGAATAGCAACCAGAGATCTCGCTTCAGGTCCAGGCATTGTTTATTACAGTATGAAACAGCACCAGTTCTGGAACCCGATCCTGCAGCTCACACAAATAAATCTTGACACGTGAGATTAGAACCACTGGAATCAATGAATTCCTTTATTCAGCCTTAGCATGCATTGACTTCAGTGAGGTTTGCCTAAGGATACGCAGGGCTCCTTCCAGTGGTCCACCCTGTTTGAGTGTGTGATCCGTGAGACTGGGCTTACAGCTTGCCTTTCATGCCAACGGTCCTCCTGATCCTTCTTAAACCTGAGAGATCTTTATTTTCATCAAAGCCAGGCCTGGGATCAGTACGCCAGTAAGGCAGTAAAATTAGCTTTTTTAGCTATATAATGACAAGAACTGTTAATAAAATAGTAGCAGAACAAGGTAGAAATTCAGCAAGAACCAGGTAAGGAGAGTCATGGCCACAGGTTGAAAGGGAAAAAGTTTATATTTGGGCCTAGTCTTGAACACCTTAGAAGCACCAAATTCTCACTGAGCTTATGAGGAATTCAATCAGCAAAAGTATGGGATGGATGTCTTGATGAGATGCAACTATGTAGAACAAAGAGCTGCAGAAAAAAACATATGTGACAAAGGTATTATACCGGAAGCCACAAAAGAAACTGTATAAACCAAGTGCACCTAACTCTTGCAATATAGAAGATTGCCGTGGAGAAACTCCCCCTTCTACTCAATTCTTCACTCATCTTTGGGAAGTCAAAGAATTGTAGAAATAAGTCCACTCCAATCAACACTTTAGAAAATGTACCTTCTTTCCTTCTTAGCTTACACATAATCTGAAGGCACCTGAATAGCTGAACATCTTCTAGCAGATGTTGGAAAATGTTCTTGATTTGGCTGTAATCCATAGTTCCTATACCAGAGCTAAAGAAACCCTCATGCTTGTCCTATAGAGAGCGTATACCTAATGCTAGACTCAGGACAGTCTCTAAAATTCAGTATAAAGGTTCGCCATTCAAGCAAGCATCCTTGCAGAGCTTTGTCACTACTAGATGACTAGACTGTGACTCACACTACAGCTCAGCACAGGAATCTAAGCAAACCCACTGTTACCACCACACATGCAGGCAAAATGCACCAGAGCCTGGAGTTCAAACAGAAAATTGGAAGCTAGGATTTTTCTCCACTGGAGCAAGTGGAAAGTTGAAGATGAGGGAATGGAGAAACCTGCCACCATCCCTCCACCACTCAGTGGATGAGGCCAGGAGGAATTTGGCAAAGGAAGGAGGAAGCAGCATGCTCTTGTGAGAAATTGGTACTTTTTTCTTAGTAACAAAGAGGATCTTGGAGGAAAATATGACTCCAAGGGGCCTATCTGAGACTTAGTGCCTCCTTATCACCTCTTTATCATGGCTGGGGTTTGAAGTCACAAATCTGCCTCAAAACTCTGTGTGTAATAAAATGATAACAGCCATCTAAGCCCTGCCCCGTTGATATAAAAATACCACTTCGATACCGGTTTTAATTTTGGTGAAAACAATGCTGGTTGCTAATATGTTTTAACAGTCGTGAAGCTCAGACTTCAGAGACAAAAGCAAAGGTATGATGGAGTGAAGCAGTTCAGACTGTTACCTTTGTTACCATATAAAAGTGAATAGGAAGCACTAACATGAAAACAGTAGGTTCAAAACTGTTCCCGACAGGATAGTTATGTGCCATCAGGAGCACAGGTAACATATATATATATTTATCTGTAAAGATCTTTAAAATAAAATAATCATGACAAGGTATCCTAGGACACTAAGGACAAAATACTGTGATGAAATCTACAGTTCAACAAGAATAATTTGCTCTGCCAAACCAGTAGAGAAGTTAATCTTTCTAGGTTACCATCAAAATAGAATTCAGTAGTCTCATGTATATTGCCATTATAGTTGTCTCCTATCACACAGACAGTTGTGTATATTGGCATTATATTTGTCTTTTATTGCACTGGCAATTGATACATGGTGGGTACATGGTATTTATATATCTATGTATGTCTACACAAAGGCACACGCGTACATAAATGCCTATGCACACAGATTCACACATGCAGGCATGTACATGCTTACATTTAAGCTCTACTACTAAGTTTTGCTTTAGTCATTCAAATCTGGCTTCCAAACACACGCACACACGGTAGCGCACAACTGTGTGGGTTGAATCAGCTCCCCAAGGAGCAGAGGCTTGGCAAGCAGCTTCCTTAGTTCATTATAATCACCACTTCCAATCTCTTGTTAGAGAGAAACTCTATCACCAGGATTCTTTAGAAACCTGAGGCCAGTGTCTCTTCATTTAAACTGGCATCACTTCGCTGAAGTCAAAAGGTATAACCGAGAGGGCAGTGTTTATAGGCAGACCACTTTAAAACCAGCAGTTTTTAACATAGTTTCATTTAAAAGAAAAAGAAAAAAAAAGCGCCTCAGTAAGGCTTCAGCTTCCACCAGCTCTCTGTTAGCACTAACCACTCTTTCACCAACAGGTTCGATATTAATTAAACAAACCTCTTTCTCCCTAGCGTAAGAAACACAGGGGCTAAAAATAAACCTGTTACAAAATATGCATTTTGTTTATACATATTTACACAGACCTCAGATCTGAATATATGCAGTACCAGAAGGATAAAGCCATCTGATGCAGAAGATCAGTAAAGCAATCTGTAGGCTCTACAGGGGCCAGAAAAGAAACATTTGCATGGTGGCAAACAACATTATGTAAGACATGCCTGAGCTTTAGTTTGTGATGGAGAAATAGTTGCCTAAGTTGCGTATCTGGAGCGACTGGCAACGATCTTCTTCCTCCCTGCACACAAAAGGACGAAGTATCATCTCTCCCCTATGTATTCATTAAGATTTCAAAGCTTAAGGCTACGTCCTGCCTACTTCAGGATTTAACTGTTTTGGCTTATTATTTCCTTTCCCTTCCTACCTCCTTCCCCCCGCCACCCACCCTTTTTTTTCCCTTAAATGTGAGTTTGATTTTGGAGACGGCAAGTTCTCCTTTATTTTCCTTGCTGTGCCCCTCGCAGCCCTGCCTCCCCCGCAGGCTCCCCGCACATGCTATGTCAGCAAAGTGGCTGCGTTTAGCACGGGTTTTGTTTCCCCTCGCTGAGGAGGAATATGATGGGGGAGGAAGAAGGATGGAAAAGGCTTTCTCTCCTCCTCTCTCCCCCCGACCCCCCATTCCCCCCCCTCGTCCCTCCTCATCGTCCTCATCCTCCTCCTCCGTAGAGCCTGCTGGGAAATGTAGTCCAGCTGCAGCTGCCTTGAAACAAAAGAGAGCCGGGGCTGCTGTGGGGAGGGTCTCACTGCTGCGCCCCTTTCCCACAGCCCCCCATGCAGGGTACCTATGCAGTGCAACCTGCCGTGAGCATTGCAGCAAAAGGGGTGGATAGGGTGGAAGAGAGGAGGCTGAAGAAGAGCTCTCTCCCTCAAAGCACCTTGGCTTCATTGTTCTTGGGGTTTGGCCAACTTGATGGAAAACCCTCGTCCGCACGTGGGAACAGCTGTAGGATGCTGGAGCTGGGACAGGGGTTATGACATGCCACCCCGCTTGGTGTGGTAGAGATTGAGCAGCGGGAATTGGTGCTCCTAGTCCCAGGGCTGCCAAGTGGGAAAACTTTCACCCTGCCTTTTGTTTTCAATATAAGAGGGATTTAATTTAAACAGGAGCAGGAAAAATTCTCCCTTGGATTTGATTTTTCATTTTTTTGCCTTCAACTTTGCATCTTATCTCGCCAGAACAACGCAACATCCTTCTCAGCTTTGAGCACATCCATTTAGGCAGATCTAAATGAAAAATTAAGGGGGTGTTCTTTCACCATTATGGTTGGCATTTTTAAACCTACACCCAGTTGCATGATTACACCCTACATCACTACTACCACTGGTCATCTCTTTATTTCTGTATTTATTGTCTAGCTTGGGGGGGGGACAAAAAAAAAAAAAGAAAAAAAAAGAAAGAGGCAAAAGTGAAGTAATTTCTTCCTTTTCTTCTTTTCAGTCCCCCGGGCAAGCAACCGTGGGGGTAGGAAATGCAAATTCTTGGAAGCCCTATGGGATTTTTGTCCGTTGTTTATTTATTTTAAGCACACCAGGTGCTCGGCTCCGCGCTTGTAAAGGAGAGGGGCATCGGCTCCCGGCTGCGCAAAGGCTCTTCCCAGCGCGTAACCGGGAGCTTTCCTGGCTGTTCCTTCCCAGCGATTTGCCGCGCAGGCAAGGCGACAGCTCGGATCCCTTCCTCTCGCTCTCTCTTTTGCCTTGGTAATTACTTTAAGTTTCAGGTCCCCATCCCCCCGCCCCGTTAACCTTGGATCCGTAGTTTCTGCTGATGACTCTGCTCCTTCTCTCCAGTACATCAGCTGTTACTTTTCATTTCATGGCTCACTGGTGAAACTCTTGAACTCCTTTTCTCTTTACGTGTCCGACCTGCTTTCTTCCCCAGACGCTTTTGACTTTTCTCAAGGTCTCGTCTTTTTATCACATCAAAGCCGCTGGGTCCTCGTGTTTTAGCGGGGCGAGGGGAGGAGGAGGAGGAAGGGAGGGAGGACGGACGGGCAGTCGGGATGCCCAGCTAGCCGGGGATGGCTAGATCCGCCGGGAGGCTGGGAAAGCGGACGGGAAGAGGGGAAGGATGCTCCGACCTCTCCTTTGCTTTGCTGTGGGAGTTGGGAGAAGGGGGAGCGCATGGCCGCGGCTCTTCAGGATGGGGGCTTTGTTCTATACCCAGGGCTGGCAAAGTGCGCCCGAGTTCAGCCCTCCCCTTAACGCGCCGACACCACAGCCCTGGGCTTGCTTAGGACTGCTGCAACTCAAAGCGGTCAGGGGAAAGCAAGCTCCACCTCCTCCAGGTCCACGGGAATAATTTGGCGGCACCACGACACCCCACTCCACCTTCCCCCCCCCCCCCCTTTCTTCGGGCTCAGCCGGAGGGGTGAGGATGGGTCGGGTAGACCTTGCACCGCTGCCAGGTCCCCGCGGTCCGTACGGCTGTGGGCACCGCTCCGGCCATGAGGGGGGCAGCGGCCGCTTAATTTCATTATTTCTTTTGGGTTTTTTGCCTTTTAATAGCCGAAGCAGCATCCGGCAGAGGCTACATGAAAGGAATGATCAGCAGGCGCTCATCTTTACCGTGTCAAGGTGGGGGAAGGGAGACACATCCGACTGATTTAGTGACTGGCTGGGGAAAACAGGCTTTGACTGGGGAAAGGGGCTATTTGGGGGGGAAGGGTTAGGGAAGAAGCAGCTGCTGAGATGAGCAGGCAGCCCTGGAAAAGCCACTCCGCCCTGTGTTCCCTGAGCGGGGCTGCACAAGCATCCCCAAAGCAACTCTACATCTGTGGCACTGGCTCAGGACAAACCATGAGGTCATGCCACCACAGAGGTCCTGGATCTCCAGCTCAAGAGAAACCATGAGCACTCACCAACTTTGTCCATCTGACAGAACCCTGCTGTCACCAGCCTCTTTCAGAGCTCCCCATAGTACCCAGCATGCAGGGCTGGGGGTGTGTGGGTACTACCTCCTGTTCTCATTTCAGGACTGCCCTGATTTTTACATGAACTACAAACCTTGTAGTCAAAACCAAGATTAAGATTAGGATTACTCCCTTTCCCCAACACAGTCACTCTGGCTGCTGCCATTCTTAATGTATACCTAGATACTTTTTCTGTTGTTCATTGGTACCCCTCAGTTTCTCTTTCAGTGACTCAGTGTCACTTCAAGATGCAAGCCAAAGCCCTGGCCTGCCCGTGGAGTACAAGGACACAGCAGTCACTGTGCTGCCCCACAGTCACAGACTTTGGTCAAGAGAAGCATTAAACATGCAACTGGGAAATCTACTCATGGAGCAAAAGAGCTATTGCAGTGGAGGAACAGAGCAGGAATCGAGGATTATTACAGTAGGACTGTGGGAGAGAGCCGGTCACAAATCCATAGAGAAATGGACAGTACCATCCACAGTTTGCTGGAGGAGACTTTAGATGTCCGCCTCAAGGCGGCACTTCTGAAGTCCAAAGGGCCCTTAGTACTGACTGAGACATCCTAGACACAGCCAAGGATAGGATTTAAGAAGTGCCTCTCCCCTCAGAGCTTCTTGTTAATCTTATACTGACTTTGCTTACTGACTTGATGCACTGGGGTGGATTTTATCCATAGGCTCCCTAGCATTTCCAGTAAATGTTGCACTTGTAACCCAGCCCTGCACCAAAAAGGCTGCAAGCCCCACTCTGTAGCTGGGCCCAGAGAAATGGGGTATGGCAGCACAGCATATTGGAAAGCCACCTCCACCATAGAAGTGGGTGCTGTGCAGCAGCAGCAGCACCTTAGTTGGGAGTTCTGTGCTTGGCTCTCTCTCCTGCTTCCATTCACATGCTCCTGTTCCCCAGCACCACCTTCCCTGGAGCAGCAGCACTTAGGGCTGGGTGGTTAGCCAGTTCAGAGAGGTGATTCAGCCAACCACTACCCTTTCTCAGCAAAGTAAACTGCTCTCCAAAGCAGATTCACAACACACCCCGGCACACACACATTCTCATCACTTCAAAGTGCCTAACATTAACACCAGCCAAGGAAAGGCCGTCAGCTGGGGAGTCACCAACTACAGGAGGAAATTACCAGTTCCATTGAGGATGACAGTTCCCTTGCTGGCATTAAAGGAATTTCAACCTCTCTTCCTTCCTCGCTCCTTTTATCCAGGTGTGTAAAGCAGCACATTTCCACGTATCAAGGTGGTGCTAACTATAATGTATATGAGCAACCTAGAGTACTTCATTATACCTTGTTCTAATTCTGTGCCACCCTTAAGATGCAGCTGTACTTTGGTGACAAAAATAAGAATTTCTGAACAGAGTGTTCAGTACACATGGCTACAGCGTTCCAAACAGTGACAGCAAGTGCAACCTTTTAGCAGAAATAAACGATAAGAAAAACAGACTTCTGGTGATTATAACTTAGAGTTAAGAAAAACCACTAGCAAGCTTGATTCCACTCGTCAAGTGGGTCCAATAAAGAGTCTCTGACATTTTTAAAAGGAGCAGAAAACCACCTTTCAACTAGTAGACCAGCCCTCTGCATGCTGTGGAAATAAGTGTGTATATGATAGATCTAATAATAGGTAGCTGTCATGTTGATGGGTGCCCAGAATAACTAATATCCCCCCCCTTTGCCTCTCTCTGCTTTCCTCTCAATCTCCCACTTATTTAGCTGATATGTTCGCCCAACTTCTCCTCATCAAACTCCGTGGAGACTCCGGACTACCTCATCTGTCCCCCTTTGCACAACTGTATCCTAAACGGTGAGGTACTGCCAGGGAGCCTAGACTACCAAAATATAGTGGACACAGGCTGTCAGTACAGAGATAAATGAAGCTGGCACAGTCACCAAAGGAAGCCACAGAGCTGCTCCACTCTGTGAACAATGAGTGGACACAACCACGGTGGAGATCAGGTCAGGCTGAGGAGCCCAGCCTCTCACTGGTGTTAGAGCGGGAGAAGGGATGTGGAAATAGAGGTAGGGAAACAAAAGAGAGGTATAAAGTTTCCTCTGGCAGGTCTAAGGAAACGTCTCTCCTGTGCACAGACAAACTTCAGGGTAATCTTTGCATTTTCCTACAAAATCACCCAACTCCAACTTCTCTCTCTCTCTTTTTAAGGACATCAGTATTTTTCAGTCATAAAAGAGTCTTTGTAATGTACTCATTTTGTGAGGCCTTTTGTTACCTCCATATAATTCTCCCAGACAATTATTATCACAGCCATTGTTACACAATCCAGTTAAAGTAGTTCTTTTGCACCTCCGTCTCTTTCTCCTGCTACAAAATGAAATGTCTGAATGAAGAGTTACATTCCTCAAGATAATGAACTCTCCAAAAGGAAGGTAATGGAAAGTACATATTAATTAACAACGTTAAATTGTGGGATGGTATTTATATCACATTGAGAGATTAGGAATGGAGGGGGGGAAAAAGAGTTTTGTTTGTTGTCCCTGGCACAGGCCACCTTATTAAAAAAAAAAAAAAGAAAAAGAAAAAAACCCAACCCAGCCCAGGAATACACAGACCTTTTCTCCTATTTGGCTTCTCTGCAGGAATGGAGTAAGTGCACACATTTCCTGTCAGTTGATGACTCCCCAGAGGATGCTGCGTCACTGACCACAGACAAGCGAGAAAATGTTCAATCTTCTCCTAGAAGTACCAGAATATCCTAACCAAGGACATTTTACTTTGCTTTCTGCCTCACTGGAGTGGGCAGGAGAATTACAAAAGCTTCACTGCGTTTGAGGCAACCCTGTCCCCTGTGGTTAGGCTCAGAGGGGCAGAAGGTTCACGTTTCCTCTGTGCTCAGATGCACTCCACGCCCAGGCCCATCTAAGGCTGGCTGCTGGAGCAGCATAGTACAGTACAACCAGGTGCAAGCACAAGTCTTTTCAAATCACATTAATTATATATGTAATCTGCCACTTTCACTCCATGTTTTCCAGGTGTCCCAAAAAGTCAGCTGCATCACTGCTGGCAAAAGAGCTTTCTCTTACTGCGAGAGGACCAGTCTCCCCTCTGAGGAGCCTGTGAAAGGCATTTCAGGCTCTAGTCAGAAGAGACTGTGGTCAACACAACTGATAACTTCCAGAAGTTTAGATCAGATCAGTGCTCAAAAGCTGTATCTACATCACAGAGCTTTTTTTCATGCTGCTCTGCCAGCATAATCGTACCACTTGTGTTCCTTTGAGCAGATACAGCATCCCGCCAAGAGAAAGAGTAGCTGCACCCACACAGAATCACAGAATGTTAAGGGTTGGAAGGGACCTTGAAACATTTAGTCCAATCCCCCTGCCAGAGCAGGATCATATAGATTAGGTCACACAAGAACATGTCCAGGTGGGTTTTGAATGTCTCCAGAGAAGGAGACTTCACAGCCTCCCTGGGCAGCCTGTGCCAGTGCTCTGCTGCCCTCACAGTGAAAAAGTTTTTCCTTATGTTCACATGGAACCTCCTATGCTCCAGCTTGCACCCATTGTCCCATCATTGGGCATCACTAAGAGCCCATCTCTGTCCTCCTGACACTTGCCCTTTACGTATTTATAGACACTGGTGAGGTCACCCCTCAGACTCCTCCAGGCTAAAGAGACTCAGCTTTCAGCCTTTTTTCTCATAAGGAAGATGTCCCACTCCCTTAGTCATCTTAGTGGTCCTGCAGTGGACTCTTTCAAATGGTTCCCCTGTAGTACTATGGGTGTAGTGATCAGCATCCCCCCAGCACACAAAGCAGTGTAACATAAATGTGAATAATTTCACATTTAATTAGCAAACTGAAAAACTTCCAAAGTTGTCATGCTTAGGCCACTTTAGGGTTTCAGTTTCAGCTGCCCTGAGCTCTTACTGGCCTTCTCAACTTTTTGAATGTAGAGAACTTCATCACTAAAGGTATCTCAGTTCGGGACACATCTTCAGATGTTTCTTTTTATTCAAGATTGGCTTTTTTCCTTTAAGTTCTAAGCAAGTGACTGTGTTAAAACATAACTCTAGAAAGAAAAGACTTTAAAAGCTTTAATGCCTTCCACACTTAAACTCAGCAATTTCTTAGCCAGAAGATTTTTAAAATATTGAGGAAACTCATGTGTTGAAACCCTCCTTTTTTTTTTCCCCAATGATACCAATTACTCTGAACATGTGTCAATGCTGTAGCTAGAACATGGACAGAAGCCATCTTTTCTCTGTGTTCACAAACCAGGTAGCTACTTCTGGCTTTATGTTGAAAACTGACATGGTTTCAACCTGTCCTAAACTCTCCTTGAAGCCTCTCTGTAGCAGTGGGAAGCAGACACTACTTTTCGTTACACCAAGAAACTTCTGTGATGCGACTCTAGAGTCAACCCATCAGGAAAGCAAGGCTCTGGTTTGTTTGAACGCCATAATTACTGTCTTTCTGACTGAGTATGATCCTGATGACTGTAGCTGCTGTAGACATCAACCCAAATATAGACAGGCTCCATGTGACTGTATGGCAGATGTCAATTTGCTATTTAAACCCTGCTCTCCCTGTGACTTGCAAAGAAGAAATAAATGGGCCAAAGAAGAGGAAGACTCCAAGATCTTACCCACTTTATCCTGTGCAAAGTTAAATCTCCGCATGAAAGTTGCTAAAAATCAGTCCTGGTAGTTGAATGGCACAGGGGAGCGCATATTTCCAGCAGTGTGCCCTGGTGGCTAAGAGGGCCAATGGGATCCTGGGGTGCATTAGGAGGAGTGTGGCCAGCAGGTCTAAGGAGGTGATCCTCCCCCTCTGCTCTGCCCTGGTCAGGCCCCACCTGGAGTATTGTGTCCAGTTCTGGGCTCCCTGGTATAAAAAGGACAGGGAGCTCCTGGAGAGAGTCCAAAGAAGGGCTACGAAGATGATTAAGGGCCTGGAGCATCTCTCCTATGAGGAAAGGCTGAGTGAGCTGGGGCTGTTCAGCCTGGAGAAAAGAAGACTGAGGGGGGACCTAATTAATGTTTATAAATACCTTCAGTATAGGATGGAGGGGGAATTGGCCAGCCCCTTTTCAGTGTCTGTGGAGACAGGACAAGGGGCAATGGCTGTAAATTGGAGCACAGGAAGTTCCACACCAATATGGGGAAGAATTTTTACACAGTGAGGGTGACAGAGCCCTGGCACAGGCTGCCCAGGGAGGTGGTGGAGTCTCCTTCTCTGGAGATATTCAAGACCTGTCTGGATGCCTATCTGTGCAATATGTGCTAGGGAGCTGCTTTGGCAGGGGGGTTGGACCCGATGATCTCTCGAGGTCCCTTCCAACCCCTGTGATTCTATGATTCTATGATATCTGAAGACCAATATGACTGATTGTGTCAACTTAAAGTATATTTACCCCTCAGATAAGAGGGGAACAGGATCATGTGCAGCTCTGCTCACCTGGCATTCGCGTGGGCCAGCTGACACCTAGTGCTGCTTGAAAAAGGAGCTGCCTTGCTCCTGCAGCCCAGCCCAAATGGAGCAGAGGCAGTGGGGATCACGCACCACAGCACTGGGGCAGAAGTGAGAACAAGGATTGGAAGTTTCCATTTTTACAGCTATTATCTCCAAGATCCATTGCATCCACTTTGACTTGAATTAGAAGTCTGACAGCAAGTAAGCATTAGGTTAAATACTGAAGAGGAGTCACCCTAACTCTGATGCAATACAGTTAGAATATACCAGTGATTTTTTTCATCTGTATGCCTTTTAACCTGAATTCCCCAAGCCAATGTCTCTTTACTAGAGAATAAGTAAAATAGATATTAAGGCAAATAGTAAAAGCCTGTTATTGATCATCTTGATTTTTTTGGTTTTATTCCCCTCCCTGCTAGGAAATACTGCCCCAAAGAAGTGCCCTCTGTAAAAGGCATCCTATCTGCAGGTCAGTTTTAGAAAGAAACACATTGCTTTGTCATACAGAGGCAAACCTTGCACTGCCTTATATTTCACTCAAATATATTCACCTCAAAGGGGCACTAGTCTGGCAGAATTTTCTAGACTGATGAATCCCAAATCAGACTTGGCAAGAGGAGTGAAAGAGGATGGTATGGGAAGCCCTGGATTTCTGCTGTAAGACCCATGACCACTTACTAGAGACACCACAGGTAATAGCAACAAAATCATGGAGATGAAGATTTCATTTTTCCTTACAAGAGTCCTGTATATCTGCAGTTGTCAGGAAGGTGGGTGTGCAGCTCTGAGATGGTGCATGCCTTGGCTTTCTTGTAGAGGATGTGGGATGCTGAGCCGAGGAAACACACCTGAGAGCTACACCTACCTGCCCAGGTATCTCTGCAGATAGTCTATTCCCCCCTGACTTTTTCATATAAATAATCACATTGGCTTCATGGAATAACCAAAAGGTTTTCTTCAATGATGTGCAATTTCCCCAACAGTGTTGGAAAATAAAGGAAAAGGACCTTCTGCTCTTGCTGTTTGTTCCCTGGAGTAGTTAAAGTGTAATGGCACCATGGAAATTATTTTAAGGTTTACATCCAACAGAAATTAAATGAGAATCTGTCCCACTGTATCAGATAATCTAATAAGGTACAGACAGTGCTGACATTAGTACTGCTTATTCCTTATAATTAATGGGATTTTAAGTTATCAGCCAATAAAACAGTTCCTCCATTGAAGAAATCACCCCAGAGTTTTTCCATTGATTAAACCATCTTTTAAACTTATTTTCCAGCATTGATATAAAATTACTGTCTTCCCCCAGATAAAGTATTTTCATACTTCTGTATGGTGGCAGAACCTTAGCAGTTCTCCTTGAATCCTAATGCATCATACATGAGCCTTGCCCACCTGCATGAATGACAAAGCAAGAAATGATTCTCCACATACTTGACTCATCTTTATTTCAAAGACTTCATCTGTTTTCATTGACATAGTCTGAAGCTGCAAATTATAACGGGGCACCAGCTTCTATTTGTTATTGGACATACCTTAAATATGAATATATGCTAGCAGAAAATATATGCTCTTTTTCTTCAAATGAATTTTTGCCTGTAAGACTCTTTTTCTAAGAGTGTACAGAAGTTACATTACTAGTGGGAATCAACACCAGAATTACAGGTTACTTAGACATGGAAGTTCAATCCCTTTTTTAATTTAAAAACACAAAATATGGAAAAGTAATCAACAAACAACTAAGTGAAAATAGCTTAAAATACGACCAGAAAAACACATAGGATAAGGTCATTTTACTTTGCATTTGAACAGGGAAAACAAACATGGTCAATTATCACATCTCAAGAGAGGGGTGGTAACTTTCCAAAGCACTTGAATTCAATTATTGAGCACCATCTGACCACATCAAATTTTTTTTTTTAATTTTAGCATGATAAATAGAAAGACATATCAGGTAAAAACTTGCTTTGTGTTCCCCCAAATGGGCACATTTTAATCATCAAACAGTATCTCCAGAAAGCCCTGAACTGTACTGAACCGAAAACTATATTTTGGGTGCCAAAGTAAATACTTAGCTTGACCTGAAATGTGTCCTCCTGTCTTATCTTTAGAAACAATGCTTCATTTGAAAAACGCTGTTAAACACATTTCTAAATGCAAGGTGTAACTTGGTCAGTTGCAAAGATTCAGATTTCCCTACTTTTCCAGCCAAACCCCCATTTTTTTCAATGAGTAAATGGTTTGAAAATTTTTGGTTTTATCACTGAGAGATCTTCTATAAAGTGCCATTTTTCTATGCAAACACTTTACCTTGTTTATAATGAAAAGAACACTGGCCTGAGCCATCAGTCAAACTTAAAAGGGCCATTTGTGATAATATTAGAGAGACCACATGGGAAGGTTTTGTCATTCTGGTAACAAAAGCCTTGAAGCATGACTTTGCTTTAAGTGTGAGTACTTGTAGGATTGAATTTGGGATACCTTGTCTCTCAGATGCATTTGTCAGAAATGCTTTGTTTCAGGTAAAATAATCTTGGTTTCCATTTCTGTAACTAAACAGAAATTACAAAGCCTGACAGCATTTTTTTACTATTTGCTTGTCTACTCTCTCAAAAGTATTTTTGTAGGGCCTTCAGTAGAGAAAAGCTAAGGAAGATTTAAAAGCACTGACACTGAGCACCCTGGCCATTATTCCTAAACTGCTTACACAGTTATTTACATGCTAAGTGCCAACTTGTCAGCATGAAAATTGCCTAAACAGATCTATGTATCTTCCCTCCTTAGTGTTTACAAACCTGACTTGCTCTGTAATGCCCATACCTGTTTTTTCCTGGGATAGTTTTCACTCAGAACATAGGGAAGTGGCAGAAAACTGGAAAAGCTGGAAAGGGGATTAGTAAAATCACAAAGATATGTTTTCTAGCCCATAGGCTGCTCTTGCCCTGATGCTGTGGAATAAAGTGGCCATGGTCAGCAGCAGTGGGGAGAGGAGAATGTTTCCCACAGGGTATTGATGAGAAGTCCCTTCTCAGGTGTCCCCAGGTCTGGAACAGGGCATTCCTAAAGCACCTGTCAGGACCAGAAGTGTCTGAGACCACAGGTGAGATACTTCATGGTTAAAATGGGTAATGATTTTATGCCACTTCAGGGAGATGGGCAGCATGCCTGGGGACTCCTCACAAAACTGGACAAGAAGCCATGAGAGCGTCATAAATACAACAAAACCAGTGGAGAGGGGAGAGTTCAGACAGCATCGCCAGGAGTGAAGGGAAGGAGCCGACCCATCCACCACACACACCACTTCCAAACACTCTTGTTGATGCCAATGGGAGCAACACTGGACTCAAAGGAGAAGAGTGACTCAGAGCACACTCTGCTTTATGAAAACATTTTCCCTATCAGCAGTTTCACGGCCCATTTGCTTTGCCTTTTGGGGTGGTGGTTTTTTTTTTTTTTTTTTTCTTTTTCCCCATCTTCTCTTTCATGTAATTTTTGGAGTTTTCCTACTTCAGCTGAATGGTACAAAGAGCTGAGGTTGCATTTTTTTTTCTTGCTTGCAAAACAGTTTAAAATATTGCAGGGCAGGAGCCAATCGCAGCAGAGGGGCTACAACAGTCAGTCGAATGAGGGAGATTCACATATTTTCCATCTCATTAAAAAAACCCAGCAAATCCCTGTGCTCCAGCTGCCTGTTAAAGGTGCCAGGGCACCAGGCTCTTGTTGCAAGCTACGCAAATTAAACACAGAGCTACCTGCAAGGAAAAGGAACCAACCTCAATGCCGCCAATAGCATCATTGTCCCTGAAAGAGCCACAGCAATTCCACTTAGGAGCAACCCTAGCTGTTCCTGTCTCTCCATCTTTCCTCTCTTCATTGTGCCTGGGAAACTGTACTAAGCCAGAATGCACATCTGATGGCCTTCCTCCTTCCTACTCCAAGGAAGTTTATGCAGCCATGGCAGCACTGCCACCTTTCAGTCTCCCTGCAGAGGTGAGAAAGGACACATCACCTGAGGTGTCAGGGAAGGCAGCAGGCCTGCCAGCAGCCTGACTCTCCTCACAGAAGACACAGGCCCTGACAGTATCCTCGCGTGAGACAGGAAAGTTACTCATGCTGAGAAGTTTTTGGTAATCACGTTCTCAAAACACAGTGGCCTTGAAGACAGGGGTACAGACTGCCCTAAACCGAGAAGAACTTGTGGGAAGGTATTTGGGAATCAGTGAACATGTCAAGAACCATCCATAATAAATGGTCAACACAGCAACTGTGCAGATACTTTTAGACATCAAAGGTAAACTAACAATGCTTAGCTATAAGATATGCTTATCAGAACTCACTGTAATTACTAACCAATCAGTTTGGTGTGAACAGTGTGTGTAACCAATTAGCAGTTTTTTAGCTTGCCACGTTTGCAGTAACAGATGTAGATAATCTGTGTGATTTCGCTCAATAAATGGCTTCACCTTAATTCATATCGAATTGCGTGCTGCCCATCGCTGATCTCCGCAGAGGTGCCCTGCCCTTCCAGTTGGCCCTCACGTTGCTGTTTCCCACTTAAATTACAGGCAACTGGCAATCAACCTATTCCTTGATTTTACAAGTGCAGGATATCTTCTTCACTTCCCTTGTGCTGCTGCAAAACACGAAGCGGTGTGAGAATCATCAAGACACCTTTTGGTCATAGAACAGTTATCAAAACTCTTCTCAACCCTACAAAGAAATCCTGGGAGGACTCCGGCAAAGACAACAGCCTGGAAGACACCTCATGAGTGAGGGAAGAGCAGAACCAGGCTGAGGTTGGGCCTCTGTCTTTCCAGTGATTGCTCCATCTAGGGAGAGGTTAGGGCAGCATCATTCAGCTCCCTTGCCTTTGCTCTCCTCTCCTACTTCCAGCTCCCCTCAGCTGCGAGGGAACAGGAGTTCTTCCTCAGGCACAGTGAAAGCTTGGATACCATTTAAAGTGAGAAACAATAAATAAGACCAGAAAAGCCAAAAGGATGCTGGAGATGGGGAACCAACACCTGGGAGTAAACAGAGGGGTAAATAAAAGTGAGAATAAATCTTTTGGAGACAGAGCTGACTGGGAGAGAGCTCAGAGCTGCTATGGAAGGTGTAGGCTGCTCATAACCTCCTATTCTTCCTCAGACCCACTTCAACAAGGTGAGCAACATTGAATTTGCCACCCAAGTAATTATAAAGGCACTCATTTTTTTCTTACAGACATGCATGGCAAAGCTTGCATAAAGGCTACAGCACAGGAGGTCCCAGGGCAGGCTGAGGTGGTTCTAGAGGTTGAGCTCCTAGAGTGGAACAGTGGGGTCCTGGGAGGTGTTGTGGAGGGTTGTGGGTGAGAAGGGCTCTTTTTCTGTCCTCTCCCCCTCTGGCACTGTGACTTAAGTGGAAGGACAACAGGATCTGCTCCTGAAAGGCTGACACTGTGTTTGACCATCAGAGTGGGCCCGGAGAAGTATCTGCTTCTTTTACTCTCCTCAAGTGCTGCTGCCCCAGACCCTTCCCTCCTATCTTGTCATCCTCAACTTCCCCTTGGCTCACAGTGCAGAGACTGCCCAAATTATTAACATTATTACAAACCACTCACACTTCAATACATCCCTATAAGGCTGCAAAACCCTTTCCTATGTGGACTTCACTTTGTTAACTTTTTATGTGTGTCCCTTAAATGGCTTTTTATTCTCGTTATTTTTCTTTACCTCTCATTTGTTTTTTCCCTCTCCTCATTATTTCTGTGTTCCAGGACTTCTGTACAGTTCTAAATTTGCCTACGCATAGTCTGTTTAAGCAGAGTATTTTTAAGGTGCTAAAATCATTTAAGTTCATTATTAGAAATGTAGGGGAAAATAATCAGGAGAAGTTTACCAGCTGCTCATACTTCTGGTCCTTCCAAATAATTTCTAGTTAAAATAAATAAATACACTTGGCAGGGGGGTTTTTTTCTCCTCTAAAAAGTCTAATAGCATTTAGTAGTTTGAAACTGTCTTCCTACAGCAAATGAAGAGCAAACGCACATATGCAATAAAATAATTGTTCATATTTTTGTAATTATTATTTCTACTCCTAAGGAGATATTTACAGGGCTGATCCTGTGGGTCTGAAGCCACTAATAAGCCACAATTATTAGGTATGTATTTTTGTGCCTGCGTGGGGAGGGCTTGCAAATGTACGCAAATAATTTGAGTAGAGAGGAACTTTCTCACATCAACATTGTCTCCTCTTCACAAAGAAAAAAAATCATTAAAGAAATAGTTTCAAAATTGTCATCAAAAAATCCTGTCTGTGGGAACTGAACAGAAATGGAATTTCTCCCAAGATCTTTGGGCTGGCTTAGAGGACTGAGCAGGGACAGCCCAGTGCCGAGGGCACTGGGTGATTCTGAGAAAGACATTTCACCTCATTTCCCCATATTTGACATGAGAAACATGTTCCCTTTTGTGATTTACTGATGAGGAATTCCATGGAGGAGATAAGTATTCTTCTGATTACCATTAGACTTGGATATCTCAATAAATCCCCTTCCCCCCCCAGTTTTCCCCACACACACTTGATTGTACGATGCTACAAGCAGAAACGCCCAGCCAGCTTGTTCTTTTCCCACAAAGACAACAGCAGAAGTGTCTAGTCTCCTGTGCTGTGATGATCAGATCTTACCATCTGAATTACAATTTGTTCCCCGTATGTACTGGTACATGCCCTGCTTCTTCCCCCACTGCAGTGCACATAACCCCACTGCTTCAGCTCCCACTCCAGGGGACAAGGCAGTTTGCCCATGTGGGTCCCTAGGACCCTTCACTCCAGGGCAGTGTTTTTTCTTTGGCTTTTATTTCCCTAAGTGTTAGTTCTTGGCACTAGCTGAGGGCTGGTATGGACACCTAAAGCATCTTTCATCCCTTTTGATTCTGGTAAGGTTGACTAAAGATCACAGGCCGCTCCTGAGACAGAAACTCCCAGGACCCCAGCCCCAAAGGAGAAGATCTTTCTGGTCCTCTATCAGATTCACACTGCAATGTAATCTCATTGCCTCCCAAATCTAGAGCTCAGACCAGACCATCCCATCTGATTACCATGTTGTGGGGCTTCTGTTTCCAGCAAATGCACACTACAAGAATGCCACCATTTGCTTGGTGAGCTCCATTTCCTCCCACAAGGCTCAATGCTGGTGAGACCAAGTAAAGCATCCTCAAGCCTGTCTGGTGAGGCCAGGACAGCAGATCAGGGCCAGCTTAGTCCCTCTGCTCCTCTGGTGCCTGGAGATATAAAAATAAGAGCCTTTGAAATACATTTCTGCCTTTGGTGGGACCCAGAGCAGTTGCACTGGTAGAATGGTCTAGGTCAGCTCCTGGGAGGAGATTGCCATCAGTGAGTTTGTACACAGGCTGTGTCTGGCATAGTATTATTGCCTTTCCCAAGTAAGAACCATAGAATCTCCTGAGTTGGAAGGGACCCATAAGGATCATTGAGTCCAACTCCTGGCTCTACACAGGGCCTTGCCAAGTCAGATCATGGGACTGAGTACAACGTCCAGATGCTTCTTGACCCCAGCCAAGTTCAGTGCTCTGACGACCACTTTCCTGGGGAGCCTGTGCCAGTGCCTGACCACCCTCTCAGTAAAGAGCCTCTTCCTAACGTCCAACCTAAACTTCCCCTGTTAAGTAAGCATGTTTTGGTAGTGCCTGAGGAAGTTCAGAGGACTTTTTAAGCATGAAGATGACACATACACTTTACAGATAAAAATCTGCCCTGTGTGCAGAGCTGCTCCAGTGCCCATGGACCATCCATCTCTTGCTTAGTTCCATTTTGAGTGCTTCATGGCACATAAGCTTTACCAGCTGTTGGCACAAGGTGATTTCTCCCTCTACACTTTCTTTACCCTTAAAGTGATGAGCTGTTGCTCTAAAAACCTGAATGCCTGCAGCCAGACTCTAGCAAAAAAAGCAGAAGGGCAAATTGAGGGGGTGCACAAGCAGACAGGTGCCTTCCCCAAAACATCAGGCATTTGAGGGGAAGCTTTTGTCCCTTGAGCACAGAAGGAGGATGGGGGTGAAAGGTATCCTAAGAGAGGGCTGCTGTTTCCACTGTTTTTGCTCCTCAGGAGAGGAACAAGGTGGCACTGTTTTCCAGTGGCAGCTGAGAAGAGCCCAGGGACAGAAACCTGGGACTGAAGGCAGAGGGATGGGAGGAGATGATGGGACAGATAACCAGCAAAGTCATCACAGGCACCAGCACACATCTCCCTCGCACCTTGGCTCAAACATTGATTTAGCATGGGGCTCTTTCTCCCTGTAAGACTTTCACTTCTCCTACCTTTATTTTGCAGAGGAATCAACTTCTGGTGCCATGAGAACACCCTTGCAGTACTGCAGGCCTTTCACTTGGCTTGTCACCCTGCTTTTTTCCTCCAATACAGGCACATTGTTAATAAGTCCTGCAATCCCAATTCTGTACAGTGAAAACACCTACTGATCCCTCTAGGATCAGGCTGCAAAACTAATACTTTCAGGTGCTTTTTCGAGTAGAATAGACAAGCCAAACCTTTGAAGCCATATGGGATCCCTTGTTGACCCAAATACATGACACGGATGAGCAAACACAGCCATTCATTTAGATTTTGCATGGTACATGTAAATATAATTGTCACTGGCTAGGTTTCTCAAATAACACCTTAATAGCTCTGAAAGTCAGGGGTTTTCACCCCCCTTTTTTTTCCAGTTCGTTATGGCCTCGATACTGCCAAGACTTAAGCAGGTGCATTATTTTAATTCGTTATTCATGCATTATTTTAATTCATTTGACCTCAATGAGACTATTCACGTATGTAAAGTTATGCACAAGCTTAAATCTTTGCAGAATCAGGATTTGTGGGCTTAATCTAAATCCTACTGAAGATGTCAGTCGGGTTTGGATCAGGCCCCTTTCCCTGCCTGCAACAGAGCTGCCTTTCTAGAAAAACCCATGTCTGAGACAGGGGCTTGGCTGGGGACTCAGCTAACTTAGAGTCAGTTCCTTCTGGAGAAGACACTTGGGGAACTTTTCCACTGGAAACCAGACCATGGTTAAGCAGCAATTGGAGCTAATGGAGAGCAGGGTACCAGATAGGGCCTATCAGCTTTGAGCTGCCTTGGCCTCTTCCGTTCTCACCCAGCTCTCAGCAGTCAGCCCTGGGCCAGGTCTGTTTCTCCCTGGAAGAGTCAGAGCAAGCCCAGCTTTCTCTATGTGCTCCAGTGCAGATGCATCTTTGGCACCTTGCAGCAAAATGAATGGGTGGCTACTTCTCTTTTTGGGGAAACTGGACACCTTTAAGTCATGAATGACTGCAACAAGCATAGACTAGAAGCAAGTAGTCAAACAACATATCACAGTCCCTAGCTTGGGATCAGCATGTCTATAGGAACATCTGGGTTATTCCGCTGCCCAGGCACTTCAGAAAGGCCTTGCAGAAACATAAGGAACAGATATAAACATGTCATGTGTTTATATACTTTCCTTGTTCTTTAAAATCTGTAGTCATAAGTAAAGTTTTTGACATGCGAACTCAAAACTAACAGTAATTATACAGTCCAGTGACAGTTGTGTTTCATTCTCCTACCACTCCAGTCCTTCTCAGTGGGGGATTAAAGACATTCCCCCATACATGCTACCTTGAGGTGTTACAGTCACAGCAGTAAAGCTGCAGCTACAGCCACTTCTCTCCCCCTAGGAACCCTCATAGAGTTGGGTCTCCTGCCCTCAGACTCACTAGCATGATACTCTGGCTTAATGTCATGAAAACTCTGCCAACAGGATCCACTCCTAGTCCACAAGCCACCATTCTTCCTGCCTTTGTAAGCCACACATGAACCACACTAACAAAAAAAAAGGACAAAATCCAGAAATAGCTTAGAAGTCAGAGGTGACAGTGATTCTTTGCAAGAGTCCCAAAACATCTCTGTGGGCTATTATTACAACTCTGAGTGTACTGCTTGCTCCTACGACAATGCATCAGCCTTAGCCTCTTATGGCTTGTGTCCTCCAAGAATGAGGAATTCATAGACTCATACTGGTATGGGTTGGAAGGGACCTTAGAGATCATCTGGTGCCACCCCCCTGCCATGGGTGGGGACACCCTCCACCAGACCAGGTTGTCCAAATCCCCATCCAACCTGGCCTTGAACACTGCCAGGGAGGGGGCAGCCACAGCTGCTCTGGGCAGCCTGTGCCAGGGCCTCACCTCCCTCACAGGGAAGAATTTCTTCCTTGAATCTAATCTAAATCTACCCTCTTTCAGTTTAAACCCATCACCCCTTGTCCTATCACTACACTCCCTGATAACCAGTCCCTCTCCAGCTTTCCTGTAGATCCCCTTCAGGTACTAGAAAGCTGCAATAAGGTCTCCTTGGAGCCTTCTCCAGGCTGAACAAGCCAACTCTCTCAGCCTTTGTTCATAGGAGAGGTGCTCCAGCCCTTTTATCATCTTCATGGCCCTCCTCTGGACTCCCTCCAACAGGTCCATGTCCTTCTTGTACTGAGGACACCAGAGCTGGATGCAATACTCCAGGTGGGGTCTCACCAGAGCAGAGGGGCAGAATCAGCAACCTTGACCTACTGGTCACACTTCTTTTGATGCAGACCAAGACACAGTTGACTTTCTGGGCTGCAAGCATACATTGCCAGGTCATGTGGAGCTTCATATCAATCAACACCCCCAAGCTGTTCTCCTTAAGGCTGCTCTCAATCCATTCTCTGCCCAGCATCTGGCTGTGCTTGGGATTGCACCTACCCATGTGCAGGACCTTGCACTAGGTGTTGTTTGCATGGGCACGCCTGTCAAGGTCCCTCTATCCCTTCCCTCCAGAGTGTCAACCACACCACACAGCTTGGTGTCACCAACAAACTTGCTGCAGGTGCACTCAATCCCACTGACCAGGTCTCTGACAGAGATGTTAAACAGTGCTGGTCCCATTACCGACCCCGGAGGAGCACATTGTTGGTGTCCATTTGGACACTGGGCTGTTAACCACAAGTTTGAGTCTGACTGTCCAGCCAATTCTTTATTCACTAACTGGTCCATCCATCAAATCCACATATATTCAATTTAGAGACAAGGATGTCATGCAGGACAGTATCAAATGCAAACCCAGCAGCTGACAGCTCTGTTGTCCACACAGCCCTGGTGCCAGTGATACAACGCAGGAGCAGGATGGGATCCTTATATGAATTGCTCAGGAGTTTGAGCACCACAGGATAGGCACCACACCTGCACTAGTCCCACTTCTGCCCCGACACACCAAACTCCAAATCATCATAAACTGAAACAAGCAGCAAATAATGTCATTGTACCAACAGGTGGGACCCAATTCAAAAACAAGAAAAGCAGGCCTTCCAAAGTTATCTGTGATACTGTTTGGAGGTACAAAGGGAAGTTCTCCTTAACCCAGGAAAGTCCACATTGATTTCAGTGAGAAATCTACCAAAATAAGATAAGTAGTGCACTTAACATGTGATTTAAAGGCTTTGGAGTTGAATGCAAGAGCTCCAATTTATTTGATTTGGATGAGACCCTAGACACCACAGGAAAAGTTCCTTTAAGAACAAGTGGAGAATTCGTAGGTGAGATTTGACCTTAGAATATTTAGGAGGATATTCACATCTCTTCCCATTTCCCATAAGGCATCCTGACTTCCACCAGCAGTGAAGGCAATAAAGACACAGTGTGGTTTCTATAAAACCTTATGTTTTCAAACGCTCCAGTCTTTAAAAAAAAAAACCTAAACCAACCACGACTGCCTTTTGTGATCAAACATGACAGGCATGGCCCTTAGCCCACACCTAAACTTTGACTTGTTTTTAAAGAAACATAACTACACTGTCAAATATGAAAGCATGAACTTCTTTTTAACAGTAAAAAAAATAAATAATTGTGGTGACTTCCCCTGGCCCTTGCCCCTGCAAAAATAGGGTCCTGAAAGGATGGTATTCATTGGATCACAAAGGAGATGAAAATGCTCTTTCAAAACAAGAATATCTATAGAATTTTTCATTTATTAATTAAAACATGCAAAAGAGCCAGCAGTATGAAAAAGAAATGCAGACAGAAGCATACACAGCTGGCTCAGGAAGGCTCATGCATTTATATTAAGACACTTCAATAACATTAAGCACTTTGCACAAATCTAAATTTTGATTGCACTGGTTCTTCAAAAGGTACTATTGTCTGCAAAATAAATTGTTGACCTATAATAAGGTCTTTATGGCTGCTGGATCACTTAGTCCAAGCCATTTTTAAAGGGTCTCCACTGTATAATCCCATTAGTTAAAGACTTGGCATCTCATTTCTTTAAGTGTCTTCGTGCTTTAACTCCTTTTAAGCATTATGAAAAATCCTTCTGCTTATTAAAGCAACAACTTAAAATGAAGAGTAATGCTGGAAACAGGAAGAGACATGGCCTGCTGACTCTGTTGCCACGATTTCTTCTATGTGGTGTTGGCAAAGAGAAAGAAGGGTCATCCAAGCTAGAGCCTTTTCTATTCCAGCTGACAAGGGAAAAATGATCCTTTCTGACCTGATATCCTCTCTTGGACTTGTGCTCTTCAGAAGAAGCAAGCAAACAAAAAAGAAAACCCCAAACATGAAGGAAACTGGAAGAAACTGCCCAGTTTTTATTGTGTGTGTTTTGGGTTTGGATTTTTTTTTTTTCCCCTTAGGAGATGGATTTGACTGCTTGCTCCTGAGGCACACACCCCCCTCTCCCTTCCTCCCTGTAGCTCTGCACCTGAAGTCATTCAGGGTACAGTATTGCAAACTCCCATGTACAAAGATTCAGCAGCTGGATTCCCAGACTGGCTGGAAATAGTTTACCAGGGACAGGATAAAATAAAGGGAGAGAAAAAAAAAACCCAAGTGTGCATTCTTTTTCTTTACCTCCTCATTATTGAGAGCTTGGGCTCCCTTTTCACAAACTAGAGTTCTGATACAGACAAGGGACAAATTTAGAACAAGCACCTTGGTGACTTAGGAGTCAAAAATCCCACCAGCTTTTAATTAGCTGAGGACTCCCAAGAATCTTTGTGAAAATTACAATTAGGCTCCTAAGGGCACTTCTGATTATTTTTTTCTCCTTTTAAAAGTCTTGGAAAAGGTGAGAAATGGAGCCTCAGAACTCCCACGTACATTTGAGCTGGTTTATAATAACAGGCTTGTATTTATGGCTTAATCCATAACACATGCACTATGAATGCATCTCAGAAGCTGTGCAATTAGTCTCAGCCACTGAAGTAATGAATTGTTTAATCTTTTCTCCCCTAAAAGGTACACAACAGGGGAAAAACCACACTCCAGTGGGCTTGCCTACTCTGCTGCATTTCCCCACTAGCAGTGACAGTTCACCATTACTCACCTTAAAACACTCAACACATTCACTCCTGGTGATCTTGGTGCTACCCTGCAGTATAACCTTCCTCCAGCCGTGGCTGTCTGATGGGGGCTGGGCAGAAGCAGCCACACACAGGCAATGGGCTGAGCAGAGGAGAAATAAAACTGGGCACTCAGTCCTACAACTGTTGGACTCCACTGATGCTTTGCCTGGCCACAGACTACAAAACTGATGCTTTTCCACTAATTCTCCAAGACAAACTAAGCTTGTTTAATTCTATAATGAAAAAAAGCACTGAGGTACGACAGTCCCCATCCTGATTGATGCACTGGGGGTTGTTCAGGGGGTTCCTGAAGCTTGTCAGAAACTTCTAGCCTCTGAACTTAATCTCTTTGAGACAAAGAATTTAAATCTCTTTGAGACTGATTGCAGAGGGGCACTTGTAACACAGCCATTGGGGGATGGGCGTAGTTTTGGAAGTTAAGATAGGAATGGTTTGCTCAGAGGAACATATGCAGTTGCACAGTGCTTTGGTATGTCACTGGAATAGGTGGAAGAAGAGTGATCATAGAACTGTAGAAGGATCTGGGTTGGAAGGGACACCAAGGATCATACATTCCCAGCCCCACCACAGGCAGGGCCACCAAATTCCAGGTATGATCTAGACAAGGTTGCCCAGAGCCCCATCCAACCTGGCCTTGAACACCTCTATGGACAGGGCATCCACTACCTCTCTGGGCAGCCTGTTCCAGCTCCTAACCATTCTTTATAAAGAATTTCCCCCTAATATCTAATCTAAACCTTCCTTCCTTTAGCTTTAATCCATTCCCCCTTGTCCTGCCATTGTCTATCCTTTTAAAAAGTTGAATCCCCTCCTGCTTATAAGCTCCCTTCATGTACTGGAAGGCTGCAATGAGGTCCCCCCGCAGCCTGCTCTTCTCTTGGCTGAACAAGCCCAGCTCCCTCAACCTCTTTGTAGGGCAGGTGCTCCAGCCCTCTAATCATCTTCATGGCCTCCTCTGAACCCTCTCCAACAGTCCCACATCTTTCTTGTATCAGTGCCCCAGATCTGGACACAGGACTCCAGCTGGGGCCTCAGGAGGGCAGAGTAGAGAGGAGCAATCACCTCCCTGTCCCTGCTCTTCTGATGGAGCCCAGGATACCATTGGCTTTCTGAGCTGCAAGAGCATACTGCTAGTTCATGTTAAGTTTGTCATCCATGACATCCAGGTCCTTCTCAGCAGGGCTACTCTCAAGGAGCTCTTCTCCCAGTCTGTATCTATGTCTGGGATTCCTCCAGCCCAAGTGCAAGATCTTACGCATTGCTATGTTGAACCTCATTAGGTTCACCTGAGCCCACCTTTCCAACCCGTCAAGATCCCTCTGGATGGTTTCCCTTCCTTCTGTTGTGTGATACACAGAATAATTTTGTTACTCTCTGCAAGGCAGGAAAGTTATTGGGCAAACATAAGAGAAGCCCACACAGTCTGCACTGTGTGTGCACTTAAACTGTGTTTTTCTGAAACCCTGCATTTCAGTCACACTGTGTTGCTAGAGAGTTGTTCTCCTAATTGTTGTGAGTTTGCATGGCAAGGTCTTAGGTGGCAGGGGGTGGGCAGCACCTCTGTACTAACATACTTCAGAAAGGAAAAAAACCTCAGAGTGGCTATTTTTTGCCACCAGAGAAGGGAGTGAGAAGATGTAAGAAACTTTGCAGACATCAAGGTCAGTGAAGAAGTGGGGGGAGGAGGTGCTCCAGGCCCCAGAGAGAAAGATTTTCCTGCAGCCCATAGAAAAGACCATGGTGGAGCAGGTTGTCCCCCTGTGGCCTGTGGAAGATGATAGTAAGTAGAGATTGTACCTGGAGCCTGTGGAGTACCCCACAGCTGTGGTGAGCTTCTGGCCTCCAGCCAGGGCCAACCCACCACACTAATAAATAAGTATCTTGAGTATGGATTCTTTCATACCTTCTGAAAAGTTTATAGTGCCAGCTCTGATACCAACAGATGTCCAGGTTTCAGTTATATCATCTTAAAAGAGTAAAGCAGGCATTCAGCTAAGGCTGCACGATGCAAATACTTGTGATTTTTGTTCATTGACTGAACTAGAGAACACAGAGGAGATTGTTTTGGATTAATATGAAATATTTTTGGTTGATTTTTTTTTCCCCCTGGGGAAGTAGGAAAACTGCATATGGTGATCAAGTGAAAGCTGCTGTCCAAACTCCATGGTTTTCAACTTTAAAAATTATATGTAAGTGTCAAAACATTTAGATTATGTCAAAACAGAAACATTTGGGTTTTTAAAATGAATATTTTGAGGATGAAGCAACTTAAGAATTCAGCACTAATCCACCAAGCATTTTGGCAAAACAGGGTTCACATCTCCTAACAAGTGTAACGTGGCAGCAGGAGCTGCTACATGCCACCACACAGTGTCCTGGTCACACCTGGGGTCACTGTGACCTCCATGCTCAGCACAGGCTTACACACTTCAGTCACGATTTTGCTTGAGTCAATTTCTGGCAGCATTTATCCAGATCAGCCACAACCTTTGGTGTCCTCTACTGTTCACTGTTACAAAAAAATTTCTGACTCTTATGCTCGGGGGGGTCATTTCACCTCTTTGTCCTGCTTAAGAAGGACCGGCCCCCTCCACCTCCACTCGGGAGGGCACAGCTACAGCCCTGTGGGCACTACGATCTCCTGGGGCACGTAGGAGACCTCTGCGATGGCTACAAACCTGGACGTTTGTGGTATGCCTGCGAGAGGTGGAGAAGAGTGCGGTGACCACTAGATGGCTTTCTCTGGCCAACCTAGCCTTCCACTGCGGGATGACTGTCTTCCACCTCTGCATACCTTCCCCCCCACCCCTTATGATTTTGGTCAAACCGGCAAAATTAAAGCTTAACCACCCTTGCTCTAGAAAATGATCACCCTGATGTTTCAGAGCACCCTTCTTTGCTGCCCTCCTAAAGCGAGCTGCATGCAAGAGAAAGCTTCCCAGGCGTTCCCCGCGGAAAGAAATCTTCCAGTCAGCCCAGGAACATTTTTACACTCTCCTGACAGACAGACAGCTGATACGGTGACAACCTGGATGTTCAGATGGAGCATATCACAGCACTGGTTTTCCTAAATAACTTACACAGCCCTACCTCCCCCCTCAACCATGTGATCAGCCTGTAAAATTAGCCTAGACAAACTGCAGGCACGCAGCTATAATCACCAGTGAAAAGAATAAGAAGGATTTTAGTCCATTCAAAACCCAGGTAACTGTGTTTTGAGACACACGGTGGGAAAGGCAAAGACAGCAACTCAATCTTCCTGAAGCAGCTTTATCTGTCAAGTCCCTTCTCAAGAGGTGGCAACCATTCTTCACGCTGCAGCCTCGCAGCTCTTCCCAGCAGTCAAAACGTTCACCAGTGTCACCGCCACCTTTCGCCTTGATTAAGGCTATTTTCATTTACTCTGATGTCTGTTACAATTTGCTTTTGGCTCAGCCAAACTGCAGCTGTCAGAGTTACCATCCTTCAGGTCCACGAGAAAAGGGAGGAAAAAACAGACGTCTCCTTTGTACCAACATCTCTCTGGTGTCAGTGTTGGAAATAATAGAGATATAGCTATATATAAACACATATATTTAAAAAAGATAATATACAATTTAAGAAGAATTACCACAATAGGACAACGCCTCAGAGACAAGACATTTGGAGAAAAGGGGAAGGATTGCAGTATTGTTAATGCCATGCCTACTCTACATGGTATTTATTCAATCTTTCTTGTCTGTAAAGCCTAAAATAGTAATTTTTTAATGATTAAAAGGAACAGGTTCTACAAGTAGGCAGAACTCAAAACCTCTGGAATCTAAAGTATTTTTGTTCCTGTAACATTTTAGCACAAGTTCCTCAGTTCCCCAAAATTTACTGATTACATTAGCTGGAGTGACTGATCAAAGTTACCCAGCTAACTCAGCTTAACCAAACTCCTGCCTGGAGTCAGAAGGAACAGTTGGACCTGTGTAATCTCTGCTGTCTACAGGCAAACACTTTAGCTACATACATGGGTTGTTTCATAACAGCATAGGAAGAGAATGACCCAAGCTGGAAATGACAGAAGAAAATTGCCTGCCACTTAGACCTCACCTTTGCAGTCTTAACAGAAGGGATGATGAGGTTTTATAAGGCTGATTCTTGCTGCTCCTATTCCTATTTTTCCATAATCTGATGCTCCACCCGCTCACCTAATTTCAGCTGTCTCAGCCCAGATATGCCAGCTTCTGCCTGCTAAGATTTAGCCCAGTGGGATTATTGCTCAAGACAACCAAGTAAATCTGGAAGATCAGGCTGTGGCTGACAAAATTAAACAAGTGATAACAACTTCGGTAACTTCCAGTCCCCACCACCAGACAGCATTCATCCAAGTGTTCTCAGTACTCTAGAAACCCAGAGTTTCTGAAGGTACCAACAGGTACCAGAGCCTCTTGGGGCATAACCTCATAGGCTCTTCCCATGAGAAAGTAGCTGAACTTGCATGCTGGGGTGAAAGAGTTTATAGGTTGCTATGAAATAGCCCCTGCAGAGACACCGTGCTGAGTACTATGGAGAAGAGTGACACCCAAAATAACGAATAAGAACAGACAAGTGAATATTCTTAAGTTGCCCCAGTCTCTATTTCTGCTCTTGCACCTTTCCTTGAGTAGCAGAGGTAGATCCATCCGCACTCCAAAACAAACCAAGGAGCTGCTACTACTGAAAGACGACCCAGGATTTTGGCAGGTTATTTTCAACTTGGATCAGTTCCCTGATCCAGGGTGTTTGTTTTCAGTTTCACCAGGGAAAAAAAACCCCAATGTGGGGGGCAGAAAGAAGCTGCTTTATGCAGGGCAGCGTTTGGTAGATTGTTTTTGAGATTTCTGTGAGTAAATTCATTAATTGTCAAGAGAGATGTGAGGTAGAAGCAGTAATACGATCTTAAGAACAGCTTTTTCACAGACCATCTAGCAGATGCACGTTCACTATCTGCAGGTGAAGACACATCAGGATTTGATGACAGAAATGATAAAAAGATGCACAGGAAACAACCTTTGTAGTCTTGTTTATCCCAGTGTTTGTTAGGAGATGATCAGCATGCTTCCTCCGTGGAAGACAACTTGTATCTATTTCATATGATGCATTCCTTTACCACCAAAGCATTAAACCAGGGAAATCTTCAGTCTCTAACACAGTATTTAGCATTTAGTGCTGACTATCCTGATTTTTAAGAAGGCTGTCTCTGGCTTGTACTTCCCAGTGTTCCTTGGTGCCTCTTGTTCTCACAGCCGCTGCACTGAGCGGGCTGAAGTAGGTACCCAAGCTTCACCCAGCCGTTCGAATTGCTGGCATCTGCTCTGTAATGTGCAGCTTTTCAGTATGATAATAAGCAATTAGCCAGGCATTTATGAACATGGAGAATGGAAGATTTGTACATAGTGCAAGATTTTCTGCTGAACACACCAGTAGATACTATAGGGATAATAACAGGCCAGGTACCTGAATCTCCAAATGTTTCCAACCGCAGCAGAAAGGGAGAGGTCATTGAGCCAAGGCAATTACCAGCCACTATTTGATTGCCTGGTAGTCAACAGGAAGCACAGTTATGTTTATTCACCTCTCCAAATTTATATAAACGTCTATCTTAGGTTAAATTCCTTTCACGCCTTGGATGGAAAGCTTAAGCATAAAAGTTCCATTTTATACTGTAAAAAAAACAACAGAAACCAAACTTTTCAAAAAAGCCAGCCAAAGACATTATTCTGTTAGATGTGCCCACCCAAAATATTGCTTAGTCAGATCCGAGCAGCGCCAGCCAAGCCCATTTCATTATGTTTGAGACTGAAACAACTTTTCTCCACCAGTATCAACATTTTACAGAGAAAGAAGTGGAGGCCTGGAGGTGTTAAGTGTTCTCCAGGCTGGCTAGCCAACACTTCCTTTTTGCTAGTGTGCTTGTGCATTGCAGCCCCAGAGTAATCTGATGGATCTGTGAAGATGAAATCCTTAAGGGAAAAGCAGAGATGGCCAACCTGTCTCCCAGGGATGGCAGATACCCATGTGAAGGGCAGAGACACCAGCACAGATCCCAAGAGCAGAGGAGCTTTTCTATACAGTCCTGAACTCAGGTTGATTAGATCTACAGAGAGCACCATGAGTAGCAGAGCATCTAACACCATAGCAAAGCACTGAAGCTACAGGATGCTTTCTAGGATGCAAACTCACTTGTCCACCACCAAAGACTTTCCACATTGCAGTACCTTGCTCAGTATGGAAATGCTCAAGAATGCTTTTTCCCTCCTCAAGAAAGAAAAATGTCACCTCTGCCCCCAAAATAACATTTTCAAGTCTGTAGCATCTCCACTATTTCAAGATATGGAAGCCAAAACTAGATACAGAATTCAAATATTGCTCAGGTTGTTTAACTGGGTCCTTGCCACACAGCAACCCAGAGGAAACCAACTCCAGACTTTTTTTACTCCTGATCCAGGCTTTCTTTGCTACCTGCAAATTTTACCAGGAGGGAATTTTCCCAGTTATTAGTGACAAAGAGCAATGACATTGGACCAACCATGAGGAAAGGCTGAATGAATTGGGGCTGTTCAGCCTTGAGAAAAGAAGGCTGAGAGGGGATCTGATCAATGTTTTATAAATATCTGAAATGTGGGAGACGAGGCTGGCCATTTCCCTCTCAGTGGTCTGTGGGGACAGGACAAGGGGCAATGGCTGCAAGTTGGAGCACAGGAAGTTCTGCACCAATATGGGGAAGAACTTTTTCACAGTGAGGGTGACAGAGCCCTGGGACAGGCTGCCCAGGGGGGTTGTGGAGTCTCCTTCTCTGGAGATACTCAAGACCCATCCGGACAGCTACCTGTGCAACCTCTTCTAGGGAACCTGCTTTGGCAGGGAGTGGAACTCTTGAGGTCCCTTCCAACCCCTACAATTCTGTGAAACTGAACTGTACAGAAGTAACCATATTACTTATACTAGTCAAAGTTTTGTCAAATCAAGGGCTACACAGGATTTACCTGACGAGCTGTGTTTGGCATAAACTTTAGTTAACTGTATTTGTACCCATAGAATTACATTCTGCAAAAATCAGGAGTCTAATTTCAATGATTTTTTCTGTAATTTGTGTTATTTTAACCAGCCTATGACATCATGTATCAGCTGTAGATGTCAAGGCTTTGGTAGCAGGGAGCCTGCAGGGACAGTTTCTGAGCAGAGGCTGGGGGCTGCTCCATGCCAGACACAGTCTTTTCCATCTGGCTCCATAACAGATCCACCACAGGACATAGCTGAGGCCACAAGCCAAGTTGGTGGCACCTTGCTGAAAATGTTTATAAGAAAGGGAAAGAAAACACTACTGGGAGAGAGGAAAGAACAAGAAGCACAGCAAACACAGAGGTCAGAGGAGGAGGTGCCCCATGGCAGAGCAGGTATTCCCAGAGGGACTGCAGCCCACAGAGGATCCATATGGAACAGAGAAGACCGAGGAGGAAGAAGCAGAAGAGAAACCACAGTGTACTCACTGCAAAAACCCCATATTCCTTTTTCCTTATTGCCTCGCTGAAGAGGCTGAGCATGACCTCCAGTGATAACAAAGGAGGTCAGAGAAACAGAGGACGAGTCTCAAGTGAAACTGAGCCTGGGAAAAGGGGGAGGAGAAGTGTTTTCACTAAGGGCTTGAGTGTTTAGGATTCTTTTGTTTTAGTTTTTGTTTCCAGATACCTAAATCAATAATGAAACATATACTAGGCTGGCAATAAATCTCTCCAAGTGGAGAATGTTTTGCCTGTGATGGTAGCTGATAAGCAACATCCCTATCTCAACCTATGAGCTTTCTTGAACTTGTTCTTGGCCATATTATAAGGTTTAAATGCTAGACCAGTAAACACAAAACCTCCAGTCACAGAACTTCAATTAAAGGAACAATTATTATTGATTTATAAAAAGACATACATGTAAAACAGAACATACATGTAAAACAGAGGAAGTGCTGAGACAGCAGCTCTGCCTGCTGTCAGCAGAGCATGTCAGAAAGAGGAAAGCACCCTCAAGTCCCACACCAGGGTACCCACAAAAGCATTACCATATAATTGAAACATAGCAAACACAGTAAAAGTAACTACTCCGCAATAGAAGAGAAGCAGTGGAGCTGCTGTGCAAGAGACTGATGCTTTAAATTTACTGGATGAGAGCGTGGGGTCTGGTGAATGATCATCTACCAGATAGTCCAGCTGGTGAAAGAAGAGAGGGCCAGTAGCTGGACATGGCCAGGCTGGAAGCAGAGCTGCTGACAGGGGCAGAGGCTCCTCCAGTTGCTGAATTGCTATTAAAAGCAATGAGAATATTCTGTAACTGTGATTAAGTGCAAATGCTTCATATCTTATTTTGGAAACAAAGCTGTTTTCATTCCTCCAAACCAAAGTTGTTATTGTGAGTTAGCTTGTATTTATATTGAAGATTCCAACATGAACAAAACCTTCCCTTTTAAAAGGAAAGCTTTGTACTGTTGTTTTATTTAAGTGATCTTGACATTGCTGGGGAGCATGATGAAGCTGATCTTTTAAAGGTACTTAGAGGAATACGTTGTTAGATGGCCAGCCTATTTCCCATCCTTATGTCATATCACAGAATTGATTTTTAAACTAGAAATCATTTGAGAAGTTTAAAAAAAAATAAAAATCAATGGTACACTATGGTTTGTGAGCTGCTATCTTTTCCAACTTTGTTTTCAAATAGTCAGTGCAGTAGTTAGAATCCATAAGCTCACTGTCCTTCCAGGAATTTCATGTTAGAACAAAGAAATTAACAAGATAAGTTACACTCAAAATCCTCCTCAGTGGCTCTACAAGGGCTCATCAGTCCACTCAGTTTGTGCCTTACACCTTTTCTACCACAGTATTTCCTCACTTACCTCTCCCAAGCATGGGACCAAAGCTGGGTCAGCCACCAGTATCCCCAAACCCCTCCCCACACACAGCAACTGTTATCAACAGGGTGCCACATCCACTAAATGCCTGTGGCAGACTCAGGGGGTAAAATATGTCATCTTAGTAGGAAAAAAAATAAAAGCAAGAAAAAACCCACCAGACACTCTGAATGTTGGTTTTATAATTTTATTCCCAAAGCAAATCCCATTTCCAAGAGAGCTCTAAAAGTAAAGCCTTAAAGGCAAAGAATGCAGTGGGGTTTCATTGCCCATAAAAGTTACTCCAGTACAAATTTTTATTTGAGATACAACTTGAAGACTTTGCTGATTATAGCCTCAGCTACAGGAATCATGCAATTATGAAAGATTTCCAGCTTCTATTTCCTAGCTTAAATTAACATCTTCCTGTACCATTGTTATAGGTAAGTGCAGAAACATAAACTCCAGAAGCTTAAGATCTGAGAGAGAGAGGGTTTTTTCTTTGTTTCTTTAAAAATCACTAAACTAATTATTTTACTTAAGTGCCCTTAAAATTGTTTGTTTCTAGTTGAAGAACACTACATACAATTTAAAAAAAATTGTAGGAATCCCACTTTATCTCACATTGAGCTGGATACAGCAAAGCTAATTATTTACTGCATTTTGAGATACTTGGGGATATAGGAATGCAATATCTAGTTTACAACAGCTCTTCTCATTTCTATTCTTCCAAGGCAATTTTCATTTATTCTAAGGGTGCTCTTGCACTGCTCATAGTTGTAAGCTCTCTTTCAGTAACTGTAAATGCAAGTGATTCTCATTTTAATGCCCCACAGCAAACAGACATGAACATCTGTCCCACCCTTAGCTTTTATTCTCAAGGTCTTTTGAGAAAGTCCCAGATCCACCAACAGTTCACTTGAAATAGAATTCAAAGTCATGTTTGTAACCTTAAAAACTCCTGCATATGCAGTGACCTGGATGTTGGGGAAAACCAGCCCTAGACCTCCTGCCAACCTGAGTGACCCTACTGGTGCAAGTGGAGCTTCAGGTGAGATTTTCATACCTTCAGCATGGTAAAGAAGGCATCACCCCAGAGGCCTTCATTTAGGAACTGGTACTATCACACTATTCAAACAGAAACACCATAGAAGTTTTTTTTTTGAGCACTGCATATTTTGAGTTGCTTAGCTAACCACTTGATGGCTATTTAACATTGCTGCCTGGTCACGCAGGACATGTTCATGATCACCATCACAAGGCACTAGTGCCAGTATCTACTTAAGGTCCAACTGGGCTTTTCCATCCTCTTCTGAGGTCCATCCCTACATTCTTTAATCACTTCTGACAACTGAGGTAGGTGGTTTACAGCCAGCATATACATGGCTGCCCACGGTGTAGCTGCCCCTTTGACCTCTGCATAGCTCTATGCCAACCCTTTTAAAACACAGAAACTACCAAAAAATTATTATTTTTTAAAAAACCATATAGTAGATTTAGCTCCAGAGTTCCTCAGCAGTCATCTCCAGCTCCTGCAATGGCAAGACAGCAACACAAGTCTGTGGATTAAGAGTGTGACTACCTTGATTCACACTAACAGGAGCTCTGAGTGGAATGCAGCTCATGAACACAGCCCAGGTGTCTTGCATGCCTGTGGCAAGAAGCAAGTAGAGATGGCTTAATAAGTCACCTCTGTGGGCTCTGAGAAGCAATCACAATCAGCCTGTTTTGAATAACGTCCTGAAGTGACAGGAGTGTTCTAGGAGGAGGATTCACATACAAAAACGCTTTATGTAGCTGCCTTTTTTCTCTGGCAAATGGAATGTGCCAGGGTGTGAAAAGGGGAGTCATTAAGGCTCACTGGATGTTTAAGAGGAGACACCTCTAGCTTTCTGCTCTGAGCATCAATGCAACTGCACGGCCTCTTTCAGCAGAGCTGTTTCTCCTCAAGCTGTTAAATCCTTCTCTGATCTGCCAGCCAGGGAGGGGGTTCAGAGCTCCTTTGTCTCCAGCAATTTAACTTAATTCTACTGATGTCTCACAGTTTATCAACTACCACCTCTGATCTAATCACCTGGATGAGCGATCAGAGCAGAGTCATCTAATTTATACCAAGAGTAGGAACAAAGCAGATGCTTGCTGAGTCCTTACTACACAGAAGCTATTTTGCTAGTGCAAAGAACAGCTCCACAATCATTCAAATGCAGGGTCACCCAGGTTCAAGATTCAACTCTGACTTTGCATTCACATTTGTCTTGTTTGTTGGGTGGGGTTTGTTTTTTTTTGTTTTAATCTAACATCATTACAAGAGCTAGCAGCAGTTGCTGATGCACAACTACATCAACTAGGACTAGTAACCATGGTTATCAGTCAAGTTTCTAGACCCCAGCATTTAAATGGAAACCTGGAAATTAAAGAACAAGCTCTCATGTTGCCATAGGCTTGACTGCAAATAGCTCACAAGCCACCCCCACATTTAAACCAATACAGACTATTAGCAAGTTCCTCACCCAAAACTTGTGAGGGTCACACCTGTGGCTCATGTGAGGGCTCCAGGAGCCCATTCCTGAGAAGAACAAAGCAGCAGTCTTGCCAGTTACATGGCTACAGTTCCCAATAGATTCTGTGACTGCTAAGATACTTAGTGGAACTAGGGTGTGATTTCTAGAGAGGAGACTCCAACTAGCTTCACTTTTTAAAAGGATAGACAATGACAGGACAAGGGGGAATGGATTGAAGCTAAAGGAAGGAAGGTTTAGATTAGATATTAGAGGAAGCTTTTTACAGAAAGAGTGGTGAGGTGCTGGAACAGGCTGCCCAGAGAGGTGGTGGATGCCCCGTCCCTGGAAGTGTTCAAGGCCAGGTTGGATGGGGCCCTGGGCAACCTTGTGTAGATCCTGGCCTGAGGTTGGTGGCCCTGCCTGTGGCAGGGGGTTGGAGCTCTGTGATCCTTGGAGTCCCTTCCAACTCATACCATTCTATGATTCTAAGGGCGGTGAGGCACTGGAACAGGCTGCCCAGAGAGGTGGTTGAGTCACCTTCCCTGGATGTGTTCAAAAAAAAGGGTAGATGAAGTACTAAGGGATATGATTTAGTTTAGGATGAGAATGGTTGGACTTGATGATCTTAAAGGTCTTTTCCAACCTTGTGATTCTGTGGTGGCTGCCCCCCTCCCTGGAGGTGTTCACAGCCAGGTTGGATGGAGACTTGAGCAGCCTGGTCTAGCAAGAGGTATACCTGCCCAGGGCAGGGGGGTGGAATTTGATGATCTTTAAGGTCCCTTTGAGCCCTAACCATTCTATGATTCTAACCCAGTAGAACAGCACTATAGAACAACTGCACACAGAGGCATCTCTGTGGTATCTGGTCAGCACTGGTTAGAGTCCCTGCCTAGACTTATATACTTTCAATATAGTAGTGAAAAAAGCATCTTCACCATGGTCAGGGCTGAAAGAATTAAAGCTGATTTTATATTGCTAACTGGCCACATTTCTAGCACACCCTTGAAAATATATCTATTACAGCAGCTGGGTGAGCCAAACAGCTGCTTGTACACCTGTGCAAAGGGTCAGGTAATGAGCAATGTTCTTGCCACCCAGGTCTTCAACTTCATGATGCCCATGCATCATAACAAAGTTTCTGCATCAAACAAGTTGATATTTCCCTTCTCCCACTTTTTCCAGCAGGCAAATAAACATCTTTTAACTCCATCCTGGTCTCAACCCCTGCTTGCCCTCTCCTCTATTGCTTTGGGCTCAATAATGCTGAATCCAAGTAAGGTTCTACACTGAAACTGGGGAACATGAGGTGGAAATTGCATATGCTCTGGTATTAATGAGGAATAATAGCTGTCATCACAGGACTTACACAGGAAGCAGGGCCTAGCAAGAACAGAAGAAAGATGTTCCAACTCTTTAGCAGCCTTCATATATATTTTTGTAATAATCTTCCTGGGGAAAAAGTTTTAAATAAAAACTAATAAAAGCTAACAAAAATTGCTTCCACATCTCAGCATCCAGAAACTTCCAACCTGGTTCAGAGGAAAGTTGTTTTTTTGTTTTTTTTTTAAAATCAGAAAAGCAAGTGTATATCAAAAATATGAGAAAGGAAACCTGGAATTTCAACCCTCAAAAGGTGCTACAACAGCCTTGCTGTCTGCTCACAAGGATTAGACAAGAGTTGGAAAGGGCCTGAAGAGTCTGGGACAGCCTGAAGAGTTTCTCAAACAGCTTTGAGAAAGTCAGAACAGCATTCATATATTGGGACACTTCTTTAAGTTAAAGTCCCTTCTTGTCACATGGGAGATTTTCCTATCAATATTGTCCTGCATTTTTCTATCAAAAAAAAAAGAGTCCCATCCTGATCCTTCAAACTTGAGCTATGCAAAAAAAATAGTCTGTGACAGAAGAGTTAAACTCATACCTATTTACCATTCCTCCAAATCTGTATCAGGAAACTTGCAAGAATTGAAAGTATAATGAGAAGAGACACATGCAACTTGAACACTGCATTTTTCTTGCACTAGTAGGTCCTTCTTCAGTCCTGGAAGGAGATTCCTTATCATCACATCCCATCTACAAAAGCAATTGGTCTGACAGCCTTGGCAGCCAGAGCTGCAGATACAAAATACATACAAAACTGCAAGTCAAGCACATGTGCTGAGTCAGCCAATGCCTCTCACACAAAAGCTAGAAGAGCCACCACTGTAGACAGAAAGCATCACCCAAGGTTCAGTCCATCAGTCATTTACCACTCTGGGATTGACTGGGGATCCCACCCCAGAATAAGAAGTGGAGCTGGCTGATGGCATCCAGTGGTGGAAGGTGAGGTGCCCGAGGTCAGGCTCAGAATGGATCTGGTGGTGACCCCTCCTCACCTACATTGTCACAACTTCCCGTGCCCCAGAAAAGCCATTCTTTCCCCTCCACACCCCCACTTTCAGCCATCACTCCTTTGTACAAGCCTCCTGTACTAGTTTGATAGTTGAAAAGTAAGTTCTTCAGCACCGTTAGTTTCCTACCAAGCCTCAGTTTCAAGTAACTAAGTCCTAGTGTAGCCATTGGCATCGTTTGTGCCGTTCTTGTTGCAACAGTCCTTGCTCTAAAATGGGCTGAAATAGCAAAATCCATTTGTGTTCCTGGCTTCCTGTAACATCAGGCTGTAACAGCTGTCAGTCACTGACAACCAGAGTGGCCAACACCAGCTGCAGAACACCTCCTAGTACCCCAAGCACATCTCTGCTAACAGATCACATTCTTTACACTTTACAGCGTGCCTGTGCAGACCCCCTTGCCCAGCCACAATTCTGGATGAAAGTAGGAGTGTTTGTGGAATGAAGAGCTTTCCTCTAGTTCAGGTAGGGGTGGTCCAGGAGCAGCTCAAAGGGATTAATGCACACAAATCCATGGGCCCGGATGGGTTACATCCACGTGTGCTGAGGGAGCTGGCGGAAGTGATTGTGGAGCCGCTCTCTATCATCTTCGACAGGTCTTGAAGGACAGGAGAAGTGCCTGAGGATTGGAGGATAGCAAATATCACTCCAGCCTTCAGAAAGGGCAAGAAGGAGGACCCTAACAATTATAGGCCAGTCAGCCTCACTTCTGTCCCTGGAAAGGTGATGGAACAGCTTGTTCTGGATGCCATTACCAAGCAACTGGAAGAGAAGAAGGTCATGAGGAGTAGTCAGCATGGATTCACCAAGGGGAGATCGTGCTCGACCAATCTCATAGCCTTCTACGATCTCATGACAGGCTGGGTAGATGGAGGGAGAGCAGTGGATGTCGTCTACCTTGACTTCAGCAAGGCCTTTGATACTGTCTCCCATGACATCCTGATAGCAAAGCTGAGAGATCATGGGATAGATGAGTGGACAGTGAGGTGGGTTGAGAACTGGCTGTTGGATCAGGCTCAGAGGGTCGTGATCAGTGGAACAAGATCTGACTGGAGACCTGTGACTAGCAGTGTTCCCCAGGGCTCGGTGCAGGGTCCAGTCCTGTTTAATATCTTCATCGACGACCTTGATGAGGGAATAACATCCACCCTCAGCAAGTGCCGATGATACAAAGCTGGGAGGGGTGGCTGACACGCAGGAACACTGCGCTGCCGTCCAGAGAGACCTGGACAGGCTGGAGAGCTGGGCAGGGAGAAACCAGATGAGGTTTAATAAAAGCAAGTGTAAAGTCTTGCACCTGGGGAGGAATAACTGCTTGAATCAGGACAGGCTGGGGGATGACCTGCTGGAGAAGAGCTCTGTGGAGAGGACCTGGGGGTCCTGGTTGATGACAGGTTGGCCATGAGCCAGCAGTGTGCCCTGGTGGCTAAGAGGGCCAATGGGATCCTGGGATGCATCAGGAAGAGTGTAGCCAGCAGGTCTAAGGAGGTGATCCTTCCCCTCTACTCTGCCCTGGTCAGGCCCCACCTGGAGTATTGTGTCCAGTTCTGGGCTCCCTGGTATAAAAAGGACAGGGAACTCCCGGAGAGAGTCCAGAGAAGGGCTACAAAGATGATTAAGGGCCTGGAACATCTCCCCTATGAGGAAAGGCTGAGTGAGCTGGGGCTGTTCAGCCTGGAGAAAAGAAGACTGAGGGGGGACCTAATTAATGTTTATAAATATCTTAAGTATGGGATGCAGGGGGGATTGGCCAGCCCCTTTTCAGTGGTCTGTGGGGACAGGACAAGGGGCAATGGCTGCAAATTGGAGCACAGGAAGTTCCACACCAACATGGGGAAGAACTTTTACACAGTGAGGGTGACAGAGCCCTGGCACAGGCTGCCCAGGGAGGTGGTGGAGTCTCCTCTGGAGATATTCAAGACTCATCTGGACGCCCATCTGTGCAATATGAGCTAGGGAGCTGCTTTGGCAGGGGGGTTGGACCCAATGATCTCTCGAGGTCCCTTCCAACCCCTGATTCTGTGATTCTGTGAAATGGAAGTTAACACTTTCCAATAATCTTCCCTACTCCTGGTTTGCATCAAATAACTGCTTCCCTACCTCACAGGTCAAACACTGTGTTTAAGCCTTCAACATCAAGCACAGGGCTCCTATTTGCTCCATCAGGGAGCAGGACTTCACCCTCTAACTTCAACAAACCGTTTGAATCACCAGTAGAAATTACTTTTACTGCCAGCCATAGTACATAGTTGCTAATGTGTCTTCCCCTTCCCCCAAGTCCCCCCATTTCGATGCTGTGCACATTTGCCCTTGTCCATGTCAGTGCTGTGTTTTGGAAGAGCAAAACAAAACCTGAATTAAAGAGGCTGCAGCTGCTTGCACCCCACTCCCCCCTGCCTCCCCTTTCTGATGTTCCAAGAGTTGCTTGCACTAATCACCATTGAGATCTGTTAGTTTATACAGCCGTGTTTTAAGATGCCTGCTTTTGGAGGTCATTTGACTCATTTATACATCCACAGGGATGGCCTGATTTGCTCAGCTCAGCTTCACAGCTTTCACTTACAGCAGGGCTGCCTAATCGGCTTTGATGGGCGCATGAAAGGAGACAAAGCAAAAACTGTACAGCGTTACAGATCGCGATGGATAGAGAGACACAGAGAGAGAGAAGTTTCTGCTGGAGTGAATCAAAGAGAGCTGACTGCTGCCTGCAGTTCCTGCCCTGGCTTTATTGTGATTTAATAGCCCAAAGGTTTTTATTTTAAATTTATTTTAGTTCCCCCCCTCCTCTCCTCCAGGCCACTGCCACCTTATGGCCACAGGAAGCTGTTTCGGTGGAAGAAACACACGTAATGCTGCTGCTGCACCTTAATTTTTAGGGAGCTGACAGCATCCTAGACAGTACGTTTTTCCAAGGCACTCAAACCCTTCCCTCAGAGACAGCTCTATAGCAAACATATCGGAGAGTATTGAAGGGGGTGATTTCAAACAACGTTTGAAAAAGCCAACAAGGAGAGTAATGTGTGTGTTTATATGATAATCACATTGCCATTAGCAGTCAGGGGGTTGTAGTTGAACTGGCAAGGCTAAGAAAGTTGTTAGCATCAAATAATTATTTTATACATATTTTCAGTCAAAGTGAAAGAATGCCAAAAAACAAGGAAAAAACTGTATTTTCTTATTTTAAATGACTTTGCCACAACACATGTTACATTATAAAACAAACTGAAGCCAGTGGTGGGCAGGAGCCATATTAATTTTGTGTCAATTAAGGCTATGCCTACAGCTAGGTATAGTATATATTTTTTAAAAAATATAGTATATTTAAAAAAATAAATTACTTTGTCTCAGATGGCCACGGAGTTCCCATTGCTACATCAGAAGGACTTGCAATTCTAACGCTCATCCACTGCACACCTCAGTGATGTGAGACAATGTTATTATTCCAAGTTTTGTAGAGAACTAAGGCACAAAGGCAAAATCCCATTTGGTATTGCCAGGGCTAAGCACTTCAGCTGAACAAACAAGACATCACTTTTCCCAGTCAGTTGTTATCTTGAGTGGTGGAAGATGCAAGGAGCTGACACTGGGAGGATGGCAAGAGCCCAGATGAGTTGACAAGGCTGCATAATGGGCACCCCTTTGCAAAACCCAGCCCAGAAATCACACCCAGTGGTGAAACTTCTCAGGAGGTTCAATTCACTACTGCACAGACCAAGTAACTTTCATTTGAGCTCATTCTGACTCATTTTGGATATTCCTGTGGCAGCTCCAAATACCAGTGAGGGAGGAGATCGACAAATGGCATCAAGCTCTTCACATCCACCTCTGCAGGGGTGGACAGATCTAGTTCAGGCAAGGGCAGCTGAATCCAAACTGGCCAAGGTTGGAAAAGCAGCATGTTGCCCATCTGGGTGAGTGCTACTGAAGAGCAGAATTCTCACCTCTACAGGCAGCACCACTCAAACCCAGCAGAAGCTTCAGTGGTGTTTAACACCAAACAAGCTCAACATAATTTCTGTATGTGATTTTTCCTTTTCCTCTACTTTGCATGTCCTAATTCTATGTAAAGCCAGGAAAGGAAAGAGGAACAGACTTACTGTGCCATTACTGAAACTGAAGTTAGAAAGCATCGTATTATCAGACCTCCAGAGCAGCTTGTAGGTTTTAAGAGTGCACACATCTTGCAGAACCATCAAGGTTTTTGGGTGTCTATTAATCCTGCCACTTTCAACACACACAAGAAGACAGCCAATAAAAATAGAAACATTTCACATTTGCAGCGAGCTATTAGTTGCAGTAGGAATGTGGTCACCTTGTCGGTATACAGTAGGCAAAGGGATTGCACAGCTTTGGGGCTACCATTTAAACACAGGTTTCTCAAGTCAACTGTGTACTCACAGCATTTGTTTATCATCTATTAATCCTTAACAAAAAAAAAAAATCAGCAAATTGCATCTTAAAGACAATCCACAGTCACCCATTATCCCAGCAGCCTTTCAAGGTAGTCAACATGATTGCTTTTAAGCAACAGCAATCAAGAGCTGCTCTTGTTCTGGCCAGCACCTTAATTCACCAGGCACCTCAATAGATAAAGAAGCAATGGCCCTTGGCACACAAATAAGAAAAAGGATTCAAATATGGGTTTTGATTCAGAACAAAGTGATGAAATTGCTCTGCCTTCATGTGCCATAGAGCCAGGGTACTAACTGCAAGGTCTGTAGTTCACACATCACTTTCCTTTTAAATAGTTTTGAGGGGTTTTTTTAAATGAGAATTTAGTTTCTTAGTTGATTTTCTCTTCTGGAAAACACCACCTCAAGAGCACCCAATAGTTTCTACTCAAGCATTTACAGGAATAACCAAGTTTTCAAAACATCTCAACCTTGAAGTCTTAGATTGTCTCACAAATCTAGGCCTATACATCCAAATGAATAGGGGAGGGTCTACAATTGACTTTGAAGAACTCTCTTCACTGAAAGCAAATTCTCTATTCTACTACAACAATATAATATCAACACAGCATCATAAGGAGATCCATCAGATCCTCTGTGTGCCCATAACCCCTCAGAACAGTTCTACACACAGGTTATGCATATGGATGCCTACAGTAGGACGTAATTACTTTCAGAAGGCATTATCACACTGGATACTCACTAATCTAGGATAAATACAGTTAGAGCAGCATTAAAGCAGTTTATACCAACACACCTCTTATCCTTTTTCCTTCCTATATGGAAATAAGCAATAGCTGTAAGAAACTTCCACTAGCACACACACACCAAGAACAAAAGGTATGACAACTAACCTTGAAGTAGGATATATCTTGCTGTTGGGTCACTTGAAAACCTCAGATAGAAGCCTACTCCTAGATGCACCTGACAGGAAAAAAAACCAAAAACAAAAAACCCCCTAAAAACCCCAACAAACCTCCCTCACAGTATATCCCTAGTCAAACATTCCTATAACCTCCTCAGCTGCTCCCAGACTAGGCTTTATAAGTGCTTCCTAATTTGCTTCAGGCAAAACCCACCCAAATCACTCTAAGCAGTTTAACCTGGTCTGAGTTATCATCCTGATTTTGCCTGAAGCCTTAGGGGCAGCTGAATTCAAGCAAGCTATCTATCCTCACCTGACAGAGGTCCTGTCTGATGCCACAGAGAGAAGCAGCAATCCTGCTTTGCAGCCATGGACAGCCTCTCTTAAACCCAATGCTACAAAAGTCTTACCAGACACACCAGCTGTTTGACAAAACCAGCTGTGCTGTGACCAGGATCCCTACCTACATCAGCGCCTTTGCCTTCTGTCTGAGAGAAAATTACCAATGCTGGAGTAAATCTTTGAAACAGAACCACCAGACTGCTATTTTCCTGTCATCCGAATGGGTTATTCCAGAGAAGTATCAAATGAAGCCTTTTTTCCACCACAGAAAGTATGTTCTTGTTGGTATATTTAAATCCTAAAGGAAATTTGACAGATTATTTCTGACAACAGTTTATAATCTCACAGCCAAGGAGTCCTAAGAAACTTTTGAAGGAAATAAAAAGCATGAAGTTATAAGACATCTTCCATTTACCATCCTACACACTGGGTGGATGTGAACCTCACACAGCCTTTTGCTCTGCCTGTATCACTGAATGCACTGAGATTACCTTTTATTACTCAAGTTTGACTGAAATCAAAACCCTTAAAGAAGCGACAGTCTACAGTACTTTTTACATAAATGTTCATTAACCTTTTGGCTGGTTTTTTGCACTGTTCGTGTTGTGGCCACTGCATTGGTGTTTTTCTGTTAGAAACTCTCATCCTGGTCATTTTCATTTAATTATGCATCTGATTTTTAAGTCTGTCAAGGATTTAAATGTTTCAGAATTTCTGCTAAGAAAGAAGAAAAAGACTTGTGATGGAATTTCCCAAGCACGTGTGGGCTTTAGATAACCATGAACCACTCACTACCCTTGCCTGGCTGTGATGCTGCCATGGTCCCTGCTATCATGATATTACAGAACCACAGATTTACAGAATCATTAAGGTTGGAAAAAAACCCCAAGACATCTAGTCCAACCCTCCCATACCACCTATATTACTTACTAAACCATGTCCCTAAGCACCTCATCCAACCTTTCCTTAAACACCCCAAGGGACAGTGACTCTACCACCTCCCCGGGTAACCTCTTCCAATGCCTCACCACTCTTTCTGAGAAGAAATTTCTCCTAATTTCTAACCTGAACCTCCCCTGGCACAACTTGCAGCCATTCCCTCTTGACCTGTCGCTAGTTATCTGCAAGAGGAGGCTGAACCCCAGCTCACCACAACCTCCTTTCAGGTAGTTGTACAGAGCAATAAGGTCTCCCCTGGGCCTCCTCTTCTCCAGACTAAACAGTCCCAGTTCTCTTATCCACTCCTCATAAGACTTCTGTTGCAGATCCTTCACCAGCTTGGTTGCCCTTCTCTGGTCACACCCCAGGGCCTTGATGTGTTTCTTGTAGTGAGGGGCCCAAAACTGCACACAGTATTTGAGGCGTGGCCTCATCAGAGCCAAGTACAGGGGGATGATCACCTCCCTGGTACTGATGGCTACGCTATTCCTGATACAAGCCAGGATGCTGTTGGTCTTCTTGGCCACCTGGGCACACTGCTGGCTCATGTTCAGGCGAGTGTCAAACAATACCCTGAGATCCTTTTCCCCTGTGCAGCTTTCCAGCCACCCTGCCCCGAGCTGGTAGCATTGCCTGGGGTTGTTATGACCAAAGTGCAGGACCTGGCACTTTTCACAGAATCACACACAGAATCACAAGGTTGGAAAAGACCTTTAAGATCATGGAGTCCAACCATTCTCATCCTGAACTAAACCATATCCCTAAGTACCTCATCTACCCTTTTTTTGAACACATCCAGGGAAGGTGACTCGACCACCTCCCTGGGCAGCCTGTTCCAGGCCCTGACAACTCTTTCAGTAAAGAACTTTTTCCCTAACATCCAATCTAAACCTGCCCTGGCACAGCTTCATGCCATTCCCCCTTGTCCTATCTCCTGTCACCTGGCTGAAGAGACCATCACCTACCTCTCTATAACCTCCATTCAGGTAGTTGTAGGTGGTGATAAGGTCTCCCCTCAGCCTCCTCTTCTCTAGGCTAAACACCCCCAGCTCCCTCAGCCGCTCCTCATAGGATTTGCCCTCCAGCCCCTTCACCAGCCTGGTTGCCCTTCTCTGGACTCACTCCAGGACCTCCATGTCCTTCTTATGGTGAGGAGCCCAGAACTGGACACAGTACTCGAGGTGTGGCCTCACCAATGCCGAGTACAGGGGCACAATCACCTCCCTAGACCTACTGGCCACACTGTTTTTGATACAAGCCAAGATGCCATTGGCCTTCTTGGCCGCCTGAGCACACTGCTGACTCATATTCAGTCTGCAGTCAACCAACACCCTCAGGTCCTTCTCTGAATTTCCATGTTGAACTTCATCCCATTCACCTCTGTGCATTGATTCAACCTGTCCAGGTCCCTCTGGAGAGCCTTCCTACCCTCCAGCAGATCGACACTTCCCCCAAACTTGGTGTCATCTGCAAATTTTCCTTACCTTCTTCTACAAGAGTCTCATCAGTGTTACATTTCTGTTCATTGTCTCTCACTCCCTATGGATTATTTTTTATTTTCTGTGCCAGGCAAATTGGGAAGGCTGCAGCAAAAAAACCCTGCTCCTGCCTCAGGCAAGTCTTAAACTCAAGAGCCCTGGCAGAGGTGGAGAATCAAACCCCCATTTACAGTGGAAAGGGTTAATGACATTCCTTTAACTGACAGAAGTTTCTCCTCGAGTTTTGATAGAAAGTGAGGTATTTCAAGAGCCAGCCTGATCTCAGCATATTGTTCTCCCTGCCTTGAGAGGCAGCAGGTGAGTTGGACATTGTCCTCATCTCTTATGTGGACCTCATGAAAAACACCATACGTTAAAAAGTGTATATATGCACATGCAGATACACATGCATATATTTGTATACCTCTACATATAGCTAGCATGTCTAACTTACTATAGGAACATTACTCTGGAAACCTGCTGCCTACAAACTGGGCACTGCAACTCAGAGATCAGAAAAAGCCTATTGTCCAACAGAAAGGGAACACTAGAGCTTACAAGGGCTGGGTGAACAGTCTAACAAGTGGGTCCCCTTTGCACCTGAGGTGATAGACCTGGCTGGTAAGCTTCAAGAACAGCACCCTATACTGTGAACACATGAGGTCGGGCTGAGGACAACATGTTGTTTAGTGTAAGGCTGAATAGTTTGGTTCATTTGCCTCAGAAAATGAAAACCAAGAAAAATAAATAGCACAAAACCCATCAGGTCTCTGATGAAGAAAAAGGAATGAGTGGTGAGGAGGACACTCGACCTCGGTTTCCCAGAGAATATATTTGTGCTGTCCCCAGCTGGTACCTGTCTTTAAATAACACGAGGCATGATACGCTGTCAGAAACCCGCTCCTGAGAGCATCTGCACCCATTGCAGCAGATGCTCTCAGGAGCAGTAAGTTCAATTGACAAAGACTAGAGCACTCCAAAAGCCTTAGCAGCCACAAGCAAGGCCTCTCAATCCCCTTTGCTATCTGCCACCACCACCAGAGCACATTCCCAGAGACGGAGGTTGGAAGGAGACCAAGGAGGCAGGGAACAGTAACTCCTAGCCAGAACAAAGGGTTTACAACCTGTACTTTGGGGCCAAAGCAGCTTCTCCCTCTCTGGTGTAAAGGAACAGAAGCAAGCTGAGCCCATGCTGGGAATGGGTCCTTCAAAACCCAGGTGAGATCCCTGTGAGGCAAGGCAATGAAGGTGATGGGCACACCATGCAACGGCAGCGAAAGATAGAAAGGGTTACTTGGCTCTGAACAAGCAAGTGAACTGAGTGCAAGGCAGAGAGCATTTTGGTGCTGGCAGTGCTTATGGGGCTCTGTGACTTGAAGATGTGGTCCTCATGGCAAGATGTAAGGTCACACATCCAACAGCAGAAAGAGGTTTCCTTCACCCTTCGCAGCTGAGGGTTACATGTTTTAAATTGTCCACAAAGCACAACTCTGTGTTCATTGCTTCTTAAAAACTCCTTTCCACGTCTTTTTCCACCAGTGGTGAAAGTCTATAATCACCCGGTTTCACCGTTCCCTGTCTCCCTTTGCCTGCAACCGCAGTGCAGGCAAGTGTGCATCGCTGCAGCCACCTTTAAGTGAACTGGAAACACATAGTTATGCAAATTGCCCTGCATGGTAGCCACGGGGTAACACAAGGACTTTGAAAGACATGGGAGAAACGCGTGATCTAAATGCTCCGTGTTGTTATTTGCTCTTAATTACACATTGCTTCCCAGCAGCTGTTTGGCACGCAGCACCTGTTGTTTTAATGTTGTTGGAATAAAGGGTCTTTTAGCTGTTACAATGCCATTGCTTGGCCCTAATTACGGTTATTAACAAGGACCAGAACTTGACCCAGGCTAGATGGCACGGCTGTGCAGAGAAACACCTTTGGACTGATGGTGTCTGCAACACTCCTAATATTTTTCCGGGATACATCTTTTATCATTTGCATCACAAAGACTATAAAGTACTTATACATGACACCTCTAAATCCTTTACAATGCGTCATGTCAAACAGCCCATTTAGCAGCGGCTCCGTGGTACAAAGTAGCGCGATACACTGAAGTTGCTATGCTGAATTGTGTCAAAAGATCTGCTTTTTTAATTCCCCCATAATCTTAAGGATGGAAATAGCACATTGTAGCAGTTCAGAAGCTGTTCCAGTGTGGCATGTCAAATGTTACTGCAGCACTATTTTGACGGTGAGTCATCATGTAAGACAATGAATTGAGACAAATATTGATGTGTCACCAAGTTTTCTCCCTCTCCTCCTCCCCAAATCACCATGGTGGAGAAAGGAAATAAAAAAGAGTGGGAGCAAAGTGCAAAGAACCATTTGGGAGCAGCTGACCTGCCCTTAACAACATTGAAAAGAATTTCAGACGCAATAAAGCTGTGACTTGCAGCGAGAGCAAAGGAAGAAGGGATCCCACCGAGACGCCCTCCCTTCCCATCCCCTTCTGCCAAAGCCTTGCACTTATGCCACATCTGCTCCAGCATGGGGGAGTAAGCTGGGCGTAACAGAGCAGCTTTAACACAGGATTTCCTCACCACTCTCAACCCAAGAGAGACCTTTGCCGTTGCTTTGGACTACTCTCTGCACATAGCTTTCGGCTAAGGCTCAGCTGAAGAGGAGGGACAGGTTTCTGAAGCTGAAAGGGGTGCAGCGGCTTAGCTCCCAGTTGTCTCACTGGAACTGGCCTGCTGCAAACCAGTGTCCAGGATGGAAGCATGCTTTTATCTAGAAAAAAACACAAAGAGCAAAAACATCATACTGTCCTCTGGCCAAGGAACTGAATGGACAATAACGGGAACACAGCGTATCTAGCCAGCAACCTCATCACCTGCAGAACAGACTTGGGATAAAATCTTTGCTCCTTTCACAGGAAATTCACATTTTCTTTTATGGGGATTATAACAGTTCAAGTTAGTTATGTAACCAGCAAACAAATTCACACATTAAGACCCAATTCACATGTTGGCATAATACTAGAGCTGGCTTTAGTGAATTCACTCATTGGAGAAATACAGCATGTACACAGGTTTCAGTGTTCTGTATGTGACTCCTAGCAGTAAGGAGAATAAACTGATGTCCTGCACCTTATCTTGTTTAAATGAGAATAGGACTACTCTGGTTTACATTACATATCTGACTGAAGAGAGGTTAAACCCAAGCTAGATATAGAACTACCTAAAAAGGGAAAGCAGAAAAACGGGAGTGACTGCAACATGCATATTATACCATTAACTAACGCTTCACATCCAGTTTCTCTTCTGCTTCACTGCCCTCCTTTCTTCAGCAGAAAGCAATCGCTGCCTGTTTGTAGCTAGTACAGTCAAATCTGTGCCAAGTGAAAGCAATCTAATTATATTTGTTGGCATGCAAATGCAGCCTACTATTGCTTAAGCAGGTTTTAAAAATATAGTCATGCTAGTAATTAATATATGCTAGAAAGCACGATAAAAGCCATATGACAGAGAACCTCCAGCTTATTACATGTTGTGCGCGTTATTGGCACACAAATCTGAATCCTGATGTCCACAGCCAGGTTTCTAAGTGCCTTCCAAAGGTAAGCAATCAGCTACTGAGGCCGCTTTCACCACGAGGGAAGCGAGTGAAATTAAGCTGAAGCACACGAGCAGCGAGCTAAGCGTGTCCACGCAGCCGGCGACTCAGCTGCACACAGCTATTTGTTGTGCTGCAGAGACTTGCTCCTCGACTTTGAAGACCTCACTGGAAACAGGAGACCAGCTCAGATTTGGCATCAAAGCCCCTTTAAGAAGAACATCTGCCTGGACAAGAACGGCAAGAGGTGCCTCTTTAGTGGCTGTCAAAGAGTCAGGCGCTGGCACACTACTGCTGTTGCAGGGGGACAGGTGGGGTGCCGTCATGGCTGGCTGGTACAGGGGTGCTTGTGTTCCCGGTCAAAGGGCAAAGTTTAAGCATTGAATGGAAGACCTGAATTCAAGGGTTTGGGTTTTTTTTTAAAAACACATAGGACTTCCCCTCACATTCTAGGATTGGGCTTCCCCAAGCAGTTACCTTTCTATGGCATTAAAAGGTGCCTTTGAACTTGAAAGCAGAGTATTTGTCCTCACCGACTGCCAAAATAAAATGCATAGAACCATAGAATGGTATGAGTTGGAAGGGACCCCAAGGATCACAGAGCTCCAACCCCCCTGCCACAGGCAGGGCCACCAACCTCAGGCCTGGATCTACACTAGGTTGCCCAGGGCCCCATCCAACCCGGCCTTGAACACTTCCAGGGATGGGGCATCCACCACCTCTCTGGGCAGCCTGTTCCAGCCCCTCACCACTCTTTCTGTAAAAAACTTCCCCCTAATATCTAATCTAAACCTTCCTTCCTTTAGCTTCAATCCATTCCCCCTTGTCCTGCCATTGTCTATCCTTTTAAAAAGTTGATTCCCCTCCTGCTTATAAGCTCCCTTCAGGGACTGGAAGGCTGCAATGAGGTCCCCCCGCAGCCTGCTCTTCTCCAGACTGATCAAGCCCCGCTCCCTCAGCCTCTCATCGTAGGGCAGGTGCTCCAGCCCTCTAATCATCTTTGTGGCCTCCTCTGAACCCTCTCCAACAGTTCCACATCCTTCTTGTATTGGGGGCCCCAGATCTGGACACAGGACTCCAGATGGGGCCTCAGGAGGGCAGAGTAGAGAGGGACAATCACCTCCCTGTCCCTGCTGGCCACCCCTCTTCTGATGGACCCCAGGATACCATTAGCCTTGCGAGCTGCAAGAGCACACTGCTGGCTCATGTTAAGTTTCTCATCCACCAGAATCCCCAAGTCCTTCTCAGCAGGGCTACTCTCAAGAAGCTCTTCTCCCAGTCTGTATTGGCTCAAGGTAACCTATGCTGCTATCACTATCCATCATAGGCTAGCACTGACATCATCTGTAGGCATGGCATCCAGATCTCACTTAATTATACCATCTGATTGATGCGAGACAAACTTTTCACATCACCCGAAATATCATCCAAAATGAAAATGTGAGGAGCACAAGACAAGCCTTCTGTAGAAAGCTGTTTCACCCCAAAAGGTGTGTGAGCCACTCTTAGTGGGTTTGTGTGGTCTCCTGCAAAAGGCACCTGCCTAGCTGCATGGGAGGGTTGCTCTTCTGGTAGCTACCAGGCTATGGTTAAACTGTCCACACAAGGGTTACAAGTGCCTGTTACACGAATACAGTGTACCTTACCTTGGGATTTCTGTCTCTGTGTGTTTTCATATTAACTGAATAGTTACTCATATTGCTGCATCTGTGAGATGTTCTCTTTTCAGTTTAGCATTGGATTTGTTCAGTGCTAAATAGAGGCAACCAGAGGATTGCTGTCCCCTGTGCTGTCAGCTCGGTACCAAATCCACTTCCTGCCCACACTGGTATTTTATGGGGTTTTTTTAATTCTTGGTGATTATCATTAATACTTTATTGTGTACTTATGTCAGGCCTTAAACATCTTTCTAGGTACATCCTCTAGCAATGTGCCTGTCCTTTTTTGGCTGAGACATTTTTTACCATGACAAGGTGCACATCCAGAGTGCAACTGGGCTTGTACTCACTAGAAAAAAAATTGATAAACCATATGACAAAAACTCCAAAACAAACCACAAACAAACAAATAAAAACCCACAAAAAATAAGCCACAAAAAATCCTCAACATGAAAATCTATAAAATAAAGGTTAAAGAGCTAAACTATGGATCCCCATTTTCTTCTCAATAAACCTGCCCAATGAAATCTCTGGCTGACTCTGCCAAATCATCTTCTTACTTGATCAAGACATCAGACAGTTGCAGATTGAGAATAGGAACTAGCAGTATTTCCTTTCCTCCCACGACAAATCAACAAATCTTTAAAATCAAATAATCTTTCAGAGACTCCACACGAGTCTAAGTTCCTCAGTAGCTGCTGTTAATGCCATTGCTGTACCTTTACCAATATCATATTTGCCATATCCAGTCAATATGCTGGTTTGATGTGGCTTTTTTATCTTCTCTTGTAAATCAACAGGATTCACTATTCTTGGCTTGCATTTCCACAGCACTGTTATAAACCTCCAGCCCCTTCTTCCCCCAAACACCCCCAAAATTCCACTAAAACTCACTGAGAAGCCCATTGCTCTGTCACTTCTTGCCAGCTCCAAGGCATGTTAGAGGCTCAGATGCTGGTTTCTGCAGTCTGGCTCCCAACTGTCTCACTCACACAGAACAGCATCCTCCATCATCAATAATTCCCACTGAGCCCACTGGGTCTATTCATGACACAAAGCACTATTGTGATATATGGCTTGATTCAGGAGGAGCAAGAGTGGTGCAGTTTGGCCCCTTCCCCAGTCTTGGTTCCATGATAAACCCAATGGCAGAAGCTCTGGGTGTTTCGCTGGACTGGGGAGCAAAACCCAGGCAACCCAGCAGAGCTATATTGTAGACTGGCCACCTGTAGTCTGGGAATACTCACTTGTACTGAGTTTCTCACACACAAAAGGGGCTTTAAAGGAGTAGAAATCATGAGGGCTTGTCAGGAGTAAATGAAAGGAAATTCCGTGCAGAGGGGGATCATTTAGGGGAACCACAAAGAGCACTGAGGAGAAGGGGTGCTAGCCTTGTCTGTGTTTGCTGTCAGCGGGAAGAGTTGAAACCTGGGGATTGATCCCAGAGTTCTGCTGGACCAAGATGAAGTTCTGCAGAAGAGCAGCTCTCTGTGCCCTTTTCCAACTAAAATTTCTTCTGAACACCAAAGACATTTTCACAGTGGTCTCTGCTCTGCTAAGGTTGGCTCCCTCTTTTTTTCTTTTAAGTTTCCTCTTCAGTGAGAAGCCACTTGCCAAAACCCAGAGTATTTTTTCACCAGGACATCCCCATTCCCTGCCCCAACTACCCCACCACAGTCCAGTGAGGAAGCATTAACAAGGTAACAGAATGCCTTGGCCACCCCTGCTTTTTCCTCTTTCTTCCTTCAGACCCAGTCTCTCCAGTCAGAGAGCCCCATCACTGGTGCATCATGTGAGGGAGGCAGCCAACTCCATCCACGCTGCTCCAGATCTCAAGCCAGATAAAGACCTTCTGTCTCTAGGTTTGAGGGCACAGTCCCTTTCATGATCCCTAAGTTCATGAGCACAAGAAGGAATGACGATTAGAAAAGCCGGCTCTGCTCAGTGGGAGGGAATTCAGCTCCATGCAAAGACAAGCAAGAACCACGGGCTCTGGCTGCCAGACGGCTGGGGAGTGGAACTGGCATAGATGGAAGGTGGGACATTCTTGGTCCTCACCTAGGGGCAAAGTAGAGCCTCCATGCCACCCCTCCCTTGAGACATTTTTGTTCAGTGTGGAAAAGTAGCCTCCTGGGGTGGATCTTAGACTTTGAGAGGTAAATAGAGATTATCAGCTAAACGCCCTAAACCTGGAGGATTAACGGATTATCTAATCTCCAATGATCTAATTCAGTGTGGAAAGGCCATCAGCACCTCAAGCCTGGAGTGCATATATTCTCACTCAATTTTGGATCCAGTGGAGTGTGGCAAATCATTTTGTATTCTTTAAGCAGAGCTGCAAGACAGCAATAACGCTTCTGTTTTAAGTGGCCACCACAGCACCAAGTAAATATTTTATCAGTTTTTTACAAACCAGACTCTATAACTGTACATGTATTAACAGTGTTAGGAGTGCAAGTATTAATTTTTCATATGCTTTTAAAGTGTAATTAATAAAACCCTGCTTCTTCCCAGACTGCAGCGGGTGTCGTTTCATGCCTTAGAACAAGTTTCTTGTACAGGATGGGAGGAGGGCAGCTGCTCAGAGTAATCTCCACTTCCAGAGTTTGCAGTGTAGCTGATGAAGAGCCTTGAAATGAACCCTTGGCTAGGGACCATCAGACTATAAATTTGGTAAGTTGATCTATCTGACTTGAGGAAAAAGGGCTTGTGTGAGCCTGAGCCACTAGCATCAGCTAAAAGGGCTGCAGCATCTTCTTGCCCAGTACAGACCCTCCACTCTGCTGCCCCACACCCCAGTGTTTGGCTGGCAGTCGAGTGAAGGTCAGGCACAAGTTTTCAGATTGGAAACCTCCCGTGTGGTCGTTGTCCTGGACAAAATCCAAACCCAGAAGGAGCTGTTGCGTTCAATGTGTTTGCAAATGTTGCTGGTGGCACAGCCATGGTTCGCTCTTTGAATGCTCAGCATCTGCTGGAGCAACCACATGGCCCATAAGCCCATGCCAGGTGGCCTATGAAGCAGATGCTGTGTGGAAAAGAGGAAAGATAACAAAGTTTTAAAAGAAAAAAAGTTAAAGTAACTTTTTCTTACATTGAGCTTTTCCTAACACTTTCCTTGTCTTTAAAAATAAAAAAAAAAAGGGAAAGGGGAGGAGAGGGAAAAAAGGAGAATCCAAACAAACTGAAAACAGAGTTAAAACCAGGGCATTGAACCAAACACAAATGCAGACAGAATGAAGATTGGCTCAGACCATTTATTTTCATCTCAGAGTAAAACTGAACCAATAGTTTGAACTTCTTCTCAACACTGGATTGGAGTGGAACCAGGACACAGATGACACTAAGTCTGACCTGAATAAAAAATGAAGCAATTCAGCTTCCAACATTCACAGGGAGATTTTCAGAACCCCCTAAGCAAGCTACGTGAGTGAAATCTACTGAATCTCCAAAGGATGTGACTCGCGGATCCTAAAAACGATTAGGTATTTCACTAAATTGGGTGATAAACTCCTATTAATCTAAAAAATAATGACAGTGAGAGATGTGTAAACCATCTGGAACTGCATGACTGGTGTTCTTAGAAGAGAGTTTTATTTATATATGTCTCTATTTGTTCTGCTTGCCCTCAGCATAAGCGGTCAAACATCTTTGCCCTTCTCTAACATTTATTTCCTTTTGTCAGAAAATTAAAGTTTTGACTGACAACTGAAAAGAATGGTTATTGTAGCAATTGTCAGCTTTAAATTTTTTTGTCAAAAATTGCTAGTAGCTATTTTTTTTTTTGGATCAAGTCTGCTCTTGAATTCTGTACCAGTGATCTCCTGGAGAGCATTTGCAATACCCTACAGCTCCCTGTCCTTCTGTTCACCCACCTATAAAACCATGCTAATAACAATATTTACCTCCCTCACTCAAGTTTTGTGAAGCTTCATTAAGAACATTTTCAAAGCACTTTGAGATTCTTAAAAGAAGCTGCCCAGACAGTACGAAATTCAATTACACTAGAAACTAAAAAGCCATGAATTAATCCTTAGCATCTGGGTAAAACACAAATCTAAAAAAATACTTAGTATAACTGGAGACCAGAAACAAAAAGCACAATATGAGAGGCAGAGCTGTGAACACAGTTAATATGATAACTGCTTTCATATAATTTAGCTCAAATAAATTAGTTATGGCTTGTCAAACCGAATCTGCAGCTAACCTCATGGATAACAACAGAGAAGCGAGCCACAAACATGCCTGATTACAAACCAAGCAGCTTTTCTTGGCTAGAGGACTTGAGCCCAGCAAAATCCAGCACCTTGCAGCAGATGATGGAGGGTTAGGGAGCAGGAACAGAAATTTGTATCTAGGCAACATCAGGAAGCATGTATTTGGGGGGGAAAAAAAAAAAGTTCTTTGTTTCTTTAATGAAAAAGTGTGTTAGTAAGGACATTTAATTTGAGGTATAATTGGCTGAGAGATGTTAAAAACCTTCTCACCCCAATGTAAAATGTGACTTCTGGAAGATCATCAAATGGTAACAGGCAAGACGACAACAAAACATACCTGTGCCAAAACAGCACCAAAGAAGCTATAGCCTACTCAAAGTTTGAAGTTTGCTGCTCTCCTTTGTGCTTCTTTCCACAGCTCTCCCAGGGAAAGACGTGACTGCAACACATAAACCATTGAATCCGAAGGTTTATGCCATGCCCCCATCGCTAGCGTGACTGTCAGTGGGCACAGAGCCCAGGTTCAGTGATTTACTGGGCTTTTGGGCTTCGAGCAGTAATCAAACCTGCCCCGGCTGCGCAACACAGGGGTGCTCATCTGTCAGCTCATCCCGCTGCTTCATGTTGTTTGGGGGTTAACATTGTGGCAGGGTCTAGGAAGGATCAGGTATCTTTGACCCAAACCCAGCATAAAAGGGGAAAGCCTGTAAAAACTCCAAATCATGCACTTTGGTTAATTCAACAGAAACGGGATTGCTCGCCCTGCCTGCTGCTGCTGCTGAAACATCCGTGGCGAGTCGGTGTCTGAGCTCACAGATCTGGTGTTGCTGGTCCTGGAAGTCTGGTCCCAAGTAATGGGCAGCTCAATGTGACCAACTTGCCACCTACCTAAGTGTATGCACGGGTAGGGCTGGTGAACTTACAGCACCACGTGGTTTGCTGCGCAGCCCAGAGCCCCATCTCACAAACACTTACATGTACAAAGGGGGCTGCTGCTGTTTTGCAAGTTACTCAAGTGTGTAGGAGTTTGCATGACTGAAGGATGAGCTCCTTGACTTTCAGAGATTTCCAAAGGATGAACTCCTCACAACTTGTCTTTCTGTTTTCTGAAGGGTAAGAGTGAGCAGCAGCGGCAGCTTTCCAAAGACTTAGGTTGAAGAACAGCGCAGACAGAGGTACACCAACTTGCTAGATGGACTCAACAGCAGATCTTGGATATACATGCAACTGCTTGTCGAGTGACAGAGTACAATTCAGCCTCAGCAAATTTCAGTTGGTGTTATACATCAGATGACAATCATTTCAGCCCTGAAATAAGTTCAGATCAAATAAAATCAAATATTTGTTTTTTCTGTGACACTCTTACTTTCTGTTTCTCTGATTTTTTTCAGAGCTCGTTGATATTTCTTGAGCCTACAAAGTGGAGAGCAGAGAGCTTTTTAAATATGTACTGCCGATTCCCAAGGGACTTGTTTTATTTCTCCTCTCAATCATCATTGCTCTGAGCCACATCCAGGACAGAGGAAACTGTGTCACACGCAGAGCACAGGCAACAGCCCGGCAAAAGGGCTACAGAAATCATCCTGTGCTACGTAGTAGGGTTCAGCTCTCCAGTGAAGAGTTTTATACCTCTGTCTTGAGGGAATATTTCATAAGTTGATGTCTGTTTTGTTCTTGTACGCCAGGCATTTATTTCTGAGGACTGTTAGGTACCAGGTGGGGTTTTGTGAAAAGAAGTACTTAAGTGATCATTTCCTGGTGTCCTAGATTTTAAGCGTGAGCTTCAGAAGTACAACAAATTATCCTAAAGCTCACAATTTCTCACCCAGTCTTAACCCTTCCTTATCAAAATGCTTACAGTGTAGCTTACAAGCTAACAAAACCTTCCTGTGAGCCTGTGGTAGTTGTGGGCTTTTTTTTGTTATTCTCCTATTTCTATCAGGTTATTTATATGACAGAAGTCTGCACAACTGCTTTTACTTAACCTTGAAAGAAGAAGACTCAAGGGCATATTTATGATCATACCTACACACAGGAAAAAGCCCAACTATTGAGTTCCTCTTTTTTAGACAGCAAAATACACTAATAAAATCTTTTCCTCCATGGTATCCAGACAGAGATTAGGCAGACAATTCTTCCTCCCAGCCATAACATAATACAATTGTCTAGGTGCATTACTGCTTGTTTTTAGGGTTTTTTCTGCAAATCCCTATGGGCTCTACGACAAAGCCAAATATATCAGGCATGAAGCTGATTATGAGTTCTTAACTCAAGAATGATAATCAGCCAACTTACAAACAAATCATAGTGGAGCTAGGCTTCCAATATCTCCAATTTTCCATCCATTTCAATGTTAAGCTTGTCTTGTCTTTTTCCAGTGGGAGGTGATAATGAAGCTTCGGTTTGCAGATTTTCACGAGAAGTGGTCCCAATTTTTTGCCTAGATAGGCAGCTCATGAAACAAACTCCACATCTTTACCCAAAACAGAAATTACTATCAAATACATTGCAAGGTACTTTTTTTTTTGAGAAGCCCTTCTTAGAGACCTTCCTGCTGAGTGTCACGAGGAAAGGCATGGCTACCACAGCTCCGATGTGACTTCCTTGAGATGCGTTTTAGCAAAAACTTATGGAGACCTACTGCAGCTGCCTACTCAGATAAAAGTTTCTTCTTTTACCATGATTTATGGAGATGGTACTCTGCCACGGCTCTTGGCAAACAACCAGGTGAGTCCTGATGCCCAGGAGAAAGGACCATGGTCACCCCTTTTTTTCCTCCGCTGGGCTGTGCACAGTGGGCCTGGGGGAGGTGCATCCCTGCCCAGCCTCTCCCCTCACAAAACAGGTAGCTGCTGCTGAAGGACCAGGGATTGTCAGAAACATCAGTGGTTTTCTTCACAGGAAAGGTTGGCAAGAATGAAGACAAGTGCTTCCTCAACTTTTTCCATGGAAAACTAACTTTTCATTGGCCAAATCTAAATGTTCTCATTTGAAGAAACAGAGGTGTCTACAGTCATTTCCCCACTGTCTACTGTGATGGAGTGGATCACCTGCATAAAGCCAAAACATTACCCACAGAAAATTAAAGCACACAGTGGCAGCATTAAGGGGCAAAGAAAGGTGGGGTAGCCCATTGCTGCAACACCTGAAATTTCCTTGGTCAAATGCAAGCAGCTGAGCTCACACAATGCAGAGGCACACAAACACAACCATAATGCTTGCAGAGCCAAGCTGCCTCATGCAAACCCAGTTTAAATGCCTTTGTTCCCAAAGCACAGTGAAATATCTTTTGATTATTTAAGGTAGGATTCATCTGGGCTTTGGAAGGGCTGCAAGGGAGCATTGTGGGAAGTCCAGTTCCCATATTGCTGGTTTCTCTGTGGTATGGACTCTATGCTCCACCAGGAAACATGGCCAGAGAAATCCCATGGCTCCCATCACTAACCAGGCCAATATGAAACATGTCTCTTTTTCCCTGTCCATAAAGCTTGTTTGACCAAGTACACTGTATGATGCTAAACTGAATGCTGAACAAAATCTTCTGCAGATAAACAGCGGATGGTGGTTTTACTTTTCATTTTTAGCCAATTCAGAGTGAGAACAACATTTTGCCCCTGAAGACCCCACTTTCTGGGGCAAGCTCACCAGGAAGTAACCATGATGAAACATTTGCAACATAATTAGCAAGTACTCAGAGGCAGTAAAATATATGAGAAGTGTTTCCCTGCTCTGAGAGGGACCTAGATAAGAGAGAAGTGAATAGTTGTTCATATGGCCTCATCCCTGGCTCTCACAACAATAACCAGTTCCATCCTTTGGAGCCCGACCCCAACTTTGCAGCCATTTTTGAATGTTAACCTTGAACCTTTAATCATTTTACAATGTGCTAAGGAAATACAGTCCTTCCCAGTTGAAGACTGGAAGGGCAAAACTCACTGATCCCTTCTGGATGCAGTTACATTTTGATCTTTGCCTAATTAACTGACTCTTGGCCTGTAGGTCATCTGCCCAGTTTCAGACATTCCTGGTTTCTCCTAGGTCATCTGTCTCTAAACCCAGATGAACCAAAAAAAAAACCAAACAAAAACACAACTTTTTGTCCTAAATTTTGGCATGTAACTGTGTAACAGCTTCCTTTTGTCTCAGGTCCTTGCTCCCACTTCAAAGAGAGTTTTGTCCTTGTGAAAGCAGTAGGCTTGTGTTTTTCTATTTGTGTATTCTATAATAGTGTGAGATTACTTGCCAGCAGATAAAGATTTGAAGATAAATACAGGATCCAATGTTAAATTTGGATATTTTGGTCACACAAACAGATGCGATCAAACGTTAACACTCACTAAATATATATCTTGCCTTGAATAGTTATTACAGTCTACAATTAAATGAAATCCTGCAGATATAAAAGCGTAGTCTGGAAGCTGTAGTTTTTCTTCTCGCCTGGTAGTGAAATGGTTAAGGATATTTCTGAAGAACTTTAGAGGCACAATGGAGAAGCACAGAAGCATAAATCTGAAGGTTAAATTTGTATTGGCTTTGCTCCTCCTTCCCATAGGAGCACAGATGGTAAAAACCTTAAAGCTACCCCTGCTATTATCATGGAATAAATGAATTATCAGGTTTCTCCCTCACAATGCTAACTATGGAAGACGCCTTCCTACTCACATCATGATCAAGATCATTTATATGAAGAACTGCTGCTTGTTTGAGCTGAAAAAAAAAGAAAAAAAGGGGGAAAAAAAAAGATATCTCTAGAAGACCTGGATCACCCTTTGGACTTGGAGCGATTGTTTCCACACAGTTGCCTAAAGCTGCAAAGCCAGCCAAGCCCACTGGATTTCTAAATGATGCAAGGCTCTCTCTCCTCTGCTTCTGCTTCAAAGAGCTGCTGTTGTTTTGTTGTGGTGGCTGCAAGAGATGCTGATACCTGAGACATGGTATTCCTAGAGGGAAGGCAAAGTAAAGAATAAGTCAGCCTTGCATGTAGCTTCCTGGGAAGAGAGCGAGGCAACGTGAGGGATAGTGAAAACAAGGCAAAGCAAAGCACTAAGAAACTCACTGGAGGGAGATATTCTCTCTGATGCTATGATTAACATTATCTGTTGCAAAAGACGAGCCCCACTCTGCTTGTGGTTCTGCAAGCCCTTGTGCATGACTTAAGACCACTTTAACATTAGGACCCAGGTAGGCTTCAGGAAAGCATTTCTCTTCACAGAGCACATAGGCAATTAAAGTTGATGAAACTGTGATTTCAGCTGAGGTTCTGATGTTAAAACAGGGATGGATGAAACACAATCAGGATTTAAATCTCTGTGCCAATATTTTTTTCCTCAAACTCAATGAGAAAAAGGAGCAGACTATTGAGGACCCAGTGAGGTGGGTCTCAACTAGCATAAGTACTTGAACCCCAAAGGTTAAAGCAAGTGCTTGTGTGTGCTGCCTACAGTTACCTTTGGTTATCATTTGCTCTCAACCCTCTACATAGTGAAATTTAAAAATAAAAAAAGCTGGAGTTTCACTGTTGGGTTTTGTGCTCTGGATTTCTAGGAATATTTTCAAGCAGTTTTCCACCAAAAAAAAAAAAAAAAAAAGAAAAGCTATGCAACCAGCCAGCTAAGCCCAGCTGAAATTCCTAGTAATCACCTTCAACTTCACGAGTGACCTGAAGAACCCCAGCTAAGCAGCAGGAGCTGGCAGCCCAGATAACCTGCACATACGTTTGCGTCCATACGTTCTGTGAAGGTGACTGTTCTCCGTGAATGCTGAGCTGGATATTAGCAGTAACGAAGAGTAACACTCCGCTTCTCTTCAGCTGCTGTTACTGCACGTGCCTGAGGATTATTGCTGCTGTTCAGCAAGCGTGTGGGTAGGGCTCTACTCTGCTTTCTGGGTAGAGCTGTGTCCCGATGCGTCCTACTGTATGAAATTAATGGGGTTGTGTTATTCAGGTAATTTATAGCTTGAGGTGTCAATGAGATAGGTAGGAGACTGAAGAAATGCAATTTTATTTTAAAGGTGGTGGTGGTGGTGAGGGATAATCTAAAAAAAAAAAAAAAATAAAGGTTTGTTTTTCTTCAGTCAAATCATGTAGAGGTCCCTTTTCCCTTTAATTGCCACAGTATATAATTTGGAAAATATTAGTCATTCTTCTTTCAAAAATACAAGTAGGGAAATTACATGGGCACTGAAGCATTCAGATGTAAGTGATATCATTAAAAAAATAGCAGAAATACAGTAAGGAGAAAATTAACAGTTAGTTGTTCTTTTCAAAAAAAAGTTCAGCAAAATTATTAAATCCTTCCTCAGAGTTACAAATTTAGTCATTTGTGCTGCATTATTTGTACAGATGAAAGCAAATTATTGCATGATTGAATAACACAATTAGATTTTTATTGTTGAGATCTACCAAGCCATTTTATAGCCGTTGTCTGCTGCACAGCAACTGTCCCCACTGAGCACTGGTACCAGAAAATATAACTGAAACCCAGCAGGTCTGGAGAGAAATCATCTACTGAGGACTACCACAGGTAAAATGAAGCTAAGTATCTTTGGGACAGAAACTATTTTTTGCATTAAACCCTTCCACAGTTGTAGATACATTTTTCAGCACTAGTGTTTTTCTTTGGGTGTTTAGTATGGCTGACATAAGTTTTTGGCTGAGGTTTTTACAGCCAACCTCTTCTGCATGCCAACTGCCTGCTTTATTCAACACTAAGGTTTCCCTTGCTTGTGGAAACTATTCACCTTGTCCCTTCAGGTTCCCAGAAGCCTAAAAAGGAGCTCCTAGTGCAGATAGCAAGAATCAGACTCACAGGATGGTTTGGGTCGCAAGGGACCTCAAAGATCATCTAGTCCAACACCCTCCACTAGCTCAGGCTGGCCACAGCCCCATCCAGCCTGGCCTTGAACACTGCCAGGGAGGGGCAGCCACAGGTTCTCTGGGCAGCCTGTGCCAGGGCCTCACCACCTTCACAGGGAAGAATTTATTTTCCCTATCTAATCTAATCTACTCTCTTTCAGTTTAAAGCCATCAACCCTTGTCCTATCACTACACTCCCTGATAAACAGCCCCTCCCCAGCTTTTCTATAGGTCCCTTCAGGTGCTGGAAGGGTGCAGTAAGCCCTCCCTGGAGCCTTCTCTTCTCCAGGCTGAACAAGCCCAACTCTCTCAGCCTGTCTTCACAGGAGAGGTGCTCCAACAAGAAAGCTTTTTCCAACTCCTCTGTCCTTGGAGGAGGATATTTGAAGCAGTGCTTCTAATATCATTGGACCTCAGGCACATCACGCATAAGGCAGGACGGGTACAGAAACAGTCTCAGTAGTAGTGGCTTTTTGGATGTACTTTTTGTTTACACACTTTTTTGTGCAAATGAATTGACAGAAAGCACACAGCCATCCTCCCTTTACGCTGTGAGGCACCTAAATCTAGAAAATTATGAGGACAGCACATCTCCCCATAACCCTTGGCTCCTCAGGAGAGGGGCTACTTCTACATCTCCCTGAGAAACATGACCCGCTGGCTGCCAAAACTGCAGCTGCTACACTAACATAGATTGAGCACTGCATCACTGAGGAGCTTTATTACACAGAGCAACAGGAGAAAAAGCTCGCTGCAGAGAGGGCAAAAAATAGCAAGAGGGAGACAGTAGGAGCTTGGGGAATCACCATTTAACCTTGTGGGATGAAAACTCTTAATGGGTAAAGAGTAAAATTGCATCTCTACCAACAGAGGAATTCAACAGTGGAGTCAGAACAGCGAGGGCAGAACAGCAGCGCGATGTGGTTAGAGGAGGGGTTACACCTGAAGGCAGAAAAAGGGATGGGGGATACAGCTCTCCCCAACAGACTCCCCGTGGTCAGACAGGACAGTTTCCTGGTTTACCACCTCCACATCTAACTCCAAACCCTGGTGTGAAGGCACAGACAGGCAAAGGTCAGCCACAAGTGGCCAGCATGCAATTTGCATGGGCAGCAGGTAAATACCGAGCACCTCACACATGACGGAACCGAGCACAGAAGGAAGGAGCCTTGTCTGAGAAAACAAGGACTACCTGAAGTGTGCATAACTGAGCAGAAATCATTCAAGCTGAGAGGTTCCCCAGCACAGGGGAAGGCACGCACCTCTGAATGGGAACAGCAAGGCAAGGTGTAAGGTATAGGACACTGTGGAAGCAGAGATCAGCTTGGGTGTGGAGCTGTACTGCAACTTATGCACACAGCAGATATGTCATAGAAACAGAATGTCTGAAGTTGGAAGGGACCCACAAGGATCATTGTGTCCCCTGACTCCACACAGGACAATCTAAAAGTTAAACCATGTATAAAAATTTTGTCCAAATGTTTCTTGGTCACCAGCAGGCTTGGAGTCATAGCCACTTCCCTGGGAGCTTGTTCTAGTGCTTCACCACCCTCCCAGTGGAGAGCTTTTTCCTAACATCCAATCGGAACTTTCTCCAACGCAGCCTGAAGCCAGTTCCTTGTGTCACCTCTGGGTCTCCTCCTCTCTAAGATGAACAAACCTGGTATTAACCCAGTAACAAGCCTAGTAACAACACTAGCCTCAACCGCTTCTCCTAAGTCACGCCTTCTAGTCCTTTCATCATCTTTGTTGTCCTCCACTGGACACATTCCAACATTTTATATTCTCCTTATATTGTGAAGCCCACCAATGAGGCCACACCAATGCTGGGACAATCTCTTCTTCGACTGGTTAGCTATACAGTGCCTAATGTCTATGGGCATCAATATGCTTGTGGACTCATATTGAGCTTACCATCAACCAAAGCCCCCAGATTGCTGCAGGGCTGCATGCCAGCCTTTTGACCCCCAGTCTGTCTATATATCCAGGATTCCACCATCTCAGGTGCAGGATCCATCATTTGTTCTTGCTAAATTTCATATGATTACATTTCTCCATCTTAGACTCATGCCATCACCTGTTCATGCAGGATGTATGAACAGCCCTTCTCCTATCAGCTGTACCTGCAAGGGACTGCCCTAAGATTTCCTTCAAACTTAATTCTGGACTTGTTATTCAGACACCTCAATAGCAACCACTGTTATTCTCTGCCATCTAATGACATCCTTTTCTCCAAACAGCCAAAAATTAAATTCCCTCTGACTGCAACTAATTAGCGTGTGATCTGCTGCATGATATCTGTCATTTTCATAGACCTTAGAATGAGCTTGCATGGGAGAGGAGGTTTAAGCCAATACAAACAACCAGTTTTAAGACAATAAATTCCAGGGGGCTGGGGGGAGTGCGAGAAGCACAGATTTCTCCTGAGGACCACCATACATTGTACAGAAACACTCTATTATGTTGAGCTGGGGGAAGAAAAAGTTAACCCCCAACTAGAGATAATCTCCTTGAGCAAGACAGCACATGAGGAGGGTGATAAAGGTTTAGTTAATTTTGTCTTTAATATTCAAAATAAACATATAATAACCATAATAACTTCTGGACAACGTTCCAGCTAAGTAAATCACAGAATCACAAGCTTGGAAAAGACCTTTAAGATCATAGAGTCCAACCATTCCTGTCCTACGCTAAACCATATATCTAAGTACCTGATCTACCTGTTTTTAAACACATCCAGGGATGGTGACTCAACCCCCTCCCTGGGCAGCCTGTTCCACATAAGTGCATGCAGAACAGCTGAAGAGGTTATGTATAAAATCAACTGAAGGTTTGATTTCAGGACAAAGAAGTATTCAAAGCATACCCAATTCCATGGAACACGTGAAGTTGTTTTTCCCTGAAAGACAGAGGGGACTCTGTGATGTAACATTCACTCAACATTTGTCATCTGCTATTTTGTCCAGTCCTTTCTTTGATCACGGTGTCTTGTCCAATCTGATCTTATGCTTTCTATTTAATTACCTTTCTGTGATAAAAGCCCCAAAAGACATTTCTTGAATGTTTCGTGCAGACGTTCCTCACCTCTTCTCCTCCCAGGCTTGTGCCATTGTGGGTCTCTGACCAGCACTGTTTACCCTTGAGCATCTGCTGGAGTACAGTCTGGCATCCGCAGTCTTAATGACAACTATTATATAAGAAATTGTTTTAATTAGTTGTTTGTCTAAAAGAGTGGAAAACGTGATCTAATAGCATGAAAGCTAAATTGGGGATGCTGTTTTTTCAACCAAACACCGATATCGAATTCCTTTCCAGCCTTCAGCCAGTTATTTGCTTTGCTTCAAGTTTCCCATTTGTGAAACAGAAATCACATTTCCTTACCTCATGGAGGTGTTGTGAACTGCATTCCCACTTCACTTTGCCATGCTGATTTGTTCCTCCAGATTGATAGCTGCAGTTTTTAAAAGATAATGCTCTTATTTAAGGAGGAAAGGGATTTCAGAGTACTGGAATCGATGGCTTTCCGAGTTTGAAAGTAGGCTCTCCTTTTAGCTCCTGGCAGTTCTGATTTACCCTGGCAGCTTGTAGGCTCTACCTACAATGAAATAGGGGATGCAGAAACCATGACAAATTATTTCCCTGACAAATCTTGGGGGAAATAATGAACCTAGCTGGTGAATTTCACACACACCAGTATCCTTAGCTCAAAAAAAGGGAAAGGGTGCCTGTATTCCTTCCCATTGCTGATCACCAGTGAGCATTTGAAAACTCAGGGAAAGTTGCTGCAGGTTTGAGCCACCCCGTTAGAAGACTTGATGGGTGCACACAGAAGCTGAAGCACAGGCAGAACCTCCCAGCAGCAAAGACCATGCCTCAAGGCTTCAATTTGCATGTGCTTTCAAGACCAAGGACCTCTGTACTTTCCAGGCTGCAATACTAACTGTCTCAGAAGAAATTCTGAATCCTTCTCTTCTTTACCTCCTTGGCCACAGTCAACCTGAAATGATGTGAGGTCCAAACAGGAGGCCTCTGTTCTCATGTATGTTGGAATGAACAATTCACAGCACTGAGCTTCCAGCTCATTATTTCACTTCCACCTCAATCACTGGTAGGTATTTGTCATTAGGGACTCATTACTGGGGTTCCCTTTGATATATACATCCAAAAATCACTTTGCCCCCTCCTCCTCCACTCAGTTTGATATGGTTTTGGTTGTTCAGGCTGTGATCCTCACGGGCCTGGTGCATGAGAAGCAAGGTTGCTGCAATTATTCAGCTGTTACTTAAGTGTGGTACTTTTCTGAGTTTTCCTCCCCCTTCTCCCTAAGTTGAATCCCAGAAAAGGTACAACATCTAAAAGTCTTTAATAATGATCATCCATATATTGAATGTTTTTTTCTGTCTGGTATCAGAGGCATTGACCTCCTCCTTATCTCAGTCAATAGATCTTGATTTCAATCTCCAGAGAAATTTGGGTATGCTAATTACAATCACCTTCCTCACAATGGAGACCTTGTTACAATGTGCTTAAATGCTGACTTCCAAAGAGAAGAGTGAAATTATACATCAGCAGACAAGGGCTTCCCCTTTGAAAACACACGGTGTGGATTTTCTGCAGTGGGAGGGCAGCACTAGCTGGGGATGCTCACCTGGAAAAAATCAGGTCTGCAGGGAAACTGACTTCCAGAGGCTTCCCTACTCCTGGACCACAAAAACTGTCCTGGAGAAGCCCAGCACTGCCACAGCTGCTAACAGGCTACTTGCAAATAGCACCCGAGGTAAGAAGCAGCAAAACCCTGCTAAAATCCTCCCACCCTCTGCAGCTCAGGTGCAGGAGGTGCAGTCCCACAGGGTCTTACCTATGGGGTGAAGGAGGGTGAGATGTTAACCAGAGGCAGATGGGGAGTACAGGAGAACGGGGTGTGCTGCAGGTGGATACCTGCAGGATACTGCCAACACTGGTGGGCTCAGGGTAAATCTGCTTGGCTGCATGACACCAGGCCAGATGCGCTCAGCCGGCTTTGATACAGGCAAAGCTCCTTAGTATCTGCTTGCAAAAGCCATGTGGACATGCTCTAACATCACCCACAGATGTCCATGCATCTGTGACATGTCTACACAGCACAGTTCAGGGCTACCAAGACACCTGGGGTAGCCCTGGAAAAGCCCACCTGCTAGTTGGAAGGACTTGGTTAAGACCTATACCAGTAATGCTGTATTACCTCTGGCACCTGCACAAGCTCATTTAAATCTCACTGGGGTAGTGACAGCTTGGCATCGTGCTTTACAATGACATGCTGTAGGTCATTCCTAAAGAGCAGAGGGGGAACCTTGTTCCTTGTGGCAGCAGTCAGCTTCTCCAGTCCATAAGAACATCATTTCCTTCCCTGAGTCTCCCACCCAAACAACAACAGCTTGCTATTTCAATAGGATATGACATGGGGCTCCTGTGAAAGAAAGCTTTCTGTGTTACAAAACCTTGAGTATACCACTACTAACATCTGCTGTTGAAAGGGCCAAACTTACTATTAAGGTTTACATCATACCTTATACCCAGGAAGGGCAACCTTAACAGTGATATTGCCCAACCTTTTTACGCTTTACTTTGTAACCTTCATGTCATGCTTTTAAAATAGATGTTTGCAATATCACAAAAAAAGGGCAAATATCTTACGTGACATGAGAAGTGCCCTCTTAGCTTAGAAACACTCGTTCTCTCTCCTGGAATTATTACTGTTTCTAGGAACTGACAAAGAGAGATGAGCAGTAACCATAGCTTCTTAAGACTCCTAGGACTAGTGCCAAACCAGTGAACCGTGTCTTGCAGCTCTTGCCTCTCTCCTAAGGTGTGACCCTGTCTGGGTGGCACAACCAGGGGACACGTGGAGAATCCAGGACAAGCTGAAGACACCAGCCAGGCACCATGGGGAAGGAGATGCCCATGACAAGCCCCCATTGGCACCCACTCTTGCTCTCCATGGCAAGGTTGAGGTGCATTACCTACGGCAGAGTAAGAGCAGACATGCAGATATATTCTTAATCTGCTGCGGTTGGGGTATGCGACAGCCTCGGGTAAAGGGATGGTACCTACCCTGGAGCCATGCAAGGCACAAAGGCTGCTGCTGAGCTTTGGAGCTGGCTCGTGCCTGGATGCAGAGGTGTGTGACACAGGCTGTGTGAGAAGTGTTTCACTGACAAGCTCCATCAAACCATCTGGTGCCAAGGCCCCTCCATGCCAACAGCACTGTGGTTGTTCCCTAGCAAAGAGTGAAGCCACAGATGCTGGTTCAAGTAAGAGACACGTACCAGGAGAACTTTTGCCCCCATCTGTCTTAATTATATTGAATTAAATCATTTCTTTAAAGAAAGGAAATGGTGTTCCCTGTCCCTCTGCGTACCAAGTCAACTCCTCAGGTCCAACCCCACGCTGCAAGTCACTTGCAGATAACTCCTCAGCCTTTATTACAGGAATTACACCTGAATATATGCACATAAATTCTTTTTGGACAAATAAAAGCAAATCCCTCTCTGTGCAATCCCATTTTTGTTCTATTTGACTAAGGAATGGCATTTTCTACCAAATTGTTGGTTGTGTTTTTCTCTGTGCACACGCAGCTGTTTCCAAAGTGTAACCTTAGCAGTTAATAGAGTGACTCCAACACAACTGGCTGCTCTCCAGCATTTCCAGGCTGTAGAAAGAAAAAAAAAATCCTTTATAAAAGAAAGACACACGTTGTTCCTTCCTGCCCAAGATCTGGTAGGTAGCAGAAGTTCACTGGCAAAGGGGTGTTTGGACATACGCGGTGACTGAGAATAAAACTGCTGATTAGAGATGCCTGGCTACTGAAATAAGTGCTGCTCATTTCTACCTACAGGCACTCAACAATAACTTGCAGCTGGTGGGCTACCTAGATTTACTTGTAAGCTGGAAAAAAAAAAACCCGGGGGTGAGGGGGTGTCTGTGAACCACTTAATAATTAAACTAAGACTGAGCAAAGGAGGAAGAAGTTGAGAAAAACCTAATTAGAGCAAATTTAACCTTGGCATAACTCAGCTCACAGCTAGTTTCAATTTGGCTTGGCATTTTCAGATTAAAAAAAAAAAAAAAAAAGGAAGATAATGTATCAGGCTGAGAGGGGAAGAGATAAAGTTATCCTAAAAGGTGAAGTTGTGGATGGAATCTTCTCCTCCCCTCTTTTCTCCCCCCCTCTGAAATGCAACTCTAGTTTCTACCTCAGGTGGTGACTAGACAGCCCTCTGCGTCCCAAGACCTGGAGGATGCAAAGACATAACTGGGGTTGAAAAACAGAGGTTCTGAATCCAGCTGAGAAGGAAACTACAGCCACCACCCTTACTTACCCACCGTGTTATGACATCCAGAACAGCCTGTCCCATGCAGGACATATTTTACCTGCTCAGGGAGCCAGATGAGCAGCAGATCTTCCCTCCATCAGTGAGTCCATTGGTCCTCTACCTGACAGTGAGCAGGCAACATAAACAAACCTCAGGGGTCTCCACCACCAGCTGGAGGATATCACTCCTGGAATAAAGGTGGCCGAAGGCTGCTTGGTATCACCTGCACCATCTTCATCCATGAGCTGCAAACCACATGATGATTCAAGGAGGGGGGTCCTCAGCTTTAGAGTTTGGGAGCTTACCTAGTTTTATTTAATATTCAACTCCTCTAAAAGCCCAGAGTGAACAGACACAAGGCTTCAAAAATCTGGTTTCTTGCAACCCTGCATTCCTGGGTTTCTAGAATAAATAAGGGGCAAAAAAAGGAGGAGGGAAGCAGGATTGAAGCATTAATAACCAGGAGAAAAGGGAAATGGAAACAGATGAGCAACATCAGAAAAGAAAAAAAAAGTCCCCAAACCCAGTTTTCCACACCAGCTGTGACACAATCCTTAGCCTGGAGATGTTGTGGGCATACCATCTACCTGCGTAACCGATGGGTCCTAGCAGCACGCAGCGCTTTCCCAGCCTGCAGATGCCTGCACACTCACACACCAGTTACATTTTATGGCCTGGAAACAATAGTAATGATGATAGGAGAAATGCCTATAATATAGCAAATTAATATTGCTAGCAAACTGTTCGATATTATCTTTTCCACCAGTGTTACAGAGCTAGGAGAGAGCCCTAACAAATTACGGGCAGAATATAAAAATAATAAATTAAATTACAAGTGAACAGCAACTCAATATTTTGCATGAAAAATCAATTTTCTCTCTCAGCTCTGTTATACAGGCAGCAAAAAGAAAGAACCCAGCGTATTATCTCCTCAGCCTCCAAAATTGTTCAAGTAGAGACTTTATTGTTATTTTTCTAAGCCATTAAAGCTTCTTCCTTTTGTACTGGGGCTTGGTTTTGGTTTCTTTTTTCACCCTCTGCTGACTCCATGATACAGTAGCTTTATAGGTAGAGCTGATAGCACTGCCTATTTTCACATCAGTCGATATTTGATAGCGTGAGGCCTGTTTTCTCTGCTTATAACTTTGCCAAAGTTGGAGCATTTCAGGTGAATTTTACCATTCTGGTTACTGGGCTGAGACAGGCTGCAGGGCATTTGCATTTGTTTAATTTCTTTTCAGTCCAATTGAATCCACTTCTCCTGTAAACAAAATGATGGGAAAAATACATGGCCCTAGCCTGGTAAAACACACACAGACTTAGTGTTCCTTCTCTTGAGCTGTGAATTCTGCCTTACAATTTGCATGCTGAAATTCACAGAGAATGATTTGCTCAGTGAAATAAAAGCCTTTTGCCAGGGATATGAAATTCTGGCAAAATTTGGCCAAGTTGCAAGACCATTAAAAAAAATATTTTATACACGCAGAGAAGACTTGTTTTAGTGTGACTGGAAACCCAGGTAGGAGAGGACACTGCCTAAGGAACCAGGAGATGAGAGCTGGGGCTTAGAAGCAGCTTGTGACAGCATTTAAGTGTGCAGAACATAAGACCAATACAGGCTGGGAAATTAAAGTTAGGTGGAGATGGCCAAGAGACAAAGGCTGGCAACCCAGAGCTGGGAACTAGAAAGGAAAAAAGTGCATGACATTGCCTTCTAGGAGGGGATGAGACTGAAGAGTGTTCACCCCACTTGAAAACCCACCAGGAAAAGAAGTCAGAGAAACATCCTTAAGTAAGTACACATCAGCAACATGGAAACCTTCAGTTTGCCTTTTATTATGTCTTTATTGGACCTTGCAACCCCAGCAATGCTTCTTAATGCAGCCTGTGTGTTTGTTTGCATGTGCACATGCAAACATCCAGAGATAACTCGCCAGTGCAGACTTTACGTGGGTGGGCTCAGAAATATCCTCTGCCTGCCAGCGGAGACAGCAACAGACTGCACCCAAAATTCCACCACTGTGCTCTGGCAGGTCGGAGACAGAAGAGGGGAAAAAAAAAAAGCAAGCACAGCAGGTAAAACATCTCCCACAAACCTGAGCCCCTTCAGAGCTCCATCCAAAATCTAATTAAGCCTTTCTAAAAGTGTCTGTCTGTGGCCCTTTCACTAGGATTCATTTCAATTAGCTTTGGATCAGGTCATTAGTGAGTTTTTTTAACCCAGCCAGGTGGTGTATATATATATATTTTTAAACCAATGCAGATTTCACATAGAGAATATCAGAAAGGTACTGAACAGCCATTGAGCTGTACAGGGAAAAGGGGGCCACACTGCAAATCAAAACTTACTCAGAGACTTTTTTTTCCCTTTGGATCTTTCATATTGCCAGTGAAGCTTTCATCTCATCACTGAGTACAAGTTTTTTCTCTTGAAAGTACAGGAGTGAGTTTACCAATGTGGTCTTGACAAGTTTTATTTTCAGGGGAGCTAATAAGTGGTGGCTCCAGTTGAAGGCTGTGCACAGCTGTAGGTGTACGTTGCTGCTACTAGTTTTGGAAAGTTGCATTTTAAGGGTCACGTAAACATGTTCTGAACTGAAATACATGTATCTGTGGTACTGAAGTTGATGGGATGTAAGCTCAGTCTCTAGAAGTATGCTACACCCTACAAACAATGCAGTATTTGGAAGAAAAGGTGTTACAAATTTTTAGCAAGATGAGGAAATGGGTAAGCTACACTGATATCCCTGGAGAAAGAGCATCGATGAAAGCATTATTGTCACATTCATGCCTGGAAATGCCCTACTGCATGAGATGGAAAAGAAAGGGTGTTACAGAAAAGACAGGGTAGCCCCAAGAACACAGAGGGTGAGGGACCATGAGCATTGGCCTACCAATGCCTATAGGTAGGTCCATCACCTGCCTCGCTAGTGACCTGTTCTTCCAGCAGTTGCTACAGTTGGGTTACTTGCTGAGTCGCCCATGTCCACCCTTTTCCCAGGTGGGGCTCTTGGGCCCCTGAAGCTCACTTGACATCCTTGGATTTCATAGGTGCCTGTCCTAAATCCACCACCACCAAGTGGAATTTAGTAGAGAACTGGCTCTGTGCCCAGTGGATAATGGAGAAGGCACACACACATGTGCTCCCCCATTCTCCTCCAGTCAGGTTCTGTGAAAGAAGTGAGATGCTCATCCCATCCCAGCACAACAGCTGCGAAATCTGGAGGAAAAGGATGCTTGGAGGATGCCTTTATCCTCTGCATACAGCTGGGGGGAGCTGCCCCACCAGCAAGGTAACACTACATCGGTGGGCTGTACTGCCATCTAGCCTGTGTATGCTGCTGCCAGGCATGCTATAGATTTAGCTAGGAGGATAGATATTAATGATTCAGACCTGCAATTTTTAACCAGAGGTGGAAATATCCCCACAGAGTCTGCACAGCTTCTAAGGGGTCCATGACAGTTCATGCAGAGGAGCCAGTCTGTTGCCAATACACTTAAATCCACAGGCTGCACCACCACTGGAAATTATTTAGGGGACTGCAATTGGAAAATGTTGAAAATTCCTATTTAGGCTCATCAAGCAATAGCTCAGCTTCTACAGCAAAACAAAACCCACAGAAGTGTGGTGAAGAAGACAGTGATGCACTCACTGCGAGCAAGAGTATCCGTCAGGACAGATAAAGTGAAATGAGCCACTTCTAGGGTCTGTGATGGCCCAGAAAATAAAGCTCTATTAACCCTAGTGCCTTCCAGCATCCTACTGCCTCGCTGTTTCTTCTTCTTTAGTGATGGCAGCTGTGTCCACCTCACACCTTGGACATTTTTAATGACAGCCACAAGGGCAATTTGGCCCCTTAGGAAACTGCATTCAACAAGTACAGTTTTCTGGCCCCATCAGTATTAGCATGCTCTTCACAAAAGCAGATCCATCATTCCAGGGTTGCTGGAAGAGGCACTCACCCTTCAGGCTACAGAAGAAATACAAGTTGCTAACCTCCTTCAGAAGATACCAGGGCGGTAACGAATGCAGCATGATAAAAGCATCATCACCAATTTGCAAAGGCAACGCTTGTATTCTTTGCCATCAAACTCTGAGCCACCAGCAGCAACATCTATTCCTGGGTTAGGCCAACTAACACGAGCTGGTCCCGTGGCTATGCACAGGACACATGTGCAAGAGGAGTAGAGATGTCAAAGGAGCTGCACACCCAGCTGAGATGTTGAGCTGCCTTGCTAAGAAAGTATCAGAGAGAAGATAAACTTAAGAGATGGTTTTTATTGCCCACTTCAAAATCTGGCTGTACCATACCTGGTTCTATCAAGCCCCCTCCAGCACAGCCCTAGCCTGTTCTTAACTAGGAGTAGTACATCTTCTGCTTAATATTGACAGCAGTGCATGTGGAGAGAAGTGGGAAAGTACCTGTGCTGTTGGCATCACGTCCACACTGCCATGAGGGGTGCACAGGGATAAGTACAGTCCTGCTATTGAGGCACAGCCCCAGAGTGACGCCTTCCCAGGAGGCTGGGATTCCAGAGGCACCCTCAGAAAAGCCATCCCTCAACAACGCCGCGCTCAGCAGCGGAGAACAAAACCATCCCACGTCCATTCCAGAACACCTGCAGGCTTGGGACAGCACAGCCAGTGATTCACATCCAGCATTTCGCCTTATACAACAAATAAATAAATAAGCAACTAATCACACTTTTCCAAAAGTGGCATTTTTATAAATATCCAAGACAGATGCTTCATCTGTTCTGCAGCAGTGTCATCTAGCTTATGTAAGCAGGCAGAAGCACCAGCACGAGAAATTTCCAAACAAAGGAACTTTGGGGCAAACATCACTTGGACGATTCCCCCTCCTTCACAGTTTATATGGATTTAGGTTTTGTTACATTTTGGGGGTTTAATTTGGTTGAACTGCAAGAAGAGGCATGAACTATTTTATGGTGCTATGCCCAAGCCTGTGTTTCCAAGGGGCCAAAGTGACTGCCTCCAAAATACCAAGGGACACATAGGAGCAGAGAGCTTCTCCCCACAATTAAGTGGCCCTTTATGCCTGAGAAAGAAAAATCACTTTTACCTCTCAAAGCAGACAGCTAAGGTTTAATGAACACTCACAAGCCAGAATAAACTCAATAAGCCTGAACTGATGAAGATAAAGATAATCACAAAAGAGAAAGGCTCTGCTCCCAAGGCAAGATGAGCCTGGGCAGGATCATTGCAGGACCAGCATCCAGCCAAAGCCAGCAGCAGAGGAACCTCTCCTCAAGCATTCTGCGGCCTGGAGGCAAGTCTTGCTGCCCTGCAGAGTTACCAGGTTTTCAGATGTCCCCTAAAACAGGTTGTACTTGACCAGCTCACAGCCTACCTCAGTGAGAACAAGGGTTCATTTAAGTTCACAGATTAAGTTATAAAACTTCATGCTTCTAGCAAAAAAACCCAGAACAATGCCTGGACAAAAGCTTTAGTGAAAACAATTTGTGGATATGAAGGAAGAGGAGAAAGAGGAAATCTCTTCATAACTTTAAAGTGTCAATACCTTATTTTAAATTTGATTCCCATACAGGCAGAGTGCAAGGTTTAGACCAAAGGCCCATCCAAAAAAAAAAAAAAAAAAAAAAAAAAAAAAAAATCACTGTGTGACAAGACCTTTTTGACTTTTATTTTTCTCAGTTTGTCTTGCTGGAGCCCTGCTTGGTCCCATCATTTCGTCTTTTTACCCTCTTGCCAGCTTTGAGAAGTAATGTTATTTCTGAGAAGGATCCTCCTCATCACTGACAGAGACACAGCCTTGGTGTGAAAGTTTACAAATTCTAGGGGAGGAGGGCGAATTTCTCAAGGCAGAAAACAGTAGTTTGTCACACAATTTTTTCTTGGGGTTGAATTTCCCTTGAATGATGCCTATGCATGGGAATAGGTTCCTGACAGCCACCAACAATAGGATGTTTCCTCACCCAAAGCAAGGAGTGTTGACATGAGAAATAACTAGTAGCTGTGGTGATGCAAGCATCACTTTATCTTGTCCTATAAACATTCTTCCACAAAACACACATTTTATATGCCCTCATGCTTGTTTCCTTCACTTTGGACTTTTTCTTCTCACAGCCAAAACCAAATATATTCCAAATTTTCTCCAGAGAGGAAAACTTACTCTATCTTTCAAGTCACACCAAAAATATAGCTGACCCAGTTACCACCATACACTTTAGAGTTGCTCAGTCAGAAATCAGCTGGGGAAAGCGGGATGAATAAATGACATACTAGATCAAATACATAATTAAAGGGTACTAAACACAGCTGGCCATAATTTTTCAAAGAAAGAGGATTTTATAGAGTCTTCTGTAAAACAACATCTTTCAATGGTTTTCATGTTGTCAAAATTTTTAGTTTTTTAATGTCTCACATATTTTGAGCACAGCATTTCCTACCAAAACAGCTAGGAACTATTACCAAAAAAAAATAACCAAAGCTGTTTTTCAGAAGAGCTTTCAGTTTTCTTTGTGGAATGTAACTCCTCTCCCTTGAAATGGGAACTCTATCAAAGGCAAAAATTAAATTTCCCTCTGAAAACTTTTTAACTAAAGGCTTTTTTTCCTCCCCAAAAATCTAGAAAGTAATAACTGTTCTGTTATTACTAATTGAGGCTATCAGTTAAGCGTAGTTTATTAATCACATCATCTTGCAAAGAGGTTATTTACAATTTTGAGGTAATCAGTACTTTCTTTTCCTTAAAACCCTACTCTTCTTATTGGTATTCAATAACTATTTCTATAAATACGTGAAGAGGCCTGTCTATTTCTCCATTCACCAAATATAATGACACATTCTGAACTCTGCAAAATGAAACAGCTTTTTAGTTTAAAATATATGGGTCTTCCCTTCATGAAGAAGATACACAGAACCTGTTTTTCAGAACCAAGCTTTTGGTACTGTCAGTTTAAATCAATTTAGAGTAACTATACATGCACTTACATGGCTGCCTATTACATGATTTTTATTTGACTGCATAGCTGCTCTTCCCTTTCAGAGGCTTAACTGCTTCCAATAATAATCAAGAAAAATTAACCTCAGAACTTTCTCACAGCATCTCTCTCCTCATTTTTCTTCTTCCTCCCACTTTCCTTTAAGCCCCCATCTCCCAAAAAAGAAGAGGGGGTGCACAAGACATTAATTAATTTATCTATCACACATATTGGTGGAAAGCATGGCTCTTGAACTGTTTCTTTGTTAGGAATAAATGCCTCATCAATCTCCAGCAGATCAACTCACATACATAATTAAAGCCAAACAGAGCAACGATGGCTGTAACCTAAGGGCACGTGGTATGGCATCCCAGGAACACATGTAGCCACTGCTCCTTCAGCACAAGCCTACATCTCCTGCAAGCCATTTTACAGGATAAAGTTTTCTCCAGTGACCCAGAGATAGCTTTGGCCAATTTCCATAATCATCACCTTACTGGGGAAAGATGAAAGCTGTGAAGGCAGGAATGAGGGAAGCAAAGTGGAGGAGCCAATGAGCATTTTCGAGGAAAGCTTCTGGCCACGGGAAGTCACTCCCCTCAGCAAGTGCTTTACTCACCCCATACAGGAGGCTTGTAAGCTCATCCTCTGATGCTTGGGAATCCTCAGATGAATTCATATCCCAGACTACTGCTTGATGTAAACACAGCTCAGTCCCAACCTTGTACACACCGTGCTTGTTCATGTGCTGCAGTAACAGGAGGTCAGTTGTAAGATGTGCCAAACTAGAAGTAGACAAACATGCATTTTGTAGCATTTACTGCATGGCTTTTTTAAATCTTTCCCCCCTGCACAGAATTCAAACTCAGAGGTTTTCCTTGCCCTCCTTTACCTCTGGTTACTATTCGGGTTTCCTTTTCTGTGTTTAGATCTCTCCAAGTCATGTTTTGCAATGTGATTGCAACACAGAGTAGATTATTTTTAACTAATTCTTTCATTTAAGAAGCAAAAGTTCACATTTGTGGAGGAATGGCTCAGTGAGGTAGGTCACATATTCCTCACTTTCTACCCCTGTGAGCAAAACAGCCAGAATGAAACATGGCCTTAGCGGAGTGTGGAGCTAGCAACAAACACCAGATAAGGGGCTAAGGAGTGTGAACTGTGAGCAAGAGGCTCCTGGTCCTGAGAAATTCCGCTGTGGTGATATAATACTATGTAGATAGCCTTTCCCCTGCCTTTTCTCACCCTCAGCTAATTGTGGAGCAATTGCAAAACCTCCCTTGAAGGTATATAAGCAGCAACTGTCTTGAATAAAGCAAACTGATTGCTTTAAGCCACATTGATGTGCAGTCTGATTCCCAGTGCCGTCCCGCTCTTCCAAAGCCCCTGGACCTAAAACGTTTCCCAAGATCTGGATTTGGAGGCGGGAAACCTTCAACACACATTGACTGAAGTGCTCATTACAATTAAGTTGCTTTTGTCAGAACAAATTCCTAATAGAATTTCTTTTAATCTTTAAATTTACTTCCACAACAAAACCATTTAACTGTTTTGTTGGAAGTAAATTTAATCATAAAAACATAGTTACTTGCAAATGTTTTATATTATTTTGACTAAAATATATCCTCTTAACCTGGAAGACAGTTGTTTACCATCTTGGCATTGATGATGTTTTGACTTCTTTTACTCCAAAACATTCTTCTTCATGGTTAGTTGGCACTTTGAGAAGGAAACAATTAGCATGTGTATGCCCGTGTGTAAATCCACAAATGCTCATCTATTCTGGGAGCTTGATCTTGTATTAAGTCACAGAAATGTATGCCATTGGGTAGATGGCAACTGGAATAAATATATCGTTGCCAAGTTTCAAATTCTTTTGGATGGGATAGTCTTTTCCATCACCACATATTGCTGCATTATAGGAAAAGAGTTGCTCTGTCCTACCCCAGAGAGGATAACACTTACACAGAATCATACAATGTGTGAGGTTGGAAGGGACATTTAGAGGTCATCTACTCCAACCCCCCTGCAGTAAGCAGGGACATCTTCACTAGGATCAGGTTGCTCAGAGCCTCATCAAGCCTGAACTTGAATATCTCCAGGGATGGGGCTTCCGCTACCTCTCTGGGCAACCTGTTCCAGTGATCTGCCATTACATCTAAATCTCATTAATGACTCATTCAGTAAGGTAAGGTATTAAACACTGAATTATCTTTATTCATTTTATGGTTATCCACCACAGCTTTATTTCACTATCCAGTCAGAAAAAAATCTAAGTAAATCTTACATTTATCAGTGAATAAGGCAGTCCTCCAACAGGCTCAAACCAAACAGGTTATAATAGAGGCACCTCTCCCCACCCAAAAAAAAAACTAGAGTCCTTGAGGAAGTGTGTAACAAGATACACAAGCCATAAGAAGTGGTACAGTTCATGCTTTCTAGGCACCAAAAGCAGAGCTCTTCTCCCCAGTCTGCAGAGGATTGCTATGAACTGCCTTTGCCTGATCTGGTGGATCCTTTAAGAGTAGTGGAGAGAAACAGACACGCACAGAGCAAAGTTTGCCTTAGACAGCTGCCTTCAGGAGCCACTGTACTTCAGTAATGCTGCTTTCTTACTTCTGACCAGATGGGGAATCCCACTTGGACACCAAGATGTCTAACTGTGGACAGACAAAGATCATCATCCAGATGTTGGAATACAACAGCAGAGAGGTTCAAATTCAAACAACCAGGCTTAAACAAGAATGAAGTCTTTAAATTTAACCTTCATCTCTCTGAATAGGATAAGCTACAGATTATATTGTAGAGAGTTCTGGCTTCTAGTCAAACTGTACACCTCAGCCTTATTAAGGCCTGGGTTGAGAACTAGTGAGAAATGAGCAAAGTGGGACTTCGTCTCAGATAAATTAGGACAAAACTGTGTGTGGTATTCAAACTAAACTTTTTCAGAAGACCTGAAAAATTCCATCTGTTTCCCCCCACCCCCTTGGGTACAGAACAAACATTCTGAGCTTCAGCAACTGATACAGCAGAGAATCTGCTCAGAGGGTGTTCAGTACACACCCCACCACTGAACACAGAGCAGCAGTCCTATGGAAACAAAAGCCTTTCTCTAGCACTGTGAGAGACTGAAAAGGAATTTGGGAAACTGAGCGCTTGGAAGCAGAACAAGGGGCCTATGAAGGCTAAAAGAAATGAAGCTATCAAAACACGACAGTAAAGGAACACGAGGGATATACACTAAGCTGATGAAAAGCAATACAGAAATAGGAACGAAAGCCGCTTGTCAAATTTAATTAATCACTAGGCAAGCATTTGGGTGGAGGTTCTCTAAACAGAAAGTATCTTTTGAAAGGGTATTTGAACTTCCTAGCATCGCTGAAATCCCTCTGCATTAGCGGAGATAGTTTGGCTCTGAGCTGCACAGGGAGCACAGGATTGTCAATGTCAGCTCTGAATTTTCTGGCTTTCACAAGTTACATTATTTTATCACTGTAGGTTTTGTTGGTTTGTGGGGGTTTTTTCCCCCCATGCATGCATGCAGATTACAATTCTGCTCAAAAAATCTGCAACAAGTGAAGGGAAAGCTGGCTGCCCTGGCAGGAGTCCCCAGTACACTGTGTGCAGATACTGATTGCACTCGTGTTTCTCCCCCAGCAGCCCCCAGTGTGCAATGAGGAAAACATACAGGTAGTAGAAAAATCACTGTTGGAGCAACAAGCCTCAACTAGCCTCTCTACTGCCCGTGAATGTGTGTGAGAAGAGAGGTTCTGGGGAGTCTAACCATGACTGCTATTCATGAGCAAACACAAATTTCATGTCTAGGTGACCATCTCCTAATTGCTGCTGAATTTATTATTATTTTTTTTCCTTCTAGTGGAGCTGACTTGTGAAGCTGGTTCTTCCTGAGCAGCCTGTGCAGAGCTGGTGCCTGCGAGGAAGCAATTAGTAAGAATTAGTGCAGGTGCTTCACTTGGCTCCTGTCCACCAGAGTCAGCAGTGCAGCTCCGAGCTCCTCACTCTCTGTGCCAACCTGGGAAGGCTCTTCTGGCAGGGATGCACAGTGCTGCTTGGTTCCTCCACACAGCACAACTGAAACTTACAGAAAGCATATATTTTTTTTGCCTGGATGTCAGTTTATTTAAAGCTGAGTTTTCATTCTAGTTAACATCTCTGCATAATGGACAAGAGCACTTCAGCTCCCCATGCCTTGTTGTGACTCATCAGCATTGACCCAAAACAGATACAGTCACTGTGTATTTAGCATCTTTGGAAGCCAGAGAGGGAAAAGTAACAATTTATACATATTTCAGCTCCATTAATGCAGGTTAGTCATGAGGTGAACAGATTTACCATGCCAGTAAATCTGAGGTGAACTGGCAAGGGGAACAAAGTCATTTGAGAGTTTAGCAGCATCCCACTGTGTTCAACATTAACAACTCATACTAACCATTACCTAATTTTGAAGTGGTTTGACAGACAGGTGCACCAAGAAAACTAGGCATGAAAAACAAGCCTCATGACCCATAACCCTCTATCCTCTAGTAACACTCCCCGCACACACTTTATGGCCCTTTCATCTTCATCTCCTGTTTACAGTCTTATTTCTCCACTGTCAACACACACAGAAATGTTTCAGTCAACAAAACCCCTCACCTCTCTTCTAAGTGCAAGAACTGGAGAACTCACAGATGTTGAAGAGTTGAGCTTCACTAAGTATGTAAGGGCTTGAGGAGGGGGACTAAATTCATCCTATGTATTTATGTGGTGCCTTGCAACTATGACTGAGGTCCCTGGGGCTTACAAATGCTAGAGATGCCACAATTAATATGTTGATTCTAATATCTGTTCCTTCAAAATGTTACTGTGTGGAAACTAAGGATGCTATCCATAAACTTCCCATACTCCTTGAAATACTGATGTTAACTTACACAAGTTAAAACTTGTGTCTTGTTTTCCACACTTAATTCCTAAAGAAAAATACCAATTCCTACTCTAAAAAAAGTAGCCTTGCAGCAGAGAGAGGGCTGAAAGAAGAATTACATGAAGGATGTTCTGAAATGCAGGTGGTACAAAATAATGCAGGGGTTGGCCATACAGAATTCTTGGTTGTTGACAAGTCCAAAAAGATAAACTAAGCACAGATAGCTGAGATCCTGACATCATACTGATGGGCTTGAAGAGTGTGTTAGATGAAGTGATAAGCAAGAGCAGCAGTAAATCTCAGACATCCTGCTAAACTGAGGGAGAAATGCAGCTGCTGAAGTGTAGGCTGTCTCCATCACGTGCACATGCAGCAGTCCAGAACTGTCCCCCTCCTACCTCAGCATCACCATTCTCTATCCCAAGACTCATGCTGGCGATGATAAATCACAGCCACTGGCAAAATATAAACATGAATTAGAATTTGTGCAAGAACTACCTTAACTGTGACCCCAAGTTTCCAATACATGGAATTTCATACAGCACACAGAATTGGATGATGCAAGAGCCACTTCTCTGTTCTCACCCTTATTCCCTAGTTGTATGCAAGCTACAGAATAGACTTTCATTAAAGCAATGGATGTATCAGAAACCACTGGAACAGTAGAACTATATTCCCACACTGCAAAATTGAAGCTGCAAGAAAAATAGCAGGCTGTCCTTCATAAATATTTCAAAATTAAACTGTAGAAAAGTCTGACTTACACTCATTTTTGTGAACTTTAAAGATAACTATTTCTATCTCTACACCTACATATGTTCCCACACAAAATACTGTACTAATTTACAGTAAAAGAACACAGAGGATTATATCTTGACTGAGACTCATGATAAAACACAGTAGAAATAGTAATATTCAGAGATATTGAAAGTGCAGAGTAGAAGGATATATTAGGGAGGAAGGCATAAATCCACAAACCCCACCAAAAACCAGGGCTGTGAGGAGAACTTCTGCTCTGTTGTTGCAGTTAGAAAGGGCACTAGACAAAGGAGAGCCACACCCCAAGATATGGCCAAAGCCTTGGTTAACATAAGTCAGAATTAAGACTGATATGTGAGCAGAAATTTTATATATGGACTTGTAACTGATTGTCTTGACTTAAAATATTAGATGAAATGCAGAAAAAGAGGGTCATAAAGATTAAGAGGAATTTTTCCATTCTTTCACAGTATTTTTTGTTTATGATACAGCACCTATAGCCCTAGAGTAATTTATCTCTGGGTTACTACTTGCATCCTTAGCTTTTTGGAAAATAAATCCTAGATTTAACAAGGTGTTTAGATACAAAGAGGACTTCAAAAAAAATTATGCCTCAGATATCTGCATGTTTATATTCCAATCTGTACAAGTAAAGCCAGTAAAGAAGCTACTAGGAGTTCTTCCACTAACATTAGCTACACTACTCCCTCCAGCTAAACCCCCAAGCAGAAATCCCCAGGACATCACAACTTGGTCTCCCCACCTCCTTATCTCTTTTGGCATTCATGAGATTTTTACCTCTGTTTTTCCCAAGTGTGCCACAGACAGACTAGACGACTGTGAAAAAAGTCACCACTTCTATTTCTCAATTTATAAAACACAAATAATGACACTGCAGTTCAATTCAGAAAACCACAACAATAAAATCCCCAAAAGTTGTTACAATCAGGAGAAACTTTCCATGCACAGCTGTTGACCAAAAAAAAAACCCAAAACCCCAAACAACAACAAACCAACCAGAAACTTACCTGCTGTACCTTACCAATCCCAGTTAAGCCTATCCTTAGGGTTAAGCTGGCTCCAGGAAAACTAAAAAAAAAAAAGGTAAAAAACCCACCTCAAAACACAGTAATTTTGGGCTTCTACCCCAAGGTTAAAACTACCACTCCCACCCAACTCAAAATACTGACCAAATATAAACTCACTCTCCTAATCTAAACACATTCAGAACAAGAAGAAAGTTTGCTCCTGGCAGGTTTTTATACTCTATCAGGAACTCTCTATCCTCTTACAGTTGGTAGAAACCTGGAGCGAGGTGCTCTGGCTCATGTGGGGAAGACAAAGTCAAGTGGCCACAGCTGCTCTGGGTCACAGTGGTACTGCAGGTGAGGATGTTGGGCAAGGTGTTAATTGCTGTGGCAGTACAGCCTGATACCTTGCATAGCATAACCTGTGCAGGCTACACCCGGTTTTGTATCTCCCACAGAACAGGGGCCAGCGTTAAGTTCTGCTGCACAAAACACCCAAGATATTCCTTTGACCTGCTGGTGGGGACGTACAGTTTGAGCATGGCCTTGGCATGCAAAGTTGTGCTGAATGAAACCAGGATCAGATGGAGCATCTTGTTTGATTTGCTGCAGGCTCTTCCAGGGCAGTGATTTCCTCCAGCCCGCACCGAACATGAGTTTGAGGGTCAGGAAGCTCAGCTGTACCATGCAGTCAAAGGCTGAACTGGAAAAGGATAAAAAAAAACCCAAATAAATTTCCTGCAGACTTAAGGGCTGCCAGCCTCAGCTCCCTGCAAAACTGCCTTCTGTGTAGCCATCTAGTGGAAGGCAACCGAAATGTTCCCAGTTAGGGAAAAACAGGGTTGTTTCATTCTAAAGACCTCAGTACCAATACCCCGCCAATCGAAAGGGCACCTCACTGAAAGTCTTCCGAAAGCATTATGTTCCGTGGGACGGCAGCGGTTTTATTAAGCAACCTCCTGCCTTTAGGAAAATGTAACAAGAGGATGGGTTTGTTTCTCCTACCAGGTTCATTCTGCTTTGCTGTAACTCTGTTCTGCATTTGATGAGTTTGTTTCTGATTACATAAAGGCAAAGGAGATGGGAATTGGGCCCATTAAGTGTATATTTAGCTGCTTCCCTAAGCAACCTCTTTTTTTTCAAAACCAGGCCTTGCTTATTTGTGACAGCTGTAAACAACTAATAGGAAACCTGACTGGCTGCCTGGAGAAACCTACTTTTGCTCCTACACTTAGCACAGCCACAGGTGACCCCAAAGGGCTGAAGATCCACCACGGCTGTGAGGGGGCGAGTACTGCTCCATTCAGTAAAATACCTTGCGGGGGGTGGGGTGGTGGAATTCCTACTCTCTTTTAAGTGCAAAGCAAATGCATGAAGTACTATACAAAAATAAAGTGTCCTGGTTTCAGCTAAGATGGAGTTAATTATTTTTAGCAGTGGATGGAATGCCATGTTTGGGAGTTAGGATGAGAGCAGTGCTGATAGCACCCTGATGGTTCTGGTTGTTGCCAGGCAATCAAGGACCTTTCTCAGTTCTTCATACTTCCCTACTAATGAGAAAGGAGGGGATGCAGCCAGGACAGGTGACCCGAATTGGCCAAAGAGGATATTCCATGCCAATTATGCCATGCTCAGAAAAAAGGGGGGCTGGGGGGAAGAGGAGGAGACAATGCCAGGACATGCAGTTTTTGGGGACAGTCGGGTTCCGGGACGGCTGTAAGCTGTACAGCCTGAGTTGTGTGGTTTGGTGAGAAACTGCATTGTGTATCACCAGTTTCATATATTTTGTGCTCTAAACTCCTGTTATTGTTATATCTAGTTTTCTGCTGTTTTAGTAAACTATCCTTATCCCAACCTGCGTGGTTCTGGTTTCTAGGTTGTGGTTTCTTTTCTCCCTTTCTTTCTTCCCTTCCCCATTCCCCCAACTTTCCTTCCCCCTTCCTTTTAAAAGAACAAGCGACTGTGTGGGGTGTGGCCCTCAGCTGGGGCAAAACCACGACATAAAAGAAACCATGAGGGGCAAATAGGACATTTCTTCAGATGCTGTAGCAACTAAGCAAAGAGGCAACGCAGATTCAGGCCGCACTCAATACCAGGCAGAACGCTCTGTATTAATAAAAAGAGAATGCAGAACTGCACTACCTGTCCTTCCTCCTTGGTTCCTTCTCCACTCCAGTACTTTCAATTTCCTTCTCTACTCCAATACTTTCAATATTAATTGCCAGCTCAGTTCACAAGAAACGGGTCACTCTGAAAGATGGAGAGAGGCTTTAGTGAAGGGCAGCAGTGGTAACTGAATGTTAATCCAACTCCTAGTCCTAGTTGCTTTCTGCACTAAAGGAATTTGCAGTTCCTCCTCAGTTTCCTCCCTCAGTTTCTCCACCTATAAAAGAAGAGAAATGGCAGGGTGAATAAACACTACACGTTATTGCATGGTTGGCCTTGTCATGTAACTTTTGATACTAACAGCAGAACAGTGTCCTACTGAAATACTTTCTCCATAACATAAATGACAATGAATAATCATCTCTTCGTGGTTTTACTGAATTTACAAGCGCTGTGAACGGTTTCACACTTGGCTCTGGGCTATGCCCATTGCATCGATGACAAGAGAACCTGGTTTAACATTTGCAAAGCATTTTAAGGACAATAGGCTGTAAACTGAGTATTATTGGATCTATGCAGAGGTGAACTGGAAAGATGAAATTACCGGCATTGCCAGTATTTTCAAACCATAACATTGGATAAAAATACACCTCTGATTCCTCATGTCAAAAAGTATTTTTCCAATGGATGCCAATAGAGCAAGCCAACAACCTTATATACGAAATGTATGTGAAGGTCCCTGATGGGGAAGCAGGAGGATCTTACTGAGCTGGACTGCTTTATTCTGAGTTGCCTCTTACTCCACAAAAAGCTGAGATAACTGGATGGACTTAGGTTGTCTGAAGGGCAAGTTCTTATCTAGGTTAAGTTAGGACTGTAGAATTTGTCCTTGGATGGTTTGGTTTAATTTATAAATTGAGTTCTTTTTTGCCTCCAAGATAGTGCCAAGATAGCAATAGAAACAAACAATTATAGACTCTGAGTTATTCTAGGCTTTTGGTTGCATTTTTCCTAGAAACACAAAGGTCTCATTTTTTTATTTTTCTGAATTCCCAGGGTTTACTTGCACAACTGCCATTAATATTGATGGGAGTTAGATATCTTAAAAATCCCAATGCACACAAAAAAAAGATAATAGACTCCTAAGTGAATGTCTATTATAAAATGACAAAGAGGTGTAGTCTTTGCAAAAGCCGACAAAGAGTATTCTTCTGTTTAATGCTCTAATAAGTGTCCTATTATCCATTTAGTTCAATTACACTGAATGAGTCTGGTTTTTCCAAAGCCTTTCACTTTGTCACAGTGAGTACAGGGAAGCTGACAAGAAAGATAAGCCACTGCTAGCTCTTGGGTAGCTACACTGATCTCTCACTATATCTCAGTGAGAACCAGGATCCACTCGTTAGCAGAAAGGAAACAGGCATGACAATGGCCCCCAGTAGAGCCCTCGAGGTACAAATCTGACAATGATCCCATTGTAAACCTTGTATCATCAGAATGTTTTTATTCTCATCCATTACCCAATCTTTAGGGGCTCAGAGGTAGAAAACAAGGAGGCAATGACTCCCTTCTGAACTGCTTAGAAGAATGTAAGACCAAGTGGAACAATTTAAGCCAAGAGCTACATGGGTTTTGATGTGCTGCTTAATTCTCAGAAATTGGTTTTGTTGTTTTCCACAACAGCGACTTTTTCTTTAAGAGACACCCATTTTCTTTTTAGGAGAAGGCCTCCACGGTGCCACGGAATGGGACACAAATAGGCAATGCTTTCAAGTGAAGAAAGTATACAGAGGTATCTCAAGCGTCCGTGACACCATCATGAGCTAGTTAATCAGTATTTGAAGATAACTGATGTAAAATAATTACAGACTTCACAGGCATTTCTTAGTATTTTAGCATCTAACGTATATTTAAGGGTGGAGTGCATACACAGGCTTCAGTTTTATCCTGCCTCATCTTTTACATTTCATGTTCTAGCAATTCATCCAACATGCAGAAGCCTAGTATCAGAACTCTTGCCTATATAGAGATATATACAGATATATCTATATTCCATTATGTAAACAGTCCAGTTTCTTAACTTAGTGAAACACATATGTACGCAGTGGAGTGTCATTACCCCACATAAGTCTCTATAATATATTGGGTAATAACACATTTTAAAAATTGTTTGGTTTTGGTGGGTATTTTTATGAGCAACACCATAACTTGAGAGGCATTTCAGCATGTCTGGTAAAAACATAAGCAATTGAAAAATTGTTTTGGTAACACACACATACATAAAGATACGTGCATACATATATGTTTATACACACTTACATACCATGCTGCAGCTATTTGAATCTGTTGCAGGAATCTTTATTGGTGTCTAATCATTACTCATTTCCATCTTTCAAAATTTCATAAGAGAAACAACAGTTGATATCTTGATCCTTTCTGTCCCTTTCTTAGTTTTGAGTTGTTCTTGCTAGACAGGTGATGCTGCTCTGGTGAAGAAAGCTCTGTTTACCCTGTGTGGAAACATTTTCCCTTTGTCTGGCACACCTGATCCACAGCCCCCCATCCCTTGACCACTGCGTTGCCCATACGTTTCCTTACCCCTGGCTTTTCCTTTCTCCAGCTATTTAAACAGAAACAACTAAGATATCAATGCATGCCAATTTTATACTGGCTCAAATATTTCAATTGGAAGAGTGGTTCCACCAGTGTAATTCCTGGGTTATTGTCCCTACTACAGATACAGTTACACCAACACCATTGTATCTTCTGACAGTATGCTGCAGCATCTACACATTGTCCTTCTTGATTTTCTTGATGTATTCATCTACTTTATGGCACCAGTATATGAAGGAGATAAATAGACTGGCATGCATTTTTTTCTCAAAGAGAAGGACTTTTCTCATACTGATCCAGTTCAGCATGAGCAGGTGGAGCTGTAGGTGCAACATCTCTCACACGGTGAATCCCTGTCCCTGCTTGGGCTCTGCAGGGCAAGTTGGAGGACCAAAAAATGATAGAAGCCTGACTTCTATTCTCACAAAATTACAGTTTGAGTATCTTTGTCCATAGCTGACCAGGATATTTGACTACAGTGGCAGAAATAGTCACACCAGAGATACATATGAATCCACTTCTTGTGGATTGGTCCAATACTACAAAATGACCAAATGGAAGGATATATGGGTCATTTTTGGTGCACTGAAGAAGACGACACACAGAATCACATGGTTGCAAAAGACCTTTGAGATCATCAAGTCCAACCACACCTGTCTTCTACTAAGCCATATCCCTAAGTACCTCATCTACCTGTCTTTTAAATACATCCACGGTCAGTGACTCAACCACATCCCTGGGCAGCCTGTTCCAATGCCCAATAATCCTTTCAATGAAGCATTTTTTTCCTAATGTCTAATTTAAACCTGCCCTGGTGCAACTTGAGGCCATTCCCTTCATCCTATCCCCTGTCACTTGGGTGAAGAAAGCAACACCCATCTCTCTACACCCTCATTTCAGGTAACTGTAGGTGGCAATAAGGTCCCTCCTCAGCCTCCTCTTTTCCAGGCTAAACAACCCCAGTTCCCTCAGCTACTCAAGTGTGTTTATCCAAGTTATGAAGGGTCAGAACCAAAGGTTTGCTGCTTGAAAATCTATTAAATAACAGCCTAAGATTTCTAACAAGGTGCTCAAAAGACATTGTCCTAGTAGAGGAAAGTTTCTTGGTTGGTTTAAAGAGGTGGCTTTGTCTGATGATAATACGTATTTCAAACGTATGACAAAGTATGCAGTGTTAATCAACATGTGACACTGCAATTGAACATCACAAAGAGCTTTCTTGAATTTTTTTATTGATGTCAATTTTCATTTCCATTCACAGAAAACTTAAGAAAAGAGTGAATGTGACCAAACCATTCTATCTGAGTCTACAAAAAACACGTCTCTTTTCAGTAAACTCAAGATGTAATTATTTACAGCCTTGCTGATCTCAGCTCTTTATTGCCTTTAAATCCTTTTTCAGTGTATCTCCAGCGCTTCAGACCAACTCTTGTCTTTATGCATAAGATAATAATAATAATCTAAAAGCTAGAGTCTCAAACTTTAAACTTTTTAAAGGAGTTTACCAGTGAGGACTAAAACAGCATACGGAAGTATATCAAGAAAATAGCTTAACTTCTGGTGATTTTGGTTTTAGTTTAGAATATGATTTTGATTTTAAAGGAATTATAGCAGCTATGAGAACATACAGCATGTTAAGGCTTTTAGGGACAAGATGGTGTGTGTCTTTATCACTATGGAAAATCTCTACGGACTCTGAATTAAAACTGGCTACTGGTTATGGACCTTGAGTTAAAAACAGTAAGTATATGAAGAAACTGGCGAAGGTTAAGAAACAGCAGCCGAAGACGAAGTGAGGTTGTGCAAGGATGGGGTTCACTCGTGGACACAGTGAGGAAGACTATCAATGACCACCAGAGGACCCTCAACTTAACGACGCATGCACGGAGGACATTTACATATGATAATGATTTCCAGGAAGTAACATGAATATGCTAATCATTACCCTCCCCTCTTTGTATTTAAAACAATCAGCATAGCTAACTAATTATTTTTATAGAATAAGAATATAGATAAAGTGAAGCAATCAAAAGCCAATCACTGCAAAGTTCAAGCTGAGAAGTGTGCATTTTGTGCAAAGATTTTTACTAAAAATTGTATAAATATGTTGTGCTCTGTACCTCTGGGTGAACACGTCTTGGGTGGAGCTATCCCCTGTGTTCCCCAGTGCTGGAATAAAAGAAGTGCCTGCTTCTCTGCTCTGTGTAGATACGTTCTTCGCGATTGCGACCACTAACACTGTTAAAACATATTTTCATAATGCTTTCAGCTGGTAAAAGGAAAGAAATAGGGCTTAAATACACTGTATATCAATAGAATCAAAAGATTGAAGGCCCACTGGTCCTATCAGCCTGGACTAGAATTATCAAGCAATAAATGACATTGGTTAGGATTGAATTTGTATTTATATTTACATGTGTTTGGATGAAAACTTTGAATTTGCTTTTCTTTTTCTCATCTTCCAGGAGTGACTGTACTAGTAGCATTTGTTAGCAGCAAGTTGTAAAAAAATACCATGAGTATTTTAGGAACATGTACTGAAATCAGGATTCATTTTGCTCCCTTGCAACCTCATTTCTTCACTTTTCCGTAGAAGTTTCAATAGTCCACTAAGGGAGCAAAAATAATGCAACACTGACCCGGGCTTCTTAATACACATCACAGAAAGCAATCAAGGATGCCACTAAAACAAGCAACTTTCAAGTGACCCTTGATTTGTCATGAGTTTGAAAAAAAAAATGAGTCATGCAATTTTGGTTAACAAACAAGCAAAACCACCACAATGGATTTTTGAACAAAATTCTGACAGACTAAAGGTAAATGACCTGCCAGAAGTGTTTTTCAAAGCTGTAGTTAACATGGGTTGAGATGCAGGCAAAACTGCTTTGATAAAACCCCAGTTCATTTCCCAACACAACTTCAAAATCATTACTTGCTGAAAGAAAAAGAGATCCAGAAATTAAATTCTGGATTGCAATTTGGACTGAAATTAAAAACAAACAAACAGGAATTGGGGAAAGCTTATAGAAATAGATGTAATGTGTTTAGAAATAGATTTAATGATTTAACACCCCTGATAGTCCATGCCAATTTTTTCAGGAGGCTTTAGAGGACAGATAGAAATAAAAGCTTACTCATACACAGTCTTTGAACAAATGCAATGCCAGACCCAATTTGCTGTTCCCTAAAAGACGTGTTAAATAACTGCAAAAGGCAAATTTAACTACAGTTACACCAGGGATGAACTCAGCCCATTGTTTTCTTTCCTGGAGGCAATGACATTGAGTAATTATTAGAATGTTCCTTATTGTCAGCGTTTGAAGGGAATAAATGACTAGGTACAAGTGTTTACCTGAGCACCATTTATTCATCAGTTGGCTTCCAAATTGTGTTTGGCAGAAGACTACTTCCAGTTTTTCAGAATGCTGTGGAACACTAGGTAGTTGGCAAATACCTAGGTACAAGTCTCTTCTGGCTACACCGATGGAGCCTGTAGGTCTCCCAGCACTGCAAATATATTTTGAATAGTGTTTTCAAGCTTGTGCCCAGTATGGTCAGAATTGTTTCTAAGATTCCACAGGATTTAGAGACTGAACATTGAAACCAATGGTGGCTATAGCCAAATTATACCCTCAGTTCCAGTCTCATGAAAATTTCATGTGTCATCAGTCAGTGCACAGCTTATACAGACAGACTGTTTAAACTTTATGGGCCATTTAAGAATTTCTGGCTGAATGGAAGAACTCGAACAGCCTCTGGAAGGTGCCTTGCAGCTGAGGATTCAGGTTGTCCAACAGACTCCAGCAAGCAATTGCCTCTTGGTGGTTCCCCTTATTCCAGAAGAGTGAAGGCTAACAGAAATGAGGCTTTTTACCTTTAGGGTATCAATAACATGTCTGCTCCCTCTCTCCTTCCTCCTCAGTGTCCACTCCTTAATTCCATCATAATACAAATTCACTCCATTTTAGACACTGTGGGCAGGAGCTCCCCTCAGTAACACCTGCTTGCTGCCAATGCGACATCGAAGCCCACATGCCTGCACTAGGATCTGCTAAAGTTCATGCTTACTTCCAATTTTCAGGTTGCACAAGGATGATTCACCCTGAATCCAGGAACACTTAATTGCATACGTTGTCACCATTCTCCTGGAAGTTTTACCCTCTGTCCTTTTGTTATGTGATCCCTCTGACATCCCCTTTAAAAATACACCCAAATAGGGTTAGCATAAAAGATGTGGCTATAATATTAGGAAAGACACCATCATGCTCCACGTTTGTCTTCCCTGCAGAGGAAAAAAAAGAGTCAAATTCTACTGCTACTCCTGTAGCACACTCATGTGGGCCTGAAGATTGGCCCTCTGGCAGGGAGAGAAGTAAAAATTCTTGTATAATTTCTGCTTCCTCAGAGGGGAAAGGTTGTAAGAAGTGTCTCCAGTGTGAAAGGTCGATTTGCCACAGATACAGCATCATATGCCAGCACCCCTAAAGAAACCACGTAGCACTCAAGGTCACAGGGGCCTTCAGTAAGTAAAATAAACCCTGATGCCTGGGACAGCACATTGCAATTATAATTTCATCCTGAGCTTATAACACTCCTTTCCACCACCCCACTGCAAGGACAAAAAGGGTCTCCTTCACGCATTGCTGTGTGGCTTCTTGAAGTAAGTGTTTTGTATTTGAAAGATTAGCCCACCTACTGTATGATACGGGATAGGAGTTGCCATGGGAGGTACTCATTAGAGAAAATCATTCCACCCAGCTGCTAACAGCACAAAATTGATTTGCACTAAATATCTTACCAGCTCTCTGAAAGAAGTTGAGCCTCTCTTTAATGATGTAACACTGTTATCAGTACACAGTATTACAAAAAAAGTGATAATAGAAAAAATTGAATTACAGTAATGGGATACTTAAATCATTCTTTACATCTGTTCCCAGAGCAGCTGTGGGAAAAGCTGCAGAAAGCGGCTGTTCTTCTTCGACCGCTGGATTCGCTTCTGTTTGGTTAATTAATGAAATTAACTTTACTTGGGAAAATCCCACCATGTTTGAGGGAAGACCTGACTGCATAAGGGCAATGACAGCATGGTAACACTGAGGATACGAAGTGAGAGACTCAGGGCTTCCCAAAGCAACAAAGTGCTTGATTTTCAAACGGGAAAAAACTTTCCTCTGTTAAGAGACAACATAATGTAGCCCATAAACCTCCACACTTTCCCATGCAGGCAGAGGACTCAGCTGTGAGCTAGGCTTGGATAATTTCTATCAAAGGACCTCCTAGAAAACTGGCAATTCTACATGGAAAATCTTGTATTTAAACCTTACTGGACAGGACAAACAGAAAGACGGTGGCATTTAATACATGTCCTGTCAAGATTATATTATCGCTTAGTCTCTGTGTAGTATATAGATGGCCATATGATTACATATTTACAGGTAGAGAAATGACCACCACCATTTCAGATGATGAAGTGGCCAGGACCCCACAGAATATGATGTGTGTTGGAGGCATGCTCCTTAAGCTAGCCAAAAGCCAGCAGGAACACCCACAATATAGTCAGCGACTGATGAAGACACAAGCCCTAGCCTGTCCACTTACAGTTTCAGCCTCTAAGATGATGACTGAAAAGGTGGGATCATGTTGTTTGTTCTCAACTTCAGAGCCAAGTCCAGGGTCCACTTTCCTTAATACACGATATCTTTTACACCAAAAGCAAAATTATTAATTTTTTTTATTTTCAGTCATGTAGCTCAGTGGTGGTACAGTAGGACACATAAAAAACTAGCAACTATGGAAATTATTCTTGCATTTGGACTAGTGAAATTTGCATTGCTAGGGAACATATTCCCTACACAAACCCCCCTGTGGCTTTCAAACCTGTTTGTGGACTGATGAGGCACGCTGCCAATGACTTTGAAAACTTCACATTTGCTGCAAAAATATAACATTTTCCAGTAGTTTATTAAGGGATATTTCCTTAAGGGGAAAAAATGTCATAAATAGCATTCTGGAAGAAACACCTTGCCTTGAGACAGGGTGTTTATCAAAACATAATGGAACCTCTGAGTAGTCCTTTTTCACTGGGTCTCAGCTACACGTAACAGTGTAAGAACCAGATTGGTCAATAACCTTGAAGTTTGCAGAGGCTGCAAAAGGACATAAAGTTAAATTTTAAATACCAGTTATTGTGATGCTGCATTATATGTGGTAATCAGAATGTTTAACATATTCATATGTTCATTTAATTAATGGCAGACTGGCTAGAAAGCTGACAAACTATTTGACGCCCACAAATAAGCAGCCTCCTGGTAAATAGTGGAGGATCACTAAAAGATCTTTGCACTCACTTCAGAAGGTGTTGCTTTTAAGACATGAATAAACACATTTCTTTTCTGGAAACAGTAGATTTGATGACTGAAATACTAGCATGCACTCGTATTCTAACTCTTGTTCGTTCCTCCCAACATTGCTTCATCAGTTTTCAAGGTCACTGCCACTTCAATGTTCTTGCAACTGCACTCTAGCGCAGGTCTGGAGAAAGATCTGGAAATAATTACTAGGGAGAAAGTAGTAGCCACTGAAATAAGATGGTGGAGTAATATATGTAAGAATCGCCCACCTGTGACAGACTAGGAGCAATGTTAACACAGCTGGTTTTACCAATCTGGGAGCGAAGTGTTCCAAATGAATGGTTAACAGTTAAAAAATGAAGAGAGACTAAAATAATCTCCCTAAAGAAATTCCACAGAGAATAAAGCACATTGATTTTACTGTCGGATCTGAAGAAGCAGAACTTCTGTGGTTCGGTACCACAGAGCAAAGGCCTTAGGGTAAGAAAGACAGACATGTTGCTCTTTCATTGCCTTGAAATGCTGTTCTCTTGTGTTCTGTTCTCTTCCGGCTATAAAGATTAAACGTGTTGGTTTCAAGAAGCTGTTGGGCACATCTGCAGGTTTTCTGATTTGCAGGATGCTCAACTCAGAGAGGAAGAGAATCAGTGGGCTCTACGCTTGAACACCCGAAGTCCGGGCCTACTCACTACAGGGGTGTGCGGGGACAGCAACCTTAAACAAAATGAAAGGTTTTGCCTTCAAAATATTCACTATACATTTCAGCTATGGCTCAATACAGACAACTCCCCCCCCCCCAAGTAATGATCCCTTCTTATTCATATTAAAATATCCTTTAATCTTCAGAAATACACAGAAAATTCCAAGCATTTGCAATCTCAAGTGCACTGTACGCAGTATTTTTAGCGGGCTTAGTAAAGTTTCCATGCACTTTACACAGGGATGACTGACCATACTCAGGTGACCACGGTGCATCAGATGTCAAGAGACTTCTGCCTTCTTGTGCCCCAGAAAGCAGCTGGCTGTGGAAAACCCAGCTTTCTGCAGGTGGGCACCACTGGTGGGTCGGTCAGCCATATGCATCGGCTACTAATGTATAGATTACCACTCTCTTGAGGTAAAAAGCAGCGTCAAGAGTCCTTTAGAAATAAGAATATTATGGGCCTGATGTAGTCATGTTAATAATGGACAATGCAGCTAAGAAGAGGCTTTTTATTAAAGCCTATTATTTGGTTTAGTGAAAATAATAGCTTAACTGCTGCTCAGCCTGTTTCCCCCCTGAAGAGCATATTATTTCAAGTATTTCTAGATGTGAAATGAGGGCTTTATTATCTCGGATTCTGAAAAATAAAATAAAAGATGGGAACAAATCATAATGTTTCCTGACATTTTTTCTATACTTGAATCACAAGGACTTAAAAAATATCTTGTACAATAGCTCTGAGTACCATTTTCTTGGAATATTTGATTCTGACAAAAGCAAAATGCAGTTTCAAGTAATTCAGACATTAAATGTAGCCCTCTTAAATGTCGATCCTCTCAGAGTCCTCATTTTAACATTTATTTCAAAGCTACTTTAAAAAAAAAATTGCCAAAAACCCCTGAAGTTTATAATTTGTCTTGTTTCTAACACTCATTAATTACACAGACTGTAATGAATCTTCAACTAGCTTAGCTATGAGAAAGGCACCTCTCCTCTCTTGAGGAGAGGCAATGGAAGCACACTGTATCTACTGTGCAGCAAAAGTATTCTTGTTGCTGTGGATAATGGATAGAGAAAAAGGTGACAGAGTTTTGCAGCCTTGCAGCTGACCTTATCTTAATTATCTCTAATTTGGATGAAGTCTATTCATAGGGCAGCTCGTGTTTAATAAGACAAGAACACGAATGCAGTGGCTGTAAACTGAGCAAAGCAGACATAGTATTAGGCTTTTCTTCCTGGATGGTGCTAAATGAGCTCACTGCAGTGGAATGATCCAGGTCATAAAAGATATTTTTAAAGGAAGATGATAAAGCACATTTTTATGAGAGAAGATGATATAAACTCCTTCATATTTTGCATCTGGTTTAAACATCTCTGATGGTAAGGAAAAGGTTACTCTTAGGAGTACAGTAATTGCCAGTAACAAGGCGAGAGTTGGTGCTCTCCTACATAATGATAGCATGTCAAACTTTCTGTCATCTCTTCTCTATAAGGGAAATTTGCAATGGTATATCCTTGCTCAGAGAGACAAGCAAGCAGAGAAGTTAGCAAGGTAATACTCAACTGACTTTTGCTTGCCCAGACAGCAACCAAAACACCTGCCTTACTAAATTCAGCATCAATGTTTTCCCATTCCATAAATATTTTAGAGATGCCAAATCTCTCCCCATTCTTTGGGAGGGCAAATAGGAGGACTTCTGAATAACAGAAAAAGCAAGAGACTGACTCACTTTTAAAGTCAGTGTAATGAAACAAAAAAGCAAACCCCAAAAGAGGTGTAAAATGTGCTCCTCAGCAGTCACTCAGCCACACTGGTACAAAATACACCAACCACAGTGATGTGCCTGTGCCATAAATTAAGCAATTAAGCAATAAATTAAAGCATTAACTTTTTCATGAGTATTTGTTGGCTCCTTGGGCTACCACATAATATGCCAAAATAAGAAAGGACTTTACGTTAATGAATTTAGAAAAAAGCAGTGCTTGGTAAAGGGGAGAAGAGGCCCACAGTGACAACAAGTTGTATGCAACAGAGTGCAGCAGTGATGACATGAAAGATACCAGAGATCCTTCTAGGTAGGCACCTTCCAGGTAAAAGCTTGCTTACAGCACCTCTGACTTGCTCCCTATGTGGAAAGCATAAGCTTACTGAGGAAGGGCAGGGGAGAGGAAGGGGAGGACACTGCCTTCAGATGCTCCCCCCATTGCTGGGATAGGAGAGGGAGGAAGGAGATGCCGTATGTGCTAATTTATCTTTGTCTTCCCTCCCTAGTCTTCAACCAGAATAGGGCTTTTAGCCCCACAAGTGACATGGAAGAGGGGGTAGATGGAGTAGGACAAAATGCACATGCACATCCAGATCCTACATTAGGATGTGAAGACATAAATGGGTCTTTAAATCATAGAGACAGCTGAGGGGAATGGACTGGGGGAGAAAGACCTGTACCTGCAATCCACTTTTCTGAGTATGGCTATCCACAGTGAAAAGGCACAGACCACAGTAGTATAGTCACAATGAGGACCACAAAGTCTCTCCAGAAAGATGTTGCAGCCCTTGAACAACAGTGGAAGAAAGAAACTTCTCTTTCTACATATTTTCACAGCCCTACTAGGATCATGTTTCCCACCTTCTCTTCTCCACAGCCCAAGGAATCTACTTCCATTATTTCCACCCAGCCACAACCACAGAAATTACCTTTGCAGTGTCAGCAATGGGATCACACACGCTACTTTGTCCCTCACCCTGAGGGTATCAGAACTTCATTTTATCTATACTGCTCAGAAACTTTGCTGCTTGTGGGTATAGCAAAGTTCTTCCTCAAATGTTTGGCATTGAGAAGAAAGACACTTCAGATAGGTACTGTAGGAGACAGCCATGAAGGATTCTTCACCAATGAGAAGTGGTCACTGTTTACATATAGACTATGAAAGGTAACGACAAAAATCAAAGCCAGACAGCAGTTGAGTATATAAAATAACCATCAAATTATTATTTGAATAAAATAGGAGATTTCTCAGAAGGGAGAGAAGACCCACATATCATACCTACATGACCAATACATCTATACTCAACAGGAGGAGCTACTCACACAAGGTATGCAAGATCAGTGTCCATTTACCAAATCAATAAACATGTAGCTCACTGCAGAAAATACAATCAACTACTAACAGTAAGGAAAAATGGGGCAGAGGAAGGTTGTGTTACTTCAGGACTATATTGTTGGTGACAAAAAAAAGGCATTATATGGGGCTGTTACATACATCCAGCATATGAAAAAGGTATATGCTCAAATGCATTTAAAACTAAAATACCTTCAGAACTCCACCGGGCCTTAGTATTGTTATCATTCATGTTTTCTACTTACAATACAATGTATGCATATTTCTTGTAGACAAGGCCTGGGGGAAGAGAGAATTCAAATGAGATATGCCATAGTTTGGCTGTCTGAGTCAGCCTGATTAGACTTTCATATATTCAAGAAGATTTATAAATGGATTGTGTGCCTTTATTTTGAAAACATCCTTGTCTACATGACAATCAGCAAATCCAAAACTGCTGCCCTTTCAAGGACACTTGTCCTGAGCACAGGAAGGTACAGAAAATATTGATAATGCAGTTCAAAATGTTTCTAGCTTCCCTAAAGGAGGAAACAAAAGACAGTCTGGGGCTTTTGAAGAACCACAGCTAAATATTAAACATCTATTCTGTTGGCTTTGAAAATTGATTCGGTTATAAATACGCAACCACAACCAAACATTCACCGTCGCAATTTCTGTATCTCCCTTGCAGCACTATCTGTATTCTCCTTACAATATAATTCAAATTCTTTCTGTAGCCCTCACGTGTCGTGTAACTTTACATCCCCTTCACATCCACAGCCACAACAAACCCTAGGATCTTCAGGTCCTTTCTCAAGAGCAGCAGTGGCGCTGGTGCGGCCCATGCTACAGGGCAGGCAGGAAAGACCCTTGACCAACTATGTTCACTGCTGCCACCTCACATCTTGTGAGCCTGGCATCAGTGTGCGCCATAAGCCTGTGAGATGCTGCCTAGTTCCTTCTCCTCTCAAGACAATAGCCCAATTTCATCCTCTTACTGATAGCTGAGTTGCAGCCACAAAGGTGTGCCGTGGTGTTGAGCTTTCTCACTGAGTCACTTATTCCTTGCCTCATTATAATCTTTCCAAATCCTGACAGAAAGCGCACTGCCCTGCTCTCACTTTTCTTAATCATTTAGGGTCTTTTGCCCCTTCTTGACTGAATTGTCTTGGCATTTGGGATGTGTGCTTTGTGCTCCACATCTGGGCCCTTGAAGGTGCCATGTGGCAGGGCACTATGCTGGCTGGTGGCTCCCTGGGGCCAGAGGAGCAGCTCCCTGTCAGGGAGCAGGGCAGGCTGGAGCAGAGAGTGGGGGACAGCCCCAGCCATGGGGACAGGACAGGACCTTGGCAGAGGTGCAGACCTGCACTGCTGCGGGGTCACTGAAGCAGGAAATGATGGCCCTGGGCTGCGGTGAAATGGGGTTAGGGTCATAGGCAGGGGCAGGAAGGGAGTCCTAGGTGGGGCTGGGCAGAGGCACTAAAGTCTATTAGCACCCCCAGGGCCCTGACATTGCCCGTCAGGCAGCTTGTTCATACTGTCCAGGCCACTGGGACACCGAAAACCTAACAGTATGCTGTGACATGCTAAGGTTGGCTAATATTTCAGCTGCTTTTATATGCTAATATACCTTACAACTCGGCTCCTAAGTGAGATACATCCCCAGAATCCTTTGTACTCTAGTAACATCCTCAGTAAATGTTTCTTTAAAACTATCACGTTACAGCATACAGAGCTGTTAAAATTTTCCTTCCTTTGAAATCAGCAATACCCAGACAGGAAGTTTGATCTTTTCAACTTTCTTTCATATTAAACTTTTTTTTTTGGGGGGGGGAGGGAAGAACTCCTCAATGAAAAAGCTATTTTATCCCTCGTGGTTTGACCGCTGACCATGTGATCTAAGATAGCTCTTACAAATGTCTTCTGTGAAGCACTGAGGTGCAGAACAGGCACCACCCTACCAACCACACCAGGGTGTGCTGCTCGCCCTGAGAGCAGTGCAATGATCTTCATTGCACCTACCAAAGCAATTTATGCACAGCCTCTGTTACTTGTCCCACTGGAGTTTATGGATTCATAAAGTCCTATAGTACCTAACTAGAGTTGCCACTAAACAAAAATAGCTTATATTTAGAGTTTTATTCTGGACTTTGTGCTGCTATTCCCTTGAGCTGGCATAATTGCTTCTGCAGCCAGGTGGTGAACCTGATCAGGAAAACTCTTTTAAGTGGAAACCATCCTGGCAAAGAAATGTAACAGCCGGTATTAATCCAAACCAGTTCTCTACCCTCAGCTGTAGAGAATATCTGCCAACACAGAGGAAACAGCTTGAACCGGGGATGAGTAGTAGGACTACTTTTTCATTTTCTGGCAGTGGTACCAGATAAAGTGTTTCTAAAACTATGGCCTGCCTTATTCAATGGGAGTTGTAAAGTTAGCTGCAGGCAGAGAAGTTCTTAAATGCCTCTATGCAATAAGCTCCTGGAAGAGAATTACATCAGAGAAAGATCAGGATGAATGATCTCTCCTCGTTATATTACGATCAACATTTTGTACTTTCTTGTGGGTTGTTTTTGGCTTTGGTTTTTGATAGAAGGATAACATTTCAGTCTGCTGTCCAGTGCTCTAAACTAAATGGGCTTAACCATTACTTGGTTGAAGAGACTATAGGGAAAACTGATGCCACAGAGTGTAACGCCAATAATAGGTAACCTCTGCATCAGCTGCAAACTTCCTTTCAGAAGTCCTGTTTTAACTTCCTTGCCTCAACTTGGAGGAAGCACCAACAGAAAATTACACTAGGTTTTGCCAACATCACTACTGAGTTACCAAACCATTAGCACAAAGAAATACTAAGATGTTTTTTTCTTTCTCATCAATTTTCTTTCTCATTACAATTTGGGCCCTGGGCAACCTTGTGTAGATCCAGGCCTGGAGGTTGGTGGCCCTGCCTGTGGCAGGGGGCTTGGAACTCTATGATCCTTGGGGTCCCTTCCAACCCAGACATTCTATGAATTTCGAAACTGTTGCTAGTACTCCTTTCTACTTTCCCCTCACCCCATCTCAAACAAACCTCCTTAAAAACTCACCTGTCAGCTATATTTGAAAACATTTAAACAAAACTATTAGGATTGGGTTTTTTTGCAGACAATTGGAGACCCAATTTAACTCACAGTGATATCAAGAAGATTCTTTTCACCAGCTTCTTATCAGTTACTTCATTTAAAGGAGTACTATGCCCTACTGGCAAGATCCTCAAGTGTAAACAAGCAGCATTTAGAACAATGAATGCTGGTTGAATGTGGGAAAATCCAAACCAGGGTGTGCTCCTCACAGAAAAAGGCCCTGAGATAATCTTCACTGCACCCACCAAAGCAATTTACACACAGCCTCTGTCACTTGTCCAGCTGTAATTCGTAAATTATATGAATGGGGGTTGCCACCAAACAAAAACAGCTTAAATTAAGAGCTCCTCAGCTTAAGATAAGATTTACCCCAAATGTGTATAAAGTTGGTCTCTGTTAAGTGCAACGATCTAAAGACAAAATTATTCCCTTATGTTAAGATTGAAGATACAGATTTTTCCTTACTCTCTTAGCAAATAAACGCCCAGGATTTTTCTAAAAATGAGGTTCCAGTCCCATTGATGATAGTTTTCCCGTTATTTAACATGTAGAGGAACTATTACAGAGATCACATGTATATCCCAAGCACACACAGAGATTTAACAAAAACCCTGCACAGCCAAGCACATATCTGCAGTACAGTGACAACTGGAGAGTGTTCTAAAAGTTTCACACCTTTCTAAGTTTAAATTATATTATAATTTCCCTTCCTTTATTAATCTATTGTACCTGGTCTTCCACCTACCCATTGATACCGTAACCAAAACAATTGAATCATTGTATAACTTGCAATCAAGGTGATGGAATCAACTGACCGTGGCAAGCAACAATGCTGCTACACGCCTTTGAATGCCCTACCCAGCTGGACAATCTGCCTAGAAATGTCGATTATATAAAGCAAGGCGTTCTGCACGGGTGAATCGCATTGCACACGGTGGGTGGCACTGTGCATGCTCCCAAGCACGGGTGTGCGACCACCATGGATCCACTAGGACCCTCGAGGACCACCGACTGCTGTCTCTGAGCATGGGGGATGGGGAGGAGACCCTGCACATAACTTCTGAGGAACTGTTATGGCAAGACAGCCTTTTCTAAGAAATACAATGGCTGTGTGTATCTTTATTCTAGATAACCTGTGTGCTTTTGACTGTGCGGCAATGAGTGTTAGGAGGAGCTAGACCCCATGCACCCGGCGCTGCGATACACCATGCTGCCTTTCTGCACTGTGCTGGTGTTATGAGGCTGCTTCTTGGGTTTGGTGACAATATCACAATACTACAAAACAGGACAGTACCTCAGGTTGGACCCGATGATCTCTCAAGGTCCCTTCCAACCCCTACACTTCTGTGATTCTGTGACAATGATGCCTAGAGGAACTAGTTTCCCACACATGGATAAACATTTTTGAAACATTTTCTGTACTTCGAGAATTATTCGAAAATATTTCCATTATAAACTTATAAATAAAATCAATGTACTTTCTTTTGTCTTTTTTTTTTTTTTTTTTAAATAGATGTATCAAGATCTGATAAAAGAAATGTTATTTTCCTCATTTGGTAACCAAGAGACTTTCTGAAAAAGGACAAAGCCAAAACAACATTATCCATTAAAAATAACTTCAAGGATGTTATATATAGCGCGATGCCTTTACATTTGCTGAAATCTCTGCATTTATACAGGTAGATCACAAAACAAGTTAACAGTGCAAACGTCCATTTTTCAAATGCATGGAGATCTTTGCAGTCAGGTGAAATGCAGATAAAAAACTATACTCAAGTGCAAAGTGCTGGTCCAGATCCCTCCCCTCATATCTGTGCGAACAACAGAGTTATCTATCACCTCATTTAGAAAAGCCAAGTACTTAAAAGCAAGAAAATGAGTATTTAAGGACCCTATAAATCTTAGCCTGCCTACATCATAGAAGCACTATTATTTCTAGGTATAAAGAAATGTCTATTTCATCATAACGAAACAGCCTTAGCTACAGAATTCAGAATAAATATTATTCTCTATGTAAACACAGCATAAAAAGCCCTACAAAAAAAAAAGCATCAGGAAAGTACACAATATGAAGTGTTGTTTGGCCTCAAAAATAAGATGAATGTAAATAATTTCACTACAAAACAGAATTGAGGATTGTTCCTCTTAGATGGCAGGTACAGTATTATTGTCAAGAAACAGCACGTATAAATATTTTATCACATATTCCTTGACAGTCTAAGGGGGATTTTTTATCAGCTGAAAGGACAAGTCCATACTAGTGTGACTACGTGGTGTGCTGCATCTATCTATAAACCAGCAGACACTATCCACAAAAGTATGTGCCTCCCTCCCAGTGTCCTCCATACCACCTTCAAGTTCACTGCCTCGCAGAAAGCAGCTGTCATGCATCACAGGGCAGTTACTGTGTGCTATAGATACCCTACATCTCTGTAAAGAAATACTTTGCAGCTTCCCTTATACTGGACTGAATTTTCAGGCCTATTTCCAACAAGAACCCACTTTGCTCAGCACACAAGGTTGATGGTAGTCTCGTAAGACTTTGCTTTTTCCATATTCAATGAGAGACTCAGCCTTTGCTACTGCATGCTATTCAAATCCTGTTCTAAAACTTAAAATCGGGCATTTTCTCCTTGTGTGTTGTCCGTGTTGTGTCCGTCCACCCCCTTCTCCCCCCCGTTGTTATTTTTCTTTACCCCTTTCTTAGCAAAAGTGTGCCTGGTTGTCTCTTCAAGTAGTGAGTTTTACTCCTATAAATACCCAGTAGGTACAAAGTAGTAGTTTGGGGCTGGTGCAGCTCAAGACATGAGATCGTGTACAAAGGGAGTTTGTGGCTGGTGGCAGCTCAAGACGTGAGATCGGAAGAACCCGCTGACATCAGCTACAAAGCTGAGGCACTGCTTCCACAAGAGAGAGCAACACCAGCACCGAGTGCCACTTGTGGAACGTGTCTCGTGTGGCTAGCATTGAACTGGGCAGCCTGCCTTCTGTATCTTTCTACCAGTTTAGTTGTTTCAGGGACCAATTGCAGTTTGCTGTCAATCTGAAGTCTCACTAAAGTACGAAAGGGGGAATGGCATGAAGCTGTGCCAGGGCAGGTTCAGATTAGATGTTAGGAAAAAAAAATTCACTGAAAGAGTTGTCAGGGCCTGGAACAGGCTGCCCAGGGAGGTGGTTGAGTCACCATCCCTGGATGTGTTATAAAAAAGGGTAGATGAGATACTTAGGGATATGGTTTAGCATAGGACGGGAACAGTTGGACTCGATGATCTTAAAGGGTCTTTTCCAACCTAGTGATTACGTGATTCTGTAAAGTACTTGCCAGTGAATTTTACATACAAAGAATACTGTGGCTTTAAATCCATCTGAAAATTGGAAAAACCTTACTCAAAAGTACACGTTTTTTACAAGAGATCACTAATAGCATGTTCCTCGTTTCTGCGTCTTTAAATTGTGATTTACTATTTGCAGGTGTCTCAAGCACTCATGGCTGTAAAGGAAAATGACTGTCGCTGTGCCTGAACATATGAAATACTGAATAATACTAATTGCTGAAAAGAAACAATGGAAAAAAAACCCCATGCTGAGAGATGTGCTCAGCAAACCACGAAACACAGATTACATGACGCCTATGTGCACTAGGTGATAGGTGCAGATAGTGCAACAAGAATATGAAAATAAATTGCTAATAGATGCAGTGGGTCTCATTGGCATGAGCGTTGGACATCTGCAGCACAAATTATCCAGAAACCTGGATAATTCACCCATGGAGAAATCAAAAGCAGACTGCACACCAATGCAAAAACCACATATGATCCCCAGTTACTGAGAACCAATTACTCCAGAAGAAATGTTATCTCTAGCTTCCTCAAACTGCCAAATCTTCCACTGACTGCCTCCCCCTCACTTATTTTCCCCCTATTTTTACTTATTGCCCTTATAAGAAGTGAGTCTTAAGAGTATTTTATTTGATTCTGGCTCTGGGAGCTTGTCCTGTTGATAGGGTAAGTAGGTTAATGTGGGAAAAATATGTTCTTGGACAACAGACAAAGAATTAACTATCATGCAGAAGTTTAGTTTTAAGACACAGAGATATCCATAAACACCTTACTACATACACAGCACTGCTTCTGCAAATTAGGACAAAAATAAGCATTCATTTGTAAAAAGCTTGATAGCTCCATTTTTTTTAAAAGCGTGTTAACTTCTTTTAAGCTATTTATTCTTGCCATCTCAGCTTTGGAAGAGGTTTACCTTAATAATGACTGAAAACCCTAAATTCCTTTCTTAGATACACCTTAAGCTCGGTAATTCACTTTCCCTATATATTACCTTGTGCAACAGCTTCTTCTATAATCTATTAAAAGTAAAAATACTATTCCTTAGGTAAAAAACCATTACGTCTACCCTTGATTTCTGTGGGGAAAAAAAAGAAAAAACCCCAATAAACATCAAAGAGATCCATCAGAAACAATTATTTATATAAGTGAGTGGATGCTTTACCTTGTCTTTAATCAGTTCCCTGGACTAAACAACATTTTGAATTGGTACAATGATAAGATAAAATAACCTTTGAGTTTTATTACATTTTGAAAGCTGTATGGCGATTAGATATTGTGATGAATACAACACTAACACACTCTTAAGTTGAAGGCAGGCTGTAACCAGTTTGTTAAAAGTCCCCAGAAAGAGGCAAAGCTAAGAATTTTCTAGAAAACCCCCCAAAAATCTAACTACCACTGAAGATGGTTGGTAAATCCACTGTCTGGATTTTATTTCCCCTCACTGTGGACTTCGGGTGAGAAAGAGATCCAAGTCAAGCCAGACAAAACCCAAAAATCTGTGGATGCTGAAAATGTCTGCAGGCACATAAGCTCTGTAGTGGAACAAAGGGAGACAGAACAAGTGCCTGCTTTTTAAACAGGCCGAGCAAGCCTGGTCTCTCAAGGAAGAGATTCTATAACGAGCAGCAGAAGGACCGTAAATTGCTTTCTGCCAACATTAGGTGAAGAATGATGGTTTCCATTGTGTCAAATTCCGAACACTTATCTTCAAACATGTTATGAAAGGCTTTAACAGAGACGAGAGGCAGTGTTCAGTTTTGAGATGGAGACACATAAATCTGTGTGTCTACGTGCAGGTAATTATACGCCCATCTTGTCTATAAGGTTGCATTACAATCAAAGGGAGATACAGTCAATATTACCTAGTGGTATCCAGAAAGCTATTGAGCTGAGTAGTCATAAGGTTTCTACTTTAGAGTAATCAAAGTCAGTCTCTGACCTCCACTGATTAAATTACACAGTCAATGAGAACTTAATAGTTGACTAGAGCACCTAGACCACAGGGAGAGGCCAAGACCATTAATTCTTGAGAGCATTAATCATATTTACAGCAATAAAAGGGAAATTCCAACCACAAGCGAAACGGTTTCTTCTGGCTCAGGCAACCTCAGCAAGCAGCACCAGTCATTTCTGCAGATCTGCTCATCACCATGTGAATTCGGTATATAACCAAGTGTAACCCCTATGGTCGTATGGGATGAAGCAAAGTGACCCTCATCTTGCTGAGCAAAGCATAAGTAAGTTTGTGAGGGGCCTCCATTTATCCCACGTGGACTAGCTATGAAGAACAGGGAACTGTAACGCCGTGACCTCTCTGATCAGTCAATATTCGTATGTGCCCCACAGTCTAAACTGCTTTTGAGGAAGAAGCCCACTGGGGTGAAATATGCTTGAGGAAGTTCAAGATCATACATCCTCTTCTGACCTTTGGTTACCACCAGCCTCCGCAAGGAACACAGAAGTAATACAGCTAGCCCTCTGCAAGCTTAGATGCACCAGAGACCTTTCTAGGGAAAGAAGAGTTGGTAGCAAGGAACAATGCTGCAGAAGATCAGAGAGTGGAAGAAGCAAAGAGGTTGTCAGACCTTTTTGTGACAATGTTAAAAGTTTGAAGTCCTGGATAATAGAGGAGGAGGAGGAGGGTACAAGCTCTGCCTAACATGCTTACTAGTGGTGGGAGACTTGAGTCCCCACAGATGTCTAAGTGCTAAAACATCCCTACGCCTTCTCTAGAGGGCTTCCATAACTTAGAATAGTACCTAAAATATGAATACGCAGTTTAACAGTGGTATCATTAAGAGACTGAGGGTCAGGAAGATTTGTAAAATGTATGGAATACTCAAAAAGCTGTGCACCAGCCACAATCTGACATAGAGCTTCAGGTCAGCCTTACAGATAGTTGCAGCCAAAGGAAGTTAGGAAGGGAATGGCTGAGGAAAAGCGGGGCCAGGAACAGGACTAGCTATGTTTCATAAAATAAATATGTCATCATAAAAGATACTCACGGGGAAATGGACTGACAAAAGGAATCATTCCATTCTCCTTTCCCAGAGTTTCCTGGGTCTACACAAATATGCACCCAGCAGCCTGGAAGCAAGGATGTATATAATGAAAAATACCAACAATTCAACAACTTCTACTGAACTAATTGCAAAGTATTTGAGGCTTCTGGAAGTTTGGCCCACGGCAGCTAGAATTTTTATGTATTGAGAAGCCTACTCTCAATTTAGCATGTTTTTACCTAAATGAATATACAAAGTCTGTTTAATGGTAAGCTTGCTGTCACTTCACAAAAAGCTTTAGAAGTGTTATGGTTAGGAACTGGGACACAACAAAAATACTACACGTGCAGGTGAGGAGCCACAAAAAAAAGTGCCTTGTTGTCCACCAGGTAAAATCACTGGCTATCCAAAGCTCTTCATGCACAGAAGCTTAAGATTTTTGGCTGAGAACTGGCAACAAACGCTGCCCTACAAATGGGGTTTTCTGTTGATTTCCCCCCCAGCTTCCATCAGTCAACAGCAGATGGAATTTCATTTTTCTAACAATGACTATAGGCTGAGAATAACAACTTTTACATTTCCAACAGAGATGATGGAAAGCAACAACAACAATAAAAAAATAATCCTACACAAATATTCTGGCCATCTGGACACTGAAATGCAGAACTAATGCTTCTCTACAGCTAGGCTCTTGTAACATGCCCACAGTCTCACCGTGGGTAGAATTAGGCACTGTATTTCTACAAACTATCTATCATATGTAGATAATAACATAACTTGGTATTCATAAAGAAATAGTTCTCTATAAATATAGAAAATGTTAATAAACCTGATGGTTTCCTAAAAGCTTATGAAGATGAAGCCAAAACTATGACATCTGTTTGTAAAATGAGAAAAAGCTCACATGTGATAAATAGCTCAAGTAATTAGTATTTTTTAAATTAAGACAGTTGCTGCTGCAAAGATCTGCAAACTTGGTACAAACTCATCTTTTGTTTGAAGTCTGGTAGAGCAGAATTTACATTACAGTCAGAGAATAGGCAAAATTGACAGTCTTGACCTATTTTGCAGCTAGGGCTGAGCAGAAGAGTGCTGTAAGCACTTTTGGATTGCTGAGATATGCTACTATGACAAAATATTCCACTCTTTCAGAACATGGCTCACCTTAAGACTGGTGCATTTGTAAATATTAATTAGGACTAATGACCCCACTTTGAAGTATGTAATTACTATTACAATGATGACAATGAAGAATTCTAATAGTTTGCAGAAGAATCTTGAAAATGGCATCACAGAAATCGCTTTTCACACACATTTTTCTACCTGAGGTAGCAGAAACCAAACCGAACAGATATATCCTGACTTTGAATTTTGACTTTGAACTGGTCAACCCATTATATTGAATAAAGTGATTGTATATTAATTGAAAAATATTTTACTGAACTTCCCCCACCCCTGGGAGGAGGGTAGAGAAATCCTACGTTTCCATTCCTGTTTCTCAATTTAAAAAAAGAATTATTAAAATGCACCAAAAAACCCCAACATTTAATTTCATTTCAGACAAAGCATTTCCAATGGTCCTCAATTGTTTGCATTTTTTGCCTTTCTTTGCCAAAAAAAAAACCAACCCAAAACCAAACCAAATAAAAATGTTTCCAGTTAATATGAAATTTTAATTTTTTGAATATTTTAGGAAAGGAACCATCAATAATTCATATAGCTCCCCTACTGTACTGACCCTCTTTAAGATGTAGAGCTCTACCTCCTTGGGGAAATGGGTGTCATGCTTTCCAGAGCTCTTTGATGCATAGTGATGAATGTGCCTTACACATCATCCCTTAGAAACCTATATACATGTGCTAGCTAGCCTAAACAGCCATCTTCAGCACTTGGTAGCACTGCATGAGCAAAATCATCACAAGTAGTTTAAAGCACGGACAACCCTATTAGGAGACTAGAGGAACTACAGTTATGCTCATTCCTTTCAAGAGCATGGTAAAAAAAAGTGAGTTCTCACACATGCTTAAAAATCTTTCTCAGTAGGGAGAATAGCCACGTTTGACTCCTTGGTTTTAGCACAATTGCAAAATTAATTAATCTTTAAACTCAGGAAACATGTTTCAGGCCTAACTTTACATTAATTAATAGGCAATCAAGATTAACAACTGGAGTCAACACATCTTACAGACCATTAGAAGAAATTTTCCCATTTCTTAGCCAGATTAACGGAAAAGCTTTGTCTATTCCTGTGTAAATACAGTTTATTTTAAAAGGCAAACATGAATCCTTTTCTAAGAAGTCTATGTCGTTCGCATTCTTTTAACCAACTTTCAAATTTCTAAGTCAGCAAATGGCTTGAAATGCAGCTTTTATAAAAGATGTCTCACATGACCCCTGGCTTCGTGATTTTTGTTAGTTAGGAGTAGTATAATTCTTTCTCACTGAGGGCCCAGCGACAACATGGTATTCTGAGGGGCTAATTAAGAGATTAGTGGTGACATTTTAGCAAATCCAATTCCCTGCTGGGAGATACTCCTTTAATTCCTTCTTTCATAATTTTTGGGCTAGAAAGAAACAGCCAAGAAAACAACGCCTTTTTTTAGACAGTTATTTTGAGGGATGCAGGCTTTTAACAGCTGATCAGGTAAACACTGCGAAACAGAGACAATGACAAGAGAAGCTATAACAAGGCCCTAACCCCAGATCCACTCTGAGTTTGTTACCTGCCAACAGAAATGCTGGTGCCAACGCCTGTATTATCACACAGCACTGAATATTTTCTAATCACCAAGTCTTTTTGCGTGGTGTAGATCAGGAGTTGTTATACGATGTAGCAGACATGTTTCCAATTAAAGTACTTGCTAGGAATTCCTCAGAAACCTTTTGGGCAAGGACGTTGAAGCACAAGCATAGAAAACCAGAACAAAATGCCTAGAATTTGACTAAGTGACCCCAGAAAGCTCCTTTTGTAGAAGAGCATTTTCTAAATGGACCTTTTCTTAAACACACTAGAAGTGCTTTAGTTACAATCAATAAGAGTCGTGAGGTACAGCAATTTTAAAAGCTACACTTGTGGAACAATAAAATACACAAACAGTGGAGAAAATGTTTATCTACTTTACTAAAAATATATTTAAAAAAGAAAAATAAGGGTTTTTTTTTCTTCTCCTATTTATTACATTTCAGCAAGATATCTGTATTTGACTCCTTGGCTTTTTTTTTGTCGGCAACCCACACCTGAAACACTTCACCCTTGGTAAAAAACAGACGACCTGTCAACGCCTCATACCTTCAATTGACCTGGCATGGTGGGTGATGCAATCATGTGGGCAGTGACCTTTTCAATTTAAATCGAATGTGTCTTGCAAGGGCAACGCTGGATTTGTCTTTCAGTTCCTCTTTACGTGTTCTCTGCCCCCTACTGAGACAAAATTACAATCTTTATTTTCAGCATCCAGGCTGAAGACAGTTGGATGCAAACGCTAGTCTCTGTGTGACTTTCTTCTTGTCTCATACACGCTTCTTTCTGATGATTATTTCTGCTGCTGGAACAAGACACTATTTACTGTCTAGTGTTTAGACACTATTTAGTGTCTCTAGAATGAGACTCAAATCACAAACCTTACTACTGAAACCTGGCTCACACTTTCATACAGCTCCAGAGTAGCTGCAAACCAGAGGCTTGGTTTAACCTGGCTGAACAAAGAGCTCAGCTGCAAGCCTTGGAGTGAATCCATGTTCCTCTAGCGCGTGTTTGGAGCTGGTGTTTTAAGTGGAGCCAGTTTCCCAAACAAACTCTCCGGGGAAGTTTTCCTGCATCACTAAGACGGCATCTGCCTACTCCTGCTCTTTGATTACTTAGTCCAAACATTTCACGGGCCAGAATTTCTACTCTGCCAAAATCTGCTAAAGGCAGGTTATGGTTCTCTGAGTCCGTGGTGCACATGCAAGTCATGGGGTTGCTCTCACCCATGCCAGCTGGCAGTGGGAGCCGGTGGGCCAGCTGACAGCCGAGGCTGGCTGGAGTGCAGGCACCCCCCCCAACACCCCTTCTCGCGCTTTCTGCTCACTGGGAGATGGGTGCCAGCTCCTACCTGCCAGGGAGCGATCAGATGTGATCTCTGTCTGGCAGCGCTGGGCTGTCCCAGAGGAGCTATGCTGGAGGTAGAGCCTGATCTCAGGCTGCAGTAATGAGAGGGAAAGATTTTGCAGCTGTTCTGATGGGATATTCCAACTGCATGGACTTGGGGACTGCAAACATCGCTGTTGCCTGCTGCTGATGTGACAATCCAGCTCCCTCAGCCAGCAGAAAGTATTTCATGTGCTGTACTTTGGTTTCCCATGTTGGAAAACGAAGGGTCCCTGCAAGAGCATAGGCGTGATCTCTGGCTTGCACCCAAGCAGGACGATGCTGGTATCCTTCACTGTATGGGCAGGGGAGTTTTGGGCCAGTTCTACAAACTGATATGTAGGTCAGCATTCCCATGAAAATCCAGTGGCTTAATTTACTACATGAAGGATTGCAAGGTCTCTGATACACTTATCTCTTTTCTCAAAAGTGAATTATTTCTTGAAGCTGGTCTACTTATACAAAGTTTAAACCAGATTATAGTACAGAGTTGTAAGACCAAACAAGCTGTGATCAAACCCAATAAGCTTACTGAGTATTATTCTTTACTTCTCAGAAGCAGCATATAAACAAACGTGGTGCTAGAGCCTGACAAGTGTACCGACAGCATCACTGGGGCTTTTTTGTTTCTTTTTTTTTTTGTTTCTTTTAAAGAGGATTAAGTACTTAAGCTTTTCATTTTTACTTTTTCTTCAAAGCTTAACAAAACCCTATACACATATATAGCTAGCTTCCAGTGAGGTCTAACTACAGCAATAGTTTCAGCAGACATTCATCTGGACATAGTAGGCTATACAGACTACAAATACAGAGCTTACTTCAGTTCAGGGTCTCTCAAAGTACAACCCTGAGCCTCTTAACGCCCTCTGAACAGGCCTGTTGGGTTTAAGACTGCTCAAATGCGTTAGCACTGCAGATTCAACACCTAAATTTAGTGCTATTGCATCCAATGAAAAATGCATTACACATCAGGCGGTAATATTTCAAGACACAGTCCAAGAAAGCACTCTGGGAAGAAAATGGTATATAACTTTCATGAACTGTAACAACAGCGAAGTTACATAAAGCAGATGACTCGATTTACTCTAAGTGTTATTTAGAAATAGATAGCTTTGTATTTTTATGCAATTGCCTATCATACTGTACTGCACAGGAGTAGATAAATCAGGCAAAAATGTATTCACCAACGAATGTTTAAAAGCTGACTAGAGACATCAAGTGTCTTCTTTTGGGCCAGGCCACTACCTCTGTCAGTTTTAAAAAGCACAGGGTATCAGAATTTGAGACCCGGCAAGAGACTGACACAAAACCATTCCTGAAAAATGTCATCAAAATGACTTATTTACAGGAACAGAAAAATACATATTTAAACACCTCTGCCAAAATATCAGCTCTTCTTTTCCCAGATCCCTTCAGCTCCATTTTATGCTCCAACCTTTAAAGCATACAAGTTCAGTAAGGCTAACTTCAACCTGTAGCGTAACTCGGTGCCAGGAAATGGCATCCTATACAACCCCACATGAACTGTGTCACAAAGCTGCCCTAAGGGGTACGCTTGGCAGAGAATATTCCTCTTGTGACTACGCTTATGTGTGTTTATCATGCAGACTGGAGTACTTTCTCTGTCTGGATTCCGATGTGCTGGGTGCTGGACAAAACTAAGAAAAATAGTGCCTACCCTAAAAGCTTTACCATCTCAAGTGATAATGTATGTATCTGTTTAAGGAGCACTGTGAACCTCTCTGTGAAACTGCACATGCAAATGAGCTGCACAGGTCCCCACTCAGAGAACACAGAGTACAGTATTTTGACAGCGTGCCGGGAGAAAACGAACAGAGAGAATCAGAAGCGAGTAGGAAGACAACACAGCAATAAAGCTACTCTCTGCATAAATCACAAATCCTTAGCAATTTGTTGTTTTGTACGAAAACGCTGCCTGTTCCCATCCATTCCTTAATCCGTATGGTCTTTCTGAAACAGAAGTTGTTACATTTTGGTGTAAGTTTGTTCATTTTCAGATCTGCGCTGGCATTTTGCTTCTGACGGTTCCTACGTTGTCACACACACGTTACTTCGCTCTGCAACCAGACTGGCCTGGAGGTGTTACATCAGCTGTGTGCTCCCAGTACCTTGAAATTGCTCCAAGTGAACCTTAACTGCATGCAACAGAGGGGTTAACGCTGGACAAGAGCTCCAGAAATGACACAAAATGTAACTGAAAGACATTTGTCACTGACCCATAATCACAAGTTTTAACGATGAATAGCTAGCGATTTTTCCTTGGTAGCCTGTTACAACACTTAATTGTTCTCACAGAATTCCTTACATCAACTTCTACTTCTCCTGGCTATAAACAAAGTCTAGCAAAAGAGGTTTTATTATTTTTCTAACAACCTGCTACACGTTGGAGGACAAACTATCCTTTACTCCCCGAATCTTCACTTTTCTTCATCAAATAGGCAATTATTTCTACTTTGCTTTCTCGATCATCTGGTTTTCACTGTTACAGTCTTTTATGATCACATGTGGACATTTCTGCATCTATTTGAAAGCTTAATGATCAAATCTGGACAAAGTATTTCACATAATTATCTGACTCTACTCATTAGTAAACTTCCAAACGTTCTTTCCTCTCGGAACACTGTAAAACAGTGCTTGGGGTCTGCTATAAACCTCCCGGCCTCCCCAGCCTGCTTCTGTTGCACCAGTCATTCCATGCTTTGCATTTGTGGAAGGTCTGTGCCTTTTAAAAGTGATGATACACTTTTCATTTTCTTTCTGGAATAAGTTACAAGCTTATTCTTAAAACTGTTTTCAGATGCACTGCCTTCCACCAGGAAGGATTCCTGCTGGCTAACTGGCACTTCATCTGAACAACTTATGTCTAAGCGTTCAACACTGTAGTATTTCACTAAGCTGAATCTCTGCTTTTTACTACAGCATGACATAAAGGTAAGATGACCCTCTTCTATCTACTATGACCATCATAAAAACCTCAAGAAAATGCCTTCTAAAACTTTTTTTTCAAACTAAACCCCTTTAAAGTGTGTTTTGCAGCCTTCTCTTTCTAGTTGCTTTTATGTTTACCTTTGAAACCCAACCAAGAATTAGGCTCCCATGTGGCAGGCACTGTGGACACACAAAATACTAAGCCTACAGAGCTCTGCAAACAGTGTGCTTCGGAGGAGCACAGGGTAGAGAAATGGGGTATAAACCAAAGGGACAGCAAAAAAGCATACTGGCAGTACATTGAAGAAAGCTGAGCTGAAGAGAGTACAAAAGAAGGAATGGGGGAACGGCAGAAGGAATGGTAGAAGGAATAGTAACCCAGTGAAGACAGTGTAGGAGACAGACTAGAGCTTTCAGGTGGTTTGGACCCCCGTTCCCTTTTGTCTGCTTCGCCTCCCCCACAAGAACTGCTGGAGTAGGTTACAGATTCCCTAAATATGTGGATGCTGGAAGTCACGGTTCTGTAAGGAAGGTTCTTGAAATGAACTAAGTAAGTCTTAAACATTTGCAAACTGGAACATAAGGGATTGCCTGAGCACTAACTCGGCATAAACCATGATAACTGGGGGAAAGGTAAAGGTGACAGAAGAACAAGACCATGGACCACTGACTCTAAAAACTCACCAACTCAAAACTTCCTTTTTTGAGCATGCATGCTAATTTACATAAGTGGAGCCTAATTTATATAAAAACTGAGTTTATGCAAATAAAGAAAGGAAGCTGGATCTCTCTCCTCTTTTCAGCAAGTAACACCTCACCAACAGATACCCATCTTGTTTTGTAATACACTGAGCCTCAGCATAGCTCCTAGGAAGGACAATTAAAAAGCATATCTTCTTGGGAGGGATGAGAATTGGCCATCTGATCCAGTCTGCACTTGCATGCAAATCCTGCTTGATTAGGCTTATCTCTCTGTTGTACTGCTAACTGCCAAGCCTTTAAAGAAGTAACTTCTATGCCAAGTGGGAGGGGTACTGCCAAGTGGGAGGGGTACTAACAGGGCGGCCACTACCAGCTCCCTGCAACCTCAGAGGTCAGACAATGGCTGAACGCAGCAGTAGTCACAGCCAGAAGGAAAGGCGTCCTTAGCCACACCTCAGAGAGGTCCAGTAGAAAGTCACCAGGAAACACTATCACCGAGTCAGTCTTTAGAACCTACAGAGGGTTTTAAAGCACATGGAGCAGGAACTCCAGAGAGCTTGTGGGCAGAAAGAAGCGATTTTGGTGTTTCGGGGCTGAACAAACCAGCTAATACAGGGAGAAACCACCATCGCTTAGAGAGGAAAGTTCAGGAATGCGGATTTGAAAAATCCATAAATCTTCTGCTGTGATCAGACAATAGGGTCAAACTGTTCGTTAGCGGCACAGCCTTGCGTATTGTTTGTGCTTACAGATACAAAGAGCAATTATTTTAGAAGCTCTCATTACAGACTGCATCTCTGGCTGCTTTTATAACAGTGAAGGGGCAAACTGGAATGCATCCAAACTTGGGGGAAAAAAACCCCTTAAAAGCCTACAGGAGAGCAAGTAAAGGTGGGATATTTAGCCCAGGTAACAGGGCTTTTTCAGGAGTTTTATTTTTAGAGCAAGAGAGTAGAACTTTGCAAGGAGGACCACCAGATAATGCAACAAAAGGCCAAAGGAGAATGTTTTTTGCATTCTTAAAGGGAATCTTAGAAGCACACGCAGTCCCGGATGGGGATCTAAACATAAACGGGATCCTAATCAGCAGAGCACTAATGGCACTGTGACAGTCCTATTTTTGACAGTAAGCTACAAGATACTTAGGAAACATTTAAATTCAAGGCATTAACACTGGTTTCTGCCATCATTATGCAGTGAGACACGTTTTAAAATTGTAAATCTGAAATCCCAGGAGGGCAGGTAAAATGAATTTTCTAATCTCTTACCTGAAGATGGTTCAAAATATTTGTGCATTTTATAAAGAAGAAAAACATGGAGAGAAAATACATTGTTTGAAGGTTAAAACTAAGCAACAGAACTAGGGAGTAGGCCTATGCTTCGGGAATGTTAGGGTGCCAAGTAACAACAACAAAAAAAATCAGTCTTATCTACTGCTACAGGGTTCCACCGTCCATTTAATGTGTTCACAGAATCACAGATTCACAGAATCGTAGGGGTTGGAAGGGACCTGGAGATATCATCGGGTCCAACCCCTCTGCCAAAGCAGCTCCCTAGGACAGATCACACAGGGAGGCGTCCAGATGGGTCTTGAATAAGGAGACTCCACAACCCCCTGGGCAGCCTGTCCCAGTGCTCTGTCACCCTCACTGTGAAAAAGTTCTTCCCCATATTGGTGTAGAATTTCCTGTGCTCCAACTCAAAGCCGTTGCCCCTTGTCCTGTCTCCACAGACAACTGCAAAGAGGCTGGCCGTTTCCCCTTGTGTCCCATACTTCAGGTATTTATAAACATTAATCAGATCCCCTCTCAGTCTTCTTTTCTCAAGGCTGAACAGCCCCAGCTCACTCAGCCTTTCCTTGTAGGGCAGGTGCTCCAGGCCCTTAATCATCTCCATAACCCTTTGCTGGACTCTCTCCAGATCCCTGTCTTTTTTATACCAGGGAGCCCAGAACTGGACACAATACTCCAGGTGGGGCCTGACCAGGGCAGAGTAGAGGGGGAGGATCACCTCCTTAGACCTGCCGGAAACGCTCCTTTTGATGCACCAGAGGATCCCATTGGCTCTCTTAGGTGCCAGGGCACACTGCCGGCTCGTGGCCAACCCAGGTCCTTCTCCATAGAGCTCTTCTCCAGCAGGTCATCCCCCAGCCTGTACTGATACAGACGGTTATTCCTCCCCAGGTGCAAGACTCTACACTTGCTTTTTATTAAACCTCATCTGGTTTCTTATGGTTTAAAAGAGCAAGTCCTTTATAAAAGGAAGTAGCTTCTTACTTAAAAAATAAATATATTTATATTTCTATACTTTTTACATAGTTTATATACTTTAAATGCTCAAAAAAATACTTATGTTCTATTTTAGGTGAAGGCACTCCTGCCTGCAAGCTCACCACCCTAAGTCTCAGCAGTAAACTAGCACCTAAGGGGCATGAGAACCGCAGCTTTTAGGTTGACTTCACTTGCCTTCCTGCTGTTCCCCAGCAGCCCACGGTGCGAGGGCGCCTGGGAATCGCTCTGTAACCACAGCGGAGGCCGTTACCTCCTCTCCCGTCGCTTCCCCCTAGCACTAATCCCACGTACTACCGCACGGCCCGGAGAAGGGCCCGCGGGCGAGGCGGCACGTCAGCCTGGCGCAGGGCCCGGCAAGCAACCGCCTCTCCCGCCGAAAGCCGGGCCGGCCCCGTGAGGCAGCAGCAGCTGCGCCCGGCCGGGTGACGGAGGGGCGGGCGCACAGCCAGCGCCGGAGCCTCCCGGCCACGCGTGGTTCGGGCATCCCCCAGGCGCGGTACGCGGCGGAGCTCCCCCGCCGCCCCGGAGTAGCGTCTGACACGGCCCGGCGCCGGAACGGCGAGAGGAGGGGGGGTTGAGAGCACGTGACGCGAATTCGAACCGCCGGCGCCAGACCTACCCGTCCGGCAGGGAGCATGCGCGGCCCAACCGGCTCCCCAACCAGGCGAGCCCGCCTATTGGGCTGAGGCGGCCATGTGACTCGGGCTCCCGGCAGTCGGGCCGCTGCCGGCTTCAGCTCCGCCTCTCCCCTTCCCCGCCCCACAAACGTCGCCGGCCGCGGGAGGAGGCGGCCAGGGGCACGGCGGCGGCGGCCAGGGGCACGGCGGCGGTCGGCGTCTGTCTCTGGGTTTTGAAACAATTTCTGCCCGGTCTCTCGGGAGGGCCGGGATGGTGGCGGTGTGACGGCGGGACCGGTGGCGCCGGACAACCGTGGGGACAGAGGGCCCGGTCGGGGAATGGTGAGCGGGTTCCGGGCCCGGGCAGCCTGCGACCAGACTCCGCCTCCTGCCCGCCGCAGCCTCGGCCCCGCAGCCCGGCACCGCGGGGGAGCGCCGCCCGCTGGGCCCCGTTGTCCCGCGCCCGCGAGGAGACGCCCCGTGGGGGTAAGTACCTGCGCCCTCCTCCCCCTCTCTGATCCCCCGCCGCTGTGGCCGGGGTCGCCCGCCCCGGTGGCTTTTACGGGTGCCGGCGGGACGGGACACGCCGCGAGGGAGGCCGGAGGCCGGCAGTCGGTTCGGTGGCGGGAGGGCGCCTGGGGCGGGGGGAGGACATGTGCCTGTGCTCGCGGAGGGAGATCGTCCCCGTTCCCGCCGAGTTGGTGGCTTCCCCGGAGCCGCTGCCCGGGTGTGCGTCCCGCCGTGGGCGGGTGGCTCTCCGCAGGCCCGCCCGCCCGCCTTCCTCGAAGGAAGCGTGTGGATTTCAGACGGGGCCGAGGAGGAGGGACGGTCTGGCCGCGAATGGCACCCTCGGGCCTCAAACCGCGGGGCTGGAAGCCGTGGGGGGGATGCCGGGTAGGGAAGGAGCTCACCCTCGGGGCTTCCCGGCTCAGTGGGGCCGTCTTGACCGTGCTGGGGGTGAGGGGGAAGGAAGGGGGAAGGCGATGGCGTTTTGGCGAGCTGCGCCGGGCCCGTGGGGCAAGAAACGCGCGGAGCCACCCGGGGACGGGTGCGAGGGGCTTGCGTTGTGACAGGGGGGCTGCAGCTGGGCCTTGGGAACGGAAGCAAGCGGGGCTCGGCGCGCTGAGCCGAAACGTAAGATCTCCTCCGGGGGAGGAGAAGCGCGGGTCAGCGGCCAGGCGGTAGCCTGGCCTCCGCCGCCCCCGCGCACCCCGACTAACGAACGGCGGGCGCTGGCTGCCCCGTATCCCGGCCCGGGGCGGCAGTGCGCCTGCCTGCAACGACCGGGGTGCGCGGCCGCGCCGCCCCTCCGCGGTCCTGCGGCTGCGGCGCGGTACCCGGGGCTGATGTTGCCGCCTGGTTTTTGGGTTGGGCTCTCCCGTAGTTGAAGTTTTGTGGCCTTGAGGTAGGCGGGTGATCCTGTGGGATGCAAGTGTCACATTAGGTCTCATCGCGCACTGCTCCGTCAAACAGGGTAGCTGTGGGTATTAGGTGTCCAACCAAACATCCGCTGGTGCTGGGTTGGGGTTTTGGGTTGGTTTTTTTTTTTTGGTTGGTTTGTTTTTAAATAAGGAGCTAAATCCTCCCATCTCAACCTGTTCAGAGCATTTGCTGCTGAAACTTATTGAAGGCTGTTGATACCAGGTAGAGGCAGTTTAGTGTTGCTGCTTGTTTCACAGGTTAGAAAACGCGCCTAGAGTTCTGTTGCTTCTGGCTTCATACGCGTTAGGTTCTGTTGTCTCCTCCCGTTTTCAGCACTGATATAGAGAAGTCCTCTAGATACAGGTAGGTGCGAAGAGCCCGGAGCCAAGGCCCACATGTTTGCTCCTATTAGGGGAGAACAGTCTTTCTATTGAATGTGCTTGTCATGCTCCGGTGGCTGGGTTAAGAGCAGTAATTTGATCTTTCCTGGAATCTGATGGAGTAATTCTAGGTTTTGGTAGACTTTGAGCTCCAGCCATTGCCAAAGAGATGGAATCTTCTGTTCTTCTGGTCAGGAGTGTTTGCGCATCGTTGTGGGAACCTGGGCTGGGCAGCCAATATGACTTTAAAATAAGTATTTTACTGTTTCTTTCCTCAACGAGTTAGATTTAAATAGTTCCCCAGTCTGCAGGGAATCAAGCAGGGCATGGCAGGACCTTTACTTTCAGGTTGGTTTGGATTAGGGTGGTTTAAAGAGTTTACACAAAGCACTTTTTTGACACTGTACTTCTAAAAGGTCCTGATAACCTGACCTTTTTTGTGGAGTGTGTCAGACCGAAATTCATGTCATTGATGTGTGATCTCTGTAGGACAGCTGTGCAGCTGGATTTACTGTTCTGCTTAAAATTATTTCATTGGCTAGACAAGATGTTCCGTAGTCATGTATTGTTATAATTTTTAGGTCTGAAATTAAACTGTATGTGGATTTTTAAAATTTTTTTTTTTTTTTTAATCTAGCCAGGTCTTAGTCGTAAACCTAAGAGGGTTTTAATTTTTGTGCTGGCTTGAGACTTGAATTGCTACAAAACTACACGTTTTCTTTGAAAAGTTTTCATATTTAGTGTTAGATGACAAAATCGTAGTTAGTAAAAGAACCTCACTTTTTGCATATATTTGAGTAATATGGTTGCATGCCAGGCACTTCAGAAGATAAGATAGCTGGATTCATTCTTTGTTTTTGTACGCAGCTGATAAGTTGTACTTTAGTAAAATGGAACTCAGAATTATTACAGACCTTCGTCCTCCAAGGTTAAAATCAACTTCACATTGCAGAGATAACTTTGTGTCCTTGGGAGGAAAAATACTCCAATTTATGTGTGAAAATAGTGGAGGATTGGCAAGGAAGATTGGAAACACATTCAAGTGACTTGCAGGTGGGGTGTAGAAAAAACATGTATCATACTCATCATCATTTAGACTCGTGTGTTGGACAAGTAGAACATCTGTGTGTAGATAACATAGGCCTGTGATCCGGGCACCCTGTTGAACATGCTTGGGATTCCTGCCCTGGGAAGGATCAAAGCCCAGCAGTAAGCTATGCCTGTGGGAATCCCTGGTACACAGGCAAAAAAGCAGCAGGTGCCCTAACGCTCTCTGGCGAGGACCAAGCTCTGCGGTGCCTGCATTCCCGCTCGTGTGCCTCTGCACCGAGATTCCCCTGGTTCCTGAGGTAACAAACCCAAATTTACTCTTTGCATTTCATCCACGGGTTTGTGGTTGTTCCCCTTTTTTTTGTAAGAGAGCATTGCCTTCATTCTTACCTAAACTTCTTGTCCAGTTGCTTCAGTGGGCCCTCGTTGGTATTTTATGTGCTATAAAGCAACTTCTCTTTTGCTGCTTAGATGGGTATCCTAAGGCAAGATGGAGTAAGTGGTGACTAGGAATATGGGTTATGGGACTAAAAGGAGTTTCTCTGGCCGCATTGCTGCTAAAGAAAACATCCCATAATTGAACTACATGCGTCTCTTGTTGCTTAAATTTAAGATCAAAGGTGGCTTATCACCACAACTTTAATCTCGAGTGCAGTTGATTGTTGATGCCACAATGGTTGTTAGAAACGTTCACGTTTTCAACTGTCATTCCAGTTTTGACCTACATGTATACTAACTCTGCTTACTTCTAAGTAATACAGATGGAAGATCACTCTTGCTTAGCTTTAAATTCTGTGCAATTCATTCTGTGCATTTTTCTTTCCCCACACAGGTGTAGAAAAATGGCAAAGAGAATTGCAGAGAAGGAATTGACTGACAGAAACTGGGATCAGGAGGATGAAGCTGAGGAGGTAAGGTATACTTTAGACCCCACCCCAGGGTACAGGAAGTAAGGTGGTTATTTGCATGTGCTATTTATCTTCTGGGTGAAATCTACAGTCAAATTGGTTAAAAGCGTATCAGTTAAAGATGATTTTCTGTTAACAGTTAAAATGACATCAGCTCAGGAGAAAGGAACTTTACATTTCTAAAGGAAACTCCAGTCTTGTTAAAATGCATAATGCTTTTGAACTCTTAGGGAGTTCATAAGAAAAATGGTTTTGATTTCCTGAGAGAAATTTTCTTCATGTCTCATTTTTTAGTTTTTTTTTTAAAGGTCGGTGATAGTGAATTTCAGAAATATGTTAATTCAGAATGCCTAGCTGAATGTCCCTATGCAGCCAGAGGAATCAAGCAAACAGTCAAATCATGTTTCATCTGACTTAAAAAAACCGATTTTCATGTTTAGTGTCTTGTACTAACTTAAGGCTCATGTATTTTGTCTAAACAAACTGTGCTAGCTTCCATGCTACTGGAAGCCTATGAGATGTGAGAGAGAAAACTGACAGTACTCTTCCAGAAATTTGAATATAAGATGACTTAAATTTTCTCATTTATTACAGGGTAGTAATTAGTCTTTAACTAACTTTGCTAATACTTGAACTACAGCAGACTGCAGGAGATTGACTTAGAGCGTACATATCAGTATACCTTCTCCAGACTGCAGATGTTTTCTAACAGTGCAGTTCTGACAGATTACCTTCAGCAGTGATACCTCACACCTTTGTTTAAGAAAAAAATGTAAAACCCCCTTGAATTGTCATAATAAAATTGAGATTGGACAAAGGGAAATGTAATGCAGAACAAGACAGACCGAGTTTTGAAATTATCAACTAGTGGCCAAGCAGCTGGCAAGCTAATCACAGAACTGTATTTTCTGGGTGCAGAGGGTGTTTGGGTTTTTTTTTTTTCTTCATCCCTTGTGCTTTAGGGACCAGTGTTACAGTTGTGTTCCAAAACTGATCTCAGCTACCTCTTCAGACTGTGATGATGTCATGTGTTCCAAGAATCTCACTAATGATTCTGTAACTTTCTCTTAAAGGTGGGAACCTTCTCAGTAGCTAGTGAAGAAGTTCTGAAGAACAGAGCTATTAAAAAGGCAAAGCGCCGAAACGTGGGATCAGAGGTAATGTGGTCACTGGGCATTAATGTTGTAGTTTGACTCACTGGCAAAACATGTCATCTGTGTTCAGGTTTTTACTTACTCAGGCTTGTAGTAATACTGTATAAAGTCACCATTTAGAAGGTACATGCAGCTAGTCAGCTTGTGCATGCAGATTAATTTCTGCTTATTATTCTGTGGCAAGAACATGGCTAGAACAAAAGAAATGGGTAATACTAGGATTGACTATTGAAGAGAGGTGTTTATTTTTGAGGTATAAACCCAGAGTTTTTCTGAGAAGTGTCATCTACAGGTGGGGAAATTATCATTTTCTAGTTAACCATGCTGGAGGGCTGGGGGATGCCTCAGACAGAGGCTAAAATAAGTAAAAGCCAAAATACTAAGCTATTCTGAGACAAAAACCCACATGTCTTTTGTTAAGAATGCTGCTACTCCCCCCCTCCGCCCTGTGAACAGCATTAGTGCCACCTACTCTTTGCAATAACAGTTTGAAAATTGAAAGGAAGTTGGCCTTTTGTTACAGGCTTAGTCCCTGTGAAAGCATTAACCCGGTCCAACCTAATTGTAGTCTTTTCTAAAAACCCCTGACAGGTGCTTTGTCATATACATCTTTCTATGAAATGGTCTTTCAACAGGGCATGCACCATGTTTGAAGTAGGACACAAGCTTTGCCGGTCACTCATTTTTTTTTGGATTGAATGAGACTAGGCACAACCAGGGGGTAGATACTTTATCCTGTGATTTTGATTTTTCCCTCTGCTGTCCAATCAGTGCAAATGAGGACGCTGTCCTACCCCGTTTCAGCTTATAGTAGCTCCCCAGAAGTGGTAGAGGATGCAGTTGATTAAAGGACTCTACCAGGAAGAGGTGATGCAAGAAATAAACCACAACTTAAACAGGAGGAATTCAGGGGCAAGTGGAATCAGAAGAATAGCTGAAAAAGGGGACTAGAAGAACTATTCAGGAGGTTGTGAGTCAGCTGTTCAGAGGTGAAAGCTGGAAGAAGAGCTAGGATAAGCTGGGCAAAGTGTAAAAAGCAAGAGATGGTGAGATAGCTGAGGATGCATAAGAAGCCTGTGAAGTACTTACAGAAAGATAAACCTGACATTTACTGATGTCCCTAAATGGAGAAGAGGAGTGTTGTAAAGGAAAGGACTGCAGTTTGATTTGAGCATCCGGAGAGAGGTGGGTAGAACTGATAGAGACAAAAAATACTTACCTAGACATGAGAATCAGGACTGCACTGGCGGATGTAAAGCACAAAGGGAAAGAAAAAGAGCCCATACCCCCAAGGCCAGATACTGGAATAGAACCTAAAATTGTAGGTTTTGCTATTTCTTCCATGGCAAAAGCAGATGAAACTGTGCAGCAGTATTCCCTTTTCTCTGATGGCTTTCCAGAGACCTGGTACTAACTGCTCATTACCTCTGAAGCATTATATGTGCTACCAAAAAGTGGCAGTGCCAGTTTGCGTGTTTATCACGTTGTATCTTTAAAAAACAGATAAGAAACTATGCCATAAAAGAGTAGGGTTGTAAAGGTAGCATTCAGAACTAGGTGATGAAAAGGCTACAGAAAGCATACGTGTTCCCAGTTACAGTCTGTCTTTGCTTCTCCCATCAGTCACAGTGGAATATTTTTGTTAAATCACTTAGATGATACACAGGTGACTACAGTGTGCTGTTCTGATGAGTGCCTTGAAGTGCCTGACTATAATTGCAGTTGTAAATGCTGAAAGTTGCTGAAAATAAGCCTGCTATTACATATTGCCATGCAATTATTTGAAGGAAACAAGATGATGCTATGAATGTCTAAATAGGTAGTCAAACACATCCACTGCTCTGAACAACTTCTATGTATCCACTTCCTAGATCTAGTTTATTTTCATACCAAACATCTGAGTCCTTTAAAAATAGTAGCAATATGTGTCATAAGGAAGCTATTAACTCTGTTTACATAGCTGACCTAGAATAATCCATGAAATGACACACTGAACCAGGGTAAAATAAATGGAATGTTATGTGGGCATATAGGGGTTTTGAGGAGGAGATGTATGTAACTGGTTGTGTCTGTCTTTTCTTGCCCTCTCCCCAGTCTGAAAGCGGAGGAGCTTTTAAAGGGTTTAAAGGCTTTATATTGCCTTCTGGAAAAGGAGGAGGTGGCTTCAGCGGATTTGGTAATGGTGCAGGAATAAAGCCTTTAGAAGGGCTGTCTAATGGAAGCAGCAGTGTCTCCAGCACTCCTCCTTTCAGCAGTTTGAAGACCACCTCCGAAACACAGTCAGCATTTGGTAAGTTTTATATAAGCATACATCTTTATCGAAAAATTCAGCCATCAAATCTGTAGGGTTCGTTTAACAGGGGAACACCAACTTCAGACAACCCTGTAGTTCTGTTTTAAGGTTTTCGCATTGCAGTTTTAAGAGGTGGAAAGTAAATCTGCATTTGATCTAATACTGGAGGTAATAGCTTTAGAAGCACAAGTGGGAATGGAAGACACTGGCATAAGACACTCTCCAAATAGTGTAAAACAGCTGATAAGACGTTCCAGTTGAATAATTGTCCCAGTTCTCTGAATTTTTTTTTTTAAAAAAAAAAAGCTAATGGAAAAATGTCCATTTAGTAGGACTGCAGTTTCTTTTTGTGACCTTTTTTTGGCAAGGCCTTGTCTCCATTTTTTTGCAGTTCTTGGTAAATATGTGCTGCATAGCTGAAGTCTCAACCTTTTTTCCCATGTACATCTCATGCTGTAGACTGTCTTTCTAGAATCCTTTCTTTTTAAATTTATACTTACATTTGAAGACATTTGAAATATTTTGGCAAATCTAACTCTAATCTCATGCTCTGGTAGTCCCTGAAGACCATTAATTCTTCCCTTTTGTGTTGAAGATGCAGAAAAGTTAACCACACCACAGTGTTTTAGAGTAAGCATCCCACCAGACAGAAATGGTGGGGTTTGAAGTTTAGAGTAACGGAGATTTCAGTGAGCTTAACTAAATGAGGAGAAACTTCAGTATTTAATGAGAACTTTCTCTTAACGTGTTTATTCTGGCTTTTACATGGAAACCATTCAAAAACCTGTAAAATCATGGGCTAGTGTGTTCAGAGGGTCTTTTTTTGAAGCACAAGTAGCAAGAGATAACCGAGTACTTTGTTTTAATAACTCTTACATCTTGGTAAAGCTCGAATGAAGATTTGGGGGATGAAATACAAAACATAAATGTTATTCTGTAAGCTTTCTTTGGGTTATTTATATACAACTGTGCTTCATCTACTTTGTCTGTCCCTGAAGCAATTTACCCATCTAAACTTGGTGAGCTTAGGTCTGATTCATGGCATTGTCCGTTTACTGGTATGCAGGGGTGTGCTAAAAGACAGGGTACCTAACTGAGGAAGAATCACAGAATCGTAGGGGTTGGAAGGGACCTCGAGAGATTGTCGGGTCCAACCCCCCTGCCAAAGCAGGTTCCTTAGGACAGGTCGCACAGGGAGGTGTCAGATGGATCTAGAATATCTCCAGAGAAGGTGACTCCACCACCCCCCTGGGCAGCCTGTCCCAGGGCTCTGTCACCCTCACTGTGTAAAAGTTCCTCCGCATGTTGGTGCGGAACTTCCTGTGCTCCAACTTGCAGCCACTGCCCCTTGTCCTGTCTCAACAGAACCATTGAAAAGAGGCTGCCCATTTCCCCCTGTGTTCCCACACTTACGAATGATTTGATAAGAGACATATTGAGACCATTTAGTTCAGGTTTTTGAGAACTATGCTTTCTGAGGGGAAAAAAACCCTGAGTCCTAAACCCCGTTTTTCTTCCAACAGGCTCCGTGATGTCAAACGGCCCTACTGCTGCTGCATTTGCCGAGAAGAAGGCTGCGAGCCCAAAAGCCAACGGTGGCAGCCAGCCCTCCTCATCTGGCTTTGCCCAGAGTAAAGCCTGCAGCTCCAGCGTGTACCACAAACAGTTGGCTGCTTTAAACTGCTCCGTGCGTGACTGGATAGTCAAGCATGTGAACACAAACCCGCTGTGTGACCTGACTCCCATCTTCAGAGACTACGAGAAGTACCTAGCAAATATCGAACAGCAGCACGGGGGCAGTAGTGATAGTGGCTCTGAAACCGAAAGCAACAAGACACCTGCCTCTCAGTCTCTTTCCACGTTTGGGACTTCAAAGCTCCAGCAAGGATCAACGTTTTTGTTTAACAACAAAACTGAGGATACCTCGGACAAAAAACCTGAAGCTGCAGCTGAAAAGAAAGACCCATCGTTAGGAGCTACATCAACAGTCTCGTTTAATTTTGGCAAGAGTGTTGACAGTTCTGTTTTGGGTTCCCTTGGCTCAGGAACGCTTAGTAGTTTCTCATTTTCTCCTGGGAATTCAGGTTTATTTGGAAAGGATGCAAGCCAGGCTAAGCCTGCCACTGCAGCATCTGCCAACGTATTGGAACCTCAGGCAGAAAGTGGCAGTAGCGATGATAAAGGTAAATTCTATTTAATGCAGTTATTTAAGCTGTGAATGTATGTGACTTAAGGATACTGCAAAGACAAAATAGCACAAAGTTGAACCAGTTCAGAATTGTTCTTGAATTTACAAGCTGCAGAAGTGTACCACTAATCTGGAATACGTGTCTTGCATACTGCTTAAGTAACACTAGAAGTATATGGTTACTAAAAGCATCATTTTATCATCAGATTTATGCTTTCTGTGATAAAATTAATTCTTTAGCTGAACACAAGGCTTGAAACCATGAGAGTCAGGTGAACTGGTATGTTCGCCTTTCAGCCTGCAGGACATTTCAATCCTGCTGCTTTTCCCAGTGGGTGTATCAAGAGACCCCTCAGTAAAATGCATCATACGCCCTTCTTACACGTAAGGCCAGTAGAGTTGTGCAGTACCCAACAGTTTTACCCCTGCTGTTTAGCCAAGCTGGGTGCAGTAGGCTGATGGAAGTCGTAGCAGTTGAGGGACTGGAAAAGACACGATCCTACTGCTGTCTCTCAGCCGGAGTTCCTGCAGCTGATTACCCTTCCCCCAAATTAAACTTGGCTGTTGGAAGCGTTTATTATGCTTTACTTGGATTTGTTCTTTGTAGTGTAACAGTTGTTCTCCCCCAAACAGAAGGGTTTCAGTTATGTTTGACTTGCTAAACCTTGCAGGTTTTTAGTTTTGATTCTTTGGTGGGGGTTGGGTGTTTTCATCCCATTTAAATGGAAGATGAGGATAAAGCTGCTTCCTGGGTGTGACTGAATGGAAATTAAAGAAGATGGTTTTCTGTACCTGGAGCTGCTTCAGAGCCTCCAGTGACTCAAATGCATTTTTTGCAATCACTGACACACTAAGCATGTGTATGTCAAATGTGGCATGTGTGGGGCTAGTTCTAACACAGCGCTAAAACCTCCCAGATTGTATGCTTGCAACATTAACATATGGAATGTATTAAAACTTTGTATTTAAAGGAGGAGAAGAGGACGAAGAAGAGCCACCAAAAGTCATTGTTAATGAAATAAAAGAGGATGATGCATTCTACTCAAAGAAGTAAGTGACTTTAAGTTAAATAGAGAATAGAATTACAACTTTGACAGTAGAATTCATACCTGTACATTAATTCTGCACTACAGTGGTGAAGAACAGCAATGATATCTATGCTCTTGACTTCCTAGTTAATAAAGCTTGTCAGGAAGCCACGTAGGATATGAAGTTCCACTTGTAAGAAAAGTTAATTGCAGACAAGAACGTGTAAGACCTTACTAAAATTCTTGCACGTCCTGTGCACAGCAACTAGTTTGTGTTCTACTTGTGATCAGTAGTTCTACAAGTGAAGATGATGTTTCTGCCATCATCAGGTTTGGTATGTTTCAGTTGTAGGGTGTGTACCACAGAGATAATGTACTGTACTTCTGAGACACCATAGGTTGCTCAGCTATTCGCATAGCATAATATTATAAGACTCTTCAGTTGGAAAATGCTGATTGCTGTAGAAAGGAGTGAACAAGTTGTACTTTTAAGTTGAGAACGAGATTACCTCTGCCAGAAGCAGTTTTTCCAAGCATGTTGTGTAGTCCAAGTAATTCATCTCTGCTCAACACTTGGCACAGAACATGTCCTTCGAAGGCACGCGCTAAGTTATTGAGGAATGGCATTCACTCGTGAAATGGTATACACAGGGTGTTCATGTCAAAGGGAAAAACTTCAGCATGATACAAGTTGTTATGGCTTTGTAATTAGTGTTTTTAAGCAGTAGCTTACAGTTACTGCTTCTTACAGACCCTGAGTACAGGTTGCAGTGTGTTTTTATTTCTCCCTGAAAGTACTACGTCTGTCACTTCAACACTAAAAGAAATAATTAACTTTCTGAACTGGAGTACTATCTGTTAGCACGTGGAACAAGGTCAAGACGACTAAAGCTTTATGCTGCTCACAGCATGGTAGCTCCTGATTATCGTTGAACTATTGGCTTACTGTGAATCAGATGCATGCATACGTAATGTGCGTGCATTCAGGAGATAGCCTTGTGCTTAATGTGTACGTACCTGCACAAACAAGTTTTTGTTTTTGCACAGGTGCAAACTGTTCTACAAAAAGGATAATGAATTTAAAGAAAAAGGTGTAGGAACATTACACTTGAAACCAGCAGGAAATGAAAAGACTCAACTCTTAGTCCGAGCGGATACCAATTTAGGTAAGGATGTTTCTTATAGTACCAAGTCTTGATGTGAAATTCCCTGCTAAGCATTAAGGGTTTTTGTTACACAGCATAACAGACAGGACTGATGAAAACCTTTCTACTTCTTTTCTTAATAATTTCAAGTTTTGAACAATCAGTTGGATGCCTAAAATGAGTATTACAAAAATAGCACGTGTGAAGCAGTGCAAGGGAGTCAGAAGTTAGGGTGTATGTTTGGGCATTCCTCCTGCCTGTGTTTTGTTAATGGCTTTTCTCCATCCTGAACTTGCTGAGTGGCTTAAGATCCACAGTGAAGGATACACGTATCGGGTGCAGTGATGAAAGAAGAGGAGTAATCTCCTGCTAAGGTGCCAACTGTCAGTTGTCTGCAGTTCATCCTGAATATGTAAACAGTTGGCTGTGTGGGCAAAGGGGAGCACTGTATGGGTCGAGCATGCAGGACTTTGCTGTATGCATTGCTGCTGAAACACACACTGAAGTCCAACTGCTGAACTGTTTCAGCTAACTTCAGTTGGATCCCAAGTGGCAGGCTGACCCTACAGAATTAGAGGAACATCTAATGCAGTGGTCCCTCAGAATATATTTTGAGATGAAAATGAACACACAAAAACTAATTGAAGAGGAAAAAAACCACCCAACTGTTTCTCTGCTCTTAAAAGTTAGGGGGACTCAATGTTTTAAAGTTTTTAAGGTGTAACATTCTGGCTGAGTGTGTTGACTCACTCAAACTGTGCAAATCCGTGTTTTGATCCTCACTGTTGAGAAACTTTGCTACACTTTGTTACTGAATTTCAACAGACTTGCATGTGAAGTTCACGTGGACTTGACCACTTCTATCAAGTAGAATAAGTACTGCACTTATAGAAGACCTGAGGACTAAAGCCATGTTGCACTGCAGGCTGTTAGTAAATCTTACCTTGCTTTTAGCTTGTAACTCCAGCAAGTCTGTATGAAGTATAGGCTCATATCTATAGTAAATAGTAGTTTTCAAATACCCGGTGAGACTAGGGCTCCTGTGTTAGTCACTTCTAAGTCATTAACTTCTTCCAGTGGAGATGAGGTTTGCTGGAAAAAGGGCAGTTCTTAGCAGTAAAACTGCAGGCAGATGTATGGCAGAGGTGTCAGTGCTTACGGCGTTTCCATGGGGATTTGCATGTATGAAATAGAGCGGGTGAAAACTTGATTTCTCTGAGTTACCTGCTCTTTAATGTGAGTCTTGATTTTCATCACCCAACTGATTCTAATTTTCATGATGATGTACATTCCTGCTACCTTCATCCAAGGTGAAGCGCTAGGAGATCTTTCTGTTTTCTTCAGCTCATGCACTAAGATGTTTCAGCCTGGTGTTTCTAGAAGCTCTTGCAGTCACAGTGACACACACTTTCCTTTTTGCTATCTTCACACAGTGCTATAATCCTTTCCTAAAATCTCACTGTGTTGAAAAACTGAACTGGAAAGGAAGGCGAAGACTGACTTTCCCCTAAATACTATTTACCAGGTTTACAAAACGCGTGCCTCTTCCGTGGAAGCAGATTGGAGTTGATTTGCTACTGTTTTAATAGACCACTAATACCCAAGCTGTCAAACTCACTACAGAATTTAACAAGTTGACATAGAGCTGGTGTTAAGTAGTTAACCTGGTGGTAGACAGCCTCAGATGCATCCTATGCTGTGAGGACACAAAGCACTACCTCTACTGTAGTTTGTCCAGCTTCAGATTAACGTGTCTCTGTGTGTGTGTGGGAGCTAACTTTTTGCCTCTGCTTATGGATTGTGCTTCTTGATGCTGTGAGTGAGTAGCTTGTGTAAGCAACACTAAGCACTGTGACTGGTTTCCTCCTTTGCCGCTTCCCCTTGTCCCCTCCCCTTTTCCCTGTGTGTCCCCACTATGGTTTGATATTCTTCAGGGTCCTCCCTTTAAAAAAAGGAGGAGGACATTGTATTTTCAGAGATTTCCTCATTCCTAATAAAGAAGGAAATATGAGAACAGTGGCTGTGAGCAGCTGCTTAGGGAATAACAAGAGACAAGTATATTCGACATTTGCGAATCGCCTTCCTTCCAAACACAAACTTAAATCCCTATTTAGTAAGTGTACTAACATCTGTATTGCAGTAAAAGCTGAAAAATTGCTAATTGTCATTTTCTTTTCCCCTCCTTATACACAGGAAACATACTGTTGAATGTTCTAATTCCACCCAAGATGCCGTGCACAAGAACCGGGAAAAACAACGTCCTTATAGTTTGTGTTCCTAACCCACCAGTTGATGAGAAGAATCCTACTGTTCCTGTCACTATGTTAATAAGGGTGAAAACAAGCGAGGATGCTGATGAGCTGCACAAAATCTTACTGGAGAAAAAGGAGGCTTAAATAAGGTGCAGTCATTGATTTAAGGAATTATTGCCAAGCTGCTGCTCTCTCTCTTTTTTTTTTTTTCCTTCCATAACTTCACTTAACTGAATTAAGAACTGTTACAGGAATTCTGGAAAAATTCTGTGAGGAAAAACAAAAGTAGCTAATAAAAGCTTTAATAGAACTTAAGTGTTGGACTGTGCTCCCTCATTTTTCACTATCTAAATGCAGGACCTCTTCTGGATATACAGCACGCTGATTTGAATGACAGCATACGTTTTTAACGCTGGTCGATCTGGCCGAATGGACTGAAACCAGAGTACAGATGTATGGTACCAGAGCTTCCTCACAGACTGCAGCACAATGCAACAGCCTCCTGTTCTGAGAAGGACGGATGGTGAAGTTTAACTCTGAAACTGCTTCTAGACTCCAGATTTATCTTTTTTTTTTTTTAATTTGAATTGGTCCATCATATCCTGGTGAGACTTAATTTTTCAAACTGTCGGTGACAACAGCAAGGATACTATATGTTGTACTGTGTCTTAACTCTTCCAGACTCGTGTGCTTTGGGGACTAAGAGACTTCATCTCCAGCTATTTAACAGGAAAAGTTGCTTGCGTAGTCTTGTTGAGGGTAGTGTTTCTTAGAGAGGTACTGTCGGGTCTCTTCTTACTGTAGCAACAAGCTAATGATGTGCAATAGTACAAGCAGACAACTGGAAGACTGTTTTATCTCGGACCACACCCGCAGCTGGCATTCCCTGACTTTGGGCTAGTCAGAGGCGAAGGGTTGCACTTCCATTCCTCCCTAGTTCCTTGGGCTAGAGCCCGAAACCCAGCAGAGGCAGAGTTGTAAATGTCATATGTGTCTTGCTACTAGTACTTTTCTGAAGATAGCTCTTTTCACAAACAAATTTCAGGATTTTTATAGCTCTTTCTATTGCCTCTGGCCATTACTGAGAGTACATGCATAAGTGTGTGTGTGTCAGTGATTATTTTGCCTGTGTGCTAAGACTACGCTGCTTGACTGCGTTACGTTAAGTAAAGGAGCAGTTCACAGCGTTAGGCCAAGCTTTCTGTTGCGAAAGGAGGGAGTGCTGGCTTAATCTTTAACTTATGATTAACTGTGTGAAAATCAACCACGTGGCAATAAGCGTTCTGTTCTCAATCTCAACTTTAATCAGACTTTGGGTATTGAATAGTTTTCTTTTCCATGTCTTGTTTGCTGGAAACTCCTTCCCTAACCCTTGTTCTCCTGCTTTGCTACCAGCTCTGGACATTACCCAAGAGCTACATGTTTAATGCTAAACTTGAATGGCTCTCTGGTCTGGAATACTGACCTGCCCCTGGGAGATGGAAGAAACATCCCAACCTGGCTGATGTGGCACAAAGGGGAAAAAAAACTTGCCATTCTTTAAAGAAAACAACCCAGCATGCTGCAGTTTTTACAGGGCAACCTGGAACTCTGCAGCAGTGGCACCCTTTGGTGTGGGAAAAGTGGAGGCACCATTTGATTAGATGTATCACATCGTGCCTGCTCCCCACTGCTCTCTGGGAGGGGGCACAAACCGCTGCCTTTAGCCTGCATGCACTGCACAATTCGGGTTATGGCCTTTCCCCCTGCCCCTTAACTGAAAGGTGGAGAAATGTTTTAGGAGCTACAGCCCTCTGGACCAGTGTGCAAAAACAGAGGCCTTTGCTCACATTTTTAACACTGGAGTGTAAAGGAAGCTTAGACAGTATTTGAAATTGCATTTCAAACAAAAATCGGTGCCTTTTTTTTTTTTCCATCCAGCTCAGTACTTACCCATTAAAAGTGACATTATTTCCTCAAAATAACCTGCTGCTTTTTTTGGTGGTGGTGGTTGCTTGGTTTTTTTTTTTTAAAAAATCTTGCCACTACCTCAATGGGAGGCCAAAAGCTGGAGGCCAGCACGGTAGCTGTGTGACTGAACAGCAGAACATTGCCTGACAGCTTATTGCAGGCTCAGGTTTAATGTCCAGGGGCTCAGTCAATTCTGCCTTGGCCATTCAACTGTCGTGTCTGTAACACGGCTCCATGCAGAAGGGGTCACCAGCTGGAGCGCTGGGTGTGATAAAGCGGGTGTCCCGATCTAAGAGTGATTCTGTACAGGCTGGAGCATCCCTGCTCTTGGGTTTGTTGGCTTATGAAAACTTACAGGCACATAACTATTTCTTCATCCAGTGAAATGAGGACCAGCTAACTTAAACAAGAGACAAAGTGAGCTTACTTCCCATCCGTAATGACTTCCTTGGGAGCGAGGCAGTCTTGTGTTCTTTGTGTGCGTATTTGGCCCAGTTCTGAAGGCAGCAAACCCAGTGATGGCTAGTGCGACTCTGTCCCGTTCTCAACATTCTGGGGGTGAGCACAGAGCCCAAAGGAAAACAAAAAGAGTAATAAATTACATTGGAAAAACTAAACTTTACACTATCCATGGCAGCAAATAACTGAGTTGTGAGGAAGACTTAAGTGAGATGCGATACCTTAGTGCTTTGGCAACCCATGTATCGGTAAAGCTAAGGGAAGGCTTGTAATTAGAATCTCAAGTTAATTAGAATGTCAAATATATGCACAAACTTAGGATTTAAGATATTTTACATGGGCAAAGTTGCCAGTAAAAGATCAGGGAAGATTTGGTTTTTTACTGCAAGCACAGATATATTAATCAGCATCATTCGTAGTGACCCTGCAGTTATCTCTACCATGAAGCAGGGAAAAATAAGTCATGTGCTTTTCACTTGGTATTCAGTTACAAAGCACAACCCTTCTCCAGTACTGTTAGAAAAAACCAATATTTTGATGATGCTTCATGTTTCTAGTTAATAAAATGTGTAAATAGAGTAAAATGGCAGAGATTTTTACATACAAATAAAGGCCTAAAATGAGGTAAAAGCAAAAGTTGAGAGAAAAAGTATAGGGCAGAGAAATAAATAAGCTGACACCTTCAGAATGACATGGCAGATTCTATAGAAGGGAGGATTTTTGATCAGCATTCCAACTCAGTGAGGCATTCCACAATCTTGGTAGATCGCTGGTAGCTGTGAGAGCTGGCTATCAGATACCTGATGTTAAAGATGGAAGCTTCCTCCCTAATCTGAGTGAATGCCTTCACCCTTTCAGCTGTACAGAGGTGCTGGAGTGGCTCACGCATCACACGTTCTTCCTTCTGCTCTAATTTTGAAGTTTCAGCTGCTTAGAAGTCTTTCCCTCTTCACCTCCCCACTCCCCAAACAGGAAATAGAGATCTCTGCTTCTTTTAATCCTCGGAATCACGTGTAAAGGATTATTACAGTTGCTTTGAATTTTATTTTAAAACACTGAATTGCTATATGCAGGGGGTTTAGGATTTGGGTTTTTTGGTAACATACTTAAAAATTACCTATTTAGGAGCACAATGCTGTGTTCCTATCATCCCTTTTGGTTGAAGGTTTCAATTAAATTCACAGTTCAAATGAACAATGTAGAAGGCAAACCAATTATGAGGTACGCTTGGCTATTAAGGGCGTCAGTTTGGCTCCCTTTGCAGCACTGTTAACAATTAAAACGCCCTTAAAGACTTTCTTTCTGATGCCTTAACTTATTTGCATTTGCTAAAGTTCTGTAGCTGGTGCCTGTGTGCAGAAATGAACTGACATGAAACAATTCAAAGTGGCATGAGCTAGTATAAAGCCCAGTGAAAACGCTGAATGTGATGATTTGTTAACAGGTTTCGAACTGCTCTGAGTTTTTCAGTGAACACTTTAGTTTCACATAACTTGTCATGTAATAATGTTTTCATTAGTTCTGATACATCGAGGAACTGTACAAAAATCCATGGAAAATGTGAATAAATGAATGGGAGAGAAGCGCCTTGTGTGTACCCCTTTCACTTTGGCTATAAAACCCTGTATCAGTAAAGCCAGTTTTACAGATCAGTTGTGTGCAGGTGAACTCCTGCCTAGAAAATCCTGCACACAGCCTTAGTGCTGCACCAAGGGGCAGCATCCTCCCTTGCCCCTTCCTCAAGCCACCTCTGAAATATGTCAGAGAGTCATAGAATCATTAAGGTTGGGAAAAAACTCCCAAGATCATCTAGTCCAACCCTCCCATACCACCTATATTACTTACTAAACCGTGTCCCTAAGTACCTCATCCAACCTTTCCTTAAACACCCCAAGGGACAGTGACTCCACCACCTCCCTGGTCAACCTGTTCCAATGCCTCACCACTTTCTGAGAAGAAATTTCTCCTAATTTCTAACCTGAACCTCCCCTGGAGCAACTTGCAGCCATTCCCTCTTGTCCTGTCACTAGTTATCTGTGAGAAGAGGCTGACCCCCAGCTCACCACAACCTCCTTTCAGGTAGTTGTAGAGAGCAATAAGGTCTCCCCTGGGCCTCCTCTTCTCCAGACTAAACAGTCCCAGAGCCAGTGCAGGACAGCGCTTTCTTGCTGCAAGGTGAGTGAGCTGAATGGGCTCATGGGGAGGAGCTGCCTTTGGCCAGACACAGAACGTTCCTGCACGCTGCAGGAATGGCTGGAGCAATCAACCTTTAAAGTCCTGCTTGAATATTAAAGGATGTAAAAGCAAAAGCAAGCTGTGGGTCTTGAGCCTAAAAGCACTGTCCTAAAGCCAGGCCACAAACTGATTCTTCTCTACAGTGGTTTGAGAGAGTTTGGCAAATAGAAAAAAACACAATCAAGATAAAAACCCAACAAATCCAACCCAAAGACACAGACTTAATGACCGGTGTAGATCATCTGTCCAACACAAGACCATGTGGGCACCTGTCATCCAACCCTACGTTCTGCTATTGTCTGCTGAGGTGCTGTTTATCCCTTCATTCTCTTCGTAGCTCTGGAGGCATCCGCTGCATGCCCACAGGTGGGAGATAGTCTTGTATGAGGGCACAGCTATGGCTTAGCAAAAAATTACCTCCATCCTGCCATCAACACCCCCTAATTACCATGACCAGGAAAATCCAGAGCCTGTGTCACAGTTGTAAGGTTGCAGTTGCTATCGATAGTCACATTTCTACCTCAATTAACCCAGATTTAAAAACCAAAACAAAAACCACCACAAAAATACTTCCCACACTTAGGAAGTCAGCATTATTCCATGTTTTGGATGTCTCTTACTTAAAATGGCAGCCAGCACTGCTGTTTTTATTTCTCCTTTACAGGCTCTCCCTGGCTTTCAGCAGTCAAACAGAATAGAAAAAACAAGTTGTGAAGAGCAGAAAGGGCTGGCTGCTCGCTTGGGGCCGGGGCCATCCAGCACATCCCCCACTTCCACTTTGCCCTTTGCTAACTCACCAAAGGTGTCACCGCTTGCACAACAGGAAGGGACACAAGTAACGGTGCGGAAAGACACCAAGTCCTGAACAGCCAGACTGCGGAAACACAACACTCTGAGAACAGTCAGAGTCATCACAATCGGCCTCTTCCCTAGGGCAACAAGGGGAACGGCCCCTCACAGCAACCAAGTCGCACATCGCATGTAAGCCAAAGGCTGCGGGCATGTCATCCGCCAGAGAAACTTTGAAGGTGACAAACTGTAACGATGATCCAAACAATACAGGTTACCTGCTGTAACCTGTCGCTGGCTAAAGGCAAAACTGAAAGCCAAACGAAAAGCAACGGCCAGGCAAGTGATTGTGAGCAACACACCCTTTCCACGCAACACGACGTTTGCAGCTGTGAATGAGTTCAGGCTCCAACGTTTGGCAAGCTGCTTGCTTCAGTAAACACGTGCTTCCTTGAAAGGTCGTTAAGACAGACAGACAGACAGACAGACAACTGAAGATTGGCCAAAGAGGAGCAACAAACTTCCTTGGAGTGCAAGCCCCTGCACTACTGCCACCAGCACGTGAATGCATGAGCACCCATAGCTGACCAACCCACGTGAAGTGCAGGAGGAGCAGCACGCAGGAACCAAAGGCCACACAAGATGAGTAACGAAGTAGAAAAAGAATTTGCATTGTTTGAAGTAGTCATCGATCCACTCATCCAAGTTTCTGTTAGGTGCTCGTACTGCCCATTCTTTTTGTGGCATCATACTCATTTTGAAGTTCTTATTTGCACCCGAGCACCCTGAATAAGCAGCATAATAAAAATAAATTATCATAATCATCAGCTTCGTGGGCATTACTGCGAGGAATGTCGTAACTTTTACTGAGAGGTAGCACAGAAATGGATCATCTCTAGAAGTCTGCAGAGGCATCGAAGATGCAAACAGAACTTGCCTCCTCAGGCAGTACCACTGAGTAAAAAGCCTCTGACTTGGGTTTACTCATGCCATAGGTGACATAGTGCAGTGCAAAATTTTTTTGTCTATATTATGGACAGCGCTGGTTTTGGAGCCCTACCTGAACGGGGAGCATTTGGGGCATTCTTCTTACCTGGCAATTCTGTTGGCCACAGTTCCACAGAAAACTTGCAGGTGGTTTCTCCATTGTAAAAAGCAAACTCTTATGCTGAAAACAGTAAATCATATACCAATATAATTACTTCAGCAGTTTATGGATGAAGTGTTTCCTTACCTTTACACTGAAGCCAGAAATGATTTCTGTGAACAACTGCCTATGCTGATCTTCTCATGGGCTGGGCAGATGAACCGTGGAGGTACTGACCAGGAAGCACATAATTCAGAATTCTTGCCAAGAAGGAAATTTGAGTAACCCTTCTTGCTCCTTGATGCTACGTCTATCAGGCTCATTTTCAAAGCAAAACCTAGTCTGACACTTGCAGTGATGAGCAGGGATGAGAGAGTGAGTTGTGCCAACCTTCTTGTCCTTCCTTCAGGAGCAAAGGAGTGCCTCTACACTTGGGGCAGGCTTAAGGTGTTCGCTAAGTGACATATGGTTTTGATGAACACAGCGGTTGTATCTGAATTAAAGGCTGTGTGAGACTTTGAAGACTGCAGACTGGTAACTGCTTCTGCTGGATTTCCCCCACAATATTGCTCCAGCAGGAAGAGCAGAACCATAAACATAAACACCCGTTTGAGGAGCTGGGAGGAGGCAGAGCCTGGGTTGAGTAATCACATGTTGTGAAATACTAAGTTATGAATCACCAGAAGCAACTGAACGTTGGCATAAACAGCTAACAGGGAAACACTGAAGCAGCTGGAGCGAGCAGTTTGAGACTGATCTGTGCAGGGTGACTTGGTCTTTTTGGAAATTATCAGCCAGCTCCATTCATTTCAGTAGTGTTTTAGAACTGTTCGTTCCCAACTTCCTTTAATCAGTCTCCCTGAAGTGAATTTTAACCCTGTGAGGTAACTACTTGTACCTGTTACCCACAAATTTATGTCATTGCCTGAAGTTCAGCACCTTCAGCAGTCGTGCTCACACCTCCACAGGCTGCCCAGGTCTTGTCTGACAGGATGCCTCCTTGCCCTCTCCCACCCCTCACCCATCCTGTGCTCCGACCAGGACGATGGTTTGCCAAGAGGTGCAGGTTGTTTTGCCAAGAGGTTGCTCTTTTTGGGGAGGTGCCACAGGGTGCGCATTGCCTGCAGGTATGGCAGCTGCGTGGCATTTTATCTGCTGCAGTGGAAGTGCACTGGAGGGATGAAGTCCCTGCTCCTCACATGCCAGTAAATCAGATTCGTGCACAGAAACACCTCTGTCTTGTCTGAACAAGAGAACGGATCATCTACCTTGGTTTTCATACCATCATCTCAATCAACACAACCCTACTAGGAAAAGCCAAGTAGCTTGACTTAGGGAAGAGTTTTCTGGCTTAATGAATCACAAAGGACTTATTTCCCATGATGAGCTGACTAGATTCCATCCTTTAACCCGTGAGGAACCAAGCTGTGGACAGGGCTTGAATTAACTTGTATCTTCCTTGATGCATTTCAGTATGTTTTCTTTACTGACCAGCATCTGCTTCTCCCAGATTCTCATCTACACTGTTAATGGGATAGGGGACCCACAGTCTTCCTGCATTTTACCCCTTCACTTTCTGCAAACTTCTAATTACAAGTTTTAGGAACAACATTTCTGTCAGGCACACACAACTATTTGCCAGCAGGGATGTGTAATATTTTTCTTCAATCTCCAGAGTGTGGGATGCTGATGATAAACCAGCGTTAACCAAAACCAAGCCTGCCTTTTCCTGGCACTAACTCACCTTGAAAGACTAACTCAACAGGTGAGGTTTATTGCTGTGATTTATAGACTTCTACTGCTCCTTGCCTTTTGCACCATTTCAAAGAATGCTTTCTCCACCACAGCTGCTTTCAAAAGGTTTCAATTTAAGGTATTCAAGGAAAATAAATTAATAATAATAAAAATTCACAGTCTTGTTTCTAAGCCTTAATTTGCTGCTTTCCAACCATTGAAGGTTTCTGTCCAGTTGCATGTACAAGGAATGAGATTGCCAACAATCTCCTCCAATATCCATATGAAGAACTAACACCCCCCTGTTCTCCTCCTTCATAATCTCTAGGTCTTTTTTCTCTTACTTAACACAACATACATCTCCAAGCGACCACGCACAGCTTAGAGGAGATGGTGTTACACCACACGTGGGTTTGTGGAACAGTCCTGGTCTGGTGGCCTTTGAAATGGAATCATCAGGAAGTCACTGCATACCTGCAGTTGGTGGCATTCCTTTGTTTGATGAGCACTTCATTTTAACTAATGCAGATACAAAAATGCCCTGAAAAAGCCTATGGTGAAATGGCAGCCGCAGAAATTAGGTGGAGAGGGTGGATGCTGTGCCTTGGCAGGTCTTTAAACCAAACCCAATTCAGTATCGATACACAGAATTTAAGGCAGCCTAAACAGTAAAGAGCTAAAGGGCGAACTCATTTTCACAGCAACTGCACAAACCCATGGTGAAGTTTTTCCTGAATTTATCAGGAAGAAATCCTAACAGTCTCTCTGTACTACCATAAGCCTAAATGTTAATGACTACGCAATTAAGTTTAAACTAAAACATAGATCAGTTTAGAAGGGGTGGTTTGGGCTGCTTTTTTTTTTAATGCTAGCACCTAAAGGAAAAAAAAAGATCTTTTGAAACAAATTGAGGAGTACACTGACTTTCACCTTCTCCCCCCTTGCACCATGTGAAACTGTCAGAGGCTCATCACTGAAAGATTCACCCAGCAGAGTTAGAAGTCAGGCTTCACTCAAAGTGGAATAAGAGCAGAGAGTAAAGAGGCTGCTTTGCCTCCCCAGTGCCTGCTTGGCCACACTCACCCCGAGTGCCACAAAGTGCTGCTCTGCAGCCTGTGCTTGCCACCAGCAAGGAATACATCCAGACTCCAACACCACTGGGCACAGCAGAGAGAAAACACTATTAACAAAGCTCACAGTCGTTTAAGAGGTCTGTTTATTGGCTGCAGGGTCCAACGCTTCCTGCACTGCTGCCATACGCAACGTCAGCTCCATTTTTTGGTGCACAAAGGTTCTCCTTGCTCTTTGTTCAAAGGGCTCGGTACAGCGCCGGCACGATTTCCAACCCACCATCTTTTAATCAACACTGATGATCAATGAGGGTAAAAAATACCCCAAACCATGCAACATGTGTTAGTCTGACAAAATTAGGCTGAGAATATTTATATATTTACACAGAGAACGTTCCGCATTGTAACCTGCTTGCAGCCTTGTGTTATCTCGACCAAGCATCCCAACAGCTACATTCTGGTGTAAAGTACCATTTCATTTAAGGTTTGGTGTAAAAGCTGCTTATTTCACAACACCTTTAACTGGATTCTACGGCGACCTATTTTTGACACAGAACTTGTACACACCAGCGCCACACACTTTCAGGGGTACCTCACCAAACAAGATAAGGCATTCGCAAACATCTGACTGCTGTGACCACAAGAAATCCACTTCCAAGAGCTTTCAGCCACAACCTTAGGAGACCATGAGTGTCATCAACGGGCGAGACCGTAGGAGACGGCCAGTTCTTCTGAGAACTAGAAACTTGTCATTCCTCAACACAGCTACACACAACACAGACAGACTTTAAGACTACTGTATTCATTTCCTAAATAAAAATTTGTTCTTAAACCCCACTGGGTAACAACAGGGCTTAGGCACTTCTGAAGATTTTTATCTTATACCTATCTGTAATAAGGGGAAGCTTTAGACTTCAAAATACAGGCTGGAAAGGGGAAGAAATGAATGACTGGCCAGAAGCAGGTCAATAGTTTAGAAGTGTGGAGTGTTTATGCGGCCTTCACATCCATGCAGACCCCTGGTGACCAGATGGGATTCTGTACATACAGCCTGCCAGAAGAAATCTGTCTGCAGAGCTGAGGACTACATCGTTTAAATTAAAACTTGCTTTGGGAAAATTATTTTACTTGCTTAAAAGTCAATCGTGCAGACACTAATCTTTTCAGGAAAGCACATCGTGCCCAGAAATGGAAAGCTGAGTAACGGCGACGCAGAGCCCAACACGCTCGAGCCTTGTAAACAATGACGACCAGGAGAATAAAAATGAGCCCACACAAACTGGATCAGCCAAGACAGGTGAAAGATTTTGTGGCATTTCTAAAAATGGCTTCTTCTTTTACAAGGAGACTTGGAACCCACCCTGTGCTGGCTGGCAACAAGAGACCACGATTTCACAGACACCGTGGTCTCTAAGGCAGAGCATTAATCTGCTAATACAAAACAATTGATTTAAGAGCTTTCTTAAAAAACAAAGGCTATTTACTTGTTAAATTTATAGTAGTGAAAAATCCTGTTAAGGGTGAAAGGACTTGCATCCTTGCATTTGATATCTATCAATATGCATCATCTGTGGACAGTTCCAGTGCTCCAGGGGGAGTGAATGGGCAGAAGGATGGAGGAAGGTGACTGAGTAATGAGGTACAGTGGGATTCTGTAAATAAAGCAAGCTGTTGTGCAAAGCTTCCCAAAGTCTGGTTAACCATGCTGCTTTCCCAAGCACCAACACAACTAATGAAAACCACGATGCTCCAACAGTTAAAGACCCCGACAGCCATGCAGCCGTTAAAGCATGCAGGCCACTCCAGTGTATCCCTCAACCATTATTTATATTGCCAACAGAGACTCAAAACAGTTTACCACTTGGGAGCTACAGAACTAAAAACCCCTCCAAATTAAAAGGGTAAGAGGTTCCTATTAACATTCCCTTTTCTTTTTTTTGGTATAGTGCAATAGCATGCTAAGGGCCTGGCTGCGTCCTCCTGACCCAAGCAAAACTACTTCCATCTTCCCTGTCAATCTGTCTGTACAAGGACAATTCACTGTCATTTTAAGGGTTTGCTGAAACACAGAAAAACACACAGAATTTGTTTTCACCACTAGGTATAAGGAAGTGGGAACCAGGGGCTATACATAAAAATTCTAAGTCAGTTATTTAGAGAAGGAATAACTGAGAATCCGGCACGTCTACTTGTTTCCGGAAAGCACTATTGACATTCAGGAGACTTTTTGACCTCTGTTTTCTGTGGATGTCCACCTGGGCATACCTGTAGCCCTTTTCTGCTAAAAAGGTGAACCTTCAACGTACCTATAGCATACCCACTAACAGGATACATCACATCTATTGACTTTTTTTTCCTTAGGACATGTACTTTGCAGCCCTTCAAAAGCTGTACATCAAAATCCACCCACGTACACATAACGAAGCAGACGACACCTCCTGATTAATAGATGTGGGATCTGAACCCTACTTTCTGTAATGCTGCCTTGACACTGATGTCCTAGTTTTAGAATCATTCTTCATTTGCTCTGAAACGTTAAAGCAGCACGAATTGCTCAACCTTCCAGAACATACGAAGTAAAGCTACCTAAATGTAATACACGATACCAAGGAAGGATTACACACTGCTGTCGACTGAGCAGCATCCAGCCACCTACCACTTGGATTCTAATATGGATGCATTTCCTGTTCAGCTGTGTAACTCCTCTGGCTGTTTTGACCAAGAAAGATATCATCACTAGTAATACAAATATTAACGTAATCTCCCTTCCTACCCCAATGAATATTTAAAGGAAAACCGAGCACTGCTTGGCCCAGCCCAGCAGTATAAAAGTGCAGAATAAGGAGGATCTTGAGAGGCTTCTAGAGTAGGACTGGTCTTCTAGCTGAAGTGTGGTTTAATTCTCGGCATGGCCATAGGGAGAATGCTTGTAGCAACTGCCGTGAGGCACGCTACTGAGGGATCTCAGGCAAGCACCCAGGCTGCCTAGTAGGTTCCTTGAGAGGACACTTAAGCTGCTGATTTAGAACTCCACCTCTTCCCCCAGCCCAGGAAGGAAACCGAGGCACCCAAGTTACATGCCGCAAGTTAGACCGTGTGAACACCTTCCCACACGCACAGCCACATGCTCCCATGGAGCAAAGTTCAAAGGCTGCAACATGAAAAGCAGCTGTGCTGGTTAGTGACAAGGTGAACTTTCTTCTGAGGCTGCTGCCACACATTTGGGGAAAGCTAAAAACTGGCCAGCAGTCCCTGACATGTGCCCACTCTGCCAGTGTTGGAAGTGCGATCACTCTGTGCAAAGGTGACTGCTTCCAAAAAAACCAAACCCCAACCAACCAAAACCAACCCTCCTTACCATGCTGGATTCACCACGGTGGGCTGAATGATAAAGATAGTGTACCTTTAGGCTGAAGTGGAGCTATTCCCATGGAACCTGGCCTGAGGGGGAAAGAAAAAAAGCAGAAAGTCCTATTTGAGAGGTTAAGTCATCAGACGCTGCTGAGAGAGTAACAACAAAACACTTTGGGAAAGGCTGGGTATGAGAGACACAAAGGGTCCAGGCTCAGAGCGTATGCCGTATGGTTAACTGCAGCAACAGCATAAGTTTAGGTGCTCAGAGTCTGAAAAGTGACAGAAATTGGCACCTTTGCTTTCCCTTGTGCGTGTATTGGAGTCTCACACGCTCTAAGTGACATGCTACCCCCTCCTTTGCTGTGACAGTCATGCAGTCATTAATAAACTGAAGTATTGACCAGCTCCCGTATCAAAACAGTGAACCCAACTGCAGCAGCCTCAGTAATGAGCTATTTAGCTTCCAAATGTCAAGGACAGCAGAGCTTGGCTATTTAGAGAAAGCTGCATTTTACCTGTAAACATAAGGCTTTGTTCCTGAGAGCTCCTGACACGGCTTTCAGACCTCCCGCCACGCTATTTTCAGCCAGAGCAGCCTCACATCTCAATCTTTCGTCTTTCGAGAAAGCTCTCTGTGCTCCGGCACGTGACAGGACAGTGGAACACCACCAGATGAAGAGCCTGGGCAAGCTGCCCAACCATTAATCAGCTCCCATGTCCCCCTTAGCTACAAATGCTACCACAAGGATGACTCCACATACTGTGACGCCCAGCGCATGTGGGAGGGTGTTGGTTATCAGTAAGGTTTTTAGGTTTTGGAGTCCAGTTACGGCCTCCTGTTATTCCACTTTAGGCTCAGACTGGTATTGATGGAGCTAACAGAGAGGAGATAAGCAGCGTTAGCACTGCACATGAACCTCAGCTTTACTATAGCAGCACATTTTAACCTTCTTTTCACCGGCTCATTCTCTCAGCCAGTTCTTGAGGATGAAAATGTTGCTGTTCTTTGGTAGATACGGAAATCCGTCAGGAGAATTCAGCTGTTCTAACACTGACACACAAACACATGGGAACATTTTCAGCCTCTCTTAAGCTCTGACCTGACCCCGCTGCACGTACCAGCGATGTATCTCTGTAGCATCTCTTTCCTTTTCCTCCCTCAGTAGGAAGTTCCCCTCTCATCCCTTCCATCCCCACAGGCGCACACACACGCGCTCACCACGCTCACGGTTAAGCCAAACCCACAAGGAGAGTGTACCGGCAAGAGTCGATGGGACGATGTTCATTAGTACGTCATTATGAAATTCTCAGGTTGTTTCTCTCAAAGAATATAAAGTTTAAACACATTCTGTACATATTGTTGGTTTCTTAGTTATAAAGTAAACACAGTAACAAACTGTCCGTAAAGCGTTGACTCGTTTTAAAACACAGCCCCTTCTCGTTTTATCTTGCTGAAAGTCCTCTTCCAGTCAGAAACACTCAAGCGATGTACTGCAAGTGTGCATACGGTGTATGACAGCAGAGGAAGGAAGAAAGAGGCACTTTTGATCGGCTGGTATTCTTGGACTTCCCTTTTTCCTGCGGAGGTTTATGTTCCTGACACTAGATGGTAGTGTTAGCACAGAAAAACCGCTGTGGTTAGGCACTTGGCAACAAGGCTCCAAGGCAGTGCCCGCTCTCTGCTATGTCATCAGAATTGGTTTCTGCCGCACTTCCAGGATATCTGGGCAAGGGAGAAAAACAAAAACAGAGATACAGCAAACTTAGGAGTCTCCTGAAATTGCCACCGCACCAGAAAGCACGACAAACTGGAGATGGGACTGTGGAGTGCAGCACAGTCTCCCCTGTTCGGCTGCTAAAGGAATTTAAAACACAATGAGCATACGACTTTGCCTATTAATTAAGCTCAATCTAATTCCTCCCCAGCTGTATCTGGAAACTGGGCTGCTCTGTCCTTTTTAAGGCTACACAGAGAATAAAGAACAAGGGAAAAGGGAGCACACACTTAATTAAGAGGCTGATCACACACAGCTACCCAAGGAGAATGACGTGAGTAAAAATTGATCCACAGCTCCAGAGGGCTCTAGCCACGCTCGTAAAGAATGAAACACAGTGGAGTGGGTCCAGTGAAGGGCCACAGAGATAATTAAGGGATTGCAGCATCTGAGATATGAGGAGAGGCTGAGAGAACTGGCATTATCTAGCATGGAGAGAAGGCTCAGAGCAAAGGAAGTCTTATCCATATGTATAAACTCCAGGCATTTTAAAATGTATTTTGATGCCTATTGGTAAGATTTTCATTTCTCACTACCGGCTTCCTAACTACCCAAAGATGATGAGCATCTTTCCCACTTCACCTTGCCCCACGTGTAACGCTCCTGGTTCACTGGAAAGCTGCCACTGGCACCAGTGCATTAGCTACAAAAAGCTGCTGGAAACAGGCTCTGCCTGATGTGCCAAGCTACAGCAAACACGGGTAGTGGAAAACTGCAGATTAAAGTTACAGCCCAGACATTTAACGTCCTATTTCTGTGCATCTCAAGACGTACACAGAGTCCTGCAACTGTATGTTAAACAAATTACATCTCAGAGAGGATGCTCAAGCTCAAAACCAAATATTTGAGCATGGAGCCATTTATGCCACCCACCTGAGTGAGCATTAAATGCCAGCAGGAACAATACATCTTCTGTGAACTCCTAAATGCCTGCGGCAAGAGAGCGAGCTAGCTTGAAAACTCCTGCTAACTAGCTGTAAGATTATCATCAACACAATTATCATAAGGAATAATTATGTATCTTGCTGAAACATTGTTTAAAATCCACCCTTAATTATAGGGGATCATTTTTTACTGGAATCCATAATTCTTCTAAATTGAAATCAATCCCTACGTACAGTGAAAGGGCAAATGTAGGAACACCTCTTTGCCAAGAAGAATTTCCACCTCTACCTCATCAGCTCTAATTTCCTTCTCTGCAGAGTAAGTGTCAGTGTACTTTTGCAGTGGGCTCCAAGATCTCAGCCTGCAAATGAGAAGACTGCAGCTATTACTATTACAGTAGCACCCTACAATTGATGACATTACTAACCCTGCTATCTTCTAATCTCTTTTAGCAGCAGATTAACCTGTTTAACAACAGATTTCCCAACTCCTTTCCTCTTAGCTATCTTTCAGGAAAAGTCTAGAAATAACCACTGTGTAATAGATTTGGTTTGTTTTCAGGTATGTTCTCGTTTTAGATCCAGACAAGAAAAAGCAGGCACTGATCAAAAGCCTACAGTCCAGACAAACCTACTCAGAAGTCATCCCATCTGCTGGGTGGGAAGAGAAGGAAAAAGATTAATTTCTTCAAGGAAAAAGTAGAGCCATTGGAGTATGTCCAGAGGAGGGCCACAGAGATGATTAAGGGGCTGGAGCACCTCTCCTACGAGGACAAGGTGAGAGAGTTGGGCTTGTTCAGCCTGGACAAGGCTCTGGGGAGACCTAGCTGCAGCCTACCAATACTTAAAGGGGTCCTACAGGAAAGTGGGAGAGGCACTGTTCACCAGGGAGTGCAGTGATAGGACAAGGGGCAATGGCTTCAAGCTGAAAGAGGGCAGCTTTAGGTTAGACATTAGGAAGAAATTCTTTACTATGAGCGTAGTAAGGCCCTGGCACAGGTTGCCCAGAGAGGTTGTGGAAGCCCCATCCCTGGAGGTGTTTAAGGCCAGGTTGGATGGGGCCTTGAGCAGCCTGGTCTAGTGAGGGTGGCCCTGCCCATGGCAGGGTGGTTGGAACTAGATGATCTCTGAGGTCCCTTCCAACACAAAGCATTCTATGAAGTAACAGTTACAAGGCTCTTCCAAGGTTAGAGAGAGGACCTTACATCGCTCTGGGATCATAACTTAATTCTGGTCTAGATTTCCGAAGTGAGCAATAGTGTTGCTTAAGATACTGCTGGATCAAACTTTCTTCCTGCCCATGAAGAACAGATAGTAACACTAGTAACACCTACATAAAAGAAACTGTCACCGCATTTAGACAGAGGAGAGTCCTTAACCACTGCTGCTTTCTTAGTTTTCAGGGGTATATTGAGTGTCATGGTGACCCTTATACTGCAAGCTGTATCCCTGGAAGGCTACTGGGCTTGCTGGTGGATAGAGTTCAAACAGACCAGTTGTTTTCTCTAGTCCACCTGCGTTTGTAGGCAGACAAGAGTTACCTGTATGAAAATCAAGAACTTCAGTACTGCCTGCAGACTGTAAAACCTGACTTACTATGCTATCCTAGCCCAGCTGAAGCAACGCAGATTTGGCTGTCATCTGTCTAGTGTCTGGCATAGCTAGACCAACAACACAGAGGATTGACTATTCATGGTAGAATACACATTATGTCTACTTAAAGACACTGGACACCTGATGGACTTAAGTGCATCAGTGTAAGCACTCTGATCAGTCCAAGCAACTTATACAGAAACAAAATCTTAGTCAAAATTGGTGAAGGCAGTCACTTTGAATTCCAGAGCTGCCTTTGTAACCCTCTCAGTCACTACTGCTGTCAGGGGATGGGCTCACAATGAGTTGCCTTGCACTCATGAGATGGATGAAGCTTGAATTCCAGTCTGAAAGCTACTAGTGTTCCTCTGGAAGTCTGTTGGAACAATCTTACCAATTTGTTTGAATCATTACCAAGCAAAACAGTCCCAAAGCTAGAGAACAGGTTGACACCATTCCTCTGGTTCACACTAATTTGCTGCTGCAGTATTCCCCTTACAGAGAAATACTTGTTCCTCTGCCTCACCTGTAAAATCCCACAATACAGAAGGCTGTCTTGGAATCAAAGGAATCTCTGTTTATGCATAATAGAGGTTAAAATTCACCTGTTAAAATTCGATGCAATGGCAAAGTGATGTAAGTTAAGTGTGCATAGAGTAGGAAGTTTTCATCCGTTCTGTTCAGCTTCAGCCACGAGCCCACCAGAGACCGTCCTGTCCCAGATAAGGACCTTGACCTCAGGTTTGTCGTGTTGTGCAGATCTGGAAAGGTAAAAGACAGCAAGCTGGAAGGGACTGTACTTTGTCTTTCATTGGAGGAGCCAGTAAAAGCTTTTCAAAGTAAAAAAACAGAAAAAGTCTCCTATGCATTGTTCAGAGAGAGGTCACACACAGGTCACTAATCTTACTAGTTTGTTTGGGGTTTAATTACTGGCCTAGCACAGAATTCACCATTTACACTGAAGCTAACAAATTACATCAGCAGCTGCCAACAGCAGTAAACCATTATCTCTCTCCAGCCAGGAGAGGGAACGAAGCCTTTGCTACCCTGCTGCACAAGCAGAATCCCAGCCCAGCCTTTCCTTTGTATACAAACTAATACAATATCCATACAATTAGGTAGTTACTCATGCAGAAATTCACACGTGTAACAGGAAGAAAATTGCAGCTTATGAAGAAATCCACAAGACAGGGAGAGAGTCAGTGTTAATAAACCATTTTACTGCAGATTTCCATGCACCCCAAGCCAAACTTGGGACCTTTCAGCGATGCCATTTTTCCCATCATTGGTTTAGAGGTCCACAAATAGTTTTTAAAAGAAAAGGATATGGAATCCACTGTAGGCTAGAGGCTGTTTTTACAGTTGCAGGTCTCTCCCACAGCCAGGGATGCCCATGCCATGTATTTTAAATGTTTCTAAACTTTCTCTCCTTTTCCCTGTAAAACTCAACCCTGCCTCACAGTGTTAAAAATCAGTTGTTGAAGGGAAAACAACAATTCTGATCCAGAACGATCCAAGCTCTGGACCTCATTTAAAAGCAGGTCCTGAGCCACACAAAGGACCCTAGCAAAGGAAAAATACATAGTAGCAGCTACTTCAGCAATATGCATAATAATGTGGGAGGGAAATAAAAATAATAATAATAAAAAAATCTCTATCTTGTTTCCCCTCCTTTGCTATACATGTCTATAGCCAAGCAGTCTATTCTGTCTCCCCAACCATGGCCACCATGCCAAGAGCACTGAGGTGATCAGGTCAGAAGGAGCTGACTCCAGTAGCTGTAATATGTACAATTCTTCTGCTGTGTCAAAAGCAAAAGGAAGTGAATGGGGCACTCATGAGCTATTCCTGTCCGTGGCAGGTGTGTCTGTATTGGGGGGCAGGTCTGTGGCACCACTGGCTAAACTGACGACACTGCTGAACTGCAGGCAAGCAAGTCATCCTCCACCAGTGAGGCCAAGATGCCCCAGAATCTCTCTGCTTCTACAGAATCCCATCACTAGGTGAACTTAAGTCAGCTTTCCTATCCTGGAAGTAGGAGACTTTCAACACCACAGCTCCTGAGCCAACTTTGGTAGGACAGTCAGGATTCTGATGTTTGTAAAGAAGTCTTATTTTAGTTACCTCTCCTTGTAGAAATCTCATCTTTGAATAAATTTAACATCCTAGTACAATAAATACATTACACTTCCTAGTATCAGCTGTTAAAATATTCCTCTATTTATTTTTAGGACCAGGAACAGTAACATCGGAACATTTATAACTAAGTGAAACCACAGCTCTTGTTATTTCATATGAATGTTTGAAAACGCCTGGAAAACCTGGGATTTGTTTGCCTCCATAAATACATTAGAAGGAAAAGAAAAATAAAGTAATAACAACGTTTATTATTATAATCAAGTACCCTAAGATCAGACCCTGCAAAGCAACACTGAGCAGATGCTACGTGGTGACTGAGCCAAAGCCCTACTGACTGCCTAAAAACCACCCCTCGTTTGAAACAGCAGGCGTTGTGACTAGGCAAATGAAGGAAAACCAGATGAGGAAAGGTTCCTATTGATGGATCCCCACATTACTTACAACTAGTTTAAGCTGCTCAGAATTTGAATTAAACATTATCACTTCAGCTTGAGATCAAATGTGCAGTTCTGTATTAGCTAAGCCAGACCAGTACCGCTGATGGGTAATACATTTGCTGCTACAAACAGAACTTGTGATCTAGAAATTACCTTTGAGTTTATCTATTAGCATGCCAACAGATAGGTTTTTTGGGGAGGTTGGTTTGGTTTTGTTAGGGGTTTTTTGTGTTTCAACTGAATTGTTTTTAAATGCATGAAAAGCAGTTTGACCTTTGACCATTTCCAAATTTCCCACCTTACAGAACTGTAACACAACTGGATTTACACACTGTATTCTGAACCAGAACCCATTTCTTCTTTTGTTGGTTGTTACATAGTGAGTAACTAGAATTCAAAGGCAGAGTTCCATAAGGCATTACACCATTATATACACAAACTCATCAGGTTTTCTTTTCAGAGAGTTGAAAACTGATCCAAAGCCAGTGAAGTAAATACCTTTTCATCAACTTCAACCAACTCTGGTTCAAATCAGGGAATTCAGAGAACTTGTCCATGAGAGCATGCTCTGCCCCACTGTACTGTGACATCTAGAAGAGTGCCACCTGAGAGTCATAGCTGGGAAAGGAGCAGGATCTTTCTTGCTCAGGTTTCTCTCAAATGGGTCTATATAAAATGGTGAGAACTCTCCAGCCTTCAAAAATGATGTTAAGCCTGTGAATAACCCCATTTTCAGCACAGGTGTTGGACTTTCAGACTGCAAACCTTTTGGAAAAATCTAGTATCGGGATCCCCTTCCATAGCTCTATGCCCTCTCCAGACAAGCCTGTTTAGCTAATATTACTTCTCTCACCTCCACCATCATCATCTCTGAAGAACTCCTCACTGTCATTTGCTGAGTGGGATTTTTTCATCTCAGCAATTCGATTTCGGGGCACTTTTCTCTTAAGGGATGGGGAGAAAAAGGATGGGCGATTGTTACGTTCTGGGGTCGGCGGTGTGCTGAAAGAAGTGACCTGAAAGGGAAACAGAAGAAATGCTAGAGAACAGTTTGTTTTTAAAGTTCTATGCTTCTAGTAAAAATAATCAGTCTCAAACATGTGCCATGAGGCAGTCACATAGGTAAATGAGAGTCTTGACTAGCATCTAGTAGTCAGCTTTACCAGAGTGGTTAGAAAAAGTCAACCAAACATCAGTAGTCATCTCAGTATTGAGATGCTCATCAAGATGAAAATATTTGGATATATCATCACCTTCAACTGTAACATGAATAATGAAAACCTTCTATCCTCAGCTGATCACTTCTAACAAGCATTTATAGTCATAGAGGACCAATATCAATCTCATTTTCACATGTTGAAATTCAGAAGACTTAGTAGGCTAAGAATGTATTGTATTAGACACACTGAAATTGTGCATCTTCATTTCTTTGGCAAACACAAGGTGGTAGTTCCCCCACTTAGGGGGTCATCACACGTGGGATTACTGTGAAATGCCACGGTGTCTCTGTGAAGCAGGGTCACAAGGCAATTGCACAGCCAAAGATGCTGATGCATAAGTGAGGTCAGTGTACCATTATACATATATCATTTATATAGGATGGAGAAAAACAAGTTGAGATGCCCCATGATCGTCTGGTTCATCCAAGTGATGACAAATACAAGGCTGTAATTGTCTACGGTGAAACAGGTTAGGGATGAAACTATAGGCACACCCTTCCTTCCAAGCAGTAGCTGCTCTTAGGTGAACCAGAATTATAGTCTACCATACCTATTTCAGAAAGAATTGAAATGTAGTGCTTATGTACTGGCTTTGCTATTAATAATTTAATAGTTTCATTTCAAATGCAAAAACCCCAGGGATAACTACTTTGTTAATAAAGACAATTTCTCTTTCTTCCTTCATTCTTTACATGGTTCATTTAACAATCCTATAACTCTCCCTGAGACGACACCCAATATCACTTCTATCTGTCCACACAAAGGAGGAGGGAGGTGAGATGTGAGCGAGGCTGACAGCCAAGCCAGGTGGTGCTGCTCTGCAGAAATACTCTATGTATAAATTCCTCTATCCCTAATGTTTAAAAAGAAAGAAAGAAAGAAAGAAAAAAAAAGAAAGCAGGGGCAACCAAACGAATCCTCTCTTTAGTGCACTTGATTACTGATTTGTGCTTGTGTCTATTTTTACTTTTATAGCCATTTCATATCACACCTGGAGAGAAAACCAGAAACAAACAGGTCCCCATTAAAACCATTAGCTAAAAGCAATGATAATGCATTATCGACTATTTTGACTTTTTCCAGTTGACACTGGAAGTCTTGGAGCCAAAAGATGGGGAAGCCCCTCCAGGCCTGATTTTTCCAGGCTGTTATCTCTATGGTAGAGAGCAAGCACACCCAGTTAACAACCTCAGCGCTGGCAGCTCATTTTGCTTTTTAGGAAGCCAGAAACTAAACAAAAAAATAGTTACATGGCTTGCATGAAGACATTTAGAAGCTGTCCTGAAGACTTTTAAACTATAGACATTATCTATGTTACACACGAAATCAGACTAGAATCCCTCAGGGACTACCCAGCCCAGGTCGGGACACATCTGTGCAGGTATTTTGAAGAGGTGTTGCCTAATTCCCATTAACTAAGTAAAATGTCTGAATGGAAAACAAGGCTCAGGACTGGGTAAGGACCAAATCAGAATCTATGGGCTGATTCTATTAGTGTTTTACTGTGCTTGCACTGAAATTAAGCATACACATCAATACAGTAGTGCACCTAGATCCATAATGTTCACTTTAATACTATATGGGCTTCACACTGGCAGCATTCATCAGCGGCAAAATCTCCTAGCAGTACCATTTCCCGTGAGGCTCAGGCAAGCAACCTACACAGTACACAAATTCCACGTCTCTAGGTAAATCCCATCTTGTACAGAAATGGAATCTATTAATTTTCATAGAAAACAGGCGGATTCATCATTTTCCCTGGCATCAACATTGCTGTTGCTTCAACAAAACACTCCTCCAGAAGCATGAATCATCCAGTCATCTCTGTACTCAGAACTTGCTCAAGGGAAACTGCTAAAAACCCAGCTGCATATACTGAGTATGTTCAGAACACACATGGGCAAACCTAAGTTCGGAACCTGGGTGGGAGTTAATCCCAGCTTTGCTCTGTCTGCTGGCTCTGGAATACAACATGTTCATGCCTAACTTAAGTCAGTATTTCTGTCTACTTACTCTCTCATGCACTGGGGATTCTGGATTTGAATCTTCTTCTGTCCCATATGGCGAAGTGTCACCAGTAGAAACTCTACTCACTGCCATCTCAGCGTGTCCTTTCCCTTGAGGCCCTTTCATTCGGACAAACTCCATGTTGTTGTATTTATAAAATCCAAAAGACATTCTTTGAGCCATCTTAGCTGCAACACTCACCTACAATGCATTAAAAAGGAGAGAAAAACATGTAATACCATCTCCATGTTTCAAGAAAATCACGTTCCCTGAAAGCAATTATCTAAGTGAAAGCCATAGTGGATCATGATCATTATCTTGGTTCTTGAGAAGCTTTTTAAGCCACAATCTGAAATGATCACCAGAAGGGAAGCAATTTTACAGATACAAAAACCAGAGGGTCAGAGAAGAATCAACTCCTTCAGATATCCGAAAGGCAGAGTTACCCAATGGCACACTGAGATAAAACAAGAGGTTTTTATTCAGACCCACACCACATGACAAACCAGAGCGCAAGCAGGTACGTGCACAACTCAACACAGCCTGTGCAGAGAACCTGATTGAGTCCAAAACACACACAAGATGCTTCAAACTAGCAAAGTGCACTGCACAATTCCAGCACTGCTTTGTGTCAAGTCATTTCAGGTATCTGTGTGCCCACACTGTCCAGGCCAAAGCATAAAGAACCGCCCCCCATGCACAACTAACCTGCATTGCACTGCTCACCGCAAAACCCTGACAGCTTTGGGACCCTTAAAAAAATTGGAAATTGGGCTTAATTTCCAGTTAACACAGCTGAACTGAAAACTGAACTGGGAACTGAAAAAAGGAACAGACCAATATGAAAACAGCCAAGGTTCTGCCAGGTGAAATAAGCAGGACTTATCTCTAAGTTTAGGTGGTTTACTACAACTTTCAGCAGTTTATCACTTCAAAGGGCCAGGGTGCTCATCATCTAACACAACTCTTACTGTACTAAGAATTAATGCAATATTGTACTAAGAATTAATACAAATACAACTGAAACCAAGTAACCTTCAAAAGCACAGAGAGATTGCTTCTGTTCTGTTTAAAGAATGGTCAAGTGTCTAGTTTTGCCTTCAGCCATAACTGAGTATTTGAATAGCTAACCACTTTATTTCATCTAACACAACAATGCAAAGTAGCTGTGTAGTCAAACAGGACACTCTGAGGCTATGAGGTGACTTCACCACATCAAATCTTCTTTCCACTGCAGGGCTCTTACCTTGTGATTCATTATTGCCATGTATTTTAATAACCCACTTGCTGATTGCATAAGGACACGAGATGATGGTGGGTCAGAGAAATCATTTCACTTTTGTGAACTCTTGAAAAATTGCTTGAAGAGCACAACTACTCACATTTCAAATGGGGACAAGAGAAATTATTCAGGACCTCTCCTGAGATGGGTAGGAACAAAGGGTAATGAAGTTTACAGTCATGGTAGATACTCTGAAGGATTTTTGCTTTTCTAATTTGATTTTTTAAAAAACCTCTCAGGTCTTCAGAACAAACCGAGAAGTTTTTTGGCTTTTGCCCTCTCTTGACTTCAGTGCTAAGTGCTGCATTAGAAGCTGAAAGCGCTGGCATTTCATGTTTCTGTAGAAAAGCAAAGAAAGCTTCTTCCTGTGGCAGCGAAACTAGTGCAGCTTCTGAAAGCAGCCCTGAGTACCAAGCACACTGAATAAAAACATGTTTTACATATAGCAAGGCAGCTATCAGTGCTGAAGATCCCCCTGCAAAGCATGCCTTCTCTGAAGTAACTAGAAATATATCTATGACCTTTCAAGAACAGGAGGGGGCTCCCAGAACTCTTGTTATTCAGATCCATTCCTGTGTCATGTTCCTGACTACTTGTCAACTCTTTTTGGCAAACACCAGAGCAATATATCCTTCTCTGAATAGTCCCGGCTCTCTGAGCCAAAAGCATTAGCTTTCACCTAATTTTCAAACCTAAAAAAAAGACAAGACTACAGCACAGATGATCTAACAGGACAAAAAGCCAACAGCCTCAGCAGCAAAGAACGACTGCGGTCAGGGTATTGTTGCAAAGGATGGAAGCAACTTACCCTGTTGTCATAGACCTTCTTCAGTGCTTCATAACGGATGGACCCCTGAAAAATCACCCCTTGGAAGGTGTTGCTTTTGTCACTGGCCACCAGCTCCACACAGACCATTTCTCCTTCTCCCACAGTCATGTCACTGAAAACCTGCCAAAGATGCAAGATGAAACACTTCAAGGCAAACTCCAGCTGTTAAAAGTTCAAATGTATTCAGATTCCTGTGATGCCCTGGGGCCCAAGGCAGTTTCAGTGTAAATGGCAGAAAGCAAGGGAGCTGTATGCTCCACCTCAGCCTTACAAAACAAAAAAAAAAGACTTCAGGCTGCATACACAGCAAACCATGAGTTGAGATAAGCAGTGCTCACATCAGCACGTCTTTAGTCCATCGTAAAGATGGATGCCAGAATCCAGCCTGAAGTTCAGATTTCAAACACTAAAGAAAGAAGGTCAAATAAAATAAAAAATACTGGAAGATAACCCTTCATTTGGCCAAGAACATTCATTCAAAAGGTACAGCAAATCAGGACATTAGAATAGGGTAAAACTCTGCTGCTGCATCAAGGAACTCACCTCTTCAAAACTGTCAATCATGAAGAATATGTTTGGGTAGCTGATCTTTGACTCCTCTCCTTTACTGTCCATCGGGTGCTTGCTAGGAGACGCAAACACTTGCTGAGACAGAAGAGGTGGGAAAAATACATCTTCTCAGTTAAACATGCTCAGGAATGGATACACTGAATACAAGGCAAGCAACACCAAAACACCACAGTCCCAACACTGGTCAGATTTTCACTTATGCTAGACATGCTGGACATCCTGCAGGCAAATATGATCTGGTTTCTGGCTACAGCCTGTTCTGCAATAATCACAGCCTTGTCTAGTTTGGAAAAGACCTTTAAGATCATCAGGTCCAACCATTAGCCTAGCACTGCCAAGTCCACCACTAAACCATGCCCCTAAGAATATCATTTACACACCTTCTAAATACCTCAACTACTTTTCCAGATAGCCTAGTCCAATGATTGACAACCTTTTTGGTGAATAAATTTTTCTTCATAATCCAGTCTTAACCTCCCCTGATGCAACTTGAGGCCAATCCTGCTTGTTCTATCACTTGTTTCATGGGAGAAGAAACCAACACCCACCTGTCTACAACCTCCTTTCAGACAGCTGTAGAGCATGGTGATGTCTCCCCCTCAGCCTCCTTTTCTCCAGGTTAAACAACCCCAGTTCCCTTAGTTGCTCCTCATAAAACTTGTGCTGTAGATCTTCACGAGCTTTGTTGCATACTCCAGCACCTCAATGTCTGTCTTGTAGCAAGGGGCCCAAAACTGATCACAGTATTCAAGGTGCAGCCTCACCAGTGCTGAGCACAGGTGGATGATCGCTTCCCTGGTCCTGCTGGCCACACTAAAGGGGCCCCAAGTCAGGGTGCTGTTGGCCGCCTTGGCCACCTGGGCACACTGCCGGCTCATGTTCAGCCAGCTGTTTTTACCAACATCTCCAGGTCCTTTTCTGCTGGGCAGTTTTCCAGCCACTCCTTCCCAAGCCTGTAGCGCTCCCTGGGCTTATGACCCATGTGCTGGACCTGGCACTGAGCCTTGTTGAACCTTGTACAGTTGGCCCCGGCCAATGCCTGTGAAATCCTTGAAGTTTCACAGCCAAGTTATCAAATCCTAGCTGCTCCATGGTAAATACCTCTGGGTGTACCTGACCACCCAACATCCTATGGTACAGCTACAGTATCCTCATATTCATTAAGAGAGAAAAAGACCTTGAGCTGCTTTCAAGTTACTGCAATATGCTGCAAAGTAAAGGCACACACAGCAAGAAAGTTACCGTGGAGAAGCTGACCTAAGACTATTTGCTTTACAGTTAATTTCAGTGTTACTGTTCACTTAGTACCATGGTAAGATCAACACCCCTCAGTAATGGGAAGCATCTTGTATTTCTGTTTATTTCTCTATCCACTGTGCTTCCTCTTGCACATTCCTCCCTCTGAAGCGGTTCCTGAACTCCTTCAGTCACTTCATTCCTCAAAATAGCCTCTGTTTCAACAGCTAAAGGCTTTAGATTTTATCATTCCAATGCGATTAACAAGCTGGTGAAGAGGGAGAAGAATTCCTACCAGGTAACTTGCTTTGTTCCCAAACAAAGCTCAAAAGAAACCTGTCTAATCTTAGCCCACTGTGAATGTGTTGAAAGCTCTGAATCTGCCCAGTTTGCCAGGATTGTCATCCTCTTGCTGCAAACCAATCAACACAAAACATGACTAAGGGTAGGATCTTAGATATTAATGAGAGTTGCTTTACCTTATTTGTACTTATGAAGCCTACATGCACATTTAAATATAGATTGTTAAAAAGGCAGGTTGATTTATGACAAGAACCAGCATTAGAAACTAGTAAGACTCAAAAGATGACACCTGCACCAATGCCTGAAATAAGGACAGCTGCCAGGCATCCCTGGTTCCCATGCCATCCAATACAAAGCAAAAAAACCCCACAACAAACCCAAACTCATCTCCAGCCAGAGACACCTAAAGAAACTACAGTTTGTAGAGATCTTATGGTCAAGACACTAGTGATTCGGTGTAGTTTGCAAAATGATTTAGGGGAGAGTCAGCCTTTTTTACACTGTTTTTGTGCCCTGGGTACTCTACTGGTACGAACACAGTAGCTTTGTCTGGAGTCGCAAATTAAGTCCTACGCCTGAAGCGAGCTTCTACTTACTCAACATCTGGCTCCAGACTGACAAGATAATACACGCTTTCCTAAGTGAGAGCCGTCAAAGCAGTAATAGAAATTGAAAAAAGTTGGCTTTTGCTCATTTAAAGCTGAGAGCCTCGATGGGGCGTGTTACAATAAAACACCCTGCTGCAAATACACTTTCCACAGTATGCTGAAAGAACTGGGGCTGTTCAGCCTTGAGAAAAGAAGACTGAGAGGGGATCTTACTAATGTCTATAAATATCTCAAGTGTGGGAGACGGGGAAATGGCCAGCCTCTCTTCAATGGTCTGTGGGGACAGGACAAGGGGCAATGGCTGCAAATTGGAGCACAGGAAGTTCCGCACCAACATGGGGAAGAACTTTTTTACAGTGAGCGTGACAGAGCCCTGGGACAGGCTGCCCAGGGGGTGTGGAGTCTCCTTCTCTGTCAAGACCCGTCTGGACACCTCCCTGTGCGACCTGTCCTAGGGAGCCTGCTTTGGCAGGGGGGTTGGACCCGACAATCTCTCGAGGTCCCTTCCAACCCCTATAATTCTATGATTCTGTGATACGAGTTGCCTTTTCTTTCTCCATATATCAATTTATTGATGTTGAAATATTACCAGTATGTACTGGTACGTTTTTAACGTGTGCCAATTTGCTCCCAGAAAGAACAAAAATGGATAAACAGTCCCACAGTATGAGCCTCCAGGCATGAGGAACCGAAACCTCCTCTTTATTCTGAACACTGCTTGCACACAGTGAGGGCAGGTCTCTCACCCTCATCTTCCTGGTTTTCAAATCTGTAAGCAATACTTAAAGATTTTTCTCAAAAGAATTGAGGAAGTTAAGTGAGGGTGGAATTTGGACTAGTGAAAAGTGGAAAAAGTAATGAGAAGTAAAAGGCTGACATCAGCAGTGCAATGTGGTGTCTCCAGAAGAGGGGAACTAACGCACCTAACTAATGCAAATTACAAATACAAATCAGCATCACTAGTTTTGTTTGTAAGCAAAGCAACAATTGTTTTAAAGGCATAACGAAATTAAAGGATTAAAGAGCATTGCTTTATTTTAGCTAAAACCACACAGGCAGCTGAAATGCCTGGGAGATGCAGCCTTTTAAAGGCAACAGGAGCCTCTAAAAGACAAATTTCTATCAACTAGGCAAAGTCATTGCAAGACCTGCTGGGAACTGAGTGAAGAAGTCTGGGGACTCTTGTTCCTATCTTCTCCATGTTTATTATTAGTGTCCTCCACTACGAACAAAGCCTGGATTAACAGTGGGCTGCACACAAGCAAAGTGACAAAAGCCTTCGGTGTGGAGATGGAAGGAATGAGCAGTTTAAGAGAGAAAACAAAAATCTCATAAAAACAAGAATTGGAAATCAGTTAATTGTCTACCATTTAACAGCCTAATGTTACAGATTTACCCAGATGGCTCCTCCTAACTCAGGTCTCATACAATCTCACACTTACCCTCAGAGTTGGACATACTCCTTTCCCTTAGCACCATCACCCCCAATTTCAGTATGCAAAGATATAAATATTGAAAACATGCAGAGATCTTTACCATTTTTTAAAGAGGGACTATAAAGGCCATTTGGATCTCAAATTTAGGTGATTGGTGGGAAAAGTCACCAGACAAAGACTTGAGATGCTTCACAAGGATACCTCTGTCAGAGCACAGCCCAAGAACCACTACTGTGGTTGCTACAGTTTTTAGGATTAGCTAATACAGGATGCCAACCTCTTACCCACAAGGACAACAGGCTAAGCTCACCTGAGATTTCTTTTTGTGAATGTGAATATCCCCTCCATCAGAGCGTGTGCACACAGCACATGTCACCACATAATCCAGCTAAACCAGGGCAACAGAGAAATAAAGATTTAGAGTTAGAAAAAACAAGCATTCATGTGAATGCGGCAGAACACTTTCTGTGTTGATTTTTTTTAGTTGTCTGGCTAAAAGGTAAGATCATTTGGTATTGCCATTTGCATTATTCTCTTTACTGTACTGAAAATCCTCTGATTTTCAAGCCTGTGTTTATTAACTCAGTAATACTGAAGTATTTTGCACAGATGCTTGTTGAGGTGCACACTGTATGGGTAAAGAAACTCCTGTCGATGTTGTGGAACACTAGCTTACTGATCAGCTGGGGGAATAACCATCACGTACACACACACGGAGACTTCAGGATAAAAATGGAAAAGATATCCTCCCTTTGAAAAGGGAAAAAGTAAAAATACTAATGAACAGAAGCAACACATTAGAGAGGTCAGAAGCCTTGAACACAGCCTGCCAAACAACCGCAGAAAAGACTTTGTCCTGGTTTCGGCTGGGATAGAGTTAATTTTTTTCCTAGTAGCTGGTATAGTACTGAGTTTTGGATTTAGGATTAAAATAATGTTGATGATACACTAAGGTATAGTTTGTTGTTGCTAAGCAGTGTTAAGGACTTTTCAGCTACCCAGGCTCTGCCAGTGAGGAGGTGCGAGCCTTCCACAGGAGGTGCTCAAGAAGCTGGAGGGGTTACAGCCAGGACAGCTGACATCAGATTGTCCAAAGGGGTATTCCTGACCATATGATGTCAGGCTACATATATATAACTGGAGGGAATTGGCCAGGGAGAGCTGGGCACTGATGATCAGTTGGGGTGCTGTGTGTCATTTGTTTCATCTTTTTTTTATCATCATCATCATTATGATCATGTTTTTCTTTCCTATTAAACTGTCTTTATCTCACCCCACAAGTTTTACTTTTTTGATTCTCTCCCCCATCCCACCCCAGGGGGTGGTGAGCGAATGGCCATGTTAGCTGTCAGCTGGGTTAAACCACAACAGGCTTGTAGGGGACTAGCATGATCGCTTTGGACAGCAAAGCCCAGATGTAACAGCATCTCTACATTCTGACTGTAGCAAGCGGATTCTGGTTTTATTCAGCATCAAATAAAGGTGGAAACTGCTCTCTGCAGAGAAGTTCTGCAACAAGACTTTTGGGAGGAAGGAGAGAGAATTAAAACAATTTATTTTCCAGGATGTGTGCAATGACCCAGCAGTCTCTCATTCAGAGATCATAATCAACAAAACTTTTAAGGGTCTCAAATGACTACAGTAATGTTCAGCTTCCCCAAGCGCCAATCTAATATATGCAATAACTAAACAAGCTTGGAGTTAATTAAAGAAATAATTTGCACTAGGTTGTTTCCACCACAAAAAAAAAAGGTTTTATTAAAATTCTGATGTCAAGAGCAGCAAACCCCCAGTGTAACACATAATACCTTTGCTGTATTTCCATTTATTGGCTCCCTCTCTTAGCTGCACCAGTTCTGTGAACTCGAACGGAAATGCTGCTTGTTTAACAGTCTTGTTCACTCTCAAAAAACTAGTAAACTTGACAAAGCCTTCCATTTTGCAAAATTTTGTTACCGAGCATAAAATTTAGTCCAGCCTTGCTGGATAGAGTTTTTTGAGGGAAGCTATTATGACTCTACTGAAAAAATCAGTAAACATCTCAGTTAATGTTCATTTAGACTCTGAAAGACATAATTAAAACCATGTTTTCTTTATATCCTCCAGAAGTGTTCAAATCCCCCAGGCTAAGGAGGAAAGGGGACAGGTCAAAGCCTACCCTGAAACCTCCCTGGCATACAGAGCCCATAAAAATTAGCTAAGCATCACTGTTACCTTCTGTAGGATGAGGTTCAAGTAGACACTCTCTTCCCAGTCAATGTCGGGGTCTCCCAAGCCAGGAAGCTTCTTAGAATCTCTCCGGTAAACTTCAACTTCAACCTGCTAAGAAAAGATCACATCTTGAAAAACCTGACTTAAAGGTACTTATACACAAACATAGAACTGACCCCAGAAGCTCCATGTTGCCTAGCTTCCTGCTCTATTTTTCTGTCAGGATTGGACTTTGCTGATCATGGAAGGTCAGCCCTTGTGGAAGGCTTTGCATGGAAGTGAAGCTGGGGGGACAGTAGATGTGAAGTAGAACAGGTGAGAAAGGCAGGTCTGCACAGAAGAATCTCAAGTTTTGGACAGCAGCTTCATTTATTCCTTTATACCAGGTATGTTTTAGCCAAAACAAAATGAACAAAATCAGTGATTCACACACATACGTATTTTCTCAGTGTGATCCCTTGGAACCAGACCCGTCACTAGATGAATGCTCAACATCTCCTAGCAGGTGGCTGTTGCTTGTTCCCTACTGGGGTGGGAGTCCCTTGGAAGACAAAGTCCACTAATTAATGCCTCACAGACAACATTTTGGTAATCCCTCTTTCGAAGGTTTCACACTGCCAATGCTGACTGGATCAAACTATATAGGAGATTTTCAGCTACACTAAAAGCAAGGCAATGAAAAATCCCAACTAATCTCAGAAAGCAGAAACAAGTCTACCAAGGCTAACAAACTGAAGCAACTGAGATAAATATAAAACATGACTTGATGTAGTACATAGAGTTGAACAGCAGTTTGAAACTAAAAAAAATAAATATGTTTCAGTGCAGCTTAATCTCTGAACTGATGTGTAATACAAAAATAGGATGACTAGTAGCACACACAATAGATGTTATGCACTATTTGACAGAATAACTGGAAAAACATCTGTTTCTCTTTGTCAGTCAAATATCTTTTCTTTGTTAACACAGTAACATACTTCAACAGACGTTTAAGAAATATCTAGAATTCTGAGAGAGGTGGTCACAGCTGGAAACAGGGCAATCCATGAACCTTTTTTTCCTTTGGTCAGGGCAGAGGAAAAAAGGTAGAACTGACTTATTAGAAAACAGGTTGCCATAAATATATCAATGAAATCAAAGAGAATAAGATTAAGCCCTATAGTAACTGTGCATTTATTTCAACTCCTCTGGGAAGGATAATGCCACAATACAGTGAAGAACAGTGAGACAGTACAATATTTCAGGACTGAAGCTATCATCAGATACCACGAAAGCCGAATGCAGAGTTTCCTCTAATTTGTTTTTTAACTTAGGAATATCTTTTAAAAATGTCTGTAGCCTCACACATCATCATTCCTTTGTTTTGGTTTTATTTCTTCTAAAGCTTCTAACAATAGATTTTTCTATGAGCAATATAATTGCACAAACAAATGAGAATTACTATTAAAAAAATGAGCTGAGCAGCTGAGGGAAATAATGTAATTTAAATTCGTCTCCAAACAAACAAAGGTGGTATTTGCACTTTCATGCCTAAAAGCACAGAAATATCACATTTGCAAGACTCCAGAAATCCCCTCTGAAACAAAGTCCATCCTGCCTCTGAAGGAAGGACATGGCGAGAGGCCCGGGTGAAGGCAGACCTGAGTAACTGCAGGTGAAACTCCAGCAGAGGTAAGTGAGGCCTAGTGCTCAGGTGACCGCCTCAGCCTCAACTCCTTGCCTATCTGTGGGGGCTTTATTTTAATCCACACAGATTTTAATTGTCTCTTAACAACAAAGTTTAAAACTCCCTTTGCAGAAGTCAGTATTTTTGCTGCTGGTGAAATTAATCCACATGCTGAACTGTATCTCCCTGTTGATTACAAAACCATTGCACAACTCCTGTTTGGTGGAACAGCCCCCAACGTGTCTCAGATAACAACATAAAAAGAGCCTTTCTTTCATCACTTTTCCCTGACACATTAATTTAGGGCAGGATTCCTGGGTGGTACAACCTGTGGTTTAGGGGCTGGTGGATCACCATGAATCACCGCCATGGCTGTTCCCTCAGCGAACTGCTTAAGCCTCACCATTACAAGGGAAATTAAATAAGGAATTTAAGGAATTCAATTCTTTGCCAGGCAGTAAGTTGCAGGAGGTACAGATCTCTGTTCAAAAGGTCAAACCTGGCAAGACAGGGATGATCTCTGTCCAGAGTGAAAGGAGCAGTCAGCAGCCAGAAGCAACAAAGGCAGCACTCACCCAACCTCAGAAAGATGGAAAAATCAACTACCAAGTACTCTCCACAGCACTAGCATCTACTGAACATGTTTTGCAGCTCCTGCTCATGCCCAGCTAAGCATCTTCAGTGAGCATCAGGGGAACGAGCCAGCCCTACCCATCACTAGGGCAGTAGTTAGATCTAGAAGCCAGTGATTGCTACAGCAGCCAGTAGTTTTGGATGCCTTACTTTCTGCACCACCAAAGGATCTGCTTCATAAAACACAATGAGGCCTCACTAGGATGCTATAGCAAACAGCACCACCGCTCCCTGACTGGTAATATAGTTCACAGTGCAGGCCCACAAATTACAAATCACTTCTAGAAAAAAATATAAATAAACACATAAATAAAATCTCCCCCTTATCTCAAAACACCTCTATCTGCAACATCTCTTCTACTCCTTTCTAAACAGAGATACCTAGGCATAAAGCTAAGTGCTAAATCTGGGTTGGCCAAAATAAACAGCACTCTCCAGGGGTTCAATTTCCCATGCAAGTGCTGTAGCTCATAAATTAATCCCAGCTACCCTCTACTACCATGGTGCTGGACATGTGAAGGTGGCCATGTGATATTATGTGAAATAAATCAACAGGCTCAGTTCAACTCGTAGCAAATGATCCTGCTGTTCATGGCACTCTGTGGAGTATCAGGTGGGGTGCCAAAGATGTGGGAAAGACTGGAGCTGACACCATTCAGCACTACTTCGACATTAGCAAATGAGAGGCATAAAAAATAATTAAAAAACCCCACAAAACTCTGATACAAAGGACTTTAAACACAAATTTTCACTGCTCCACACATTTAAATCACTATTATTTAAAATTAGCAATTTAAGTTTCTTGGCAGGCTGACCTAATTTGTCCATGTCCCAAAGGCAGCTTCCTCAGCATCTGTACACCAGTTTTCCAAATATACATGCCAAGATCTTCAAAAAATAAAAACCTGAAGCCTCACAGAGCCCCATTTCTCAGGCTCCTTATGGACAAAGAACTGTAGTTGTAAGATCACATAAATCCTACAGAAGTAGTTACCTTACCTGTCACCATGGGATTTTCTTCATTTAAGTCTGAATCCAAAAATCACAGAATGCATTAGGTTGGAAGGGACTTTCAAAGGTCATCTAGTCTGAACTCCCTGCAGTTAGCAGAGACATCTTTAACTAGATCAGGTCGCTCAGAGCTCCATCAAGCCTGACATTGGATGTCTCCAGGGATGGGGCCTCCACCTGGGCAACCTGTTCCAGTGCCTCACCACTCTCACAGTGAAGAACTTCTTCCTAATGTCTAATCTAAATGTACTATGCTCTAGCTTGAAACCACTGCCCCTTGCCCCATCATAACATGCCCTTACAAACAGTCCCTCTCCAGCTTTCCTGTAGGCCCCGTCAGATACTGGAAGGCTGCTATAAAAGTCTCCCCAAAGCCTTCTCTTCTCCAGGCTGAACAAGCCCAACTCTCTCAGCCTGTCTTCATAAGAGGGGTGCTTCAGCCCTTTGACCATCCTCATGGCCCTCCTCTGGACTGGCTCCAACAGGTCTGTGTCCTTCTTGGGTTGAGGGCTCCCAAGCTGGAAGCAGTACTCCAGGTAAGGTCTCACCAGAGCAGAGTAGAAGGGCTGCTCTCTACCCAAATCAAGGGGTAAAAGACACTTGACTGCAGGAGTTGAGACAAAAATAATAATTTATTTAAAGCCCATGTGCAGCCTCAACACGTCACTATTGCAGCTTTTATGGATGCAATGGAGAAATGCACTACTGTGGGGTAGAAGTACAACTACACTTATCCCAACCACAAGAGAGTCACAAAATACATTACTGCTGACACAACAGTCACGAATTGCAACATTACACCCCACAACAGCCACGTCACTCACTAGTACTGCCCACAGGCCAGTCACCAGATTCAGTGTTACAACCACAGCAGATTCATGGAACACAGAGCTCACAAGCACATTAAATCCTACATGTGTGTTAGTCAATCACTCCAGACTAGAAACCTAAAAGCGTATCGAATATTCACTTACCCCTCTCCAGGTAAGGGCTCTCGGTACGTTACCTTGGCCAGCATCCTGGCCAAGGGGCAAGGGTCTGCTTGCAGTGCTGGAGAATTGGCTCCCCCCTCTCAGAACAAATCCGAGGGCTTTTATTTGTTTTTATATCTTTGATCTACGTGGCAGTGAGCAGGACTGTGCCAGAGTGGGCAATACCATCTTCCACGTTTGTCCTCAGCAGTGTTCCCCCTTATTTCATGCCCTACCTTTTGTGTATCTTTGCATTGTCTGGGCCCATTGAAGCCAAATGGGGACCCTCTGGCTTGCCTTTATCTTACTGCTGGGCAGCTGAACAGGCTTGACTGGGACTCGGGGCATATTGTTTGTAGAAGGAATTCAAGGCTCAAACCAGGTTTCCTTCTCTGAATGATGCAGCACTGCCCTGTTTAGTCTCAGTTTACAGGACAACTCAAGTTTGAGCTGTCTACACAGCTCCCCATGAGCTGTCCCTGTGGAGATGAGGCCTCAAGGCAATCCAGGGCTGAGTCACTTTTACAACCCCCCATGAGTCACCCAGTGCAGTAGACATTACCAAAACCTGTTTGTGGAACTCTGAGCCAGACTATTCTTACAAGTAGTAACCCTGTATATTTGAGTCATTTCAAGAGAATGTACGCATTTGGAATTGACAGCATGGGAAATGGAAGACCCAGGTGTTTGCTATTCTGACCTCTTAAGTGTTCAGACAACAACAAATGTCCAAGTCTCAACAAATTCCCAGTAACAGAAACCACTATATGAGTTGAGGTAAATCAGTGTTGCCAGTGCTGAGCACAGCAGTTCCTAAATGAAGAGAAACACCTGCCTTACAGAAGTGTTGCCTTATATTTAGATAGAAATGACATGGTAAATGTGAGTCTAATTCATACATATATAAATAAAATAATTACACATAATACAGAAAAAATAATTTAAAAAGTAAAATGTCTTGGTATACCTCATGCATTTCATCAGAACACCATTTTATGCTATTCTAGGCTTAATTCGTGTTGTCATGTTTGGCCTTCTGGAATTAAGAAATGACATGGACTAGAGAACATGCTGGATTTCAGACAGCTGAGTCCTCCCAAGAAAACAAGCCTGTCTGAGCCAGGGATCCAAGAGACACTGAGTCGTTTTCCAGGTCTGCTGATTGATTTGGCCATGCCTCCCCTCTATGCTTGTTTATCTGGCTTGAGATGAGATTTACCTTCCTGCAAGCATGAAAACTTAATAATAGAAAGAACTACATAAACTAATTATTTATTCCCAGTGAAATCCAAAAGCCAAGCTGGATATTTCCTCCCTCATTCAAGCATCAAGACGATGACCCTTCTATAGTTTCAGCAAGCTGAAATCCATTATGCCACTTTTTTATAGAAGTTTTCACAGGGTTACTGAGCTAAGGTTCTAAAGGAGAATTACATCAGCCAGGCTGACCTCCTACGTGTCATGGACATTTTACTCCATTACTTCTTCACAAAAGCTAGTTAATCATATTTGACTAGACAGTGCCTGGGAAAATACCTTATTTTGAGAACTCATTCCAATGATTAATCATCCTCTTGGCTGAAAGCGTGCAACTTCATTTAATTCAGATGCTTTCCTTTTGCCAGCCTCTGGTTCTTGTCATGCCTTTTTTCCACTCCATTAGGCTGCTCTTTAATACTCAGCTTTGTTTTGGTGGCTGGTTTTGGTTCTTTTAAGGGGGTTTATTCATTATTCTTTTAGATAAACCAGACAAAATTAAGAGGCCTGTGTGACTCTCAGTACGTCACCTCTGCAGAACTTGTGTTCCTTTACCATGCTCTTGGTACTTCCAAGAGTACTTCCAGTACTTACCAATACTGGAGTTATTTGGGACTGGCATAGCACTGGTGTACACACTCTTACTGCTCCTTCAGGGTTCCACTTTTCTTGCACAGCAACACAACTGCACGCTAAATAATTTGTGCATCTGAAAATCTGAATCCACCACAAATTTATAGTCCCAGTCACCAGTCTCTGGAGACCCTCCTTGCAAACACCTCCAATGGAGGTTGTTTCCCCCTTTGTCTGTTTTACCACTCCTCCTAGCCAAGGTGCCTACCGTCATCCTGCTGCTTCTCAGCCTGTTTCTTTCCCATGACTACCAAATGTTCTAGCTACCTCCTCAGGTAACTCTCACATGCAGGATGGTCCATCTCTGGGACTTCATGGCTTTCTGCACCAGCAAAGCTTCTGTCTACTCTGGAGTGAAACCAGAGGTCCTAGAGAATCTCACAGCTACTCCTACCTGCCCCACACATCACTACCAAAACTGTTGGTCAGGAGTTATCATCTGCACACAAAGAACATCCTAAGTGCAAAGGAACAAAGTGTCTATTACTTCTTATGTTTTGTTGTGTTGTTGGTTTTTTTTCCACAGAAATAAGCCTTTCAGGGATGTATGTACCACGGAGTGGTTATCTTTACAAAAGAGCTCAAGACCAGACGATCTTAAACTAGAAGCCAATATAACGCACATGTAAAGTTACCTACTGACATCATAAAACCCAGGAAAACCCATCTAAGACCTCGGTATAAGTTTAAAATCTTTATGATAAACTGGATGTTTTTCCCACCATGCCTTTCTGCTCCCCAAAACTTTCAGAATTCAGTCTTCTTAATACTATGAACATGGGGATATTTGGGCCCTTTCTCCCAGAGAAACTCTCACTCAGGAGAGCATTCATTCTGCATAGTTCCCCAGACATTATTGCTGTTTGATGAAACCCACGTGTATTGAAAATCACCTTGTTTGCACAGCTTGGCACATAAGCCTTTGAAAAACTCCTGAAAAGAAATCTACAATCAAAATCAATACAGGCTGTCAGCTGGGCAGCACAGAAAGCACAGGACAGGAAGAACGGGGTTTAGGTGAAGCACTATTTTGTTGGCATTCAGAAGCCACTCAAAAAAGCTGATCCTGGTTTTCTGTTACAAAGAGGGCTAATGGGGTTAAAGGTATATCTAGGAGTAGCCCCATTTTTCAGGTTTTCTTCAGACCATGTTCACATAAAATATAGGAAAGGGGACTGAACATGAAAAGGAAGAGAAAGATACAGTGAACAAAATTCAAGATGTTTTCCACAATACAACTTCAGTGAGGAAATAACTCCCACTGTCTCCAGAGCCAGCTGCAATACCGAGACTGAAATTTGATTTTGATTCCACATTGACAGGTTTGGTTCAAAAGATTAGGAAAAAAAAAAAAAAAAGCAGCAAAAGAAAAAAAAATGTTTCTTTCAAAAACTGGCCAATCTTCTACAAAAGCAGAATTATCCCCAGGGTGTTCTCACCAGCACACAGTTTTAAAAGCCTCCAGCACACAGCGCATCGTACTACTGTGAAGCCTAGTGGCTTTCAACATTAGAAGCATCTTTCTTACATTTATCCAAGTATTTCCTTTTCCTCCTCTTCCCTGTAGCAAAAAAACCTCCAAAAATGCATCATTCCAAAGGAGTACCTTAAAATCTTTTCAAATTAACTGGTCTCTCTAAATTCGCTGACTAAAGGAACTAATGCCCTTCTCTCCCATGCTTCAGATCCAACCCCAGACACAGTCATAACTTGTTCCATTCTCTCCCTGCGCATCATCCACCAGCCACTTGTTTTACTCCTCCTCCCTTCAACCATCTCTTTTCAGCACTAGTGCACATTTAACTATATGGTGTAACCCAGATGGACATCAACAGAGTAAACTGGTAATACCAGCAGCGCAGCATCTCTCCATTTTCTACACAACACTACTTCAGACACCTAATATTTTGTACCTCCACAGGCATTTCTATAAGCACTAATCACATTGCTGGGATTTTTGTGTGGCATCCTGTTCCCTCACCCTAGGAACTAAACCTGCAGCAGCAGGAAACCAGATTGCTTTGGTACTGGTACCTATGTAGCTGCATCTGCACAAGCCTGGCGCAAGTCAGTAACTCGAGCTGTTCAGCTTTCTTGTTCCATTTAGGCAGCTTCACGAGCAGCAGCATCGCTACCACAGTGTGAAGTTGGAGGTAAGGGGTTGTATCACAGTCTGTAAGGAATGAGAGACACACACATACCCCATCCAGACCTTCTGCAAGCAGAAGTGTTGGTCCTCCAGGACACAGGACATCAGAAGAGCCTGTCCACTCGGGTGCAACACTCAGCTGCTTTCATACCAGATTCCCAGGTAACTGACACGTATCACGCTTCACATAGCACAAGGCATCTGGTTATAAATTCAAACTGTGAAAGAAGATTCGTTTTACCTGTATAAATGATTGCTTAGGGGAATTAAAGATGCCTTTAGAATAAGTCCGAGAAAATACTTAAAGCACAACAAAGAAGTGCTAAATGCTAAACATCAGCCATCAAGCCACGTCAGGACAAAAATAAAGTGCAGTTAACTGTAACTGCAAGGTTAATGTAAACTGGGCTGCACGTTAAAACCCCTTTTCCTTCTAAATCTTCTTGAACACATAAAAGTAAACTGAAACACTTCATACAGCATCAATGGTGCTAGTGTAGCAAGACGGTTCATCTATGTGGAAGAGCAAGAATCTGTGACTCCAGCAGCTTTGTATTAGAAACAACTGGTTAGCAAGAAAAACAGTGGGGTATAAACAGTAATCTTTGGCTCCTTTAGCCACAAAAACTAGCCTGTTTTTTCCCAACCTATGCAGAGACATCAATTCTCACTCCCAAACTTCAGTTCTCCAGTAACCTTAAAATGTAGTACCTTCAGATTCTCAAAACCCAATATACTTGCAGACTTCTGTATCATGTCTATGACTAATGCCACCAATTTGTAGTGATACAAATGCATTTTGGAGGCAGCAATCAAGCTGTGCTAAGCTCCTGGAGTAGCTAGAAGAGTCCTAAAAAAGGCATTAAGAGAAAAATCCAGGTCCTCTGACAGAAGTAGGCCTCCATTAGAATGGAAATGATAATGAGCATTCACTTTCTATACTTTACTTTCACTGTAGCTCTGAAACACTTCAAATCCCAGTACACTTACTCTTAATGATAACTAAAAGAAAAAAACACATGCACACCCCCTTATAACTTTCAGAGTATTATTTGAAAGACGTAGGAATCCTAAGTTTTGAATCAGCCTCACAGATGTTTCAAGCTAATTTAATACACAGGGAATGGGAAGAGGAAGATTTATATTGATTTCTGCATTTAAAAAAAAAAAAAAAAAAAAAAAAAAAATCAATAAGCTCCATGACCCTGATTTAATGCTGAGCACACTGCACTGGTCTGCACATTTTATGCTATTTTTACCAGGCTGGTGTGAGGTTGGAAATTAACAGATATTAGATTCAGTCAGAGCCAAAGCTAGCCAGCACCAGAAGAAGGCTTGTGTGCAGTGACTTCTGTCCATCCTGCTCTTGGGGAAGTGGTGGAGGTAATTTATAAAAAAAAAAGCAGAAGGTAAGACTGCTGCCTGAAACTCAGCAGCAATACAGATCTGCGTAACAAATGCAGAAATCTTTGCAATGGTTCCCTGGCTCTAGCACCTCCTCCAGCTCACCAAAGCAAGGCTGGCTGCAGGGAGACAGACCTGCCAAAAGTCTGCCAAAACGCATCCAAAATTCCCCACTGTCATGGAGCTGCCATTACAGCAGCACTCACCTCCTGGGGCAAAAGCTCCCCACACCCAGACAACCACTGCAGTGCCACTCACACTTTGCTTCACTGCCTACGTAGAACATACAATATGATGCAATTCTGAAGGAAAGGACAGTATCCCAGGACTCTTTGGCACAGGAATAAAGCATTTGTCAGAGCAAGAAATCGCTGCAAATGGCACGAAGGTCACCATCACCTCCAAAGACTTTGGCCTCACGTATACCTAACAAGCTGGGAGAAGTTGCATTAACGCAGACCTGCATTTGAAGCAGTGCTTTTGTGTTTTGTAATAGGTTGCCAAGCATCACTGTAGTATACACACCCAAGAAGACAACATGAGCTGATCTGGCCAAGTCACCCATGAAAATCCATCTGCTCACTCATCCGCTCGGCATCGACAGACCCGTCTCTATTAAATGGGAAGAAAATCAAAGTAGTCCAGTATTTTCTGAAGCGTGCAGAGAAGCCCTATGGGAAGGGTGCATCCCCAGTCCTGTCACACAGAGAAGCTGCAGAAGGGACAATGACATTGACAACAGAATACGTTGTACGCCTTGCTTTATATCCAGGATAATATTTAAAAGGGGACAACTCTATTGAGCAATGCAACAGTGTAATGAAATGAAGAAGACTGGTTCTTGCAGGTGTCACGTGGAGCTTTCTTCTCAGGATTCTGGCTACGGTAATTTTCACTGGCAGGAATTGTAAAGGACAAGAAGAAACAAAATTCCAATTCCCTTTTCCCAGATACTATTAATGATTTAGAAGTTGCATCCAGTCCTCCTGCAATGCACTCCGGAGCCCACAAAGGCAGCATAATGCCCTGTAGCTATGACAACTTGACACCCACCTTAGCCAGAAAGTTGAAACAAAGCCCACTGCAATAAAGCAACTGTAAACTCTTTTGTGCATGATGCTAAGTTCAGCTGCAGACAAAACCATCCATTTTATAAAAAATTGCTTCAATATTACTTACTTTGAATTGCCTCTTCCAAACACTTTGGAATAACCAAAAGCCAAACCAACAGAAAGAGCAGTAAATTATCTAAAGAGCTGACTAATTTCTAGTGTCTCTGGATAAATCAGAACAGGTATCTCATACTCCACTGTCTCGCAGAGATTCCTTCAAAGGTCCAGTGTGACAAATTGCATGCCCAACAGCAGTTGCCCACCTTTTCCATGATGTAATTACCCAAGGAGAACATATTCATAGCTTTGGATTCCCTCTTCCATTTGTTAGCATGAGAAACGCTGAGTAACTCCAACTTCTGCTACTCATTCATGACCTGCAGGTGAGAAACTTGGCAGCCCCGATCATCCTAAAAGGCATGCCCTACCTCTGCCAACACCATGCTGGCATTTAGTTTCAACATTCAACTTGGAAAATTTACTGCTAATGCTACATGTATTTGTAGGCAAGGGCAAAGATGGTGTTTGCAGGTAGAACAAGAGCCTTGGAGAATGACAGTGGATTATCCTCTTTCATCACCCAAGTTGCAGAGTGGCTGACGCCACATGAAAGGCGTTGCTGCAACAGAGACTGTTCCTACTCCAGCCCGTACTAATACCAGGAACAGGGAGTTCACAGGTAGCTACCAGAAAACGTGCTTTTTAAATTAAAACATGAACAATTCACTCTGTTTTGTCACACTTGTATTCAAATGGGAGACCCATTCAAGTTAAAACCATCCACACTAAGTCACAAGAGCAGCTGCAGTATTTCCTATCCTCAAGAAGCTGTGTTAGTTTAAATAAGCAGATGCACTTGTTGCAAAATGCCTTCTCCATTCCTGACCTCTTTCTTGCACTTCTTGCATGGATTTAGGACTCAACAACTAGCAGCAATCCCCTCATGTAAACAAGGGATTACCAGACAGATGTCATCTTAGAGCAAACTGGCTGTAGGCACAGAAAGCTGCAGGGTTACTGATGCAACAGTGCATGGAATGGGGAAAAAAACCCCAACATCTGGGCTAAGAAAACAGGATTTATGCAACTGAGTTCCTTCCTGCTCTCAGCTTCTTTCAAATGTGCTGGCCAACTGCCGGCAAACCCGCCAGAGGCCTCACAGATCCTATCGCTGTGACAATGGGCAACCAGACACCCTCACCTAACTGCTACTGCTGCAGAAGGGCCAGGGAGGGTCAGTCCTTTTCTAACTTATTTGCCATGAACCACCCCCAGGGCCAGTTACCTTTTGCACTGGTACCAACCAAAAAATCCAAACCACCAAACCAGAAAAAGGCCATGCAGGGTAGGAGGCATGGGACACTGCTGGAGGGACAGTGCAGAGGGACATGAGGGACTGTGCTCTGGGGAAGGCCTAGGGAACAACGCTGCAGGAACAGAATCAGAGCAGACAAGAAGATAAGATTAGTAGAGATGGATTTTACAACAGATTGTTTTGCATATCCATAGGCCTACTATATTATTCTGCAACTCACCAAACAGCTGATTTTACCCTTTATATTAAATAGGTATGAAATTCTTGTCCACCGAAATGGATGCTAAAATCCTCAGCAACTTCAGAGGAGCTGTGATTTCACCTCAAGATTTTCCAAGTATTTGTAACTTCTACACACATACCTCAAGGTAAATTTGATGTTGGTGTATCTACTACAACAGCCTAGATTGAAATGTTTAAAAAACAGGTAAACTACCATAACTATGATTAAATTCCCAAAAGGAGTAATTGCATATAATATTTTTAATACAAAAACTCACCACACAGGACCTTTTCTTTTGGACAAGAATAATCTGCTGGATTTATAGACCTATGATTAAAAGCCACAGATCTTGTAAGGTTTATTAGTCTTCATGTAAGAAACATCTAAAGCAACAGTAATTATAATAATTAAAGGTAATGAGTGCTGACGAAGCTAAAAAGAAAATACCTGATTTAGAAAACACTTTGGTACAAACATACAGAAGTGAGAAAATACTGTGTTCTAAAAATTCAATTTGTATTTTCTTGTCATTTAAAGGCTCCCCTTGTGACTATGAAGCTGGATAGATACACTGGGGAAAGACAGACATTACAAGGGTCTGCATGATACGTACTGTTTCTTTTTCTCCTGCAGATTAATAATAGTTAAGAAGGCCAAAAGAGGCAGTGATTTCACCACTTCTGATAATGTTCAGCATGGTTCCAAATCACTTAAGTTTAGCTCTTATCAGGCAAAGAGCTGGAAGTATGCTTTCTTTCCATAGTGAATTTGGGATTCTAAAGAGAGTAAGATGAATACGCTGACTGTTCTGCCTTCTAACAGTCAAACAGAACTAAAATCCTTAAGGGAATAACACGACCATGGAGTCGATGGTTTTGGAACTTTGTCTTGTGTTGACCAAGAGCTTTTAGGGAGAAAGCCTCGTGCACCTGTGAAGGGAACCAAAATGGGGCTCTGCTGCACCTCGCCATGAGGGTGTTTTTGATTTAGAGCTGAAGTGCTTGGCAAGGGGATGGGAAGAGAGGATAGAAGAACCATCATGGACCATGCATCTTAATTCTCAAGAGGGATTCTCTCGCCACCTATTTTTTGGTGCCCTCTTTTGTCCCTTTTATAGATTCTGAAGAACAGTATTTCCAGTATTTCTGCTCAAGGTTGTTCTTGGAGCAAAGCTCTGAGCAAGATGTGCTAAAATCCTCATCCTGCATTACACAACTGTGTTCTAACTTCCTCAGACCGACACGTGGTAACACTGAAAGGTTCAGGCTGGGGACACCACAGGACACTTATTCCCACAGACTGCTTGACTCATCACTTGTTCACTGAACAAGCAAAGTTGCACTCTGAACTTGAAAACAACAAAGTGAACTCACACCTAACCTTTATTCTCTCCCAGTTCCTTCCTCCTTAACACTCTGTTCTACAAAGCTGTTCTCGCTACTGACATGCATTTCAGCGCTGCTGTAATTCCTTACAACCTAATCTTTCTCCTGTCATTTACTGATCTGGGTGCAGTTGGTGTCTTAATGGCCTAAGACTGCCCCAAAGTCAACATTTTAGTTTACCTTAGAATAAGAAGTGCTCTGATTTGTGATGTCTAGCCCCTGAAATTTAAGGTTAAATACACCGCTCACCATTCCAGCCTCTTTCAGGAGGGATAAGGCATCACTGCAAACATCACTCAACTTTGATCTGTTGGCATCCTCTCCTTCTACCCTATTGTGCTTTTGGGGGAAAAACAGGCTTTGGTCTAAGACTAGGTCTGAATTGAAGGGTAAGCTCTGAAGTCAGACAGACCCCATTTCTCTCTAACAAGACAAGGCAATCTAAAGCATCAGTTGGCATCTAGAAACAACAGCTTCCTCCCCCTTCAAAGACAGAAAGCACCCTCCTATAACCCTTGCACTTCACCAGTCTGTAGCAAAACCCACTATTTGCCCCCTCATTTGAGGGCACACAACACACACTATTTTTTCAGAACCTGCATTGCCTTGAGATTACGTTTTCTCACTGAATTATCTTTTTTTCCTTCATTATTACATAAGTTTATAACTCAATATTAAAGAAACCACCTCAACATTAACTATCGCTCTTGCAGAAGTAATTCTTAATCACAAGGAATCCCTGCCAAATGTATTCTGCTTTCTTCTTCTCGATGAGCACAAGGCATTCCATCGGGATCGGCAAGTCACAGTCATAGAAAACAATGATTTAACAAGCCTACACATCTACCTGTTTGCAGTACCTGTGTATAGTACATGAAGAAGCAGAATGTAAAAGGTAAGAAAAATGAGTAAATTCTAAGACCAAGAAAAGTTAATGGGACCTAAGAATTAAAAGTTGACTTTAGGCAATCATAATTGAAATTACTTATGTGAAAAGAAACCAAAAAGTCGAGTTGTGTCCCTGCAATTCTAGCAACATCAGAAGAAGTACAAAAAGATTAAAACCAAGAAAAGTGCAAGTTGTTCAAATTACTGGAACAGCCTGAAGGCTCGATGATGCTCATCAAACAAATGAGGGGAAAGCAACAAACATGCAAATCGTTAAGACCTGGTGAGCATGGAAACTCCTTTCTCCCAGCATAGCTCTGGCACCACGAGAGCTACTGTAACTGTGGCTAAGCGAGACAAGGCTGGGAGTTAAAACATGTAGATCAGTATCAGCCAGACAAGAAATCACTGTGACTGAGATACTGACAGAGTAATCCTAGCTGCCACCTGACACTCACGCTCTGTGAATCGCATCAGCTTTCATTCCCCAATTCAAATGCTCCATAAATCTGCTAAATCAGCATGGAAGGATACACCTATGATTATTTAAGTACCACACGTACTCCCAGACCACAGAGTAACTAATATTTTCAGATGCAACAGGTTGCTCACTGTTGCCTTATTCCTGAAATATCACTTCCCAGCCTTCCTGAATTCCTCCCCAGAAAAGCATGAGCACCTGAAGCAACATGTAGCGTGCCTGAAGAATACCATCAGCGAAACAAGGGAAAGGCACGCTACATCAGGAACAAAGGCAGCAGAGACATGAGAGAAATAAGATGACAGATGCTAATAAACCATGATATTTCAAACCCTCGCTGTTGGATGTAGAAATGCATTAACTGGGATACTGACCAGATATTGCAGGGGTTGGGGGGGAGAAACTCCAAAGGGTAGACTAGGCCTTGAAGTTGCAGTTACTAGTATTATTAGCAACTTGTTTATGATATTCCAGAGCTTCAATTCAATTGCATAATAATTTCAACACTGAAAACAGGCATTTTCATACCTTTAGTAAGCAAGCTGACACTGTGTTACCCATAGATCAAATACCCTAAGCTCTCTGCTGAACTAATAGCCTGACGAGGCTTTCAGTGAGCTCCAAGCAGCCACTTTTACCCTTTCCAGGAAGTAATGCCCAGCCTAGCAGTGCTCTACTGTCCCTCAGCCCCCCAGTGACTCAGATATGATGCATTAGCAATACTGAATTATTCATTACAGTTGTACCAGATGGGGGAACCAGGTCTGGCCGCCTTTTCTTTCCAGCAGAGTTGCTCTCTGCTGCAGAGCGCAGAGTTCCTTCTCAGCCACACGACTCAGGGCTGTCACGTTTCAGTGCAATTCATAATAAATTCACTTCTGATTCAGGCTTTCTTGACACCCTATTTGACTGCTTAAGGAGAGTTCTTCAGAGACTGGAAGCAATAAAAAGCAGCTCATGAAAAAGGCCCCTGCAGCCCGAACCCCCTTCCTGAGTCAGCAGGTTATCGACTGTGACACTATGAGGATGTTTCAGCTGCATGCTCGCTTTGCCTCAGACACAAATTTACCCCAGAAATAGGACAGAATATAAAAGCATCATGACCCCAAATGCTCATTAGGCTGCCAGGTAGGTCACAAGCATACTTGAGGTCACAGATGGCTGCACTTGGTTCTGTGTGGGAAAGAGGTGGCTTTGTCTCTCCCGTGGCAGTATTATTCTCTTTGCATTTGCCAGGCCGCATGCCACACCACACACAGGTAACAGACATGGATCTTGCCAAAAACACACTGTGAGCAGCAGCTTCTTTGTGTTGATGTATTTAGACAATCAAACATCAGGAAAACAGCATGATAAAGCACACAAATTTCTGAGAAGGGTAATTATATAAGAAGAGCCAAATCTTTGCATTCTGTAAGGAGCTCAATGTATTGAAAATCATAGTATCAGTCTGATAATGCCAGTGTTCCTTTTTCATGCTTCAAAATGCATGCAACGTGTTCACGCTGTCCTCTTCCGCAGAAGCCACTGTTCCTACTCTCTGCAACACCTCCACAAACTTAGCACAACAGAAGAGTTGAGGCAGAACAGCTCTGTCTCTGTACTGACTTGAACATGCTGCAGTCGTTGTTTGTTCCCACATACTATCGATGTATAAGGAGATAGCCAAAAAATTTATCCTTTTTTTGCCATTCAGGTGGTGATGTGGAACTGCCACACGAAGTCTACAAAACCAGCTCTTCTGGAGACATCCTCTTTGCTTACAACATTCAAAAAAAACCCAACCAAAAAAACCCCCTCGAAGCTGAGTTCAGGTTTTCAAATCTTCCAGCCAGACAGATGGTGACAGTGAATTAGAGATTCAGCTATGAAAATCCTGTGATTTTCAGTGGGAGTCATGTGCCTAAAGTCATTTAGCTTTGGAATCTAACTGGTCTCCCACCACAGTCAATATTTGTTGTGTCACAGCTCCAGATGCACATAAACGTGTAAACCGTGGCTCCTGTTCAGCTCTGCTTCTGAAGCTGCAGCCACAACATCAGTAGCTTAAGCTTTTTGAAGACTTAACAGCCTGAATCACTACCCCATGCGCTTGGCAGTAACTCCACATTTGAGTTCAACAACTTGAATCCTCCACATTTCTAGGATGTGGAAGAAAACAGGACCTATACCAAAATCCAGGCAAGCTCAGAACATATGCCAACAATGTCTTAAGTTTTTGCCCTATAAATACAGCACCCTTTTCAAGTGACAAAGCATGATGTAAGGCTGAAGGGGTTAACACAACAACCTAGCTCTGACCAGGTTAATACAACCTGGTCTATCACTGAGGTTTTCCCTTAGGTTCCCTACTCTGCAGTTGCCTCTGCTAACACTGTATGAGCATCTCCTGTAGTCCCATGAGAAAGTTAAAGGGGTTCTCTACAGAAAGATCAGAAGATTGCAGCTATAACAAAGCAGAATCCTTTAACGCCTTCTGCGCTAGAAAGAGAAGGAGATGTTAAATACCACTTTAAAATCAGTATCCCACATCAAACCACCTGAACCTTCTATAGCAGTAGGTTTTAGCAATGTGCAGGACCCTCTGAAAGTGAGGATCAGGGTTTATGTTTTCCAGGAGGTCACATCTAGCTGGTGCATGAGGCAGCAGCAAAAGCAGTTGTTGAGTCTTGATTTAACAGTGCATAAAATCGACAAGTCAAAGGGACTGCACCTTAAAAAAGCTTACTATGCCCCTTAACCTTGAAGGGATCTATGCTCTAGAGTGCCCTGCCTGCACAGATCCCAACAGAGGGTTTTGTGGTTTTGCTTAAAAACCACTGAGAGAAGAAACATCTTCAAAAGTAGGCAAGAAAAACTGCAAGAGTGTTATTGTGACAGGCCAAGAAAAACAGGGAGTTGAAGGCACTTCTCAGATCTGAGAGTCTGTAACCAACCTAGCCCAGAATTCGGTAAGTCAGTTCTGCTCTGGCACAGACCATATTAAGAGCTTAACCGCTGTTTGACCCATACATGTGCACTTTAGAAATTGGTGGGATGGAAGAGAGAAGCAAACAGAAAGTCTATTACACAGAACACTTCAAAGGTCTTTCAAAATAAAATTTATGATGGCAGAGAAATTTACTGTCATCACCTACCGATACACCAAATTGAGAGATTTATTACTTTAATCTGTTGTGACTAAGCTGCATCCAAAGCCCTTCTCATTCAGCCTTCAAACTGAACAGACCCTCTATTCTTGATCCTATCACCTTTTCTTGCTTTTCCTCCATTATACTTCGACTTAAAACTAAATGTTATTGCTAACACTCTTCAGCTCCAGTAAGCACAGGAAAATCCCCACAAGCAGGATCGACTTTTAACCACACAGAACAGCCATCAAAGCCTGAAAACCGTTTGATAAATCGACACTTGTCTCTCGCTGCCATAAGTCATCACACCATGGCATGCAAATGATGTGAACATGCTGCGTGAGCTCATCAGCTCAGAAAACAACCACCACCCTTGTCAGCATTCAGACAAACACCCTCTCCCTGCTCAACCCATTTTTGTTGTCGCCGGTATCAGTCCTAGAGCACATTACCATGCTCAAAGCTGTACCGACCTTACTTTCATGAATATAAAGCAAGGCTCTGAGATGTCACAGGGAAATGATTCACCTCGTGCATCTCTGCCAGTGCGCTTCAGTCAAAACCTACAATTGGCAGGCAAACATACGTAGCCCCTATGGATGATCTACAATGAGGTTGCTTTGCTGTATACCCAAGCTACAAAGAGACATGGTTCTCCAGTTCCGTAACAGTCAGCTTCTGCGTGGCCCATGGAGAAATAATCATCAGTACGTTCAGCACAGCTTGGGCACAAAGCAGGAGCCAACAGTACAGCTCCTGTTCAAGCCCTTCATGGTCCCAACCAACTCTTCATCCTCCTTTTCAGTCTACCTCTAGGGATCTAAATGAGAGCACACAGTTTGTTGGATGGCAGGGATGCTTGAAGTTATATTTGGCTTCTAGAAATGTCAGTCTCCAGCTTCTTCCCATTTTATTGATAGGACTCTGGTATTCAGACACCATCTTTCAAGAAAGAATGGCCAAAACTACAAAGTGAAATAAAGACCTGCCCAGCCATAATTCAAAGAGGAGAGGTAGTTGTTTGGCATCTCACTGCATAGGACAGACTCAAAACCTGGATACAAGAGGAGTTAGAACTACAAAGCGGTCCACTAAAATCAAACAGGAGAGCTGCACAGATACCAAGGAATCAAACTTTGAAGTTCTACAAGCATCTGAAGTATTTAAAAGTCACAGGAAGGGTTCATTTCTCAGAGGCTGAGCAAAACGCAAGCAGTCAAGGGGGAGTTAGAGAATACTGTGTGCACTAAAAGGCCCACTCCCCGTCTTAGTTGTTACAGCAAGTGATTCACTACTGCTGATTTTGTAATAGCTATCACTTATGAAACCCCTTCACAAATAAAAATTATTTATGATGCTTTTAAGAGGCTTAAATAAAGCTGAGAGAAACGCAAGGGTTTGTTCCGCTGCCTCCTCTCCATGAGAGGTTCAAACACTTTAAAATGATTAATAAGTTAAACAAAGATTGATCAGGGGTCTGTGAATGAATTTAAGTGGATTAGGCTTCCTCTGAGGTTCACCTTCCTTGTTGGGAAGGACAGGAGGTTAAACAACCAGGCTTTTATTAGGCTGAACAAAGCCACAGTATTGTTTGATGTGACACAGGAATGCTTTTACAGTCATTTAAACAATGATTAGGATGAAAGTTTCCTCCTAAAGTCTTAAAGCTCCAAGTATGCTGGCCAAAGACTACTAAACCACTGATCTAACAGAGAAAGAACAATATTTTCCTGTCTCCTTCTCCATGGTTATCACGATGGAACTTGGAGGGAAGATAGAAGATAATTCTGCTTGTTTCCTTTATTGACAACAAAAATTTGGGAAATCTCCTAGGATCATTTTCTCAAGGGATTTGACAGCTATGGTTCCTTATGTCACCACATTTAAGCCCAACAACTCTGGTATACCTAGCTAAAAACACTCTTGTGTACACCATGTGCGTGTATCTGTGATCAAACAGCAGTGTAAATTATTTACATATGTCAGGAAGTTAATAATCTTTTCTTCCTCTGTTTATCTTCCTTTTGATCCTCCACAGCTATGTCCTTAATTCCCAATAAAACAAGTGCTTTTTTTGGTTCTGTTTCCCCCACCTGAGATGAAAACTGCCGTGAAATGCTGAGAAGTTTCTCAAATCTCTAACAGGAAAGTTCCCGTGCAGCAGCATTAGGCTACCTGATGATGTGTTTTCAAGAAACAGTACTTCTATAGGAGAGCAAATTATCTTTACTGTAGACTATGAGAATACAGACATTCCATCACTGTTCGTCAGGACTGTATCCAAACTCTAGGAGGCTGCACGTACATAGATCTTCATTCCTGATACTCTGGTATCTCAGGAAGGGTTCTTCTAGAAATACCATAGCAACAATCATCTTCTGCATTTATTTCTCCCTTTCTAGAGATTTAAGCTTCCAATTTATAAAGCATAATCACAAAATAGGACAGATGTCCTCCCTTTCTCCCTAAATGCAGGCTGACCAACATAAAAACTTCCCATAAAAGCACGCAGACTCTCTGATCTCAAGTCCATGTCCTGGTTTTGGCTGGGATAGTTTGCTTTCTTCCTCACAGCTTGTATAGTGCTGTGTTTTGGTTTGAGGAAGAGAAAAATGTTGACAACATATTAATGTTTTAGTTGCTGCTACTCAACATTTACACCAAGTCAAAGACCTTTCACCTTCTCATCATTCTTCCCCACCAGCAAGTAGGCCGTGGGTGCATGAGAAGCCAGGAAGAGACATGGCCATGACAGCTGACCCCAACTGACTAAAGGGATACTCCATCCCATACAACATCACACTCGGAATACAACTTGGGGGAAGCTGGCTAGGGGGTGACTGTGGCTCAGGAACTAGCTGGGCATCAGTCAGTGAACAATTGTGCTATGCATCACTTGTGTTGCATATTCTATTATCATCCTCCTTTTCTGTTAGATTAAACTGTCTTTAACTCAAGCCCTGAGTTTGACCTTTTTTCTTCAATTTTCTCCCCCATCCCCCTGGGAGGGGGCAACGAGCAAACAGATGTGTGGTTGTTTTAGCTGCCAGACAGGTTAAACCAGGACAGGCTGTGATAGTGAAGCTCATTTACACTGCTGCTGATGTCCGCAGCATCAACCGCAGTAACTCTCTATGGGCCAATATTTGCACAGCTTCTTGTGGTGGGCAGAGCTGGAGATTCCTTATCCTTGTGTCAAGTTCTCCGGAGCACTGAGTCCCACCCTACTTTAAATTTCCCAGGTTGCAGCCTATCATTACTCACCTTTTTCCCCTCTGTACTATCGCCACCGACATAGGAGAGCTTGCGGCGGACATAGAAGAGCATGTCGTCTTGCCGGGGAGCCCACTTCTCCATAAAGTACGTTGAGAACATCCAAGTCCAGAATACAATGCGGTCATCTTTGAAACACCCTGGGAGACATTAAAAAAAAACAAAAAAAGAGAAATAAGAATCGTGGAACTAGCATGTCACATCTGACTGTGCTTAAGACGACACCCGAGGTTGTTGCTGCACATGGTGCAGTCGAGCCCAGCTGTGGCAGAAACACCCTCATACAGCTCAGAGTGTTTTTTCCAGGAGTGCACAGCTCAGCTGTCACTCAGCATGACTTTACAACCTGTGTTTGGCTGTCGTTGACCAAAACTACCTTCTAACACCTAGTCTGCCCTGTACACCACACAGAGTGGGGCCCTGGAGTACACACCCCGGCTCTGCTTATGCTACAGAGGAGGACAAGACTAGCGCAGTGAGCTAGAATACATCAGAGAAGCACTCAAGGAGCAATTTCAAAGGCACATGATGCCAATCTGTGCTCCAGTTAATGACTTGAAGTACATCAGATGCCAACAGGTTTATATATGTTCTCAAGGAGTACAGCCAATACTTCAGAAACTAGCAGCTGATACCTTACTTAAATTGATACACAGGAACACGAATGAAGCCATGCCAGGGCGACTGTAACTCACCCTCTCTCTGACAAGGAGCAAAGTCCAGCTCTTCCTCAAGGAAACAAGGAGTTCTGAAGTCCTGAATCCCAATTAAATACCAAAAAAAAAAAAAAAAAAAAGGGGAAAAATGGGAAAAGGAAGATGCAGCAAAGTCTTCTTCAAGGAGACAAACAAATTACATCAGCATCAGCACTGCAGTTGGCCTCTCACCAGGAAAAGGAGGCACAGCACTGGTGACATCATGTTTTGTGAAACTCTTCAAAGCACTTAACTTCAAGAAAACAGCAAAAGGTGCTGCATCACTTCTGTGTTGTAACATTTCCACACAGTTAAAAGACCAAAATTTATACAGACAAAGAGAGGAGTCACTACTGTGCTTGGTGACAAAGGAGCTGAATTTCTCTACTGCTGCTCGGTCCTACTGGAAAGCTACTTGATGGAGTAACTGCATTCCCTCCCCAAAGCCCTACTGAGAGAACTGCAGCTGTTAGCCAGTGTCTAGCTGTTTTAAAACCTGTGAAGAGACACACATTAGAAAAAGCCAACATATATATTAAAAAGCCAACATTAAGAGCCAACTATTCTGCTGAGAAACTGCAATCTGAAATGGATGACGGATGCTAGCATTATGTACAAGCCAGACAGGTATGTGGGGGGGTGTATGTACACACGTGCAGATGACAACCTGGGCCTCCCAGAACATCTATCCTTTACAGTGACTTATCTCCCCAAACGCTACAGGGTGGCTGCCAGATGGGTACAAACACCCTCAGCTACCGTTCGGGTTGGTGTTTCCCTCCCAGCGGTACACTGCACGCACGGAAGAGTTCTGCAGAGAGATGAATCTTGCATGAGACAGAAGTGACATTTATTTACAGCGATACTTGGATTAAGCTTTAGAAGATTTTTCCAGTCAATTGCCAAGAAAACTGACACATCCCCTAACAATGAACACGGTTTTTCTTAGGTGCTGGTGGCTAACTTCAGGGCTTCATAAAGCAATCAATCATTTAATCCACAAGTGTAACTCAGCACATTTTCCTACTTCATTGCGTGTGCAGTATATGCAAGACAAATCTTTCTTTCAATCTTTAATTACTGTGGTGGGCAGGAGATTAGACTTTCAAATTTTCTAGCAGACAAATGGGTGATTGAAATCAAAATCTTAGGTCTCTCCAAGTAGAATCCAAAAGCAATACTGAAAACAAAATGAAATTCCACTGACAGACTGTGCATAGAATACATTAATTGAGATCAAGTCGGATGGTATTTGAAAGTTTGTATATAGTTGATTAAATTTTAAAAAATAATAAAATGAAAAGGCCAACAGAGAACAGAAAAGGCTGAGGTAGGTGGCTCCCAGCTCAGGTTATTTCTAGGGCATGCTGCAATTGGTTTATTTGCATGTCTGCAGTGAAGTAATTTCAATTACTTAAGGTGGCATAGGACATAATGTGCAATAGTGAATAAATTATGCAGTGCACTTAAGGACTATTAGTTTTTGCATCAGAAAAAGGGAATCAAGCACTGGAGAGATACACAGGATGCTGGGCATCGTCACTATCTGAACCCCTCCCTTAGGCAGAGGTGAACAGGACAGGTAGACAAGGTGGTCAGGGGTATGGCTTAGTGAAAGACAGGTATGGTTGGACCTGATCATGTCAAAGGTCTTTTCCAACCTAGTGAATCTTTGATTCTGTAAACAGCGGTATTTGAGAGGCTACCACGTAAGAGTTAAATGTTTTCAGACTCCCCAAACCAGGCTGAGAAAGGACAAGATTACTATTGGTCAGTATAGCCACAGATGAACACCAAGAAGTGAAAAAAACCTCTTCAGCTTTAAAGATATACCGCTGACACAAGGACAAATGCCCCAAAACTACCCACCAACACATGCATAGGCTGGAAACTTGAAGCCAATCCCCGAGCATTCAAGCCATAAAGCTCAGGAGCAGCTGCCTCAGAAAAGTGAGGGCAAAAAATCTCTACAGCTGTAAAGGCAGAGCTCAGGTTGGGTAGGAAGGTTCATGTGGTACCAGCAACAGCCGAGGACACCATGACCCAGTCCTGCCTCTATATTTAGCAAAGAGTAGAAAACAGGGCATGCATTCATAGTGATTCATTAATGGTCTCAAACTTCTTAAACGTAATAGGTTTTGTGTACCTGAATTCCCAGCCTTAATTAAATGGGGAGAGGGGAGGAAAAAGGATTGCCTTAAGTTCATCTGGACTTCTAGGAAGATCAAAGGGAAAAAAATAATTAAACAACAAAAAAAACCCCCTACATTCTTTAAGAATCATCTCTGAAAAAGTTCTGGTGTTCAGATAGACACCCCTTTGATTTTACTTTAAACAAAATAACCCTAGCGAAGCTAGTCCTTAATTTATAAAAGAATGTTCTTCTATTTGGGGAGAGGGGCTATTTTCCCTTTATAAAGCTACAATCATCAAGCTGTCTAAGCCCAGAACTATAAACAAGGGTTAAACTTAGGTCTGGCAGTACCTGCAAAAACCTGAGAAGCTGTTGGATGAGCCAACTGCACCATCAGACACACTTTATGCAAGGAAGCACAGGAGTTAATATGCTCTTCTGTACTATTTATGGGTGGTCCTAACAGAGTGTTAATACCTGCAGGAGAACAGCAGAACAGGGTACGTATCAGTACCTTGGGGGTGCTTTTACCCTTGCTGGGGAATGCAGGACAAACGGATTCAATGTATTTGACATCAGTCTAAAAAGAAAGCCAGGAGAAGGAAGTGCTGTGGCAGCGAAGCTTGTTCAGCACTGCAGCATAAATGCAGGGGATAAAACCCAACCCAACCTGCAAACCCTTATAGCAATGCTAGATGGCTGCCAATCCAAAACCCTACCTGACAGAAATTAAATGTAAAATTGTCCTCCAAGCTTCAGGGACGCTTGCAGACGCTGCTGTAATTAAAACCGGTCTGAGGATGTTCTAACCGTTCTGACTGCAGTGGTTAAAGAACTTTCCGTGAAGCCAAAAAGAGCCAAATCACTGCAGCACGACTGATTTTTATTAAATTTTTGTAGAAGCAGGAAGGATAAGGAACAGCACGCAAGAATTAGCCTTTAAAAGCTACTGTTAAATAGCATTAACTTGGAAAGGAGACAAGGAAATTTCTAATTGTAATCCAGATTTCTTAAAATTTGAGGGGGGGATTGGGTGGGAATCTATTCAAATTTTAAGCCAGAAACTGTCAGATCCAATATATATCTACTCAAGCTTCCCTTCAACTATTAGCTCCCCAAAAGCACAGCCGTACCCTTACTGTTTAAAGCATCTCACTGGGACACAGACAGCTTTGACAAGAAGAAACCCAGAAACTGTTTTTAAAATAGTTTTGGGTAATGACTTTGAAACCATCAGGCTAACAGCCCCGCAGCCCAAGTTACTCTTTTCAACAGATGGAAGAAAACACAAAGCCTTAACTTCTCAGCCTTTGCCACGGCAGGTTGCTGGGGGGCCTCAGCTGTGCCCAAGACAGGAGGGCTCAGAGTAATTCTGTCCCCACCACATGCCACCTACCACAGAAGCAGATGGAGTCAGCTCACGGCTGGATTGCTGATGACCATAACCCTCTGCTACCATACTTGATACTGCTTCTACCCACCTGGCAAGGACTGAGATAAAAAACAGAAGCCAGTTTTCCTTAGCCCAGACAATCATGACTTGGCAGTAGCTTTCTGTCATGTTGGTCCATCGCTCTGTGCTCAACACTGGGAAGATGGGCACACACTTACCTACGTTACCATTAAGTTGGAAGGCCCTTAATAAAACACCTGGCACTTAAAAGCCCTTGAAGATTGGGGAGACCTTTTAAAATGCTAAGTTTTATTTTTGCCAGAGGAGAATCTGAGCCTTCTGCAGCACCAGAATTAGATGATATTTGCAAAGGAATCAAATTCCATCTATAGTTGAGAGCACAGAGCAAGAGAGCTTCCTGAAAACACTCCTCCCCTAGCAAATTCTGCTTCTAAGTGAATAAAATGGAATAAAAGAGTTCAGACTATAAATCTTAATACACTAAAAGTTGATTATATAATTATGAGACCTTTGTCATGAATAAATCCTAATTACAACAATTTACTGTAATGATTCATTTACATGGATTTTATCCTCATTAGAAGCAAGATTTATGCCAGCTGCTATGTAACAAATGTCTTTCTTTTTACCTACTGGATTTTCATATTAAGCATTCATTTCAGGGAACTGATTCCAGACCCACATACGAAGTTAACTTTTTTTTTTTTTTAATTAATGCTTTCAAAAAAATAATCAGTAGATAAAGAGAAGTGTCAGCACATTATTTTGCTTCAAAGCAATAGAAGAAAAGATTTCCCTATTTGGTGGATAATAATTTTTTCAGCATGTACCACTCAGAGAGTAGAGGAACAAAAATTTCAGCCAGAAGGTTTCTTTCTATTCTTTTATTCCCCTAACCTGCCACGAGCTACTTTTAACCATGAAAGACCATAAAACTCACTCCATCCAATTCTGCCACAGGGCAATGACCTGTAAAATGAGCACCCTTAGATGTTTAGGGGTTAATTAAATGCTTATGAAGATCTTTACAGCCCCAGCATGGAAAGCAAACTTGAGTTCTAAGCAATTCATACTATATTTAAATTCTGCTTTGAGTTTAGCCAAGTATTCTGCAAGAAGAATATCAGAAGTGCCTCATGTACATTAAAACCACCTTTGATATTATAAAGTTGTAATTATGACTGTATAAAATCAGAATGGATGTTCCTTATCCAGTGATAGCTGCCAGCTAGGCAGATCACTGGCAATCTGAAGTTCAGTCTTCTGTAGGCGTGGGAAGAAGACACCATTTCATCCCTTCAGTTTGACCTTACATACAGGACTTCACCAAACTTTCAGCAGTTCACTGGCAACCAACAATTCGAGAGCTGGCAGCACAGAGGGCATGCATTACCAAGGGAGAGGCCCCCAGTGCACATCCTTGCAGCACGTTACTCCCCCATAAATACTGGGGCTGGGAAAGGAGCACCACCGCCGATGCCAGCTGCAATGACACAGCACAGCCAGATGCCTGCTACTGCAAGCATGCCAAGTCCTAAACTGTCAGAAAAGACAACATATACCTTCAACATAAGTATTTCTGGCAGAACTCTAGCTAAAAGAGGGAAGCATCATGGTAACAGCAGCGACAATACAGATGCCACAGATTAAACATCCTGCTCTGCCACAAACACAACCCTCCTCACCCTAAAATGAGGTGACTATTCTCCTACCCCATCACACGTTGCATGCACCCATCCATTAAAACAGTATGGAGAGGAAAAGCAGAATATAATTAAAGATGAGAGAATAATTTTGTAACAAATACAGCATTCTTTACTAACAGAGAGGAATTCACAAGGAGGATGGATGGAAGCTCATTTGAAGTTGAATGAAGACTAGCCTAAACCAGATAAAGCGTGGCTGCTCTTCAGTTTCTTTCTGCGGACATTTTAAGAATACATCCTCTATCACACTTTCAAACTTGCACACTTACATTAGACTTTTTTAAAGACACAATTGATTTAAACCTTGGCTTCTTAGCATATCTGTAAGAGATTGGACTTGACAAAATTTTGAGCTTCAGGCCTTGAGTCATCAATGTTAAAAAGGCTGAGAAAAACATTAGGCCAATTACTCTTCCAGCTGCAGTGCCATATTTACTCATTTGCCAATAGATGATATCACCTCTCTCATGTTTAGCACCTTCTCTAAATGGTAGGCATCACTACCATCCCCAGAATCAATATGCAGTTTCAGTACACACCTTAAATTTAAATCCTGTTCTCACCAGATTGAGAATCACCACAATTGATTCAAAGGCACAAAATAACTTAAACCAGAAGCTGCTGCTTGGATCAAAGACAAGTGCATCCTCTGCATGGAGAGGCAAAGATAAACACGTTTCTACATTCAGGAATAGACTGTAAAGCCTTCCATGAAGCCTGTGAACAATTCCATGAAATAAAAGGTCCAAAACATCCATCTATGTTCAGTTAGAAGTGCCTTCTTCGGTGAAGGGTCTGCAGAAGACAGTATAAGGTGTGTGTATTAAGCACAGAAGATTGTTCAAATGTTGACTGTGGTTGCTTGCATTCCAAGAACAAGAAATGTCATGGATAACCACCTACAGAGAAATAATCTGTACCAAGAATGACATGTTTTGGCCAAAGATTGAGAGTAACAACCTCCCCATAAGACAGAAAAAAAAAAAGTTTTGTACCTTTTCCTAATATATTTTTTAATGAGAAGACAGCAGTTCCACCATCATTGTGGAAAGGGCCTAGAGAAAACTGCTTTTTAATAGCAACAAACTGAAGGCCAAATCTTGAATTCACTGAAATTAATCGCCAGCTTGTAAGGGTGGAAGCTCTGTCCTACTGGTAATCCATTGCCTTGGCTCTTCCCTGGATCAGTAAGATGGGAAGGAAATTCTGCATGTGGAGGGATCAGTTCTCAGTGCTCTAATGCTACTAATTACCCCCGATTGTAAAATGGAACAAATAACACTATATACCTCAATCATCAGCAGATGTTCTACGCTTCTAGGCAAGAAATATATATTGAAATTAGGCTTCAAAGTGGTACTTTATGAGCTTTCCAGGTCAAATATTACAATGATAAACTTAGCAGCATAGATGGGATATAAATACTGAAGTTCCATGATGAAAAGTGATTACTTTTTGGATAAGGACCTACAGGTCCAATTAAACAACTTGAAGATGACAGCGACCAACTTCTCCTACATTACAAAACATTCTAAAGAAATGCAAGCATTTCAAGATGAGTACCATGTAATAATGCTCTTATGGTGAAACTAAGGATCTTTTTTCATTCTAGTGTTAAGAAGTGATCACCCTCTTGCCAGCTGTATAGAAATACTACCTGTTAACATGGACAATGACAAACCACCAGTTCTCCATGTGGAGCATTTGCTTACTGAAGACCAAAAAATACTTGCCAATGAAGCAAAAAAAAAAAAAAAAAAAAAAAAAAAAAATATTGAGACAGAAAGAAAATACTGCTAAGGAAACACATGAAGGATAAAATGATAAAATACCAGGTCATGGACCACCACATCTGGCTTCTTGCTTCTAACTGAGACCAGGAGCCTCAGAACAAGCAAGAATCATTTCACAACAAGTAGGCACAGGACAGCTCACTGCACACACAAGCCTCAATTAGCAGCTGGAGCTGGTGCTGCACGTTAGTACATGAAGGTTTTTGTCCTTTCTACAACCTTGGAATTACCCTGATTTGCCTCCATAACTTTGGGGATGGGAGGAATAATCTTATGAATATAAAAATTTCTCCACAAAACTTGACATATTCTTGTACTCAACTGATTTTGATATAAAAGAGTAATATAAGGGTGGGGTTGTTTTTTTTTTTTGGTTTAATATTTCGTAACATGCAGAAGTAATTTTGAGGAGGAGAGTAACAGTGATATTGCTCATGTCAAAACTTTTAACTTTGCCACTTCTGGAAAAAAAACCCCACATTGCAAAACAGCCAGCTAGAATGTTCCTAGAAGAAGATAAAATTCTTCTTGGAACTTACAGGAAACAAGCATATTGTCACAGGAGTGGATTAGCAGTAACAGCTTCTGGTTTCTAGTAGCAGGTGATAAGTGTATCATTTCCAGGGCAATGACCCTGGATAAACACAACAAATTTTAGTGTACAGCCAAAATACTCCCCAGGGGGTCTTGCTACAGATAGCCATTTCCACTTTCACACATGCAAGTGCAATTCGAGCACACAGTAGGCTTCTGAAAGACAACAAAAGGCACTTATTACAGGAAATGGTAATACTTTAAAAACACACCTAACTTAGAAATACACATCCCATTTCCAAGCAACTGCAAGCACCTGAAGTTTCATGGAAAGTCAAAGGACTTGAGTATTTAATGCCACTTTATTATGTGACATTATTATTGTTATTAATAGTATACTTATTTTGCTCTGCTCTATCCCATGGCTTTATTTCAAAATTTCCATTGTCTGTCTTCTTTCCCCTGAGAAGACACAGAACAAATGGAATAAATTCAGGATATCAAAACACCTAACAAAAGAGACAGTAGATAAACACATAGAACCTTTTAAAACCTGAACAGTCATGCATGGAATCTGGAAATCAACAGTTTCTCCATTTCCAAAGCTCTGAATTTCTCCATTAAATCTGATTTATTTTAAGCTTTTCTCCATAAAAAGAACTGAGCAGATTTTTTCCTTTTTTTTAAAATGCAAACAAAGGCATCTGGGATGAAAATGAAGGACTAAATCAAGAGGAGGGAAAGGTTACTGGAAATGCTAACAGATCTACTGAGCCAAGACAAAGCCTACCACAAACGATGCCAGATTTTGCAAGCTGCCACTGTTACCAGAATTGGTGTGAATCCTAGTCCTTTTCTAGTAGCGACGTACTTAAAATATATGTCACTGTCGTGGTTTTGCCCCAGCCGAGGGCCGCACCCCACACAGTCGCTTGTACTTTTAAAAGGAAGGGGGAGGGAAAGTTGGGGGAAGGGGAAAAGGGAAGGAAGAAAGGAGGAAAAGAAACCACAACCTATAAACCAGAACCACGCAGGTTGGGATAAGGATAGTTTACTAAACAATAACAGAAAACTAGATATAACAATAACAGAAGTTTAAAGCACAAAATAGATGAAACTGGTGATACACAATGCAATTTCTCACCAAACCACACAACTCAGGCCACACAGCCTAGAGCCGTCCCGGAACCCGACCGTCCCCTGAAACTGCCCGTCCTGGCGTTGTCTCCTCCTCTTCCCCCCAGTCCCCCTTTATACTGAGCATGACGTAACTGGCATGGAATGTCCTCTTTGGCCAGTTCGGGTCACCTGTCCTGGCTGCGTCCCCTCCTTTCTCACTAGTAAGGAAGTATGCAGAGCTGAGAGAGGTCCTTGATTGCCCAGCAACAACCAGAAACATCAGGGTGCTATCAGCACTATTCTCATCCTAACACCCAAACATGGCATTCCATCCGCTGCTAAAAAAAAATTAACTCCATCGTAGCTGAAACCAGGACAGTCACTTAAGAACACAAGATAATATTGGACAATTATTATAAATACAGTAAAAAAAACAATAACCTTTTGAATGTGTTCCATTTAATATACTTCCTCTGGCTACAAAGCAGGAATTTCAAGGAATTTCAAATGGACAGTGACTTGTTGCAAGCACACACTCAGAGCGGGAGTGAAAACTGAACGGCAAATACCTACATTGCAAGATCAAACTAGAGTTAAGATGCCCTGAATGTTTTATAAAATGCCATAAAGAGAGACATGCATGAAATAGCTCTTCCAGTAAACAGGAGAATTTCCTGGAAGAAAGCACTTGCAGTTAGCAAGCGGTAAAAAGAGACAGATATAAACATCCTGCTAGAATAGGGTTGTGTCTTACAAATCCTTATGCCCATACATTTCAGAAGACAATAGGCCAGTTTTAACGTAAATACCTAACTGCAGGTAGCAGTTGTAGCTTTGCTCTCCAATGCTAACAAAAGACCACCCCAATCTACTTTCAGATGCTGCCCTTCAAATCTTACTGTCTCATGCAAACCCACCACGCAGGAGGAAAGAGCAGCACTTCAAAGCAATAGGTGGCACAATGGACAAAGGGCTGCCATGGTGGCCAGCACAGCACTGCTCAGCCACGCTTTCCTTTTGCTCCCTTCTGTTGTAGGCTACCCTGGGAAGCTGCCCAGTTTCCTGTCAGGAACGCAGGGTAAGGGATGCTTTCTCTTGTGGTCAGCTTTCCTTCTTTATGTTGAACAAACATATAGGGCTGTTTTTTTAATTGTGTTTTTCCTTTTCAAGTCTTCTTGAGCAGTCTCTGAATTCTTCACTGGTAAAATAATCCCAGTGTAATACATGCAATGAAATCTATGCTGACTTAAAAACCAAAAAATGAAACTGAAACGTGACCCATCCCTACTTCAGTCCCATCCTCTGAGCTTTAAGATACTATTTCAAGGCCTTATCCAGCTCTTTCTACGTGCCACTTCATAGATGTCAGTAACTACACAACATGCCACAGTGAGGTGTGTGGATGTGGGGGTGCTTGGATGCTCTGGCACCAGCTGCTGCAATGTGCTAGTAACATTAGTAACATTTCCCATTCGCAGCGTAACAGTGATGTCAGAATCACAGGCCAGCTCTTCAGAGTCTGAATACTTCATTTCCTTACACTCAGGCTGCGAAAGACACAAAAGGATATCCTTCTGACTTTTCTTCTTCTTCCCACCCTCCCCTTTCTTTTTACCCTTCTAGCTGTGAGACTGTGCCAGACTCGGGCTTTCTTTCCAAACTCAGTATGTGTCACAGCTCTGGTATCTAAACCCCACCGAGATGCTACTGAACGCTGCTTGAAGGTGACCTTGGCCAGCCACAGGAAAGGATAAAGCAGAGCATGAGTAAAACAAAAACTGTGATGACATCAACAAGCAGGGAACTGACAGAGAAGGTCCTTCAACAGAAGCTGGTTTGCCAATGTCATGGTCTTGCCCCAGCCAAGAGCTGCTCTCTCTAAGAGGGTGTGGGGAGAAATTGGGGGGAAGGGAAGGAAAACAAACAAAAAACCCCCCCAAACCTCACAGGTTGGGGTGACAGTTTTCTGGGACAGCAGAGAGAGAGAAAGAGAGAGATAACAACAACAGGACTTTATAGCAAAACATACAGAACTGTTGCTACCCGATGCAGTTTCTCACTGAACCACACAGCTCTGGCTGTACAGCTTGGAGCCATCCCGAAACTGGACCTTCCTCAAAACCACACATCCTGGAGCTGTGGCCTCCTACCCCCCCCCTCCCCATCAGCCCCCCTTTATGATGAGCATGACGCCATTGGCATGGCATACCCTCTTTGGTCACCTGCCCTGGCTATGTCCCCTCCCAGCTTCCTGGGCACCCCCTGCCTTCTCTTTAGCAGGGCAATAGGAACAACTGAAAAGTCCTTCACTGCCTGGCAACACCCGTGTGTTATCAGCACCACCTTCACCCTAACTCCCAAACATATCCTCGCCCAAACCAGGACAGCCAAGTAGCCAAAACAGACTACACAGTGCACAGCAACATCTGTTTTTGCTGGTAAGTTGCCCTGATCAGTGAAACAGACCCTCAATGAAAGAAACAAGACAGGGTACAAGAGAAACAATAAAAAGGAAGGGGAACACAATTCATCTTATATCTTCCAACCTCATTTTGTTGCTTTTCTTTTCCTACAGCCCAGATTTACGGCACCATCGCACATGAAAACTGTATTCATCCATAAATGCCAACATCCAGCTTCTTCTGATACTTGTTTCACCTGAGACCATGGACCAAACCACACATGTTCCTGCATGTTTTAGGGAAAATAGGCAATCTACCATCAGGCTTTGAATGTCATTTTGACATAAATACTTCTGGCTACCTGGAATGAATGCATTTCTTGGGTCAACTGTTCTTAGCCCACCACCATCAAGATTCAGAACATCTGAAAGATCAAAGCAAGAAAAATATCTTAAGGGAAGGGGGAATGTAGTATTAAAAGCCATAAATACATAACAGCTATTCTACAGTCTTTGAACATACCTTAGAAATGCCAGGCATTTCCCTGAAAGACATGTGCTGAGCAAACAAGAAGAATTAAATATTTTTGGGTTTACCAACAATATCTTGCTTGTGGTGAAACAAGAACCTTATTCCAGTAGAGATACAACTAAGCAAAGGTAGCTGAGTGGCTGGTGTTTGGGGAGGACACAGTGATTGGAAGGGAAAACAGGGGAAAAAAAAAAAAAAAAAGGATAATGACAGAGTAGGGATAAACAGCTTCCAAATTGCCAAAGGGGAAAACAAAAGGGAGGAAAAAAAAGTGTTACAACTAAGACCCAAGACTTGTGCTTCACAAATTAAAACCTTCAATTCATATCTGCTCCCCCATCCAGCTTTCTTTTGTGTAGGAAATCTGACATCTTGATACCTTTGACATATGCATTTTTTTCTGCAGGAAAAAAACCCCTGAGCTTTCTTTGCAGTGTATCAGTTGTCAAGCTGTCAAGCTGACTAGCATTCACATCACTGCCACATCACTGTTGTTGTCCTATTTAAGCACTAAAAGCATTTGTCAGAAATTTTCTGTCAAATTAAAATATGAAAGAGAAAACAGCAGAAATCATAATGAAAGAGGATTCCCAGCTGGAGAATGAAAAAAATAAAAGTCAAAAGCTAAGTAGGAAATTACCTCTCCTCCAAATATTAACAGAGGGTGGTAATGCTGGGAATTAAGTAATAACTTTTTATTTACCTGATGTATCAGGACAACAAATTGCCATGAGAAAGTCACTTCTATGTGTCAAAATCTTCTACAGTTAGATGAATTTCTTGACTAAAATGTGCAATGAAGAAAAGCAAAAGAAAAGTAACACAGCTTTTCTGTAGCACAGCACTTACTGAAAATAGCCTAGTGCACTATTTTAAACAAAAATTTTCTCCTGGGATGAGCTAAAACTCAAATCCTGAATATCAGCCCAAGTAACCTGGGGATAGGAGGAAACCTATCACCTTTCCACCATGAATACACACAAGGCAACTCCAAATTGTCAATAAAGGCATTGAATTTGCACCTCAACAGCTGTAGTTCAGACTATTAACATGAACTAACACTGACTTCTCTTAGGCTGCCAGGCTGTGAGCACCTGAGGAACAGACCCAGTGACCATCCTGCAACCTCTACCATGGAGGCAATCTTCTCCAGCAGACAGCAGGGTGGACACAGCTGGTGCTGGCAGCATCTCAAATCCTCTCAGCATGAGCCTGATGATCATCTACTATGTGTCTTTTCATATTAATTCCAGGTATTTGTTCTCTAGAAGCAGGAGCCAGTAATCTCACAGACAGAGAAGAACTGCCTTCTAGAACTCACAGAACAGACAACAAATTGAAGACACTAACCTAATAAAATAATTAGACTCAACATTATCCCAGCAAGAAAAACTGAGATCCCTGGCTTAATGCTTATCCAGAAAACAGCTGTAGATGAGCCAATAAATCCACAGAAGGGCGTGTAGCCTGACTGCAGTCAAGCAAGGACTGTTTTCAAGGAAATCCATACCTACATACTGTGCTATAAAGCTTTGTAGTCACAAATGCAAGAAGACATCCTACAGCGTCAGTGACCTCTTACCAAGTTTGTGGCTGGATACCAATCAAATTATCTGGAATTAGAATGGGAAGAATCTGTGTCCCCTCTCCTAACAAAAGTGAGGAAGTAATTCCTCCGCTTGAGTCTGGGGGGATGAGCTTCTTTATTCTCTGAAGCTAAAGAAACAGAAGAACGAGCTTCATGGTGGTAAACAAAGAGATCAGCAGAAAGTAACAATACAGAGAAGCAGAGACTGAAGAACTTAAAGGGGTTTAAGTTGCATAAAGAGTAAATATCCGAAAGCACAGAAACTGCTATCAGTTGTCCTTTCTTCAGCCTCTGGGTGAATTTCAACATTCCCCCCCATCTCCTCTCTGAGCTCAGATTCTTTTACTCATCCCCTAGACACAGCATCAGAACCCCTACCAGTTCCCTCCAACCTCCCAAAACTCCACAAAGAACAGTCAAGGAGCTGCACACACATTCCTCTCAGATCCATGCATCCACCTGTCAGCAAAGACTTCCTAGTGATCTGCACCACCAGACAGGAATGACACACTGTAACATGACATCACCTACATCATCTTCTGCTCAGGGTGCCAATTCCCTCTGTCCCTGCGTTCAAGGTATCAGGTATGCTTCAAAGTAGTAAGATGCCCCGAGAGCCTCATCTGTGGGGTGGCCCATGAGTCCTAGCACCAAGGACAGTGGCCCTGCCCCACCATTCCACCTCCTCCCACCACCTGGGAAAAGAAACCATGCAAAGCACACAGAGCTTGCTGTAGCATCCCATGGATGCTGCTTATGTAGAATCTCTACATCTACGACAAAGCATGAGAGTCACACCTTTCCAAAAGGAAAAATAACAATTTCAACCCACACAAGGTGATTTTCTCCCACGTTAATTTCAATCAATAGCTGTACAAGTAAACTTGGTTATCATGGATATTGCACTTAACTGTCTTGTAGGATTTTACAGACCTTTGCAAGTAGAAATGCACACTGAAAGCTCTGTTTTAGTTCTGAATCAGAAACACAGCACCACACAGGCCACTGTGAAGAAGGGTGGCTCTACCTGAGTGCAACGAAGTACACGGGTTCTATTTCGCAAGATGACCCATGTCACATCCAGGCCACTCCATCAAGAAAGGGCAGCATCCTTTTTATGAGGGTGTCCACTTTCTCAGGGAGGCTGCTTCGAGACTGAGACTCTACAGGCCCTTGCAGCCTTTGGACGATGGGCTCCAACACCCCACAGATGCTCACAGGATCAAGCTCCTCCTGAGGCAAGACCCAGTCCACAAGCATTACCCTCCCTCTGCAGGTTCTGTCATCCTGCAAGGTAGGCTGTTTGATGCAAACTGCTTGCTCCAACTCACAAGCGCCTCTCCCTGCAGACCCCTTGGCTTCCACAGACCCAGACAGGCTCCCAAGAATGCACATCTCCCACCATAACCCCCCAGCACCTCACAACCCCCTGGGCCAGATCCAGCCTCATCCGGCCAAGAAAGGGAAGGCCCATGGACAACCTCTGCCCAGAAGCACCGTGGAAACAGGGCACCACCAAGAAGCTCTCTGCACAAGGCCTCTGGTGCAGGGCGAGGGTGAAGCTTCAGCTCACCTTTACAAACCACAGAATCCAAATTGGGAAAAAACAAACCCAGAGAACCCCCAAGCCCCATCTGCCCAAAAGCCAGTCCTTTCTCACCAGTCAAGGGACAAGAACCTGGCAGGTGGCATCCCCTCTCCTCCGTGCCACACACAAAGGATCCCACCTTGGCCTTAGTGCCACCGACTAGGGCAGCCTGACGCCCCAGTGCAGCAAACCACCCCATGGGAGCTTGGGCAAAGCAGCATTACCTTCCCCTTCCCTAAGATGGCATGCTGGCCTTTGTCACAGCCTGTCCCTGTGCTGCCATCCTCCATCAAATCCCTTTGTCTATTCTAGGGACATCCCTGGCTTCTGCCATAAGCCTTTGGAAAAGCCCTGGTGAGTGATGGGGGATCACGACAACCAGCCTGGGTACCCAAGCACAACAAGGGACTCTTCTGCAAGGGAACTGCCAATGCATCGCTCCCCAACACCTCAACAACCACCCAGCCTCTTCTCCCCATCCCCTTCCTGAAACAGCCACAGGCAAGGAGGCAAGAGCACCAGAATCCTTACCCCCACTGCCTGCCCATACTCAAGCATCACCACAGGGGGTTGTGTAAATCTGCCTTAACAAGAAGCTTAGCCATGGAACTGAATTACCAAAATCAAATAATTCAAGAGAAGGATAGCCAGTGCTAATCTAACACATGTACACAGACTTTCTAATAAATGTAATTACAGTCTTTCTGCAACGCATTTGGGGTCTTTGTTTCTACCTCCTAATTAACCACTGGCAAGCAGGAAGAGGAGTGCAGACACAGTCAGTGCTGAGAGATCTGAGCATGGTTCCTCCAGGAAGCCTCTTTCATCTGACTCAATACCTCATTAACAGGAGGAGACATTTAGGTTGTTCATCTGTCAGTTATTTTTGATTTATTAACAGTATTGGTAACAATCTAATAGAGGCAAAGCACTGACCTCCCTTTTGCAGGATTTTGCAAAATAAATACTTTGTGCAAAGAACAGAAGAAGTGGTAGTACATTTATTCCACCAGTATTTGCTCATTTTATCTTAAAAAGAGTAGAACTTCTTCCATGAAAAGCTGTTTTCTTGTGAGAGAAAGAACACTGTTCAAATACTAGAATTGGCCAGCATCCTCTTGTAGGTGGGGTTTTCCCTGTTTTCTTACCAAACTAAGATTTTTCTGCCTAGTACTCACCTCGCCATTTGAGATATCAATAGTGCATCTTATCTATGTCCCTTGGGAAGGGTTCACGCTGGAGAAGTTCACAGAGGACTGTCTACCATGAGATGGGCCCCATCCTGGAACAGGGAGAGTGTGAGGAGTCCTCCCCCTAAGCAGCAAAGACAACTAGTGATAAACTGACCACAACCCCCATTCCCTTCCCCCATTTATTACTCGGGGGAGAAATTAGGAATAAAGTTGAGCCTGGGAAGAAGGGAAGGGTGATGAGAGGTATTTTAAGATCTGGTTTTATTTCTCATTATCCTATTTCTTCCATGTTGAGTTTGTTTTGCCCGTGATGCTGATTGCAGAATGATCTCTCCCTGTCCTTATCTTGACTCCTAAGCCTCTCAAAATATATTTTCTCCCCTGTCCAGCTGAAAAGGGGAGTGACAGAGCAACTCTGAGGGGCTTCTGGCCTCAGAAGGGGGATTCAGCCCACCACAAACACTTTAGTTCCTGTCTTCCAGACCTCACATACCACCTGCCACTTCGATCCCCTTTAATCACATTTCTTTTCATTTGTTTTCTTCCACCAAGATGAACATAGAACCACATTTGCAGGAGTCAAACTCAAGTCTTAACTCCTCAAAATATTTTTGCAGAGGTCCTGCGAAGAGAACAACTCATCAGATCCTGCAACTTATGTTAAAGTATATTCTAAGCATATGAATGCCTGCATGTAGCAGCACTAACATAAAGGTGAATGTTTTATTTTTTTACATGATAGCCAAAACAGACATGATAGAGTGGTAACATTGTATGTCACAGTGCTGAAATACATTTGATAGCTGCCAAAATGCAGCAGACACACAAATCTATGTGTGGTACTTTGAAAAACCACTAAAAGTGACAAAGAAAGGTGCAAATGAACTCCAGGCACAAAACTTGATGGGGACATAGAACTTTCTCAAACGTGGACCCTCTTGTGATCCATCCTGAAAAATGCTTACGTACTACTCTACTTCCTGCAGGTAATGAAAATATCAAAGGAAAACCACTGGCTGCTCACACAAAAGCATCAAGAAGTCTCAGTGCTTGCTCCCTGGGCACTGTGGCTTTCTCCTTTATTTCCCTTGGGATAGTTTCTATATAACTCAGAAGGGGAAGGTGGGTAACATTTTCCTTTCTCTCCTCCACATGTATTTGTTTCAATTCTCCATCTCCATTTGCTGAAGAAGATTGCTGCATATCATCATGGCTGAGAATACAAATATAACCTCTTCTAGAAACAAAAATGCTGTTAAACACATTCTCAAAGTTCACACGTCTTCCTGTCGGTCATATCTCTTCTATTACTACATATACCAAGAAAACCATCATTTCAGTTAACACCTAACATCAAAGCCCAGGATTTAAAAGCATAAACTACTGTGGTTATCTGCAGATAACCCCCTTTTCAAAAGTGAAATTCAAACTAAACCAAGAATAATTTGAGAACTATTGTCCAAGACAGAGCAATCCTGGATGTTAAGCTTGGAGAGAAATAATTAAATATCATATGTTGGTATGAAATACCAAATTTAGACTGCATCTTACAGACATCTGCCAGTTTACTTTAACTATCTAATCCCAGCAAGGGTCAACACAATTGGCAGGATACACTTTCCTGCTACTGTACTTTAGTGCACAGAAATAATAAACTAATTTTCATTCCCCAGTCAGCAGCAGCTTTGCTGCACTTCAGCCTCTCACAGCATGTGGTGGTTCAATTCCCTAGAAGCTGCATCCAGACCTCGCTCAGACCCATGTGTGATTCCATGAGGGACTGAAGCACTGCTTTCACAGATCTAATTTATCCATTAGGATAACACCAGAACAATCACCTAGTTATGCCTTTCACATAAACTAATGCAAAAAACTTCTTTTTCTTACCCAGCATAACTGTGGGAATTTAATGCAGGTGTAACCATCCTTCCCAAGCAGAGGCAACCTTGCCTCCACTGGATGCAACCACATTACACCCCATGAAAGAGGGTCAAATGCTTACACATTTCCTACTGCTGCTTCCAGGACCTACCAGCAAGAGCCCCAAACTTTCCAAGACCTAAATCCAGTCTGGGAAGTCTACTTGTTAACTTAATGAAGCATGCTGGCACCGCTGGGGTGCAGAAACTCATCTGTAACAGCACAAGTGGGCACGTTCACTGCTATACACACATGCTGGTTTTGTTCCCCGCTCAAGCAATCACTCCGACTGATGACTGCTAACCCCTGTGCATTTATGACACCCAGTGTCTCTATTTCCACACTTCATAAAAACCCCTGTCAAAGCACTGAGGGACTACTGTGGTAAACCAGGTGAAACCAGCGCATCACTTTTTGCCAGACCTCCAGCCTTACAAAGCTACCTGGAGTGTAGCTGCTACTGATGCTTTCAGGCTTTTCTTTGCTGCCGCTGCTACTTCACCTCACGCTGTCAAGGCAGAAGGGAGGAGTAATTACTCCAGCAGCAGTTTTGCAGGGCAGCAGAGCTATTTCCTACACACGCCTACTATCCTACGGTGGTGTTTTCTAAATTCAGCTTCTTTGTTCTAAGTAGAAACATGGGCAGCACCTTTCCAACTGAGCACTTGGCAGCTTCGCCCTGGAAGCTGTAATGCTCACTTACCTTCTAGGCCACAAACCCATTCGCTTTTAGAAGCTGACAACCAACACTTTCACCCTTCTTGTGGCCAAGATTTTTTTTTAAAAAAACCAAACAACCAAAACCAAACGACTGTTTGACACTGCATCTCTCAACTGGGTGTCCAACTTGACAGGAAACATCATGAACTACAGAAGGGACTTCTGAAAACATCAAGTCCTTTAAAAACCCTACTTTGAGTTGCTTTCTAAAGTCTTCAGGCTAAAGCAGAGCAGTACTTAAGGTTAGAGCCAACCAACAGAATGCCTGCACCAGTGCCTAGATATTTCAGCTAATTAGGCAGCACTCCATTCAGCATTTCCATAATTATTAATACAGGCTTCCAGGGTAACAAATATAGCTGCTTATCTAAAAATAAAAGTGAAGAGCATCTGCCCACACACATACATCCCAGTGAAACCTCCTCTTACTGCAAAAGCAGGCCCCTCTCTTTAAGCAAACCACATTGATGCGAGGAAGAAAATGTTTCTTCCAACAGCGTATCACTTCGTTGTGAAGCCATCAAAGGAGACCATCAATCCCCTTGACAGCACACCAGCCTTCTGTGCTGCAGGCATCCTGCACGTGTAGAGGAAAGGCATTGTTCCTTGCCAGCCCAAGTGAAACACAAGATTTTAATTTAGTCCACAACAGAACAACTGAAAATTAGAAAAATTAGCCCTCTGGGGAAACAGTCGTTATTGGTTAAAAGAAAGAACGGAGGGGGAAAAAAATAAGGAATTTTATTAACATCCATGACACGCTAACTTCAGTCAGAAAGAATCCAAAACAGCTGCCCTAAAGACAGCAGCATCCTACTCCTTAAGACAGAGAGCAACGACTGCAAAGCTACCACTTGGTTTAATAACCAGAGGTTTAGCCTACTGCTAACATGGTAGCTGCTGAAAACATGCTCATCCCTTTCCATTCGTAACCAGCATCACTAGTCCAGCTTCTCCTCCAAAGAAGAGACTTGGACAACCACAAATCTCTACTGAACTGGAAGGTTTGCACACAGGTGTGCTACAGTGAAGCGACCCAGGGAACATGATTACAGGACTAAATATTCAAGAGACTTTATAGCTTTTTTGCCTCCAGTCTGCAACATAACTATGGTTTGACACTTCAGCTGTTTCTTCTGCCTTCCCCCCTTTCCCTGGGGTCTCTCCCACCCACCACCTCACTCCTAAAACAGCCACACTCTCTCCAGGCTAAAAACAAGTCCTTACAAAATACAGCTTATAAAACCAGAAACAGTCACATCCTTTATCTGTTGAGAAATCACTACCTCTATCTCATGACAGTTACAAGGTGCCAAGGAGGAATGCATGAGCTGAGAAATAAAGGTCTTGTTTAGAAAATTCCTCAACAGACACACAAGGCAGCAATGTCCTTTGCTGCTTTTCCCCACCCCTTGGCTTAGGAACACTCTTCCCTGTGATTCTGATTACAGAGTTTACTACCCTTTGATGTTGCCACTAGAGTTTTCAAGTAAAGAATATAAATATTCTTCCATTTAGTCATCAAAGCACTAAAGCATAGATCTTACATGTGAAGAGACACAAATGCTTCAGATACAGTTGCAGAAACTCCAAATTCCCCTCTGTCCTTTTTTTTCCCCCCATGAATTTTAGAAAATGCCCTCAACCTCAAGTTTAAGAGGCAATGACAAACAGGTACAAGGTAAGCATTGCATTTTTAATGCTGCATTTTCCATAGCATTTTGCTGAAAAGGCAGCATTTGTGATTCCTTTTAAAGTTGCTTGCCAAAGAGAGAAGTTGAAAGAGGAAGGACATGCCTATGCTTGGTTTCCCTGCTGTACTCCACTGTGGCCGTCCTACTGCTTCTTAGAGAGGGAGCCTTCAGCTCCCACCCACCCTTTGTCCTTAAGATACTAGTAATGTTGTCAACTGTAGGAGAGTTTTCCCTCTGAGGTAACAGTTTATGCTTCCCAATACCAGAAGGGGAACACAGGCACACAGATTGCCAGCAACTTGCCCAAAATCAAACAAGTAGTCTGCAGAAGATTTAGTGGACATTACATCCAGATCTCTGAAGTTCAGCATCTGTGGTTGGTACAACCCTCCTCAGCACATGCATGCAGGGTTATAGATTCCAACTGTATTCCAGTTTAGGGAGTGACTCATTCCTCCCCCTCCTTCTGTAGTGCCAGAAACATCCAGTAAAAAGAATGATGAACGCTCAGGTTGACTAAGGACTCGAGCATCAGGTGGATGACAGTCTTCTAGTGCCAATGCATCGCTCCCCAACACCTCAACAACCACACCGCCACTCATTCTGCACTTCCACAGCCCCAAAAGGAATTGCTCATGTCACAATACATGCCTTGAAAACAACACATTCACCTCAGAAGGATTTAGCTTTGTGAATGAAACATATTTAACATACTCCCAGAGAAGTTCTGCGCAGTGCCAGCACACAGCCAGTACAACAGTGTTAGAGACCAGGCAAGGCAAAACACCTTGTTTCTAAAACAGAATTGTAGAAAACTCTATAAAGCCTCACATAGAGCATCCATGCCCTAAACAGTAAGAATTCAGGGAAAAACATTACTTAGGATGCTTGGTGCATCTAATTAACTTCAATCAACAGAGCTGCTGTCAAAGTGTACCCAGGTTACCATAACGCCTCTATAGAAGCGGTACGAAGCTGTATCTGATGTTTCTATATCCTGAACTGTATTTTATTTCCTGTATTGAGTAAAGTAATCAATACACTGTTTGAGATCGCACACAAACCAGAGCAACCTCAATTCTCTAACATTCACCTTGCTTAGCTCAAGGGGCTGCAAATAGACCAAAAGCAGCTTGTTTCATGTTCTTTTGAATACTGACTCGTTGAAAGTAGCTTCACTACTCAGTGGGCTCCTGCAACCATAAACTGATTTTGTACAGACTTTCTCCTTCCATCTTATCATTCACTTCATTGTGACACTTTCAGTGCCAGCAAGCTGTTACCCTGATCCTACTTATCCTGTTTACAAGTATAAGTAGATGTAACAATCATTATTAACTTTTTAATCACAGGGTTTTGTTTCCCCCAAATGTAGCTGTAGCACAAGAGGCAGTGCGTTTCAACTACTGAAAAGTTTGCATTCTCTGAGCTTTTTCTATTGATCAGCATCCTGAGCACAGACTATGAAAGGGGAGACCAACATGTTTCATCTTTCAGGAAATTCAATTTTTCATTTCTTTGGAAAGAATCCAACCAGTTACACAGTTAAATCCTTATTAGAAGGTCCATCCTGAACTGTAAAGGTAAGATGTATTTTAATCCCCAAGACAGACCTCCAATCCATCTTAAGTTCAAAACACAGTCTTCAAAATGGATTTGTGACTAGTACCTTATTAAAGATTTAGGCTATACTACTAGAACAACAAAACCAAACAGTTAAGGTTATCAACTAGAAGTATAGAATTACACATATGAGAGGCAGATTTTTGAAAATACCCTGACTATTCCCACTGTCAGGCTTACAGATTCATAATTCACCTCTGAGGGACCATGTCATTTTTAAAAAGTTGGGGATTCTGCTAACATCCAGAAACTAATTGCAGCATGCATCATTTTAAAAACTAAACTGCTTATTTAGTTGGTGCAGTAGTGTTCTGAAAGGTATCTTGGATATCTTTGGCTTTGGTTGTTTTTTGGTTTGGGTTTTTTTTTGGGGGGGTGGTTTGTGGTTTGTTGGGGTTTTTTTTAAATCTTACCCTCTTATCTCAGCATCACCACATCACCAGTCTGACTCTTGTAGTTTAAACTCTTGAGCAGGACCGGAAAATCCTATAAAGCTTCATCTCCATTAAGAAGAAAGAATAAACTAATAACCCAACTGCTCAAAAAATACGTAAAAGCTGTAATAATAAATAAAAAAGGACCACATTATATTATCGATCTGAGATGACATCTGTCAAGCTCCTGACAGAAGCTAACCTTCATAGCCAAACTGCAAATCCCCTGAAACACTGGTGTGTAATGGAAAGCCTGACAGGCCATTAGTGACAACAGCATGAACAAGGTTCTAATAAACAACAAAAATGGAATTTTAAACGAACCACCATTTAAAAAAAAAACTAAAAAGGTATTCACCCTGGAGGTCTGCAGCTACAGTTTACCCCATTCTCCATGACTCAATCCTACACAGATATTCCTAAATATCCCACACTTGACTGCAGAAGCAGCAGCGTGGGATCCTAGGGCACAAGATCTCAATACTCCTTCTGACACCAGTTATTTTCTATTCAGCTTGAATATCAAAGCTCATTATTTGCCGCTGTCTGTAATCTTAAACAACCCTACCCCAACATGATGAGGCCTCCCAGTCCCAGTTTGAGATCTCTCAGTTGTCCTCCCCTCAATCCCCACCACCACAGCACAGAAACACACCACAGCAAAATCACAGGCCTCTCTTCTGCCAACAGAACAGGACACCAACAGAATTCTCATCAATAAAAGCATGCCAGTGCTGACAGAAAGGATATTTCCCCAAGAGCCGCCTCCAACTACTTTGTTCTCACTGACGTGTTACAGCAAGAAAAATTACCTTAAAAATTGGTGCTGCACCTTGCTTTTAAAATTACCAACTCCAGTTGTAACACAAGCATCCAAAGTTACCCTCCACAGGGCTTCCCTGGTGCCAGCATCCTTGGAGCACAAACAGCACTCCTCACATGAGTACTGTTTGCTGAGGCCCATTCCAGAGCAGCACAACAAGGTCCTCTCCGCCACCCTCTGTTCTCTAGCATAGCTGCTCCTTACCCCTGGGCCTTGCTGGGGTAGGAGATGAGACAGACCCCTCGCAGGACCTGGCGAGCACACCCCTCACCCCATCGGTCCTGCACACAGGGCTGCTGGACAAGCACAAATATGTCCCCATCCCATGGCCAAACCCACAAAGGCCCAGAATCTGCTCCAGCTCTGGTCTCTCCTTCACTAGTGGCTTCTCCTGCACCACCCCATCCAAGCACTCAACAACACGTCAAGTGTCTACAAGTGTGCTTGACTACAGAAATTGCTCCCAGACAGTTTTCTATGCCAGACAAAAAGAAAAAGGAAAAAAAACCAAGCCACCTTTAAATAATCTTCCCCTTGTACTTCCATTTCTGCACTGGAATTTTTTTTTTGCTCATCTTTCTCCAACATAAATCTGAGGTTTGATAGCCAGTGTGAGCTGGTTAATTCACTTTGACTTAGAAGTATCTACTTTAAATCTGATTTAAATAATCTGTTCTGATCTTGTTTTGCATTTGTACTTTTGAGAGCTTTGGAAAGAAATATAGATTATTCCTGGCTGGAACAACATGAGTTTTGGGGATTTATTTTTATTTAATGATTAAGAAGCTACTCTTTAAACATTTTTTCCTTTTTTTACTATTTGTAAATTACTTTCATTAGTATCTTTTTTTCCCCTTTAATATTTGACTATTCATTTTTCACTGAGCATTTCATATTCATTAGCTGCAAAACATTTTATAACTAGGATAAAAAAACCTTGTACAAATATTATGGCACAAGTAGTAAAAAATGTCTTTGGAACTCAAATTAAATCCTTATAGCTGTGTTGAATGAAAATAAAAGTGAATTTGTATTAACGCTTTACACAGGACATTACCTGTAGTTAGTGAATTTGGTTGTGTACGTCCCTCAAGCTTTCATCAGAGCAGATGTGATTTTCATACCTTCTTGCTATTCATAGATCAAAAGAAAACAAAGCTTCCCAGCTTCTGCAGTTTCTCACCTTCAACTGGGCAAGTCATTGAGCTGACTCCAGGAAGAATCATGAATGAAGAGTTGTGTTTTGTTTCTGCGTGGAAGCTACTCCTGTCAAACTAGTTCTGTACTGCAGGGAATTCTACAGCAGGCATTTCCACCTACTCAGTGGTTACACTTTCCTCAAAGTTTCAGAAGCAAATATATCCCTCTTGAATATTATAATTTAATTAAAAATTATTACTGTGTGAGAGAGTTAAGGCCTGAATCTAGTACTTTCAGATCCCAAGTATTCATTCTTTTTAATTCTTCATTCTAACCTCTTTTGCTTTCCAAAAATTTCTTCCACCGTTCTTCATCCTTCTACCCACACTCTCCCCCTTGGATCATCATATTTTCACAACACTCACATGCACGAGTGCTTAATGTATGCCACCTCACCTTTCCTTCTCCCAGGAAGGCTAGAGACCTATTTATTTCCAGGATTTAATCATCAAGAGAATTTAGCACATGAATCATCCCCTTGCCTTTACTCATCCGCCACACCACTGCAACAAACAAGTCCAGGCAATCCTCAGGCTCCAAGGGTGAGCGACCCTCCTTCTTCTGTCCCTGTTCCCCTCGGGAACAGTCGGTCAACTACAAAGAACACCTCTGCTACCATGGGGAAACCAAACAGAAGATACACTTCAGTCCTGATAAGGCTATCAGGCCTTTTGCAGGGCTCAGCCTCTCCACTGGAGCCTGTGACCACCACCACTACAGATCTTCAGTGCCTGGCGGCAGCTGTTTACAACTACTTCTTTAATGCCAATTTCCCACAGCCCTCAGAGCAGCCACCTGCTTCTGGGGATCCTTAGGACTTCTCCACCTTTCACCAGGCTACATATCTCCGTTACCAACCAGCCACAGGCCAAGCCATTATTCGGATCTACCTATTAATTCCTTCTTTTTCATCCTAAATCCCAATATGCACCATACCACACCTCTGCCCAAGCACACTGTCCTAAACTAAAGGACAGGGAGAAACAAAGCAACTGACAACACTGTACAGTAGTTTCAGGCACAACCAAAAAATAAAGCCTTCCCTGTTCAGGGCTTTGGACAAAAAGGTAACTTCAGAGCCTTACACACAGCCTGGCTGAGGAGACGTGCAGAAAGTATGTCATTCCCCCAGAAGGAGAACTGTTTTGTCAGGAAAATGTTGTAACTAATGACATTTCAGAGCAAGCTTTGTGCACAACACTAGTGTAATACTTTGCACAACTGGATGACACCAACATCCAGCTGAGATTTCTTGAAGAGCCATCACCCTTCCCCCCTAAGCAGTTCAGTAAGGAGTCAACACATGAGTCATCATTCTGGAGCACAGCATCAGATTTGCTGTATTTTCTACATTAGACAAGCAGGACAATATGGAAAATCCCATGCAAGGGGATTTACGGCCTTGGACAATACTTGTCCAAATGCTCGCGTGATATTCCTGAAATCAAGCGATTCTTCTCACCAAAATGCAGTGTCAGCAACAAATGCAATTTCCTCCTTGTGCTGGAGAGCTGGGGCTCACTTAATGGAAATAGACAAAAGGAGAAAGGCCACCCAAATTATGACCCAGCGAGTCCCATTTTATTGTTGAGGGGTTAACAAGACTCACAAAAAACCCAGAATTTAACTTGGTCAAAGTCACTGCCACCTGATTTCAAGAGAACTCAGCAGAACCTCACAACAGGTTTAACCTACTGAAACACCTGAAAAGGATTCGGCTCTCAAAAAAGAAGCATCACTGACATAAAACCAGCTGCAGGTACGCTGCTCCTGCAGCCCCACAGCTGACACCCCACACCCTGGAGCATTGGGACTGTCTGATATAACAGCACCCAGGCTCAAAGAGCAGGCAAGAACCTTGTGCTAATTGCCTGAACCCGTACAGGACCGTGACTCCTTTTGTGAGTCCTGAGCTCGAGGAAAAGCCTCTACGCCTGCTGCGCTGCGAGCACCCAGCGTAGCTGCATTACGGCTACTCTGCCTGCGTTGCCTCTGCCTGGCAACAGCGCTTGCTAGTGCAGTCCAGACACCGGGAAATTGAAGCCGTCGCGTTCCGCCTGAAAACTTTCTGTGCGTCTACAATTCCTACCAAGCACCACTTCAGCAGCTCAGAGTTCTTCCTCAGAGAAGTAGTTTTAACTATTTACTTCCCTAGCTGTGAATCACGGAATAAGGGGAAAGAGCGCCCGATCACTGGGAGTGACAGCCTCGCACGCAGCACGCAACGAGATCAGGTTCTTGGGAAATCCTTCAACATATAAAAGCAGAGATCTAAGGCACATAGAGATCCTTTACCTCCCAGGCCTTAAGGTAGCTTCCCAATATGTTCCTCCCAAGCTTTAAGTAATAACATGTATAGATTTAAAAAAAGAGAAAAAAAAAAACCAACAACCCCCAAACAGTCAGATGCTGTGACAATTTAAATGTCCCCATGGCAACCTGAGATTTCGATCTCTAATCCCAAAAGGGGTCCCACTTGGTGACTCTGCAGTGCTCAGTTGGGGATTAGTGACAGGAGTGCCAGCAGGAACCAATATTCAGCAACCACGCTCACAAACAGCCATCGAAAAAAGCACTCTCCCTGGGTTAAAGTCACCGCCCCGTCCCGCAGCCAGCTCCGCTGAAGGCCCGTCACACCCAGAGCTGCCCTGGGCAGGGAGGTCTGTGGCACCTCTCCAGCCTCAGGACACTGCACCCGTGAGAAAGGCTAACAGCTATGCAAGCAGAGAGGAAGCGTTTCTGTGTTCTTAACAGCCACCACAGGTCTTTTTCCCCTTTCCCAATTTCAATACAAGAAAGCAACGGTGGTATTTCTCTTCCTGCGAGTCTTTATTCTCATTCAAATGTGACACGGCCAAACGTGAGCTGACAACAGCTTTGCAGTGAATACAATCTCATGGATGTTAGATTTTGCGGAGGTTTCTCTTCCTGTTTTCTTTGCAGTTTCTTTTCCCATAACGTTTTTACACTACAGTAACGCCAGGAGATCCAATTCCATTTGAAAAAAAAAAAGAAAGTCTAAAGAAGCTGAAAAGACTCTTCACTTCTCCTTGTTTGCACAAGCTTTCATTACAGGCAAGGCAAAATTAAAGAAGGGAGAGCCCATTCTTCCCCATGGAGACCACAGTAAGCGCTGGAAAACTGATGCACAAAGGTCAGGAGGAGAACCAGAGGGATCTCCCATGCCAACCCACATCACAAAGACAGTAAAACTAAAAAAAAAACCCTCATTCTGAGTCTTTAAGGAAGATTCAGAAACTGAGACTTTGGGGACCTTATAAACAAACTGAGGAAGGAGGAAGCATTAATAAAGGCCACATGGAAGAAATGAGAGAAGTAACGCACATCAGTGTTCATAATTCAAAGCCCTCGCCCTGCAAAGACTTCTGGGCATTGATCCCCTTAGAACACACATCCAGTCCAGGATATACAAAAGTTCTGAGTAAGGCAGAAACCATTACTCACACCAAAAACTTCTGTCTATGACCTCTAACATAAAAATTAATGATTTCTATTTGCTAGCCTGGGCAGAAGAGCTTCCTGACACGAAGGACCCTGGGCTAAGGGACCTGTGGTACCACCCTGTTGCCTCAAGTGAACCGGATTTCAACTCCAAACTTTTATTTTGCAACGCGTGGGCTTTGCCGAAAGCTAAATAAAGATGTGCCACGCAGAACTCGCGCCGATCACGACGTAAATAAGATCGCCAGAAAGCTGAAGAAAACCTCCACGATTAAGAAAAACAAATAAATAAGCGGACTGACCAGCGGGAGCCACCACGTTGCGTGCTCACTAGACCGTGGCAAGCAGCGTGAAGTCGTTTACTAAGAGAAGGGAGGTGTCTGACTCAGAAGAGGTGGAAAAAAAATACCTTAGAGGCATCGCTGGGGAGCCGCACAGCCGCACGCACTGGGCAGAGTAACAGAATAAGGGTCTGCCTGCCTCCCGAAACACAGCTTATGTGCTCGGTGCCTCCTGAGCGTTTACCTCCTCCAAGGGCATTTCAGACAATGGAGCAGGCAGCTGCTCTCCCCGGTTCGCGGGGACCCCGGGAGGAGAAAGGCCCCGTGGAGCAGCACAGCCCGGCGGCACACAACAGGTTTCCAGGCCACCGCCGCCGGCTGCACACGACGAACAAGGAGACTGAGCTGGCACCCCAGTCCCAGCCCTAGAAGGGAGAGGGGAAGGTGAAGAGGGGCTAGACGGCCCGCGCTCCTGCCTGGGAGGCCGCCTGGCTCCGGGTCGCCTCGCCCGCCCCTCCGCTCACCCTCCCGCCCAGCCCGGCGGGGAGGCCCCGGCCGCCCGACTCACCGAGGCCGCTGATCTCCTGGCGAAGGCCGGCGCGGCTCCGCTCCTCCGCTATCGCCCGCAGCATCTGCTGCAGGGAGCGGTCCAGGTCGCCGTTGGTCTCCTCGTCCTTCGGCCCGGCCCGGGGGCCGCTCCTGGCAGAGGCCATGCTGCCGCTGCCGCAGCCGCCGGCGATGATCTCATGTCAGGCCGCCCCGCGGAGGCGGCCGCGGTACCCGGCGCTGCCGCCCCCGCCGCCCGCACGGTTCTCCCGGCAGCGGCGGGCGGAGCCGGGGGCCGCCCGGCGGTTAAGGACGAGAAACCTTCTCGACCCGCTTCCTCCGGCTCTGGCGAGGGGCGAGACCCCTCCCCGGTTCACCCCTCAGAAAGTTTCCCGGGCGTAAACGACAAACCCCCGGGACGCCGCGACGGTTTCCACGGGCGCTGCCCAGAAGCGCTGCGCCGCTTCCTGCTACAGCGGCCACGGGAGGGGGGGCGGTCCCGCCGGCTCCCGACTCCGCCCTGCCGGGGGCGGGTGGGCGGGACGGAGTCGGGAGCCGGCGGGACCGCCCCCTTCCCTTCCCTTCCCTTCCCTTCCCCTCCCTTCCCTTCCCTTCCTTTCCCTTCCCTTCCCTTCCCTTCCCCTCCCCTCCCTTCTCCTTCTCCCTTACCCCTTCCCTTCCTTTCCCTTCCCATCCCACTATGGTTAAGGCCACCCCTCAGTCAAGAGTCCATCTATATGTTGCATCTCTTCCTAGATGGTCTGACATGCCACAGGCCCAATGAGCTATAAATAATTCACTCTTATGTTGCCAGTTCATTCTGAGCAGCCCGATCCACGTGCTGGTTCTGATGTTCTCCAGTGGTCTGAGTCTTGGGTATCTGGGCATCTACGCGACTTACTTTTCCAACCAGCTTCTTGAACTGGGCATCAATATCTTGCCACACTAGGGCAGCCCAGGTAGGTTTGTCCCTGCATTGCCAGCTGCTCTGCTTCCACTGCTGCAACCGCCACCATGGGGCATTTGCCACCACCCATGAGTCAGTACAGAGGTAGAGCATTGGCCACTTTTCTTCCTCAGCAATGTCCAAAGCCAGCTGGATGGCTTTCATCTCTGCAAACTGGCTTGATTCATCTTCTCCTTCAAGGGCTTCTATGACTTGTCATGTAGGACTCCATACAGCAGCCTTCTACCTCTGATGTTTTCCCACAATGTGACAGGACCCACCAGCAAACAAGGCATGTGGCTTCTCCTTTTCTGGCAGTTTGTTATACAGTGGGGCCTCTTCAGCACGCATCACCTCTTCTCCTGGCAATACTTTGAAATCTTTGCTTCCTGGATAGTCTGTGATCACTTCCAAGATCTCTGGGTGACTGGGGTTTCCTATTTGAGCCCATTGTGCAATCAATGTGACCTACTTGCTCCGTGTAGCGTCCATTGCATGACGTGTAGAGGGGACCCTCCTTTTGAACATCCAACCCAGCACCGGCAGTTGGGGTGCCAGGAGGAGCTGGGCTTCAATACCAACCACCTCTGAAGCAGCTCAAACCCTTTCATATGCTGCCAACACCTTTTTTTCAGTTGGAATGTAGTGGGCCTCAGATCTTCTGTATCCTGACTCTAAAACTTCAGCGGTCAGCCTCGAGTCTGTCCCCTGCACTCTACTGTCAAAGGGATTAAGAAAAACGCATTTGTGATACCAGCAGAGGTGTGCCACTTGGCTGCTTTTGACTCTAGTTCGTACTGAAGTTCCAGCATGTTCTACATGGCAGCACTCATGTCCGGTATGACTTAATTTAAACCAGGATAGTCTACTGTCAGCCTCCCCTCTCCATTTGTCTTCAGACTTGCTCCTAAATGTTTTCTTTACCAACATTAGCACCATGTTATCACTGTAATGGTGTGATCAGGAGCCCTATCCTATCTATCATGCATGTTCTCACTGAACTCAGTTACATACAGAACAGTAAATTCTCTGTCTTCAAAAGGGCTGATGGGTGTTCAGACCCTGGGGGAATTGAAAGGTCTTAATGGCCCTGACAAGACTTACCTGGGGCCTCCACACACACCCACAGGCTGGGAACTCTATTTATTCTCAGTCCTGAAGCTCTACCTGAGCTATGGGGAAGGAGTGTTGGTCTTTGGTTCTGCTAAACCTGTGTCTGTGTCTGACTAGGGATGATGTGGATATGGACTGTGACCTGTGGGTTGACTTCTCAGCTTGGCCATTGTCGTGGTTTTGCCCCAGCTGAGGGCCGCACCCCACACAGTCACTTGTACTTTTAAAAGGAAGGGGGAAGGAAAGCTGGGGGAGGGGGAAAAGGGAAGGAAGAAAGGAGGAAAAGAAACCACAACCTAGAAACCAGAACCCCGCAGGTTGGGATAAGGATAGTTTACTAAACAATAACAGAAAACTAGATATAACAATAACAGGAGTTTAAAGCACAAAATAGATGAAACTGGTGATACACAATGCAGTTTCTCACCAAACCACACAACTCAGGCCGCACAGCCTAGAGCCGTCCCGGAACCCGACCGTCCCCAGAAACTGCACGTCCTGGGGTTGTCTCCTCCTCTTCCCCCCAGTCCCCCTTTATACTGAGCATGACGTAACTGGCATGGAATGTCCTCTTTGGCCAATTCGGGTCACCTGTCCTGGCTGCGTCCCCTCCTTTCTCATTAGTAAGGAAGTATGAAGAACTGAGAAAGGTCCTTGATTGCCCGGCAACAACCAGAACCATCAGGGTGCTATCAGCACTGTTCTCATCCTAACTCCCAAACATGGCATTCCATCCGCTGCTAAAAAAAATTAACTCCATCGTAGCTGAAACCAGGACAGCCATACACCTAACTCATCATTGTGGATGTACCTTTTGACCCAGGCTCTTACTTACCCTGTTGCCTTTCCCAGGCTCTGTAGTGGTGAGCTGTGGCCAACAAGGGCCCTGTTGACCTAGGAGTGTGCCCCTTTGATTCCCTGACCCCCAGGGAGCTTCCAGCCTGCATGGTGTCCTCTGCTTTCTTAAATAATAACGCACTTTGTGCCCCAATATAAAACACCATATTGGCCAATAAGATGGATAGCCTGTGGGCCAGGGAATAAGCTGGATGCATCCTTTTAACTTAGGATGTGCATTCTATGCAGTGGAAACCTAAACCAGTAAAAACCCAGCTGACCTAACGTTGTGAAGCACATCTTTTGAGTTAGCCAGTCACAGTTGAGCCTTGCTACACTTCCACAAGACTGAAGCAAGTTATTTACATAAGGTTGTACTTTCCTTACTTTGATTTTAGTAGCAGCTAATAGCAACAGCCTGCAGTGCGTGTTGGTAACACCACCTGGTGTATGGATACCTCGCAATGGAAACATGTTGGCAAGCCAGCAGGTATGGGTTTATTTAGTGCATTTGAATGCATTTGTAATGGATGAGCCCTGTACTACCTATGTCTTAATGTACTGACCCTGTCAAAGCTTGTGCAGCTACGTATAGCCCAGCGAAAGGCTCAGCGCTACTTATGTGCTTGAAGGTGCACACAGACTTTTGCTGGAACAGACATTGTAATGTTGAAGCTTTGAAAGGCCTGTTCAGCCCTTACAGACGTTCAAAGGGCCCCTCTTTCATGTCTCGCTTGAGCGATAATGATGGATTCGGCTTCGTAACAGCTACATGTAGCAATTGAATGTTACACCCACTTTAAAGATGCAGGGCATGAAATGTGGCTTTGTGCTGAAGAGATTAAGCAATTTGCTTTAAAATCCTAATCATCTTTGAGTCGTAAATTGGGGTATCTCCGTCTTCAGCACTCTCCTGATTCCTGCTGAAGGCATGCTCCTAGATTAGTGGGCCACCCAATGAGTTTGCATGCAAAAATTAATTCTGCAATTTTTAATTAATCACCTTCCTAACTGCATTAAGGCATTTTGACTTAGGACACAGGAGGTTTGGGCATCCCATTATAAATTGTGTTAAAATGGTGAGCTTGAGAGATTATTCAGAGTTACTTCTGGAATTTTCCAGTGTTCAGCACAGGACTAATTATGCTCCCAAGATTAAACCTTGTCCTGGTTTCAGCTGACATAATTTTCTTCCTAGTAGCCAGTATAGTGCTGTGCTTTATATTTGGTGTAAGAACAATGTTGCTAACACATGGATGTTTTTAGTTGCTGCTAGGTAGTGTCTGCAAGAAATCAAGGACTTTTCAGCTCCCCAGGTCCTGCCAGGTGCAGGAGAACTCAGCCAGGACAGCTGGCCCAGTCTGGCCAAGGGGATATTCCTGACCATAGAGCATCATGCTCTGGATGTAACTGGCAAATCATAGAACAGTTTGGATTGGAAGGGAGCTTTGAAGGTCCTCTAACCTGTCTGAAATGACCAGGGACATCCTCAGCTAGATGGGCTTGTCCAGGAGCTCATTGTCTCTGTGACATGCTCTTTAGGTAGCTGAGGATTGCACCTTGATTTTCTCTTCTACAGGGTAAGAAAATCCAACCTCCTTAGCCCTTTCTCGTGTATCATATGCCCCAGTTCCCCAGTCAAATTGCCAAGCCTCCATTGGACTTTCTCCAGTCTGTCAGTCTCTTTTATTGGGGATATTCAAAGTGCAGACTCAGAGGTGTCAAACTAATGCAAGTAAGCTCTTCCTTCTCTTTGCTGACTGTACCTTGATGAGAGATTGCAGGATTCTCTCCTGATGTGCAAATGTCCCATTCCAGGTGAAGAAACTTAGAAGCAAACCTAAGCTAACTTTCAGATCTTAAAGAAAGTTAGAAAGAGAATCCAGACTTCCTGCAGAGCAAATATTGATAGGGAATAGTAGCAGTCTTTTCCCACCGGTGTTTGAGAGATGTACTTCCACATACATAGCTGTTACAGTTTTGCCCCATCTAACAGCTGAGCACCACACTGCCACTTGCTCACTCTCCCTTCAGTGGGATTGGAGAGGTAAGAGTGAGGAAACTCATGATTTGAGATAAAGACGGTTTAATAGATAAAGCAAAAGCTGTGCATGCAGGCAAAGTGAAAAGGAATTAACTCACCTCTTCCCATGGGCAGGCAGGTGTTCAGACTCCATCACATGTGCAATGGTTACTTGGGAAGACAAATGTCATTGCTTCAAATGTCCCTCCCCCTTGTTCTTCTCCCAGCCCCTTGTATGCTCAACATGACATCATATGGTATGGAATATCATCAGTTGGGGTCAACTGTCCCCTTCCAATTCCTTAAACACCCCCAGCCCACTCACTGGTGGGGTGGGGTGAGAGGCAGGAAAGGCCTTGGTTCTGCATAAGCCCTGCTCAGCAGCAACAAAACCATCCCTGTGTAACCAGCACTGTTTGCAGCACAAAGCCAAAGCACAGCCCTGTGCTAGCTACTGCAAAGAGAAAGAACTTGATCCCAGCCAAAACCAGCACAGTAGCTTAGTATGTTGGGTCATGAATTACAGAAGACTGCTAATTCCTTCCCTGTTCTACCCATCAACTACCCAAACTTTCTAAGCCAGTTTGCAGGGCATTTACTGCAGTCAATCCTGATGGGTACTGTGAAGTCTTTCTTCTTTACAGGCACAGAATCATGCTTTTTTTGATGCAGCCCAAGACACTGTTGGGCTTTCTGGGCTGTGAGTACACATTGCCAGCTCCTGTTGAGCTTTTAATCCACCAACCCCTCTCCTCGGGGCTGCCCTCAATCAGTTCCCTGCCCAGCCTGTAGTTGTGCTCGGGATGGTAGCCAGGATGAAGACTTGTTGCTCAGAGAAAGAGTGAGTATTGGATTGTTTTATTTTCCTTTTGCATGTGGTAAGCAATCACATTTGTGTGTTCCAAGTGTCCCTCTTTTTGCAGGGAGGTGTGACTGGGTGGCCACATGGTGCTTAGCTGCCAGCTAAACTATGACAACCTCCTATTAAAACTTCTGAAAATTCTACCTATAGAATGTTACAAGATTTTTCCAGTTAACACTGCTCTTGATAGTTACTCCTGTGAATGCACAGCGTAGTTCTTAGGGTCACGTTGTGTGTCTCTGAAGCTCAAGACCTGTGGAGTTTTATTCTTTCTTTCCCCCTTTCTTTGTACAATTCTTGTCATCCCTGTCACTACTTTGATCAGTTAATTGCCATGGGATATGCTGAATGGAAGCCAGAGATTCTTAGTCTTGCACTGGAGGAGCAGAAACTTTTGTCTGAACTTGTAGGAACAGGTTTCAATCCAGCCTGATCCCTCCCTTCTGCAGGAAAAACCACTGAGCCTGCTGCAACTGACCCTTTAATCCCAGGTTATCTGAATAGGACTGAGATGTGAACTGTAGCCTTTGTGGTAACAGAACCTATGTTTCCATGAACTGTTCTTACACTGTATCTGGAAATACCTCACTGCTTACAAACCCACTCCAAGCCCTCCATCAGCTCAGCAAATTTGAAGTCCAAGTAAGAATTCCTTTTATTTTTTTTTAACTTACATTGCTAAGCTCTTGCCTAAGAAGAAACTGGGCAGTCCTCTGTACAGGCAAGCCCCTTGCAGGAAGACAGCCCCTGCCAGTCTGGGTATGGCTTTGCATTCATGGTACAGGATTCTGCTGAAAAAAAAGTGAACTGCCCAGGAAGTTGTCTCAGGCATCAGAGGTAATATGGAGCTTCTGAAGGGCAGGCGTCTGCTGAGAAGTCTGTCCAAAGCAGTGACACCTTCAGCATTGCTTTTCCATGGAATGTAACTTAGTGCTCATGTCCTTCTGCTGTCTGTGTCTTGTCTCTATTAATCCGTGCTCTTTGGCCTATATATAAAAGGGAGATTTAGGTTGGATATTAGGTAAAAATTCAACATGAGGGTGGTGGATCACTGGAACAGATTGTCCAGAAAAGCAGTGGAGGCCCCATCCTTGGAGATATTCAAGGTCAGGCTTGATGGGTGTTCTGGAGCCAAGCACCACGCAGCTGCTTGGTCTCTAACACGGTGCATGTGGGGAATTGGGGGTAGGGGGGAAGGGAGGAAAAAGAACCTCAAAGAAAAAGCCCCAACCCTAAACCTCACAGGTTGGGATAAGGACAGCTTTTTGAGATGGCAGAGAGAGAGAGAGATAATGATAACAGGACTTCACAGCAAAACATACAAAACCAGTGATACCCTATGCAGTTTCTCACCAAACCACACAACTCAGGCTGTACAGCTCAGAAACCGGACCATCCCCAAAACCGTTCACCCTGGAGCTGTGCACTTCTCCCCTCCCCAGCCCCCCTTATGCTGAGCATGACATCATCTGCATGGAACGATCAATGATCTCGACGAAGGGATTGAATGCTCCCTCACTAAGTTTGCAGATGACACTAAGCTGGGAGGAAGTGTTGATCTGCCTGAGGGTAGGGAGGCTCTTCAGAGGGATCTGAACAGACTGGACCGATGGGCTGAGACCAATGGGATGAAGTTTAACAAGGCCAAGTGTAGAGTGCTGCACATGGGACATCATAACCCCATGCAGCGCTACAGGCTTGGGGGAGACTGGCTGGAGAGCTGTCAGGCAGAGAAGGACCTGGGGGTGTTGGTTGACTGCAGACTGAATATGAGTCAGCAGTGTGCTCAGGCGGCCAAGAAGGCCAATGGCATCTTGGCTTGTATCAAAAACAGTGTGGCCAGTAGGTCTAGGGAGGTGATTGTGCCCCTGTACTCGGCATTGGTGAGGCCACACCTCGAGTACTGTGTCCAGTTCTGGGCTCCTCACCACAAGAAGGACATGGAGATCCTGGAGCGAGTCCAGAGAAGGGCAACCAGGCTGGTGAAGGGGCTGGAAGGCAAATCTTGTGAGGAGCGGCTGAGGGAGCTGGGGCTGTTTAGCCTAGAGAAGAGGAGGCTGAGGGGAGACCTTATCACCACCTACAATTACCTGAAGGGAGGTTATAGAGAGGTAGGTGATGGTCTCTTCAGTCAGGTGACAGGAGATAGGACAAGGGGGAATGGCATGAAGCTGTGCCAGGGCAGGGTCAGATTGGATGTTAGGAAAAAATTTTTACTGAAAGAGTTGTCAGGCCCTGGAACAGGCTGCCCAGGGAGGTGGTTGAGTCACCTTCCCTGGATGTGTTCAAAAAAAGGGTAGATGAAGTACTATGGTTTAGTTTAGGATATGAATGGTTGGCCTTGATGATCTTAAAGGTCTTTTCCAACCTTGTTATTCTGTGATTCTGTGATTCTGCGAATACTCTCTTTGGCCAGTTTGGGTCACCTGTACTGGCTGTGTCCCCTCCCAGCTTTGTAGGCAACCCTTCCTTCTCATTAACAAGGCAATATGAGCACCTGAAAAGTCCTTGACTGCTTGTGATGCTGTGAAAAGCCAAAATCAAAACTCAGTAGCCCTGGTGACTATTCAGCAGCTATTCTTTATTGCAGCGCTGGGTGCACAGGGGATCGCTCCTCCTAATGTGCACATTGAACGAGTTAGTTGCACAGCTTATATGCAGGATATGCACACATATTCATGACCTTTCTGAGAAATGATTAACATATTCATTTCTTTTCCCAGAACTTATTATCATAGGTTTCCACCCTTTCCCACATGCGTACTACAGACTTCAGGTGGTCTTCAAGGACCATGGTGTTTGTTTGCTTCATCCACTCATCTTCATCACTGTTTTTGCTGTGAGTTTTAACCCTTACCTTCCTCTTCTGGCTTACCAGAGCCATGTGACAGGTCTTGGGACCCCTTGTAGCCTTGAGTTTTCTTGTCCTCAGAGACAGTCCCACTAGAAAGCTCACAATGTGCTGGTATGCACATTCCACAATACGATTGATACAAAATATGTTACTGGAATCTACAAAAGTCTAGACTAAAGTTAGTCTCCATTAGGTTCATTGCTGTATAATATGTTGTTGACACCCACAAAACTCCGGACAGTAAATTCCCATGTTGTAGCTTTGCATGGCTGGGTTCTGGTGGAGGAGGGGTCTGCAGGGGTGGCTTCTGCAAGAAGCAGCTAGAAGCTCTCTGCAGGCTTACAAGAGGGTAAACACCAGCTGGCTCAAGGTGGGAGTCACTGTGACCACAGCCGAACCCATCAGCGATGGTCACAGCACCTCTGGGAATCACATTTAAGAAGAAAAAAGCCCTGTAAGCAGCCATGGGTAACTTGGCAACAACGAAAACATCCCTGTGTTATCAGCACTGCTGTCATCCTAACTCCCAAACATGGCATTCCACCTGCTGCTAGAAAGAATTAACTCTATCCTAGCTGGAACCAGGACAATGGGGCTCTGAGTGACCTGATCTAGTTAAAGGTGTCCCTGCTTGCTGCAGGGGGGTTGGACTAGATGACCTTTAAAGGTCCCTTCCAACCTAACACATTCTGTGATTCGATGATATATATTTGCAAGCTTTGGGTGTGTAAGCAGTAACAGATGAGGTTTGCTGCCCACCCCCCAGGGGCACGGGATTTCTGAGCTGTGAACGTGTAAAAGAGTGCTCAGGTATCACCTATATTCTGTGAGATGACAAGTCTGGTTCAAGAGAAGTGGGCGGTGGGTCTGCCACGGTTCAGCAAGAGGAGTCAGTGGTGAACTGGCCTTGTGTAGCAGTGAGCTGCGCCGTTCCGGCAGCGGCTGCTGCTGGGATCCTGCATGTTTGCTGTCCAGTTTGGATGACGCTGAAGGCTTATGTAAGCTGTGCTTGTAACCACAAAGAACAGGTTTCAGCCTGCATCAAGGGGAAAGTTAAATCCTAACAGGCAGCAGTGGAGGGTATAAAAGAACATGCTTGTTTCAGAGAAGTGATAGAATCGAGCACAGATTTAAAGAAGGTAGTGATTAACTTCTTGACTCTCTTGGGAAAAGATGCCTGATAACTTTCAAAAAATAAACTGAATTTTCAGTAGTAACTTCTAAATAACGATACTGGAATTTGGATTTTAAACTCCCAGGTTCTTACGTACACTACCAGAAATGTAGGGGCAAAATCAAGTCTGAGAATGGGTAACAACTGTATGAATGCAACTAGTAGTGGTTGAATCTTTTAGTTTTAGAAATCTCTAACCAAATGGGTATTAGAATCTTACAATTTTCATAAAAGAACAGTATTTTTACTTTGCTCTTTTTAATGTTATGTTGATTATACTATATTGCACAGTTAGTATTTCACTGTTAATTTTAAGGAATATTAGTTACTGTTTTATATAATGGGCAAAATAAGAAAGAATCTGCGAATAGAGAGCAAAAGGAATTGTATTCTCTGGAAGATCTGCTTTTACAGGCTGTGCTTCTCTAATGAATTGTGTAAGCAGCAGCTCTAGACAAAGAACTCATTATGGTGAGTTTTCTTTGGATTCATAGTTACTTAGCATTCAGAGTGGGTCAACTACACTCAAGACAATTCAGGTACTTTTGAACACTTCACCTATAGGAAAGAGTTTTTCTCTGCAGATCACTTGGCAGAACTCTGCTCAGACCCTCTTCCTTCACCGACATCTAATCAGAGCATTTCACAGAATCACAAGGTTGGAAAAGACCTTTAAGATCATCAAGTCCAACTGTTCCCATCCTATGCTAAACCATATCCCTAAGTACCTGATCTACCCTTCTTCCCCTTTGCAAAACATTCTGGTACTCATGTACATAACATAATACTTGAATTAGGGCAATCAAGTTTCAAATTAAAGAAATCCTTTCTTGCTTAGAAAAAATAGGTCTATTGTCAGGAAGATCTTGGGTGGAATTTGATCTTACTGAATCAAGTTTGTAAAAGAAAGGTGCCAGTGGCTGTCAGTGAGATCAGGAGTTGATACTGTGATTTTTAAACTTAGTACTTTTTCTCTATGTCCCTGTAGAATACAGTTAGAAAAAGTCTCTTACAAAGGCATCAAGTCTTTTATGCATGCAAGGAGCTCAGTCTCTACTTTTGTGACGGAGAAGTTGTACTCAAGTTGTAAAGCAAAACAAGCTGAAGGCTCCAGGTACTATTAATGCTTAAAGGGAAGTATATGAAATGCTGCTTTTTTTCTCTCAAGAGCCAAAGGATAGTGCTCTTTATTTTGGTTAGAAGTGGGGGAAGGAAACCTGCAACTATTCCGGTATGCTGGTGACTTTGAGGATCTTATTCATGACGATATTAGTGCCTTTTTTCCATACTGGGTGTTAAGCCCACTCAGCTGACTCCATGAGACCTTTCTTTTCCACTGGTGCTAATGATTCACCAGTGATGAACTGAGAAAATGCAATTAGCTTGGGCAGCTATAGCTGTGAAAGCAGTCTCAATTCTGCAGTAGCTTTTAGTAGCATTTATTAGTGCCCAAGGTGATTATTACTTCTGAGAATCCTTAGCCATATTCATTTAAATAAATGTTTTTATAAATCATGGGATCTGCTGTTCTTGCATAAAATTACACAAGTTATATGTGTATGTGTTTCTTAAATTGGTACCTATCTAGGGAGTTCACAACCATGATTTATGATCACTTCAAATCATCTTAACTTTTACTAACGTCATTTTTTTAATTACAGTTACCTCCTAAGTTTCAGACTGTGTATCTTGATAGCCACACATTGCACATTAGTGTATTATATGGTAAACTTTATATACAGCAATGTCTGGAAATTTATGCCTCGTATTTAAATCAGTGGTACCTCGGAAAATTAACATATATTTAATAAAATTAAGCAAGTTCATCCTCACAAGGTGAAACATAAGAAAATAGATAATTAAGAGTTAAATCCTGGTATGCCCTGGATATTACCAGAAAGCTTGGACCTTACTAATCCGAACAGAGTACACACCTGCAAAAAGCCAGTCCTTACTAAAACCAAAACTTAATGGAGTAAGAAGGGAAACTGCAGCACAGGGAAGGACAGGGAATTTTGCAGTCAGAGAAAGTCCAAAGCCAGGAACTTGTTTTGCCAGAAAGTCGGTACCTCACCTCCCAGGCCAGTACCTCTGAGAAATTCACCTCTAACAATACCATGGGCTAGCTCCAAAATTCTTGCCTATCCAGACCTTTCACTGGTATAATTCTGTTCAGTTTTGTGGGGTTTTTTTTTTGCTTTTGTTTGGTTTTATTTGGTTGGGGTTTTTTTCACATGGACACTGTAACTGCTATGTGTCTTAAACTACCATATTAGTCTGGATTACTTCAGGCTGACATTGCCTCAGTGATTGACACTAAATCCATAAGGCATGAAAGAGCAAGAAGCTTTGTGCTGGCCTCAGTGACACAAACTGCCTGTGAGTTTGGCTTATTCTCAGGCAGAAAGATAACTTATTTTGATGTGAAAAAAACAAATCTCAAATTCTAGTAATGGCTATAGAAGAAACCTCTACTAAAAGTTAAGTCAGTCTTTTTGAAGACCACCTGCATATCATAAAAGGAATCTGAGCAGTAGTAGGTGCATTACAGCACAGACCTGAGTTATTTGCACAGGTGTAATTAATGGCAATGGAGGACATAAGCTTTAGGAAGAGCTAGGACAGTGGACTGAGGCAAAGAGTATAAGGACTTGCATCTTCTTGCTGACATACCACGTCTGCATAGCTGTAACAAGTGCTCAGTGCTACCCACCCTTTTTGGAGCTCTGGGTTCCCCATCGGTGCAAGTGTGCAGTGCTACTAATCAACCACTTCATTAACAGTTGCTGACATTTTGCAATGCTCAGCAGAAGCAGGCTATTGAGAGAAAGGAAATATTGGAAAGTAAAACCACTTCTGAATTTAGCAGAAGCAAACAATGTGAATCAAACAAGATTTGCATGACCTGTTCTCACCTGTTGGCTTGGGTCCCTTCAGTTCAGCAGGCTAGGAAAAGTTACCTTCCTAGTCAGCCTGCTACTTATAACTGGGGGCAACACTAAGCTCAGATCTGAAACTGCTTATCTGTAAGTGTGTGCTGCATATGCAGCCAAATGTCTTGGTGGAGTTGGAGTGGAACTAACGCTTTCAGGGTCTATAAAAATGCCTGATTTTCAACATTTTCACATTCGACAAATGTCCAGACTGCTAAAAATCCTGTCTTAAATCATGAAAGCTGGAGTAATAAAATGAATGGCTGGCTTTTATCTTTGTCACCTTTCTTTGTCTACTGATGTTCCAGAGGAACCTATAGGAAAGTGTTTTTAAATATCAAGGCAACATCTTTTGTTTTATTTCTTCCTCTCACTCCCCAGCTTCACTCTCACCAAAATCCACAGAATCATAGAATGGGTTGGGAAGGACCTCAAAGCTCATCTAATTCCAATCCCCTGCAGGGCAGGGACACCCTCCACTAGACCAGGTTGCCCAAAGCCTCATCCAACCTGGCCTTAAACACTTCCAGGGATGAGGCTTCCACAACCTCTCTGGGCAGCCTGTGCCAGGGCCTTACAACCCTCATAGTAACGAATTTCTTCCTGATGTCTAATCTAAGCCTGTCCTCTTCCATCTTCTTTATGGTCTCCATTTTATTTTTAACATTGCTCCCTCTTTTGAAAGCCACATGCTTCCAAGTCCTCAGACCCCACGCCTTCTACCATTTCTTTCTCTGCCAGATGTTCTCTTCTCACTCCCTCTTCTTGAACATGACTGTGTTGGGTCCCTTTGCCCTAGGGCCCTTGTTCTGCATACACTTCCCCACGTGCTTAACTTTAATTTTACTAAACAGCAGCCAGGCTAAAGTGACACATTTTGAGTAATGTCAACTTATTGCACCTTCTTATGGTGGATATGGTTGTAGTAACTTGGTAAATGTGTTCACCACATTTACAGTACTTTGATGAGAAGGCTAAGAGCTGAAACTGGAGAGATAAATAACTGGTATATGCTGAACAAGCAGAGAACTTGCTTCTTTGTTCACCTTGCTGTTCTGTAGCCATAGGTTCAGCAACAGAGGTTCAATGGGCCAATAGTTCATCTCATTTAATTGTCTTTATGTCACAGGCTATTACCCTTCATACAATAAATCCTGCACTAAGCTTAATAAAGCCAAAGGGGCATGTTAATCATTTCAACAGGCTGTTCAAAAGCTTGTTGATAAAAGAGTAAGTCTGGAATATATAATGACTTATACAAGGGTCCACCAATCTGAACTGTAGTGCAATTAGTTTAGTTTTCAATTTTTTTTATAGGCACATTGGTAGTTTACATAAGCCAGAAGTTATTTGAAATACAGCAGAGCTTGCTGTGGCTGGAAATTATGGTTTTACTTCTGAAGGGTATATGCATATATTCCTACATTTAGATGCTGTCTCCTGTTAACAGCAACATATATACATACATGTATAAGTCTCAACTGGGCTTGCAGCCTTCTTTCACAATGCATAAAGAAATCCCCAAATAGTATTTTGGAGGTGTGGTGGTTCAGCCCCAGACAGTGGCTGAGCACCACACACCGCTCGCTCCCACAGGAGAGACAAACAGAGCCCCTGTGGGTTGGGATAAGGACAGGTTACTGACAAAAATCAGCATGAATGTAGAACAACAATGGCCAGTTACACTCACACCCAGTGCTAACACAGAGTACCTTACTGACCTGATGATTACAGTGTGCTGCCCAACAGCAAGGGCCAGCCAGCACCCCAGCAATACCCAGACTGTCCTGAAGGCAACAAGCCCCCACCTTTCCCTAAACAGCTGCTTTTATGGGGAAGTGATGTCAGGAACAGCTCAGGAGAACTCAGCACACCTGGGCTAACTCAGCTCCCCTGTGCTGGCTGCTTGGGGAGGTTGACTCTGGCCTGGCTAGAACCAGGACAGGAAGGATTGTGTGCCTAGAAGTAAAAGCTTCTTTACTGTTTGTAGATAAGCTTACTCTCTCCTGCAAGGGATCAGGGTCACACCAGGGGTAAAGAGCTGAAACAAGTGAAGAACTGAGGTGCATAGTGCTCTTTCTGTGTTAGTGTCAGGTTGGTCACTGGCCACCTGTACACTCCCACACATCCCCAGGGAATTTTGGGTTTGGATGGGTAATCCTATTCTAGGAATTATTTGCTGAGATTATTTTGCCAGGTTTAATAGCAAAAGCTAAATAGCTACAAGTTAATTACTAGACATGAGACGCCCTGCTTTCCCACAGCTGTGGCTGTTGTGAAACCTCAACAGTTTGTGTCCATCTCGGCTTGCTACTAGTGCTGAGGAGCGAGGCTGATGTCAGGCTAAAGCCCATAGAAAAGGTAGACATGGTTTTACATCATCGGTGATGTTTAAGGCCATTCATGGTTTCTGGGTTTCCCCCAGCACTGACTCCTTCATGTGGTGATGTTTTTCCTTAGCCAAGTATTTTAGATTTTAAAAAAGTGTTCCCCAGAGAAGCTTAAAAGGTAGAGACATCTGTTAGATTTATGGGAGCTTATGTGATTATCTCAGGTAGAAGGCTATGGGATTTCTTTTCTTGATGCTATGCAATGGAACAACAGGCAGATAAAGGAGCTTCAGGAGGCGAGATGCCTCTTTCCACTGAAAAAAAGGCTTCTCTTAGTATATTTAACATAAATAAGCTGAAGAACATAAATTTGAATTTCACAGTTCTAATTACTTGTAGAATACTATGAATGATTACTTCATGTCATGAATTCAGGGACAAACTTTGCGGTCTTGAAACACAAAATTTGGTATCTAAGGCCAAAAGCAACAGTGCATTGCCAATGTCACATCCACAGATGTCTTTTTTTCGGTCCACCCCAAGTGTAGTTGCCAGCTTCTCTCCTGGAAAACCCATTATCCAATAGGTGTTGCATGTCAGGAGTGCCAAGGGGTTGCTGCTATGGCTGCTTTGAATCTAAGCCTGTACTGCGTGTGCCAACTCTTACTCCTCGTCCTAGCTACTTGCAGGGACTACTGTTGGTTTATGGATGTCAGATGCCAAAAGCACAGAAGTATTTCCTGTGCCTTACTAGCTCTGTGGAAACATTAAGGGAGAAAAAGCAATTTCCTGTCAGGAAGAGCTAATGTCTCTAAGTGCAAGCATTAAGTCCCTGCAGAATGCTGGTTGCACATGCTGTATCTCCTTGCCAAACTCAATCAAGTAAATGGAAAGATTTGGTAGGTAATTAGCTAGTGTTTCATTGTCTGTTCATGGATGCTTGGCTGTATATTAGCTCTGACAAATGTTTTCATTCAACAGTGTAATTGATAACTCTCCAGACTTCCTCTTGATGAGCGGGTTTGATGTCATGCTTTGTTCCAGTGTCATGCTTGCACCTTTGCTGATAAGCTTGGGTCAGGACTCCCACTGTAAGGCCCATATGTTCAGAGGGGTAAACACAGCTTTAAGTGTTTGCAATAGGTAGAAAGGGGTGAGATCATATTAATTTGTTGGGCAGCATGAAAAGGATAAGGGTAATATTTTCAAATTAGAGGAGAAATGCCATGCATATAGCTTTTTATGCTCCAGTCTCCCATGCAACATACTGAGGCTCTAAATCATGCTGGGTCTAATTATTATGTATGCTCAAAGGAAGAGATAGTCCCTGTCCTGAAGAGATTAAACAGACTAGTTATTTCTTATGCATGAAGCTTTAGAAATTAGATGTTAGAAGGCTTTCAAAAATCAAGACGTGGCAGCAGTAACAGAACTGCCATAACACAAGCATCCCAAAGCATCAGGTCTTTGCTACAACGCAGATGCCACCTGACACTTCATCCACAAAACCCTCGCTTCCGTATAGCTGGCTGCAAGCCTCACTCCCATTTCTTCTTTCATTTTTTTCCCATTCTCCAACCTTTTTGTCAAACCTAGATGAATCCTGTGACCCACAAAGGAAAGGAAACCTGATTACAGCTCAGTCTGCTCACTCTTGTAATGCTTTACTAGGTCTTGACTAGCAAACCAAGCGGACACGGCACGTAACTCTTGTGTACTGATAGGAGTCACCAGTGCAGCTTTGGTCTGGGGAGATGATCCCCAGGTGTGGTTTGGGGGGCTTGCACAGGCCAGTGACTTGTGGTGGTGACATTGTACCACGTCATGGAGGATAAGGGGTTTCAGCTGCCTGGGTGTCAGTTGTGCGAATTTGTCCTGGGGATGGAAAAGGGCCTTTTGTCCTGTTTTATATGCTGGCCTCTCTGAAGCTGCAGAAGAGTTCAGAAAGAATCCGGGGGACAAATTCAAACTAGTGAGCAGTAAGATCTACTGAGCATGTCTCCCAAGGCTCTTCACGGAAAGGTGTTCCATCAGGAAAACATCAGGGGATCACATCTTCAGGCTGGGGAACTTGCTGTAATTTAATTCAGGCACCATGTACCTCTTCCTCGAATGTTAAAGAGATATAATAAAAATGTAAACAGACTTAACAGCACACAGAGGAACGATATGACAAAGCAGAGCCTTGGTAAGAGGCACAGAGCTGACACAGCATAAAAATGCTGAAAAGTTGCTTGAGAGAGCTATCAGAGCCCTGGGGCTTTGGGTGCCTGGGCTCATGGCCAGCCCAGAGCTGATGTAGCTGGGTAGGCTTGAAAGAAGGACAAGGACCCTCAGCAGAGGCTCTCCTGAACATCTGTGCTGAGAACATCCAGTGGGGCCTCCTCACATTACTTTTGGGAGCTGTTTTCAAGCTGCAGCTCACACCTTTAGTGCCTTTAGCTCTGCTGGAGCTGTTATCTCTGCTGGGTGATGCACCCTGCTGATCTGGATGCTAGCCCAGACCTGGGAACCTGACTTTTCAGCCTGTTGCTATGAACTTGCCTGATGTTCTGGGCTAGGGACTTCCCCTGGGCACCCCCAGATCTGTTCTCCTCCCTGGATGGGTGTGGTAGGACCTGCTCTAGCTGGTGAGGACCCTGCACCACCAGATGCCTGGGGATCCCCTGCAGCTCGCCTCTTGCAGGGCAGCCAGCTGTCACAGCCTCCTGACAAGAGCTTTACTTTTGGTAGCCAGAGACCTTAGCCCTCAGGAGCAAAAGGATCTGATGTCATTGCAACAGGCATCATCATCTTGCGTTATAACAGCTATTACTGCACGTGGTAGGTAAGCAGATACAACAATATGATATTGCTGGTTGGATGATGGCAGCAGATTGTCACAATAAATGTTGATTTTTAATTATTTTTTTTAAACACTAAAATGCATCAGCCTGAAAGTAGGGGACTTTGTTTTGGAACTAACACTGGGGTAGGAGTGTGGGTCTGCTGCTCAAGTGGTCCAGCACCAAGGGAGTGCCATTGTTACAATCACCCTAATAAAATAGCTTAAATTATTTTGGTTTTAGTTTAGAATATGATTTTGATTTTAAAAGAGTTATAGCAGCTATGAGAATACAAAGACGTTAAGGCTATTAGGAATAGGGAACTAGGATGGTGTGTGCCTTGATCATTATGGGAATCACTGTGGGCTCTGAATTAAAACAATGAGTACTGGTTATGGACCTTGAGTCAAAACAATAGGTACCAGAAGAAACTGGCTGTGGTTATGGAAGACCAGCCAAAGCTGAAATGAGCAGGCATGAGGATGGAGTTCACTCACAGACACAGTGAGGAAGACAATCGACGACCACAAGAAGATCCCCTGCTCAATTTAACTATGCATGTGTTGGGGGTATTTTAATATGATAATGACTTCCAGGCAATAACATAAATATGCTAATCAATACCTTCCCGTCTTTGTATTCAAAACAATCAGCAAAGTTAACCAATGATTTTAATAGAATAAGAATATAGATAAAGTGAAGCAATGGAAAGCCAATCATTGCAAAGGTCAAATTAAGAGCGAGCATTCTATGCAATTTTAGACAACGGCTTTGTTAAAAAATTGTATAAATATGTTGTGCTTTGTATCTGTGAGGTAACATGTCTTTGTTGGAGCTATCCCCTGTGCTCCCCAGGCTGGAATAAAGAAGTGCCTGCTTATCTGCTTTGTGTAGACACGTTCTTCGTGATTGTGACTGCTAACACCATGACAGTGTGGGCTAATCAAAATGTTACCAGTTCCATAGAAACCTTTTTTTTCAAATCAAATATATTCACAGAATCACTAGATTGGAAAAGACCTTTGAGATCATCAAGTCCAACCACACCAAACCATACCATTTCTTTTAGTTACCAAGAGATTTTAACTAAAATGTGTCCAGTTCTGGGCTCCCTGGTATAAAAAGGACAGGGATCTCGTCGAGAGAGTCCAGAGAAGGGCTACGAATATGATTAAGGGCCTGGAATTCAGCCTGGAGAAAAGAAGACTGAGGGGGGACCTAATTAATGTTTATAAATATCTTAAGCATGGGATGCAGGGGGAATTGACCAACCCCTTTTCAGTAGTCTGTGGAGACAGGACAAGGGGCAATGGCTGCAAGTTGGAGCACAGGAAGTTCCACACCAACATGTGGAAGAACTTTTACACAGTGAGGGTGACAGAGCCCTGGGACAGGCTGCCCAGGGGGGTGGTGGAGTCTCCTTCTCTGGAGATATTCAAGACTCGTCTGGACGCCTATCTGTGCAATATGAGCTAGGGAGCCGCTTTGGCGGGGGGGTTGGACCCGATGATCTCTCAAGGTCCCTTCCAACCCCTACGATTCTGCGATTCTGCGAAAATTCTCTCTCTCTTTCTCTCTCTCTCTATCTGCACTGGACTGTTTAGGACAGTTGGTGTTTCACAGAAACTCCTGTATCTTTTTCTTCCCCTTCTTTCTCGGGAAGAGGGAGAATCAACAAAAGAACTTTCTGTCAGAGATCCAGTCATCATTTTCCTGCCATAGCTCCATCACATGGCTTTTGACACATCCTGAATGTGCACCAAAGTTTAAGGAGCACTCTGAAAACATGTGTCTTCATCTCACAAATGGCTAAACTGCAACAGTCCTCCTCTCAGACTGAGATAATTCCTGAAAAAATTAGGTGAGAGATAACCTGAGCTCTTTTATGAGCAACCAGAATGGGTGACTATGTAAGGAAAATGAGGTGGCTAAGGAAAGAAAAAAGAACAAAAGAAGAGATGGTCTTGTGAGCAACACCAGGCAAATTCCTGGCTATAATGGAGAAATGTTGTGATTTTCTAGCCCTCAAAGGTATTACTGGCCACCCCACAGCTTGTGCTGTTCTGCTGGGTGTTCTGTGATTGCTACCCTGCATTACGCAAGGTAAGGAGGCTCTGCAATCCCTTCAGGCAAAGGTCAGAAATACCTTCACAAGCTAGGAATGTGGGAAATCTGGATTTGGCCCTTGGCTGGGCCAGTGACGTGTTGGTCAGCCCTGAATGAGTCAGTTTAGACCAGTGTGCCTCTGTTCCTTTCCTACTTACAGATGCTAAGTAGGGATTTTTCCTTTCCCTTCAGGAGACTCAGATGTATGGGGCCTGGCATAGTGGATCCTCTAGCACAATGGCTTCTTTAGGCAGTGCCATAACATTCATACTATAAAGGAGGAATCTCCCCATTTAAGCGGTGAAGGGTACATACACACACACAGGAGAACTTCAGTACAAACTTTGCCACACTTGTTCTACTATTATTTCTGTTTTGTGGTCTGGAAGGGCAAGTCTAGTGACAGAAAGTAACTTAGCTTTTTGGCCCAGCAGTAGAGTAGAACTTGGCTCCTTCCATTGACTATAAGAATGTGATCTGGAACTGCACTGTCAGAGGCCTATAAAAAATAGCTTTGCCTTACATTAGGTCTTTATTGTTTCTAAAACAGTTGACAGAAGTGCTGTTCTGAGGTAGAAGACCTTGGAGTTATTTATCATTCATTAGTATCCACACCTGTAATGAGGAAGACTTTAGGAAGAGATGAGCACAGCACTGGTGATGTTAATTTTATTCAAACGTCTTAGGTATTCAGGAGCAACTCATGATGCATGACTATTCAGATTTCCTATGTTGGCCAACTACCTAGCACATACTGTTTGAAAGCAAAGAAAGTACTAATAATTCTAGCGTGGTTACATTCAGGAAACTGTGTTGTAATGGAATTATCTGTCCTAACAGGCCTATGAAGATACAGCATCTTTAACCCATAGTATCCACTATATTTAAGAAATCAAGCCTGCTTTAAATCAGGACTAGTTTAAAGGTGAGATTAAACAACAGAATTTCCTGTGGCTCCTGAGCACACAAAGTTCTGTCAGTAGCAGAAATGGTCCCCAGCCCTTACCTTGTCAAATGCACACTGTTGTCATCCACTAAGTAGAATGGTGCTGGACAGAGACCTTTTAACAGACTTGCAGTGTTTTTGATTACGTGCTTCAGTATTTTAAATGAGTGGTTGAACTTGTTGCAAATCCTAAAGGTTCCAGGGATAGAAAGAGGCTAACAGCAGGACAGCTTGTTGACCATCCAAATACGAAATCAGAAAAGCCAAGGGACTTGAATTTGTCAATAGGATGGCAGTAATTAGAATAAAGCAACAGAAAAACCCAGTAAAGAGTGGTCATTTATTCTTTTTCCCCTCATACAGGAAAAAACAGCAAGGACTAGGGTTCACCTTGCTCTGACCAAGGACAAGTGGAACAGATCCTTCTGTGTCCTTCAAAGATCCAACCCAAAGTCCCATCTTTGTCAGTGGTGGCAATAGTCTGAATGGAGCCTCCAATGCAATCATGCAAAACTACCATCCAAAGACCTGTGAATTTAGTCATGTCATGAAGAGCCAGGGAATATATGTGATACAACAGTGTGGCACCTGAAATTGAGCAAAAATCCCCATGTGCTTCTAACTTGAAATGCTCAGTTTGTATCAGGAAAAATAAATGTAATGAAATATTTGTCTTGTGATTCGAATATGGACACTTCCAAACTTCCCTACTGGGAATGGTCTCTGAGTTGCGTTAAGTTGCTGGTGATGTCTGAGGGTTTGCTGCTGGTCTGGGCTGAAAGCATGCAAGAGACTGTACAGACATGTAGGTGTGTGGACAGTTATGTGCCAGTGCTCAGGGCAATGGCTGCAAGTTGGAGCACGGGAAGTTCCGCACCAACATGCGGAAGAACTTTTACACAGTGAGGGTGACAGAGCCCTGGCACAGGCTGCCCAGGGGGGTGGTGGAGTCTCCTTCTCTGGAGATATTCAAGACTCGTCTGGACGTCTCCCTGTGCAATATGAGCTAGGGAGCTGCTTTGGCAGGGGTGTTGGACCCGATGATCTCTCAAGGTCCCTTCCAACCCCTATGACTCTATGATTCAATGATTCTCACCCAATACAGTTACTGGCTGTACAAACATCACTTTTCTTCCTAGCCAGTCCAGGTTATGGATCGCTGTGTCTGTTCAGTATGTTTCTGTGGAAATACGAGGTATATAAGAAGCAAGAATTACATAGGACAATCAACTCCTTAAACTTGTGAGGAAATAGAGTTCCTGACTGGTGATTTGCACGTGAAGTTATTACCAGTACAGACAGCCATTGTACAGCACACTGCTTAAACACTGTCTGGCCAGGATCTTCAAAATAACTTAATGCCCACAGCAAAGAGAGGTTTTTATAAGCATGTCATACATCAGGCAGCAACATTGTTTCAAAAAATGATGAGAAATTATCATAAGTGTTAGTTGTGGTTGTTGAACTCCAAAAAATGTAAGGAGTTGCTAGTGTTGGTCAGATAGAACTCTGATCTTCAGCGTTTTTGAAAACCTGGTTAAATTTTGAAGAGCTTACTAAGACTTACTTATTCATAGAGGTAAGAAACTTTCTGCAGAGAAGTAAATGTCCTGTGTCCAAAAGATGAAGTAACTGGGTTTCTGCTCTTCTGTGAAATGGTACAGGAGATAGGTTTTCCTTAGTCTCTCTGCTATATTATAATCATATATTTTATTAAGTAATGAAATAAATTGGAAAGATGCAAATAGCTGCCATTAGGTGAATCTGATGCAAAGATCACAGCAAACTTAATTCTAATCAAAGTAAAAGGATATACTAAAAGGCAAAAAGAATAAAAGAAATAGTAGACAGTTGTACACAGTGGAAGGCCTGCTGAAGACAATGCTGTGTGAAAAATGTTAAGATTCTTTATAGCAGAGTGTATATAAAACAGGCTATGTAGATCAGCAGAAAGCTTGAGAAAGTATTGATAAGATCATGAGAACACGAAGAAACACATTTGATGTTCTTCCTGATCAAAGTAATGGTTAACTGTTGTTTTCTTCCATAAACAAAATTCCTCAAAAAATATACATTCCTTATGATATCAATATTTGGTTGAAATGGAAATACACCCACGACTCATTATTTCAGCTCACTCTTTGGGAAACCGTAATTTCCCCCCACGTTGAGAGACAAATGTATGGTGGTTTGTGGTTTCGAAGCAACTGAAGGAAACCACACATCACTTATCTCTGGGCATGTTTTCTCATTATGGAGGGTTGACAGAAAAGAGCAGCAAATCAAAATGGCTGTTTAAGCTACTGCACTGTTTAAGCAACTATATAAGAACACTGCCGAACCTGGCTTACAATTCTAGGTCCGAAAATTCCTGTGTCTACAGTGTATAATGTGTAAAAATACTGCATGCAGCTTGAAATAAGCTAATTCAGACTTGACAGCATCAGCAGGATACTCTGCCTAGGCAAGTTCTCCAAACTTTATGGTGGGTTGGAAGCTGCTCTGACATTTTGCAGTAAAACACATGTGTCCAAACCTGTGCAGCTGAGAACCGCTCAGAATCCGCATTTCATTAGCTACAAGGGGCAATGGCTCTGCACATTTTCTCATATTAGCTGCTTATAAAAAACAGAGTTTACAACATGGCAAGACTACAAAGAGCTGAGATTAGGACTTGAAGAAATTTATTCTTTGAATAAGCACATTTTAAAGGGGTAATTTCCCCCCCCCCCCCCCATTCTGTGTCAAAGAAAACTGGTTTCCATGCCATCCTGGCACTGAAGTTGAAGTCAGATACTAACCCTTCCACTGTCAGCCATATCTAGCTTCAATCGGTGGCTGCCTTCCAGTGATGGTTCAGCATTTGTGTCACATCTTAACAGGATATTATAGGCTCAGCCTGTGGGCAGCACAGGAAGTGCTTTTTCCTGCTCTGATATCACTGGTATGATAAGCAGCCAGGAGCAGGATATAATTGCCTAATAACATGCATACTGCACTCTAAGCATGGCTTTGAAGGAATTGCAGCACATAGCTCTGCAGCAGTTCAGCTCTTACTAGCCCGACACAATTAAGGAAGAAAATTAGTCATGCTGGGCTTTGTTTTTATGTTGGTTATTTATTCTGTCTGTGCAACACAATGAAACATTAATAAAAAAAGCCAGAGGCTTTCATTTTAGATGTATTAAAATTGTTCAGTGGCAAGATGCCCTGTGTGTTCCTGTACCTTCTTTTTATTGATATTTGTTTTAATTTTAAAACTGTCAATATCTTAGTTTGACAGCAGAAAAGTAAATTATTTAATGTAGTGAGCTTAAAATGACTGCTTTAAAGTGACTTTACTTGTTGAGTAACTGATCTTTAGGAAAAGTCAATTGAAAAAATACAAAAAACAATTTAAACATACTCAGACGTGTACATGCACACGTGTATTACTTCATTTCTTTATTGCTACCCATCTTAAGGTTTCTTTCCTATTTCTGTTTGTTTTCCTGGCTATGTATGTATTCTTTTAATAGTAAATGACTCTCCAAAGCTTTAGCTGTTCAGTTTGGGTAATAACCCCAGAAGGCAGGGGGGTGCTTTTATTTAAAGGTAACATTATCTTCCAAAGCTTTGGGGAGAGGGCTGAGGTTGGGGTAGTGACAGACTTTAGGCTGACTCGGGTTCCACTGAGGTACCAAAATGGACCAGAAGGTACAGAAATCACATGGATTATCACAGTGATTATAATCATCTTTGCCTGTTAACAAATCCTAAGGAAAATCTTTCTCTGGTGTTGGGCAAGCAGAGGAACAAAAGGAGGAATACCAGGATTGCGGAATGAACATGAGAAGAAGGGCTGTCTGGGATCACAAGAGAATACTGTCTTCCATGAGGGTCCCACTCCTTTCAGCCCTTTTCTTCCACAGTCTGTCAACAAATACTGTTGAACCTACTGTCAGAGAGCAGTATGATCCTGCCAGCTGCAGCTCTGTATGAGGGGCGGCCACTGACTACACTGGTGATGCTTCAGGTGAAGCAGCAGAACGCTTTGCAGCATATCAAGATGTTCTAAATCTGTTGATGACTTGTGAGTACAAAACCCACATATTTACATCGATGGATTTAGGGTTTAATTTTAAATCATTTAAAATGTGGGGGATGGCACAAAAAAGGAATGAGAAAAAAACCCAAATTAATAGAACTCAAGTGCTCAGAAGTTCCTTGATACCTGTGTTAACATAATTTGTGCAGCCTGAAAGCAGCTTTTGTCACATTATGTGCCTATTTTGGACACTTGGCCCCCAACCTGGAGGTGCTCTTGGGTTGATTTAAGATTGTTTAAAGGACTATCTTGCCAACAATATCTCTTCAGAAATTGCAGAAACACATGTCTAGTAATTAGTTTCCTGAAGATCAGCTTGGTTGAAACTGAACTCCGTGATTTTTGTGCTTGGAACAAACGACACAAAATGCAATAGAAGTGAAAAATACACAGTTATTGCTTCCTTATATGGGGCACTCCAGATCACTGCAAGCTTTTTACTTGATCTTTTCTGCACTCATTTCATGTTGAATGAGTATTTATCATTCTCACAGGCAAAAAAAAAAAGTATGAAAATGCAATCATTGCTTTTGAAATACAAAACAGTGATGATGAAAACTGTAAGAGTATCTGTAATGTTATTGATTATTCTGTGGTAGAATGAGGTAGAATTCATTATAGTAAGAGAGAGGGTCAGTCGCTGATTCCTGAAGATGCAACGAGGTATCAGTAATTATTCCATTTATGGGTCATAATCCATCTCCTATGAATTAATTTAGGGTCCAAGAGGAAAATAATATATAATGAAAGACTGATTTTGCAATCTGAACAGTTCTGTATATTTTTTGCAATTAAAATACATTTTCCTGCTATAAATTTGAGAATATAACCTGCTATAATACACCAAACAAATGCAAAACCATCACAATCATTTTGTTTCATATACAAAAACATAAAATCAGGTCTTTTCTCTTTGATTAAAAAAATGACAGGAAGCAGAAACAAAACCTTTAAATTGATAGTGACTGTGGTAGGATTGTCCTTGGGATAAGATTTTGAAGGTTGCCTTCTCAGCTGGGATGTATTGCTCACATACCAATGGAGCTGTGCCAGTCGGAAAGCGCTAAGGGTATGGCCATGTGTTAGCAATATTAAAGATTTATGATATTTACTATACTGCTTTTTATAGCATGCGGCATTACTTGGGTTTTAGGTGTTAATGAAGGTGGTGTGAAATTTCACAACTGATTTTCTGAGAGGCTTATGAGAGTCAAAACTGAAGGGACAGCTATAAAAATACTCTGTTTCAGAAATGAAGCTCACATTCTACTGCCATTGCCTTCTTCTCTTTGCAGTTTTCTGATCTAAGTCATTCCTAGTAGGACCCCCCCCACACACACTGTAATACTGCACTGCCTGTGCTATAGTAAAACTCAGCAAATATAAATCAAAGTAATGTCTACTGAGGAGTGCACATGTACACACACAGACACACTGATCTGGAAAACTAGGTGAGGTCATTTCTCTCAGCCAGTCCCTTGCTTCACAGTTCCCTCAAAAGATCCACACAGAACTTGGCTTTTGAAGTGCTTCCAAAGCAGCAAAGTGGTTTGCATAATTCTGCCTTCCCCCAGGCCGATGCACTTGGTGTGGGAAATCCTCCTCTCCCTGTTGGCTCAGATCCAGCAGTGCTGCAGGATGGCTAAGGACAGCCAGGTCTCCTGGTGTGGCTTGTCCCACTGGTCACATTCACAGGTCACAGAGGGACAAGGTTTCTAAGACATGAAGAAGTTTGAGATTGCCTGAAATGGATGTGGCTAGGGAGCTGCACAGACTCCTTGTCTGTGTGAGGATCCAGCAGCCCAGTTTGTATCCTTGTGCTGTGCTTTTATTATGCTTATAAATGACCAAGATAAATACTTCCTTACAGTTGTTGCCCTACACGGCCATTCTATTTCCTTTGTGCCTCAGGAAACCTGTGGTCAAGGGAGAGGTGAGATCCAGACCCAAGCCACTGAATGCTGGGGCAGCACTTCATCTCTTTGCCTCTTTACTGCAAGCAAAGACCTTCACAGACCTTCAACACCTCTCACTCCCCACCCCTCCAGTCCCACTTACACCAAGAATTAAAATCCTTCTTGAACTCTGCTTTCTGAACTGGCATGGGGAAGCATGAGGGTCTGGTGAACAAGATACCAGACTGCCAGCCTGGGGAGCTAGACTTCACCTCTGGCCACCTCTCGTGCAACATGCATCGTTGGTGAAATCACTTCCCTATGAGCTTTCACTAAGCTTTAAGGCCAGTTTCTTCTCTATCAAGCAAAGCTACAGTATTTGAAGCAATAAAAAAGACAAAGACAAACCTAACAACTTATTCAATTATTGTATGAAACTACTAAACCTTTGCTAAAATTAGGAACCACAAGAAAAGCTGATGCCAGCATGATTTACACTAAGCAATGCAAGGTACAGAACGGCTGGAGAAAAGTGACGTCCCTCAGCTTTCAAAATGTGTGGTTAAACTTAGGCATTACTTTGATTCATGGCTACACCTGCGGTACTCTAATTTTAGAATCCATTGTGGGGGTTCTTACAGAGGGCAAGCCATGACTACAAACGTGCCCTGTGACGTTACCATTGGTATTGTAGGAATCCCAGTTCTGGCCTCTGCCTGGCCATGCTCAACCCACAGGTGTCCGTGTGTCTGTATGTGGGGTTTACATGAGTGCTTGCATGGGGCAGGGGGTGAAGGTCTTTTTTTACAATTTTCACACTTTTTCTTATGTGCCTGTCTGGTAATGAACAGGATTGGGGGGGGGGACGACACTTTTCTCTGTGGATTTTATTGCTTTATCTTGATGACTGGTAACAGCCCCGTAACTGCAGCAGATTTTTCCTTTGTGAGATGAGGTTCAAGGTGTTATAATGATTTCTCAGTCATACCCAGTGGAAAAGAGAAAGACCTGGGTTTTGCTTTCATGACTGTAAGGGCGGGATAAAGATATAAATAAATGTTATTGCTTTATAACATAAAGCCAGTCAAATGCCCAGTTCTCTCCAAGAAATAAAAGCAATGTCTAGGAGTCATATTTCAAGATAAGATCTGGCTGGGTATTTGCTCCCTTTTCATTTGGAAAGAAATTCCCAGACAGTGTTCTCTCCATGCAGCTTGAGAAATGTGCTCAGGCCGCTGCTGTGCAGCTTTTGGATGATTTCAGTTTCTATAAAAAGAAGATGATCTCATCTTCAGTACTTAAAGATGTATCACCCTACTTTTTCCCCTTGCCTGGCACAAAGGGGAATTTCAATTTATGAAGCCTAGTGTGACTGTAAAAGGATTGACCTGAATGACAGAAAGGCATTAGCTTTAACTCCTTCCCCACTTCCAGCCTGTACATGCTTGTGTCCTGGCAGGAAGAACAGTCCCTTAAAGCAGCTGGGAGTTGAGATTCATGCAAGGTTTGTGAGGTGGGCTGCAGAGGTGCTGCATTGCTCCATTGCAGACAGCATTGCTCCCTCTGAAGTACAGCATCACTGATCTGTGCCAGTACCTGGGCACAAGGAGAGAGTAGTGTGCTCAGCTCTACAAAGATCAGGACCCGGTGGGTTCCCTGGATGGACTGTGAGAGTACTGGTAGCCTCCTAGGAGAAAGGGATTCTATACCATGGGTGTTTACCAACATTTCCAAAACCAGATCAGTAGAGTTTGAACCCTAAAGTCACACTTTGGCGTGCCCAGTAGGATTTGATTTTCAAAAGACCTACTTAAGTCAGCAAGGAAGGTTTAAGGTGCTTAGGATTTTAAGAACAAAGTTATTCAGTTAGGGGCCAGATATTAAAAGGTCTTTAGGCTCCAGAAACCTCTTGGTATTAAATTTAAACAGGTTTTATGAGCCTAACACAAAATATATTGGCCTGAGGGGTTTGGGTAGGTTTTGGCCCATGTGTATGCACAGGTGCTGATAGCAGAGTAGCCATTTCACCTTAGCTACCTGCTTGCATTCTTGTGACACAAGGGCGCTTTTTTAAAATGTCATTTAGTAAACTTAGTCTAATTAAAGAAAAAAAAACCCCAAAAAAGAATCATATAAGGGACATATAACTGTGTCAAGAAATTTTTTACCCAAAATACCTTTTACATTCAACATGCAGACCTTTGTATATTACACAGTAGTTTCCCATGAAGACAAGGCACAAGAGGAGGTGGATTGTAACACAGAAATGACCAAGAGTACTGTATGTGTTGAATTTCCTAGCTAAATAGTCAACTCTTCATGTCTTATCCCCACTTCATTCCTGGCTACCACTGACAGCACACACCTCAAAGTGCAATCCAGCCCTAGTTTACATTTCAGTTCTTTCTGTTGCTTTGTTTCTTAAGAAGCTCCTTAATAACTTCATCCAGTAGTTTCAAAATGGGCTAAAACATGCTGAATTATCCTGAACACAATAGGTGTACTAATAAGAAAGGCAGTTTTTCAATATCCCAAAGTGTCTTTTCTTCTTCCCCTGAAAAACAAGAGTTTTTCAGTCTGGTTCTAATCAATACAGTTTAGTCATGTCAATTTACCTCAGCTAGCACCATGCTCACTGAGATTGCTTTATATCAGAATTAATCTCCTACTACCTTCAAGCCAAAGCTTGCCATGTGCATCCCTTCTCATTAGGGGTATCACTGTTAATTTATTACAGGAGAAGAGACAGCTCATATAGAGGTAGAGGAGAAAAGGGTGATTTCAAAAGAAATTGTTTTATGCTGTGAGCAGTAGGTGCGCTGATGTTACAATTTTGTTTGGAGGAAAAAGAGAGAAGCTATGGATTGCTCTTGCACAAAGCCTGTTTTCCCTTAGGTTTCTCATTACCCGTTCTTCAGTCCTGTCACAATGTTTAGAAGCTTTCCAAGCACTCTATAAATGATTGACTTTCATGTACTAGAGAAATACATAAAGCAATAAAAAGGTACTCAATAGCAATTATAAATACAAATACTTCACAGTTGTATAATGAATTTCAAAAGGACCTTTCAAAAAAACATTTATTTTTTTTTAGCATTAATAAAGTCTTAAATATCTCCTAAAGGAAGATGAAAACTGTATCACCAGTATGGGGTTTAATAGTGAAATAAAACTGCTGTCAGGGTGCAAAAAAAAAGCTACCTAATGACTTAGTGCAACTTCACAGTTCAGAAAAGAAGGCGTAAAGATTCTGCAACTGAAAGCATAGGCTGAATCACTAGGGGTAAAATACAGAATGATCTGTGCTGAAATTTGGCCAGAGCTTCAGAACTTGCAGTAGTGTGAGGTCTGCAGTGTCTGACAGCAGTAAGTGGGGTGGGAGTCTTGTTCTCTCATACAGCCTATGTGGGACATTTTCAACACCCCAATAAAACGATAGATCCCACCAGATTCTGATTAAGGGATCCTAATGAACCCTTTCTTACAACAATTCCACCACCTGAAGGGAACAGATACATTGCTCAAATATAGCTAAACATTTCCTTTTTAAAAAAAAGGTATGTTTATGGAGAATAAGCACATCATTTGACCCTTCTTTCTGGCTTGAAGTCTAGAAGTTTGGATTTTTACATGACTTTGGCTGCAAACACCAAAATCCAAACTAAAAGTAAATTCTTCCCCCACATGCATCCTAGGAAGTTTGATTTAGGGGTAGCTGGCAAAAATGTACTAAGGAATAAACTTTGAAGCAGCAGATTTTGTTCAAGTTTGAAAAAAAGTTATAGAAACAAGTAAAAAAGCCCACAAAGAACAGTCAAAATTCGATTTTTACATTGAACTGTCCAATTTCAAACGCTGTGTTACTTAAATATCACTCTTAAAGCATTGTTTTCTCAAGAGATGCTCAGATCTATAAAGAATTTGGACTTTGCAAATGGATCTTCTCCTTTTATACTAAAGCCCAAACCTGTGTTCAGAGCACTTCCCATTCATGGATTGCTAAAAATGTCAGTGCAGATACCCTGAGACAGGGTGCTCCTTCAAACAGACACTTCATCTTACTGTGCAAATTTAGTCTCCCCAAAATGTCAGTAAACAAGAAGGGAACTGAAACTGCTGCACAATTAAAACCCCCAATATTTATAACATGGTTTGTAAAATATACCAGAGTAAGCCTATTACTCAAAAAACTTCCTAAAGGAAAGGTAAAAGTGAGAAGAAGAATGGGCTTTCTCTACCCTTCAAAGGCACTCATTCTTAGGTAAGCTTAAGGGCAGTCTGGCAGCAATCTCTCAGGTGCCTAAGGCAGCACCTCTGGCGAGTCCTCTGAAAACAGGAGATTTTTGTGGTGGACTTTGAAGCATCATTGACATTCAAGAGCAATCAGAAAAACTGGGATATAAATGGAGATGGGAAAGTATCACACTTGAGGCTGAGTTCTGTGGAGTCAAGCCATGATGACTGCAGCTAAGAGGTACTTTGGACAACCCCAGACCAAAGCCTAATTTTATGCATATTCAAAATTTCTATTTTTTGCTCTTATGCTTTTATTTCCAGTTTTAAATGAAAATTTAACTGTCTTTTTTGAATAGAATTTTTTTTAATTTTGACTTTCTTTGTCATTTAAAATGAATTTCACTCAGTGGCAAATTAGGGATGATTTTGATTTCTCTAGAGGATCATACTCAAATGAAGCCAAAGTAGTGCTGCAGATAAACCAGGTGGGCATTCGAGGAACTGGGGTGCATCTTCATCACTAAAGCCAGGTAGAGGGGAGAAGTCACCCCCATGATCTAGGAGAGAGACAATCAACAGCCTTAGAAAACATCAGGTTATTTAGTGGAGTTTGCAGCTGACCCTGAATCAATATTATTATTATCAGCAGTATCTGTTTGCCAGCTTTTGCTCCTTTATCACAAAGAAAGTACAACATTAATGATGCATTGTTGAAACTCATTGTTACCTTGTGAGCTACAATCCCCAGATGAGACTGCTCAAGGATCAAAGAAGTAAAGTGAAAGACACTAATACAGAGTTATTCAAATGTCATTTTAGTGACATCACTTTTCTCTAATTGCAGAATCTCTAGGATACATTATGTTACATTACTGGAATAATGATTTTTTCATAATTGTGAGTCACACCATAAAAATATGAGTGTATAAATCTGTTCTATTGCCAGTTGAATAGACAACATGAAATGGCATGAAATGCATCTGAGGTTTAAAGGGAAATAACGGTTCAGATCCATGGGAAGTACAGTTTTAAGTATTCATGAGCTCTCCCTTACATTGACTGAAAATACAGCCACCCTATGTTGTCCCCAAAGTGGGGTTGTTACCTGGTGTGCAGTAGGCCAATACACAGACCGAACAGAGTCATGTGATTTATTCCACCTCTGTGCAGAGATGGGCACTAGGTGGTAGTTCAGCAAAGTCAGCCTGCTGCACACAGAATTTACAACCTATTGATCTTCTTGCAGGACAAGAAAAACCCACCTAAATTTACATGAGTTGGTTAGTGATTATTGCATCATCTACTACAGGTCAAGGATATTCAAATTAGCATGAGTGCTCCTTGAAGGTGTGGAGGGAGTCATTTGCATAGGCCTTTAATTGGGTGAGTGGTCATAATCTTCCCCTGCCACCTTGAGCTTTCCCCCAGTTTTTGTTGCCTTCAGGCCTCTCTGGAAATGCCCCAGCCCTGGGACCTGCTGGGGCAGGACGTTTCCTCTTTATCAACCTTTCAGCTCTTCTCCAAGGATACTTTTTAGCAAAACATGCTTCTTATCAGTCCTGCAGCTCTTCTTCAAAAGCAAAGCAAGTTACTACATTTAACCCTAAATTAAACGGTGTCTAAGCACTAACCTGAACACATATTTGTCCCAGTGAATATTATGGGAATCACCTACACTTCTGAGAATTAGCTCTTAGTCATCTAGTTCCAATCAGAAGTAATCCATTATAAAATAGTATCTGCAAATATTTACTTAGCTTTGATTTCACAAAAGACAACTGTCATCAGAAATTTGATGGGTAAAAATATACATTTAGTGTAGCAATAAGTCTACCATCTCTATGCTTTATATCTCCATTAATGATCTGGATGATGGTGCAGAGGGAACCCTTTGCAAGATTGCAGATGACACAAAACAGGGAAGAACAGCTGATACACTAGAGGGTCATGCTGCCATCAAGAGGGACCTTGTTGGACTGGAGAAATGGCCCAACAAGAATCACAGAACCTCATAAAGTTAGGAAGAAGGGCAAAGTCTTGCACCTGAGGGGTGAGTGGTATACTGGACCCTCACCGCAGGCTTCAGTACATGTTGGGGGACACCTAGCTGGAAAGCAGCTTGGCAGAAAAGGACCTCCAGTGTTTCTGGGTGAAGGCCAGGTTGAACATGAACCAGCAGTGTAGCCTTTCTGCAAAGAAGATGAATAGCATCCTGAGCTGCATTAGACAAAGCATTACCACCTGGCAAATCCTTTCCCTTTATTCCATGCTGGTGAGGCCACAGCTGGAGTGCTATGTCCAGTTCTGGGCTCCTCTGTACAAGAGAGATATGGGTATACTGGAGAGAGTCAAATGAAGGGCCATGAGGATGATGGACTGGAGCATCTCATGTATGAAAGTGGTGGGACTGTTTAGCCTAGAGAGGAGACAGCTCAGGGGAATCTTGTCAGTGTATGTAAATACCTGAAAGGAGAATGCAAAGAAGAAGGAGACAGGGTCTCCTCGGTGGTGCCCAGTGCCAGGACCAAAGACAGTGGGCCAAAACTGAAACACAGGAGGCTCCCTCTGGACATCAGGAAACATCTTTTACTGTGACACTGACTAAGCAGTGGCACAGGTTGCCCAGAGAGGTTGTGGAGTCTCCATCCTTGAACGTACTAAAATAATATCTGGGCATGGTCCTGGGTAACCAGCTCTAGGTGGTTTTGCTTGAGCAGAGGGATTGGACAATATGATCTGATCTCCAGAGGTCCCTGCCATACTTGACCACTCTGTGATTCTGTGTTCATGTTGGGGAGAAATTTTTTAAAAAATACTTTCATATTTCAAGACCACTGATTAATCCCATGAATCCCACAGAACTGATTTCCTGTTTGTGACCTTGCTGATTTAATCTTGGACAGACAGCAGAATTAGAAGCAGCCTTTCTGAGTTTATCTTATAGGGACAGACTGTGGGGCAACCCTTTATTGAACGTTGAAACCAGGTCTTTTGCTTATTTTCTGTCACTAAAAAACTGAAATCTACTCTGGTCATGTAGTGATGTCGACCTAGAAAAAAACATTAATCCATTTCTACATTCAAAGCTTGATTTCTCTTCTGTTAAAATCAGAAGCAATAAGGAGTACCATGAGTACCCTAGCCTGACACTTAAATATGAGGTCCAAGGTTGTCCTTGGACTCCTCCATCCAAAAAGTGTGAGTAATTGTAGAGTTGGACTAAGTACATTTAGCACCTATTGGAAGCCTAACCTCTAGTTCACATAGTCTCAAGAGTTATGCTCGTATGTTCACATAAATACCAAGGGAACAGATGATGTTTTGTTTTTAAAAGTATATTGTAGACCTAGCTATGCCAATGTGCATATAATACATTATTAATTAAATAAATAAATCATTATTTGCTCACCAAACTAAGAGATGTTCCTAAGATAATGAGGCAAAACTATCTTGCCTCACAGGTCCTCTTCTCTAGCCCTTTCTTGATTTTATTTAGCTCAGACTACTTAAGAGATCAATGTGTGACTCTTCTGGTGCAACATATTTCTCAAGCCTGTAAATATATTATTTTGCTGCCATGAATGCAAGTTGAATGCATATGAAATGCAAGTTCATCATTCAGTATGCAACGTACATATCATCAGGTGCTATGCAGGGTTGAAAAGCTTTTATTGAGCAGATAGAGCTCTGAATGGACACTGTTTTGGCCTCACCTCCAAGTCCAAGCAGTGTTATGCTGTAAGTGCTTAAACTGTGGAAAGCTGTTGTTGTCTTGCCTAATTAAACCTCTTGTGGTATCACCTTTATCACCATTGATGACATCTTTCAGAAATTTGAACTGGAAGTTGGTGAGATCTCCCTAAACTTTTGCTGTTGCTAACAGTTAAGGCTATCTTTAACTCAATGTTTGAAAAGCTATTTTGTAACCATGTTGGTAGGGTGGTCACAGTATCATCATCAACATCTAAATCAGGCTTACAGTTGTTAAGCTAGTGGTGCTATATAACCTAAATGCTAAATACTTTCTCAAATAATTACCCATTCTCATAATGAAGCAAGAAATTCCATGAAGGTAAAACAAGATACTTACATTTGACATTGATTTCTATGTTAAACTGTTCACTGAAGCTATGCTTACTTTAAATATAAAGCTAAGCCTTGCTACAAAAGTTTTGATGTCTGTTATTTTCATTGGATATAACATTTCAAGATGTTCCAGAAAGACACTGATGCTGAAGCCTTGTCAAAAGCTTTCTTCAAATCTGCGAAGCTTGTGAGTAGCTTTTGCTACTCAATTTTCCCTTTGATGACTATTCCTAGGGCAAAAATCTGGTGAGCACATGGTTTTCTGGAATGAAATGTGTCTTGCTCTTTCTTTACTTTTGCTTTAGTTCTTTAATTCTTCTTGAGACAGCATTATCTTTGTCTGCAGGGGACCAAAGGACCCTGCCACCTGCATGGCTGTTGCACAAGCTTAGGACATCTTTGGCATTTTGAACAAAATGTTGTTTTGACATTGATATAAAAGCTTCTCCTGATCTAACACTGGGTTTTTTTAACAGTTTGGTGATTTTACTGATAACCTTACCAATTCCATAGTTTTGTGACTGCTTTTCATCTTTACCTGAAACCACATTGGTTTTACATTTTGCATCGCTTTTTCACAGCTTTGTTCCTGATGTGAAATGATTCAGGTTTTGGCTCTGACTGTTTAATCACTTTGGGAACCTCATTGGTTTTCTGTGCTGCTTACCAAGGTTCCACCTCTTAAGTATGATTTGTCCAGAGGCTTGGTTTTTTCTGTCACAGAAACCAGTGAGCATTTTCACCACGACAGCACATATTCCAAAGAAGGAATAGTATGTCTTGAGCAGTATGACTTCTCTCCTAGAAGGAAATTGAGAGGTTACAGCTCTTCTCTGTCTCATCTCTTTGGAGTAAAAGAACAAAAATTCTTATAATTTCCTTTTTTTTTTTAGTTAGCAGTTTAGACCAACTTAAAAAAACCCACTTGTTAGGCTTGATGAGCCAGATTCCGATCTGCTAGAGAGGTACTGGAACTATTATACATATTTGTGTAGTTTAGCCTACCTTGAGCTATGTCCCACTTTCTCTTCCCAGACTCAGTGATACACTACAGTTTCTAATTTCCAACATGATACAAAGTTTTCCACTTTTTTTTTTCTAGAAAATGTATATACGTAATTTATACTGCAAGCTCAAATTCCTTATAAAATACAAAAGCAAGAGCTACTCATAGAAATACCTTAGAAATCATAGAATCTTAGAATCATAGAATGATCTGGGTTGGAAGGGACCCCAAGTATCATAGAGTTCCAACCTCCCTGCCACAGGCAGGGCCACCAACCTCCAGGCCTGGATCTACAAAAGGTTGCCCAGGAAGTCTTTTGGAGAAAAATTACTTTCTATGGAGCCTGAACACAGACAATCTGAGAAGCTCCATAACTTGTCAACAAAAAGTACCTTATCTTATAAAAAAAAAATGACACCAAACAAATACTTTTTTGATGAAAATCAGTTTTGACAGGAAATGTTTGTCAGCCTCTGTGTAGGCAAGTGACTCTCTTGTTACAACTCCCACCTCCTGCCCACAGCCTCATCTGCTGCCTGCTCTCATGGGAGCCTCTTCAAAGCCTAGAATGCAAGGAGAAGGCAGTAGGGGACAAGGAAGCGGTGCAGGACTCTTCTACCTTAGGAGAGGACTGTCTTTACCTTGACAATTGTATTGCTTCAGAAAGCAGAAAGGAGGCAGTGAGGCTTATTTTAGAAGACCGTATGATGCCCCCTTGTCCTGCTGCCTTCTGGCATTAAGGATGCTGAGCTCTCACAGTTTGTCTGGAGTATACTGAAAAACTTCAAGAAACAGAGAAACCGGGGTATTCTGGTTTCCACAGTGAACCTGTGCTGCATAAGCCAATAAGCTTCTTTATAGCTTTATAACTGCTTGACATGAGAATATCCCCGAAGAGCAACCTGCTCATGGATTTCTTCCCTCAGGCCTTTTCAGAGGAATTCGTTGGCAAATAGTTACGGACAAAGTCCTAAGGAAGGGTCTGCTTAGGAAATAACTGATGTGGAAAAGGTATGGAGAGGTAGTACGACTGGTTGAAACCTCCTTACAAACCAAACTCCATTGTTAATCTTGACACTGCAGTCTATCAAGTAAGTGAAGAGGGCAGCCTTGGTGCCAGGTATACCTCCCTGCAATAACAACACATTTCATCAACCACTTCAGGCGTTAGAGGACAAGAATAGTTCGGCAAGGCACGTACACAGAATAATTACCACATCCCAACTCAGGCATGAAAACAAGGCAAAAAAATAACCCCTCCCTGAATTCCTTGAGAGAAGCTGACAGAAATATCATAACGGCTGTTTTGAGCAACAGTTCAGTCACCCAGCTGTGCCAGAAATATGTGTCTCTATAACAAGATGTGAAAGGGCTGGGATGTTCCATTACTGAGATTCCAATTATATAAAATGAGGATAAAATTGGTTAATACTTAAGCTGATTCAATCAGCTGTCTTTAAATTTAAAAGCCAGAATAGCAATCATCTCAAGCGTGTTCTCAACCATGCGATCATGACAGCTTGAGGATGAGCCAATTCAGAAGATGCATCCAGTGAAGATTTTCAAGAGCTGGTTGACACACATCTTTTGATTTCTATTTTGGCTTCTCTCTTTCAAGTCACTTATTTTTGTGTTGAGAATTTACAGTGACATACCCATTAAAGCACTGATACTAGCTAGCATTAATGCACATAAAGTTACACAAATCTCTTACATAACAATAGCAAAACCTTTTCATTTTCATTTTAGTAGGGCACTAGAAATCTAGGGATGCAGCCTCTCTCCTAGTTTTTGTAGCTAGCTCACTATGGTTATGAACATATATAGCTGTGTGGCGTTTAACCTCCTCTCCATGTCACCCAGAGGATGAGCCAGCTCCCTTCTAGCAGCCAATTTGCAGTATTATCATGACCCAGTGCCTGATCTCATCTCTCTGTTTGTCTGCAAAACCTCTCCTTAAACTAAGCATTGCATTAACAAAGACTTCTTTGGATAGTAGTCATTTGTTGAACACAGGCAATATATCCTTGTTCTGAACACAAGCTAGAAATACTTCTCACTCTTGGCATTTGTGTGTGAGGCACTGGGAGCACCTCAGGTAGTCAGCCTTCACACACACACACACACACACACACACAGTCGTCCACTCAGTTCACACCACCAGACTCCTTAGTCATTTAGTCCAGCTTCACAGGATCGGCCTGAAGAAGCTGCAAAAATGCACATTAATAAAAATTACACATAACCTGTCTATCAGAAGACTTTCTAAACCATCTGGATAGTGATTGCTCTGTGTCTTTTACCTCCCAGTTCAGTTGCTGCTGTTTCATTGTGCAATTTATAGCTGCTAGAGGGAAAAAAAGAATAAAATTTGCAGCCTGACAAAAGTCTCTTCATACCTAAAATAATAGAAATCCTCCTCTTCAGAACAGCCCTCAGCTGCTTACTACAGATGGTTGTGTATTATGAGAGCGTGTTTTGTGTTCTCAGTAATCTTTGCCATCTTCCTATGGTTAGCATTTGTGTTTACTTTTTGAACAAACTGGTGTTTTATAGGAATGCACTGAATCATAGAATCATAGAATCATAGAATGGTATGAGTTGGAAGGGACCCCAAGGATCACCTTCTGAATGTGCCATTACCATTGAGAAATATTTTGTGTTTATTGCTACATGGCCTGATTAAGCTTTAAGAAATTATTAAAGGTGTTATACATTAGTTTATTGTTCAATTCCTCAACAACTGTTGCTGACTCATCTGAAATCATGGCATGCTGTGCTACGTATCGACCTGACCTAGAAGCAGTTGGAGCTATTTTAAGAAGTATAGATGTCATTTAAAAAATAAAAATGCAAAGCACTAGCTATTATGTTTCCACTGACACTTTCATAGAATCATAGAATCATAGAATGGTATGAGTTGGAAGGGACCCCAAGGATCACAGAGCTCCAACCCCCCTGCCACAGGCAGGGCCACCAACCTCAGGCCTGGATCTACACTAGGTATTATTTATTCATTTATGTATTCATTTATGTATTCATTCTGAGGTTTCGATTCTATGAGTAATATCCCTGTGGTATTGCACAACCCTATCAAACAAAGATCAAGTACCTTTCATTCTACATTATCTGATTGTTCTCCAATACATCTTCCTAAATTCTCTTTAAACTCCAAAGTGTCAGGTACAAGATGGAAGATGAAGCTTCTCTCGTCTGCTAGAGTACAATTCCCTAGAGCAAATCACTTATCAAAAGCCATTTCCTGTTTGTTTTTTGCCTTCCCCCTTTTTTTAAAAATTTATTTAATTACATTTGCTTTCTCTATCAAGGATAAAATGCCCCCTTTTAAAGAGATATCCAGTGCAGTGCAGTAGAGAGAATACTTTGCTGAAGGGCACACAGTCTGACTCTCCTACTGACTTGCTTTGTCTGCTGGGATTTTTTTTTTTCTTTTTTAGCTCTCACTGAGTCACTTTCTTCTCCCACCTTCCTTCTTTCTGTGGTCTCAGCTCAGCCTGTATGTTAAAACAGACTCTTAATCAGTGTATATATGTTAATTAAGAAAAGGTTCTCAGGAAGTGATGAGCAAAAAAGACCTTTGAGCGCTTTACACACAGTGAAAAACAGAAGACTGCAACCAGTGCTACACAATATAAAATCTGACTGTTCTGTTCCTTCTTCACCCTCTCACATGATCCCATGGTACACAGAAATAGATGTTTTAATTTTATTTCACAAACCAATGAAGTTTGACTTGCGTTAATAAATTTTCTTGACCTTTGGAAAAATCTGGACACTATATTAACTTCTGTTAGTTCCTTCTGTGTTTTGCTATTAAAAGATTTCTCCACTGCAGAAATCAGACTGCTACTCTTCAGACTTCTATAACAAAGTCCTTTTGCATTTCCCTAAAACACTCCTGATCATTTTAATAGGCCAAATTACAGTAAAATGTAGGATCTGTCCTAACCCAGATGCTTCACATTATCATGTGACTTCTGGGAGCAACAGCTTGGGAAGTGTCAGAGCTGAGTAAGAACATGCGAAAACAAAGGGATAAAAATAAAGCGCGACAGGAAGAAAACTAGAAAAAAATATTTGGGTTTTTTAATCACAAAGAAATAAAAGGTAAAATAATACAGCAATGATTACAAAGTCACTCTTTTCAATAGTTTTTCCCTTATAATCACAGACAGGTTTGGGTTGGAAGGGACCTCAAAGACCATCCAGTTCCAACCCCTCTGCCATGGGCAGGGACACCCTCCATTAGACCAGGTTGCCCAAAGCCCCGTCCAGCCTGGCCTTGAGCACTGACAGGGAGGGGGCAGCCACAGCTTCACTGGGCAGCCTCTGCCAGGGCCTCAATACCCTCCCAGGGAAGAATTTCTTCTTCATATCTAATCTACCCTACTTCAGCTTAAGGCCAGTGCCCCTTGTCCTATCACTACAGCCCCCCAATAAACAGTCCCTCTCCATCTTTCCTGTAGGCCCCTTCAGGAACTGGAAGACTGCAAAAAGCTCTCCCCAGAACCTTCTCTTCCCCAGGCTGAACAAGCCCAACTGTCTCAGTCTGTCTTCACAGGAGAGATGCTCCAGCCCTCTGATCATCTTCACGGCCCTCCCCCAGACTTGGTCCAACTAGAAGGATTCTATTAGTTCACTTCTCTCAGGCATGGTGAAAATTGTTGAGGCCGTGGTTCTTTCACCCCTGTTAATTCTGGGCCATGCTTTAAATATTTTCTAGATTAAAAACCATACATTTTTCCTTCCTTAGTGTATTCTGAGAGATCCCTCAGTGGAATCAGAGGGATTCTTTTGATTGACCTCTTTCCTTTCATTCTTGAACTGCCTGTGCTTGTCACAGGATACTTTGGCTTTATTTCTTTGTATCTCACATAATTATCTGACTTCTCTGGATAAAGCTGATACAATCTCATCACTTAATAAGAATTCTTTATTAAGAAATGCTCTTCCAAGGTATTTGCCTTCAAAAGGCATTCTGAGATTTTTCAGAACATTGGTGGATTCCCATGTTTTATAGTCAAATATAAAGTGTTAAATAATCTTTGAGTTGAAGATTTATACCTCAGTTTTTCCTTTGCAGACTCTGTAGTCTTTTTGACATTGATGACAGTATCCCTTGCTTTACCTGCTCCTAAAATAATTTATTTCCTTCCTCTTCAGCTTTAATGCAAGCTAGTTAACCCCCACCATTCAAGGTAAGAGATGTCACTGTGCACATGCATGAAGCATATGACCAAGTTTATGGTGGATTCAATTCACTCCTAGTTTAGCATTAACTATGCCGTCTAGCCCAATGCTCTGTGGAATCTCAGCTCTCTGATTCCCTTCCACCACTCCTGGATGTCTTCTCCACCCTACAGTGGGTAAGGCAGCCCAGGAAACTTTAATTTTCAGCCAGCTTAATTCTATCCAATGCCACACAGGAAGGATATGTCAGTCTTGCTCTATGTCCACAGATATATCCACACTCCAAATTTTGCAACACTTAGGAGACATGGCCATAAAATAATTTGTTGAATAGTGCTTGTTGGCAGTAAAGATGTTTATACCTCTGCCTCAGAGGAAGCTCAGAATTACATTGTTAATCTGACATCACAGAAATTAAGTTGGAGGAATATTCTTTCCAGTTCAGCTACTGTTTCATTCTGTTTCACTGTCAGGGTAAACTTGCTTTCCATGACTGGTTTACATGAAGCGTATCATTTGGCACCTTGCAGGCTGCAATCTTGATTAAATAATATCGAATTTATTGAATTCCCTTCTGAATTTGAAGGGAAAATCAATAAAATTACTAGGTGACAGGAAAATATTTCTGTATTTGTAGCTGTGTTAAAAGCTTTTCCAGAGGGCTTATGCAACACAAATAGTAATAAACATGAAGACGTATCTCAATGTTTAGAAAAACTGGTGATTCCTTTCAAGAGTTTGCTTTTGTCTTGAAGGACAAACAGAAACACCAGATCTTTTGTTATTGCTGTACCTGCCACTTGCAGAAGTGGAGTGAATGGAGACCGGTGAGGCTCAGGGCTTGGAAAGAGAAGGGAAAAAAAGATGCAATGTTAACCAGTGTGAGAGAGGAGAACAGGTTGTACACTTGGAATGAACAATCTGATAGGCAGAGGAATATTTAAGATGCCTGGTTAGGCAGGACAGTTTGGCAGCTTCTGCTAAAAACCTTTTCCTCTGTACTTCTTACAACTCCCGTTTCTCCTTCTCTTTGCCAGAGAAGGAGAAATGGAAACTGAGGTCCCTTGGGCCTGACCTTCTGTTGTTTCTGAGGAAGGACAAAAGAGGAGCTCAACTGGAGCACATGCAGACTCCTCCTTGAGCCCATCCTTATTGGTGTAAATCCAAGAAGTCCAACTGTTTCTAATCCTGACTGTACGAGAAGGATTTGGTTGACTGCCCCAGTACAGAATATGGACTACAGCTTCATAGAGCTAGACACAGATGCATTTTAAGCGTTTCTAAAGTCCCAGGGATTCAGATGTGAGAGTTTGGTTTCGCAGTCAGTGAATCGGAAAAAGAATTTTGGGGACGTTCTGGCTGAAAAATAAAAAGAGTCCTAATGGTTGGACACCGATGTGTCTGCTGGAGAGCAGTTCGCTAGAGGGAGCCAATGCCATTTCGTTTCACTTAGCAGTTCCTTCAAAACCAACCAGAAGACAAAATTTATGGTACAGAAGAGTAACTGTCTTCTGATGTCCTCAAAGTCATGCATTTTCTTCTCTCTGACATAGAGATCCACTGCTTTGGGAAGAAAGATAGGGTCAGAGGCAGAAAGATTTTCTGAGGGGCTGGCAGTCAGCTGCATGCTGGGTAGAAGGACTAGGCCCTTCTGTACTCACATTTTCTACCTCACTCCCATTTGAGACTTTGACTCTTTTATTTTTTCAACTTATTTAAGACCATTCTATATGTAATACATTCAAGATGCAGAGTATTGCCTTTCTTCCTATAAAAATACATTACAACCTTACCTGGAAGAACTCTCCTACAAAGGCAGTATCTCTTGAGAACTGAGATGAATGGGAATTAATTTTGTTAGGCAATACCTAAAACTCAAGAATTTCCTAATTAGTAGGATATAACAAGGACTGTGATCAAAAGCCAACAACTGCCTACCTCAGAAGTAACTCAGTTACAGTAATGGATGTGAAAGTAAGTTAAATCCCCTAAGTAAACCAGATTCTGATCCTATGAGATTCTAAATTTTGAACATTAAAGTTCAAAGCCTGAATAATAATAATATCAATACTAGTGTAAATTCTGCTTTTGTGTCTTTTCCAACACAGGGAAGTGGCTGGAGAGGAGATGACACTGTTTTGATGATATTTTTCTCAGGAAATCTGAAAATTATTTTTGTTTATATTGTGAAATTTAAACCCAGGAGGAAGCACTGAATGATTCAGTCTCACGCCTGCGTGTCACAGAACACAGCTTTCAAACCGTGGCTGCATTATCTGTGTAACTTCTGCTTTCTACCTTACAGTTATCCAGTAATTATTTGAATTCACCAATGATTCATTACTGCATCATTTTCATGGCTTGTTCAGTTAGTTCATGTTTATGTTGCAAATGTTACTCTCAGTTTTTCATGGACAAGGCTTTGACAAGCTTTGCCTTTGCTGGGCTTCATTTATGCCCTGTCCCTGGAGGTGTTCAAGACCAGGTTGGATGGGGCCCTGGGCAACCTTGTGTAGATCCAGGCCTGGAGGTTGGTGGTCCTGAAGCTTCATGTTCTCTTATCCATAGACAAGATTTGCATTCCTTGTTCAGAAGTGCAATATTTGTGCCTGGCTATGCATTTTACCAGGCTCTCAAGGTCATTTTGTGTGTTGCTTTGCCTCTATCATTATACAGCTTTTTTTTTGTCAATTCTAGTGTCACCAGCAATTTTATCAGCAGTGTCCATTCCCAGTCAGAAATGACAGTTTTCTGCTACTTTCATTTACTTGCCTGTCAGCAGTACTTAGGTGCCACTGGGGAAGAAATTCTTATGTGCAGATGAAATTGTAGACCTATTATATGCTTCTTACTAATGACTACCCACACATAACTGGAACAGTCCTATATATAGGATGTCCTTGGTGTGCATCAATGATACATGAGTTCTTACCTTACACACCTTTTTTGAAGCTGAACATGTTCCAGGAGGATTTTATTTGTAACAGGGACATGACCATGTGTAAGTATTGAGATCTTTCCCTGTAAAATCTCTTGGAGCTGCAAAGTTTGAAAATACCTATTAGTTTTCTGACCTCAACTAAGAAACTGTTTTGATCTCAGATTCTATTCCAGAAAAGGCTTTATCCTAAAACAATGTGTGACTTCTTTGAGGAAAATAATCTTTTCATTCTACAAGCTTTCTAAATCAGCAGATCTTTTGCAATTTATAAATTAAGCACCTCTGCAGCCAAACCTTTCCCCTCCAAAGATGCAGTTAAATCAATGTTTGTCATTTCCAAAGGGTGATTGTTTTTGCTTCTGAGGTTTTCAAGTGTTTCACTCCCATAATTTATTGCCTCATTTAGTATTGCACTAAGGTGTTACCTTGTTGAGATTTATCATTGATCAAGTTACTGAGTAAAATACATCTCAAATCTTGTAGGTGCTGATGCAAATCAATACGGTTGTTATTTGCAACAGTCAAACTATGATGAGTCTATTTACTCTTGTTTTACTAAAGAAAAGAAATGCAGAGTTTTTTACATACTCCATATTGCTCTTGAGAACTTCAAAAGATAAAGAAAATAGCAGAACAAATGAGGGAAGGCCAGCCAGATGGCAACAAAGGCACAAAGAAATCAACCAAGCTTTGTTTTAGTGCAGAGGGGTGGATGTTATATATCAGATACTATGATATTCTCTATCTGTTGAAAAAGTTCTATGATGTCTGTTCCATGTTGCCACATTTTTAAAACAATAAATGAAGACTCACAATACAAAGCATAAAGACCAGGGCATTCTCAGGATAGAGCGGTTGAGGCACGTGACAATTAAATGACTTGCCCAAGTCACACAAAAAGCTAGAAGAGATTCAGGACCTGGAGTCCCCAAGGCCCAGTTCAGCATCTTAGCTGGAAGTTCTCCTTGTATCACCCCTTTTCTTGGGGGCCAAGACAGGGGATGGAATTAGAACAAATCAGAATATAAATTAACTTCTAGTGCCAAAACATATGACAATGACTGAAGGAGATATTTACTTCCCAAACACAACATGGAGAAGGTGTCTCACTCACAGTAAGAGAGAGCAGAAGGGACGCAGCATGAAAACCAAGATATGCAAGGACAGGGGGAATAGAAGTGGACAGGAAGAAGAAAGAAACCAAAATGAGCAAAGGGGGGCTGATAAGGAGGAAGCTTGTTGTTGTCGTGGGAGAATAAGAACCAACAACATATCCTACTGCAATGGAGAGGTACCAGCCAACCAATATGCACTTAGAGGAACATGAGTAAAAATTTATGAGCCTGGGAAAACTTGAGACCTTTCCTGAGTTTGTCTGTGTTTGGCCATATAGCAGAATATCAGACCGGAAAAGATGACAGAAAAGTCTCTCTCCCCTCTTTCTAATCAATGGTTACCTTTTCTGGGTGTCCTTCTAGTTTGTTTTTCCCTCAGAAAAAAAAACAAAAACACAAATCTCAAATGGGGAAAACAACAAAAAAACCCAACAAAAAAACCCCACCAAAACACCCAAAAGCAGAGCAGGCGTGAAATCATCTTTGAGTTCACTAGGTGGCAACAAGGAGTAAGAAATCCACACTGGAGTCTTCAACCAGAACATCTGGTTGGACCTTCACAACATCCCCCACCCATTCATCTCTACCAAACACTCAAGTTCTGATTGATCAAATGACCACCTTCTAAACACTAAATAAAATACACTCCCTGCAGATGTATAAATATTGTCTCAGTTGGCTGGTGCTCACGCTGACTGACTATCACCGCATTTATCTGGTTTCACTCACAGCCACCTTTGTGTGACTTTGATGTGGCATTGAAGCTACCAGCTTTGACGTAAGCCTTGGGTCTGTAGCTCTCTTTGCCTCCTGAAAGCAGAGCAATTACTTTTCAGTCAAGCAGCTTAGGAGTGGGGAGGGAAAAAATAATTCATTTTCTTGATATATAAATCAATTACATGTGTTGAAATGTTCCCACTTTACTAAATATGGGCTTCTAAGGGAGACATTGCCTTTCTCTTCCCTGGTTCTTAACTGCCTTTCTCCTCCCTTGTAATGGGAGCTTTAAGTCAGTAAACAAAGTGGCACATGAATAAAATGTATAATTTTCTTCCAGTTAAAATACACAGTGATTATCTTCTGCTGTGTACACCTCTAAATTGAGCCATTTTAAAAAAGAAATAATATCAGCATGATATGCTTAAACTTCATGCTCCTTCATTTTTTGTAACTGTAGGCAACTCTATGTAAGAGTCAAAGCCCTGAGGGCACACATAGGCCTTAACACCCCGCACTCATGGGCCTGTTAAAGCCCAGCCTTGTGCTATGCTCTCTGCTTGAGTGTTGTTGTAGCAGTGCTGCTCTTCTGTGTAGATGTGCCTATTGATGGGGCAACATGGACCCTGTTGATCTGGACTTGAGGGTTGACTTTCTAGCTTGGCCTCGTGTCTGCCTTGTCACCATAAACCTGCCTGGTGGTCACTGGGATCTGCCTGACCCTGGCTACCACCACTGGACCTCATCCTGACTTGTGGATTGATTTCCTTTCTTGATGCTGGTCCTGCTTCATCACCATGTCCTTGCCCAGTGGCCCAGACTCTGTGCTTTCCCTGTGCCTGCAGGCTTGCCTTGCTTGCTTGAGGCTGTGACCTGGCACCTGCCTGGTGAGGACCCTCCTGTGCTGGCTGTGACATCCCCTTGGCTCCTGGCCCAGGGGAGCCATTGGCCTGTGCTGTGATGTGAAGTCTTGAGTTAGTAACAGTACAAAGTCTGCTGTTGCAAAAGCAAGTGAGGATAGAAAAATGAGCAGCACAACCTCTATGCATTCTGCAACTTATCCTGCCCCTAATGAGCAGGCAGAGATGAAGGGCAGAAGTACATTTGAAATCTGCTGCTGAAATCAAAAGAGGTACCAGTGCAAGTTAGTGCCTGTGAGCTCCTGGTTCCTCTTGAGTTTCCAATTCTGCTGAAGTTACTGCCTCTTATGGAGGCAAGCTGTCACCTCTCATCTGAACAGCTTGGGAACATCTCAGAAACTCCCTGGGCTTCTAGCAGCATGCCAGCCACTCAACTGAGGCAGAAAGACACACTCTGGCATGTCACGCTCCCTCCAAGCTGTCAGCCTCCTCAATGCACAACTGATGAAGGATGGAAGAGAGACGTGTTCAGTTCCTGTGCCATTCCCCTCCTTCCTGTTCAGTGCCCCCACACACCTGTCAACTTACTCTGCTCCAGCTCTACAGCTGCAAAGTGGGAACAGCACTTCTCAGCCTTGGACAGATGGGATACAAACCCACCCTTCTCTCTGGGACTTCCAGGGAATACTGTCTGTGGACTCCATAGCTGAGCTCTTTCAGTGAGTGACACTGGAATCTGTGTACCAAAATGCCTTTCTCAGATGTAGACCTGTACACAGGGTTTATTTAGCCAACCATTCCTAACACCACTGTAAAATGTCAGCTCCCTTTACCATGGACTCGGCAATGACCTTGCAATTTAAAAGTGCAAACACAGCACAGGCACGCATCTCGTGCTAGATTGAATCGGAGTCAGAGAAAGATGGTTCCTTCTTGGGTGGCAACAGTGCTTTTTACCTGTATTTCTTGTTTATCTTCACTAGATAAATTTGTAGTCCTCCTTTTCTAAGACTGGTAGTGCTATTATTGTCACGGACATCTTACTCCCAAAGTGCTTATAAAATCAGTGAATTTTTTATTGGTTTCACTCCCAGCTCTCTGACCTGGTGAGTTAGCATGTGCTACACTTCTCACTTCCCTTCAACCATATGCAAGCAGAACGACTTCTTTACCTTTTCCTGTAGGGTATCTTGCAAGATATTCACATAGGCCAAATCAATCGACCACAGGAAAATTAGATGCTGGCTTCAGTGGGCACCAATAATACAAAATGTTGCACAAATACAATAATAGTTACAACAGACAATAATATAGCAATGTATCAGGGTTTATGCTTAATTAGAGACAGAGCTATAAGACACTTAAGTGCAATCATCAGGCAATGCCCTGGTTATTAAGATACCAGGGTAATGACCTTAAGATGAAGGAAGGTAGATTAGATTAGATATGGAAAATAAATTCTTCCCTGTGAGGGTGGTGAGGCCCTGGCACAGGCTGCCCAGAGAAGCTGTGGCTGCCCCCTCCCTGGCAGTGTTCAAGGCCAGGCTGGATGGGGCTTTGGGCAGCCTGGTCTAGTGGAGGGTGTCCCTGACCATGGCAGAGGGGTTGGCATTAGATGGTCTTTGAGGTCCCTTCCAACCCAAACCATCTATAAACTTCCAGTTTCTGTTTTTTTTAGTGCTCAGCTTCCTAGTTCTTAGAGATATTAATTATCTGAAGACAATTCCCCTTCCAAGATTTTGCTACATGTCTCTTAAATGTGTTATATTTGAAACTCTAAGGAACAGTAAGAAGCTTGAAGTGCTTTGTTTCTACAAGTGCACCTTTTACACCAGACCAGTCATTAGCTATGACCACATAGTCACTGTGTATGGCTTTAAGCAGGTACCTGTGGACTGAAAGGGCATCACTGATGGAAAAATGGCAATTTAGAAACACCCATTCTTGGAATCCTGGCATCACAATTAATTTCTGTCGTTTGGTTTTTGTCTTGACAAAACCAGCAATTGCAAGTACTACCTTCTAAGTTTGGTCACTGCTTTATGCAGGGTTTATTGAGGACAGGAGAGATAGGACCTCAGGAAGAGGGAGATTGATAAGGTCAGGCCTGAAATCAGAGGTTGGATCAATACAATAGCTCTCTTGTGCACAAAAAGGGAGATTATGCACCCTGTGTGCCTCTTTCCATGCATGGTGTAAAGTCATCCTGTGCTATTCTAAGTGACTCATACGCTTGAGCTGGAGTGCAAGAATTTCCAGGGAAAAGGAGAAAATACCTATTCTTCCTACAGGGTATAATGGAGTTGGACTGCACGAAAGTGAGCTGCCTGCACAGTCTCCCCCACCACCAGTCACAGAGCATTCTGCCATGGGGAAGGAGGAACACAAACCTTTCAGAAATCAGAATATGAATCAAACTATAAATCTGAGGGGTCATCTGGAGAACAAATCTCACTTTGTGATGGCCAAGGCTTTTCTAGTAGTGTCACTAATGGGACAGCAGTATTTCAAATAATGATGTTCATGTTGGCAGCTGCCCTCTGTGCCTGCCTCTCTCCTTCCTCACCTATTTACACTGCAAGATTTTTAAGGTGGAGGCTCTTCTACTGTGTTTTTATAGAGGCCTGCACAGTGAAGACAGCATCACTCTTGGTATTTTTATGTTCAGATGAATTATAATAGAAGGGCAATATTAATTGCACAACTTAAGGTATTCACAATAGAGAAGTGCATGCAGTTTATTTTATTTAACGTGGGGTTTTTTTCCCCTCCACGTTAGTTGAAGGATATTTATGTTCTGTGCCATATGTCTTTATCAGAAACATTATTTCATTCCAGGAAGACTTTCTTCCTAAAATTCAAGGCTCATCTGACTCTCATTCAACATCCAAAATAGAATTCTAGTAAAGACAGATTAAAAGTTCTCTGGCTTAGATAACTAAGCCTTTCGTGCGAGGTGAAATGTTTTGCCCATTTAAGTCTTACCACAGATACAACTGTTGTATTTCATTGAAATAGTGTAACTATAGATCCAGAGGCCCAGGTTTCCGTGGCTTTAGATCTCACTCAAAGAACTGAAAAACCAAAAGTAGCTATACAGCCAGCCAGCAGAACTCCCTTCTTGCAGGTCAGGTTGAAGTGTAAGAGCAAATAAGCGTGTGTGCACCTGATCACACACAAATATGCTCTTAAATCAGGACTGACAGGATCCATTCTCTTTAAGTCACAGTAACCTTGACCACCTTCAAGACCTCTGAACTAGCTTGTAAAGCAAGTGTGCTTTAGTGCCCAGTTTCATCTGGATGAGAAAGTGCTATATAAAGGCAAGAGATTACTATCACTAAGCCCCTTGTCTTCAGCCCTCCATCTATCACTTATCCATCACCTGGTATTTTTATGCAAGGGAGGGAGAGAAATATTTAATGTTAATGGAGATGTTATCTTCACTCATAAATATTTCAGTGGATGAAAAAAATGTTCATAAAAGGGTCAGTGCAGCTAATATCAAAACTAAATTCTATGCTTCCTTAGAATATTTTTTTATTTAGATGAGGATTTTCATAATGCTGGTAGGAAGAATAACAGTTCACCTTTTATACTACATTTCTTTAGAGATTCTAATCTCTTTAAAGATGTATGGCTTCATTTTAGCTGTCTTTGGATCAGATGTCACTACTTCAATGAAAGAAATGATTTTTTAAAGAAAATATGTGATTTTTCCTGGGAGATACTGGCCTATTCTGCAGTTACAGTGTAAATTCCACCATAAAATGCTTCATTAGTTTTATATCCCTGGATGCCTCTAAGACAGAAGAAGAATATCTAACAAGTGTCATTTCCAGCAGACAGACGTGTGAAGCAGAAGGTCAAATTCTGATATACAGCTTCACAAAATGCATGTTTACATTCCTGACAATGTTGAATTCACCCTTACACTGATGAAGCTCTAAGCACAAACTGCCTTGAAATTATATTCTTTAGTTTTCAACTAACCAAAGAGATACTCCTGGAGTACTGGCTGGCAGACTGCTGCTCAGATCATTGGACCAGAGCATGGTACATTCATGTACAAATGTCAGTGAACAGGACTCGTTCAAAATCACAAACATGTACATTTTGGGAACTGTTAGGGAAACTAAGTGAACTAAGCTATACATAAGATCTCGACTTCAGAAGAGATTCATATGACCTGTGGATTTCTGCTGGTTCTTTCTGAAAGGCAATGAGCTACAAGCCAATACCCTATTTCAGAAAATGTGGATTTCTTCTTAAACACACACATCCAACCCAGCATTCCCAAACAGTTAGGGAAGGAGGGTGGGGGTGGATGGAGAGGAAATAATTTTATAAAGAGACTCAAAACCAGTTTACAAATAATTTAATACAACTCCTTAAAGTAATACTGCCAGATGTTTTGTCTCTTTCACAAATTACTCCATTCAAAATGAGCTAAACCTAATCTCAAAGATGAGGACTTGGAAAGAAGCATTGGTGTTGTCCCCTCCTGCCACAACCCTGAACCTCGGACTTGCAGTGCCAGCTGGTGAGTAAATGCTGAGACACGGTGTGAGTACAGGCAGACAGCAGAAAGGGTGGCCATGAGGCATCTCGAAGTTGCCTCTGAATTATGTGGCAGATGGATGGGGCAGGCAACATCTCTGGATGGTGTACAACATTTGGGAACATTGCAGAGGGAATAAAATTTCCAAAAACTTTTAAGGTTTTTAGTTTCTGGTACATGACTGATTGTGTTTTCAAGACAGACGTTTATGTAATGCCAAACTCTTGCCCATGGCTATGAATGCACTTGTAAATTGCTCTGCTGTGAGCTGGAGCATTTTCTACAATTCAGTACTTCTGTGCAGTTAAACATTCTGACTTTCTCCTTTTTTGTGTTCCAAAAAAGCCCTTTCTCCTCTAGCATCTTACTAGCTTGTAAGTTTGAAATGTTTCCTACAGCAGTGCTGGTTTTATTCAACACCGCCTGAGATGTGTTACGTTCCCACAGCCTGGCTGAAGGCTCAGCCCTGCTCTAGCGTTACCCACTCTCTGTCCCCTGACAGTGGAAAGGGACAGAGGTGAACTGCAGTGCCAGCCACAGGCACCTGGCTTAGGAGGCCACATGCTCCTCTGCTTTCTACTTGTTGCTTCAGGAGCACGTCCCCGTGTTTGGATGTGTAAGGTACTCTGTTGACAAAAAGAAAGAGAAAAACTATTTGACTCTGTATGTGCTGGTTTTGTTTCATGTTGGCCGTTTGGTTCTCATCTTTGTATTTGCAAAACCTTTGTTCTGGCACCTTCTTTTCCCCAGTTCTCTTCAGCAGGTTCTGCTCTGTTCTCTCCTCTCCTACTCAACAGTCCTTTTTAAAGAATTACCAGTGCTATCAAAGTGGCATCTGGCATGTGCAGTTCATTCCCTTTTTCATCCCTTCCCCAAGGAAAGGTTTGTGCAGGCAGAGTAACACTTTATTTCAGGAAGACTTTGTTTGCATTTTTTTTATGTATGTGGTGCTATATATGCTGTGTTCTTGGAAGAAAGAAGGAGGTTAATTTTCTGAAAGTCATTAAGTTTTCACGGAAGGCCGTTATGCAGGCTAAGAAATCATATACATATTTTCTTCATGTATATGCTGTACCATGTCTTTTATCAAACCGTTTTCTTGAGAGGAAATACAGGTCTGCCCTCCCCTTCCCTGTATCTTTCCCTCTTATTATTTGCAGAAACTTAGGAGAGACTACGATCAATTAGGAGGTGTTACTGCCTGGAGGAGACCAGACATACAACACTTGGTATAAAGCGATGTAGCGGCATTGACTTCAGCTCATCATTTAATCTTTGTAAGTGGTATCAACGGTGGTGTCATGGTGTTGGATTTATGATGCTGTCCTTCCAGATCATAGATAGCATTGCTATGTGGTAACACAGCTGGAATGGTGGCAATTCCTTGTTATAAAACCAGATGTATTACATACCCTAAAATGTATTTTTGCTGCCCTGATTAGTGAAGTACTTTAGTATCTAATATAGAAGTCACTCATAATAATGGTCTTCAAGTTCTGGCACGTCAAGTGTGAGTATCACTAGTCAGCTTTCAGTAGAAAAATTGCTCTGACCAAGCAGGATGATGGCTGTGTAAAAAAGCTGCAGATGCCTGAACTGCTGGATGGTTCTTTTTAAATATCTATGCTGTGTTCCATACATCCATTGCATTTAGTAGAGCTGACTCTAAAGAGAAGACTTTAGGTTGATGTGGGCTATAAATGCACTTTAAAAAAGCTTGATTGAATAAAAATCCGTGACTAGCAATCTTCCTCGGGATGTGCAATTCATTGTTAAGAGAAGAACAGTGATTAATGGAAGTAGAGCAAAAGAAATGAGCTGAAATGCAGCTCTAGCAGATAACAAATAAAAGTATTGCCATTTGAGGCAAGCATCACAACACGAATGAAGCTTTGCTTGACTGAGAATTGACTAACAGTCAACAGCCTGATGCCCAGATGGAGACTGGTGAAGGGTGATGTCCCTCTGGGTTCGGTATTGGGACAGGCACTATTTAATATTTTCAATAACAGCATAGTATGACCAAGTGCACCTTCAGCAAGTTTGCAGATGACACCAACCTGAGTGATGCAGGTGACACACCTGAGGGTAGGGATGCCAACCAGAGGGACTTGGACAAGCCTGGGAAGTAGGCCCATGTGAATTTCCTGTGGGTCAACAAGGCCAAGTGTGAGGTTCTGCACATGGGTCGAGGCAACCCCTGGTATCAATACAGGCTGGGGAATGAAGGGGCTGAAGGCAGCCCTGGGGAGAAGGACTTGGGGTACTGGCAAATTAAAAACTGGACGTGAGCCAGCATCGTGCACTTTCAGGCCAGAAAGTCAACTGTATCCTGGGTTGCATCAAAAGGAGCATGACCAACAGCCTGAGGGAGGCATTTCTGCCCCTCTGCTTTTGTGAGACCCCCCATCTGAAGTACTGCATCCAGCTCTGGGGTCCTCAGCACAGGAAATGGAGCAGTTCCAGAAGAGCTACAAAAATGGTCAGAGGGCTGGAGCACCTTTCCTATGAAGACAGGCTAAGACAGTTGGGCTTGTTCAGCCTGGAGAAGAGAAGGTTCCAGGGAGACCTAAGAGCAGTCTTCCAATACCTATAAGGGTCTACAGGAAAAATGGGGGCAGATATTTTAGTAGAGCCTGTTGCAATAGGACAAGGGGTAATGGTTTTAAACTAAAAGAGGGTAGATTCAGTCTAGATATAAGGAATAAATTTTTTATGATTAGGATGGTAAAACATTGGAACAGGTTGCCCAGAGAGGTGGCAGATACTGCATCCCTGGAAATGTTAAAGGTCAGGCTGGACTGGGATGAAGATGACCCTGGTCGATAAAGGGAGGTTGTACCAGATGACCTCTAAAGGTCTCTTCTAACCCAAACCATTTAATGATTTTATGATCTGAGTGCAAGTTTGGAGCTTTTCTTTGTTTCTGTGGCTGCCTACATCTTGCCACTACTGGGCAGGGTACTGGAATAGCAGAGCTATTGCTAGGAAATTGTCAGACTGTATGAGTGCTAAGCTAAACATAATCTTTTTTTTTAAAGCTAGAAGAACTAGACAACTAATTAAGCTTGCTCAAACTTTTCCCTTCAATTTACCAGTGGAACTTCAGGTTTAGATTAGATGTAAGGAAAAAATTTTTCACTGAAAGGGTTGTCAGCGCCTGGAACAGGCTGCCCAGGGAGGGGGTTGAGTCACCATCCCTGGATGTGTTTGAAAAAAGAGTAGATAGATGAGGTACTTAGGGATATGGTTTAGTTTAGGATCTGAATGGTTGGACTTGATGATCTTAAAGGTCTTTTCCAACCTTGTTATTCTGTGATTGATGTGTGATCCTTATATGTAGATAGTTACAAGTGACTGAGTTTCCCCATTTTAATGCTCTACTATTCATCACATCAGATGCATTTACTGTCAGTGTAACTAGCTCTTACAACACTGCAGCTGTATAATGCAACATGACAGCTTAAGTGGTTTAAGTTATCTGGGTTTAGTCCACAATTGCAAAGGCCTGGGAGATCCTATACATCCAGCTCAGCTGACAAGATGGAAGCTGGTAAGTCACAGTAACTTAATGTTACACCCGTGCAATCACCAGGTAGGACATTTGTCATACCAGTTTCTGGGAAAGAAGAAATTGTGTCTGCTTCATTCCCAGTTTTAAAAGGATTTGAGGCTGGAATAGCAAGCACATCATCCGTTAATGTTTGTAATGACCCTGGATGCTGGACTTCTGCAACTGCTTCTGGTGAAATTGAATCATTCCACCAAACAGGAATGACCTCTTGGAGCTATGCTTTTCTCTTGAATGCTTAACAACAAAGATAGTGGCAAATATTTCAAAAATGTGAAATGCAGGAGACAGCAATGAACAATTCTGGACTGTCTAGTAGAACAAGAATTAGAGTCTGACTGAAAGCAGATTAAAAGCTCTTGCACATTTGACAAAGTCTATTTAGTACCTTTTCATTCTCATTTTCAGGACTTTTGTACTAGGGATACACTTTAGCAGGCACTGGATATGAATGTTTGCTATTAATCTCCAAACTAGCATAGCAAATGAGGTGCAGAAGTCATCTGCTTTTGTTTTATCAACAAAAGCAGCACAAAGGATCTGACTTCATTCTTGTATTTGCATGAGGGACAAGGCTGAGCAAAGATGAGTCTTCAAACAATATCTTACACAATCTTCCTTGTTTTGGTTATCAGATAGTCTGTGTGGTCTCTGGTCTAGATTACAGCAGTTTTGGCACTTGTAACTTCACGTGGGCATCTTCTTGACTGCAGTGTATTTAAAAATAGAATTCACACCATCGTGCATCTGTAGCCTTCCTGAAAAAGCATTTCTTAAGCATTTGAATTACTTTTGGAGAGACCTTTTTTCTCACAGTTGATTGCCTATACTGCTGATGGACACCCCTTTGTACAGAGTCCTGTAATACCATTTGGTCCTGTCTTTCCATGTGCTTCCTCTTCTGGCAACCTTCTTGTTACAGGGTGCCTCCCATCAGGTGTTTATATGCATTGATCAGGTTCCCTTCTGAAGGCTAAACAACCACAGCTCTCTTACATCAGATGCTTCAATCCTTGAATCATGCTAGCTGTCCTTCAATGAACTCCCTCCAGTAACTCCAGGTCTCTCTTACACTGGATGGCCCAGATTTGAACACTGCAGTCCAGCTGTAGTCTCAGCAGGGCTGAGCAGAGTGGAAGGACCACTGCAGGCAATGATCTTCATGCAGCCCTCCATGCTACTGGCTACCTCTGCTACAAGGGCACATTGGTGGCTCACAGTTAACATTTTGTCCACCAGGAGCCTGGCTTTTTGTCTGCAAAGCTGCTCTCCAGGCAGCTGGCCCATTGGGTACTGCTGTATAAGGTTATTCCCTCCCACTGCAGGACTTTGAACTTTCCTTTGTTCAGCTTCATGAGATTCCTGTTGGTCCATTCTCCAGCATGTCAAGGTCCCTCTGCATGGCAGCACAACCCTCTGATGTATCAGCCACTTCTCTCAGTTTTTTATCACCTGCAAACTTGCTGAGGGTGAGCTCTGGTCCATCACCTAGGTCATTAATGAAGATGTTAGATGGTATTGATCTTAGTATTGACTCCTGGGGTACACCATTAGTGACTGGCCCCCAGCTGGCCTTCATGTGGCTGATCACAACTCTCTGAGCCCAGCCATTCAGCCCACCTTGCTGTCTGCTTGTCTGGTCTGCTCTTCATCAGCTTGTCACTGAGGATGTGCATTTCCATATATAGATATCATAAACCTGGAGATTCAGAGTTTGAGCTCTTGGTATGTGGCGATACTGGAATCGAATTGCTCGAGAATCAAGCCCTGTTGTGCAACAAATTTCTGTGTGTATGAAAAAGAAAACAGATGGTTCAGCTTCTGAGCAGGAATATCTGTTTAGACTGTGTTCATATGAAGTTTGCTCTTAAATTATTTCAACAGCTTGTACATATGGCAAGCTCTATGGTGAGGACTTTTTGTTTCCAGAGATTCTGTGCATGAATGCTTGGACACTGAAAGTGAGTTTGAGGGTTGTATTCTGTCTGCCCAAACTTGACCAGTGAATTGTATTACAATGAAGCCAAATTCTTCTTATAAAGGATAAAATAACCAATATACCTATTTAATTAATAAAGAATAATCTTTCCCCTAAACACATATAGTCTGAATGGACAACACCAAAAGATGAGTGGAATAACTTTTATTCCTATTTCACCAGTGGGCAGCTGAAAAACTAAATATGTTGTTTTAAGAGAGAGTCACTAACTATGCATAATTTTTTGAATCCTCATCCCAAGTCTTAATCATGATACAATTATTTCTTAGGGGAGTAATTAACAACTGAGACCCAAGACAATTGCACTGCAGTGGTGGGCACCCTGGAGGCAAGGATAAGATATATGGCTGGAACTGAAGCTGCCTAGAAAGCAGATTTCAACAAAATGTCTCTTAATGAATCCCACTTAGTGCATTGAGAGGACAAAGAAAAGGTTTAAATATCTTTATATGATCACTGAATCATAGAATGCTTTGGGTTGGAAGAGACCTCAAAGATCACCTCGTTCCAACCCCCCTCCCGTAGCAGGGATACCCTTACTAGACCAGGTTGCCCAAAGTCCCATCTAACCTGGATTTAAATGCCTGCAGGGATGGGGCTTCCACAATCTCTCTGGGCAACTTGTGCCAGGGCCTTACTACGCTCATAGTAAAGAATTTCTTCCTAATGTCTAACCTAAACCTACCCTCTTTCAGCTTAAGGCCATTACCCCTTGTCCTATCACTGCACTCCCTGGTGAACAGTGCCTCTCCCACTTTCCTGTAGGACCCCTTTAAGTATTGGTACTGTTGCAATTAGGTCACCCCAGACTGAACAAGTCCAACTCTTGCAGCCTGTCTTCATAGGAGAGGTGCTCCAGCCCTTTGATCATCTTTGTGGCTCTCCTCTGGATATGCTCCAACAGCTCTGCATCTTTCCTATACTGGTGACTCCAGGTGGGGTCTCAAGAGAGCAAAGGGGCAGAATCACCTCTCTTGACCTGTTGGCCAGGCTGTTCTTGATGCAGCCCAGGACACGGTTGGCCTGAGCTGCTAGCATACACTGCTGGCTCATGTTGAGCTTGTCATCGATCAGCACCCCTAAGTTGTTCTCCACAGGGCTGCTCTCAATGCATTCTCCCCTGAGCTTGTAGTTGTGCTTGGGTAAACCAAGTTTCTTCCTATCAGGTTAAGTAAAAATTTCTAATCATAAACCAGCCTGAAATAAACTTGCAATGGGATAGGCTCAGTCGATTAGATAGGAGCCACGAGAGTCGAGACACAGGCTTCCTTCAATTTTAACACCTCAGTCAAGTCACTGCACTTTACTAGTATCAGTCTCCCCATTTAGGTGTTTTTCACAGCAATGTTTACTTTTCTCATGTAATCTTTCTGTGCAAAATACAGTTGGAGCTTTATCTCACTTTACAGGTTTCAATATGTTGACTGCAGAGAAACTTACACCAGCATAGCTGAAATTCTAATATTGTTTTATCTATCACATCCCCACCCCTGCAACTATTTACACTGAATCCTGCCTGCAATCAATTATTAACCTACATTTGCCACCAATATCAGCTGAAAGCTTAGAACATTCAGAAGCAGGAGAGTCAGGAGAAATGTTGTTTTTCTTTTCTTATATTGTTTCTTAAATGGTTGTTTCACATTTAAATGATAAAAAACTATTTTAGGATGTTTTATTTTTTTTTCAAATGCTTTCTACAGCATCAGATTGACTTTTCTTCTGCCTTCAATCACTGATCAAAGCTTTTCACTGCCAAACACATGATCTCAGAGAAGCCGTAGAGGAACACTTACGCATCTCAGCTTGTGGTGAACTGAAACTCTATAAAGGTTATGCTAAACTAGAAGCCATACAGGTACAGCTGTGTCAAGTGTTTCTCTCCCTTTCCTAAAACAATTGTAAATCACAGTAGTTTACTACATCAGGATCCTTTTCCCCCAAATCTCTTGGTTTAGTCATATTCCAAATGTATTTATGCATGAAAAGTTGCAGTATATCATTTTATCAAGCCATAAGAATGAACTCCTTAAAAAAGCAATCTTTTTATGCTGCTCATTGACTTACAGATAACTCAGTACAGGGCTGGCAGCATTCCTGCTTGACAGGTTCTCAGGGCTTCCATTCAATTTAGAATTGAACAAGAAGTCACTCCTCAGAAGCATGTTCTGTACAATACAGTCTTTTCAGTACTGAAGAGGAACAGAAAAGAAACTGAGTAAACTTTATCAGTGGGAACCCATATGAAAATTCTGTAGAGGTCTACATTGTCAAGCAACCAAAAAAATGAGCATAACCAGAAATTTGGATGTTGTTCAGAATACAAATTTAGATGTTGTTTAGAACAAATTTTGACTAGCAGCAGACAGGCATTCAGTACCTACACTTACAGATTACTCCATCTTCTTGCATCATCTGTGCTGGAAGCATGGATATGAATACCATGGACTTGTGTATCAGAATTGTTTCACAAAGCCCTTTTACCCTTCTTGGAAGGCAAAAGAACAGGGCATTTCTGTGATATTGTCTGAAGAATGAGGATCCAGACTAAACAACACTTCATACATACACTTCTTTTTAGGAGGTAGTTTTGGTTTTGGGGTTTTTATCTGGTTGTTAACTTCAAACAGCAACTAACATGATTTAGCATAAAGCACTCCAGCTACAACATAAAGACTGTAGTTCAAAAAGCATATATACTTTTTGTTCTACTTGGAATGATGAATTAGCTAGTGGGTTGCAATTCAGTGAGTAAAGGAAGTCCTAACAGAAAGCTTTTTCCATTTTTCAATTATGACATTATGGACTCAATTCATCATTTTGTTAGAAAACTTTTACCCTGATCTGACTGCAGTGGAATTTGGCACTCTGATCAGTACAAGAGACTGGTTGTGTTGTACTTCACATTTGTATAAAACCACAGCTATTGCACCGTGTTCAGCCAAGTCTCAAGGGTATTAAATTGGCTCCATGAAGTGACATTTCAGGACTTCAGATTCAGAGAGGTATTCCAAGCCCTAATAAAATCATTGTGAGGAAAGACCCTACTCTTCACCATTGCATAGCCATCCTTCTCAAACCTCAAATATCAATCAAGCTGCATGTCATTAAAATTCACTCTTGCTTGTCAACCCAGAAAGCTATATTATTTACCCAGTAAAATTAAACTAAAAGATATATATACAAATAATCAGGAGTGACCTAAAGACAAACATGAGAGATGACACGTACCGCTTAGGGAGGGCTGCTTCCTCACATCAGTCAGGGAAAGGGTCATTGCATGGCCCACATCATACCAGGACAATAACATTACCTGTGCAGTAAGATGGTTAACAGAAAATGCAGCCTAGGGAATGTGGCCAGTTCACAGCCAGGAAGATTAATTCCACTCCCTGTCATCTTTGCTCAGTTCTTCATCAAAAAACACGTTATTTTGGTCATAGATATCACACACAACCATCCAACCAAATCACCGGATACCTTCTCCTTTTCCCAGCACCAGTGTCACTCCTCATTATAACTGGAGTTTAGAACAAGCCTCTCAACCAACAGTGGATTCACTGCACTTGGAAACTATTGTTGATTTTTAGGTGAAGAAATGTGGGACTAACCTACATTGACCTGCCTGACACAAATGATCTGTCACAAGGGGTAGTTCTGAGAAGGCTGCAGCAAACAGTCTTTGCTTTTATTTGGGACTTCAACACTATCACAAAAGCCCAGCACTCTTATAGAAACAAGTACTTTTTAGTGTATTTTAACAGAATGAAAGTTCAAGCAGATAACTGTAGATGGTAAGACATTTCCTCAGCAAAAAAAAAAAAAAGCAATAACTTCTGTGTAACAAAGGGGCCTCTCATTTTAACCTCTGGGTCCTCCAAACCACAGATGTTTTGATGTTCTGTGACTGTTTGGGGTTTACTGCAGTGATAGGATCTTATATGACATTTCTGAGGGGAATGCAGGAAAAACCAGTTCTTCTGTTAGTAAGAAATTTACCTCGATGGAGCTGTGCCAATTTATATTAGAGAATGGCGTGGCCCTGATTTTTTATGCATAAAGTTATTTTTCCCCTCCTGATGTTTCCACTGCTTGACCTTTCAGGTTTGCACAAAATTAATCGTCACCAGATGATAAAATATGTTCCAAGTTCTCATCTTTCTCAGCCTTCATATTTCCTTATAGACACATGAAAGATTTCTAATTTAAGGAGATCAATGGCTCAGTGAGTCATGCTGCTTCGATCTGTGCACAGATGTGACCCTCACTCAGCACATAAGTCTGTTTCTGTGCTGAGTGAGTGTAGGGTGGGGCTTAATCTCCATTACACGGGTCCCTTTTTAACAAAGTGGTTTGCAGAGTTCTTCCGGAGACTCGTAATCTGTACATGCAAAGGGACTTTATTAGGAAAGGAGGAAGAGAAACACTGAAAATAAATCCTGAGGCCATGTTAATACATGTGTAGATTCTACAACCAGAAGTGAATGCCCCTTGTGGCAGCAGCAAAGGACAGAAATACTTCTCCAGGAAGCCAAAGACATCTCAAAGAGATGACAGAACTGCACAACAGCACTCGGCCTCCATGTGGCCTTTGTGCAGCAGATCTTGTGAGATGCAAATCTCCTACTGCCTTGAAGTATTCTGGCAAGACTGAGAGAGAGAACTGTCACAAGAGGTATTTCACTGTGGTTTATCCTGACTAGCAGCTAAAACAATGGTACAGGTCTAACTAACCAGGTGGCCTTCGTTAAATGGGTATCCCAAGGTCTGAAAGGCCCACCACTCATTGGTCTCAGTGTAGTCTTTAGCAGCAGGCTGTGGCAGGGCACATAGGATAGGTTTCCAGGATCTGATGGATGCTTCCACCATTAAAGTGCTTCCCTTGGAGGATTTGTGGGAGTGTGATATAATCACAGAATCTTCTGAGTTGGAAGGGACCCATAAGGTTCAGCGAGTCCAACTTCTGACTCCATGCAGGGCTGGCCAAGTCAGAGCATGTGACTTCGTGCATCATCCTGATGCTTCCTGAACTCAGCCAAGCTCGGTGCTGTGACCACTTCCCTAGGGAGCCCGTGCCAGTGCCTGACCACCCTCTCAGGAGAGAACCTCTTGCTAACATCCAACCTAAACCTCCTCTGGCAGGTTCATGCCGTTCTCTCGGATTGTATCAGGGTGTATCTCCATCTGTTTCTTTTGCTTCAAGAAAGATGCAACTCTTCCCTAGATCAAATTTCCTTCACCAAATGCAACTATTTTCATGTTACACTGCTTCCTCATACTATTACGTATCATTACAAGAATGCCCCTAGTCATAGGAGCAGGAAGGAAATTAATTTTAATACACTGCTCTATGACACAACTACTTAGCTTTTGAGTGTGAATGAGTAAGATCTGTACCCCCATATTAATCAGGATATTTCTCAGTTGAGCTAAATTTCCATGCTTGTGAATTTCCTAGAAGTACTTCCAGGTCTCCCCATATTTCTACTACAGGCATCATCCTCCATACCTGAGAGGCTTTAACCACCTGGCTTGCTTTATTTCAGCTCACGTTTCACATTTGTGGATGATCTGTGCAGTAGCATCCATGGTTAAGGTCATCCCTTAATCATAAACCCATCTATATGTTGCATCTCTTCCCTGATAGTCTGAGGTGTTCACAGTACCTTATAATGGTGCATCTCTCTACTTCCTGAGTCAGCTCTCCACCACTCTCTCAAACCTTGATCACCTGCTTTATCAACTTCTTTAAGCATCTCTGTGTTCCCTTTCAGATATTCTATAGTCATGGAATGCTTTTTAAAAATTAGCTCACAAAGGCATTAATCCTCTCCCCTTTCAGCTCATTCCTCAAGGTCTACACCCACCAGGATATCTGCAGGAAATTGCAAGCTAATAATAGCTATGCAGAAAACTAGTGAGGACACTCGAAGTACTTTGAAATGGACTCTATGTTTTATTCATCTTTCTCACCCTTTGGATTAGATTATCTCTTGACCGGTAGATGTCACCAACAGGTTTTTAATCTCTTTATTAAACACTATAATGTCTCTATGTGGAGCTGGGCTTGCAATTTGCCTGTAAATTTTAGCCCATGCAGTGGACTGAAGATATGTAGCACAGTGGAGTATGGAAGGTTATCTCCACTACATCCACAGGTGGGCATGTAAAGAAGGCTTGGACTTCAGATCCTGGAGGTTTTCCATAGATTTCATGGCCTTTCAGGACTTCAGGCCTCATCCTCCTCAAACACTCATGGGCTTCATACAGCCCTGGAAAGCCAAGGCTACAGGCCAATTTTGTTCTCATGGAGACATCATTCCAAAGTGACTGGAAGTTTTTATGAATTACTCCAAAATTCCCCACAAGGTAACATGGAGTAAGAAAATTGGCATTGTTGCTCAAATGAAGACATTGGAATTTACAATGCTTCCTTTAAGGAACACAGTAATTACACTGAGGTTAAGTTTGTTCGTGATAACATCCTTTAAAACCAGACCAGCTACCCTGACTTCAGTGGAGTTAATATGGATTTACAGAAGTGTAAGCAAGGATGAAATCTGGTCCTAATTTAGGACACATCTGCCAGCACAGATGGGGCTGAGAGAGTTTATTGTCATGTTAATTTTCTACCTTTGTTTGAGATTCTTCTGAGCATGGAACAAAGCCAACAATTGAAAAATCTTGCAACACAGACAATGTTTTACCCCCTTATTGTGGCTGGTTCCACCAGAGCACAAGATGGCCTTGTACTCAACAAAATCATGATGGCTTAAAAAACCAGTCTCATGAAAAACAATGGATAAAATTTGCATCCTGTAACCATTTTGAAAGGTGATTAACATTCTGTGATGAGCAGCTTTCCTGGCTGTTGTAAAATTAATCGCCTGAGTAACACTTTACATGAGTGCAGCCCAAGCAGCAGTTTGCCAAGCTTCATCCAGGCCAGACTCCAAGAAGTTCATGCGAAGTTTTGCCTGAGTAATAAGTGCTGAATTTATTGCTTGATGGCTGTGAACCTAAATATATAATAAATAAATCGCTACCTTTAATCTGTTGATTTTAAAATTTATACTTTTTTCTGTTGTCTGTTTTGATGCTTGAGAGGGTGGATGAGGGAGCAACACTTTCTTGTAAAACTTGGAAGGGTATTCTGTAGCACGTAGAAGTGGCTTGTGTGCCACAAAATACAATATTTCTTTTATTCTGCTACCCAACATGTCCTGGTGTCTATTTTTTTTTTCTTAATTATGCAAATAATGCATTTATTTTCTGTCTTAAAAAAAACCCAATCAACACTGCTGATTGCTTTAAAAGGGTTACCTGTCTAAAGAATTCAGGATCTGATTTTACAGGAATCACTGGTTGGAGAAAGTACTGATTTTCTTCTTAATCTCTGCTTTTACTGTGGAGTCAGAAACCTTGCAGGTTTTGTACATTATTATTTTGTTTTAAGGCATTAAACCACTCGAGCAGATCTCAACTAACTCCTCCAGTGGAAATGTTAAAAATCAGATTCCTAGCAACAAAAGACAGAAGGGTAAGGTCTTTGCTGGCTTCATCTGATTTACCTGAGTATTTATGCTAGCACAGGCTTAGAGAGTGTTGTAGAATGAGAAGGCAAAATATACAACTCATTCTTATTCTACAGCAGTGCAAAGGTAGGGTGACTCCTGTATTCAATATGCTCCCTCAAATGGCAGTGTGAGGAAGAAGTCAAACCAAGCACACTGAAGATGACAGGCAGAATTTGAAACAAAATGAGACACATATGGGGAGGAAATTGCATTATAATCATTTGCTTACATATTTCAAACAGATTTCTGGGGCCCATGGCATATTCATGAAGGAGATGGATTTTGTAATGTAACTATAGTGATATCAGTGTAAATTTGGAGGTGCTGCAGTGACATCATGTTAGCCCCATTATTTCTGTAAAATCTCCTTGGTACTTATTTTTTTCCTTTCAGCCTATTTTAAGTGGGTGATTAATAGTTTTGTAACCTGAGCCATTGTGTAATAGCAATTACTCATCAAGAATATTCTCAGCTGAACAATTTGGTACAACGGGCCAGATTCAGATTTCCCAGTGGTTTGCTCTTCGTGCAGTTGCCCTGAATCACATTAGGGTTAACCAGAAGCAGAAGGCTTATGTTTTTCAGGATGTAACCCAGGAAACACAATTCAGAAGGCAACCATAACCTCAGTTAAGGCTGCTCAAATTTAGAGCTCTGAATCACAACCATCCATGATGCAGAGATCAGATAGATATTCAGTCCTGAATTTTTCCTACTTGAGAGATTTCAAAAGTTCTTTAGACAGAAGGCAATGAAAGAACAAAGCCACCTATCAATGACACAGGTAGGAAATTTCTCTTTACATTTGTAGCACTGTGGTGAGCTACACTGGTGCCCAATATCAGATGGAAATCAAGGCTACAACCTTCCTCACCTGTGATGGTGAGGGAGTGGTGGGGGAGTTGCTGACACCTGAGCAGGAGGGGCAATAAGTATATAGGGAGGTGTTGCAGAGGTGGGCATCTTCTCACCACAGAGGCCCTGTGGACAGAAGCAGGTGTGGTTGGCTTCAGGGAGGGAGTAGATGTGAGAGCTCTTCGGTGGGGGCTGACTCCTGGCACTGTATTACCTTTTGTGTCAGGTTTCTAGAGAGCTTAAGCATGTACAGGCATTGGGTTGTGTTTGCCTTTTGTTGCTTTGGGGAGCTGTGTGCAGGTAAGGGGGAATCTAGCTACAGTCTCTTTTCCTTTCTTGTTGCTTGTCTCTCTGTATCTCTTCCCTTACTGCTTCTCTTATGACCTTTAGTTGTTGTTTGTTTCTCCTGGGGATCTTTTTGCTCAAGGATCTGTATCGGAAGGGGAGGAGAGTTTAGTACTTCAAACATATATTCTGCTGGAAAAATGTTAAGAGTGTCTCTACTGCAGCTGGGCTGGGATGGAGGAATCAGCTTCTAGTTAATCTTCCCCAGGTAACTGCAGATCAGATGAGCTTGTGTAGGGAGATAGGCAGTGTCTGATGTGAACTTTATTTTAGTACCACTTGCTCTCTCCAGGTCTTCACCCAGAAAGCTCTCCCCTCTGCTAAATCTCTCATGCTGTGTTAACCCTATTAAGGCTCCTAGATGGTAAAGGATACAAGAACTGACTGTACTGCTTCTGGTTCTGCCACAGGAGGGGAGAGACTGTACATGGGACTCTAAAGACAGAGATTCAAGTCTCTCCTATAATGAGGCTTTGTCTTTGTCCTTCTGAGGCGATGTGACTAGTATGTTTGAGAAGCAATGCTCTTACCTCCCTTCTGAAATCCCTGTGTTTTGCACTAAAGCAAAACCTCTAACTTTAAGACTTTTATGGGCAGGTAGGCTGCTTGCTGCTCAGCTGTGATTCGCATCCCTCTTCTATGCTGCAATGTTGCTTGTTAGCACTGCTACATCTTCCCTTCTGAGTCAGAGCTTGCAGCAGGGAGAGGAGAAAGCTTTTTCATATGGTTTTTTGGTAACCTTCTCTTCTAGATCAGACTCTGAAGCCTCAGCTTGCAGCCTCTCAGCTTGCCACAAACAACCCTACTCTCACTACCATTGCTCTAGAAAAACCTTTCTGTATGTTTGACAACTCGCTGTCTCCAAATAAGTCTTATGTCATCTACTTGTATGCAATGAAGGAATCGGGTGAGTATTCCAGCATTACACCTCTCTGGAGGACCGTGTGGATGTTGCACACAATTCCTGACCATTTGGTGGAAATAGGGGGAAAGGAGAAAAATCTGTAGTTGGAAGCTATGAGCAAACTGAGCCTGTTTTCTCCAGGGTCTTATTATAAATAATAACCATAGAATTTTGTCCAAATCTTACTAATGAAACCAAGTGGCCCACAGTCTGATTCTTTATCTTTGTTGAAGAATGTCTTGTGCAAAAGCCTGAATTCCCCCAAAGTAAACCTGCTTAGAGAAACTGGGTAACTGCTGCTGTTTGCTTCATAGCTGGGGTAGCCAGCCCTTGCAAGGACTACATTTCTTTTTGTAGATAAAGGTAAGTCATGCTAGGCTTGTTGTCAAAGATGCCTGGCCCATGTGTTCATTCATAAAATGAATTTCATAACTGCTTGGCAATGAAACCTCGCTGGCAGTGACCAAGGGTTGCTGCCTTTGTTCCCTGCTGCTTTGGCAGACTGTTTTGAATGCCAGCTAGAGCTACTTTGTAAGCTGAAAGAAATAAATTACTTCTTTGTATCATACCTTCTCCACTGAAGGTTGTATGCAGCCTCCTTTTCTAAGAGGCCACAGAGATATTGAGGGAGGGCAGTAGAGAAATTGGGCAACGGATAGAACAGTCTAAAACTTCCTCTGCTGATTGTTGTCATTTTGGACAAGATGGAAGGAGAAGGCATTGAATTGGTAGAAGCTAGAACCAGAGACCCTATGCCATACAGCTAACGTAGACAGCTGTGAATGTATGAGACACATCCCATGATCGAAGTGCACATCTTTATATGTCTAAAATAGACTAGAAGTGCAATATAATTATATAAAAGGCTACTGATATCTAGCTATACCTCCAAATGTGATGTGGTGTTATACACTACATCAATCATAGAACGATTCGGGTTGGAAGGGAACTTAAAGATCATCAAGTTCCAACTCCTCTGCCATGGGCAGGGACACCTCTCACTAGACCAGGCTGCCCAAAGCCCCGTCCAGCCTGGACTTGAACAGCTCATCTTCTGCAGACTCTGTGGCAAAATCTTCTTACACAGATAGGTTAATATCTACAAAAGAAGTTATATATTGAGAAATCTCTCTCCTGATTTTAAAGCAAGCAGATACAAACTTGTGACTTGGCAGACTGGGAGGAATTTTGTTTGGATTTGTCTTTGGTCTGCAGAGAAGCATGTTGGATCACCTTTGGATTCCTCTTGAAGCAGTGAGAAGGGAAATTTAAGTGAATTTAATTTTCTTAACACCTCATGTTCAGGTCCTGTTGCAAAACTCTGCTCCAAGAGTGGAGCAGAACACTTCCAAACTGAAGTAGTTATCAATGTACCACAGATTTAGAAAAAAAATGGTATTCCTTTGCTGCTAACATGACTGAAGAGCTGAAGCTCCCTCCCCACCCCCCAATAATTAATAGACATCTGCAGAGTTTGAGAGCATCTCTTGGGATGTGTGCCTTGGCTTTGCAGCAGGAAAGGTCTGAGAAGCTGCAGCTGATCTTTCAAACTATGCTGTAGGGCTGGGCACAGATCCACACTTCTCTTGAAGCTGTGAGGACTTCCAGGCTTTCTGTGGCATGCTGTCTAGATGCACTGGTGTGCTTGACTGGCCAGAAGTGTAGATATTGCATCTGTTTATGCAGTCCCTACACATTGATGTGCATACTGTACAATTCTGGGAGGTCCAGCTGCTGCATGACCAGAGGTCTAATTGTTTTGGCTATGGGACAGTTGTGACTCTCTAGGAACTCTGTCTTGGCTCTAGATTAAAAACTGAAATGGCAGGATTTGGGGGATGCTTATTGGAATCATGTGTGGCATGGGGAAGAGCAGCCTTTGCTATGCCTTTTCTCACTCCATCAGATTTTCACTGGGGGAAAAAAAAGGGATTTTGGGAATGTGGCTACCAAAAAGTAGTGCTCTAAGACACACTGTGGATCCTTCACAGTTACTGAAGGACAAATGACAAAGATATTTCAACAAATAAGGAGGAACGAGTACACAGCCAAAATGGTAGCAGATTCCAAGTAAATACAGGGTGAATGGAAAGTGCTAAACTACTATTAGCAACCTTGTTAAAAAACATCTCTCTTACAGCAGTTGCAGTAAGCTCCCTGGTGACTGACAACAGCAGCAAACCACTTGACAGCACATTCCAACAAACAAGTCGGGGAGAGCTTGGACCTTACAAGGCTGCCTTGTTCAATGTACCCAACTGTGCATCACCTCCCAAGCTTGCTGATGTAGGAAATGTCAACAAAGTCGCTGATGTCCTGAAACAATACCTCTTCAGAGTTGGGGATGATGGGACCTGTTTGTATGACCCAAACTTCCTAGGTGTCTGTAACCCACCTCTTGCACCAGACACAACATACAGGTACGATTCTTATTTCTGCAAGGTCATTGCTGCTCTTAATCATACAATATTTAGGTTGGAAAAGGCCTTTAAAATCAAGCCCAGGCATTAACTTAGCACTGCCAAGTGCAACCACTAAACCATGTCCCTGAGCATCACATCTACACACCTTTTAAATGCCTCCAGGAATAGCGACTCAACCACTTCCCTGGGCAGCCTATTCCAATGTTTGACATCCCTTTTGGTGAAGAAAATTTTCCTAACATCCAATTTAAATGTCCCCTGGCACAAATTGAGGCCATTTCCTATTTTCCTATGACTTGTTACTTTGGAGAAGAGACCAACACCCACCTGGCTACAACCTCATTTCAGGTAGTGGTAGAGAGCAATAAGGTCTCCCCTCAGCCTCCTCTTCAGGCTAAACAGTCCCTGTGTCCTCAGCCACTCCTCATAAGACTTGTGCTATAGACCCTTCACCAGCTTCGTTGCCACCCTTTGGACACACTCCAGCACCTCAATCTGTCTTGTGAGGGGCTCAGAACTGAATATGGGACTCAAGGTGTGACCTCAACAGTGCCAAGCACAGGGGGATGATCACTTGCCTAGTCCTGCTTGGTCACACTAAATCTGACACAAGCCAGGATGCTGTTGGACTTCTTGGCCACCTGGGCACGCTGCTGGCTCCTATTCAGCCAGCTGTCAACCCACACTCCTAGGTCCTTTTCTGCTGGGCACTTTTCCAGCCACTCTTCACCAAGCCTGAAGCATTGCATGGGGTAAACACAAAACAAAATAGGAAGAATAATTGAATCTGTTCCTTTGTAATGGTATGATGTGAATTACCAGTCCCTGACTGAAATGTCCTATTGCAAGGCCAGTCATGAAGGTGGCTTGGCTTTGGATTAGCATCCCACAGATGGTGCTCTAGCAATGGTGAGCTCTATCAGTAGGAAAATTCATGCGTGAACTGACAGATCTATATGTTTTCTGTGATTCTGTGTAAGTTGGAGTAGGTAATCCAGTGACAGCCTCTGATTAGGAACTGCTGGAAGAACAGGACTTTGACTGTTGAGATTATTCACCATATATTTTGTGTTAGATGATTCTGCCAAATTGCAGACATGGAGCTGGCTATGCTTGCTTTGTTTTGATGGGATTCTTAGGAACCAAAGCTTTCCTCGGTCTCCACCTCCAGGAAGCCCCTAATGTAACTGGAAACTTCCCAGTGAGGGCCAGGTGGCTTGCAGATCTGTCTGACCCCTGTTGTCTGGGGAAGCTGACCATCTGGGGGATTCAGGCAACCTATTAGCTGTTACCCAAAACACTTGTTTGGCTGTTGCCAGCTATTTAAAAGTGGTAATAAAAATGACAGTCCCATGGAGCTATATCTGCTGCAGAGACCTAATATGCTTCTGAAACAAAATCCTGTGGGCTCTTAGTTTTGCAAAAACCTTGCCTCCTCTGTCTTTTCAGAACACTTGTGAAAACTCAAACTATTGTGGAATGGAAACTTCATTTCTTTGCCAAATCTGATGTAGACCTGTCTCTTCAGTGCTCTCCTCTAGCAGTGAAAGTGCCAAAGATCTCTGCCTTTGGACAAAATCTTTGACTTCCATATGGAAATCAAAAACACTTGCTGTCCTAACAATGAGGCTCTTCACAACAGGGAATAGCAAGCCTGGAAAAACTGTTGCTGGAAAGTTCACAAGAAAAAAGTGCAAACTGTGCGTGAAATAGCACAGAATGCTTTTCCATGATTAATTCTATTTGTTCTTTAGAAGATCTTTGGAAATACTTGAGTTACCTCTGACTGCCTCAATCTATTGCTCTGATTACACCTGAAGGCTCACTAGCTATTCCAGTAGTTTAAAAATTGTAGTACAGTAGTACAAAGCTCAAATTTGAAATATGTAGTTTAACACTTTCTCCCCCCACAGGTTTAAATATGTGTTGGTAGAAAGCACTGAAGGTATCATGAAAGACCAAACTCTCTGGTCTGATCCAATTAAAACCAGAAGAGGTAAGTCTGTGGCTTTGCTCAGGTCTTCTGAGTAGCTGTGCTTGCCTTAGGGCACTTGCTCTATGAGTAACACCTATTCTTTTACAAAAGTTTTAAGAATTTTGTCAGCTTTTTAATGTTGGAATTATAGGCTTAAATATGGAATAATTCTCCTCTTTCGTGTACTTCAAGTAAAGATAAATTTATACATACAGTTTCAATTTGATGCATGCCATAGTATCTGGTGCTGTTGATGTTTCTCAGCAATACAGATACTTGTCATACTGACTGACCTGCTGAGGAAAGCTTATAAACACTAAAGGATGACACTGAGTCTTAAACCTCTTTCCCATAAATCATCTAAGACTTCAGGTATAGGCATAATCAGCTTGCCTCTCCTAAATCACCAGATTTCTCCTATTTAGTGGATGTGTTCATGGTCAAAAATAGACCATAGGATGCATCAGGAGGAGTGTAGCCAGCAGGTCAAAGGAGGTGATCCTCCCTCTCTACTCTGCCCTGGTCAGGCCCCACCTGGAGTATTGTGTCCAGTTCTGGGCTCCTTGGTATAAAAAGGACAGGGATCTCCTGGAAAGAGTCCAAAGAAGGGCTATGAAGATGATTAAGGGCCTAGAGCATCTCCCCTATGAGGAAAGGCTGAGTAAGCTGGGACTGTTCAGCCTTGAGAAGAGAAGACTAAGGGGGGACCTAATCAAAGTTTATAATTATCTGAAGCAGGGCATGCAGGGGGAATCAGCCAGCCCCTTTTCAGTGGTCTGTGGGGATAGGACAAGGGGCAATGGCTGCAAGTTGGAGCATAGGAAGTTCCGCACCAACACGCGGAAGAACTTTTTCACAGTGAGGGTGACTGAGCACTGGAATAGGCTGCCCAGGGAGGTGGTGGAGTCTCCTTCACTGGAGATATTCAAGACCCGCCTGGACGCCTATCTGAGCAATATGAGCTAGGGAGCCTGCTTTGGCAGGGTGGTTGGACCCGATGATCTCTCGAGGTCCCTTCCAACCCCTACAATTCTGTGATTCTGTGATTATTTCCATCCTTTTCTAGTTAAACTTCCCTTGAAAATTGATACCTGGCCTGGTCGAAGAAGTGGAAGCATGATTGTCATTACATCGATCCAAAGTGTTCTTGTGTTCCTTCTGCTTGCTGGCCTGCTTGCTTCTGTGTCCTCTGCTGTCATGTAAGTATTGCTATGCCTTATGACTTCCAGTAAGAGTACTTAGCCCCTCAGGTGTTAGCCTTCATTCCTGTGGCTCCAAGCCACTGTTGCTGGTCTTGCTTGAGATTATATTCTCCAAATTTTGAAGCTGGTACAAGAGAAGGCTACTTTATCATAATCTTCCCTAAGATCAGCAGCTCTTGTAATTATTACACATCTTTGTGCTTACTAACTGGCAGACTTCAGTAAGGACTACTGAAAAAATCCACAACAAAATGGTAGAGTTGTACATACTTAAAGCCTGTATGTTCTTTCTTACGTATTGCAGCTTTCCATCTATTCAGGAATTTGGAAACTGTCTTAAAAGAGTGCAGGCACTTGTACAGATCACATAATGTCCTAATGAATGTCTTGATTTTATTTTTTTCTTCCTTCCTGGGAGAAATAAGTTACCCCTTTGAATTAATAAGTGAGGCTTTGCTGGAGCTGTATAACTGAGCTAGTCTATGCATGTTCCCTGTCTTCTATGCCTCAAGGGAAATCCAGGAGGCCTGACAGATTCCTAAACTGAACTTTTGAGGGAATTAATGTATTTTTAGAAGTATTGGGAACCAGGGCTGTTAACGCCCACTTATTTCAATCATTTGAAAGTGATGCAAGTGCTTTCTGTATTCAATCAGCTCTGCCAGGCTCTCCTGGATTAAAGATGTGGAGAGAAAAAACTGCATTGTGAATTAACGTGTAAAAAAAATCTATGGGCTTCTCTGACACGAAATGATCTAGTTACCAACCAGCCTTCAGAAAATGTTGTGACAGTAGGCTCCACTCAGTCTCTACTGGAACTTAATAAAGCCTTTCACTTGCCCACCAGGAGATCAGAAGATGCTTCTGCAGAGACAAGGCACATGTCTCAGAGCATTCAACAAAATGAACCGAGACCGCAGTTAAGCTCTGAGTGAACAATCTGATTCAAGTCAAGCATGGGAAGGCAACTGAACTGCTACATGTGCTAGAGCTACAGGAATGTCTCTTCTACTCCACCCTAGTCCAAAACACACTACAGTACACAACCAGGCAACTGAAGATGAATGGAATAGATGACATAAGGACCACCACTTTGGAGGTCTTGCAGTACATTATATCCTCCCTTGTCTTAATGAGATTTGGTCTAGTTAATTGCCTTATATAGCACAAATCAAATGCCTGGACTGGAGAAAGAACCTTCAGCTTCAGTGTTGTGATCAGAGGTTGTCTAGTTGTGTGTATGTATCATCTGGAGTAAGCATTACTGAAGGTCTCTAAACGGCTTCTTGCAACCAGATTAACATGATGCAGTGATTTGCATCTCAGCCTTTCTCTAGGGTAACTGATGAGGAATGAATTAAAGGATATCAAGCTGCTTTAGAAAAAGATGTTCTTTGGGAAAGCTAGAGACTAAAAGGTAGACAACAGAGAGCTACTTGCTGCTTCCTCAGGATTTAGTGATTATTTGTGCCGTAAGAATGCCCCTTTTTTGTCTCCTTCCCTCAAAGCAAGCAAGCAGGTTCCAATTGCCCTGTATGTAGCAGGGTAATTCTGATCTCAAATATGTAAATATTCTCAAACAGCTTTGCAGGGATGAAAGCTTAAGAAATTGATGTAAAAAAGGTGTGTTCTTTTTGAGCTCTGTGTAATTTTGTGGTGGGCTAGTAATGGGGAGATGCTGCTTTAATGGCAAACATCAGTATACTCACTGTTGTCAGGCTTAGCCTTATTTCTGACCTTTACCCTAAGTAGCAGCAAGCCAGCACTCCTCACATTATAGTGACTGGGGTGGTGAGGATTTTCTGAGCTAATTCTCTTTCTTCATTTGATGGTCTCAGTTGGTGACTAGAAATAAATCTTTGTCCCAGATTTATGTACTGCTTTTTTCTACTGATGCCAACTTCCATATATAGTCATGTCTCTATGAAAGACTTGAGGAAGATGTAACCTCAAAGCCCTACCTTCTACCTCTTGAGCACACAGAAGAAACTGTCCTATTGTTGCAAGCACTTAATTGTGATAAGCACAGAACTGTTACTAGTTATTATTGATGGTTTCTTAGTTTACCAATAAATTTCTTAACTGTCTCAGATTATCAATAAGGACTCTGTTTTGACATAGGTGGTTCACTATCAGTGTTGTGACTGGATGATCTTGCACTGATACTTATTTGAAGGAGTGGGACACAATCACTTCAGATTATGAAAATTCAAGAGTTATGTGTAAAGTCAAACATTGCCAGGATGGAATGCTGGGACGGTAGCTTGGTGACTTAAAAAATTGCCATTTTAAGCATCAGGACTAAGGCCCAAGGGAGCTGTACAGGACCTCTTGGTGTTTTGGTATTCTAACTGCAGCATGTTAAAGCTTGCCGGCTTTGTCTTGGTTTCAGCTGCGCAAGGGCTGACAGGGAGAAGGGATAAAGCACTTCAAGGGAGAGATGGGTCTAGTGCCTTCTGGCTAGAAATGCATACTGAATTACATTTTTCTGGGTTTTGGCTGTTGGTACCTTCCCTGTAATTTTCTGCCATGCAGGCTGCTCCAAACACTGTTCCGAGATGCATTTTCAGTTTTGGGTACTAATTTGGAAGCAATGGATACCTGAAGAAAAAGGCAGTATGAATTGTGGAGCAATTCCCCCCTTGGAGGGTTTTTCTCCTTTATAAAGCCAAAGCAGTACTTCATTGCTATAGAAGGCTCTGACTCCTTGCTCTGGACCCAACGGAAAAACAGTCTATCTAACAGTAGCATCATTAAAATTAATAAAAGCCAAATAAGCAGTCTCTCAATTGCAGACAGTCAATATATGTCATATCAGCTAATTCTGTTACTGGAATAAGTTCTTCCTTTTGTTTAAAGGAGTTGCTTGAGAATGTATGCAGCACATACAGCAATCTTGAAACACAGCACTAGAATAGCCTAGTCTGCTTTCTGCCAGCCTCTACTGAGGCATTCACATCAAGCAGTTTCTCTCCCTCAACATCTAACTGATTTTAGTCAGTTTAGCCCTGCTAATGGACCTAGTTATATACCTTGCATTTATGCTTGCACTTCTCTTACATCTTTCATTTAAAAGAGCTTCACTTTCTTTATGGAAAAATTCAGAATAGATTATTTTGTTTGTGGGTTATGAAGCAGAATTAACTCTCTCACTTGTTCCTATATTGTCATGCATAAAAGCTCTGGATTTTTTCACTTTAGCTTTTCAAAATTTCTCCAGTCTTCATAAAGTTTGTGTGAAAAAGAATTCTGCTTTTCACCAGCTTCAGATCTTAGGACATTTCTTTTTCAAAGAACATGGAAAGGAAGAGAAACTCTAACATATGATTTTAATCAAAATTTCCTGGTGAAATATTTTGTTGAAAATGACAACTCATCTTACACGTCATTACCCATTTGTTATGTTGTGAACTGTATTTCAGGGCTGTGCCCTGTCAAAACAGTCATGATAAATAACAGAACAAGGTCACAACTGCTTTTGCCTCTCCATATGGTATTTCCATTGATCTGAATACTGACTTCCTCCCGCTCTGCTTTTGACTCCTCGCTGAAGAAGGTGTGTGGAAATTCCTGTTTGGAGCCTGTCAGAGGTATGTCCTGATCCTTATCCAGGCCATGCAGAAGAAATACAAGGTATCAACGATTAACAGAATTTCTTTAGTATACAGACTTAAGAAACATAAAGGCTGGGGGCACTGCTTAATTTTTGAAGGGCTGGGGTTGCAAAGAGGCTACACCCAGGTTTTCCAGGAGGAGTTGTCAACCTTGTTTGTATTGTTCAGATATGCCTTTCACAGTCAGCTTACCTCACCAAAGGAAAGAGTACGTATGGCTAAAACAGCATGTTCCCAAGCCTTACATCTATCTACATTAAAAGCATTAACAGGAACGAGACAGAACTGAAAAGTGACATTTGCTAGGTGTTTTCGAGGTACCGTACATCTACTTCTAGCTATTGCTTTGGGTATTGAACAGTGGTTATCATTCCTTCAATGACCCTACAAAATGTATTAAAAATGCTGATTGTAAGTTCTCCTGTGTAGTAGAAAGTAAATATAAAAATCAGACCTGTGGAGAGACTCCAGGAACCACTGCAGAAGTCCTGCTTACATTTAAGACTTCAAAGTTGTGCTTAGGCTTTATCAGTGTTACAGGTGATGGCTGTAAACAGGTTCAATTTGAGATCTCTCTTCAAGAGAAGCTCTAAGAAGACTTTGACCCGTGCCTGCTAGTCTGCATTGAGATGAATGGAGCCCCGATGACATTAGGTTGCCATGAGTTTACTTGTATACTCAATTTCTGATGTTTTACTTGAGTTCTGGCACTTCTCTGGGCAGAAAATAATAATACAAACTGTACTGTGGAACAACTGCTGGGATGAGGTTATTGTAGTCCAGGTTAAGCGTCAAATGCCTGGTCTCTGGGACTGAAAAAACCCAATTTGCATTCAGTTCTCTTTGCATCACTCATTGCAGGATGCCCTCAGCTAAGGTCCTGGCAGAAATGCGGCTTTAGGTCTGCTAGATGATGGACTGACTGCGCTAAGATTCAGAGTAGTTAAATGCTGAAGTTGTTGGCAGCTGTGACCAAACTTGTCTGTGGAGCGGCCTGAGTTTGGACTTGGAAGGCAAATAGTTAAAAGAGTGGGAGATACACAAGATTTGGGCTGCTTCAAGCACTCTGTTGCTTGTGCCATTCATTTGTCCTGGGGCTGTCTGCTGCTTAAAACATGGCTATCCAATCTTGTGTTGGCTAAAAGACTCCTTTCTGTGCCGACTGTAACAATGACTTCTGTTATATAACCTTAGTGTTAAATTGTAACATCAAATAAAAAATAACTTTTTAATTGGGGATAAATGAGCACAAATATGGTAAGGACATGAATATGGAGAGATGTTGTGTTTTTGAACATGGTGAGTTCATGAAAATAACATCCTCTGCAACTTCAAACAAGTCTTTTCTGCTCTACTTTCACCAGGAAAAATACATAATTAATCAGAATTAATACACTGGCAGGGTGATAGAAGAGGCTATTTCCTTCAGAACTTGTCTTTTATTCAGTAGCTGATTCTGCAGACTATTTAACTGTGACTGGTCACTAGTACCATTAGAGACTTGGAAAAAAAAATCCCCTCTTAGATGAAGGAGGAAGCAGCTCATTTTATTGTAGCAGGTGATGTTTTGGGACAGAGTAAGGAAAATCAGCATTCTTGGAAGCTCCTGGTAAAAAACTATTATACTCTCAGTTGTATGAGAACTGAACAGGGAACCTGGGAAACTCAATATTTAATGCTCTTTTCCAGTTAAGTTAGGGTACACAGCATTAGGTGGTTTGGATGCTGAAAAAAACCATGGCCAGTTAACTGAAATAGCTTTGCTTTTGTTTAGTTTGGGCATAAATGCAGATCACTTGCTAGATATATCTAGCAGTATTAAACACCAGCCAAGCAACCTGCCAGCAAAGTCTTGGGGCTTTTTTTGGTTTTGTTTTTTAAACTGGTTGGAAGCAGCAGTGCTGAGGTACTGACAGGCTGACTTCTGTTCTTACCTCTGCTGTCAGAGTGGTTCTAAAGAATGTTTATCAATATGGTGCTAGGCTCTTTATATATAAATATACATATTAAAAATCCAGGTTATATATATACATATATGTATATACCGGGAATGAATCTATGGAAAGGGGTGCTAGTGAGAGCCATACTGTAAAGCAGTCACAGTACTTTTTCTGAGTATTTGTGATAGATCTGGTCAGCTGTGATCAGGAAACCTACCTCAAGCTCAGGACCAAATTGTAAAAAGCATTTATCAATGCCTAATGGTACCGAGCATCAGTACAGTGCTGGATGCTTTTACTTATGAGCAAAGAACCTGACATCTCATAGACTCACCAAATGGTTTGAGTTGGAAGAGACCTCAAAGATCATCTAGTTCCAACCCAAGGCACTGAAAAAATGCCATATATTAGAAAAAAATCAGAGAGGGATTTTACATTTCACTGGTAAAACCACAAAGAAATAAGAGCTCTAGAGTTCTCAGGCTGTTTCAAAAATCATGCTGCTGATTTTTGAATACCCAGTTTATGGAGTGTTTTCCTTCCACAAACTTGCACTCTATTGTTTGATAGTTTTTGTTTCCTGCACAAGCCTGTAAAGAAGCTTTTCTAGTAGGAAATGATTGATGATCAGAGGGCTGGAGCACCTCTCCTATGAAGACAGACTGAGATAGGTGGGCTTGTTCACCCTGGAGAAGTGAAGGCTCTGAGGAGACTTTAGAGCAGCCTTCTAGGACCTAAAGAAGGCCTACAGGAAAGCTGGAGATGGATTGTTTACAAGGGCATTTAATAAGAGGGCAAGGGGTAATGGGTTAAACTACAAGAGGGTAAATTTATATTAGATACAGGTAAGAAATTCTTCCTTGTGAGGATGGTGAGGCCCTGGTACGGGCTGCCCAGAGAAGCTGTGGCTGCCCCCTCCCTGACAGTGTCCAAGGCCAGGTTGGATGGGGCTTTGGGCAACCTGGTCTAGTGGAGGGTGTCCCTGCTTATGGCACAGTGTTTGGAACCAGGTGATCTTTGAGGTCCCTTCCAACACAAACCATTCCATGAAGAGTCTCTGCAGAATATCTAACATTCAAATACTTTTAAAATATCATTCAAACCTTCTGTGGCTTTGCTTGGTAAAATGCACTGACTTCCACGTATGATTTATTGCCAGTTCTGACCTTGACAAAGTCAAGTATGATAACCTTTAATCCTATTATTGACAGTGCTGCTTGAAGAAATGCTCTGACCTTTTACACATTTGCCTGCAGGGGCTACATGCCTAAGTAAAATACCTGAACTGAAGATTGTATCATTGGATATGGCTGTCTCTCACAGAGTGATTCAGCTTTCACAATAGGTGAGTCAGTGTACAAAGAGCTATTGAAATTATTTTGATTAAAAAAAAAAAATAATTTGGTGTAGGCTGAATGCTAGGTAGACTTTTTACCCCTTCATGTATTATATAAATTCAGAGATACACCTCTGGTTAAATTCAGCCTGGTTTAATTCCTTGTTCTAAGGGGAAGTCTGCAGCAAGCACCTCTATACTAAGCCAGTTAAAACTTAATGACTGAAACAGGATGACAGTACCAACATTCTGAGATCACAGTTACTGTAAATGTCCTTTGGTCTGACATCACAGTGATTTTAAGCCATGGTCTCATGTCTTGAAGTTAAAATGTATGAACAAACTTTGCCAACAGTATTCCAGATGTTATGTCTACACAAACATTTTTGCTTTCCTGAGAGATATGAGGTGAACAGTGTAATTAAAAGCTACTCCGAATCTGCAAGGCAAAGAGTTTACCTGGACAAAGGGAAAAATCGGAATAGACTATGGCCATCTGGATCTGTTAAAGAAGTCAGTTGCTGGCTCACTATGTTTATCCACTATGGGCTACTGAGTGGAAGGTGTTGCATTAGGAAAAAGTACCAAGAAAACACCACTAAACTTTTCTTTCAGAGGCCCTTCAAAGGGTATTATATACTGGGGTGCAACATGGTCAACATTCTTTGTTGGCATCATTACAATGAATTGGACATCAGTTTCCCAGGTCTGAAAGTGACTTGTAGAGTAATTTTCATGGTTGCTTCTGTTGATGTTAAAATATTAATAATAATTCAACTATTCCAGCTATATCCAGCTGAGGCATATTTGTATTTCAAACCACTAATACTAGCATAAACACTGCAGAATGCAAAAGGACCAAGATGTCTTCATGTGTGACCAAAAAGGAATCACTAAAAATCTTGTGCTTTCCTAACAACTATATTTATTTGGCCTGAATACAGGAATTTCTTTCTTCCGAGGTAGCCTGAAAGAATAAGCTTGGGAAAAGCATGTCCTTCCATATAACTATTTTCCCCAGTCTGAGCAGAATTCAGCAGTAGAGATCTGAAGGTTTAAAAGCATAGTTTTTAAGGTTTTCCCATGATGGGGAAAAAAAAAGGCAAAAAGAGAAGTTGCTTACAATCCCTAGTTCTAGGGATTCATCAGGTATCAACAGGCTCAAGACTAGAAGTGGGTACAGAGGTATATATGGGTATAGCATGTAGGTTTGCTATTTCTATTCACCTGAATAGTTTCCTTTGTGATTCTAATGAGGCACACAGGAATGGTATTGTATTCTAGAAGTGTGATATTTTTGAGGGTAATGCTTTGTTTTGTCATTTATCTACAAGATAGTATTTATAAGTAGGGTCTGTGACATCTCATTATTGCACTTAATCATATAGTGCTTTATGGCTCCAACGAAGCACCAGCTGAATTTAGTTAGTCTTTCTCCTTTTTTTTAAACAGCTCTTGTATCATGACTTTGGAGAATGATATATATTTTCTTCAAAACATTGTAAATTCTTTCTGGATGAAAGGAAGTATTTAAAGACAATGGGTTATTATTTTTTCCTTAATGGCATGAGTAACTTTGGGATAGATTCTATCGCAGGCTTGCCAGCATAGTGTAAGCCAAATCCATTGAAGCCTGTCCATTTTCTCTGCATTTACGCAAGCACAGCTTAGGAGCAGAATGAGTTCCAGGACTGCAGCCCTTTCTCAGGAAACATCCTCTCTGAGATTTGCCTAAGGTTTGAATGATTATGTACACTTGGAATCAGTTTATTGATATATAAGTCCTCTCACATCTCTTCCCACCCGCTGGCACCAGCACAACTGGCCAGAGCCCAGCTAAAGCACACAAGGACTAGTCCATAGAAGAACATCGCTCTGCAGTTGTGCTGAAGCAGTGGATCTGCTCTGGGAAGCCTCAGGAGAACCCTAGGTTTTATCTCAAATTTGGCTCAGAGTGAGGAATTCTCAGCTTAAATGTCTGTAAAGATCCATGCATTACTGATTGAATATGAGGTAATTGCAAGAGAATATGATGGGGCTAGTTCTGCATGTTCTTGAATCACTTCTAAATGCCAGTTTAATTCAGAGTTTGAGCCTGAACCTACTTTTAAGTATGAGAGTTATGGAAAAGGACTTCAATTAACAGAATTCTAGCAAAAGATACAGTTTTCATCAGAAATATGTTTTCACAGTGGAAAAAAACCCCCAAAAGTACCAATTGAACATCAAAACACTTTGTCCATGTTGTTTGGTTTGGTTTTGGGTTTTTTTAAATTGGCTTTGGTTTTTGGGGTTTTTTTTGGAGGGGAGGCATAAATAGGTGAAATAGAGATGCTATACTCATCTTTCACTAGATTTCCTGTCCACCACAAACTTGTGTGGAAAAGGATTTGCTCTAATGTTGTCTCTTATTTTCTCTCCAGTAATGAACAAAATTATAGCATCAAGAATGGTTACTTCTTTTGTTGGTTGTGTTCCAGAAGTATTTTCTCCACTCCCTTTTCAGTTTATACCCAACATCACCATCATCAGCAACTATTCTTGAAGATTCAATTGCTGTACTAAGTATGTTATGTTTGTCTCATTTATTTTTGGATTTGCAGGTAGTTTTGCACTTCTTGAAACATTATTTATCAATAACATGTGGAACTGTTGCCACCTGCCTAGACACATTTCTGATCATCACAGAAAGTCAAGGCAACGACAGTGTCTGTCTTCACAGAATCACAAGGTTGGAAAAGACCTTTAAGATCATCAAGTCAAACCATTCTCATCCTAAACTAAACCATATCCCTAAGTACCTCATCTACCCTTTTTTTGAACACATCCAGGGAAGGAGCCCAGAACTGGACACAGTACTCGAGGTGTGGCCTCACCAATGCTGAGTACAGGGGCACAATCACCTCCCTAGACCTACTGGCCACACTGTTTTTGATACAAGCCAAGATGCCATTGGCCTCCCTGGCCGCCTGGCCACACTGCTGACCATATTCAGTCTGCAGTCAACCAACACCCCCAGGTCCTTCTCTGCCTGACAGCTCTCCAGCCAATCCCCCCCCAGGCTGTAGCGCTGCATGGGTTTGTTATGTCCCGTGTGTCTTCCTCGTCTGTGACTTCTAGCAGGTCGCCTCTATGTGGAAAAGGTTAGTTCAATGTCTGCATCCATCACTCGTTGGTGTTTCAAAGGATTTAAGAGCTACTTATAATTTGACAGCTTTCTTGCATACAGTTTGCTGTCTAACAGGAACGGAATGAAAACAGTTTAGATAATTTCAGACATTAATGTCTTTCCCTTGTTCCCAGTAGTATTCCAGATCATGTCTGTGCATAATTTCTCTATTATACAAATAACACTTTTGGGGAGAATCCCTGTGTCTTGTGTTATAGCAGCTAGGGATCTTTTTTAAAACGGACATTGGTGGCAACTATAAAGTGATCTTATGACTTAAGCTGTTAGGTGGGGCTCTTCCACAATCACATCCTTAAGTCATCATAACTTTAAATGTATTGTATCAAATAATAGTAGCTATTTCATTTAACTTGCTCAGCAGCTTTTACCTCTTCAAAAACCCCACAAAACTCCTACATTAGTACTGATGACAGGAAGGTACAAAGTTTTGTGGTAGCCTAGTTATCTGTTTGCCTAAAACTAAAACATCTTTTCCTGATTTTATCAATACCTATGTAGAACGAGATGTACTAGAGAATTAGAGGTGTGGCTAGTTCACAGGCAGTAACTTTAGAAAAAAACTACAGCCAGTTAATTCTTAAAAATCAAAGAGATGTTTCCTTGTTCTACACTCACAAATTGACATCCGAACACTCGACACTCGTGTATTACTACATGACTAGGATCACAGAATCACAAGGTTGGAAAAGACCTTTAAGATCAAGTCCAACCAGATTGATGTTCATTGCACCATTTCAAGTCAGTCTAAATTCTATCTGGAATGTAATGCATCATCTTCACAAACCTCTCCCTCGCCAAATAGCACGAATAACAGTTTCCAGCTTAAAGTGTGTGAGATTTGCAGCCTAATTCCAACCACGCTGAAGTCTACAGGAGTCTTTCTTATAATGGGTGGCTTTAGACCAGACTCATAAAGTGCCTTGCTGTAGAGTGATGGAAGGGCCCCATTTAAATGGACAACCTAAAAATTGATTGTGTGAATATGTTTAGGATAAACTCAAGCACAGGTATAGATTTAAGGTATGTTTAAAGTAAAACCAAACATTTCTTAACAGGATAAGAAATAGTGACAAATCTAACCCAAATTCCACTTCCAAAACTCCTTCCTCTGAACAATAGTAAATTGAATCCTGTGGAAGGTGTCAAACTAGATTTTTCAAATTACACATATAACATGGTCCTGCCCTTTTCAGTCATCTTCTATCAAAGCAATATTTATTACTGTTTGGACTGGAGTGACATAACATAGAGAAAAAACACAATGCAGAGATAATTAACAAAACGAGTATGCTCATTTCATTGGACTGTTCTAAACTGTTCACTCTTTGGTCTTTCCCAGGGTTAAGTTGCCTTTTTTTTTTTGATGAAGGAGCTACAATAAATGCTCACACAACTGGCAGGTCTGTAGGATGATGATGTAATCTTTCAGCTGTGCTCATCAATTCTCATTTGCTCTGCCTGGCACCAAACCCACACACACAGAGTACTGAAACCCTTCTTTAAACAATAACATTGCAACACTTTTACGGTGCTGTTACACTTCACATAACTCTTTACATGTGTACTATATCCAAACAGCAACATTTATTTCACAAGTGGAGTCAGATCCCTAGCTATTACCATTCTGGTAAAATAAAACAGATTACAACCTTTCCTCTGGCCTCCAGGGCAAGTGGAACAGTATCGCTCACTTCCACCTGGCTAAATGCTTTCCTCTTGAAACAGAGTGGCCTTGCCCATACTGCTGTTAGGAGTAACACCTGGCTAGTGCTGTCCCTCAGATTCTGTCTGAACATTGATTGTTTTATTTTTTATTTTCTTTGAGAGTGTTAGTTGTCATAAGCCAAAACCCTACTGGGAACTAGCCTGACAGTTGAAGAGTATGGACAATCATGAAGCAGATGTTGGGTCCATAACTTATTAGTAAGGTCATAGTTGATGGTTATGACTGCATTGATATCCAGCATTAATTCCTGCCCACCCAAGCCACTGTGAGCTAAATCAATATATTACAGACTACACCACAGCTCCTACTGCTTTGGCGGGGGGGTTGGACCCGATGATCTCTCAAGGTCCCTTCCAACCCCTACGATTCTGTGGTTCTGTGATACTGCAGCTTAGATTAAATGCAGAGGCCTCTTGAGAGTTGCTCTTTTCTGGGTGCCTTTGTTCACAGGCAGTAGCCCCTATATCCAATTTGTAAGGCCCAGCAACATGCTGCTTTATATTGAAGTGTAATCAATACCCACCCACTCATCCCATCTTTCCTTTCTACAGAAAAAAACCCCACAAAACTCATCAAAGGGCTGCAGTGTCCCTTGCCAGTTCTTTAGCCTGTGGGATGAGAAACCATGCGTCTGTCCTGGGAGACAGATACTTCATTGCATAAATGTAGCCAAAGAGAGAAAAACTGTGGTAAAACAGAGAAGGAAGGCAAGAACTGGAGGACTTCATGGTGTCAAGAGGTGTCCCATGCCCTGGGAAACTGCAGACTCAAGACAGTGAAGAGCAGGACCAAAGGTAAGCACTGAAAAAAAAAAAATAATCTGAACAGCAAGATTGCTCTGAAGGGTTGATGTGAAAAGAAAAAACTTGCAAGACACACAGAGAAAACACATGCATACATATATATGTACGTATATATATATGGGAAACTTCCTTAGAAGTTGTCCTGGGTTTGGCTAGGATAGAGTTAATGTTCTTTCTAAGTAGCTGGTGTTCCTGCTGTGTTTGGGATTTAGGAGAGAGCAGTGTTGATCACACACTGATGTTTTTAGTTGTTGCCAAGCAGTCAAGGATTTTTCAGCTTCTCCAATGGCCTTGTTAATGAGCAGGGGGGTGGAGAGGAGGCACCCAAGAAGCTGGGAGAGGACACTGCCAGGACAGGAGACCTAAACTAACTAAAGGGGGTATTCCATACCAATGATGTCACGCTCAGCATAAAGGGGGGCTGGTGGGGGAGGAGCACGCAGCTCCAGGATGGTCCAGCTTTGGGACAGATCTGAGCTGTATGGCCTGAGTTGTGTCGTTCAGTGAGAAACTCCATCATGTACCAACAGCTCTGTATGTTTTTCTATAAAGTCCTGTTATTGTTATTTCTACCTTTGCTGTCCCAGCAAACTGTCCTTATCCCAACACATAAGGTTTGCTTTTGTCTTTCCTTTTTTTACTCTTCAACCCCCCCATTTTCCCCCTCTGTGGGGAGCAAGAAAGCGAGTGGCTGTGCGGTGCTCAGCTGCCAGCTGGGGCAAGACTACAACAGGAAGTCTGTACTGTAATTGGTTTAGAGATAATAAAACTCTGTTTTGGTTCAATATGTTATTGATCTAACACATTCCCCCAGACATCTAAAAGCTTACCTGCAGGCAATATATATCATTGACTTCAGTATACAGACTTTAAAACTGACTTAGTCAATCAACTGCAATATCGTAATGAAGGTAGTCACACTCAATTTACATCTAATTTTACTAAAATAACCCTGGCATTAGGGTTAGAAGGCAGCTTTGAACATATGTTGCACCCTCTTTGATGTATTCTAGTTTTAGGGTTTTGGTCCTCTTGTTAGTGGTAGGTTTCATGTAGGATGGGTCACTTGAAGGCCAAGTGGCAAGAACATCAGAGTGTGCTGTTCTGCTTTTTGCTGTTACATGCTTCTTGTTGCTTGGCTTAGTTGTGGCAACATCTCATGAATGTGGAAAAAAACCCCAACCCAACCCAAAAACATAAAGCAATAATTATTTCCTTCCAGATAGCAATAACATGATGTGAGGAGTAGTATATCATGGAGGTAGCATTGAGAACGGGAATGCAAACTGGATAGTGAAGACATGTAGTTTATGAAGTGTGACAGTATTTACCTCAATTCCTCATGGAAGAGATGAAACAACTCAAATATCTAGGCCCAAGATATACAGTGACAATTACTCAAACCTCTTCATAATGGCCTCTGGAGCATAATATAAAATTGACTTTTAATTGAGATATTAATAAGAAATAAGGCACAACTTCTCATTTTTGGAGAAGTAGTATATCTGACAGACTGGACTTCACATATACATATGTATATTAGCCAACTATGAGTATATATATATGTATATATATATGCTCTTTCACATTCTGTTTAGAGCCCTGAGTCAGAGGTCATCTGCCTCAGATTCAAGTCTGGTGTTTAATGTCAGTATGACAATTTATGATATATGGCAATGGTGTTTGATCTTTAGCTGAACATCTGTCATTCTGTTGACTCAGCTCTGCAGGCTCCTTAATATCACTTGAGAGATGCAGGCCTCAGCCCATCTTTAAATCCAGACTTCTACCCATGCTGTAGATGACCTGAGGAGCTGCCTGCTTCTTGTGCCAAATTACAGTATCATTAAGCTCCTAAACGTTCTGTGCCTATTGCCACTTGAAATATTTTGGCTGAGGCTACTTAGACTTCTTATGTAACTAATTAGTTTTCACCTCAAATAGTTTTTTTTCTGCTTGATCCCAGTGATTAGAATTTTTTTTGGTCTTATAACAGTTGCACTTGTGCCTGAAAACTTCCGATGGGATCTCAAGGAGGAAAGATGCTAAATAATTTTTTCAAAACAAAGCAACATTGAAAAATGTTAGTGATGCATGAGTGAATAAAATAGCAACAGAGCAACCTCAGCAAAATTCTGTAATAGCTTTCATATCATTTATTGTATACAATTAAGTAGAAAATTATAGAAATCACCCTCAACTTCAAATGACCATTCTAAATTGAATTCTATTCCAAATCCAACTCATTAAAGGGCCATAGAATTCAATGGGACCTCACATGTTTAAGCACAGACTCTTACTTTGGAGTTCATCCAAAGCCTCTTGAATCCTTACAGAATACATTCTGTATACATGCAGTGGACTTAAACCTAATCTCTTTCCAGTTTTTATGTTTCAGGAAATGAACTTTTCCAATACCTAAGAATTAGCTGAAGACAGTGACTAGTGATTACTTTATGAAAGTGACAATGATATATAACCCACAATAAGAAATAAAAGAAAAGAATTATGATACTAGTGTAGCTGTAGTTCTCAGATAATCCACTCCAAGGAAAGGGATGCTCTTCTAGCCTGTGCTGGGGGAAAGGTCCGCAGCAGCCCATGGAATGTGCTAGCTGATTTAAAAGCAATAAACACAAGAATTTAGCTTACACCTGAAATATATTAGCAATTACCTATTAGCAAAGTTGTCTTGTATTTACTGATACCATTGTTTACGATTCCATTACTCTTAGATTCTCACTAGGTATCCACATTTTTAGCTGAGAAATGCACAGTAATCTTACTTTTATGGTCTTGATAAATTATGATGTTTGGACTTTCAAGAAATGTGAATTCTTTTCCTACTTCTCTCTCCAGTCTTTCTTTTTCTTTTCCCCTCCCCCTCTATTCTGGCCATTGCTTTGAGTGTCAAATAAAAACAAGTGATGTTCATAATCTAAAGAAAGCCACAAATATGTACTGATTCTAATTGCAATAACACTGAATCTTGGTTGAAAGCAAGATAGTTCTTTTTTAAAAAATCAAATTATTTCCTCATAAAGGTGAATTATTAAAGGAGAAAAAAGCACATCACAAAACATTTAATGAGACATTTTTATTACTTTCTATATGCTTTCCAAATCCAGCTAGATCTGCTCAGTACTTGAGTTACACCTCCATTAAAGTTGGATATGATTTTTTTGTTTTCTAAACCTAAGAAAGTATATTTAAAAGCAAAAGCCCTTGTGTGTACATAACTGCATATTCATGCCATGGGTGACCCCAGTCAGTACTGGGAAGCATAGTTATATGTGTGTGAGAGAGTGTCTGAGAGTCTTGAGGAAAACAGTGATTGAAAAGCAGCTCTGACAAGCAAGTGCTGTACCCTGGCTGGTAGCATCAGCCATAGCAGAAAGCTTGGCAAAGGCATGGGTGAAGCAGAAGCTGGATGTTATTAGAAGTGTTCTATACAGATATGTTTTTAAAACTTGGTATAGAGATCACCCAAATTCTCCTACAATGCAGTCAAATCACACACACAGGTGATAGATCAGTTTTAGCCACCTGTTATAAGTCTTGATACAGCTTTCTGTTTGATAAAGAAAACCTGAAGATTAACACTGGAGTACCCAGATAACTTATGCCCTTGGTGTTGAAGGCAGGGAGGCCCATCCAAAACCAAAGGTACAACTGACAGAGCACTGGTTTGGATTCAGGGGAGCAGTGGCAAAGTTTACTCCCAAGTTACAGGAATGTGATGTATAAATTTTTAGAGTCTGCAGGTGCCTTCTCTATTTCTGGGACTCACCCAACATTCAGGTGTTGGGAGATGCCAGCGCAGCATGACAGACCCACGTCTGCAAGCAGCAGATGGAGCCAGCATGTTGCCTGCTGGGGCCCTTGTGTACCTGCTGGGAGCCTGGGCATGTGCCCTGGGTAGTGCAGCTGCTGCCACGAAGCAGAGACTTTGCAGCTGGTGCTGAATATAGCAGGGAAGGAGCATCTTGGTGGTTCTTACTCTACTTAAAGCCTAAACTCATGCTCCTCTGTTCAGTGGCTTAGTCACTTAAACTGCCACGGTTAGAATGCATTACTTTGGGAAAACTACAAAGCTGATGAAAAGAGCCTTTCTCCTATGGAAACAGGGCACAGCAACAGTAAAATAGGGTAAGCTAACAAGATTATTATAGATAGGGAATGTATATGCAGTAACATAAGGTAAACTTTTGGGCGGATAGATGCCCAGAGAATTTGTGGATTCTCCATCCTTGGACATATTCAAAACTTAACGGCACAAGACCATGAGCAATCTGATGTAGTTCTGCTTTGAACAATGGACTAGGCAGATGATCTCTAGAGGTCCTTTCTGACCTAAATTTTATGGTATTACACTATTTACATGCTCATATATATATATAGACACTAGGAACCAAGTCTGTATTTCTTCTGTAACACAGAAACAAACTATCCACAGTTAAAAATAAATATGATGTGAATAGAGTATATAAGCTATACAGTAGAGCTGCCACACATACAAACTAATAGTATGAAGTACATCCTCTAAACACTTATCAACAAAACACGATAGGTTTTCTATTGCTCTGCAGACCATCTGAAAGATGCCTCAGCTGCAGGGCATCATGCCAAGAAATGCTTAAAATGTCCTAGAAGTCATAAAGCACTTTGGACATAGTTCCTCTCTAGAGGGAGTTATTTCTGCTTGAGTACACAGTTATGGTATCTAGGGACTATAAAGATACACAAGGCATCAAGAGTTGAACTACTTGTGTATATACTGTTGCCCTTATTTGCATTGTGCAACATTTAAGAAATCCTCTTTGTAAAAACAAGAGCTTGTTGTGCTATCTGCTCTACAAACAGAGAGCAAACGTGGCTCAGTGTATAGGATGACCCAGTGCAGAATCTGTTCCACATAACAAAAAAAGCTCCAGATCTCATACCTGAAAAAGACTTATTTTTGTGAGCTGCTGTACTTTTCTACACCATACTATTAGTATGGAATTAAATAATAAAAATGGAATGCATATTATTCAAGATAATTTACCCCACGATTAAAAAGATACTTGCTTGAATTCTATTTATAGAATTACAGACTGGTTTAGGTTGGAAAGGACCTTAAAGATCATCTAGTGCCAACCACCAGCCATGGGCAGGGACACCCTCCACTAACCAGGCTGCCCAAAGCCCCATCTAACCTGTCTTTGAATACTGCCAGGGAGGGGGCAGCCGCAGCTTCTCTGGGAACCTGTGCCAGGGCCTCACCACCCGTATTGTAAAAACTTTCTTCCTCATATCTAATCTAAATCTACCCTTTTTCAGTTTAAAGCTGTTACCCTTCATCCTATCACTAGATGCCCTCTCCAGCTTTTTTTTTTTAAATATATGTATCATACATTTTACTATTTCAAGCCCATATGTTCCTTTTTAATTCATCTACTGTGTTTGAAACCTGGGGTATTGCATACACCTGGAGTGCTCTCAATTTAGACACCATTGTCTAAAAAATTGAATATTTTCTCACCATTTCCAAACACTCATCTACACTCAGAACTGAATCATCTGTAGCTGAACCAGTGTATGTTTCAAGTTACAATGCCCCCTGGGCGCTCGTCCTGCAAGTCCTGGATTTGTCCCTAGGGAAGCATTAGGTTCTGGGCAAATTTAAAAAACATTTTTGAGCTGTTGGACAACAGACAAACAAGTAAAATTTTTAAATGCATTTAGTTAACAAGATAAAACTCCAAGAGACAGGGTTTGGGTTTTTTGGTTACTTGTAGCGTTCTAGTTCAGTTGGGTAAGTTATATCCTGCATGAGTTTCACACATCCCCCATACCAAGCTTGCTCATGTACAGCAGAAACTGTACATGTATTCTCAGTACACGCTGCTCATCATCTGAAAATTGGCATCAGGTAAAATATCTTGCTGTTTCTTTCTGGCAGAAGTTTCTATACCAGTAACGTTGAGCTTCTATAATGTCTCTATTATGTGGTCTTTTTTATAATAACACTGATGATGATAATCTATACAGTTATGTTTTTCCACTGTTTTCCATTAAAGGACCCAGTCCTTAGCTACTTTATGATCTCCTGAGCACCTAACCATTCTGGCTGATATATTGCAATAGCCTAAAAAATACTCCAGAAAATAGACCTAAGAAATTCATCTAAGAAAGTGGCTAAGGAAAATAATCTGTTTTGTTCCTGTTTTTCCCTCTCAAGTACCTGTAGCACTCCAGTGTTCTCCACCTGAAGCTTGAAACTTCACATGAGAAAAAAGGAGGGAAAAGACGTGTGCAGAGTAGGAATTGCCTCACCTTCTTTTCCTCACAAAAGTAAACCGTAACAAGTTAAAATACATTAAAATAAATGCCTATGTGGAGAAGGCCAAGCAAGTCCCTACTATGACCTAGCAGTCTCCCTTCCCATTTTTCACCTTTGCTCTCACCTTTTGAGTGCCACCTCCAAAACAGGGAAAGAAGTGCCAGCTGGAGATGCCAGAGGGGCAGCATTGGCTACTGGTGGCAGTGACAGTATGGCTGTCGCCTATGGCTCTGGGCCTAACAAATCTGGCAGCTCTGGGGGTGGGCTGAAGGAGAAGCGGCCCTGACCTTCCTCTTCTCTGTGGCCTCCGTACCTGGCTGCTGCATTGCCAGCTTCTACTTGACAGTACTGGGCAGGGAAGGGGAAGGCAGAGAGGGTGATGACACTCTTTCAGATGTTTGGGGTAAAATGGGGCTGGAAATACACATCTCTTGGAGAAGTGAGGGTGACATGGAGCTCACAGGTAGAAAGGGATGGCTGTGGCAAGATGGTGCTGCTGTGGCTGTGTGTAAGATGGCTCCAGAGGACTGCCACCACCCTGGAAGCAGGCTGGTTTTCATAGGGGTGCTGGTTCTCAGGCAGTCTGGTACAGAAACAGTGAAGGGAATAATCTCATAAAATGTGATTCTGCTCATTAATTAAAAAAAGCAACAAAACATTCCTAGTTACTTACTGTTCTGTAGCTGGCTGAGGCTGTTGAGCCCATCCTGACAGGAGAAGGGTTGATTTTTCATGAGTGCAGGCAGGAGAGCCATGCAGGCCAACGCAGGCCAATCCAGGCCCCAAGAGGCAGTTACCAGCTGTGGCTGGCAGCTGCCAGGCTGGGCAGGTAAGCTTCAGGCAGGCAAATCTCCCAGAGCCCCACTCTGTGACCAGTCCCCAGCAGTGCCCCTGAGGGGCTGGCTGCCATGTCCACCCCTGCCTACAACCTCCAGCTGGAAGCCAGCAGCTGCTATACCTGAAAACACAGCAGTAAACAGCTGAGCCCCACTGGGGTAAGTCTCAGCCAGTATGTGTGCCAAAAGCTTAAGCCCACCTTTATTTTTCAGGTTCATCACCTGTGGAAATAGGGCATATACCATCATAGAATCATTAAGGTTGGAAAAGACCTCCAAGATCATCTAGTCCAACCATCCCTCCACCACCACTAAGCCATGTTCCCCCGTACCTCATCCAACCTTTCTGTACACACCCCAAGGGACAGTGACTCCACCTGGGCAACCTGTTCCAATGCCTCACCACTTTCTGAGAAGAAATTTATCCTAATTTCTAACCTGAACCTTCCCTGGTTCCCTCTTGACCTGTCACTAGTTATCTGTGAGACAAGGCTGACCCCCAGCCTCTACCAGCCCCCTACCTCCTTTCAGGTAGTTGTACAGAGCAATAAGGTCTCCCCTGGGCCTCCTCTTCTCCAGATTAAACAGTCCCAGTTCCCTCAGCTGCTCCTCAGAAGACTTGTGTTCCAGACCCTTCACCAGCTTTGTTGCCCTTCTCTGGACACACCCCAGGGCCTTGATGTCTTTCTTGTAGTGAGGGGCCCAAAACTGAACACAGTATTCAAGGTGGTACCTCACCAGAGCTGAAAACAGGGGTAAGATCACCTCCCTGGTTCTGCTGGCTATTCAGGCCAGGATGCCATTGGCGTTCTTGGTCACCTGGGCACACTGCTGGCTCATGTTCAAGTGAGTGCCAGACACGTCAGCTTCTCCAGCAGCTTGAAACCACTGGGCACCTCCATCCAAATCTCAGTGAAGTGTGGTGATCTCCTAGATAATTATGATTCCACTTAATTAGCTGCTGTGCCAGAAGCTGGGCAGAGGACGGAATGTTCTGCTATGGGGAAGGTCGGCAGAAACTGTTGCCTCTCCTTTGGCAACAGAAGCAGCATGAATCTGGCTTTAAACCATCAGCTGCACTGGTATAACTAGTCATTGGAAAGACATTAATGTATAGCAGAGCATGTTTGTTAGTCCTGCTGATTAAGTAGTAATTTATTGCAATTTATTTTCATTTGGTGAATTGAAAAGTCTTTCTCTAGTGTTTTACTGCCCTGCGAGCTGCAGTGGTAGCTACTTTTGTTTGTCATTGCTCCCTGTGCTGTGGACCAGGTTTTGCTGGTAGGTGGTTGAACAGAAGGGTTTGGATGGGCCATGAGATGTTTCCCACAGGGCCTGGTTGAGGTAGTGGCATTAGCACTGGTGCAGTGAATGCTGCCTGTTAGACTGGGAGATTGTTCATGGCTGCAAAAGCCTGGCTCCTGCCCGCAGTAGGTGTCTGTGGGCCTTGTGCTGAGTAGGCTGTGAGTGAACCACTGAGGCTGCCCTTCCCCAGAATGGTTGCTCAAGGGCTGAGGTTACATTGCCCAGATTTCCTTGGGGTCTTCTTGTCTCAGTAGCTGCAGCAGAGGAAGGAGGAAACCATTTGGTTTAAATGTCTGAAGAGAGGGCTGAATCTGGTTCGGACTTAATCTCTGGAGTTTTGTGAGTGTCAAACAACACATTATACAGCAATGAACCTAATGGAGACTCACTTTCTAGACTTTTGTAGATTCCAGTAACATATTTTGTATCAATGGTATTGTGGAATGTGCATACCAGCACATTGTGAGCTTTCTAGTGGGACTGTCTCTGAGGACAAGAAAACTCAAGGCCCCTTGTAAGGGGCCCCAAAACCTGTCATGTGGCTCTGGTAAGCAAGAAGAGGAAGATAAGGGCTAAAACTCACAGCAAAAACAGTCATGAAGATGAGTGAATAAACTACCACCATGGTCCTTGAAGACCACCTAAAGATTGTAATATGCATGTGGGAAAGGGTGGAAATCTAGGATAATAAAATAGTAATCTATGATAATAAATCTATGAAAATAAATAGTAAATCTATGAGAATAAAAAGTAATGAATATGTTAATCATTTCTCAGAAAGGTCACGAATATGTGTGCATATCCTGCATATAAGCTGTGCAACTAACTTGTTTGGCACACACATTAGGAGGAGCCCAGCACTGTCAAGTTCAGGGTCTCGTTAAATCATTTGTTTTGTTCCCTCTCAGTCATTCAAATTACTCCTTTTATATTAATCATAAGTATATTTACATAATGCTTTCATTCCAAAGCATTTAAGTCCACTAGTGCAACCCAGCTTCCTACTGTTTAATAATACAGCTAAAATATAGAACTGGACTTCCAAACCCAAGGGGTTCTTTCTAAGCCTGTTCAACATGTTCCTGTATAAAACCATGGAACGATTTAATCACATGGACAGGAGGCATCCAATTAATATTACTAGAGGAAGTAAAATAGAAATGAAGTAATGAAATAGGGATTTAAGTAAGTCACAAGCATTAATCCTTAATGCCAGTTAAGTTTCTGTGTCATCAGAAGCATGGGGGGGGTGGTGGTGGTGGTTATTGTTGCCTTCCTTGAATTGAATTGTATTACAGTACAGGCAAAAGAAAAATCTTACCAACTTACTTACAGGCACCAAATACAATACTTTTGGTTTGGATCCCCTTGCCCAAATACCAATCTCTCTAGCTTGTGCTATGTAACAGGAACGCAGCCCATAATAGGATGGCTGCTGAATTTGATCTTTCTGTGACTGTGAACAGCCTTGCATCACTCCAACATATCCCGATGCCTTTACAGGAAATGTTTCTGGGATGCCTGCCTTTGCAAATGTTCTTTACAAGTGTTAGCCAGGCAGGTATCCGTGGCACATATACCCTTGTGTATACCTTGTGTCCAGCCTGGTGACAGTGCTCGTTTCTTCTTAGTTTCTACAGACCTTTTGTTGCAGAAAAATCAAAAGACTGGCTTTTTAGTTTGCCATGAAGTTGAAGAGTGAAAAATAAAAGGCTATGGCTTTTTGGTACTAAAGTTCCTGCACAAATTTAATTGCAGTGCTGGTTCACCTCAAGACACCAAATCAAAATCAAATCTTAGCCTTATATGTAGGAGTAATGGAATGCTATTGCACAGGATTCCTTCTGGCTCTGGCATCACATGGTGTGCAGTGCAAGTATCAGCTCTAGCTTGCAGGTGAGGAGATACGGAGTGAAAATGAACAGTGAGCCTGAAGGAGATGGGAAGTCTTGGGAAATTCCTGTTGATCAAACCTTTTATAACTATCTTATCTTTCCACAAAAAGCAGGACTAGCACCTAGGTGAAACTACCTGGAAGTATCTGGATTTTTTTCAGCCAGGAACGCACTGCAGAGGTAATTTGGTTTTTATATTCTTTCATTTATTTTTTTTTTCATCTCTACTACTGTGAGTCACTGTAAGGGATGTAGCAGGAGAAGGCAGCCATTTCTTAGAAAGCTGACTTTTTTAAAGTTAATCACAGACTAGCTAGCATTTGCTATAATCAAGATTGCTTTAGTACAATAAACCTAATTCTACTTTTATTGTTTCATATTAAGAATGAGGAATTCTGGAGAGAGACATCTTGCACTATGAGTCAGTACTGGAGTTGATATCTTGGACAATAAATCCACTAAAACTGGAGAATATGGAACCTTTTATGCCTTGTTAAAGAGACTTTGAGATAGTTACCAAAATAACAGACCAAGAATTTTTTACAGAAATTTCTTATCATAGTGCATTGTAGTGAAATACTAAAACTCAGAAGTAACCTCATAGCTTTTTTTCTTCTGTAGAATGCAGGACCTCTACATTACAACTTTTCAAGCATTGATGGGTTACATGTTATTCAAGTAGTTAAAGCTGAGGCCTGAAGACATTGTCTTTCTGTGATATCATGTCTATGAGTTTCCGCATGAAGGCCCAGATTCTCAGATGAAAGAATGGAATGTAAGTGTCTGAATATCCCTGGGCTGGGATCTGTAATGTCTATTGGAATGACAGTATACATTTATAGCAAGACACTTTATTACAACATGTGTTACCTGAGATATGTAACTGAGATCTCACACCGAAAATCATATATGATATATAATATGGTTCTCATCTCTTGGTGATGTTAATCCAAGCAAGTGTAACATAAACGTGGTATAAAGCTTCATTTCTCTGTAGGCATACTGCAGGGTAGGAGGCATGGCAGCTGGCTGGATCCAAAGAACTTTTCTTTCTAAGTAAGATTTCATTTGGCTTACAGCCCTAGACTTCAGCGCTGCGTTCGCAGCTTCCCCTGTAGAGTATGTCCTGACTTCACAGGAACTACAAACACAGATACCCTCAGCCATACACCGTACTAGGAGTTAGGCTCAAGCTGCAGGAGAGATCGTGTATCCAACCACCTCAAACCAAAAGTTTGTTTACTAGAAAATACACGAGATCTGGGCAATCAATAGCATTATTATGCAGACAACTCCCCAGTGATACCTAGCCAGTCCGACTGGCCACCGATGCACAGGGTCACAGGGTTCCTGTCTGTTGGGGTCCTTTCTGCTTCAGGTCAAGAGAACTCCAAGAACTTAAACCTATGCTTGTCTAGTGTGCTTCTGCACCACATACCAGACCCCTGTATTGGTTGTCTTTATAGCTCTCTGCTTGCTGATCTGTAATTGTGTTTTTAAGCTTGTTAAATACATGCCTAGAGAGAAGAAGCAGCCATTGGATCACAAAAGCCCAGCCAAGCAGAAAACCCGCTCCTGTTACTCAGCACCGCATCTGATGTGTTTTAACAGAGCAAAGGAACTGCTACTTTTGTCCTTATTTATATATATTTTATTTCTGTAAATATTTTGGCAAACATCCTCAATATCTGACAACCACAAAAGACCTTTATGCCAACAAGTTCTTAAAATAATATTCCAAAGGTTCATTTCTCTGACCTGGTTCTGCTTTTCACCAAACAGCAATGTACTCAAGCAAAATGTGGATATTTACAACTTCCTGTCTAGCTTTCTCTCTGCTCATTCCTTGCAATAATATGCTTGATTGAAATCCATTCCTTCCAATCTCTGTTTTATTTCCTTTTACCTCTTTTCTTTTCCCCTTGTACTGTCTTCTCTCTTTTTTTTCTTCCTTCTCCTTTTTTGTATTACAGTTCTGCATCTCCTTCCAGATTGTTTTCCTCCCTTTCACACTGCTTCAGGCATTGCTGCCGTTCAGGACAGAGAGGGGGCTTGTGACAGAGCTCCTTTGGTTTCGTTCGTGGTTTTGTGAGTGGGTTGGTTGGTTGGGTTTTTTTAAAAAGGTGCAAAAGACAATCTATTTAATCGAAGGACATTCCAGTCAGTTACAGTCTTTAGTTTTTCAAAGGAAACTCACATGTTCAGACTTCACTGTAAACAGTTCAAGCTAAATTCAAGGTGAGGAAGACTGCAGCTAATGAAGCTAGCTTCCACTCTCAGTTACCCTTCTAATATATATTTTTCCCACATATGACTATGCTGAAAGGATTACACTCTCACTGATGTTAATGCCACTAGACTCTAGAAAACTGATTTCGATTATAGGGATTTACCTAGTATTAATTATTAATTCAATAATAATTTCATATTTGTTAATTGTTGGATTACTTTGTTATGGGGGGGGAGCCAAGGTAAGTGGGTTTAACAGGTTGTGTTTGAGGCGCATAAAAAGGGTGCATATAGTATAGAATTATATACTGGCATTTTGTCCTGCATTCAGTGTAGAGTCAAATCTGTTATTAAATAGTTTTGAAAGCTTATATATCAAAAAGAATTTCCCAAGAAACCATAGCTCCTCATCCCTTCCCACAGTGAGGACAGAGGCAGCAAGCTGTGTCTGTTGAAGAACCAGGTAATAACCAGCTACGCCTCAGCCGGCCTGCGAGAGAGAGGTGCAAGGGAGTGCAGAGAATGCACGGAGTTACACTTTGTTAAGTAAAAGTTGACTGCAGGGAGACCTTGTTGGTGTCCAGCACTAAAGCTGTGCTTATTGCTTAACTCTAAAAATAAGCTCTAGTGTACACCTGCAGTGGCACACAGAACTAGTTTACAGATCATGTCTCAAAAATTAAAAGGTTGTCTTTCAAAATTAATCTCTGTGTTCAATCACAGGTAAACTCCAAGTGAACTGACATAGGCTTTTGAAAGCATACTTGGAATTTCTGATAGTACCTTTCATCTTCAAAGCATTTTATAAACTGTTCTGTTTGCAAAGATGACAAACTAGTAAGATCTAGTCAGATCTGAGGTAGGAAAAAAGTAATCGCCCATCAGTAACTAGCTGTTCCACTTTGCATGTAGAAGGCATTTTCTCTCGATCAACAGGGTTAAACTGGTTTCCTGCTATGACAAAAATTAAGACATGAGTTAGCTGGTGTCTTAAAGGTACTTTTCAGCAAGGTCAATAAACTTTCATTACGAGTTTTACATTTTTTTTTTCTTTCAAACCAGCAGGTTCTGGGATGATGTCAGATTATAAACTAGGAATTACTTTATCATAACTTATTACACAGCGAGATGGCAGAATTAAATCAACATTACAACTTGGTGTGTAAAACCACAGCTGAATAATCAGATGCATTGCTTCTTCCAGCCAAAACCACCCAGCTGCATTCCTTATCCTGATTACATCACCTCGAGTAGTATATCCAAAGTCTGTGAAAAAGCTCAAAATATACAACTGAGTTTACGTGTTGTTGAGTAGGCTTGGATAAACATCTGAATTTACAGAAATACATCTTGGGTAGAATGGAGTGGTAAGCTTCTGTAGCTATTTCACTTTAAAAGCTGTGTTCTGCCTCTCAAAGCTGCTTGGCTGTAGCAACAGTACTTGCCTTTCTTTGTCGCTTCTTGAATGAAACGCTTTCCTATTTAAAGCTAACGGGTGTCAACGCACTTCATCATCCTCTTCTTGCTCGGACTTTTGCCTACTGAATTTTATGCCAATTTTGTGACAGTGTTTGCTTGCCTCTCTCATAGACAGTTTGAATAATAACAAGGAAATAGAATGAAGAATAAATACATTGTTGACTCGTCATAGAGCGGGAAAACTACACTGAATCTCATTTCAATTATATTTTATAGGGCTACTTTTGGATTGTATTGGATTGGAAAGTACTGATACTCTTTGTCCTTCCTGACCTTCCTCACCTGCTGCAAGGGAAACCAGAACTTACGTCATTTATTATTGTTGTGAGTACTCTTGGCATGTTTAAGTAACAGTTGTCATAGTCTAATGACAAAAAAGGAGCAAGTCTGACAGGAAAAAGTAGTGCTATTTGTCAGATTGAGTCAGACCAAAAAACAGAAAAGCTTTCAAGGGCCTTCACAAATATTTCCTCCTGTATTACTTTTTAAATTAATGTGAAACAAAGAATAACTCTAGGTATTGTAAATCCACAGGATGGGTCTGACCTTGAGTCTCGAGCTCAAGAAAGTATTTAACAAGTCTTCATGACTCCTCTCTACAGCTGACAAAATATTCTAAGGTATTCTGCAATCCATGTAGTAATACATTCCACCAAGTCAGTGTCGGATGGCATTCTGAGCTGGATTTCCCACGTAGTTAATGGGGTTTAGAGAGCAGAATATCACCTGGTTCTTTTAAAACCCAAGATCTTTGACCTTCAGGCTTACCTAACCCTAAATATCAGCCTGTCAAAGTAACTTTGCTGACTGAGTGGTGGTAGCGAATGGTGAAAGGCAAAGAGCTGGAGGCACCGCAATGCTAACTCAACCGAACATCAGCTCTCAGGTGAGACAGGAATTACATTCTTTCTTCTCGCTTCCTCTTTGATCCCATCCTCCCATTCCCTTACCACTGGGAATATGATTCTCCAGATGCTCGTTAAGCCTTTCTTGGGACACTGCAGCACAGTAATATAAACAAACAAACAAACAAAAAAGACAAAGTGAGAAGCAATGTCTAGGGAATATTTCACTGATGGTTCATGAGGACATAATGTCCTTAAGCAAACTGAAAGTTAGTGAAGTCAGTGCCATCAAAGACAGCTAGTCTTGCCAAAAGTAACACTGGATATGGAGTAAAAACAGTGGGTTTATGCTTCATCTACAAAAACAGCCATCCTTACCGAAAGTCCTCCTAAAACTACACTAAAATATCAATACATTTAAAAAACACATTTAAAAATTAAAAAAACCCATTCAAATCTAGGGTGTAGCCATGAAAAAAGCCCTGAATCCCAGCTTTACCCCAAAACAATAGAAGTGGCTGGCTGCAGACTGTTAAGACCTATGTTTAAGAAGCATACGCCAATACGTACTTCAAGTCTTCACCAGCCTGTAAAACGGGATCCTGAGCAGTTTTGAAAAGTCTGGTTATGAGATTAAAACTGGAGAACAACACCTTTTCCACGCAGTTTTGCAACTGGAACCTGGGGGGGAGGGGAGGGGAAGGGGGGAGGGAGTTGGGGGGTGTGGTGGTGTGGATGCAGTTTGGCAGTAAGTATTCTTAGGCACAATTAGCAGCCTTTACATACCTGTCTGCCTGGTTTGCATATAGAGCTGACTCCTCTCCGGAGGTCATCTCGTCCACACCACAGGACACTGCTGTTTGCACAGTGTGGTGGAATCCAGCTCAGCGTTGTTCATCAAATGTTGTAATAAACCACGGTGCAGGATGGCTTTGGCTTTACAGGATTGAAAACTTTAAAAAACAAACAAACAGACAAAAGATTTTAAGAGGAGAAGGATTTAGCCTGGAGAAGAGGAGGCTGAGGGGAGACCTTATCTCCGCCTACAACTACCTGAAGGGAGGTTGTAGAGAGGTGGGTGATGGTCTCTTCAGCCAAGTAATAGGAGACAGGACAAGGGGAAATGGCACGAAGCTGTGCCAGGGCAGGGTCAGGTTAGATGTTAGGAAAAAGTTCTTCACAGAAAGAGTTGTTGGGGTGTGGAACAGGCTGCCCAGGGAGGTGGTTGAGTCACCATCCCTGAATGTGTTTAAAAAAAAGACAGATGAGGCACTTAGGGATATGGTTTAGCATAGGATGGGAATGGTTGGACTTGATGATCTTAAAGGTCTTTTCCAACCTCGTGATTCTGTGACTTCGGCTGTTGGTTTTCCCGTGTGAGCCGAGGTAAGTGAGAGGCTGCCTGGCTGTCACTGCAGATACACCGCATGCCACCTGCTGAGAACGCGTCACAGGGATGTGCCTAAGGACGCCTCGCCCGACAGAGCCGCGGGAGAACCGGCAGAGTCGCGGCAGGTGACTCTGCGGCCTCCTCCTGCCGCTCCCCGGGGGCTGTTTTGCTCTCTCCTCGCCCTAATGCTTTTCATCTTTAACCCGTCTATCGTTTCCGTAGCGCCAGCCCCATCCATCTTCAAGTTTACCGGCTCCCTTTCTCCCGCACCTGGTGGCTGACCCTTCTGCCAGCCCCCAGACCGCGTACCGGTGCTGTTGCCTGTCAGTAGTTTTGGGGGGTTATAGGGGTGCATGTATGTTACGAAGCAAGCAAGGTGTAGGGGCGTGCACCGCCTCGCCCAGCACCCCCGGCTTGTGGGGGGGGGACAGGTGGGGGGCGTGTGTGTGCTGCAGAGCTCTCCAAACCATTGCGCTGGTTTTACAGAAACCGTTCGCGCTTCTCCAAGCGCAGCGTAACGTCGGACTCCGGCCGGCGTCTTTCGGGCTGGAACCGCTCTCGGGTGGAACGTTGCTCTTTGGAAGGCTGGTTCCCAGCCGGCGGGGATAGCCTAGGGGAGGGGACGGCCCCGCCGGTGAGGGTGGGGGTCGCGCCGGGGGCAGCTTCCTGCCCCGCTGGCGCTGTCTTGGCGGGGCGCGGCCGTTCCCATGAGGTGACAGCGCCGGAGCCGGGCCCGGGCCCTGTGCGGGGGATGGGGGACACACACGGGAGCGGTGTTACTGCGCGTAGTCCGGGTCTGGCGTTGTAACCGTAGCAGCGGAATTGGCTTGTTTGGTTGCGGGTGTGTAGGCAGGGCAACAGATGCCGGTAACGAGACGAGGAAGCAGCTGTCCCGCGAGCAGCGCTCTGCGCACCGTCCTGCCCCGTCTGGGGACGGGCCGGGGGGCGCCGGTCGTGGTGCTGGGTGAATCGCGTTGCATACGGTGGGTTGCATTGCGCCTGCTCCCGAGCGCGGGTGTGCGACCACCGACGGGTGTCTCTGAGCATGCGGGATGGGGAGGAGACCCTGCAGATAACTTCTGAGGGGCCGTTACGATGAGGCGGCTCTCCCAGGGGGCACGGCAGCTCTGTGAGTGTCGGTGTGCTGTATATAACCTGTACGCGTTTGACTGCGCGGCATGCGCGTTAGGCGGAGCGGGCCCCCGTGCGCAGCGATACACGATGCTGCCTTCTCGCACTGCGCTGCCGTCACGGGGTTTCGTCCCGGCTTTCGGTGACGGCGTCGCCGTCGCCTCCCCTTGGGCGACAACGCCGAGCCCAGCGGGACGGAGGCGGATGGTCCGGCGGCGTTCCGCTCAGTCGCTCCTTATGCCTTAAAGAGCGGCCGTTCGGGCTGCCGGGGCAGGGCTGGGTGTCCCCGGGGCCCCAGTAGCCGGGGAGCAGCTCCCTTCTGCTTACAGGTGAGGGAGGAAGAGGAGGAGCGCCGCCGGCCCGGGGCCTGCCGTGCGCCGGGGGGCTGCCTCCGTGCCCGCTCGCTGCACCGGGTGACGCCGGTTCAGTTACCGGGGGGAGACGGAGAATTGAACTTGGCAGACCCCGTTGCCCCGGGCAACCCGGTGCGCTTGGCTTTGTTCCAGGGAGAGTCAGCGGGCAGGAGGAGTGAGCAGGGGGCAGGGGCTTCCCTTTGCGTCAGAGCGGTTTGGGCTGCTCTCGTACCGGGTGGGACAGGTTTCTTACCCACTTCGTTACTGTGTGGAAAAATGGTTTGGTTCAGTTCAACTGTTGACCTCTGAGCCGGTGGCTAGAGCTCTTTTGTCATTGACAAATCCTTAAATAAAAGTTACTTTTTTGAAGAGGAAGAAAATAACGTGATGAGTGTTTGTTCTGACGAACCATCCTTGTGTTTGAAGTACAGACCTGGCTCCCACCCAGTGCTTTTGGGCCTATCTGGATTATAGCAGGGTGTGACTTCCAGGCTGCTGTGAGGAAAAGCTGGAGAAAGGCATCTGTGCAAAGCCTTCAGCTAGTCCCAGGTGGTGGCCAAGGCAGCCAGCGGCTTCCTGGCCTGCATCAGGAATGGTGTGACCAGCAGGAGTAGGGAAGTGATAGTTGTGTTGTACTCAGCTCTGGTGAGGCCGCGTCTTGAGTACTGTGTCCCGTTTTGGGCCCCTCACTACAGGAAGGATGTTGAGATGCTGGAGCATGTCCAGACGAGGGCGACAAAGCTGGTGAAGGGTCTGGAGCACAAGTACTGTGCGGAGCGGCTGCGGGAGCCGGGGCTTCATAGTCTTGAGAAAAGGAGGCTCAGGGGAAACCTTATCGCTCCCTACAATTGCGTGAAAGGAGGTTGCAGAGATGTCAGGGTTGATCTCTTCTTACTAGTGTCAAGCAATAGGACGAGAGGGAATGGCTTGAAATGGCACCAGGGGAGATTTAAGTTTGATATCAGGAAGAATTTCTTTACTGAAAGGGTTGTCAAGCATCGGAACAGGCTGCCCAGGGAGGTGGTGGAGTCACCATCCCTGGAGGTATTTAAAAGGCGTGTAGATTAAGTCCTTAAGGACATGATCTAGAGGTGGCCTCGGCAGGGTTAGGCTATGACTGGACTTGATCTTCAGGGTCTCTTCCAACCCAGGTGATTCTATGAATGCTGGTGCCCAGTTCCTCTTTTTCTAAACATGCTGATGGAAGCAGCATTTATTACATCTAGCAAGGGAATACTCAGGACTAGTCACAGTTACTCAGGACCCAAAGGCACAGGGAATTTGAACTTTATCACTGCAGCCATTTAGCTGGTACGGGTTGGTGATAATTGCTGTCACTTGTTTGCACAGTTTCTGCTTCTGGGAAGCAACTGTTAAGGGTTAATAGGTCTAAAGTGTTGGTTCTGAAAGCATCCTGTGGTGAGGTGCTGATTTTATTAATTTGGTAAGTTAGTTGTGCAATTATTAAAACTTCCTTGGGGATTCTTTCCCAAGTACAAATAATACGGTCTTTTTCAGAATAAATAAGTTGTGCTTCCTTCATGTGGGGGTGTTGTATTGTGAACTCCTCTAACTTTTCCATATACAAAGGAATCTTGTTCTGCAGATTTTTGTAGTCTTTTGCTCTAGATAGGTTATTGTTCAGAACTTCGACTGTGCTAGAGTTCCTCCAATGATAGTGTAACATCTTTGTGGTCTACTGTCAGTGAAAGCATGGAGCATGAAGAAAAGAAATACTACAAGGAAATATTTTTCCACTTCAAAAGACACTCTGGGTGCATTTGCAGGAAAAAAACAGTGTGCTTTCCTCAGAAATGTCCCTCTATTATAGGGTGGGGGTTTTGTTCTCTTTTCTTTCTCTCCTCTCCTTCCCTTAACGCATATTTGTATAATATCCTGCAAAAAAATAACATGTAGAATTTTAAGTGATGATCTGATTTTGAAGGAAATTCCCTTCCATCTTTACTGTCCAGCAATGCTGTTGATGCTTTGAACTGTACCTCACACTGAGATTATTTTCCACTGAGGGAGGGATACAGACATTTTAAAGATGCTTCTCACCTGTGAACTCCACCAGCATAATCACACCAAACCAAGAATTATTTTCTTCTAAAGGTGGTTGTCAAGCAAGCTCCTTCCCATTTTAATGTTAGTACCAGAACTCTGTGTTGGGGAAGAGCTTGAGATCAGTGTATTGGTGCAGACACAGTAGGATCAGTGTTATGTTTCAGAGTCCAATACAAGAACTGCAATGGGGCCAGTGTATTTATCTTCATGTTTGGTGCTTGTGATAAAAAGTATACAGAGCACACAGGGGCAGCAACGTTAAATTCCATACCCCCTGCCCACGAACTTCACCTGTGGACTGGGCTAAAAGGGAGTCAGGAGGAAGTGGCACTGACTCTCCTAAGGGAATCAAGTTTTAAGCCCTGTTCAAATCAGTACCCGAGGACTGGGAAAGAACTAACCCTAGAAATCAGCACGTTCAGTCACTTTGGCCAGTTCTACTGCAGCTGGCTCTTTTTCTACTTGGTATTTTCTTTAGTAATATATTTACTGGAAACAAGCTTCTTGACTATTCATTGTCCTGTTTTGCTCAAGCTGTGTAGTGAAGCTGATAGGACATCTCTGATAATATCATAGTCTCTTTTAATGAAGTTCTTGTAGCCAAACAGACCATTCTTGTACATCAGTGAAAGGGTGCAGCTTTCACCCTTCTTGAGACTGTTTCAAGTCTTACCTGCATTTTTCCATTTCAGGCACCTGCTCCCAGCAAACAGTTAAACACCTGCAAAACAACCCCCACCTTCTGTATTTGCATTTGATGTGGGTCAGAGGTCTTTGAAGAGCCTTCACGCTCCTCTCTATTTCCACATCTGTCACTGGACTGAATTAAGGGACTGATGCCAACTTGTGACTTACTGTAAATGATTTTATTTAATAAGTGTGGCAGCAATATAAATATTTGATAAACAGCTGTCTGCTGGGTAAGCAGACATATTGATGTTGTTGAAATCTTCCCATAGGAACATGTTATTGGCTGCTCACATTTCACCCATCCTCTTTATGCAGTAACCCCACACATCCAGGTGTCATCACTTGTGCACAACAAGCATAGCATTAGCAACAGACTACAAGGCAGCACGCCGGACAAAAGGAACCTAATATGTGAGCAGGAGAAGATTAGTTATTATCAGCAACCATAAACCAAATAAAAGCTCTTCAGCACATCCTGAGGTGAACCATAAGCCAGGTGCTCTCAGTGTTCTGTAACCAACTTTGTTAACTTTGTTCCTTAGGTGAAGCATGGGCATCAAAATAAACTTGCCTTTACTAGAACAGCTGTGTCACAGTCTAAACTGCAAACCAATATACTTTTTTCTAAGGCTGCTATTTGTATGGCATCTGACTTGCCCCGTATTATTCTGTCCACTTTTGTGTGTGGTAGAATACCTCAAAAGTAATTTTTTTCCAGGTTACATCACACCTATAGAAATACAAGCTTTTGTAAAATTACTGTCTTTGTAAGGTTGCAGTAGAAGATTGAAGTTTAACTGTATGTCCTGAAAGTCACATAAGCTAGTGGCCAGATTCCAGTATCTTTTTTTAAACCCAGGAAATAATCCTGTCTGAAGGCAAAGAGATGCAGCTGGAGCACTGAAGACTGGTGGCAGCATGCATCCAAACAGCACACCGGAGATACAGCTAAACACATTACTTCCTAAGAAAAGTGAGAGGCTGTTCTTTGTACCCATGCAGGTATGTGAACCTGTAGTGCTTCATCTAAAGGCAACATTCCCCCCACCTCCCCAGGCCATGTGAAGAGAAAGCTTTGCTTACCATAATGTGCACTTCAGCAGCTCTCTCCTACTCTTTAACAAAACCATATCAATGAGTAACAGTTTCTTTCTTCAGTATTTTTCAAACCAAGCATTTTTCTAAGGTAAATGTTTCTCTCTCAACCTCTATTAGCAACATTCAAACTCCGATTTTTAACAGCCTGCTGTAAGCACTGTTCTTGCTGTTGTCACCTGGCCCTGAAGTCATCCATGCTTCACACTGACACAGAACTGCGGTTGTGCCTCTCTCTCTCTTCCTGCTCATCCTCTGGATACTCGGTAAGATCCAAAGTCAGTACTCGGCTGAACATAATGTCATCCCGCTGCAGAGGAAGGATTGTACAATTTAAAACACTTGGTATTTGAAATAAGCATTTCATAGATGACCATGAGATACAGTCATGAGTTTGAGTTACCAGAATGATCTAATCGAGCCAGTACCTGCAGTTACTTCTGAACATAAAGTATTTCAAATCCAACACCGCAGTTATGAACAGGATTCACTGCACTAACTTGTGAGGTGCAGGTCAGTACTCCCAACAAAAACCAACTTGTATTATTTAATTTGGTAAGAATTGTTACCTCTGGGCACACTCCAATCAGCGCGTCTGCTTTGGAATAGAACTCTTCCTTTAGAGAAATTACTATCATTTGAAGCTGCTCATGTGCCTGTTCTCTAATGAAACTTGATACCTTTGGAAAGAAGCCAAATATTTCAATAAGTTAGTTCTGGCAGACTTAAACTGTGCTGTAATGAAGGAAGGATGAGGGAAGAACTGAACTATGTTAGCTGAAGAATTGAGTCATGACATAAGCAAGATACAATGAGAAATAAAGCAGCCTTTAGCCAGATGCTTCGTGTGTTCTTACAAAAGCCCCTCAGATCCGCTGCTTTTTGAATGAATAAAGTTACAGAAAAAGGCCAGTGCCAATGGAAAGTATTTTACTTAATGCAGCTACAAAGCAAGGTGGAAATTCCTCAATAAGGCAAAGATGTAGGAAAAAGTTGTTAGTGGCTGTATACCAAGATCTTCAACAGGTAGTGGTTCGCTGTGGACAGCAACATTTTTTTCCAGTGATCCACAAAATAAAGGTACAAATATTAAGTTATAAACCAGTGACTGAATAAAGCAGTATCCCAGTGTACAAGTTTAATGCTGAATAACAGAAAAGCAGTATATTTTTCATTAGACTTTTGTCTGCACAGTTGCATCTATATGATATGGAAGTAATTTTTTCAATGGAAGAACTGAATTTAGCAAGTTATAAAATCCACGTTGATTTTACAGTATAATCACAAATAAATTATTGGTGAACAGCTTTAGTAAATCCTTAAACTGCAAGAATGGAAAGGAAATGACTTAATTCCAAATGTGAAACCTGGATACCTGTGAGTAATAGCAACATACAATTTCCCATCTATTATTTTTTGCTCACTTGCAGTTTTTAATTCCTCTGTGCAGAGGCTTTGGTGCTTCCCAGTAACAACTGCATCTTACAGATAGGGACAGAGATACGAAAGACCCCAGACCAGGGAAACATTAAGTTGTTATACCTGCAGATCACTGCAAGCCTGCTTTTACTTCTTCTGCAGTTTATGACACTTTGCATACACACTTCAAGAAGACTAACTCTTCTCATAACAGTAACTAGCTGGTTGATGCCAATTAAAAGGAATTTTCTAGGACACCACTATTTTGTCACCCTCTTCCTGCATCACACAGGCAGCTGCTCTCCAAATGTACTGTATGTCACAGCCTGTGTCAGGTTGCCCGCTTCCCATTGCTTACATGAAAAGAGCAGCCCCCAACCCCTTGTTTGCAATCTTGTGGCAGAAGAGCAGGAAGCCAAACCGGATGTTCCAGATAGGGGCTACACAGCAGCCACGCCCCAGCCTTAGGGGAGACTGGCATCTCTTTCTAGCTGTGACTGTTACAAAATGAGTAGAAGCCCAATTCAACTTCCAAGCAGGAAGCTCAATGTAACTTCCCACTCTGATGGGCCCCAAGGACTCAATTCAGGGCTTAATGTAGACTAAGAGAATTTGAGGGGTAGCTCTAACATGTAATATAATCCAAGTTTAACAGCTCTTTGACCATAAAGTGGCATTTATGGATGTTATTTTTTTACAATATGTTAGACCAGAACTTAGAATACTTAAACTCTCTGCACTAATGTTCTTTATTTTCTTGGAACACATCTTAAAACCAGACTATTGTTGCCAATGTGTCAGATGAAATACTGTACTTGCACAATGCAAAAATACTGCCAGCCGAAGCTGGGAACCATTTGGCCAACAACTGTTACTAGGACCATCTTTGGACAACCAGTAGGGGACTATGAATGTGATTTTTACCTGAAGAAACATAAACCAGTCGGATTTGAAATCTGTTTGAATTGAGAAACCCAGTTCCATAGAAGACATCAGCTGCTCTTTGGGTCTAATGTTCTGAAGGACAGGGCTCAGCATGGCCTTAGGTATGAAGCAGACATCTCTTCTGCCACATGTGTCAGAACGAGCCTACTTGGAAGGGCAAACCACTGCAGCATTTGTAGTCTCTAAGGGAGGTTTGGTAACAGACCAGAAATCACCAGCTTCACCTCACGTGTATGTTACTGACAGCTGGTGCATCTGTAACAGCCACAATGGGAACGTGTGTGGATGAACTGAAGTCATGCAGGTAATGCCCATCAATTTTGTCAGGTATGACCTGTGAGCCCTGCCGACTCCAGACAGAACCACAGAGATGTTTATGCTTGTATCCAAAAGACCACCTCAGAAGAGCTTACTACCTAATATATGGTAGGTTTGATCAAAGGTGAACTATGAAATTGAGCATTAAATAGTGTAACAGCAGACAAGACAGATAGTAAAGGAGAACCTGGAGGCAGCCTGGGTAACTCCCAAGTCATCAGCCATAATACATTTGACTCCAAAAGTAAGAATAAAAGCTAGAAACCACAATACTGGTAATTTAGCCAGAGTTTGTGATCTTCAACTATCAAGTCAAGTCAGTGGTCTCAAGTGAAAGACTGGTAACTAGGAGAGTGTCCCGTTAAAAAGCTTAGATCACAGAGGTGTTTTGTGATCGCTTGATGTGTTTCTAATCATGTCACTGAGAACCAAACCCTGGACAATGGGTATCCCTCATGGACTTGTATTCCAAGGAATGGTTAAAGAACCTGTGTTCAGCAAAACACGTCTCACAATGCTACATGGAATCAGTATTGTTTGAAACTGGTTTTAATGTAATAATGCTTAGCCAGTTATATAAACACTCCAGTGATAGCATGACTTGGTTTTCAACATGCAGACACACTCTGTTCTGCTTCTTAGAGGTAGGAGAACCCAAAGACCTTAAAAATCCCAACCAAACAACTCACAAGTGATCTTCAAATGGTACAACATGTGGCCACCCAGCATGTAACTGCACACTCCTGACCTATTTTCTCAACTTCATAGTTTGGAGATTCATTAAAAAAGCCACAGATTTATGAATTTAAACCTACCCCTCACCTGATCTCTCATACAACTGTTACTTTAAAAAAACAAATTAAGACAGTGCAATCAATCTCTTTATCCCAACAACCGGTAATAAAAAGTAGCCATCCTTCTGCAAAAGGCACCATTATATTGTTGATAAAAGGGTGAGGTGAAATGAACCAACTTACTCTATCAATGTTTGTGTTATCCAGGGCAGCATCTATCTCATCTAAAATAAAAAAAGGTGCAGGCCGAAAACTGTAAAACAAAATAGAGTATTTCACATTTAGATGGGAAGATGTTAATAAATATTCTAATCACTTTTGAGATTCACATACTCTATTAAAAAAAAAAAGTACGAAAAGTAATGACAGGTAAAGCAGAAAGGATTTTAATAAATGTTAGATACTCCACCAGCAGATTTTTTTAAACATGTTTACAAGTGTAAATCTTCAGGCTGCTGACTCACCCACATACTTGGATAATACCATAAGATTTCTTTTACCTGTGTATAGCAAACACAAGAGCCAGAGCTGCCAGAGATTTTTCACCTCCTGACAAACTGTCCATTGGCATAAAGCGTTTCCCTGGAGCCACGCAGTTAAAGCCAATGCCTTCCAGATAAGGCTCCTCAGGATTTTCAGGACTAAGGAATGCCTGGAAACACACACATTTCATTATTAAAAGTGACATTTTTAAAGTTGAAGTGGGTATTTTTTGTGTTTAAATACTGAATTAGTGTTGAGACTGGAACTTGGCATCATTTGTGGGAAACACCTGCTCATCTGTACTGAAGAGCAACACTATAAAGTTTCCCAATGAACTTGTTAATGAACCATGAGCTGGGAGGCTAATTAACACCACCATTTTGGAAATGACTTACATATTTGTCATGTACAGACTTTCAGCTACTAAATAAACTTGACTTACCACCTTTTATGCAGCTGCTTTTAATTTATTTTTCTTTAATTAATAATTTTAGACTTCAGAAACAGTTTTGGTTTTTGTTTGGAAGCAAATCTACTTCCAAAAATCATACTTATTGTGTGAAAGGTTAGCTTCACAAAATCTAACTTCTAGCTGGAGAAAGGCTTTAATATAGGCCTCTACGCTTTGTATCCTGGTTCCCCAGTTCAAAAATTAAAAGCATTATTTTAAAGGGACAGCCATTTTACTAAAGCATTAATAAGTATAGTTGGTAAGGTAATTACTACATGGTTTATGTCTCATTAAATAGAAGAGACAATAGAATAATATATTATTCTTGTCTGCTCAAATGGATACAGATAAATTCCATCAATAACTGGTATTTCAAATGGCTGCTCTCAGATCAGATACAGTGGAAGAAAAACAAAACACTACGTGTACTTTGATTTACAGTAATTTCTGTGGTAAATAACCCTGGACGTAAGATACAATGCTTTGTTTTGTTGGATATATGTGTATTTTCTTCTTTTTCTATGAAGAGAGAATGCCTCTCAACATTCTTCAGGCAGGAAACACATCAAGTCTCTTGTACTGCAACTCCCAGTTCTATGCCACTGTTGAGATGCACGGACACTGTTAGTAAAAGCCATCTTGTAGCTAACCAGGGTACAGATATTCCTCGCTCATCAGGATATGAAAGGAAGGACATTTCTCGCTCGACGTAAGAATGGAAGAGAATTGGTGGTGAAACCAGCACTGAAATCTGTTTACACACAGTTTCTTAGGCAGTAGTTTCTTTTAATGTACTTCTAACACACAACTGTGCTGATGAAATACTTTACTGAGTGCACAAGTGTCCTGAATCCAGAATCTCTGGAATTCAGACTAACTCAGTCTATGAAAGCTTCTCGTTTTTGGACTAGATAGTAAAACATTCTTAATGTTATTAATAAATGCTATTAAAATATTAATTTTACTATTACAAAATATTCATGTTAAAAATTGTTAAGCTTGCTTCAAAAGCATCTCTTACAAACTGCAACCTAGGCCACCTCTGCTGATGGCAAGACTTGGAGGAAACCCCTTCTTGGGCAAACCAGAGCCATCACCGCATACACAGCAACCATTTCTCCTGCAATGGAATCGACTGGGATCCTGCAGCTACTGTGTCAGCACCTAGTAGGCAGTTTTAGTTTGCCAAGTAATCACAGGATCATCTCTTGGCTCCATTACCACTATGCTCAAATCAAGGCACAGTATCAGAAAGCAAGGACCCAACTACTTATTTTTAGCAATGCATATGGAAAATACTGGTTCTTTCAGAGCATGGCAAACTCAAGACCTGCCTCATGTTTAGTCTAGGAGAGAAAGTATGTGCCGAGTTATTACATATTCCAACCTAGAAGCAGAAAGAATATATTTAAAAGTTATTTAAAGTGTTCACTGAATATCTGAGGGAAAACAAATCTGAAGTTTAAGAGAGAGAAGAGTTCAAGCCTGAGCCCTTCACAAAGGCTGAACCATCCACGGAATTTGATGTAAACAAAGCATTTGGGAGTTTCCTCTTTACTGCTGCCATTAATACTAGAACCCAGAAAAGAGAATACAATTGTGATACCATTTTTCTACAAGCTTCTTAAAAGCTGTCAACATATTAAGCCTTTCTTTGCTAATGTTTATTGCAGCGGGGTGTAAGAAGCTTCAAAACCTCATACAAAACACTAGCACTGAAATAGTGATCTATGACTTTTAGATTTATCTATACTAATGATTAAGTGTTTTTAATAACTTACCACCAGTATCACCAGATCTGTAAGCCAATGTTATTTTTAAATCAAATTCTTGAATACGTTTCACATTTGCATTCCAGTAATTTACACGTCTGCTAAATATGAAGAGTAAAACTAACCTAAAGTAAGTAGCTCCCAACTTTATCTCACATTTCGCTGTCTTGTGCCAAGCCTGCTTTGGCATATTGCCAGTTCCCCCTCTAACTCTAAAATTCTGAAATCTTTATTATTTGTGTAATTTTCTTCTTCAGGGTCGAAACTGTCTTCAGAAACTAGAAGCTACTAAGTTGTCTTATCCTAGGTAACAAAACTTAAAGCAGGCCTTTTAAGCCAAGCACCTAGGCACATGACACACCTGAGCACTGCTGTTCCTGCAGAGCTTCTTGTAGATCTGATCGATGGCCACCGAGGCGTGCTCAAAGCACCGGCTAAACAGCTCGTATCTCTTTTTTTTCACCTGTTCAAACTCTTGCTTGCGTGTTCTGGCCTCCTTTCTGCTGGTCTCAAAAGCTATGGAAAAAAACAAACAACCCTGAAATTAGTCCCCAAAAAGCTTCTGAACAAATACACAGAACAAATACATATTGTGCACTGTAAGAAGTGTCAAGGAACATAATTACTATAGAAAAAGGGTCTAATGCACATAGGACCATACTAATATTATGAGTTTTCTTCCAGATTTCAAATTGAGGAGCCAAAACCTGGAAAGCTGGGATGCATTCAATCTACTCTACACCACATCTGTCTGGAGCAATGCACAGAAGTATTTAGGAGAAGAATTGTGTAAGCTGGATAGCATTTACCTGTTACAGCCTCAGAATTCTCTCATTTTCTTACTATGTTGATGTTTACAATGCTCTTGAAGGACACTAATAATTTTGAAGTAATACTCCTGTCTGAGTTCTGGACAACACACACACACATATATGTGTTCCTTCAATTATTTAAGTAAAGAACTTTAATATTAAAGTCAGTAATTTTTAGAAAATAAGTAAAAATACTTCATTATGTCATCTGGCCAACAAGTATCTTTCCAATCATTCAAACTGCATTTCCATACAGTAAAGTATATGTTAATAAACTGTTTACTTATAATTAAAAAGACAACTGAGGATAAACATTTGAGCAGAAAAAATACCCCTGTATCTGAAAGAAGTGAAGCCACCAGGACCAACCACAGAAAGAAGAATTTCAATTAGGGTAAAAACCCCTATGGCCACGAAAGGATTAATAAGGAAGACTCAGTATTACCATCCATTGATTCTTGGAACTTGTCCCGAGCTAGCTGTAATTTCTCTACTGCTCTCAGGTTTGGAGCAGCTGCTTTCATTAAAGTAGTCTCTTTAGCTTTTATTTCCTGCTGCATCTGGTTCAGATGATCCTCAATATCTTTCTCAGACTCTAGCTCCTAGAGTGAAAAATAAAAATACTAGAGCAATAAAATCTGCTTTTAGGCCAAGACATTTCAATGCATACAGCAAGCACTCATGGTTTCTGGAAGAAGTACCCCACTCATTTAATAGCTTTAACTGGAAACACAACAAAACAAAAAACCTCCAACTTAATTCTCAGAATAAATGAACTAGGTCCTAAGCATTGTTTCACCAGACCTTTAAAAACAGACAACAAATTCCCTTCAGCCTAGAAGTCTGGGTGAAAATATAACACGAGGAGAATTAGCTGACTTTACTACTTGATTTGCTAAGAAAACTTCTGAAGACAGGTTCTTGAGTTCTTTGAGACAAGTTCCAATGATGACAGATTCATCCCTTGCTCTGTGCACAGACTCTGATACTGAATTATTTTCCTTATGATTAAAAAGAAAAAAAAGTTATGAAGAACTGATGAGAAAATATGACCCAATATGTTACAGAAGGAAATATGTTAAGCCTGAGTCTCTGAAAATACTACAAAGTGGTGCAACCCCCCTGGCAGACAATCACTGCCTTCTAGAGTTTTGAATTATAACCTATAGTTTTCGAACTTGAAGGTGAAGGTAAAAAGACAAAGGAAAAAATTCAGAGTTATATTTACTATTTCTCCATTCCACATTTATGGTTTAAGTAAGCATTAAATTAGTTATATGGGAAAATGACCTGTTCAGAAATCACAGGGGGCTGGAGCACCACTCCTGTGAAGACAGGCTGAGAGAGTTGGGCTTGTTCAGCCTGGAGAAGAGGAGGCTCCCAGAAAGACTTTAAAGAAGCCTTCCAGTACCTACAGGAAAGCTGGAGAGCCACTGTTTATCACGGAGCATAGTGACAGGGTGAGGGGCGATACCCTTAAACTGAAAGGGGGTTGATTTAGATTGCATGTAAGGAAGGAAGTCTTCCCTGTGAGGGCAGTGAGCCCCTGGCACAGGCTGCCCAGAGAAGCTGTGGCTGCCCCCTCCCTGGCAGTGTTCAAGGCCAGACTGGATGGGGCTTTGGGCATCCTGATCTAGTAGAGGGTGTCCCTGCCCATGGCAGGGAGGGTGGAACTAGATGGGCTTTAAAATCCCCTTCCAATCCAAACCAATCTATGATAAAATCCCATACATTAGTGCTATGTATGACTGCATAACCAAAACACACATGCTTAAGCTTAACAGTGATAAGTTTCATTTTAAAACTAGGGGAAGAATAAATAATTTCAAATAATAAGGTATTTTAAATAAAAATTTAAAACTTATTCTGTAATTTTCAAACCAAAAGATTACCTTTAGGTCTTCTTCTAGGCTGCTGTAGTCTATCTGAATTGCCCCCTCCCTTTCATAGATACTTGATGTAGTCCCAAGGTCTTCTGTTTCAGTTCCTAGCTATAAAAATGAAGGACATTCCATTTCAGAAATAAGACATGTTTTAATAGTTTAAACATTAACTAAGACATTAAAAGGAAATCAAATGAAGAGACAGTAGTAATATGTGGTGATTTTATTCCATTGCTCCTCCCCTAGTCAAAATGGAGTTAACAGTTGGCTAATATTGAATGAGTCCAATTAAAAAAAAAAAGGACCTTCTTTGTGAAGATGAAAACACCTGCTAACTTCAGTCTGAAGCTAAGAAAGCAGCAGTAATTTATTTGTAATATACTCAAAACAATGTGCATACTGTAAATCTCCCAATTGGAAAGGATTCCTATGATAACGCATTCCATTTTCAAGGAAAGGGTCTGAAGTGTGTATGTCAAAGCACTTCTTCCACTTGGTTGGCCTCAGAAGAAATGAGTAGCTTCAGTTTTGTATAGCATAAGCATCATATCTTCTTGACATTGTACACCTGGATTTTAAACAGCTACTTTCTCTTGAATGAAACATGTTCTGCCTGTTGTTACCAGTCCCTTTCCTACCAGGATTGTTTCCCAGAACCCACTCTTACTGGTCTTCTCAGTGATCTTAATTAGATCCCTCCTCCTTGGTTTCCTCTCTTCCTTACTCATAAAGAGTCAGCTGAGGTGCCTACATGCATTGATGAAGTCTCACTGACTTTATTTTGTCTTCTGACCTACTGATTAATATCTACCCCTCCAACAAATGTACTCCTCTAAGCAATGGGTTCAACAAGACACCTTCTGAATTCACAGATATGTTACAAGTCCTTCAGAACTCACACCTCTTCTTTTGTAAGAACAGGGAAAGTATCATTTCTCCTCTCAAAAGATATACTGGAAAAAGAGGGAAGACTGAGAAAAGTCATGAGAGTCAGTCCTCTGGTAGCAGAAGTATTTCTATTCTAGCCTATCCCTCATTTCTGTACCTACCTCTACTGAAGACAAACGGATGCATTTATATTATATTATGGATGATTAGCCAAATATAATCTCAACCAATGTACATGCCATGTTTATTTTAGAGTTTTGAATTGACCCATCTGTCCTCTTACACACATGCATCCAGAATATTCCTCCATACCAATTTTGTTGTACCAATGATTGTGTGTATTTCACAGGAATCCATTTCAAGCACAAGCAAAAATACTGGCAAACACCACTTCTGTCTCCAAAATAAACAAAAATCCTTCTCTTCAATGGATGAGGTCCAATCATGTGAACACTATGTATTTATTTTAACATCACTATGTTAAGACAAACAGTTCCATAAAGAAAAAAAAAGTATCTTTAAATTCATGACTAAATAATTGGTCCTCCACATTCTGTAAACATTTTAAGTACCTCTACTTCACTGATATCATCCAGTGATCCAGACAGGAGCTTTATTTTCAAGTCCTGCACCTTGCATTCAAGAAGCATGTTATGTCGTCTTAATCTTTTCTCTTCCAGAGAGGTTTCTAGAGCTGTACCTTCCCTTTGTAATTGTGCAGCTTCCCTACATGCACAGAAGGCACAGAACTGTTAAAGAGCAGCAGCACCACTGCCAGTCATATCCACAGCTGTACAGAACAAAAACCAGTCACCGAGTACAAGAGAGCTTTACCCTCTGTAATCATCAAGCATAAAAGAAAACAGTACTTAGCTTCCTCCATCCCCTTGATTCTCCCAAATTATTCAAGAGGGAGCAGGGAACCACACACTACACCAATTCCTCTGATAGTATCAAGCTGCCAAACAAGGCAGAAATATAAGTCTTAGACTATTAAAAATACATGTTATGAAACCAATTACTAGGCATATAATCTAGAAGTTTTTATAAAATTCCACAAGTTTACCTAGCCATACTGTGCCATTCAGTTAGGGTTTTTTTTTTTTAAACGTAAAGAAGATTCCTTATTAAGAGTCATTAAATACATCAGCAATAAACAAGCAGAAGACTACTGAAATATAAGCTGTCCCCAAAGCAGCTGACTTTACAGTAAGGATAAAACAGCGATCTAAAATTAATATTAGTTTAAGGTATCAAACACCTGAAAGGCCTGGAAAAAATAAGAACACTGAAATCAGAAAAAATTCTCATTAACTGAATGAACTGTACAACTCAAAAAACACCCCAAAAACCACTATCAGCAAACTTATTATGTTCTTCCCCCATCAAGCTGTAAGATAATATATAACTTGCTAGAAATGACTACATACCTGTCAGACATCATCATGAGACCTAACACTAGGCAGATAATAAGGTAACATTATCGTGAAATAGTCTGGTGCACGTAACTCTTGGGAACTACATACTGAATTAGAAAAAAATAATTAACTACTACATACTGCACATGTGAGTTACCTTGTATCCCATGGATCTTTCACAAGAAAAAAGAACAAGAGAAATTAAAACATCTGACGATTAAAATTCTTCTAAATATTGCCACATGAGTCATTTTCCCAGGAGTACAGTAGTAATTACCTATTTAGAGTTAACAACGTCTTTCTGAACTCTTCAACTTCATTTTGGGTTTTTGTAACCTCAGATTTATGGACACTTAATCTAGCCTTTACATGTTGCTGCTCCTCCACCATTTCATTCACTTTTTTTAGAATCTTCTCCTCATCCTGCATAGGAATATTTACATTTTTAACTTTTCATCAAAAACCTTTATATAGAATCTTTATTATACAGAAAGAAAGAGTTAAGATTTTAAGTCTATTATAATTACATTCAAATATGTTACAGCTCAAAATCCAAGAAGCACTAGGAAAACAGCTTTACAGTTAGGAAGACCCTGTTGTTTTGCATACAGTGGCACAGCCAGCTCCAGATTTGGGACTGTACCAGACTAAACTATAAAGCTATCAAACAAGGCAGGGATTCTAAAATACCCGAGATCTGCAGACTACTCTCTTTTCCTCAATTATTCCCTTACCCCCGCAAGAAGGATCCCATTCACTGTGTATCTACAACATGTTTAGCAACACCTAAATTAACCTAAAATCCTTTAAAAGTATTGTTCTTCAAAGATAAATCCTGAGGTAAGCTACAGAGAATCTAGAAGTCTTCCCCTACGTAACCCATATCACTGCTAGCTTGCTAGAAACAAGGTTCTAGAATATAGTAAACCAAATGCTATGTGTACGAAGACATGGTTCTTAAGGGACTAATATTATGGCAACTTAATCAAGACCTACTGCTCTTGGAGCATCCAAAGTACCTGCAGAACCGAATACAAGGCAATCCTTCACCAGGACAAAAATGCCTGAATTTTTCAGTCTTAATTCAGAATTCTGCACACAGATGTGAAGTTAAGACATGTTTTTTTATGCATGACTCAGCAAGGGTCAATTGTGTTTCCTACAGTACCAGAAACATGTCTTCTAATGCTAAACCAGAGAGTTCAAATGATGCACACGGGTTTTTTGCCTATTTTTGGGCAGTCTTACATTCTATTTTTGTTTTTTTTTTTTATTCAAAGCACTATTACATTTCTTTTTTCTCTTTACTTCCCAGTGTACCATAGGCAGTTTATTTAACAAGCAACATTAACACAACAAAAAATTGCTTCTGAATTAAGACAACTACGAAGGAAGAATCCATACATATTACTTCAACTAAAAAAAAAAATCTAAAGTAGTTTTCATAGAATCATTTTAAGTCTATTAGGGACTGTGAAGCACCTTAAAGATGCAAAGCACCAGAAAATCTTCAAAGACTCTCAGCGATATGTTACTAGTTTTATCTGTAGTCATATGCCACCTTTTCATGTCAACATAATGTAACACTGTACATACCGTAACCCCAAATTTTATTTTTTATTAAGTATTAAAAATAAGTTTACTAAGTACCCTGATATGACTGGTTATCCCAAGGTTAAAATGGCAATATGCAACTGGGGTTTTTAAACAATTGCAAAGTCGACACTGAATTAAGCCACAACAGCATCAACTACATTTATTCAAACTGCAACTGAATGCATTCTTTTCTCTCAGTCCCAGACAGAGATATATAGACAGATGTAACTACATAATTTCAGAATTACCTTCTTTAGCCTGCCAATCTCAGCTTCATCTTTATCAGCTGTCTCCCTCAGCTTGCTGACTGTGTTTGTTAATTTTTGTAGATGATCACGAATATATTCCAGCTGGACGTTTAGACGTGTCTTCTGATTTTCAAACTCCAGTCTAGTCAAAGTACAGTATTTCAAACTAACACTTACAAAGCAGGTTAGCAACTATGATTTTATGTTATTACAAAATGCATTTTGGTTTTGACTATTCAGATAGCATTCTACACAAACACAAAAATGTGCATACATTAGGATCACAGATTCCACTATGCCGCATCCTGTGGATATACTGGAAGTTAAAAAATACAGGGATGATAGTTCAAAAAATATACAAAGATATTGCTGTGGTCACATTTAATGTAGAAAGGAACAGTAAAAGTTCCAAGTACCTCAGTTTGAATGATATACCTGTAAACAATGCAGACCTGAGCTGGGCAAAAGCTACACTGATGCTGTATATTACCCAAGGCCTGCACTCCCTGCTGTGCCTCCACAAGGCTCCCAATCAGCTGGCAAGTATGTTTATCTGAGTATCACAAGGGACCCATCTCTGTTGGGAGACAGCAAGTAAGAAGCATGAGACCAGGAGCTTTTAAAGCCGTACTTGGCATTGCGTATCATTTCTCAGTTGAGACCTGTACTTGTTTATACAGGTACGACAGCAGAAGCTTCTTCACGTGCTGCTGCGAGAAAGGACTGAAGTAAAATGAAGTGGTTGTTTACAGAAAGGTCTCCTCTCAGCTGTTGCTGTCTGCCTCTGAGCTTCCCAAATGACTAGTGCTGCATCTCTCGTTCAGGTAAAAGAGCTGGCTCACCACCAGCTACAGGCTCTTTACACTTGGGTAAGAAGGGCCCATAGCACAGGCTCACAGGACCGATGATAGCAAATTAGGGCACAAGCAAGACCAAGGCTGTATGTGCCATGCCGCATAAGACCATGCAAAAAGCTCCGCTTTTCACTCTTCTATGACTGTTTTCTTACCCTTCAGCAGACTTCAGTTCTTATAAATAATCAACCCCCTTCAGCCAGCAACTGCTTTAAATGCAGCTCAATGTGCTGCACTACTACCTCACTGCAGCCCTAGGCAAAAACATAACATTTGGACGAGTTTCTGAAAACCAGTCAGAGAGCCTCTTAGCAGGTGAGGAGACAGCTGAAAAGAAACTGATGTTCAGTGGTAGCCATTATACTCGTCATGTAGAAAAGGTGTATCTTCTGTAAGTAACGTTAGCAAGTGCACAAACTGTTGTCTGCCTGAAAACACCTGTAATACAGACAGTTCCTTTTAACATTCTCATTCTTTAGGATACAAATGTGTGGTCCTGTGACTTGTGCCTGTTTGCTGGGAATACTAGTTGAGGGTGCCTGTGAGAAAATTAAGATCTGATTTCCCTTAATAGTATGTTCCTATACTAAATGACTGCACCTTACAACCAATTCTCCTTTTGATTTTTGATACAAGACTGAGTCCTTCATGTCATCCTCAATTTGTGATAGACTCATTTTTCAGTGTGGATTTTAGAAAACTGTTTTTCTACACCAGCACTCTGAAAAGAGTGTATTTTACCTTTCAAGTTTGTAGCAAAACGTCACTGACTGTAACTGCCCAATAACACCAAACCATAGTTAGCAGTGCTAACTGATCTTTGCAGTGATCACATAACCTTTTACAGTCTTCTAACTTTTTGTCATCTTTCCTGTGATGGTTACTCATTTACCAGCAAGCCCAATCTAATACAAACCGCTCCTTTACATTTCAATTACAAACACTACCTTCTCTTATCAATTTCCTCTTGCTGTCTCACATGTTCTTGTTCATACACACGAATATTTTCTATACCAATTTCTTCACAGAACTCCTTGAAAACAGCATCTTCAGCCTTTGTATAAAGAGAAAAAGAGCAAAAATGTTTATATTATTTTGGCACTCACAGAAGTAAAACATTTACACAATCACACTGTACTACAGGCTGGCTTTTCAAGGTACTTTAAGAAAGCAAACTGAACTACTGAGAAGTAATTTGTACTTGACATTTTCAAGTAACACTTTCAGTGCAAGTGCCAGGTACAAGGCATACAATCTGCAAAAGTTAACTATCATCTAAGCTCCTACAAACAGCACTTGGCCAGTCCAGAGTCATGATAGTTTAACCAGCTTCCCTGGTTCTGCAGTTCCCAGACAACTCAGGAAGAGAAAGCTGAACAGTACACAAGACATTAATCAGATACACCAAGTTTCTTGATGCAGCTTAGATCTTCATTTTAGTCCTTCCAAGCGATCCATAAATATTAATTGCTACGTTCCATTTACAGTGAAGCCACAGCAAAGAAAAGAAAAGCCTGCCACAGAGTCTTTAATTTCTTAGTTATACAGTATATACTATCAAAACTTTCAGACAAAAACAGTCCTAAAGGTTTAATGAAAAATTTAAGCAGGCAAATAGGCATCGTGCATATGGCTGGACTGAACAAAGATATAGCAACTGCCTACAGCATTTAGAAGGAAACCCAATGGACCAAGCAAAGTCTTAAGAGAACTTTGCGGGTCAAAACCTACTATTGTTTATACTTTTTTGGTGTGCAAGCTTGTTTAACCAGGTATCAAATACTACATTAGATGAAGTTACACTATTCAAGTGATGTTATTCTTTGGAAACTGATGGACCAGTCTTCCCCACCACCCTTCCGCCTCCAGAACAAAAGAAAAAAAAAAACCAAAACAGCAACAAAAAATTTCCTTGGATCTGGAATCCTTATGACCTAAACATCAATGACTTTCTCAGAGTTTGCAGGTGACATGCATCTGCAATCCTTTCTCCCTGTACCACAAGAGAAGCAGAGAATATGCACCAGTTTTGACTTCTTTTTACATGTGGAATTCCATAAATTAATTCAAGATGAGAACTGGTCAGAGGCCACTCAGTAGCACACAGAGAACTGTTCTCACCACTGAGTACTTATACAGAGCTCAATTCCTAATAGCATGAGCATGCCTAATCTGATCTATTCTATCTGTGGGCTTCAGAAGTGTTCAGATAAAAAGATATCGATAGAGCATTTCCATGTAGATACTAAATGGGTACCATGATGAATACATGGGAATGATTTTCATGTCAAACTCGGACACTGTCTACCTAGTGGGTGGACTGCTTACTGAGAGATCTACAAATCTTGTGAGTGCACAGAGGGTTTAGTGTACATACATGCTGTCACAGATCCACAACAGCCAGGGAGATTTCATGCCAAAAGAAACTTACAGTCTGGTAATGCAGTCACACTGAATAATCATCTGTTCATGTAAAAGAAAGATCCTGTAACTACAGTTTATTGCAAAGAACTTGGACGTTACAGTCTGGGAAAGAATAAGCTGAGACTGACTATAATTTGCCCTCAGGTCATGAAATATCTTGAGAGTATTTTACTTGGATGTGATCTACAGTGAAAGTTTGCACTGAGAGCTCTAAATCTGTGAACTTCAATGGATTGCCCCGGCTCAATACTAAGAAAAAGTCATATTTATTAGCAATGCAGGAAAAGGTTGGGGAAAACCATCTTCAAACTCAAAAATTTTCTCCCATGCAAAATGAAATTACAGTGTATAAATTAATCAAAACTTCATCTAATATTCAAGAAGTAGATGGATTTGTTTGTGTTTGGCACATAAAAGTCACTGAAGTTTGATTTTAATTAAAGTGATTTGCAAAGCTATGATACATAACGTATATATGTACTAACATCCAAGTGCATTTCTCTTCACATATACCTTGCTAAGAAAGGCAGAGACTCTGAGAAGATTGCTGGAGTAACTTAGAACCCTTGCTGACAAAGTAGTTTACAGGTGTCCAAGGTCTAAAAGCGAGCAGGAACAGAAATTTTAGTGCAATAGCACAAGCTATTATGTATGATTACAACAGAAGGCATTACCTCATTAATTTTTTTCTGAAATTCTCGTATTTTTTCTTTTCTATGTGCTACTCCTTCATTCAACATGTCATGCTGAGACTCAATGTTTACCAGTTCACTTTGCAGTTTTGATTTTTCCTAGATAGAAAGGAAAAAAATGGAGATTTTTCTTAATAGGATGCACATTTTTCTAGAGATTAATAGACAGTTCTATTCCAGATTAACTATATTTTTCTAAATAAATATTTTCTTCTCACTTAGCCACTATTATGCCATTTACTCACTATTATTGCTGATTTGCATGTGATAACTACAGTTATAGTAAGCAGAAAAGCAAATTACATGGTAAGTATACTTTCAAGTGCATTTTGACTCACAGACTTCTGAAGGTTAAAGGATAAACCAAGCTTACCAGAAATTCAAATCTAGAACCTAAAATAGAAAAAGCCTCATGTAAATTACTCTACAACCTTGGTTTTTATATTATGTTTGTTATTAATTCCTCAAGCATAACTGCTGCATGTAAAGCAAACTGAATTAAGAACATAAACCACTATGTAACTAAGTAGTATTTACTTCATCTGCACCTTGGATAAAAAAAATTAAATTCTTAACCACAAAAATAAAGGCTTTGAGTTATACCGTGTAGAGATTAGCAAGATGTTTCTTTTTAATAGCCTCTAATTCACTCTGTGAGTATTTAAGTCGCATCTGAGTTCCATGGCATTGAGCATACAACTGCTTTAAGTCAGTCTCCTTACGTTTGATCTTCATTAAATCCTAGAAAAATATTGCAATGGGAGAAAAAAATCAGTTTAAACAACAGGGGACTTACTTGGAAATCACTCATTTTTCTGATTTATGTACATAAAGCCTCACTGACATAGATCCCAATCAACGTAAATGCTGATAGTACTGGTCACATTCAATATTCATTTTATAATAGATTTCCTTCTCAAGAGCAACATGCCTGCAAATCCCTAGATTCCTACTCTATCCAATCTCCAAAGGAACTAGAAGTATGACAAATCATTTCCCACTGACAGGTTTTGGTCCATGCAAATATTTTCACATTGCCAGAATGTATTATCTTCTTCACTGGAAGTCTTCAGGTGCTTTAAACAACAACTCTTCTTCCTTGAAGAATGTTGAATAAACAGTATTCTCCTGGTTCCCCACCTCTGCGATGTGTGAGCCAACCCTCCTGGCTAAGGACAGAGGCTCACAGTTGATTAACTAGAAGAGGACAAACAGCTATTATGTCCTGTCTGCATCTTCTGGAAGTTTTGAAGAGTCATCTTTTTCAAAAATCCTCTTCCAATAACTGAAATAAGTTACCTACAACTTTTACTCCCATATCCCTTTTGGGGTCAGGTACTTTTCAAGAGACCTACCTTTAACTCATTAATCAAGCTATCTCTTCTTTCTTTCATTTTATTAATTTCTTTATCATCCCAAAATCTAGCTTTAAATCTTAAATCACTTGATCCTCCAGAAATCACTCCAGACTTTAAAAATAAAGTTCCATCAAGAGCCACTGTCTGGAAGAAAACAAACAAAAAGCCCCCAAACCAAGTAAATCTGAACACAAAGCAGCCAAAATATCTCACAAAATAGTGCACCAAGATACGGTAGTTAAACTAGTGACAACCATGTTTTAGTGGTCTCCAATATTTTCTCCTGCTCCAAACCTACCAAAATGATACATAAAGCCACAGAGCTGTCTATTGTTTCTTGGCACTAGTCACAGCCAATCAGAAAAGGAAGCAAAATTGTATAAAAGTTTCTTGGTTTTTATGAAATTATGATGAGACATCTGTGTATACACTGGCTACTTAGGTGGTTATGTCTGGCTCAGTACAGCAAACCAAGCTATGTCATAATGGAATAAAGAAAGACAGTCAACAGCATCAATTTTAGTAAAGAATGTGGGTGTTTTTGTGATTTACCTGGATTCCAAGTAAACATGATTTCACACTCAACTTCATCTTAAAGCTGTTTTAATCAAGATTTTAAAAGTTTTAATAAGTGGACAAAAAGGCTTTACAGACTGTGACAGCAATAGAGATACAGAAGAAGGAGGAACTGCAGGAAGAGATGTGGGAAGAACTGATTCCAGTTCTCAACACAATCTACAACTAAGAAATTGTCAGACACTTTGAAGGATTTTTGAAAGCATTTCTTCATAGCAAACTAGCAAGATAAAGTCTGTATTTTAAAATTGGGCAATTTTTAAAACAGCAATATCCCTCCTTCCTCCTCTTCAAGAGGACCATACCAAAAAACATATTTGGACACTACTTATGCTCTAATTTGCCTCCTTTCCCCAGGAAAGGATGTAAATATACTATCATACAAAGGAAAAAAACCACAACCATATGAAATATCTGGGGGCTTATTTGCATGGGAAAAAAAACAGTGTGGTACCATTCTGTGTTTATCTGCAATACTTCATGGGATGTTTACAGAAGAATTATTTAAATGGCATCAAATATATAACTGCAATGAAAAACACGGGCACCAAAATTAATCTGCTTACTTTCAACCTTACTGGTCCATCAAATGCTATTTGTTTTGCGTCTTTAACCGTTTCACAGACCAAGCCATTCCCACTCACAAACTGAATCACTTTTTTCAGTGGAGGAAATGGAGTTTGTACAACATCCACCAACAGTTTAGCTCCTTTTATCTCTCTCAATTTTTCATTGATTGGTTTAACCTACAAAACAAATAAGGGGTGTCGTAACAGCAAAGTATTTCCAATTCTGAGTAGTCTTGGGACAGGATGTACAAATCAACAGAATGGGGGCTCAGTTGCTTAGTCACTACGAGACTACAAACAGATCTGGTTTTCATACTCTGTGAGGTTATACAGGTCTACAGACCTGTATACAGTCTACAGACTGTAGACCTGTATAACCTCACAATCTCACTGCCTGTGAAATGCAAGTACACTAATGCATGCACACAGAAAATAAACAAGATCCGTATGCAGTTCCAGGGCTAAAATCTTCTTGAGATCATGGAGACATGGTGGGATGGTTCCCAGAACCACAGTGTTGCAATGGAGGGACAGAAGCTCTTTAGGAAGGACAGGCTGGGAAGATGAGGAGGTAGAGCTGCCCTGTATGTGAAAGAATAGCCAGAACACACAGAGCTCTACCTGGGGAAGGCAGTGGATGTTGTCTACTTAAGACTTCACTAAGTATTTCAACACTGTCTCTCACAAGATCCTCATAGAAAAGCTGATGAAACAGGGGCTGGATGAACAAACATTGGGTGGGCTGGATGAACAAACATTGGGTGGACTGAAAACTGGCTGAATAGCCAGGCCCATAGAGTGGTAACTGGTGGCACAAAGTCCAGTTGGAGGCCAGTAACTAGCCATGTCAATGCCGGGACCGATCCTGTTTAATATCTTTATTAACTATCTGCATGTTGTGGCAGAGCATACCCTCAGCAAGCTTGCTGATGAGGCAAAACAGCAAAATGGCTTGATATACCAGATGGTTGTGCTGCCATCCAGAGGGACCTCAGAAGGCTGGAGAAACAGGCTGACAGGAACCTCATGAAGTTCACCTCTGCCTTAACACTTAGGCCTATCTTAGTTAAGTTTAAATAAGCCAATATCAAGATTTACAAGTGTTTTAAACTTACTGGTGACAGGAAGAAAAGAAAAATGTACTTACATCAAGGTAATCCAAAGCAAGAAAAGTTTCAGGTTCCGCTCGTTCTTGTTTTAGGAACCGAATGCAATCTTTTGCTGTTTTTTCAGTGGCAACAACAATAGCAGTCATGTATTTGCTGAATACCTTGGTAACAGCCAGCTGGTATTTTTTATGAATGGGATGACACAGGTCGAGCAATCTTCCAAACTGAAGATAAAAATATAAATACAACGTTAATGTTACTTTAGATATCAAATAACATTTCTGCACGCACGACACTGAAATAGTAAGAGGCAAAACCTACCAACCAGCTGCACTCTTACAATGGCTGTACATAAGAAAAACAAAGGAAATTGCAGCAGATATCAATCAAAATTGCAAAGTATGCCTTCAAAATCTGAAGGGATTTTAATTTTTTCCCTAAGGTTAAAACACTGAGATATGTCACTGTACTCACACTCTCTAGCATACACTTCTAGAAGTATGACAGAGTGACAGCAGGAAAGATAGCTAAGCATCTTTTTTTGATGAGAAAGTATCTAACACATAGCAAGATCTTTGAATGACAATAAGGTCTTAAAGAAACAGAACTGTTAAATGGAAAATGGTAGCAAGAGGCACTATTCCAGATTCAATTCAAAAAAGAAGTATCTACTTACCTTAGTAGCAGGAAAACTGCTTTTCTAGTACTGCACAGTCCAAATAACTGAGCCTGTTTTGCCATATATTCAAATAAGAACTCCAGAGATAAAACTAATCATGTCTTTCCTGTACACGCTCCCTAAAGATCTTTTGTTCCACTTCTGTATCTATAGAGAGTTGAGCTTTGCCTGAGTGCTTAAAACTACTCACGCACTCTCTCAACTTTATAACCTGTGAATTCATGCAAGAACAATTTTTCTGCTTGTTGACAGATAGCTCCAGCTCTCCTCCTGCATATCTACATTTTCATTCTTACCAAATTTGAACAAATGTGAAAAGGAGGACATTGGTAAGGGTTGTATGCGACAGGTCATCCACAGTATTAACTCATGAATGGTATGATAGGGATAATTTTCAGTAGATAAAAATCACAGCCTTGCCATGACCTACTTACCCACAAATGTTTTCCCTTTCCTGAAATAACACCCAACACCACAAAGCTCTTTATTTAGCTTCCTAGTTTCCTCACACAGTGTCATCTACTTGGATGTTTCTATCTGCAGCTCAGCCACATATTTCAGGCATGCAGAATTATACAGATTCTATAATGCTTTCAGATGCAGGCATTTAAGTCCAGACAGAATGCCAGATTTCTGTGAAAACAAGTACTGATGGCCAAACTGAATCTGTAACAACAGTAATCTAGCCAATTAAGACTCCCAACGTAGGAATGCCATTTTGAAAACTGAATTGTAAAACTCAGCTGCAAAATTTGCTTTGTTGATCAGACAGATCTGTGAAAATGCACACCTCACTCATACTGCAGGAATCACATAGCTGCACAGCTCCTGCAGAACCTGGCATGTTCACCACCCAATAAAAGAATGTTTTAGAAGAACAGAAGCTTTAAAACAAGTAGAAACTAAACATTTAGAAGCAGTATGCTACTTTTTGCCTTTGAAATCCAGCAGGCCAACACCAAGGTTTCCTCCAGTTCTGCCCAAGTACTTAAGTGGACTACCAGAAGATAAAGTGTGCCATGCACGACCCTTCCATCCTGAGACTTTAGTTTGGATTGTGTTCAGTAATCTGCAATTAGTACGCTAGCATCTAAGTAACAGCTCAGAAGCAACTGTGTTACTTCTTGTGCTGGTGTTGGGGAAAACTGGTGCAGGAACAAGGGTAACTTAAACAGGTATCATTATGACTTTCTGTAACAGGATAATTTTGTAACCAATTTGACTTACCTAGTTTTCATTTGCTAGGAGATCACATCTGTAACTACTTTTATGTTTGCAGCTCCTGAAGCTAAACAGAGAACAGTACAAACACCTGCTCTCCCCTAAACCAGCCTGGTTATCACCAGCCTGATCCACTTTTCAAAGAGGGATACAATGCAAAGAGTGAGCAAAAGAGAAATATACCAATCACCTTTGTGATTTTTTTTGAAACACCTTGTTAGCATAAATGAAAGCATGCTGGAGAACAGCTGTAAAGCACACTTCTTAATCTCTTAAGAAAACAACAGAATTAGACACCTGCCAGATTCAGAGGTTTTGCAAAAGATGAAGAGGCAAACAGCAACCACAACCATTTTAGTTTTTATGTTCTTATAGCAGCACTAGGAAGTAGAAGTATGTCTGTCACCTTCTGAACATTAAAAAAAGATTCCCAGCTTGTACATCTCAACTGACTAAGTATATCAAAAAGGACTGTTTATAGTAAGACATGTTCAGAGACCAACTATTTCATTGATTAGATTAATTTAAAAGTTCATATTTGAAATGGCTCCCAGTATTGGAGTAAATCTTTTAAAGCGTTGATAAAAAGGTGTAAATCAGCTTCATAGAACAATCAATGTCTGCTGACAGTTCAGAATCAATACACAAAAAAGCTTCAATTACTCTTCAGTAGTAAATACAGTAACTGATAAGCAACGAAAGACCACTTGGAAACACAAAAATCTCATGTACCTAATCAAAATTTTCCTTTGGAAGAAGTATTATTTCTGGAATGAATGGTCTCACAGCTAACCATTCGTTTGTTCAAAATAAGCCAGTCAAAAACATATTTGATGACAGAAGAAAACCAAACCAAAAATTGAAAAAAAGTAATTGGAATGCTACAAAAATCACACCTGAGATCAAAATTAATTTTTTGATTCAAACAACAATCTCTCTAGTTCTGACAACTGTGAAAACTAATGACAGTATATGCTGTCAGTAATCGTATTCCAAGTATACTCAAGCAAGCATAAAGTTTAAAATAATATTAGAGACAGTCCATTTACTCTAGCTGCTTACTCTAAGGCAGAACTCCTAAATCTTGATTCTAAAATAAAGCATTTAAATGAGGCCATTCAATTACCACAGAATCCGGATATAGTCTTTTGAGACTCTCCAGGATCTCGGCTTTCATTTGCTGGCGCCTTCCCTCATGGTAATCCATTTTGGCATTCTGCAGTTCCCCGCCTATTTTATTCAATTCTTCGTTCACTTCAGCCATTCGCGTTGTTGCATTTTCAATTTCCCTAGTTAGGGCTTCCTCTTGCTGTTTCTTCTCTGCTAAGGATTCACTTTGAAGAGAAGCAAAAGTAGGAAAGCAATTTACTATTTCATTTTTACAAGCTTTTAGCTTATATAAAGGAATTTATGGTCACCAGCTATGAAAATCATTAAGTATTTGCATTAGCTGTAAGGAGCTACTTCTTACACAAACTGCATTCTATGCTCTAAGATGTTTCTAAGGCTTCAGAATTGAAGTCAATTTTTGCCTGTGTAACACACAACCATATTGTTTTATCCTCCATCAAGAAAATGTCTAATATTGTAAAGTTAAGGATGGAGAATACTCATGCAAAGTTATGATTCACTTTACACCTTCACCAAAGTCACTAATGCTCTACCACACTCTACAACTTCAATTAAAGCCATTTTGCATCCACGGCAGAACTTTGTTCAATACACAGACAAAATTAAGCCAAAACACGCATCACAGAGGCACAGGAAGAGATAGGGAGGGGAAAAAAAAAAAAAAAATAAAAAAATCTCTGGAGGTGCCCTGCTCTGACCTCCTGCACAAAACACAGGCTAATGTCAGAGTTAGTTCAGGTTGCTCAACAAAGGGTTTATACACCTCACTTCACAAAGAGTAAAAATCAGGTATGAGTCAAGTCCCAGGAAACAAGAATTGAGGTGTCCTAATACCCAATGTAATTGGGTCCTAGAGCAGCACAACTGCCCTGTTCTGCCATTCAGAATTTGTACACTAATTGACCCTATCTGTAGTGACATAATTTCCACACCTACAATAAACAAGAAGTAATTATGAAACTGGTTTTAAACATGTGGATGAGTCCTCATACTTCCTACTTTATTCTGACAGTAACCAAACGATTAATCAGAATCTAGTTCTTACTGGAATTTGAAAGAAAAGAATTTGAAAGGATTAGAAACCTGCTTCATTAATTTAAAAATATGTAATACATAAGAAATCCATTAAGCTTTTAATTTTTTGACCATACGTGCATATCTTGGCATATTCTTCCAACTTCTCTATCCGTTTTTTATGCTCTTCTATCTGTTCCACAGTCTGTTTTATGTTTTCCTATGCAATCACAAATAGAATGTATTAAAAACAAGCCAGAGGAAAACAACAGATTTATAGCACAATATGAAGCTCTTCATTCCGAAGAAGTATGGCTACATCTTTTCTCCCTTTCTCGTATTTCAAAAGCACATGCCAAATTACACCATGAAAAATAAAGGAAAATTATTTTATGAAGGCCATTACTGGATTTTTCACATTTGGCTACAGTTCAGAGAAGGCCTCTTCAGCACAAAGAATCATAGAATCATGACACCAAAGAAAATGACCTTAAAACAGTGCTAGTAAATTATAGGTGTTAAAACAGCAACAAAAAAAAAGGTGCTTTCCTTGGTCTGGGATTAATAGAAATTTTTCCTAAGGACACATAAAAAGTTGAAAGAGTTTCCAGTCTGACAAAACTGACAGAAAAGCAATGTACTAAAAACCAAACCAACAGTGAAAAAAGTATTTTCAATTAAATATTCAATTAAAAATGAATAAGAATAAATGAACTGGAGCAAATGAAAGGGGGGAAAAATATTGTTACCTATATGTATTATTAAGACTGAATTTAACTTCTGAAATCCTTGTAACCTTTTGAATAGCTCTAGAGATGGAGAGTCCACAACGTCACTGCACACTCGCTTCAATGTTTGACTGTCTTGGAGATGAAAAAGTTTACCTAATAGCTATTCTGAATTCCCTGCATTCCAGGTTGTGCCTGTTGTCTCCCATCCAAACACTGTGCACCTCTAGTAAAAGTGACTTTACATCCTCATAGAAAAATATAGAATTCTCCATTTAAGCAAGTTCGTATGTAAAAGGGAGAAGTGTTAGGAACTCTAGAATTGGCAACGTCTCATCTGATGGACTTTAAAGCATACTGAACATAAGGAGTCTCCTCCAAACCTTGACTCCATAACTAAACAGTGAAGAAATGCATGCTGGTTCTCTAAGTTCTTGGTAGGTGACAAAACTGTGAGGTTAGTATAGTTTAGAGGGGGAGGAAGGCAGAAAAATCACCTAGTAGGGCAAGGTTTCCAGTAAAAGATAGATCACCAGCTGAGCTTCTGTCCTTTCTGCTTCTATCAGAAGCATCATGCAAAGCTGAACAACTCATTAGGAAATATTTTTTCTAAACCAGAACGTGGTGACCAAGTCATAGTGAAAAATGTAAGCATTTTATTGCAATAATAAACAGAAACAAATGACAGTAGTCATCTGCATTCACACCAAATATCCTGCCTCTGAAGTGAAATAGAAGAGCAGACACCAAGGAGAATTTTTCCAACACCACACTCATACAGACAACTGACCTTAAAAGCATTTCAGCAGAAAGGTAGCTGTGACCAAAATAAAATTCTGAAGTGTGTGAGTATCATACACCAGTGGTAGAACATCAGAAGGAAAAACTACACTTAGAAAACCAGAAATTATTACAGTTAAGCGTATGTTCTGACTAACTGTAAAACATTAGAGCCACAGCTTTCAAAACCAAATACTCAGTGTGGGCCCACACATCCATTCTTTGAACAGATTTAGAAGCCACTTTGCTATACCTGGTGTAACGTAAAAAATAAACTAACACTTTCAATACATCTCCTCTGCTGAGGATCTGTTTATGACAAAGCATTTAACAGATTCATGTTAACATTAATACCAGAGGGAGGGGCAAGGATACATTTTTCTCCTTAAAATATAGTTCTAGCATGATACAAATACCTCAACTTCTTTTTTCTTCCTCCAATTAAGTTTCAGCCTTTCTTGATCTGCTTTTTCCTCCCAACGAAGTTTTTCTAGCTGCTGGGTTAGCGTAGCTACTTTCTTTCTTGCAATTTCCTTTAGCTCTTTATAGCGTTCCAGCTGGAAAAATAGCAAACCAAAAAACATTCACCCACTGAAAGTGGGAACTCACGTTGTTACAGCCTCAATAACTAATTGCCTACTTAGTAAAAATTAAGATTATGAAAATCACCCAATTCTCCAGACCTAAGATACTAATTGCATTATAAGAAGCTATAGAGTAAGATTCAACCCAAAGCTTATACTTAATAGTTCTAGAGTCTTGTTTTAGACTTCCAATGACTTATTTTTCATGGAGGTTTATAATGTTGACAGTACTTTGCAGTCAAGGTTAACAGTAAAGTTTTTTTTCACAGCCCCAAAACAGTGCAAGTTGTGGTCTTTATAATTACAGCATTTTCATCTTATCAAATAATTTATGAAAACATTAAAACAAAAAATAACAGTAAAAAAACCAACTAATGCTAAGTAGGAAGACTCACAAACTAAAAGAACAACTCTGCAGGTTCTCCACTGAGGGATCAGAACTTATTTTAAGGAAGAGACAGTGCAGAAAAGCAACTAGCATTTTAAAGTATTTCTGGTCATATGGTTGCAAAGATAGCTGCCTCAAATACAAATTTACTATCGAGTGATGTAGTCCTTTCCTTCTAAAATAACCCAAAATAGCTCACAAGTGAGCTTCCTCAGCAGATGGCATGCATACTACCAAGTCTTGTTTGCATTTTTGTTGTCTTCTACTTTTTCCTAACTGAAGACGTATTTCTGTATCTACGCTAACAAGCCATTTCACAAAAATTACCATCTCACCTCAAGACCCTACTGATGTTTTCTGTTCTACCCTTCCACAATGTACAATGTGGACTTCCATGAAGTGGAAAAAATTTTAAAAAACCCACAATCCCTGTAGTCCTCAACCACAGATGACAGTCCCTGTGTACAACCCTTCCAAAGTTCTCATCAAAATCTTCTCAACTTCTTCACTGAAAATGAACTGCTTCCTCCAGTCCGGTATCTCCTCACACTGCTTAGAAGATGTACTTCACACCCTGGGAGAGATGCTTACCATTTCCAGTCTCACAAAGGTGAATATTTAAATATCTATCCAACTTAGATTTACTTCCTGCAACTGTTCTACATTTGGAACTTCTGTGAAATTTTTTGTTTTCCCCCACCCACCTCTCCCAGAAAGGAGACAGCCCACTCCCCCCAAGAGGCTGCATCATCACTTCTCTTCATCCAAAGAAACAATTTCTAAACAAAAGTTACAGCTTTTGAGCTCAACAGCAAAATGATCATTAGAAATGACAGATGTAACAACGGTGCCTCCATCATCAGTGGGGATTTTTGGACTTCACTAGTAAACAATATTTTTTGGCCTCCCAATTCACCTGACTTTCTTCCAGCTCAACATCTGCTGCTCTCTGCAGTATCTCCTCTTCGGCTTTCTTCTCAAATGCTCTCCACGCCTTCTCAGTATCATTCAATTCTATCTCTAGTTCCTTTATGTTTTGCTTTTCTTTATCACAGGATTTCTCCTTGTCCCTTAAAGATTTTTTAGACATTTCTGCTTTCTTGATTTGGTACAATGTGTTTTCCTTTGCTTTTATGTAGAGGGATTTCTGCTGAGTAAGCAATGCTTCCAAAGCCCTATAAAACCCAAACAAACAACTAACCCACAAGACCAAACTCAGAACAAGAAAAAAAACCCACCCCGACCAATGAACAACTACAAAAACTGCCCAAAACACCACAACCACAGCAAAAAAAAGAACCACTCCCTCCCAACTACACATGCAAACAATGACTTGTCAACTGCAAGGTCAGATACCCACAGAAGATTTTTTTTAAAAAAACTATCCACTTAAAATAGAATTTTAAGAAGCATAATCTTCTAAAAAGATATAACAGCAAATGTCTATCTAATGAAATTACTAACAACCTGGGTGTGGTGATGGAAGTAAAAATCACTGTCTAGATACTACTTCAGTAAACTCCTACTAACTGACTTCCCTAACACTTGGATATCATATCACCCAACTGCTCTAACAGGAAATGCACCCTGCCAAGCAATTCCCTGTGCAGACTATGCTTTATCTCAACTATCAGAGAATGTGATTGGAAAGCATACTTTATGTCTCTTTCAATGTGCTGCTGGTCTCTGTTTAGCACACCAAGCACTTTTTTCTTGGCTCTAAATGCATCCTCTGCTTCAGAAAGCGACTCTTTCTTGATACTAGTCTCCATATTCTTCTCATCCAATTTTTTTTTCAGAAAGTCAATGTTGGTTTCATTGTGATAAAGCTGGAAAAGCTGCATCTGTACCCTTTCTTCATACAGGTCCTTGAGAAGCTCCTGGTAATGCTCTGCCTGCCAACATTACAATTTTATTTATCGTTCATAAAAAGGATTTTTAATCATTAACAGTCTAATTTCAAGTCCCAAGTGATGTAATATACTGTACCAGTAGCTGTAATTCCAATAACGTGTGCTAAGCATAAAATTCAAACATTTAAGTCAATACTTAATTATACTGGCAAATCCACCATTCCATTTATTTAGACTTTACTTAAATGTATTCCTCTATTCTTTAAAATTATACTAAATTATTATATAGTATAAAATACTAGAGGAAAACAACAGTGGTTTGGTTTTTAAGAAAGCCTGTATTTAAGCTAGTAAGAGATGCAAAATCTGAGATCATAACTCAAAGTTACTTCTTTTTTTCATGTTATGACCCTATGATTCTACCTCTTCTTTCTCTATCTTTGCTTGTTTGCGTTCTGCTGCAATACTTTTTTTCTTGTTATAATTAAACTGGGCATCCTCTTCTGCTTGCTGCATTTTTTTCTTTTTTTGTTCATAGTCTTCAGCATATTCCCATGAATTACTAATTCGTTCAAAAAGTTGAGTTCTCTCCTTTGGCTTCTTCATTGCAATAGATTCTACTGTCCCCTGAAACAAAATTGCAAAAATATGCAGCACTCTAGATAACTGTATTGTCTAATTAATTTAACAGCTTATAGCACAGATTTATCTCCAGATTTATTTATGATTAATAGAACTGGATGGAAATAATTTTAGATTCAAACCCAAGGAAAAGTTAGTAGCAAAATGAGTATGAATGTTGAGCCACCTCAACTGGCAAAGTAACATCACTAAAATGATGTCTGGTAGTAGAATGTCTGGTAGGGTCTATGCAAAACATCTTAAAACTACATCAACTTGCACAAATCAGTAAGCAGTATCAGAATGACAAAATTAAACCTTCTTAGCCTCTTTAAAGGAACAGATAGTCATTTTCAATGAAAAACACACTAAGCCCCCTCTTTCAGAATTTCAAATGCAAACCAGCTGAAATCAATGCACTAGAAGATTGCAAAGCTCCCAAAGCTAATGGGTGCTCAAATCTTCCCCTATCTGAAGGAATCACTGTTTTCAATGAAGCGCAGCAAATAAGTTTTGCCATTTCTATTCTGTTTGTATAACAGGCAAATACCCTCATCCTTGAAACTATTTTCACAGTAAGAATCTATACATAGGGTTTCTGTAAATTCCTCTGGAATTTCCTCATCAACGGTAAGGAAAACAGTCTGTGAAACACACTCATTGTGAGTATATGGCATTACTGACCTATGTAGTTCAAAACTTGTGAACTGATAACCAACCCAGTAGAATTTTAAATCCCTCAGTCTCAACAACAACAAAAAAATCCTATGAATTTTCATGCCTCTTGACCACTAGGAGCGTTTTAAGATGAAATTATCTTTTCTTGTTTATAACACCCCCAAAATTTCATACAGTAAGCATTTATAAACAGAGATCCACATTTTCTCATATACTCCAAATAATTCAAGCACTCAACGTCTTCCTTCTTTCTTACCAGTGCATTCACGTACACATAAACCCCATTGTTTCCATGCTGTAAACAATTCTTGCAATTCCTGGCCAAGGTCAGGAAAAAAGGTATTGGCTTGAAATTAGCTAAGGCTGCCCCCTTTTCTGGCAAACATAACTGTACTCCTATGAAATAATCTCAGCAGCTTTTATTTTCTTACAAAGGATTTGAATGCTTACCTGAAAAATAAGACAATTCCTAGCTTTGACAAGTATGCCTACTTTTTCAAGCTCAGCTATGTAAGTAGATCGGCTGACAGATTTATCATTGAAAAAAAATTCAGAACAACTACCTAAAGGAGGAAATAAAAAAAAAATACTATAAAATAGCTACAATACAAAATCTACTAAAAGAGAGCTAAACTAGTGGTACAATTTAACAGCACAATTTCTTAAAAGAAAATAGATTTCAATTACTCCCTTAGTCATTTCAGTAATTTCTTTTCTCTGCATGAAAATTTTAGTTGCATACTTCCAAAAGTTATTGGCAGATGCTCAAGTGCTCATCCCTGTCCCCACTTTATACAGCCCACACCATCTACATTCCAAGTGACTAGCTACACTGCAAGGAAGGCATATTGCTTTAAATTTTTAACACTGACCCAGTATGTTTTCTCAATTACAACACTTGACTACCAAAATGCTAGTGATGGGAAGTAAGAAATACTACAATTCTTAATCCACTCAAACATGAAAGAACATTAGGCATCTGAAGTCAGAGCTGCATGCTCTTGGTATCCATTTTTTATACATCAGACAACAGAAAGTATGTTCAACAGCCCTTACTACCTACCACGAATAACTCTTGAAAATGTTTTTTCTTCCCCATCTTCTTCACAATATACTATCTTCACACTAGCTGTAGAAGAAACTGGTTTTCCAACATGTGCTCCATGAATAAGCTCGCGAACGTTTTTAACTCGCAAATTAGCTGTCTTTTCACACATCACAAAACTAATCGCATCCATGATGTTAGATTTTCCTCAAAAAAAAAAAGAGAGAAAAAAGCATGACATGGCAGAAGTGAAAGGAGGCATCTGACTAACAATTAACAAAAAAGCATATATAAAAATGCAAAGTTTGTATTCTCTACTTCACGGAGGAAAAAAATATGGTATTTAATAAGATAATTTTTAAGAGGTAACACCATGGTAGCTGATAACAAGGCCTGTGCGTAATAGAAATTGTCACAAAACTGATTTTCGCTTTGTTCAACAAATTTTCTCTTACACGGGCATCTCTAGAGGTCATTACTTAATCTGAGTGAGCAGCATCATAATCCTTACTTGGTAATTTCCTTTACACAATGCATACAGTGAGGTTTGCAGCATAAGCAGTCTGTCACATAACTGAAAGTTTTCCACCATAACTCCAGTGCTCTACAGCACACAAGTACTTTTCCAGATCGATTTACCAGAGCAACAATGTTCTCTGATCATAATCCTCAGACAAAAATTCTCTTCATTGAATCAGTCTTCTTTTTGTTTTTCCCCTTTACTCTTAAGAATTTCTGTTGACGGCTTAATTATTATCTGCCTTCAACCTTGCTATTTTGGCAATATTTTTCAACTTACTCTCTAAAATATCATGAAAGGAAGAATACTAAAGGGTGGGGAGGAGGGAAACCAACCACTAAACAAAAAACTCAATTCAGAGGTTACACAATATCCGTATTTTTTTTTTCTCACCCAGTTAATCTATAAAATGTATTCAGATTTAACTAGAAGAGTACCTGGAAAAAGCATTCATTACTTTGAGACTTTCCAATATGGAACAGCGAGGACAGGATGATAAAGAATATCATAACGCTACTAAATAATAGTTAAATTCATAGATCTCACTACAATTAGATAGGTGAAGAAACAACAGGTTCTAAAAATCTAAATCACAAACTCAATCATTAGCAAACTGGAGAAGCTAAGACCAGATATTAAATCCATCCTTGTGGCTCATTTCTAGGACAAACGCCACCTCCTATTGTATTGTTCTCCAGAAAATAGAAAATAAAATCCCATTTGTTGAATGGAGCTTTCAGAAGTGAATCAAGTTTTTAAAAGTTCCACCACACACAAGATAGTAACATGGGGTTACATCTACAAACCAAGGCTCTCATGACCTAAACTACAGAGCAGCTACCATCCTGCAAAGCTTCTGTTTCCTACAGGACTTTATTCATGCGTAAAAGACCAGAGACTCCCATCAAGAAGCAGTTTTCCATTGTTACAGTTTACAACCCAGTGTATTCAAGTAAAACCATTTTGTCACCTTGGTAAGCTGAACTACAACCTCGAGTGGCAAAGGCAAGGTGTGCTGTTTGCAAACCACTCATTCTATAAGGGCTGCAAAGAGCACATAAGATAACTAAAACTGGAAACTCCTTCAAGCACCCCACCTCTGTTCTTCTGTGCTGGAAAAAATATATACTTTCCGTTAAAAAAAAAAAAGGCAGATCAGGAGCCTCCAAAACTTTCCTTGTGCTGTCACCCCCTCAGGTACACATGAAGAGCCTTTAAGCAGGCCCACTGAAGTCTTTCCTTCCCCTTCACAATGCCCTGCAACTACACCTTTAAAGGCACACTATCACCATCTCCACCCCTTCAATGCCGCCATGCAGGCCCTGTTCCTGCATTGCTAGCATTTCATCCCCATTAGGCCTGTGGTTTTCACAGAAAAGACCTGACAAAGACTCCAAAAGAAGCCCCAATCCTAATAGTTACAATGAAGAAGCAGGGCCACCAGCTGCCCCCAGACCCTCCCTTGGTTCCCCCCAGTCTGCTACCTGATCCATTGGGCCCAATGATGCAGTTGAACCTCATGAAGGGGCCAATAACCTGCTGCCCCCGCCAAGACTTGAAGTCCTTCATCACCAGCAGCTTCAGGTAACCCATCCCCGCGGCAGCGAGTGAAGAGGAGCTGAGGCTGCTAGCTCATTAACTACCCCCTCCCCCTCTGAGATTTAAATAACCAACGAGTATTATTTTCTCGCTTGACTTCCAGGAGAGGGAAAATCCCCGCTGTGCGCGCTCAGCGCCCCAACCGCCGCCCGACCTCTCCCCTCAGCAGGCGACAAGCGGTGCCGCCACCCGCACGGACTCAACGGCCGCCTGCCTCACGCTCGCTGCCGGACGGCCTCGCCGCGGAACGGCGACGGCACCCGCGCGCACGCGGAGGGGGCGGGATAGAGGGAGGAAGGGCGGAGCTCCCGTTCCCATCGCGACCCCGAGTGTTGTGTGGGCCGCCCTTCCCTTTCGTGCCCTGCTCCTGCCCGCCACCCGCACGGCCCCGATGGCCGGTTCCCTTTCCGGAGCCATGAGCGGGCTGGGGCTGCAGCGAGACCTGCAGGAGGCCGCTGCCCTGGAGTGGCGGCGGCAGCGGGAGCTGCAGCGGCAGAGCCGCATCTTCAACGCGCGAGTTCGGACCATAGGGGTGAGGGCGCGGCCCAAGCCCCAGCTCGGGCCGCGGCGCAGTTGGGAGGGACAGCGCTCCGGTGTGATCTTGAGGAGGAGATCGGTCTATAACGGGAGAGATCCTTAGGGCACACGCCAGACCGGGGAGGGGAGGGGGGGGTGGCGGGAGGCAGCCGCCCCAACGGCTGCGGGGCGCGGGCGCGCCGCCCTCAGAACCTCCCGCGTCGTGGCTCCAGGATGGAGGGCGAAGTGGGGAAGAAACGGGAAGAAAACACCCTGTTGCGTCTTGTAAAGACATGAGACTCTTAGGGAAAGTTGCTGGTGGAACTGAGTTAATGCTAGGCATCGTCAACGGTTACTCTCGGTAGCTGTCACTGAGGGGTGTTGTGTGTGCCTGAGGGAGTGGGTGGGGGATTTTGGTCTCGATGTTGTAGGGTTCAGGTGCAAGATTTTATGTTTTTCCTTAATAAGAGAAAAGATCAAGCCCTGTGTTTCAGAATTTGTGTAGGAGTTTAACTTCAGGTAGTATGTTGCTTTGCTTTGGGGTAAGCCAGAAGCCTGTGCAGTGAGCTCACACAGCGTGGCGCAAACAGAATGTTTTTTACCTCACTGCGTTACTGATAGTTCTTTCATCTGCTTGATTCTGACCAGAAGCTACAATCTGTGAGAGAGTTATTGCTGAAAGGCATCCTGCAGTTGGTCCCTATTTTATGTTATGCAAAGTATGACATATCCATCAGGTCATGCCTTTGTATCTCATATTCCCTGGAGTAGATGTCAGAATGTGAACGTTCTTCAGTCTGTGAAGTTCTGTGGGGCTGATAGCTTCAGTCTGGTGGGTTTTGTCTAGAGTAATTGATGCAATTTGTGCCCCAAATGCCATGTTGTATTTTATATAGATTTAAATTTTGAGTGCAATAGTTCATTTAATCTTCCAGTAATATATCTAAAGGTACCTGTTAAGACTCCATGTGCTTGCACAGAGAGAGAGTGCTGTGAGGTCAATAAAGTTTAATTTTGCTTGTAAAGTATTACAAGTACCCAGCGCTGATGCATACATATATCATGTGTAAGTGGTGTAGCATTAACTAGTGTAGAACTAAATTCAGAACTGGTGAAAATTAGCCCATTATGTTGTCTTCAATGGACTGGTAGAATTACAACAGATGTCAATGTGATGCATTTTGTCTCTTGTCTTATTTTAATGTGTAACATCTTATTTGTCAGTGTATGGATATCTTCACGGTATCTTTGACAGCACCTTAGATGATTTCTTGTGACTCTTACACAAGAGTCATTTTAGTTGCATAGGAAGTAGAAGTTCCCACTTAAACAGGATGGGTTACCCACAGGTAGCCGACAATATACTTAAGTGGAAGGAGCTAATAGCCTTTTTTAACAGATGCGGGATGGGTATAGTAAGAGAGTTGAATTTTATTCATCAGAAAATACAAAATGACTTTGACTTCTGTACCTGTTTCCTCATATGAGTAATGGAAAAGTAAGATACCGCTCTCTTCACTTACAGATTTAAGAATTTATCATCAGTAAATAAGTAGTTTCCCAAAAGAGTTCAGATGAGTAGTCCAAATGAAAAATTACTTTCCTTTTATGTATGAACTATTACACATAAGCACAAATAAAATAGAAATCAGCTGCTTCAGACAGTTACAGTAAGAGATTTGATATTTTAATTTTTAAAAATTTGATCTGCAGCTTTATGAGACTAGGGATGTTGTCTTGTCAAGTGAAAGCTATGCTAACAAGAGAGAGCTTATAGTGTAACTGAACTTGGACACACAGGTCAATACATTGATTTACCTGTATTACGGTTGCCACTAATTAAGCCGTATTGAATTTCTCTTAACAGTGTTTCCTATAGTTACACTGAAAGCTTAGTTTCCCAAATGAGACCTCTAAATGAGTTAATATTTAATGCCCATGACACCAGTGTTTTTGGACAATGATACCTTGTAGAATTCTTTATAGTTTCACCCTTGCTTACAGATTTATTTCTTTTCCGGATTGGTATAGTCAGTAGTTCTTTACGGCATTAACAACATATTTTTTTCAGCCACAATCTGGTAAAGTCTTTGTGTCTTGATCTGAATAGTTTTTAGACAAAGACTGTCAAAATAGTTTACCAGATCCTTAAAGAATTGTCATTTTAAAGACATTAAGTGACTTCACCAGTTAAAAAAAAAAGAGATCCAAGTTTCTGTCAATTAAATTGTCATCTTCTGTCAACAAATATGGGATGCGATTATTTGCCTGAAATAGGTAGGTGGCTGCTTCCATTTGGTGATATGCCTTAGGGTATTATGCCTTACTCAGCTACCACTCTCCAGGGATGTGAATATTCTGAACCATACCTGTCAGCTCCTTGTAGATGTCTGCATCTACCTCAAATGGCATCCAGTATCGTGTTTTGGCATCTACATGAATCCCTCTCCCCATCAGATAGGGCTGGAAAATGTCTTTCCATTTTTTGGTATTTCTTCAATGTAATTTTAGTCAACCATCTATATTTTTTTAAAATCTAAACTGCTACAACTCTGTGTTATCTTGGCTGTCAAAGTGCTTACCTGCTTTGTAAATGAAAGCAGAAAACCAAGAAAAAAATAACTAGAAATGTCTGCTCTAATGGAAAAAACATTCTGTGTAATGCATCTTAAAATGTTTATATTTATAGCTGTATATGTCATGTAAATGTGATGTTTTGTTTCCATTCAGTGCAAGAATATGCCTATCATTATTCAAACAAAGGAAACAAACAAAAGTACTGTTGTTTCTGGATTTTCTTTTTATGTTACTTACATTAAATAGTGATATGTATATACTCTGTTGGTAGTGGCTCTCTGTCTAGTACAACTGTGAATCAGTATAGCTTGACAATCCCCATTTTTAATTGTTCAAACATAGAATCTCTTAAAAATCTTTTTTCTTTTTATTAGGTTGATAAAGAAGCATTGGATACCCAGGTCAAGGATAGGAAAATTCAAGAGGCAGCTGAAAAAGCACGAAATGAAGAACTTGGTATATTCATAGATACTCTGATATTTCTGTGAAGTTAAATGTAATTGACCATCTGCTTCCTGGATGCTTTTTCCCTTTATGTATTTCTAACTGCAATATTTATTTCCAAATGGAGCCTATCTCTTTGAATCTTGCTATATAGCTCTATCTATATAAATCTATCAATCAAGATGATAATATATAAGCACAATTGTAAGGCTTTTCTCTAAATTCAGACACACAAACCAATACCATATTGCATAGTCCTATCTGTGTTCATACATTTGCATTTGTACAGTATGTGCTTTACTTAGTACCTGAACATTTACACTGACATGATTAAACTGGTATATCTTGCCTAGTAGGCCAGAATTTACAGTGTTTTCTTTTAAAAAATACTGAAAATAACATTGTTATTGAAGAATGAAAAACCTTTATTACTTAATACTGTTCTTTTTGGAATAGTAGTGGCAAATTTGTTTCCCTTCTTAGAGAGTAAGCCCGCATTCTGTCTAGTCATTTTTAAATAGAATATATAGATTCTATAGAATCCTCTAACGATTGTTATTGCTGGGAGCATGGGTCCTGTCCAGCAGGGCTGTGAGTAAGAGCGATTGCTGAGTCAGAACACATAGCCACAGAAATATTTCAGCCATGTCCCCTGACCTCAAAACCCTTTGTGGCCCTCTGTGTTTGGAATGCTTTCCTGTGGTATCATGTGAAAAGGTCCCACAGACTGAGCTCCGTGTGGGTTTCAAGAACAGCTAGAACGGAGCTGCCAACTTCCATGCTGTGCTGCTACGGCTGCTTGTGATTTTCCTGGCAAAATACCTGTCAGATTGACTCCTAGGAAACTGCCAGAAGCAATGTGTAGTCTGGCAGCGGAGATTTTTTTTCTTGTGAATTATATTTAAATTACTAGAATGGTTAGTTTAGTGTGGGGCTATTGTTTGATTTTTCTTTAAAGCTAAATCAATTACAGCATTTTGATTAAGTAGACAAGAACTTTTAAAGCTCTTTGAAAACTCTTAGTGCCAGCCAATTCTTTTAGTGGAACTATGAAACAACTATCTATATTCCTTTCACTGGGTGCCTGATTGTAGGGTCTTTTTTTTCTTAGTAAGTAACTTAATATATTTAGGCTGTAACTGTAAACTAAAACTGAATGGAAAGAATTAGTATACCATACATTTCATATGTTAATGCAAGTTTTATCAAATGAACCTGTGTAGTTCTAAAAATATGCATGTGAAACAACAATACATTTCATTGTAATGATAAGAGAGTTGATTCCAAAAAACGTGGAAATATTTAATGAGTAAATATTGACAACGTTAGAGTGTTTGCTGGGCTGGTACTGATAGGTCCAGGGTACCTTTCCTAGGGTATAAAACTTTGAAGAGTTATATTCTATTTATTCCTCCTCAGAATTTTATTTTCCATCTTACATGTGTACCTCTGTGATACATGTGTATTTTTAAGAGTTATTTTTTCATTGGGTTCATTTTTCTCTAGCAAATGAAATGAAGCAAAATGACAAGATTATGTGTTTGCTAGAACAACGACAGAAAAATGCTATCAGAAACATAAATAAGGCTATAAATGAATTTCAGAAGAATTTTCAGAAGCCAGAAGCAAGACGTGAATTTGACCTGTCTGATCCGCAAGCCCTAAAGAAGGATAGACCTGCTCGACTTTCAGACGATGATCCTCGATGTACCGTATCTGGCCTGCAGAAGTTTATGGGTGAAGACTTAAACTATGATCAGAGGGTGAAATTTCAAAAGGAGCAGTTCAGAGAGTGGTCTCTTCAGCAGCAGAGAGACTGGAAGAATGCATTAGCTGATCAAAAGTTTGCAGGTAATGAAAGAAGACAATAAGGTTTTAATGTGCTGCTTTTTAAAATTATTTTTAAATTGTGGTGTATGGTATAGCCTATTGTGTCAGATTCTAACAGCAGTATTTTAGTATATTCACTATTCAGCTTTTAGAAACACTGCAACAGGTTTTATTTCACAAGTTCTAATGTATTTGATACCTTGCTTAAGAAATCTGTATGATTGTAATATTACCTAGGTTTCATTTCTGGTTTACAACTCAGATGAGGTATCAGAGCATTCTGAAAAACGATCTGTTTTGCATGCTAGATGGTATGTTTATTTTATCAGACCAAATTGTCCAATCTTTACTATTATAGAGCACACAAAAATAATACTGTTTTTTCTTTTTTATGCAATACTTCACATGCTTCTTCATGTTAACTTTGCCAAACTGTTAAGACAGGATAGGTTACATAATAAACTGATTTCAGGAGTCACAATAAATTCCAAAATGGAAAGCTTCAGCAGTGAGATTTGGAAATAGTTACGTAATTCAGCTTACCATATCTGTAGCTTCTCTCTCTGTCTCTCACATTCTCCGTATTATAGTAGCTTACATGATATGGCACATCATGTCCATGAACATTGACTAAACTTCATTTTAATCTAATTAGATGACCTGCATGACAAGAATAGAATTGAAATTGACCAAAAGACTATGGAGCAACAACGAAAAGAAGAAGAAAACAGGCGTGCTGTTTGTGCAGCTACTAAAGATTTCAATAGAACCCAGGTAAATTGATGTTGGGTTTGTTTGGTTTGGGTTTGGGGGGTGGGCTTGTTGCTTGTTTGTCTTTTTTTAAATGTGGAGAGACAGAAGGAAAAAAAAATGATGTCATGGCTTAAACTTGGCTAGCAACTAAGCACCACACAGCTGCTCGCTCGCCTCCACCTCTGCAGTCGGATGGTGGAGAGAATCAGAAAAGTGAGGGAACTCATTGCTGTAGATAAAGACAGTTTAATAGGTAAAGCAAAAGCCGTGCACTCAAGTGAAGCAAACAAAGGAATTAATTTGTCATTTCCCATGGGCAGCTAGGTGTTCATACATCTCCAGGACATCAGGTCTCCATCCTGTGTAATGGTGACAGGAAGACAAACATCATCACTCAGAATTTTCCCCCCTTCCTCTTTATATGCTGAGCTTTATATGCTGAGCATGACGTCATATGGTATGGAATATCCCTTTGGTCAGTTGGGGTCAGCTGTCTCAGCTGTGTCCCCTTCCAGCTCCCTGTGCACCCCCAGCCTACTCACTGGTGGGGGTGTTGTGTCCTGGGAGAAAAGGCCTTGGCTCTGTGTAAGCACTGCTCAGCAACAACAAAAACATTTCTGTATTAGCAACACTGTTTTCAGCACAAATCGAAAGCATAGCCTCATACTAGCTACTGTGAAGAAAATTAGCATTATTCCAACCAAAATTGACACAGATGAGCAAAAGTACAACGAGTAATGATGTTTTCCCAAAGTGTTTTTAGCAGCTAACTTCCCCGGTTGTTTCAGTAACTGGAAGAAAGAATTTATTCACTTTGTTGTCTGCAGGAATCTTAGCTGCGTCTTCGTGCTTTTCTGTTGGCTTGTGTGGAAGCATTACTACCAGTAGCTTTTTGTCATTACTGCTTATATTAATTCTCTTCGACCATCAGTTTTGGCACATTGGCTGCTTCCCTGGTATTTATGTACATGTCTCTTCGTTGTTTTCTTAGCATGCTTTGGAATGTATTGAAACATGGCATGAACCTTTCTCTGCCTGTCTTATTATCATTATCTGTCATCGTCCAGTTCTCTATCTTACTGCCCAAATTTTTTTCTGATCAATTTATGCAAATAGCTCAAAGAGCTACATGCAGCCTGTAAGTTTGGTTAAACTTAATTTGGTATGAATTAGCTTTAAATTTATTTAGTTGAATGAAAGTAAGACACAATTACATTACCTACAATTGCTCAATGTGCTTAAGCATATTCTTCACTTAGATTTATTATACAACATATATCAAGGCTAGCGATTCAAGACTAAAATTTTATCATAAATTTCCTCCATATTGTGCCTGGCCTCCAAATATCATCTGGTATTTGCTTGTGGATAAATCTGAAATTATTTTTTATTTAATTTTGCTTTTTCTTCTTTTCCCCAAATTACTTGCTCTATATGATATGACAACATGAAAGAAACATATGCTATTAGATTGCCAGTCTTAGCCAACAGCACCCCAATTGTAGTGTTCATATGGGATGCTCTCGACAGTTGTATGTAAGCTGGAAAGAAAGCTGTTATGATGGGCTTTGTTGCATCCCTTAGTTAATATTTTCTCTTGGAAAAACTATCAGTTCTCTGCCTTCTCTGAATTTAGGCTGCTGAAGTAGCTGACAGAAAGAAGTTGGAAAAGTATCAAAAAATGAAAGATGACATGGATGAAATTTCCAGCCTCCTTCAAGGAGACTTACTTTCTGAAAACCCTGACCAAGCAATCAGTTCGTTTGGTCCGCACCGTGTGGTCACAGATCGATGGAAGGGCATGAGTCAGGATCAGCTGATGGCAATCCGGAACTCTCAACAGCAACAAGTTCTGGAGAAACTGGTATTTAAGCTTACATGCACATTCTCTATTCCTGGCTTATTAATATCATAGACAATGTTTGCGTGTCCCATTATAAAACTGTTTTCCATTTAGCTGAATTTTACCCAAACTTTTATCACCCAAACTGAGCAGTGTCTCTGAAGCAGCTGGGAAACGTCAGGGAGCAGCAGGAGTGGGCTGGAGTTTTGGAGCTGGGCTGAGAGGATGGTTGCTGTAGAGCCCAGGGCCAAGGGACCTGAAAGATCTTGGGGCATGTTCCATGGTGGCCCAACTGAGGGGCATAGGCCTGCAGAGCCTGAGAGCCAGGCTTCATGGTGCAGTGTAGGACTTAAGACTTGCGTGCAAGGGACAAGCAGGAATGGGCTGCTCCACAGGGGAAGACGAGCCAGGAGCTGAGTGGGAGCAAGGAAGGCAGGAGCGGTGTTCTCATGTTCAAGGGTACTTGAGAAACACAAATAGAGCAGGTGAATCCTGCTCATGCATATTTTACAGTCTTAAAAGTTCATACGTGCAACAGAATTTCCTCTCTACCACCCCACACATCTATGAACTATGCTCTGGGATAGAATTACACTAGAAAAACTCAATATTGTTAATAATTGCTGCTTTAAGATGGAAGCAGGCAGACAAAATGAAGAAATCTACCTATCCTAGGCAGTCATCAGCGTTCAGGCCTGGGTATTGTGAAGTAGGAAGTTAATTTCCTCATTTGGTGCAGAGGCTGGATGCATAGCAGCTAATGAACAGCTGTTCAATTTTATTTTTTAATCCCTACAATAATTGTATGCTACACTATATCTTACCTATATCTGTAATTAAAGCCAAAAATAGACTTGCCATTTTCCCGGCTCTCCTGTGACTCTAAAATGAACTCATTCAGGTAGTTAAGCTGGCAGAAAATGAGCCCTGCCAATAAAAGTGAGGTTTTTTGCAGACCTGGTTTCTTGAATCCATTCAATGTGATGTCAGACAAGAAGTGAGGAAGTGGTAATGTAACAAGGCCAGAGGGAAAAACAGGTTGGTGTCAGAGGCAGTTAGCCATATTATATGCCATACTGATGACTACTAACTTCTGACCTCAACATGTTGCAAATCTGGGTAACAAGAACTTAAAATACCAACCAAACCCACAACTCCTGTTTTGCTGCTCTGGGTTTTTAGAGAGAGCGAATGTGTCAAAGAGAAATAGTAATTTACTGATTAACTTCTGCCAGGCAGCAGATCTTAATTTTCTTCCTTTGTGCAGAGGTAGGAATCAGTCTTGCTCCCTGGAAAAGGACAGCTTTCTCCTCTGCAATATCTTACTTATACTTAATTGTGGTGGTTCAGCCCCAAGCAGTGGCTGAGCACCATACTAAACTTGCTCATTCCCGCGGCAGAAGCAGACCAAGCCTCCGTTGGGTTGGAATAAGGACAGTTTACTGACAAAATTACCGCAAAAGAGGGGCAGTAACAGCCCGGGGCAAATTACACTCCCGCGCGGTGATAACACAGAGCACTTTACCGACCCCGACAGTAACACTGACCACTGCGTCTACACAAGGACTGACCCAACACCCCAGCCACACTCAGACTGCCCCAGAGCAACGCAGGAGCACCCCTCCCTGACCAGCCCCTTTTACATGGGAGTGATACTATGTGGTGTGGAGAACAGCCGGGGCTAACTCAGCTCACCTGTGCTGGCTGCTTGGGGAAGTTAACTCCATCCTGGCCAGGACACTAATGCATGGATTTCTACCTAGATTTCTCCCTGTTTCAAATGCTACTCCTAGTGTTCAGTAAAGGCAAGCAAGTTTGTTTGATGAATTTACCATTCAGACTTTATATACTGTTTCATCTTTGAACAACTCCTGTAGAGACTCAAAGAGGAAGAACGCAGAAGAGATGCTGAATGGGACAAGCAAAGTATACAGATCGCGAGGGCACAGTTGATTTTAGAGCGGCAGCAACAACGACAGAATCGGGAACGCCGCCAAGCTTTAGATAACATAAATGCAGAGCTATCTCAGGAGCAGAAATCTAAGTAAGTACCAAAAAAGTTTTCTTCTTTTTAAAGAAAACTCTTTACCATTAACATAATAGCGTGGTTTCCAGAGAGTTTTTTTTCTTCTATTGTTTGTTACTTTTAAAATACAATTCTTAAAAGATTTTTCTTTTTAAAAATTCAATAATTCCAATTAATTGTGTTCTCAGTCCTATTTAAACAACCTCCAAAGAGTAGGTTATGATTGTGATTGACTTACCTGTATGGATTAGCAGCTGGAATTTTTAAGTTTCCACTGACAACAAAATGTTTCTATAGATAGCAAAATAGAGAAAAAACAATTAACTATGCAGGAAATTTTATTATCAGGTGTAAACCAGTATATGTTTCTTAAATTTACCTTAGTTTTTTGAAACAAATAAGGATGGTTATCCAGTGACTTCAGTAGAACTACCAGCCTCTGATAGCTCAAGGGTAAGGTAATGGCACAAGTGGAGCTTTTCCATTATGTGTGACAAAACTAGATGATTCTTTAGCTAACCCCTGGGTATGACTTGGTGGACAGGTCTTGCATCTGCTTTTAACGAGAAAAGAGGAAGACAATATGTAAAGGGGGAAAAAAATGCAAACCAGCTTATTTCGTTTTCTAGCCTTTCAGTCTTCATTTTCTTTTTTATCTTTTTTTAAAAAATAGTGATGGATACATACATTTTGCAAAAGAATTTCCAGTATCTAATGCTTTCCTATTATGAAAGCAATAGCTCAGAATTGTGTTAATCTAGTTTTTCACTGTGAGAGTTTTTTTGAAAGCTATTTTAGGATGAAAAATCTGCTATATTGAGACATAGCATATATTTTGGAGAAAAAGATCTAGTTATATTTAATTCCATTTCTAGTAATTCTGAATTTTATGAGTGTTTATGTCTTACATTTCTTTAGGTTTCTCAGGTTACTTCAATATTATAATGAAACATTTGCTAACTGAATTTTTTATTTATTGCTAGGAACATTTCTCTTAAAGAAGAAGAATATTCAAATTTTCCAACAGACGAGTATTATGCACAGTTTAATACAACCAGCCGATGAAATTCAGGATACATCCACCTGAAATGTTTGGAAGTATGTAGATATATTAAAAATTTTAATTGAGGAATCCCATGTGTAATTATTTTTATCTGTTCCTTATCCAGTGTGCTCACATTAAACAACGGTCTGCTAAGCCACATCTCTGCCAAGAGGGAGATGTAATAATTTTTAAATGTGATTGTTTTTCTAAATGGTACTTGTAGCTTCAGTAGTAGGTTGTTTGACTATTGTGTCTCCGGCTTAACTGCAATATTTACATTATCCATGCCTTTAGAAATCAATTTCTGGAAAGGAATCACAGTCAGTGGGCTCTGGGACTCCAGATGCCTCATACTGGAGGACCATGACTGCAGTAATAATAAACTCCTAGTGAACCCTGAAGTCCATGGGCACCGATGGGATTCATCCCAGGGTACTCAGGGAGCTGGCTGATGTCATAGCAAGACCTCTCCCAATTATTTTTCAATGGTCTTGGGAATCTACAGAGGTCCCTGTTGACTGGAAGCTGGCAAATGTCCCAATTTTCAAGAAGGGTAAGAAAGAAGACCCTGATAATTACAGGCCTGTCAGCCTTACCTCAGTGCCTGAAGAAAATTATGGAGAAAATCATACTGGGAGTTACTGAAAAACACCTAAAGGACAACACAGTCATTGATCACAGCCAACACAGGTTCAGGAGAGGAAGGTCCTGTCTATGCAATCTGATTTCCTTTTATGACAAGGTCACCCAGCTGGTTGACCAAGGGAAATCAGTTGATGTTATGTTTGTGGATTTCAGTAGGGCTTTTGATACTGTGTCTCACAGGACCTGGCAGGACAAAATGTCCAGCGTACAACTGGACAAAGCCATAGTGCATTGGGTGGGCAACTGACTGATGTGTTCAGCCCAGAGGGTGATAGTAAATAGAGTTACATCTGGCTGGTGGCCAGTCACTAGTGGGGTTCCCCAGGGCTCCATTTCAGGTCCAGTTCTTTTTTAATATTTTCATAAGCAACCTGGACACAGGACTAGAGGGTGTTTTAAGTAAACTTCCAGATGACACCAAATTGGGAGGAGCTGTTGACCCCAATGAGGGTGGAGAAGCCTTGCAGAGGGACCTGGACAGATGAGAGAGCTGGGCAATCACCAACAGCATGAAGTTTAACAAGGGCAAGTGCCGGATTCTGCACCTGGCAAGGGGCAACCCTGGATGCACATCCAGACTGGGGGATCAGACACTGGAGGCCAGCCATGCTGAGAGGGATCTGGGGATCTTGGTTGACAGCAAGTTAAACATGAGCCAGCAGTGTGCCCAGGCAGCTGGGAGGAACAACCGTATCTTGGGGTGCATCAAGCACGGCATCGCCAGCTGGTCCAGGGAGGGGATTGTCCCGCTCTACACTGCGCTGGTGCAGGCTCACCTTGAGGGCTGTGTGCAGTTTTGGGTGCCACAGTACAAGAGGGACATAAAAGTATTGCAGAGTGTCCAGAGGAGAGCAATGATGATGGTGAAGGGTCTGGAGGGGAAGTCTTATGAGGAGAGGCTGAAGTCCCTTGGTTTGTTCAGCCTGGAGAAAAAGAGGCTGAGGGGAGACCTCATCATGGTCTATGGCTTCCTGACGAGGGGGAGCGAAGGGGCAGGTGCTGATCCCTCTTTGGCAGCCAGCAATAGAACCCAAAGGAACGGTATGAAGCTGTGACACGGGAGGTTTAGGTTGGATATTAGGAAAAGGTTCTTTACTGAGAGGGTGGTCAGGCACTGGAATGGGCTCCCAGGGGAAGTGGTCACAGCACTCAGCTTGGCTGAGTTCAAGAAGCTTCTGGACAATGCACTCAGTCACATGCTCTGACTTGGCTGGTCCTGTGTGGAGCCAGGAGTTGGATTCAATGGTCCTTATGGGTCCCTTCCAACTCAGGAGATTCTATGGTTCTACGATGTAAAATATGTTACTTAATGCATTTGGTCAGAGCACAGTGATGCCTGATATAGATCACAGGTGATCACAGCTAGCAGATTCTATATGAAGGAAGAGGGGTGACATAGGCAGAAAGTTTTGTTTGGGTTTTTGGGGGTTTCTTCATTTTATTTAAATCAGAAAAAAAAAAGGACACAAAAGCAAGCAAAGAGGAAGAAATGGGGAAGTCGGTTAAGAAATATTGCTTTTATTTCCTAAATAATAGGAATAAGAAGAGAAGATGTGCAGATTTACTTAGGTGATTATAGCAATGAAGCTTGCCACAGAAATGGAATCTGTGTTACAGTGAGTGGGGGACAAGTGTGGGGAACAGTATTCTGTCATGTCTGGGATAGAGATAAGTTTCCCAAAAAGCTGAAAGGGGAAAACTTACACAAACTAGCCAAAAAGGTTAAGACATCAAGCTCAGTGTTTAAAGGGAGCTGGCCAGGGAGAAGGGGCTGTTGCTCGGGAACCGGCTGAGTGTTGGGTCTCAGGGGTGATGGTACTCATCTTAGAATAGAAATGCTATCAAAGGGGATGGGAGGATAAAACAATAGATCATCTGTAGCAATTTTCATTTAACTAAAGCTGGTTTTGATCTGTGTTGAATATTTCTGGCTCTGATTTTTTTTTAAACTAAAGTTTTAGTTACCTGACAAAATGAATAAAACATTGAGAAGTTCATGAAGTTGTCTTCATTTGTCCAACTCATGTGAGTAGATGTTTACAGGCTTTACAACAGCTGTATAGTTTTACCTAAAAGATACTGGATCTAGTCAGATCATAGTTGAACTTCCTTAAGGAAGGACTATATGATTAAAGCCTTTTTGTATTTTCCTGCATTTGCTTGAAAACTTTTCACATGAATTTACAAAAAGGATAGGTTTCTCAGTTATACTACAAACAATTTTGTTTGTTTATGTAGAAATGGAAATAAGACGACTCTGACAATTCAATGTTTGAATAGGATGAGGCATCACTAAATTCCCTGGAAAACTTGGAGCACCATCAATCACATTTGTGAGAATACCTATGCTATGGTCTACCTGTTTCCAAATGCAAAACCGGGAATTTATTTTAGGTCTTAAAAAAGAAGCATAATCAAATTGTAGAGAACATTCTTAATGTAATGTAAAAAAGCTCTGATGAATTGTTGATGTTTTATACCAATTTATTTTATTTTGCATTGAAACAATCTGTTTTCAGTAGGCCTATCTCAAATGAGTAGGTGGTAATAAGGTGATAAGGGTCAAGGTGCAGGAACTTCTTAAACCTGTATGGCTTTATAACAAACAACATGTGGACTCATTGCTTTTAGTTTTGCTGTAAGCAAGATTCATGTAGCAAAAAAGAAGACTGGATTTACAGATGAGCACAAACAGGGAGGTAGAGGGATGAAACGTGAAGTGGGATTGGTACGATTCACATGCACCTTCAAAACATACAGGTCCATGATGCAGTTTACAAGGATAATGGTAATTACTTTCAGGGAGAGAAAACACAAAATTACTCTGGCTGTTGTAGGTGCCCTCAATGTATGTTAAATGACTTTGCTCCCTGCTGTGGGAAATTTATCCTAAATCCATGACCGAAGCTCTGACCCAAGAACGGCGACAGCGATCGTTCTGGTAAGCTCAGGGGCTGTGTGTTAGATTGGGTGGTCTAGCAAGGTTCCCTGCATCTGGGCACCAGCTCCATTGATCCTCAGCAAGTACCCGGAAGCCCGGCTAAGCTCACACCCCACCCCACCCCCCCAAGGTCACGTGACCCCACCCGCTAACCTTAAAAGGGCTCACCCCACACAATGCAGGTGAGCAAGCAGTAGAGCTTGAAGGAGGCAGCCAACTGTCTTGCTCGCCGGGCAGAGGAAATAGAGGAGCCTAGCCTACGGACAGGAGAGGGTCACTAACACTTTGGTAGGTACTGCATAATGGTGTCTACCCGGCACAGGGCCATAACCCCAACCCCTTCCACTGTGGAGGTAGCCACTCAGCTTAACCAACCGCAGAAGCATGCTGCGGTGCAGGTCTTGGGGTGCAGGGACTGTCACAACATGCTTGTGGCAGCAGACAGCTCTGAACATGGCTGTGTACTGTGTGAGATCATAGGGGATCTCCTCAGCCGTGCAGCATACCTGCAAGAAGAGGTAGATGTGCTCCAGGGTAAACTCGACAGGCTCATGAGCACCAGGGAGGCTGAGGTGGAGACAGATCGGATGAGCCAGGTTCTGTCCTCCCAGCCACAGAAATGTGAATACCCAGTAGATAGTGTCCAGGACCGGAGTGACCCTATACCCTCCCCCAGGGTACTGCAGGACAGTATAAATGATAAGGACAAATGGAAGCAGGTATGTGGCAAGGGCAGTAGGAGAGTACCTTCCAAGCCTGTCCTTCCTCCACAAGTGCCTCTGAGCAATAGATATGAGATCCTATTACAAGGGGACCAGCCGGATAATAAGGTAGGAAAATCACTTCTAAGGTTGTGTTCCCTAGGACAAGACCCTCTAAACAAACCCAGATGGCTGATAGGAAAATTACTTACGAAGCTGTGTTCCCTAGGACTAGAACCCCTAAGCAAACCATCAAAATATCCTCTGTTAAGGCAAAAAGACGGGTCATTGTCTTAGGAGATTCCCTTCTGGAGGGAACTGAGGGCCTGATCTGTAGGCCGGACCCTCTACACAGGGAAGTCTGCTGCCTTAAGGGAGCTTCAGTTAGGGACTTAACCAAGCGAGTCCCAACCTTGGTCAGGGACACGGATTATTATCCACTTTTAATTTTTCAAATAGGTAGTAATGAAATACATAAAAGAAAACTGAGCACCATTAAGAAGGATTTTAGGGCCCTGGGATGCATGGTGTGAGGATCTGGAGCACAGGTAGTGTTCTCCTCCGTCATTCCTACTACAAGGAATAGGGAGGGTTGGTTTGAGAAGAGCCAGGAAATAAATACCCGGCTCAGAGCCTGGCGCGAGAAACAGAACCTTGGGTTCTTTGAGAATGGGCTGGCTCGAGCCTCACCAGCCTTGCTTTCAAGGGATGTGGAGCACTTATCCCCTAGGGGCAGAAGGATACTGTCCAAGAAGCTGGCAGGGCTCATTAATAGAGCTTTAAACTAGATAGGAAGGGGGAGGGGGACAGGGCCAGGCTAGATGGAAAAAAGCCTGGGTGTGGTGGTGGAGTTACTGAGGGATGGTGTGCTGGTAATGACCTCGGGTCAGCCAGGGGGATAGTGTTCTAACTCAGAGTAGAGATGTAGCTACTACTGATAGGCTAGGTAACTTAAACAGCTGTCACTTGGGAAGCAAGGCTTCCCCAAGGAGCACAACAAGATCAGTAGACCAGCTGAAGTGCATCTACACCAATGCACGCAGCATGGGGAACAAAAAAGAGGAATTAGAAGTCCTTGTAAGTACAGGAAATTATGATGTGATTGCCATCACAGAAACGTGGTGGGATAATTCACATGACTGGAGTGCTGCTATGCCTGGTTACAAACTATACAGGCATGACAGGCTGGGTAGGAGAGGAGGTGGGGTAGCCCTGTATGTCAGAGAATGCATTGACAGCCTAGAGCTCGAGTATGATGAAGACAGGGTCGAGTGTCTCGGTGAAAATCAGAGGAGAACAAAATCAGCGAGATATAGTGATGGGAGTCTGCTATAGACCACCTGACCAGGAGGAGGAAGCTGATGAGTTGTTTTTAAACAACTGGGTGAAGTCTCGCGATCACCAGCCCTCATCCTTATTGGGGACTTCAACTTACCAGATGTCTCCTGGAGGTACAATACAGCAGGGAGGAAACAGTCTAGCAGGTTCCTGGAGGGTTTGGAAGACAACTTCCTGACCCAGCTGGTAAATGAACCCACAAGGGAAGGTTCCCTGCTGGACTTGTTTGTCAATAGAGAAGACCTGGTGGGGGATGTGAAGGTTGGAGGACGCCTGGGGCATAGTGATCATGAGCTTATAGAATTCTTAGTACTGGGAGAAGTAAGGAAGGGAGACAGCAGAACAAGCACCTTAGACTTCCGTAGGGCTGACTTTGAACTGTTCAGAAAGCTGCTCGATAAGATTCCATGGGAGGCAGCCCTTGAGGGCAAAGGAGCCCAAGAGGGTTGGTTGCTCCTCAAGAAGGTAATCTTGGGGGCACAAGAACGGGCTGTCCCAGTCGGACAGAAGAGGGGTTGGCGAGCTAGGAAGCCAGCCTGGCTGAGTAGAGAGATTCAGGCTGATATACGGGAAAAGAAGGAAAAATATGAGCTTTGGAAGAAGGGGCAGGTGTCTTGGGATGATTATAGGAAATTAGTGAGATCATGTAGGGAGAAAGTCAGAAGGGCTAAAGCTGATCTGGAACTCAGGCTGGCCAGTTCTGTAAAAGATAATAAAAAGTCCTTCTATAGGTATATTAATAGTAAAAGGAGGGTCAAGGAGAATCTCCAGCCCTTACTGGATGCTGATGGCACATTAGTGACAAGGGATGAGGACAAGGCTGAGGTCCTTAATTCCTTCTTTGCCTCAGTCTTTAACAGTAATGAAGGATATTCCCTGAGTACTCATCCTCAGGAACTGGCTGACAGGGAGGGGAAGAATAACAAAGTTCCCATGGTTCAGGAGGAAATGATTAGCGACCTACTTGGCCAGTTAGATACCCACAAGTCAATGGGGCCGGATGGGATTCACCCAAGGGTACTGAGGGAGCTGTCAGATATGCTTGCCAAACCCCTTTCCATCATCTATCAGCAATCCTGGCAGACTGGGGAAGTTCCAGTCGACTGGAGGCTGGCAGATGTTACACCCATATACAAGAAGGGTCGGAAGGAGGATCCAGGGAACTACAGGCCTGTGAGTCTGACCTCAGTCCCAGGGAAGATCATGGAGAGGGTCATCTTGGGAGCTATCATGCAGCACATGCACGATGGCCAGGGGATCAGGCCTAGTCAACATGGTTTTACAAAAGGTAGAGCCTGTCAAACTAACCTGATCACCTTCTATGACAAGGTGACCCCGCTTAATGGACGAGGGGAAGGCTGTGGATGTGATCTACCTGGACTTTGGTAAAGCCTTTGACACAGTTTCTCACAGCATTCTGACTGAGAAACTGGCTGCCACTGGCCTGGGCAGGTGGACCCTCAGCTGGGTTAAAAACTGGCTGGATGGCCGAGCCCAGAGGGTGGTGGTGAATGGAACAAAATCCAGCTGGAGGCCGGTCACGAGTGGCGTCCCCCAGGGCTCAGTCCTGGGTCCAGTCTTGTTCAACATCTTTATCAATGATCTCGACGAAGGGATTGAATGTTCCCTCACTAAGTTTGCAGATGACACTAAACTAGGAGGAAGTGTTGATCTGCCTGAGAGTAGGGAGGCTCTTCAGAGGGATCTGAACAGACTGGACCGATGGGCTGAGTCCAATGGGATGAAGTTTAACAAGGCCAAGTGTAGAGTGCTGCACATGGGACATAATAACCCCATGCAGTGCTACAGGCTTGGGGGAGACTGGCTGGAGAGCTGTCAGGCAGAGAAGGACCTGGGGGTGTTGGTTGACTGCAGACTGAATATGAGTCAGCAGTGTGCTCAGGCAGCCAAGAAGGCCAATGGCATCTTGGCTTGTATCAAAAACAGTGTGGCCAGTACGTCTAGGGAGGTGATTGTGCCCCTGTACTGGGCATTGGTGAGGCCACACCTCGAGTACTGTGTCCAGTTCTGGGCTCCTCACCACAAGAAGGACATGGAGGTCCTGGAGCGAGTCCAGAGAAGGGCAACCAGGCTGGTGAAGGGGCTGGAAGGCAAATCCTATGAGGAGCGGCTGAGGGAGCTGGGGCTGTTTAGCCTAGAGAAGAGGAGGCTGAGGGGAGACCTTATCACCACCTACAATTACCTGAAGGGAGGTTGTGGAGAGATAGGTGATGGTCTCTTCAGCCAGGTGACAGGTGATAGGACAAGGGGGAATGGCATGAAGCTGTGCCAGGGCAGGTTTAGATTGGATGTTAGGAAAAAATGTTTTACTGAAAGAGTTGTGAGGGCCTGGAACAGGCTGCCCAGGGAGGTGGTCGAGTCACCTTCCCTGGATGTGTTCAAAAAAAGGGTAGATGAGGTACTTAGGGATATGGTTTAGCATAGGATGGGAATGGTTGGACTCGATGATCTTAAAGGTCTTTTCCAACCTTGTTATTCTGTGATTCTGTGACTTTCTTGGTTAGTGGAAAAGATGCTCATGGCAGTGGTTTTGGATGTGTTTGTAGTTCTTTAATACTTTAATTGGATTGGTATACATTTTTCTGTGTTTCAGTGGAAAACACATTAGCTACTTGTATACGTAAATGAGTTGTATCTCACTGTGACATAGTGGAAAGTACATAGTTAAATCTTTTGAAATTATAGTAATTGGTGTAAATTAATTAATTTTGTGTATGGTTACCCTTCTTCCATTCCTTTTCCTATAGAGGGACCAAGACATGTGAGAGAATGAGTCCATAGTGCAAATAAGTCATAGCCGTCTTTTCGTTGGAGGAATGTTAATTTTCTAGTAAACTGTCTCAGGGACTTCCAGAGCTGTAGGTGGTTGTTACTACATTTATTAACTGCTAGTGAAGTCTTAAGCTTTTTGAATGTATGTACATTTATCATCCAGAATGTATTGTTGCAGACTCCATACTGTTTGTTTGGTTTCGAACCTGTCCTATTCAACCTTTCTTGGGTGCTTGTTAATATTTTTGTGACAATATTTTTAAAAGGGGACCAAATACAAAATTTAGTAATTTAGTTGGCTAAGTGACATTCTATTTATATCATTACAAGTCATTAAATTCTATATAAATAGAAGAAATGTCTACTGGAAGAATGCAAATCTTCATGTATAAAATTGGTATATTTATTTGGATTTGAAAGTTCACTTGGTAAATTGCTGTTACTTTGGCAATTTGCATGAGCAAGTGGAGACTCAAGTTAGTAATATTAAAGATATTTCTGCTCTTGTAAGCATAGTCTTTTCAAATACTGAAATTTGATGACAGAATGAGAAATTGTTCTCGTTTTCTAGTCTGTTTCATATTTCTGTGAGGATCTTGATATTTCTTTTTTCAGATGAATTGGTTTTAGAACACTTTCTCAGAACTTCTAGCTCTTTATGTTAAGCTGATGATAGTGTTTAATACCAAATTTAATTCAGAGGACATTAACCTCAAAGGTTGTCAGTGTGGACAGATATGTTATGTAATCACAAACTTAATTTACAAATCAACAAGGCAAACTGTTCATAGACAAAGGGACATACAGATTTTAAAATTGGAAATAATAGTTCTGAACAGGGGAAAAAAATAAATTTCTGAATGGATTAACTATGTTGCTAAGATTTTGCTGGTTTTTTCTTCAAGCTTTATTTGCAGCTTTTAGAGGGATGTTATTAGTATTTTGTTCTCATCTAATGTTACTTTAGTAGTGCTAATAAACAAATAAAAGCACTTACTGAGGGAAGTCAGGTCAATTCTGGTTTTCCTACTGTAATTTTATTGGGTTTTTTGCTTCTCATGCACTTTCATATTTCTTTCCTGAGATGGTGTGTTTGTTCCCAGTCCTGTAACGCAACAAAACTGTACTTCAGGTTCTTGAAAAAAGAAATACTCTGAATTAGGGAGTCATGTGATGTTAAGCTGTTAGAGCAAATTTTACATATTTTTTCTGTCATGCTGTGTTGCAGTTATTAATGGAGTGAAATTCCTTTCAGATAACAGCACATGGAACCAGGAAAACTTGAATATATAACAGACATTCTACTCAATTAAAGGCTGATGATATATCGGAATATGAGGTGATTTAATCAGGATAGATATTGTTTCTTGGAAGCAGAGTTTTATCTAAGTAGGAATGTATTTTCAAGTTGTTTTAGTTTATTTGTTTTTAGTTATTGCTACTGTTCTTGATGTTTCTGTTGCTACAGATACACATCTGTGCCTATTTTTTCCTGAATCTGTCTTTTATTTGTCTTTAACATAATTTTTGTTGGTTTAAATACTTTAAATATACCATCCTCTTCTTTTCTAGATTCATTGCAAGAGTTACTAAAGAGGACTGCATTGCACAGCCAGACACTTTACTGATTGTATGTGCTACCTGCGTTTTATACAGTCAGGTTCAGAAAGATAATCCTTAGTGGTGTTGAAGGCCATAGTTTCTGAGAAACTACAGCCAGAAGAATTGATCAAAATACATACAGGAGTCTGGTCATGAAAAGTGAGTGCCATATGAATACATATCTTTGTCCCAGGTCTAGAGAAATACCACTAGTTACTTCACTGATACATAGAGAATGAAGTATTTGCATGAGTATTTCCCGGTTAGAGGAAGAGGACATTACAGTTACATTTTTTTTTTCTTTTATTGATGCTTTAACTCAGAAATGTAGTGCTGTTTAGGAAAATTATAGTGAACTCTGACCCTGAGAAATATAATTCCTGTGGCTTCTTACTAGCAATGCCAATTCTTCACAGAAGAAACAACAAGAATGTTGTCTGTAGAAGAAACCACAGAAAAGAAACAGCAGTCACTAGACGTCACAGTAGAAATTGCACAACTGCAGTTAACACAGCAAAAAATACGCCTGCCAAGCACCAAAAGCTTTCTATCCCTAGAAAAGATGGATAAAGGCAAGTCATTCTTTTGTAATAATACATGAGCTAATCTAATTATGGCATTTTCCAATAATACAAGAGTGGAAATACTGGGGACACAGATATATCATCATCACACCAACTTGAAAGAAAACAGTGCTCCAGTATGTTCTCTGGCATTCTTAACAGAATAGTTGCTGTTACAGTGCCTGTGTTTGAAATATGTTAAAAGAGAAAGACTGCTGTAAGTACTAGCTCTCTACTTATGACACAGCATATAAAAATGAAAATTGTTTAGCTTTAAGCTTTATTAAAGTTTTCTATGACAATTCATACCAAATCCGTAATTGAAAATCCTAGGAAGGAAGCGAGGATTGGAAAAAACTGCATATGCAGGAAGAAATGACAAAAAGAAACATAATGGTACTTCCATTTTTATAACTGCAACATGTCACTGGTAACATTAAAATATTAGCTGCTGTTTTAATGTTGTCACTAGCAATTAAGTGATGAGACATTAAAGCACAGATTTCTTGAAAATTGGTTAAACTAATTGAAACCAGTGACACTGCTCTAGAATCAGTGTAAGCAAGGAAATGAGTGAAAAGATTGATGAGAAAACAGTAAAGCTGGTGAAGAGCTTTAATACTGTAGTAGATGAGAAAACTCACAAGAAACTGCACAGGCACATAATAGTGGAAGCTTGATTATTTTACCCATTTGCCACCCAGTGAGCAGTCTCCAGCAAACCATCTAGCTGGAAAATGCTGTCTGTCTTATGACAAGCAGAGGGATCCACTGTCATTCCCCAGGTTCGTGCTCCTGCTGGGGTAACACTCAGTTTGAAGCAATGAAAAATTTGAGTTGTGAATTCCAGGGAGATCTGGGTGTCCCTGTATCTGTAGTTATCCAAATCCAGCTCAGAGATCCCAGTGGTAAGTCTATACTCAGGATAACTTAAATTGCAGTGGATCAATTTTTTAGCCTACCACTGTGTGTTTGTAGATATATATATATATATATGTATGAGCATGTAAAGTGTAAGTGCAGATGCATATACATACACATAAATGAAAGTGCAATTTGCAAAGCCATCTGTTTAGCTCCTGCTGATTTTTTAAAAAAATTTTAAAATAATAAATGAAAGAAATACCGGGCTTCCGGAAGGGTGGTCGGCAACAGAGTTCATTCCAACAGAGATCACAAGCTTTTTTCTATGAAGAAACTGTTTTTCATTGAAAGCTTAACTGACTGAAGAAGGAGAGATTCTGCCAAGGCTAGCCAAGTGTTATGCAGCTGGTCTAGAGCTGAGAAATAGCTTAATTCACCAAGTAACTGAATTAAGGCAGAGTCTAAAGGCTATTGAGATTTTAGTAGGATGTACACCAGTTCATACAAAATTTGAGAGCATTAGTCATATATAATTCAAACGACTTCTGATAGATGTATGCTTAAAAGATACATAAGAAGTGAAATCCTAACCTCTGAATGGAAACAAAATTCCACCCCATATCTCCTACTGATTTTTGTTTTGTTGAGCCCTTCTCCCCCCAGTAAACTACATAAGGCCTTCAGTAGGTATATTTTACATAAGCAAAAAGGAGATGACATTACCAGAACCTCATTTCTTAGACAGTCCATATTAAGTGATGGAAGAAAACATGAAGAATTAATGACACAAGAAGAGGGAAAAGGTTGTAAACTCTTTTCTTGCCAAACCAGTGTTACATTCTAAGATCTGCAAAGAATAGGAAGCAGATATAAACAATCAAGAAATGGCAATACAAGGATCTTGTTTTTTTAACAGATCTGAAATGAAAAGGAAATTAAAATCTCTTAAACTTTCAAAAAGCAATCAAGTTAATGTGAGCATTGATACTGTTAGTAGGAAAATGTTCCTGTTACACAATGCATGCTTTAATTTTAAAAGCTGAACACTTCATTCTCATTTAAAAAGTATTTGCTTACTGCACATTTTTAGTTATCAAAATTGTGTGTGGACATGAAAATATATACAAAGAATTTGAGTTTCCTGAGAAATATTGACACACAACATGGAGTTAACAAAACAGCAGGGTTTTTTTCATTTCTACTTGCCATCAGAACTAAGATGATACGCCATTGTTAGCATCTCATATAACTCTTATTTTTCTGTAACATGATGAGGTAGAATTTCACACATACAAGGGTTAGTGGAAAGGCTTTCCTCAGACAAGGAAAAACAGATTTCACGTGAGTTAAATAAATAATTTATATTGTCAGATATCTGACCAAGAAACAGAATGGAAAAAATAGAAAAAAGAAATAAATAATAATTGATGAAAAATCAGGAATAGAAGAGCATGGCTCTATGAAAAATCTGAGCAAATTATCAAAGAAAGAATTGATACGTCTAATTTTTACACTTTTGAGCCTCTGAGAGGTAGTTTATGAACAAAATAGAGTAGAGGTCTCTGAGGTTCTGGTTTTGATTTTGGCCGGACACTTGGCTGCCACCATGATTTGAAAGTGAAAATGTGTACAACTGTATGTGACCACTCTCCTGAAATAGGAGAAGCAGCAGGTACCAAGCTCAAGACAACAGAAGTCTACAATTTCTGTAACTTCACTTTCACTCTGAAGTAAGTCTGCCCCTGTTATTCTATAGTTACAAGGTGCATTGGTTCATTAGTATCTTGCAAAGGTGTCATGGTTTGCCACACACCTGTTACCATCTTTTTCTTGTTCGTTCCTGATTTAGTTGTTTATATCTGTCAGTTTGACAAGAAATTACAAACTGACAGATATAAACAAATTCCCAGGCTTAGTTGACATGGAAGGACACTTGAGAGACTTGCCTCTCTTACAACCTGCATACTTTTCTGAGACATTGGACAGAAATCTTCAAGTTTCTTCCTGAATGATTATATATAAGATCTAGGTTGCGTAGAGATGGGAGAATCACAGACTGCCAAATGGGCATGTATTTCAAGTTACGTTCAGTGTTGGAATAAATTAAGTACAAAACATGAACAGTATAGAAAAAGAGAGGATCTTGCAGTAATGTTCTTGCAATTTTGTTTCCTCTCTTCTTGATAAAACTCAAGTTTTAAATTGTGTATCTTGAGGAAGCAAAGGATTTTGCATTCTTACCGAAGACAAAAGTCTTGTTGCATTAAGTCTGGAATACAGCATCAGTTTTAAATGTAGCCTGTCTATAAATAAGCTACAGAACTGTGAAATAATTCAGTTTGTGAGGAAATGCATCGTAGTGGAGCAGAAGAAAGCCTCTGTTAGACCTAAGTAAGACTGAAATGATTTTAAAGGAGTGGTACATTTTTTTCTCTTCTGGAAATGTGATTAGTGCCAAAGAAAATATATTTTGAATTTCTGTCACATAAAACCTATGTGCCCTGAAGTTACTAATCTATAGCTCAACATACCAGAGGCTTGGGAAGAAAGGTAGGTCTCAACCTTCAATCTTCAGTGCCTTAGTAAGTGCTAGAAGACTGTTTTATTGTCTTATTTCAGTACAAAAGACCAGCTTATTGGAAAAGCTAATGAACAATAAAATCATACCGACTTTGGCTAGCACAGAAAGGAACTTCTCTCTAGAGAAGCTTCGTTGTATTACTGTGAAGACAAAGCAGGAATGCAATATGGTCTCTGTGACTGTGCAAGTCTTATTTCCATAGGAGACAGGTCACAGCAATCTATGGACATAGTGTAAATATCAAACCTTCTCTAGCCCAGGTGTCTTAAAGCATAAGACACATTAGAAAGCATTTTTCTGTAACAGTAACTACACAGAACACTTCAAAGGCAGTATGCAGCATGATAATACATTAAATCTAGTGAAAGACAATGCATACTATAAATAATGACACCTATCAAGTAGAACTTGTAGCCATTGAAGAAAAACAGCTGAGACAAGTGTAGACAGATGGGGGAAAGCTTACAGCCAGTTTGATTCTGCCCCAAAAAACAACAGATTAAGAAATTATGTAACTCAGTAACATATCAAGTACTTTATTCTTGGCTCTGATCTTGGCTCTTTATGCTTGGCTCTGTCAAAAAATTCTAGAGAGAGGGCATTTTGGAGATAAGAAAGAGAAACATTTGGATCACAGAAAAGAATAGTTTGTGCAATAGTTTAGAGTAGTGGAGACAATGATTGCATAACCTTGGTGTGCCACACATTTCATGTCTGACCAAAAGAGCATTTTTTAAGCTTTCTCCACTTTCATTTCAGTCTGCAAAATGCTAATAATTTGGTAGCAACTATTATAAACAAATTCTTAGGTTAGATCTACTTTCTATGCTCACTTGAAATTTGAAGAGACTATTCCACAGCACTACTGTCAAATCATAAGATTAAATAATTTCATCGAATTTTAATCATGGCTGAAGCAGAAGTATGGACTAGAATGAGGTAAATACACTAAAGATTTTAATGTCACCACAGAAAGATATAAAAATACATAAGATAAATTGACACGTACAGTGGACATCAAGTTGTATTGAGCAACTGGTAGGCACAAATATTTCAGCTAATACACACATACATCGAGCCATTATAGCCCTCATATTATTTGGACTTACTAGTTCTGTAGTTCTTGGCAGCGTCGTCTCAGGTTTCCACAGACTTCCCTGTTTTCTGTGCCATGTGATAACACCAACTGCTTCTGAAATGCAGCCAGCCTTGAAAGCAGAGCAGTTATATTTGTACAGAATTGCAATCTAAACCAGTCTTGGTTTGGGCTAGCTCAGGTGTCTCCAGTCACTCAGGCTTTCTACAAATATTATGGCAGAGAACATGGAGAAAGTGAACGGGCTATATTATTTGTTCTCTCATAACATAAGATATAAGGCAATGAAAATGGAAGGCAATGTGCTTAAAATTGTTGAAGGAAATGTTTGAAAGCAACACGTAATGCAAGGAAATAGAATGAATCTTTAGGACAGTTTAATAAAATCTAAAGTAATTTATGTGGTTAATGATAATCTATTGAACTACTTTGGTCATGATGTGAAAATTATGTTAACTCTTATGTTTCAGGGGTTAAGCCAACAATTAAAACTATCATCTGATAAATAACTAAAGCACATTAAGAACATTCAAGGCAATGAAACTATTAATGCATAAAGATGGTATGCACTTGTATGCTTTACTGGCTCAGGAGCTAATAGTTCAGTGGTAGAAAGGTAATACAACTACTGACAGGTTCTTTCAAAGGTGTCTTTTATGTCTTTCTTTTACTTTCCTCTAAAACAAATAGTGTAAGTTACTGTCAAAGTCAGGATATTACAACAGATGGTTTGATTCAATAGGTAGCTCATGTTCTTACATGTTCCTTTAGCAGTTTTTCACACTAGTTTTGTTTTTCTGCAATGCATAGAGGAAAAAAGAATTATGAGCAGCATCTTCTGTATGATCTGTTTGACCTCTCTAAAAATAGCAGAGGTGTAGCCACTAGGAAGTGTAAATTATTAGAAATGTACATACTAGGAATAGACAGCAGAAATTACCTTTTTAAAACATCATATAGCATCCAGTGTTTTTTAAGTAGACAGGAAAATAATTTCGTTCTTCAACAATGATGTCACTAAGCTTGTAGCCCAAATGGTGTTCTCATTCTTGGCAAGTAACATTAAACAAAGAATCTATGTTTTTTAAATGCTGCTCAGAGTCAGCAAAAAGCATTTGCGCAAACAAAAGCTGTTGTTGTGTCTAGAAACTGCTGTTTATCTTTAGAATGGAGCCATGTTAATAGTTATAATATGCTACAACATGAGGTCCTAGATGCGCAGAATAATCAAGTTCTGATCATCTGACTAAATAGCACTGTTATTTGAATGCTGAAACTTCAAGCCCTGAGTAAGTTGTGCCCAAGTTAGATACCATACAATTATTTTTTATTCTTATTTTCCATGGAAAATATAGTTGTGGTCCCAAGTTATGGCTGTATTTTCTTGAATGTCTAGAGAAAATATAATACAAATAATAGTCGTTATGCTGCATCAATATACAGGTTTACTGATCTGATTAAACCAATGTCTGTCTTGTCTGGAATGATGAAGGAGACGTACATTGGATAGACATTGTGAGTTTTGGTTCAAAGTGATTAATCTCCACATCCAAAATCATTAGTCATAGAATCACAGAACTGTTAGGTTGGAAAAGGCCTTTAAGATCATCAAGTCCAACCATTAACCTAACATTGCCAAGTCCATCATTAAACCATATCCCTAAACACCATTTCTACTTGTCAATACTTTTAGGGATGGTGACTCACCCAATTCCCTGGGCAGCCTGTTCCAGTGATTGATAACCCTTTCAGTGAAGAAAATTTTCCTGTTGTCCAATCTAAACCTGGTGGAACTTGAGACCATTTCTCCTCTTCCTATTGCATGTAACTTGGGAAAAGAGAGCGACACCCACCTGGCTACAAACCTCCTTTCAGGTAGCTGTAGAGAGCAATAAGGTCTCCCCTCCTCAGCCTCCACTTCTCCAGGCTAAACAACCCCAGTGCCCTCAGCCGCTTCTCCCAAGACTTGTGCCTAGACCCTTCACACACATTCCAGCACGTCTTTCCTGTGGTGAGGGGCCCAAACCTGAACAAAGTACTTGAGGTGTGGCCTCACCAGTGCCAAGTACATGCACTGCTGGCCTCATCCTGCTGGCCACAATATTTGACACAAGCCAGGATGCTATTGGCCTTTGTGGCCACCTGGGCATGCTGCTGATTCAAATTCAGCTGGCTGTTCACCAACACACTCAGGTCCTTTTCTGCTGGGCACCTTTCCAGCCACTCTTTCCCAAGCCTATAGTACTGCGTGCGGTTGCAACCCAGGCGTAGGACCCAGCACTAAGCCTTGTTGAACCTCTTACAGTTGGCTTCGTCCCATTGATCCAGCCTGTTCAGATGCCTCTGTAGAGCCTTCCTACCTTCCAGCAAATCAACATTCTTGTCCAGCTTGCTTTTATCTGCAGACTTACTGAGAGTGCACTCAATCCAGGGGGATAAAGATATTAAACAGAAGTCAGTAGTGGGAACTTGGTGCTTTTGGTGTCTTCTCTTTTCTGATGAGTACTTTTAATTGTACCAAAAGACATCATGGTTTTGAGTGTGAATACATACACGTATCTACATTTTGCAGAGAATAAACAAATACTAAAACTTTAAGGAGAATAGTATTCCTAAGAGTAGATACGAATATACAGCTAGTTATGAAATAGAATGAACAACGTAGTCTTGTGATGATTTACTTGACTGTCAACCTGTATTTTCAGTTTTAACTTTTCTGGTTTATATATTTCCTTTAAAAACCCAGTATATCGTGCCAGCTATCCTTTTGTACTTGGGATGGAAGTAATTCCCATGAAGATGATAGCACTGGAACTGGTTGTCCAGAGTGATGTTGCACCTCCATCCTTGGAGATACTCAAAAGCTGTCTGGACATGGTCCTGGACAACCAACTCTGCATTGATTAGGGACTCTTCAGATAGTCTCCAGAGGTTCCTTGCAATCGTAACCATTCTGTGATTCTTTGATTTCATTTATTGCCTCTAAAAAAGGATTGGAATATATGTGTTGGTGTTTAGATGAAGAATTCTGTTAATACTAGCATGCAGAGCTGTCTTTGTGAAGATACTCAGCATGTAACAGTGAAAAACTTCTGAAGCTTCTCATGGTTCTCAATATCCTTCATTGTCCTTCAGGAGGAGAGGAGGCAAATGACTCTACTATACTCTATTTATCTCTAGTTGGGACCTGGTAAGGACTGAGAAAAAGAGCAGGGGAACAGCCTTAGTCTTCTTAATCAGCAGGTGCAACCAAACAGACAATATGATATTCTAGCCCAGCAAAGATTTAGCAAGTGGGAATAATACAGAAAATAATCTACAGGTCTCCTTTGGGGAAAAAGTGTATAATGATGGTTCTGTGTGTCGGAATGACTCCCCTAATAAGTTGGCACTCCTTAACCTATTTCAGTCATGTATGAGGGAATAGGAAAGGCTACAGAGAGAAGTTTCCATAAGTCAGAATGTAGTTAATGGAGAAGGATTCATTAAATGTCTAGTGGAAGAAAAACCTATATGGGATTAAAAAAATGTTCATTTCTTCAGCCACAGGAAACACTTCAACTGCAGGAAAAGGAAAAGGAAAGGAATAAAAAAGAGATTACAGCACTATGAAGCAGATTTTTTTAATTTAAAATGTTAATCTATGTATCTAAACATCTTTTCATCACAACGTTGTTGTGTCATTCAGTGGAACAAAGAAGGAACATCTGTATGTTAGTTACATACCATAATGTTGTGAAACACAACCTCCAAATATCCTCTGGATAACTATAATTATCAAGGCAAGACATTGTAAGTTGTTTCTAAAGTAATATACAAGCAAAATAGATTATGAATTTCCATAGGTTGGTTTCTCATTCCTTGCATTTGTTCTTAGTCTCAAAAGGTCTTGGACAGAGACAAGAAAGGAAAAACATAAAATAACAAAAATTTGGGGGGGGGTGTAAGTAAAATAAAAGAGAAAAGCAAAGGGAAAGAGAAAGTTTAAATAAATGTTGTAATAAAAGTAACAGCTATCCATTGATAACAAAAAAACCTCCAATAGAGTAAAATTGCAAAAATATGCAAAACCTGGAAGGTTTAATCACTCCTGGGAAGAGTTTAAGGTTACAAAACTTACTCAGTAGTGTTTTCAAAATTTATTAAGTACTTTTTGTGGACAGAGTTAGTCATTGTATCTTCATAATGAATCCAGCTTTATACATACATGAAACTCAGAATTGATACATTCTTGGTAGTTGCAGGGAAGCAGAACCAATATTCTCATGTCATTTAAAAAGGAAAAAGCACTCCAAGCTGCATAAATAGTACCAACAGACTGCAACTGAAGCACTCCTATGGGATAGAGAAGGAAAGGTGGTTCTTTGTTCTCTGCTGCTGTGAGACATTGCTCTCTCCCATCTGAGCTAGAATATTCCAGGTTATTTTGGAATATGGAGAATAAATCTCTGACTCAGTGCATTCCCACCAGCCCAAGAGTATCACAGTATCACTTGTATTGCAATCTGAGGCAGTCATGGAGTTGTGTTGATGCCATTAAGCTTGCTGTTTAACAATTAAAAGAATTTTTTTTTTAATTTTCCATTTTACATCTTCTCAAATGACATAGTTTGTCCTAACTTAATGACAGAATCCAAGATCCAGTTGCTTATTTTTAGTAGTTATAGAAGGCCTATCACATACAAAATATATACTTGCCAATGTCACCTTACAGTTCAGAGACCTACTCCCAGTGATTAGAAGGTAATAAACTTTCCTAGAGCATGATACAAACTTTCTTCTGCATGTATAATGCAATCTTCCTCATATAAAACTGAAATTAAGCAGTCTGTGTGGATTATATCTTCTGTTTCCAAGAATCTCTGAGGCAACCGCATGTGATTGTTTTGCAGTTTGCTATGCCAGTTACTAATTTATCACTAGTGTTTTTGTAAAATTATATGCACAATAACAACTAATGAGGGTTGATGTGGCTGATGTGGTTGCTGAGCCACTGATGTGGTTGCTGAGCTGCTCTCCATCATATTTGAAAAGTCGTGGCTGTCAGGAGAGGTCACTGGGGACTGGAAAAAAGGTCACATCACTCCCATTTATAAGAAAGGGAGCAAGGAAGACCCAGGGAATTACAGGCCGGTGAGCCTTACCTCTGTGCCTGGGAAGATCATGGAACTGATCCTCCTGGATGACATGTTGGAGCACATGAGGGAAGAGCATATGATCTGGGACAGCCAGCACGGCTTCACCTTACCAATCTGGTGACCTTCTATGATGGAGTGACAGCATCAGTAGATAAAGGGAAGGCAACCAATGTCATCTACCTGGACTTGTGCAAGGCCTTTGACACAGTCCCCCATCACATCCTTATCTCTAAATTGGAGAGATGTGGATTTGATGGGTGGACCATCCAGTGGATAAGAAACTGGTTAACAGACCGTAGCCAAAGGGTGGTGGTCGATGGGTCTATGTCCAGGTGGAGGCCGGTGACAAGCGGTGTCCCCCAGGGGTCTGTCTGGGGACCGGTTCTCTTTAAAATCTTTATCAGTGACATCGATGATGGAATTGAGTGCACCCTCAGCAAGTTTGCAGATGACACCACGCTGAGTGGTGTGGTTGATACCCTAGAAGGAAAGGAAGCCATCCAGAGGGATCTTGACAGGCTGGAGAGATGGGCCGGAAGAATCCCAGACATAGATACAGACTGGGAGAAGAGCTTCTTGAGAGTAGCCCTCCTGAGAAGGACTTGGGGATTCTGGTGGATGAGAAACCTAACATGAGCCAGCAGTGTGCTCTTGCAGCTCATAAGGCTAATGGTGTCCTGGGCTCCATTAGAAGAGGGGTGGCCAGCAGGGACAGGGAGGTGATTGTCCCTCTCTACTCTGCCCTCGTGAGGCCCCATCTGGAGTACTGTGTCCAGATCTGGGGCCCCCAATACAAGAAGAATGTGGAACTGTTGGAGAGGGTTCAGAGGAGGCCCACGAAGATGATTAGAGGGCTGGAGCACCTACCCTACGAAGAGAGGCTGAGGGAGCTGGGCTTGTTCAGTCTGGAGAAGAGAAGGCTGCGGGGGGACCTCATTGCAGCCTTCCAGTACCTGAAGGGAGCTTATAAGCAGGAGGGGATTCAACTTTTTAAAAGGATAGACAATGACAGGACAAGGGGGAATGGATTAAAACTAAAGGAAGGAAGGTTTAGATTAGATATTAGGGGGAAGTTTTTTACAGAAAGAGTGGTGAGGGGCTGGAACAGGCTGCCCAGAGAGGTGGTGGATGCCCCGTCCCTGGAAGTGTTCAAGGCCAGGTTGGATGGGGCCCTGGGCAACCTAGTGTAGATCCAGGCCTGAGGTTGGTGGCCCTGCCTGTGGCAGGGGGGTTGGAGCTCTATGATCCTTGGGGTCCCTTCCAACTCATACCATTCTATGATTCTATGAGGGTTCATATATATTTGTGTCTCAACTTTGTAGTCTAAGAAGTTCTAGCTGCTAATTTAGCTTTGCCCAAGGTTGAGAAATGTTAGGTTCTTTCACTTACCTGCTACCTCTCATCATAATTCCTTGGCATCTAATTAAGTAGTGACCTGGAATCAGATAAGGTCATTCTCAATCCAAGTGTCTATTGTCACAAGCTGAAATGGAAGTTAGTAGTCTTTCATTTATTTATGTGCTTATTGAATTTGGTCCAGACAGAAGTGTGAATGCACTAGGAAAAGAGCAATGTAATTTAGTTTTGAAAAGGTATTTTTAGACAATCTAACCTTTTTGCCTCTTTTTTTTTTTTTTTTGGCCTTTAATGTTTGCCCTAGAAGACTTTTTATCTACAAAGATTATACTAGCTCAGCTAGAAATCACACAGGAAAGTTAAATGTAAAAGGAAATGGCAGTAATGTAGTTGGAGTAACAGAGAGCAAGAATCAGCTGCAGGCAGGGAATTTTAATGTGCTGAGGTAAAAATGGTTTTGTGAATTTGCTGAATAGATCAGTCTGATACAGTGGCTCCTTACATTATCTCCCTGAGATGTAACACAACCTAAGTGCACCCAGGGAAGCAGCAGTTCACAGTGGGAAGTATTTGCAATTCATTGGCAAGGCAAGGCACTGGTTTTCTATTGTGTAGGGAATAGTCTTTATCTGATGCTGAGGTGCAGTATTTGTACTTTGAGTTACAAGAAAGGAGGGATTCCTAATGGGATTATTCACTTTTAGTAAGTTTCTTCTCAAGAAGATTCTTCTCCTTTGGAAAATACTTGAATCTCCCATTATATGGTGTACTGAAGAGACAGGTAAATTGAATTTTAACTTGCATTGGAGATAAGTCTCCCTTATCAGGGACAGGTAAGTATTCCTAATAGATCAGTAACTATAGGTGCAGAATTGTAGCTTAGGCTTTGTGCTTACAGGGGTGTTAAAAGCCAAGGACTGCTTTTCCACCACCAGTGCTTAAATCTAGGTATAAAAAGGTTGTGGGGGGCTGAATGTTTGCTTTACAGTAGCTTAGGTGGAGAATAGACATTGTCCTGGCTATTTGAATTACTTGAAGGAAGTTAAATGGATATTGTTTGCTACTAATTTAAAGTATTTACCTGCAACTCATTACAATCTCACATGATTACAGTACATTGTAAGTTTTTTTAAAAAAACTACCTTTTTTCCTATGCAGTGTGTTTAACAGTAATTATTATTATTATAACCACTAAAGCCCAAAAAGTTCTTCACTCATATGCATAGCTTCTGTTGCCAAAGACCCAGAAATTGTCCCCAAAATGTTCTGATTTTCTTGTTCTTGCTGTATCTGCCTCTCTCATCCATGCTGACAAAGGTTATGGTAAGAATGCTGTAATTGTAACATGCTGCTTGCTGTCTTAAGTGGTTTTCACAGCAGTATTTTCAGAGTGTTTGTGAAGCTTACCATATGGTTTCCACACTTCAGTGCTGACCAGACTGGCTATTACCAACAGACATGAACACCACATCTTCAGAAACTCATGTTCTTTACTGCTTGCCTCTTGCTTCAGTTAATTTTTGCAAAAGATCTGTAATAAACTAGTCTTCATTAAATCAGGAGGAACTGAAATCAACTGTTCTATATATGTACAGCTGCTGCCCACACCCAGGATATTAATCTGTGGCTGCTTTACTAGTGCTGTTTGTCCTTGTACACGTCTTTAATTTAATTTATAGTTACTCTGTTGAATGACTTACTATCTATAAAAGAAAAAAAGATTAAAATATTCACTAAGAGGCTGCTAAGAAGCTCAACTATTATGACAACTAATTTATGTGGATGCTACCATCTTTCTATCAGCCTGTCCTACATTTGTGTGTTTACCTCTTACTGTGGTTTTCTGTCCTACAGCTTGATAAGGGCTGTTTTGCCACACATGCTTTTGGCCTCTAAAAAGACTTCTGTGTCCCAATTTGTCCAACAGGGTGGAGCTTTAAATATATTTAGGTGCTAATTCATGATGAATTCAGAGAGAAATAAATGCCTTAACAAATATCTTTACAATTGTAGCCACCCTTAAAAAAATACTATTTAGGAATGTATCCACTACATTGGGAATGCCATAATCGAGACAAAATTCTTTCACTCATCTTTCATTTTGCACCATAGGTCATTTTCATGGATAGACCCAAGAGACTAGTCTTCCTTCAGACAGGAGAAAAATAATAAATAAATCTGTTTAGATTGATCTTTCTAGGGATTATGAACCAGTGTAATATACAGAGGATAGCGGTAGTACAGCTGGTTGTGAAGCAGTGGCTGTAGGTATCGCTTTAAAAGAGTAATTCTAGTTAATGCAGTTATTTTTAAATCAAATGTCATCATAGGGAAGGAAAGGATTCACAGTTAAATGCTGTATTTTTCTGTGAAGAATCTCCTTGGTACTTTAAGTGACCTTTCATCCAGCTAGAAACAGTCCAAATAATAACTATATGAGTTTGCTTCCTAGACAACTTCAGCTTTCCAGGTCTGTAGGTTTTCACAATTCATTATTTAGTTCTTTTTCTTCTCATGACTTAAAGAAATATAATGAATCATCTGACTATATTTTTGGTAAAACCTGTGCTTTTGGCTTACAGGATGGTACATTCCAATGAAAGCAAAAACCAAGCAATCCTGTTTACCATTGATGTAAATCAGTATAGCTTGATCAGCTTCTGCTTTTGCACATTAACAAACCTAACCCTTTAGCAGTTCAGAGATTAGAAACTGCATGGCTTTGTCCACTGCTAAGGCTAGAGTAGCACATACTGGAGATAGCAGAGCCTTTCTCCACCCTGAAAGATACTAGCATCTTCTGTTTGAGCTGATTGCAGGTTTCAGAAGCACAGAATGGTCAATTCTGCTTTGTGGACCTGGCTCACTGAGTAACAAGGTCTCTTTCATGTGTTCTCAAACCTGAGCAGAAGTTTCAGAGATCATTCTGCATGCATGCATTCAACTGCATGTCTGTGCAAAGAAGTTAAAGGCAGTAAGACCATTCTACATCTTTCTCAATTTTGGGATCTGACATGTGGAGGTGCAGTATACCCATTTGCTCCCCTTCCAGACCGGGCAGCCTGAACATAAATGAAGAGGATTAAATGAAGCTTTGGTGAGCCACTTGCCGAGCTCAGCTACTATTAGCAGATGACAGTGAAAATTTACAGCTAGCACAGCCAGTTTGTATTCCTCACAAGTGCCAAGATAGCAAGAAGGAATTTTTGATTTGCTGAACCATAATTATTTCCCCAGCAATCTGGCAGGACAACAAGGCATTACTCCATCCTTTACACCTTGGGCCATTGGAGCTATGGCAAGAATGCATTGTCTGACTCTCCTTAAGTCACTGCCTTTCTTTATTTGCTTTATTGCCCCCATATTTGTAAAAAAATTACCTGTTGGCATTTGGAAACAGTGCTTCATTAGTGTTTATAAAGTTCAGTAATCTGTTCCATGGAGAATGCTATTATAAATTCAAAATAAAGATTTAAATGAATGGAAACCTCACTAAATATGATCTACAAAAGAGACTCAATATGGTTTCTAGAAAGCAAAGTTCTACCTTACAGACCTCTGGGTCATCTCTCAGAGGATCAACACATTTGTGGACAATGTTGATCCAAGCTATATAGTCTGTGCAGGTATGTAATGCTTTCATGAAGCCCTTCACTGAAAGCTTTTAGGAAAATCAATCAGCCATAGAACAAATAAGCAGGTCCTTGTATGTCTAAACAGTTGCCTAAAATATCAACTAAAGGGATTAAGTGTAAAAAGTCAGTTTTACAATGGACAGTGGTTCAGCAGCAATCTGTGCAAGGTTCTATTCAACATAATCATAAATCACCTGGAAGCAGAGGTGAACAGTGAGATTAAAAGGTTGTGGATGATACTAGGTTATTCAGGGTAGAAGAAAGACTCTGAAGAAGAATTTAGAAAACTGAGCAATAAAATGGGCAAATTTTGCTGCTCACGTAGATTGATGTGAAGTGATACACATGGTGAAAACAACTCTAGAGTCATAAGTAAAATCGAGCCAGCTGTTACAACTCAGGAGCAAGATTCTGAGGTTATGATCTTTAGTTTCATAAAACGTTGACTCACTGTTCAGTGAAAGTTGAAAAAAACAAATCAACTGTTAGTCATTTCCAGGACTGAAAACAAAACAGAGGCCACCATTGTGCCACACCATTATGCTGCACTATTACGCTACCAGGTACATTGATAGTTTGGCAAAGCATTTCTGATCTTATATGCACCTTATTTCTTTCACTCAGCTGCAGATGCCTGGAATATGAGAAGTGCAACTAATCTGTTTAAAAAAAAAAAAGATCATAGTCACTTAGCTAAATACTGTTGGGCATGTAGTGTCCGGTGTTATTTGGCTATTTTGACTACTAAGTCAGGATTTAGAGTTGATATTTTCATTAAACACTAAGGGAGCCTGGCTTCCAAATCAAACTGAATAGCAGTCAGGTTTAGATATCTCTGTATTTGTTGTCCTTGAAAACTGGGATGTAAAATAACATCCAGGAAATATTAAAGAGTTATGATTCCAGTTAAAATTGTGTTGACTTTTGAGCTGTAATTAGAAATTAATCTCTTATCTTGTTCTTTAAGATTATTAGGCTTTCATCCATGCTTTGAATACAGGGTGAGTAGAAACTCATGTTTCTGTTTTAAATTTTCATCCCCAAAGCCTAAAAAGAGAAAAAAAACAGAGTTCAAAACCGAGCTGATGTTAATCATGATTTTCCAGGAAACATGGCTGTTCACTACACGTATTCTGTCATTTGTTCAAGCAGAATAGTGCTCTCTGCATTTGCTGATTCACTGACCCTCCTATAACACCCAGGAATGTGTAACCCTTTAGAATCTCTTTCTGAGGAATCAGATGGGTTGGTTTTTTTCAGCTAAGACTCAACAAAAAATATGTGGTTCCTTAACGCATATATTTTTAAAAACCTGAAATAAACAGTTTAAGATCTAGAGGAATATAGTCCAAGATTTTATTAATGCTTTTAAATATTTCATCTGAGAATTTATGTATGAATGGACATTCCCAAAGCACATGCATTAGATTAACATTCAGCCCACCACAGCTACAACACATAACATTTTCTTTAATGAATTCCAGGGATTTAAGAAGAGTATATTTTACATTATTAACTTCAGCTTAATGCTATTACAGCAATTAATCCTCTTTTTTGTTCAACTTCGTAAGGTCTATACAAGTTTAGGATTTTGAAAATAAAATTATTATAGTAGCGTAAAACTAATGAAGGGACAAGTAATGAAATCACTATTTATTCATTCTGTCCAGTGAAAATTCACTGTCTGTCCAGATGCTACCATGCTGTCCTAAATTAACACGCCTACTTTGTTCACAGTTCAATACGTCTTCTTCAAGGTAGCACACTAGGACTCTGAATTCTGCTGGAAAGATGACTGCTGCTTACTGGTTAGAAAATTCACATTTATATTTTTATATATATATGGATGTACTATAGTCATCTAGTACAAAATTTCTGATAAAATTAAGAATTTTCTCTACTACATTAAGGCTTCTGCTTATATTATTTTGTTGCTTGCATAACCCTCAAGAATCATACTCTTCTGTAAGGTTAGCGCATCTCTTTAGTTCTTAATTTCAGATTAATGTACAATAAAATAGCATTGGGTAGTAGACAGCATCTTGTTTCTTGGTCTGTACATCTAGTAAATTATAAAATGCCAAAATTTTAAAAATTGAAATAAGAATATTTTTAAAGTTTTGAATGAAGGAGGGAAAACTCAATAAGAATTTTGTTGCCCACATCAGTTCATCTATGACTGAAATTTAAGAATACAATTAGTGTGAAAAAGAATTTTGTTATTTATATTTTTTTTCCTCTGCTTGTAATAAATAATGCTATTAGCCAGTTTGCTTTATGGGGTTTAGAATTTTTATTATTTTAGCATATTACTTAAATCATATGACAGACTGCATCAGTTCCTGAGTACTGGGCCTTCATTTAGAAAGATGCTTAATGCAGTTTGTTCCTTTAAACATGAGTCTTGTTTGATTAATAGCATTGTTCAGGTACTTATGCTCATGTTTAAATTCCTTGCTGCATAGGAGGTTTGTTTCTTAAAGTAATGTATGCCACTTTTGACATAACCAAGCAATTTCTATTTTGCCAACAGATGATATGCATTTGGATTCAGGCAAATTGCCAAAATATCTTTCTCATATTGTTAGAAAATTACCCTTAGTACATCAGAGGGCCTAAATCAGGCAAATCTGTTTGAAATTCAGATTCTAAAGCAGTTGCAAATGGCTAGTTTAGGGGCAACGAAAACTTCCATCTACAACAGAAGTTGTATTGCCTTGTTTTCTTTAGCACTGTAGGACCGATTTGAGATCTATGTCTGTGTGAATGTTTTTTAATATGAACTGAATGTAACCTGAAAATTATACTTCTGATCAGCATAGTAGATTTATTTTTCCTGTTCCTCACTGGGAAGCCAAACCGGCTGTTTGGAAGGAACTGCAGCAGGTACAATCAAAAAAAGTTGCTTTTAAATTACTTGGGATGTTACAGCCTCTTTCTTCTTTCAATATTTCTACAAGATTGAGAGAATTCTAAAAATGCAATAACACTGATTTTCATTCTCTAGTACTCTCAGTGTTTGCATGTAATTTCCATCATGAACTTAATGCAGAACTCATAACTACCAGTAATGCTTTGGTCACACCATGGACATCATAGAAACAGAAGCAGCATTTGTAACTTTTGCCTCCAACAAACTGTTTTCATTCTGATCCCTCCGAGGTCCATAATAAAATCACGTTTCACTTCTGCTAGTGCGTCAAACGGAGATCTGATAGACCCTTACAGAGTTGATCCAGACAGAGACAGAGCCAGAAGAGAAGATTTCAAATTGCAGTGCAGCAGAGAAAGTACCTCAATGCATTGCTCCTATCCTTTTGTATACCTGCATTACTTACTGTAAGACATTGGCCTCTGGCTACGCTGAAGATGTTTGGCTTTCCTGTCAAACAGGGGTACTTCGTGTATATCCAGTGTTTGGTCACACTGCGGAGATGTATTTACAACCTGAGAGCTGAGTGGCCTGTCAGTGTTCACCTGCTGATGGGAGCTGAGTGTACATCAGTGTTTGCCTGCTTCAGTTTGTAGGGAAACAAAAGAATTGCTGCACTCTGTAGGAATGATGTTCCCTCAGCATCCTCTGTCATGAGGACTTAATTAAGTCTTCATGTGAGCTTGTTGCATGCACTGAAAATGTCTACGGCTGTGCTGGCTTCCATCCAAGTCTGGCATGGAGGTGTATGGCTACATAACATAAGGCAGGTGTGGCCATCCCTATCATCTTCCTTTTCTTCCCTCCACAAGCCAAAGTTGCCACTCCTGCCATTGTTCAGAGTGGATACCATTTTGTTTCCTCGCTAAATGTTGAAGGTAAGGCACTCTGAGCTTGAAAGAGTACTTTGGATGCTTCCTTCAAGATCTAGAAAACCCCCTGAAACACACTGATGAAAACTTACTTGTGGCCTTACTTGCCTGTTTCACCCAACTGTTATAAGGAGACGGCTATTTGCTTTTCTCCATTTCACCTACATTGTTAAGCCTTCTCAGCTCCTCTGTTTGAAGATTTAATATGAACTCATTAAAGAAACCAGGGATTAAATGAACAGAAAAACTACAGAACCTTTTTAAACCAACAGGAAGATGAATGCTTGTTAGAATTCATGTGCAGCTGCCAGTTGCCCTAACTGAAAAATTTGCATCGTATCCTTTGATGTGAAAACCTCAATTTTTGTTGAAATTCAATATTTAGTTCCATCTCCTCTACTCCTGAGCTGAGGTTTCTAAAGGGTTGTCTGGCACCTGCAATACATCACAGTACGTTAGTGGGAAAAAAGACTAGTTTACTAGGAAAGAGGGCCAGGCTCCCTAGTGTTGCATATCAGAATGGTTATAATGACCTATGGATCCAGCAATACAAAGTGAATTTGAAAATGAGATCTCACTATTTAAAGCCTTTCTTTTCAGAACCAGTGTATCTCAACTACAGTATTCAAATGCCGATCTTAATATTCAAAAGACCATGAAATTAAGAGTAAAAAGAATTTATACATTAATAAATGACATCCTAGAATAATAATGTATGATTGCTTACTATATATGTATATACCAACTGCCTGCTAGTTTTCATTTTCTTTGAAGGACAGAGTACAACTACAGTCACCTCCACAACATAAAATGTTTTGTGTAACTTAGGTTCAATCCTATTTCCTGGGCAGTCAAGGAGAATTTTGCCATGGACTTCAATGGACCTAACTCTTGCCAGGATGCTTACATAGTCACTTGAGACGAAGCAAAGAAAATGAAAGAAATACCCCACTGTTATTCTGCCTTACTTGCAATTAGCACCAGTGTTAATGACTAACACGGAGACACAGGTCAATGGATAATAAGGCTTACAAAATACTGCAATTTGGAGCATGGCAGAATTTATATGTGCAATTACATTGTTAGACTATATTGTAGGAAAAAAGCCTTATAAATACTAATTCAACGTTTTTAATTGAGCACAAATGCTAGTATCTTGCCCAGTTACATAATTATCAGATAGTAAGATGTATCAGGCAGTTTCGACTAGTTGAAATGTGTTAAGGTAGTTGACTTCAGTGGTTTTTGGACCCTGCTTGCCTGTAAACCTACATTGTTTGTAAGTAGGTGGTTTTATTTTTTTTTAAAGACTAGATTTCAAAATAAGTATGGCCTATTTTAGCCCTACGTGGAGTAAGTATTTCCATTGATTTGTCTAGAGCAACTGTAATGTAGTTAGCTTGTTCCTTCTACCCTTGAAATTAATGGCAAAATTCCTGCTGATTCCAGCAGCAAAACCAAGTCTACATCATAACTAACCACAATTCCCTCTACTCCTCCTTTCCTCTCCAAATATCTTGTGTATTACAGAAAATTAATTTTTAAATGTACTTTAATAATATGCTGAAAGACATTTAATTTTTTTCAATTTAAATTTACTTTTTTAAAAGTCAGAAGTTCAGAAACAGGTTGCTTGATGTGAGAAACGAAATAATGGATTTCTTTTCCAATCTGTGCATATGCCAGACCCGTGGATAGAAGAGAGATGTTTACATGGTATATTGTATATTGCAAACAATAGCATTTAGAAAGACCTGTATTAACACAAATTTCCTGCTTAAATTTATCCTCTGTGTTTTGCATGGTACTAGTTAAAGCTTATTATCATACAAACTAAATGAAATAGCCTAGTGAAATAGGCTGTTGTCAGATCCCACATGATGAATTGTAACTTCAGGCATCTCTGTTTAAATCTACTAACCTGTTCCCAATTAGTGACATCTGGGACCAGATTTTCTTTCATTTGAAGCAGAGGCTTTAAGAAGTTTTGACTCTGGGAAGAAAAAAAAAAGAGAAAGACATAAAAAAAGGAGACGGGAAATGTAATAACAGAAAGAACTTTAAATCCGAGTCCTATATATGATTTTACAAGCAGTGTCAGAGTATTTTTAAGTATTACAGCTAAGTGTAGTGCCTTATACCATGATGCATTAAAGGTCTGATTTTACAGTGATTGGTATTTTTCCAAGTCCAAGTTTCAAAACATTGGCTAGGGTTTCTTAAAAGGATATCTTTTTTTTTTAAAATAGATGAACTGGAACATCATTGAAGAAACTCTAGTAAACTTCCTATCCTACATATAGAAATACAGAAAAATTTAGGATACTACACCACCTTTTTTACCCCCAAGATTTGGGAATCCTCTTCTGTTGTAAATTGGCACAATTTCACTGAAATGAGTGGAGCCAGGAGGACTCACACAGTTGAGAATCCTAACGTAACATATATATTTATACTTCCTTTGCAATTTTGGTCATGATATCATTTCTGCTTTTCTTCATGCCATGGATGACTTTTCAGATGTATCTGTTCAGTCTTTCCTGAAATTATAGCTAGAGTGCAGAAGTCCTGAGGCAAAACCATCTGACTTGATGAAATGTGCAAACGGACTTTTAAACAAGAATTCTTCATTTTGAGAGACACTGAACATTAACCACCCATGCATTTCAGCTGGAACTTGGGATGTCTTCATCCAAAACCCAGACCAGCATAAAAATGCATGCATATATGCATAAATACATAGACAAGCAAAGAAATACATGCTCAAAGTTAGCATTTTTGTGTTTTCTTCCACAAATAATTATGGGGGGGCTTTCCTTATGTGTTAGTGTCAAAAGAGAAGGTGGTAATTTAAGCAAATGTAAGTAATTTTTTGTGTGTGTCACAGAAAATGCATCCTTGTGATAACTAAGAGTGCTTAATTAATTCATTGTAAAAATGTAATTATACATGCTATAGTGACACCTCCAATCCCACACTGAAAGGAAATGTCAGCCCTCTGTCCTACATACAATGGAAAACAGCTATTCCTTTTGTTTTCATCTGGGTCCTCTGAAGTAGAGAGGAGCACCATGAAAATGCCTCCAAACAAAATGCAACCTGGGTGGTAAATGGGAATGCCAAAGCCAAAAGTGGTACAAACTGAGTAAACAGCGAGCTAGACAAATGCACACTGGCTGAGCATTTTCTCATATTCTAGGGGGGAAAAAAAAAGAAAAAGCAGAAAAAAACAAAGAATAAATGTTTAACAGTGTCACACGGGACAGATGGAGATAGAAATAATTATGTGAGCATTCTGGTTCTCGAGCAGTATAAGGCCTCTGCAGTTATAACATGTAACTTGAAATTGCTGCAGGCTGCTGTATATGTTGCTCATTTGTGTCTGTTATGAAGAAAGACTGTAAACAAAACCCTTTTGTACTACTCTGGACAGAACAAGGAAACTTTAAAGTGACTTTATTAATCAGTGTGTCACAAAAGCAGAGTAACTGTGGCATACAGAGGTTCTGTGACAGCCAAAGCAATCATCCAAATGACTGTAAAATAAAATAAAATAAAAGCAAAAGCTCAAAAAATACCATGTATGAAATAATGGAAACAACAGCCTGAGACTGAAGAAAAGTACAAATGGCTTGTTCTTTGGTTGTATTCCTAAATGAAAACTTTATAGATAATTCTTCAGAGATAGGATAGAAGCTTTCTCTAGGATCTATATTAGTAAAATAAAAATAAACTTTAGGAAGAAGTATTTTGAAGTTCTCCTGCCATCGCATGTTTGGGTGTAAGGGCCATAGACCTCAGACCATAGCAAAATACTGTGAATACTCACAATAAGCTTGAAAGAGCACATGCAGAAAGCAGCATAAAGGCTGATAGTCTTTTGGATGAGTACTTCTTTTACTTTTTTTGCTATCCTGCTAGCATAATAGTAAGGACTGTATGCAGTCACATAGACAATTAAATTTCACATCCATCCTAGCTGTGCTCTTAAGAGCAGACTTGTCCTTCCAGCAAGAAAGATCTCTAGTTTATCTTCCATCTCTAAAGTCCTCAACCTGGTGAGAAGTTGTTAGCAACTCTGACGACTGACAGCTCAAGTATTTTGACTGGTGCCCAAGGCAAATATTAAGTATAAGGAGGAGCCATGGAATGTAAGAAGAGAGAAGCGATGAAAGGTGTTCTTTAGGCTATGAGCAAAAAGAGTTTCCCCCTTTTTTTAATTGAAAGGACATATACCATTATTACAATTATTAGTTAGTCTCGATATCAAGGCAGTATCTATGGGTCTGTTTGACAAACAGGATGCCACAGTGCCAGATACTCTAGCAGTATACAGCTAATTTCTGTGTAATCAAATGAAGGAGTGATCTACCATGTATAACCATGCCTTAAAGAGCTTACATTTAGCTAACACCATGTACAACTCTCATGGTGATGTGACAGTGTATTTGCTTGTAGTCTACTAAAGTTCCTATACAGTGTTTTCACGTGAATATCGGATATACTTTCCTGAGATACAAACACACTCTTGTGTCTGTTCTCCAAGACAGCAAAGTCCAACACCAAGCTAGCTAGTTCTTTAAAAAGGAACATCAGAGAAAGAGACCATTCCCCCTTTTCAAAATCTAAGGCAAATTTTAGGCATATAAAAGCATATGCTGACATTATTATTCATGTCCTTTTCCCCAGTATTGAGCTGAACAGAAATCTAGCTGAGAAAACTTGAGGAGCGCCAGCTTGGATTTTGTCGCTAGGAAGAGAACAGCAAAACAGAAGAGAATTTACAAATATTTGTAGTAAGGCTGGCCTTTCTGAAAAAGGAAATCTGTAAAGATCACTGTAAATGAAGTCAGGAGGACTTCAAATTGCGTGAGCTGTCAGAAAATACAGAAGGAGGCATGAGTAGCGTGTGTGTGTGTGTGTGAGAAAGATTCTTTTGACCCATGGTGGAGCCTGGCAAATGCTAGCTTTTAAATAGCACTTGAGAAATAGTAGTGAAAAACTACAGTTCCAAACATATGCTTTGGAAAATCAAAAACAAAAGAGAGCTTTTCTGTTTAGGGCACTTTATATAACCCAGTTCAGTAAAGAATTTAAAGTCTTATATAAATTAAGGTGTGTGAGTAATCCAACTGAAGTTAGTAAGACTATTAAAAAATGATGAAGTGTTTTGCTATATTGAAATCAGACTACATACCATCTCATCAGAACAAGTCTTACAGCGCTACAATAGAAATATTAGCATTTACTTCAGTGGCAGTTGCTCCCAAAGCTAAAACTATTCTTAACTTTGCTGGTTCAGAGCAAACAGGCAAATCTCTTTCACCTAGGAACAACAGTACTTTAAGATCTATTGTGAAACTACCAAGAGTTCAAAAGAAAAATGCATCTAAGTTACTAGAAAGGCTTATCAAGGGGACACAGAGATTTGTTCAATCACCACTAACATGTATCTGCATTCAGTAAGATTACCAAAGCGGTTTAAATACAGAAGATCCCAAGCGTATCATTCTAGAGGACTCTGCATGGTTGGATTTATAGGGGTTTTGTTACACTATGACAGTGTTGCTGAATTTTCTGTTACATGTTGGATGTAATTTCTTGCTGTCTGGTGAAGGTCAGAATCTGTCTTTCAATTGTTTGTAGTGGTCAGGGAATGGGCAGAATTAAGTTACAGGCAATGCATCATATAAACCACGGTGTGACCAAGCCAGTGGTGTTTGTAATGTACAGCTAAGTAGTAGTCAGTTTAAGGTTAAGTTATGATTGATACTAATGCTGTGACTCCAGTAAATGAAACAAACACTGTTGGCTTTTGGTATTGCTGCTCCTAGGTGGAACTGATCTATGGAACAAGGCACTTTAAATAAACGTATAAACTTTGGTAGATTACAGAGGTAGATTGGTAAGTGTTTGATGGAAGGTGTGGAGGTGCTATAGGTGTGTCTCCACACTTTGTGCCTATCTGTACTTTCAAGTGCTTTTTTTTCCTCTTCACAGTCATCTTTATATTTTGATGGCAACAAGCAAGCATAGTAGTGAATACTCTGGTGTAAACATATATTTAAATAATTCTTAATTCATATAACTTCAAGAGATACAAAATAATATACCAATATTTTACCAAATTTTGTCTGGTTTTGTGTATTTATAGTGAAACGTCAGACCTGAGAGCAAAACATTTCATCAGTGTTCATTTAAGAAACATGAGTTTCTTTCTGAAACTCATAGATTCACAGAATGGTGTGGATTGGAAAACACATAAGACCACCCAGTTCCAACCCCACTGCCATGGGCAGGGATACCCTCCCCTCGACCAGGCAAAGCCTCATCCAACCTGGCCTTGAACGCTGCCAGGGAGGGGGCAGCCACAGCTTCTCTGGGCAGCCTGTGCCAGGGCCTCACCGTCCTCACAGGGAAGAATTTCTTCCTCATGTCTAATGTAAATCTACCCTCCTTCATCTTAAGGCCATCACCCCATGTCCTGTCACTACAGGCCCTTGTAAACAGTCCCTCTCCAACTTTCAATCAAAGAAAAACTGTCAGTAAAACCACTGGAAGACACAAGTCTGCATAGGTACTTTCACTTATGAAGTGAGAAGGTTTGTTTTACTCCAGGGTAAAAGTTTGGGGATTATTTATGATACTAGTTTTGTTTTAAGGATTTGGCAAATTCTCAAGAATAACAGCCTTAGTAATTGCTCAAGGTCAGTTCAACTTGTAAGCAGTCTGGATCATGGATTTAACACAGGGAGGGCAGTTTCTTAGGCAATCAGGTTTTTCTTGTAGGGAAGAGTTAACAGCTGAATTGGCCCCACTGAGCCAATTTCACTCATCTTTAGAAGAGCTTTCATTCATCTTTACCAGAGCTATTGAATACAGTATATGTATAAATCAAGGGGAAAAGTGAAAGCTACAAATTCAAGAAACTTTTCTCTGGATTCATGTTAGTGATTCTGCAGATGCTTTTCTTACTAGCTACCTGAATACATCTATTTAACGGAAAATCTAAAATCTTGAAAGAATCCTGTTTTCTCACTTTCAATGAAGCTATTATTTACATGCACAAGTTAGATTCTGATAATGACTGGCCTGGATGTTTATGGAACATTCCAGAAGTAAATTATGAATTATGGATTAACTATCAAAGCAAAAGTATATATCTGCTATTCAGCTGGAAATTGGCTTGTCTGTACATTTCCAAGTTTAAAGAAAAGAATATGAGAGCTATTCTAAACACTGACATTATTCTAATATAGATGTGTATATAGGATGCTGCTTTTAAACACAGGAAACAGAAGTTAAGCTAAAATTTGAGTAAATTACTTTGTATGGCATTCATAGGAAGCTAATGGCTCGAGGTTGCTAGTCTGTAACAGCCAATTGTTACACAGCCTGTTTAATTTTATGGACCTCAAACACTTTACCAATCAGGTTATTCTTGTAGACAAAATAAGGCACAGGGAGGTAAAGCACCTTGCCAAAATACATCTCATAAGCCAGAGAGGGAGCTTGAAACAGAACCTCTGTTAAAGTCTGTTCAAGCTTGCTGTTTAGCAGGCCATGTTTCTCCCAGGTAGTTAATTTCTAAATAGTTAGGACTTGCAGGGGATGGAGGGTCATTTTTGAGAGATGACTAAGCATGGGTTTTCTACCTCTCTTTGGTGTAAGTGGTTGTTTTCTGTATATCATGTCCCTTCTTTTACACATTGCGCTGGGGACTGGTCTTCCCTCTCATAGGAATGTCTCATTGATATTCAGTCCCAAACTCCATGACTAGATCTAAGAATAGCTGTGAGATCACAGCTGAAGGAAGAGTGGGAGGAAATAAAATGGTGCATTGGTTTGAACGTAAATTCTGTTGCCAGTTCTGCTTACAGAGCTCAACCAGAGCTAAGAAAGGAGTGTCAGAGTAGTCCCTGACAGACAGAAAACTCAGGTTTTATAGAAGAGATTTTCTACAGGTCTTCTCCAAAGACTCTGAGCCAGTCTCCTCGTCTACATGGGCTGTGGCTAATGATGTGGCATACGCAAGTAAAAATGTCTGCCCTGAGACCTGGGAGCCACAGGGTACATGCAGCATGGAACAGCTTAACCCATTGGGTTCATTTAGTAGGGCTAATCTGTTTATTTTTTCCTTTTGCAGCTGGCCAAAGATATTCTGATCCATTCATCCTTCCAATGAAGACCCAGTATCCACCAACTTCATATATCCCAGATGTGAGTCAGTTTCTGTATAATTGTGCCAGAAAATATGGTAAGTTTATATTTTTCTTCCAAAAAGTTTGCTACACTACAGTAACTTTTAAATTAACTTGTATTAAGATGCCCTCCCATAGCCACTGCTCAGAACTGTGTCCACATTGTATAAATGGAAGCCCCACTGCCTGCATATAATATTATTAACATGTGTTTGTAGAATCTGGCCACCAAGGATGATCTTGTGTTCCTGGGACAAAGATATTACAGCCCAAGGCTGTAAAGTCTAAAAGTTGTGGTACATGAGTAAATAAAGTTTGGGAACCTCTGTTACAGAAACTGAGACTGAGAAAAAGAAACAGAGGATTTCTATGAGGCTGAGGGCAAAGGAGTATACATGAATTTCTTGTAGAGCTTTATCAGTGTTCATAGTCTTTCTGCTGACTGTCTGCTTACATTTAACTGAGCTTAAATTGTAGTTTCTACTGGTAAGATAAAAGTTTTTTGGCAGACAAGGACTGTTTGCAGATGGACAAGACAAATTCTTTCTTTATTAGACTCAGCGCAAAAACTTTTTAAAAATAATACAGTAAATCATAAACCAATAATGAAATAGCTCTGAATGAAGCAGATTTAAGTGACCACGAGGAGACAGAGAAAACTGTACTCCTGATTTTAAGCTATTAGATGCAACAGCTCTGGAATTTTAATTATGCAAACCTGCAATGGCTTTTATTCACTTGTATATTTTCTCTTTCCCAAAGATCACTTGGTCACATACTTGGATATTATTTTTGCTTGACAGGGATGGAGCTCAGATTTATCAGGGACGTCAGGATGGGAAATGGCCTTTTGCCAGAATAGCCATTTACTTTATTGATGGCTTTCCCCCACCCTTTATAATGAGGTTTTTATTTTTGTTTCAACAGTGAAAATAACCATTGGTACAAATGCTAATTGACAAATCGAAGAGTCACCTCTGAGAGACTGCAGCTAAAATAATGACTGATCCCTGCTGCTGTTAGATTTGGGGAGGCCCCAAGCAGAGTCTAGGGCAGATGCCATTGTCCCCTCCAACCCTTGTGTGCATGACTCACACTGCTCTTCACCTTACCCAAAGGAGCCCAGCCTCCCTGGGCCTCAGGTCCTGGAAAACACCTTGCCTGTTCGCACATCAGACTAGCTCTGCCTGCAGTGACATGAGAGAGTCTAGAAGGGGAAAGGAAATTTATGGGAAGGGGGAGATCTGAGAGACTGGGAGGATGCATCTCCAGGAGAGGCAGGAAATACCCCATGAATGTCAGATTGAGTTATTCCTGAATTCTACAAGTAATGCCACAAGGGAAATGACATGGATCATCAAAGCATTCCTTTATGCCCCAATAAACTCCTTCTTGTCTTAGAAGCAGACCTTATACATATTAATAGAAAACCAGAGTGTGTTTTGAGTGTCCAAGATAGCTGTATACATTTTCTTCTTGATAAGACAGGAAAGAAAAGAAAATGTAGGCCATACTTACAAAATGGACACAAACTTCAAAATGGGTAAAACCTCAAAAATGTTAGAAGCAATGATGCTGAAAAGAGCTCAGTGTTACAACACCCAGTCTGGAACAGTTAACAACAACAGCAAAAAAAGGTTAAACTCTGCCCTGGTATTCACAGACTGATCCATACAAAGAGGAAAAAAGTGTTCAGAGATTAGCAGTGAAAGGGTTTGTCTGTACATGGAAAGCTCTATAAAGTAAGCTGAGCCTCTTCTAACAGTCTTTAGCTATTTAAAACATAAAGCCCAGGTGGATATACCCTGGTTTGTATACAAGCATCTGTATTGCTACCGATATGGTATAAGCAGCTTGGGCTATTGGCATCCATATAATTATATGTATGCATATATGTAATATTATTTATATCTGTACTTTTATATATATATATATGAAATACTATTTTTATGAAGAGAATTCCAAATTTCAGCTAGGTCAGCCTCCTTGGTTGGACTTGGGAGGCATAGTTTCATACACTATAGAGAACAGAAGAGGGTCTCTTTCCTCCCACCTTCCTTTGCTGATCCGTTGCTTATCCTTTTGGTGTGGATAGTCAATAGTTTGGGATTTGAGAATGAAGGTGAGCCTGTGGTGTGGGGAATAAACTAATTTATTTAAAGAGAGGCATTTATTCAAAGCTAATCCCTAACAAGGACATGCTAAGTGCATATGAACTCTCCACCTTACTAACCTCAGCTGCTTTGATGGTCACTGATGATGCACAAAGCACTGAGTGCATAATGACAGTAACTTCAGCAGGAATACAAGCCCAGAGATCTATGAAAAGGTAAACTAGATTGATTTAGACTCAAAATGCAACTTGTTATCTGAAATGCCATTAATACTTTCAAAAAATTACCAAGGATGATGGTGCATATGTCTCTGAAAACTTCGACAAGTTGGTGTTGGTTTTTATTGTAAAGGTGTGTTCTAGTTCAGTCAGAAACCTGCCAATCAGAGGGACAGGCATGATAGTCAGAACGGTGCCCTTAAAAATCCAGTTCCAATATTAAGATGCTAAAACCTAAAAATTTCCCAAATTCCAATATTAAAAAGATTATGTGACACAGTTGTTGCCACATGTCTTTTGGACAGAGGTCTTCCTTCTTATTTTAATTAATTTTTAATTCAGAAAATATTCAGGTAATGTTATCTCCAGGAAAGAAGCTGAATGCCAATTGTACTTTGCACATATTTGTGTTTGGAACTAAACCAACCAAGTGGGTCATTTGTACCCTGACAGCCTACTGTAGAGTTTGGGGTCTTATTTTTACAGTGGGCGATGGTGAGATCCACACAGGGCTTTTCTTAATCCTTCTGCACCCATAGTGGTCAGTGAAATATTCTTCCAATTAAGAAGGAAAGGGGCCTTTTTATGCATCTTTAGTGTGGCACATTACCTTAATGAGAGCCAAAAAGTAGCTTCAGTTTTTGCTACAGGGGCCAAGGAGTTTCCCTTCAGTAGCTACAAGTAGATTTCATTCCCAGGTGAATATATTATTTGCAACATCCTTCCAAAAACAGGGAAGATATTTATTTAGCCTCTCTTTTGCTCAACTGCTGAGACAGATGGGTGAAGGAAAACAAATTCATCGGGATTTGGGAGCTGCAGTCAAACAGAGGAGCCAGGAGGCACAACAGCTGGGACTATGGGGCAGCTTTGTTCACCAGGCAGAAGTTGATGTCCTTACATAGGTTTATTCAGGCCATCTCAAGAATTCCTGTTCCCATGAAAACAAAGTAGCCAAATGACAACTGTGAACCTGCTGCCATAGATGGTAATGGATTTGTTAGAGTAATTCTAAATTCTTCATCAGGCTACTCGTGTGTGTATCTCCTCTCAACAAGACCCTTGGAAAAGACTTGTGCAATGATTTGTTACGCTGTCATTACTCGTTAATCTGAGCTTCTGCAAATTATTTTTATTCTTCTGAAGTAAAAAGAAAATCCTCATTAAAGAATTTGTTTGTTTTAAAAGCTACACAAAAGGATTACAGGGCCTTTGCAAACAGATGTAAGAAAAAATGTGGTTATGCAAAATGTTCCCCCTCGTAAGCCTTTACTTTCCATTGACTTCCAGGAGCTTTGAATCCAGCCTGAAGTGCATGGCTTAGCTCACTACAAAGCTTGGGGTCAGTAATTAGAATCACATGTACTCGAGGCCACTGAATCTGATTGTAGGTGAGAGTGCCAGTTTATTCTGGAAGTGTGTTGTTAATATTTTATGCAAAAAACCCCACCCCAAACCAAGGAAAAAAACCCTATTATCAGATCTGCAGATGAACATAGCCAAGATAGAACTGTTTCTTAAACTGTTACTAGAATCTGTCTCATTTCTGGTAAACAGCTTGTGGTGGCAAACGGAACAGGAACAAGGAATTCTTACTCTGGAGTAAGATTGTCCACACATGGTGTTAATCAGGATGACTCCATGTGTGGACAGGCTATTATGTATGACTTTACACTGTTTTAGTCAAACTGGTGAACTTCTTTCCACCCGCCTTTAATCAATTAGGAGAGGGTTTCAAGTAAAGTAAAATAAGCCAGTATTGAACTGAATCCAGGGTTTCTATAGAGGGGGTTCCACTGGTTCAGTTCAGCTGGTACAAACTTTGGACAAGGTCGTTGCCTCCTGCAGCTGTCTAAAACATGAAAAACAGTAGCGTGGAGGTTGTGATGAAACACTGCCAAGGTCCTGCTATGAGGGATGTAAGATCCTCATAAACTGAGTTCGGGCATTTAACGAACAGAAATAGACATGATTGTGCAGAAAAAAAGGAAGCAAAAAATACCCCTTCCATTCTTCCTCCCCTTTTTTAGTTGCCTCATCCCAATAAAATAGAGAAAAAGCAACAACAAACAAACAAAAAAGGAACAGCAGTCAAAACCAGATGACCTGGGTAGGATATGATACTGGCATTAAGAGTATGGATAAGGGGTCATTTCTTTGATGTCTATTCCTGCAGTAGAGTTAGGAGGCAGCATGAGAAGGTTGGCGGAGTGAGGTTCAAAAGGAACCAAAGGAAATGGCCCTTCACACAGTCAGTGGTAGATCCATGAAACCTGGTGCCAAAGGATATGTTGGATGATAAAGGTTTACAAGAACTCAGGGGGTGACAGGATAAATACCTGGAATAGAAATTTCCTGGGGACCACTGAGAGTACAGAAACAACATCCCACTGAGGAAATGCTCCAAACTCAAAGCAGCTGGAGGCTGGGAGAGTAGTTGGGAGAATTATCACATGTAGTTTCCTTGTTTGTATTCTTCCTTTGGTGACCACTTAGGATCATTGCTGAAGAAAGCTGCTGTAGCTTTGCCTATCGGGCTAGTTGGGCCCTTGGCCATATGGCCATTTTTATGGTCCTGTGTAAGAAAAGAGCAAGTAACCGGTGCAGAACAAAACATACATACTTCTGACTCTTACTGCCTTAAATACTTTTCCCAGTTGGACTTATTGCAGAAACATGTACAAAAGTTGAGTTATTGAGTAGTTACAAGAAGAATACTCCAATCAGAGTCCATGTGGCACAAGGACCAAATAAACACAAACTAACTTCCAACTGTTTTTCTGAGTAAAACCGAGGTCAAAGTATAGAGGGGTGGTGAACTCTCCATTTGTTTCCGTGTGACTTTGCCTGCAAACATTATCCCCCACACTATCGTCAAGATCTTGGCGGCAGCATAGCCAACTGGGTGCTTTCAACTCAGGCTCTTCCTTTGACTACTATCAGTGTTTGTGTTCCTGTTTAAATAAGATAAGGAGGGGTTTTTTTTAAAAAAAAAAAAAAGGGGAGGGAGGGAGAAGAGAGAGCAGAGGCTCTCATTTGGGTTGAAATTCTCATCCTGATTTTTTAGAAGGGGAGGAAAGAATAGAATTTTTCCCCCGTTGCATTTCATTGAATAATTCTAGAATCTCTTTCCCTTTAAAAATCTTTTTATTGACAAAAGTTGTAGTTGTGGAGCAAAATCAACGGAAAGACTAAGAACAGGGCTTGAAAAATCTCCCCTCCAGAGGTTAAACGCTCCCTTCTCTGCTAGGTGGTTTCTTTTGTTTTGTTTTTCTTTGCTTTCCCTTTGTTTGTGGCTTTCTCCTACTTGGCACCGAAAGAAGTCGCTGCGTTTCTCCTTCACAGAATCGGTCACGCCGGCCCTAGGTTCACGCTGAGTATCTGTAAAGTTTTCCGAGCCGAAGGGAGTCACTTTTACAGCGTGTGTGGGGGTGGCGGGGAGAGAGGTAGGGGTATCAGAAGCGACGGGGGCTCTGCCTCCCAGCTCCGTGGCGGCTCTGTTCTGCTAAGCACTTGCGGGCTGTATAATTAACCGGGTAGGCAGTGAATTAAATCTTTGTAAAGCCCACTGAGTGGGGGGTTCCTGCAAGCTCTTTTCCAACCGGTCTCAGGCGGCTAGGATAACAGAAGCAGCAGCAGCAAGCAAAAAGGGGGGAGCCCACTGGACGCTGCTGGAGAGCCAAGCCCCCGCTCCGTGCGAGTGCTCCCGCCGGCTGGGAGCTGCGGGCGGCCGATGGACAACCTCCGCGGGGCCCGGCCGCTGCGGCTGCTCTTGCTCCTGGCGCTGGTGCCTTCGCTCCGGGGCCAAGGTAAGTGCGGGGAGCGGCACCGAGCCGAGCCGCGGGCGTCCGCCGGGCTGCGCTGCGCTCTCCCTCCCCATGCCGCCGCCACTCCGGCGCCCAAGGGCCCGGCTCTGCTTCAGGACAGGCGGTGCGGGGGCCCGGCCGCCCCGGCGGGCTGCGGGAGGCTGCCGGCGGCGGGGCGCCTCGCCGGATCCCCGGGGCTGGATGTCCAGGCGGTGCCCGCTCCTGCTTCCCCTCCTGGGGTCGGGGAAGCAGGCGGCCGCGCTCAGGGCGGCGAGGAGGGTCCCGCGGCTGCAGAGCGGGCCCACGGGGGATGGGACAGCGAGATGGCTGGGCTTCCCATAGCGTGTGTCCCCGTGCCCCTGGACGTCCCGGGCAGGCTTTAAAGCGCCGCTGCCACGTTCGAGAGAGCAGAAAGGCGTGGCGTGCACCGGCTCCGCCGCAGCCGCTCGCCGCCACCCGCTCGCCCCTTGGGTCCGCTGCCACCCGGGCAGGTTAACTCCGCTCCGGAGGGTCGGTACGAAGCGACGCCGGGACAGACTTTGCCGCCGCGAGTTGGTGAGTTGGGTCGTGGCGGGGGCGGGCTGCGCTGTCCGCCCGGCGCCCCCCACCGACCCCGGGGCCGGGCGGCCCCTGGGGCTCCTGGTGGCAGAGCCATCGGGGCCCCCTGGGACGGCTCCGGCGCTTTTGCAGCCCGGTGTCCCGGGGATTGCGACACGTCGGGGCTCTTGGGGCTGCCGCCCTGCAACGCAAGGCGCCCGGTGGTGGGCGTCAGGGTAGACTGCACAGCGCGAAAGTGATGTGTCCCGAAACCGGCCGTCGGGAGAGGTGCCAAGTCTGATCTTTCGGGAGCAGATTATGCCCCATGAAACGCGATCGACAATTGCATGAAACGTCAGTGACTCAGGGAGAATAGCGAAGTAAAGGATGCAGGCTTTTTGAAGACAAAGTGCGAAACGCTTATGAATGGTGCTGTGTGATGTGGTTGCTTTTTCGGGAGGGGGGGCGCTGGATGCGGCCATGACTCCCTTTCCATACCCTGCGTTTCTTTTCTCTTAATACTGTATAAATAAAAGGCTATTAATTTGATTTAACCCAGTGTAGTAATCCAACACAAACATAACCGGTAAGATACGACAAAGAAACTACTTTTCATACGGTGACAATGAATTTATCATAGCTAACAGATAAGTGACTCTTTCTCTCAGAAGACCCCCAAGGGGGCCTTTCAGAGTTGAGGCTTGATTATGCTATACCCCAAGCAAACATTTACAAACATATGTTCTCAGGCCCGGGCCTAACAGTGGCAGACAAAAGGCAGTGAAGTCAACTATTTGTTACTATCAGGGTATTTTGGCTCTTGGATTTTCGTATAGCAGAGTAGTTGTTGCAGATATCCTTCAAAATACTTGCTTTTGATAGATGTTTGCTGCTCCTTTTAAAGAAGGGGGGAACAGAATAAGGTTAGAAAAGCAACATTTAGTGCCAGAATCCCAAGGTAGCTCCTACTTTCTCTAAGGCGACAGGGCACATCAGCAAAACTGTGGCTTTGGTGTATCACGGTGAATGGGCATAGGGATTTTAAGCATTCAAAACTACTGTAAAAAGCTGAATAATTCTATTTTGTGATCTCAGCATACGTTTAACCTTAAGTACTAGACTACTTTTAAGAAAAATGGTAAGTGATGGGGTCTCTAAATTCAAGTTTTCTGAGTTTTTGTTAGTGTAAACTAACAAAATTTGTCAATAAAAGGTGTATCTTTTATTCTCAAATAAAACCCCATGATCTCAGTTTCACCTGGAATTTCTACATCCTCAGAATTTTGAAAACAGTACATTGGACAAATCACAGTGTCTAGAAGCAGGTGAAGGACGCTGCCTTCTGAGGAGTAGACTGCTCAAGTGATATCATTAGTAGTAAATGCAATTAGTAGCAAATATAATTAATAATGTAATAATTACTACTAGTTGTGCTATAAGCAAGATTGTTTATTTTTCTGTGCTATTTCACATGGCCATCTGTGTTTTGCAGGCAAATGAGGCAATTGCCATGTGAGATTGTGTTGTTTAAGTGGAGACTGTTTGGGGCAGAGCCTGTGTTCCTCCCTGTGACCAGCATGGAGGGGCTTGGGGCAAAGAGGGGCTCCTAAAGTGATTTAGTGATACAGCTGCTACGTTGCTAAGAAATCTATTTCTGAAATGCAGCTTTCTCCTAAGCTTGTTACCAGCAGTTTTCTTAACTGACCTTACTAATGAGTCTTCAAACTGCTGTTATCTATTAATTAAAGTCCACATTCTGAAAAAAAAGCAGAAAGGGACTTCCTTCACTGGAACTGCCCAGTGCATGGGAATATAGATAATGCAGGTCATTATATATATCAATGCAAAGGTAAAGGTCTTATAAATCCTCTAAATTTTATAATGCAGCTTTGGTTTACTGTATGCATTGCAATTTTAATTTTTTCTTTTCTTCTTATGATGAAAGCTGCCACCTACTGAAGAATACCACATCATTTTGTCCAGTCAGTGTATGAGTAGTTCATCCTCCAGCTGTGCCTTTGGCATGTCCTGGTACTACAGGCACAGAGAGTCTAACTCACTAAACATCTGGAAACATGTCTTTTTCAGGGTGAGCTTACAGTTTGTAATAAAAAAAATGTTCCACTGACTGTGTGGAATGAGTTTTATTTTAAGATTATGATTTTTACATGTGCTTTTATAGCAGCAAGTTTATAAGAAGTATATGGGTGGAGGTAGGACTTTAAAAAGGCTAAATCCATGCTTTCGTGTCTGCTACCATAGATAAAAATCTGCCCCAAAATCACATACTAGCAAAAAATACAGTTCTGAAATCTGAGTGCCGTCACTAAATTAGTTTTCAGTTGAGTTTCTTTTTAATAGTTCATTTTCAGAACATGACATTTTATTGCAATCAGGGAAGAGCAAGATGTTAAACTCTTGTTTTTCATCTGAGTAATTGAAAGCAGATGTGTTAGTGAAATCCAAGATGAAAATCCACAAGCTAGCTTATCAAGTTACTGCAGTATATTTGTACTATTCTGTCAGATTTCAGGCATTATCTGATAGCAGGTCAGTGCATTTTGAAAAGTTATTTGTTTATTGTTGCACTTTAACCTGTTCTGCAAGTTTCATACCAATTTTATACATGTTTTTAATAAATAGTTGTGTTCAGACCAACTTACTCTACAAACCTTAGCACTTTCTGAAATGAAAGATGCTTCTTAGACCTCTGTGACTTGACATGAATAGAGTTAGCTGGGACCATAAAGTGAGTTTGGTTTTCTGAGTTGTGGATAGATCTAAAGAAGTCACAAAATCAATTAAGTAAACAGAGAATACGGGTTTACTAGATGTAGTAAAATATCTGTAGAGAATAAAAGGGGATGAGACAGAGAATGTCAAGAAAGAGCGAGCTGAAATGCAAATAAAAAAAGAAATCAGGGCACAGGCAAGAATTTTAATGGTAGCATAGAGTGGTTTTGTATGAAAGAGATAAATGAGCAAAAGCTTTTGTGGAAAAGGTAGCAACAATTGATGGTTGACCATGACAGGGAATAAGAAAAGTGGGTAAAATTAAGAAAGAACAAAATCAGCAGATAATTTTTGCTAGAATAGGCAAAGGTTTTTGTAAAGCACTCATGAAATGTAAGACACAAGTATTTATGTGTAGATTCAATGGAAGGAAGTAAGCCAGTTAGTAAGATTTTAATAGTTAAGTTGTCACATATAATTAAACTAGGAGAGGGGCTAACATTGCTCCAAGATAAAATGTAGAAGTGGAGGCTGGAGGGTGAGAAAGAATAGAAAAGTTGTTCCCAGAAAAGTCAGTGATAGAGTTGTCAGGACCAGGAGGGAAAACAGAGGAAAAGGGTACAGGATGCAAAAAGACTGAATATGAAGGAGAAGGGCCAGTGAAGAGCCCTAGAAGAATGTAAAGAATTACTGGTTGTAATGTTTTGTGAGTGTAGATCAGTTAAGAAATGCTTAGAGTAATGTCAAGTAATAATCTACTAGAAGTAGTATCTACAAAGGTGATGTGGTGGGTAATTTGCAGTGGCATGGAGAGTGTGTACAGTAAGGGAGAAATTGACAGTGCTGTTTCTTGTCCTGCTGAAATCATCTCTGGCAAGACGGGACAGTCCAGTAAAACGTGTGTTGGAAGTTACCACTCAGTAATGGGATGCAACAGTTTGGACAAAGGATCTCCTGTGCTGATGCTTTCCTGAATACACTGGCACATCATTAGCTAACACAGTTGATGAAGCTTCTTACCTCCACTTTTTTTAAATGAGTAACATTTTTTTTCCCCAGCACTCATGTATTTTGTCATTCCTTTTTCTTTAGTATAATCTCCTTCAGACTTCTTAAAAGTTTGGAGAAATTTGCCATTGGGTTCCAAGTATGGGCTGTTGGATCTTAAAAAAGAAACAGAATTTCTAGATTCTCAGGAATTATCATTCATAAATGTACCAATTCATTTAAAATTTTAATTCACAGCTGAATGAAGTTTTGAGTACTTATCACACAAGTACAGGAAGTGGGTCATTACTTTCTGGGTTATGGTAGCACCCAGAAACAACCCATCCTGCACAAGCATGTGAGGTACTCACTTTTGAGTCTAGTACTGTCAAAATCTGGACTGAGAAATAAAGTACAGTAATAAAGAAAGCAGTTTTCTCAGTGAGTGGTTTTTTTAATCAATGTTGAAGTAAGGGTATTGATATAGAAATACTTTGGTTGATGTTTCCTGGGATTTAATAAGCACTGGAAGGATATACTGTACAAATTCTACCAGCAGTACATCTGTTGGAAATACTACAATCTTCCAGCTTTGATGCTTTTATCACTGACTAAATTCCAAGCTCAGAGTGCTGAGTACTTTTAACATTAAACACTTGGGCAGAAAATCTGGAAGAGCTAGGCATAACTTTGCAACTTGGTATCCATAATTTCAATAATGAAGAAAATCTTGGGGAAGAGTTGTAGTAATGTTTTTCTCCAAAAGAAAACCTTTCCTAAATTATTGCTATATTAATATTTAAAAATAAACCCCAAACCTACCAAAAAACCAAGGTATCTTTATTTTCTTCCTGCTCTGTAAAGTCTGCAGTTCCTTCTGTGTATGTTAGTTACTTGAACCTTGCCACACTGTGCTATAGATTTTATACCATCTACATAATGTTTCCAGACTGTTCTTTACATATGGCAGTAGTAGAATACCAGAATATTTAATAATTGTTAAGTATGTTTTTAATTCAGCAATACATATGCCTACACTGTAGTTGTGTCACTTTAGTGTATAAAAGCATAGTTATTATAATTTTCTGTTCAGCTTAAAATAGAGAATTCCCAGTGTGAAAAGATTTTTCCTGTAACCATTTCACATGAGAAGATACAGAAGTACTTAGTGCATATATATATATTTGAGACATGATGCTCTGTCATATTCTCATATACTTCCTATTTCAATTGCTTTAATTTAAATATATTTTTGGACTAGTTCCAAAGTCCTTTAAGTCTATCTAAAGACTCACTTACTACGGTACATTTTGGATCGTGGTCTTTATACAAATGAACAGAGTAACAATAGATTAATTGCAACACTTTTACATAAAACTTTCTAATCACACTTTTTTCAAGATTTGAAAAGAGTCAAGAGAAGATAAAAATTTGTTATATGAGAAAGAAAATGCTCCACTTAAGGCTATCAACACCATGTGAAGTAATTTCATTACTTGTTTTTTTCATACAGGGAAGGACAAAATTCTTCATGTCTTCTAGAAATCATCAGAATAGCTTTAAGTTTTCTTGTTTCATTATCATTCAAACTCCAGCCTCCTTATAGAAGTCAAAATAACATTCATAATAAAAAAAATCTTTCCAGGAATATGAAAAAAAATCAAGTTGATTTTAAAAGAAAAAAAATCCAGATGAAGTAGCAATCTTTGGATACGTGTTGTTGAAGTGTGTAAGAGCCTATGTGTGAGATGTAGCAACAAAGGAATGGGTTGAAGTGGGGTTTTGGAGCAGGCAGGTAACATTATTAAAAGTCCTCTGTCACTGGGAACACAAGAGCCCACTGTGTAGAGAGGATGCAGAATCAGCCTCAATATTGTTGTGAACAAAAAAATAGAAATCTGCCTAGAACTGATCAAATTTTAGCAGCTTTGCATGAGAGTAGCAGGTAGGACAATATAACCTCCTGAGGGCTCCTACATCCCTATCTTCTGTGGTGTTTGATATGGATATAGGATGCCTTGTAGTCTTCCTGAGTAACATGGAGCCCTCTTCTCCGATTTTAGTAGCTAGGTGTTTTCTTCGAAAGACTTTATTTTTTTTAATTAGAACTTAGACAAAATTAAAAAAACCCACCACAGTAAAGCCCTTACTATCCCCCACCAAGGAGAATAAGGCATGTTGCAACAGACTGTTTCCTCCCTTAGGCCTGTCCTTATCACCAAACGCTGCAAGCTACCTCCTCATTGGCTCCTGCCATGAATTATTCCAAGAGCTTCTTTCATTAACTGCAAACAAATATCTCATAAAAAAAAATGAGGTTTGGCTATATCTGAAAAATCCCTCTTGTTGTGTGATGACCACTTCTAGTGCTACCAGAGCCACATTCCCCATCAATGAGTGTTCTCCAGACCTAGAAAAGTTTCCAGTAAAATGTTGGCTGTCTTAAAACCAGCCACAAAACACTGACATGCCAGGCATTTCCTTCAGGGTGCTGCTACTTCAGTGAGTATGCTAACTGAGTTTCTTCAGTGATTTCAGCTATCCTGAAATAATCACACTCAGCTGAGAATTCATCTGAAGGTAAAGGTTGAAACCATTTCAGTCTGTTTAGGGAGGATAGTGTATTTCTTAGCAGCACATGAACTAGGAGTGACTGTCTGTCAGTCCATAAAGACCTGGTATGACCTCCACACTTGGGAGGGAGAAGCACCATTGTCATAGGTCCTCCTGAGGACAATGAGTAGTCTAGGGCAGGTCTGGAGAGGAGCAGCTGGTGATGAACGCAGCCTTGCAGGCTGCAGCAGATATCTTGGAGACTGCCTTCTCTCTTGTGCTGCTGTGGGGATTACAAGAGAGAGCATCCTAGCTCCAAGTTTCATGCATTTGTCACAGAGTTCAAGATGGTGTATTCTTTATGGGAACCTGTAAGAACCACCTTGTGGAAGGACTAAGAATAGCTTGATGTCTAAAGGTCACTAATGCCACAGCTCAGCAGTGTCTGTTCATTTTATCCCACTGGTGTATTGGCATATTTGTTGTATGGTCTTGAGGTAAACAAGAATGTCTCTGCAGAAAAAGAAAAGCTCTTATTCAATTCTTTTGCTGCTTATGAAATGGAGGAGGGGCATCTTCATTCCAACTCCAGCCTGAAGAGATCTATCAAATATCAATCATCTTCTCAGATGTGGAGAATGGTGGTGCTTCCTTACATTGCTCCATTACTCCCAATTCAGAACGTTTGTTTCAGGGAATAATGAGGCCAGATTTTATGTTCTATGTCTTTCTTTTTTTATGGTTTCAGCTCTCCTTCACCTTTTCCTCTGTTCTGTATGCCTAATCCCTGGGCTTACACACAAGATCAAGACACTGCAAAGCTGTACTTATCGTGTTTTTCTATTACCAGGTGGACCTTTGAAGTCAGCTGGCTTCCCTCTTGTCTAAACACATCTCTGGGTCTATTTGATGCCTTAAGTGGCCAGCCAGAGTGTATTTGCTGTGCCAGAAACAGCATTTACACAGTTTATAGTAAGGACAGCCAAAAAATCAACACTACAAGTCCCAGCTGCCAGCACTTGACTGCTGCTCCTGCTACAAAGGCAGCTGACTTGTCCACCTAATACTAGCCAGGTGTCACTGTTTCAAGAGCGGTTGGTTTGACATAGCAGATCAGGCCAAGCACACTTTGTCTGCCCTGAACCTGTAGCACAGTGGAGCCTTGGCCAAAGGGATATGCAGTTGCTCTGCCTTTGTGTCAGGCAAGTACAGATGGAGAGAGGAGGGAGGTTGGAAGACAAAGAATATGACTGAATAATGCGGGTGGCCAATCTGTCATGTTGATGATCAGATTCTCTAGGTAGATTTCTGGGGGGGGAGTTCAGCTGACAGTTAGATGGATGAGCATCACTAGTAAGACAGTTTTCTTGACAGGACAAGAAAGGCTTTGTCAGAAAGGTATGCCATGAAAATGGAAAGTATTTTTCTTACTGGAAGGCTAAACCAGTGCATGTTGTAAGCATGAGTTCCAAAAAATGGATGACATACTGTTACTGAAACATGTTGGACTAGTGCTGAGCTTTCACAGAGTCCATCTGCTGCTTGTATCTGCATGTGCTGAGAAGTGATAATAATGTTCTGTTTTCTCACATTCCTCAGTGCTGAGTAAATTGAGTGAAGGGAGAGACCTGCACCACATTTACAAACCTAAGCAATTAATGTGCTTGAAAACATTTTAACAAGCAGGTGTGACTTTGACCTCTTGACCTGGACTCACTTCCAAATCCATACCTACCTATAGCTGGTTATGTGGGCTGGGAAGTCAAGGAATTGACAGTCATGTCACTTACTGCACTGAAGAACTGGAAGGCTTTACTAGGACTGGTTTGATAAACCCACTGAGGCTCAGGTGTAGCTTTTTGTCAGCTTTCTAACTATTCCATAGATCAGCACTGAGTAATGAACAGCTATCTAATCCTGGATCATACATAGGTTTTTCCATCATCACCATTCCGTACAGGATAGCTGCTATTGTAGACTATTACTTAAAAAATCACATCCCTTTTTGATCTAGCTGGAATGCTACTGCCATGACAATTACCCAGTCCTTTTTACTTCTGCTTTTTTTTTTTTTTTTTTTTGCACAATTCCCAGAAACAATTCAGGGTTTCTCATTCCAGGAATCATGCTTTTGAGTAACATTCTTAAGCTTATCTTTCTTTTGCAGAAAATACTCTCTGTAGCAGCTGAATAATCAATTATTACATCATAAAAGTCAAAGATTGTACAGTTTTTCAAAGCAAGAAATGTGGTTAACTCCCACGCAATATGGCAATCCTGTTAAGATTAGCAAACTACCTTTTTTTAAAACAGCCATATGCTCATACACATTTTGGCTACGTAAGCATAGTTCATAGCTAGCACATGAATGTGTCATGTGCACAAAATGCTTTCATCTGTGTGACCTTTAATCGCTTCTTATCTGATAGGTCTTCTTCATGACAGCTTTTGTAAAATTAGAGATCTGAGTTCCAGGTGTCTTTCCGCTGTCCTCTTCCCGAGATGCCTGAAGTGCCCCCCAGAATACTGCATATACCATCTTAACATCAGGGCATGCATCCTTGCTGTCATCCTACTAACATGACTCAAGTTATTTTGGATGTCTTGCTGCACATACTTCTTTCACGGGGACAAAGTACTGATGAAGCTGTGTTTGATTTTATCCAAAACAGACTTGTATTTTTCACAATTAGTCAATTAGCATGCAAAATTACTACATCTGAGTGAAAAGGAATTCAACGTGCTGCCATCTTACCAGATCGCAGGTTTACCTTCATATTTTTCTGTCTCATGATACCAAAAAGCTGAAAAATTGCTTCACAAACTTACAAAACGAACCAGACAGCGTATCCCTGCATGTTACAGCTTTTCTGCAGGGTTTCTTCCTCTAAGTAAAAGGTCACATTTCAGCTGGGCACAGACAGTATCATCAGCCTTTCCCAGAAGTGTTTTGTATCTTAGACACCTGAGATTTCTCAGGCTGATTTCCATGGAACGTTGTGCACTTGGCAAAACAGTTGAAGGTGCACCAGGTTGGGAAGAGAGGGACTGTAATTCCTCTCTGATCATCTTTGGCCCTCCTTCTCTGAGGGGTGCTGTGAGCCCACCGGCCGTGGTAAAAGACACATACAACATTCAGAGAAAAAAGAACCATTGCTTTCTGTGCAGTATATGAGATTCTTCAAGATGTTGCAATCAGAGTAGTTTCTACCATCTGCTTTCCACTACCCCTTCCTTTCAGACACCCTGCATTACAAACTTCTAGTTATGAGAAGCAGAGGAGAGGCCATAGACACCCTCCTCCTCCGCCTTGCTGTTGGTCTCCTGAAGAGGGTGTATGGAGGCACAAATGGCCTCAGCACAAACTGCTTGTGCAGAGATTGCCACCCGGGAGCCACATGAATGAGCACATGGACTGTTGAATCCACACCACTGGAAAAATACAGTTAGGAGACAATACGTCTGTCCTATTTCTGAATACTCATTAAAACGACCCCATGCCAAAATAGTTGGAATAGATTCCAGCACAATCAAGCGTTGACACCCAAAGATTTATCCACAAACTGCCATTTTGAAAAGCAAACTGCAAAGCCAAGCTAGAGAAAATGTTTTTCACTGTTTTATTGTGATATTTTAGAAGAATGGCCTTGAGGGTGGAGTTCTTCTTTTACTGCTTGTTTTTCACTTCCCTCTATTCTCAAGAGATTTTTGGCAGGATCTTTGGAGGATATGAATTGTGATGTCACTGAAAAAATGAGCCTGGACCACAGTTCTCCCTCAACAAACTATCCGAAATCCTTCTTTGTCTGCTGCACTCCTACAGACGAGCTTGCTTAGCTTGGCCTGCTTTGAATTCTTGAGTTATTTGGTTGGAGTAGAGGTGTGTTGCCAGAGCTGGGAGGGAAGAACTGGTGTCCAGAGCCAGGGATTGTCCTTCTGGGGAGGAACTTGGCTGAAGACCCGTTTTGTACAAAGCCCTGCAAAAACCTGCAGCCAGCTCTGCACTTCAGTTAAATGTGTATCATTTTTCAACACGGTTAAGATTAATTGCAGTCAACAGCACTAAAAGTCCAGTTATTTGTAACACATTGTATGAAATTTGATGCATATAATGTTTGTTAGCAGTATGCTGGCAGGCAGCAAGCACCAGACAGGGTCTCTATTCCCAAAGAAGAGATCAGATGCAAATTCACATCTTTCACCACAGGCAGATATTTATTTACAAGACTGATTTTCTCTGTAGTATTATAAACTGCAACTAGGTTTCAGACACTGGCATGAATTCTGGACACACTGAGGAATTCAAGAGAATTATTGTCTTGACTTAATATTGACAGAATTTTGACCATTATTTTGGGTATGTAAGTAAGACTAGAAGGATGACCTGGGTCACACATTACAGAGCTCTGGTATAAACTAACACTTAGTGTAATGCCATTTATAAGTATAATGATTTTCTTATTAAAAAAAAGTTTAGTTTACTTGATCCCATAATTCTGATTATTGTTTACTGTGGTAGTATTTGTTGACAGGAACCACATCCTTTCACAATCTTTACTTATGTAGGCTTAAAATGGTCTATTTATTCCAGTTTTTTCCTTACACAATAGGGCTTTGATTCCCTGAACCATCATTCTAGCCTTTCTTTACACATTTGCCAGTTTGATGTGTCCCTTCCTGAAGAGGAGTAACCACAATTAGACTCAGTACTCTGGAGCTTTACACGGTAGAATTGGTAACTATCTTAAGAGTACCTACCTTAAGATGTAGCTCTTTTCTTTTTCCTTGAACTTGTTGGATTATAATCAGTAGTTGGGAATATAGGTTGTTCACTGCAAACAACCAAGTTACTGGTGGGGGTTATCTTCTCTACTTGCTTTCAGCTGCTTTCTAACTTTCCCACACATGAAGGTCTGCCAGTTGAGGTACTTCTATAAACTCTGTCCAATGCATGTCAAAGTAAGTGTGATCGCAAACAGAGTAAATAGTATTTCCACTTGTTTCAATAACTGCAGTAGGGTAGGAGGGGGATACATGGACAGATGAAAGGGGGTGGCTGTGACACCCAAATATAAGGAGCACTTGGTGAATGACAGCTTTTTAACCGGTATAGGAAAAGCCAGAGGAGGCAGATGCTTGTCCTTTCTAGACTCTGCAGGAAATAATTTGTGAAAATGGATAGTCTTGAATATAATGCTGCTGCTAACTGATTTTTTCACATTTTTGAGTGCTTGGGGCAAAACTGAGGAAGAGACAAACATGTAAGGCATTTTATGATCCAGCGGAGAGAGATGGTTTGGGAATGACCTGGTGTGCACTCCCTGTTCTGCCACTAGTTTACTGTGTAATTTAGGCAAGTCATTTCATCCTCTTGTATTTTAGCTTCTCCATCAAAAAGAAAGAAAGGAGACTTGCCTTCCTCTGTGTAGCGCAGCAACCTTCAAGTGAAGGGGTCTTACTTATTTTTCATCAAGCGATCAGTCACAGAATTATTTAGGTTGGAAGGGACCTCTTGAGGTCATCCAGTGTTTGAACACTCTCGGTAAAGAACTGTTATCCTGCGTTCGGATGGAACTTCATATGGTGTAATTTGTCAGTTGTCTTACCCTGTCAGTGAACACTGTTGAGAGAAAGAGTCTAGCTCCCTCTGCTTCATCCCCTCCCTTCAGGTATTTATAAACATCAATCAGTTCCCCCGAAGCCTTCTTTTTCCCCGGCTAAACAGTGCCAGCTCTCTCTGTCTGTCCTCATGTGAATGATATTCCAGTCCATACATCATCTTGGAGACCCTGCACTGGACTCACTGCAGTAAGTCCATATCTATCTTGAACTGGGGAGCCCAGGGCTGAGCACAGCTCTCCAGATGTGGCTTCATTCGTACTGAGCAGAGGGGAAGGATCACATGCCATGACCTGCTGCCATGCTCTGTCTAACGTAGCCCAAGATGGCATTGGCTGCCTTTGCCGCAGAAGTACAGTGCTGTCTTATGACTAGCTTGGTGTCCACCGGGACACCTCGGTCCTTCTTTGCAGAGCTGTTTTCCAACTGGTAAGGCCTCAGTGTGTACTTCTGTATAGGCCCTCATCCTCTCTCCAGTTGCAGGTTTTTTCATTTCCCTTTGTTGAAATTTGGGAGGCTCGTTTCTCCAGCCTATTGAGGTTCCTCTGGATGGTGGCACAACCATCTGGTGCATAAGTGACTCCTCACAGATTTGTATCATCTGTGAACCTGTTGAGTGTGTACTCCTTCCAATGTCCACCTCACTGTCTACTTACCTAACCTGTATGTTGTCAGCTTGTTTATGAGGGTGTTACGGGGGACAGTGTTAAAAGCCTTACTGATGTCAAGGTCAACAACATCCACTGCTCTCCCCTCATCTGTCAAGCTAGCCACCTCACTTGTGGAAGGCTGTGAGGTTAGTTAAGCATGGTACCACTTCATAAATCCAAGCTGACTTCTCCCAATCACCTTCTTGTCCTTCATGTGTTTGGACATTGCTTCCAGGAGGATTTTCTCCACCACCTTCCCAGACAGTGAGAAGAGGTTGACTAGCCTGTAGTTTCCCAGATCTCTCTTGTCCTTGAAGACAGGGAGGCATGTGTTCTCTTCCATTCTTCAGTAACTTCTCTCATTCACCATGACATCTCAAAGAAAATTCTGAGTAGCCTGGCAAGGGCATCAGCCAGGTCCCTCAACACTCATGGGTGCAGTCCGTCAGGACCATCAGTCAAAAAACGTGGGAACCTAATAGAAAACATTACAAATCTGTCCTTCTTGATAATCAGATTTTTTTTACACAGGTTGCGTATTTGTTACACAAGGAGCTGTTCAGTGCCTGAACTACGAGATAATTAATAGGAAAATGTGACTCATGTTTTATTCCAAGTTCTGATACACCTGCTGTGCAGTGAACTTTTGCACTTGGAATATGAAGCAAACCTGTAGTGCTTGTCAGTTCATTAACAGTATTTAGTTTTATTAAATTAGAGACTTTTGCAAAAATCATACTCTGTACAAATAATCATCCTCAGTATGCTTTTCCCCTTAGTTTCAGGGTTCGTATCAGTCGCTATCATATGAAAAAGTAATTATTTCATATGTTAGAGTCATCAAAATATATACCTGCTGGTATATATTTTGGTATATATTTTGATATACCTTTCAGGCTTTTTGTATAATACTTTTGTACTGAAAGACATACTTTTGAGGAAAACAGATTAATTGGATAATAACCTCAGGGAAAATAGTTCTGCAAATTAAAATGTAATGAAATTCATCTGTCTCATATCAGACAGTGATTTATCCTGTATTCAACAGGATTTTAAAAGGCTGGCTATTGCTGCTGCCCCTTTTGATAAGAAAGGAGTGCAATCCCATAGATGCTTCTATTGTGCAGGCCCTGATCTATGAATGGTTTTCTGCTGGAGTGGCAGTCCCTAGGCTTTGTCTTTATGTGAAGGATTATGGGAAACTGCAGTTTGCCTCGCTGAGGAAGGAATAGCTCCAGCACTTGGGCTGATTGCAAGGTGCTAACAGATGCTTCATGTGGCCATGGCTGCCCTTTGGATGGGTGCACCATTCTGTGTGTAGATCAGGGAGGGGAAAATTAACTGACTCTGTTCTGGTTTTGTTTTTTAACTGGGAGGTGCAATACCACTTGCTAAGGTTGTATTAAATATATTTTTGTGCTTCTCTTTCCTCATTTCTGCAGATCTTACAATAGAAGAATGCTGTGACAAGGGTATCGAGTGGGCAAATCAAAACAGAATATGTTCTCCTCTGCCGTTAATCTCGGAGTCCAGAGAATGCAGGTATATCGCTATATATTAAACCATAGGTTGTATTTACATGTAAAACCATGGGAATGTCAGGTATGAAAGCTGACTTCAAAGGTGAAGCACCCAGCTCTTAAATCCGTTTTGCAAATCCACACCTGGCCTTGGGGAGTGCCTACTAAACACCTATCTTTCTTCCTTTAAGTCCTTTAAATTTTTCTGTTGGTCTAGCGTAAAGTCACGCTGCTCTCACCTGTTTGGCATGTGCTGTCTCTTCATCAGAAGCTTTTCCACTGTACTTTGCTCACGGGGCTTGGACTGTGCCTGCAGTCAGTAGATCTCAGCGTGGCTCCCCTGGTGTCAGCAAAGCTTCTGCAGTTTATACTGATCGTGGATTTAGCCCAACGAAGGCCCAAATTCTTGGGTAGATGTTTATCAAGAAATCCAAGAGAACCTGTACATGAGTAACCTATAGATTGCGTGTGTACATATGTATAGACAGCCTTTTAAAACTGTTTCCCCTGTATGGTGCCACACAGGCAACAGTCCTGCAGTTCTTGGTTGAATTGCTGGTTGAATTGCTGGATGGGGGAACTGAAGTCAGTGAGATTCCTAGTTATGTAGATTGTCTGACTTCTGTCAAATTTATTTGACAATAGAAAACACTAACCTTTAGTTAACAGATAGATTTCTTCATCCTACAGACATTTAATAGGATACTAATTTCTATTATGAAATCTAGAAAATTAAATAATGACATTAAATGTTAAAATTATTTGCACAGTAGTAGTTTGGTTATACTGAATCTCTTATATGGTTGGGGCATTAGTAAGTTTATGCCAATGACAGTTTGTGTTATTTTTGCTGTTAAATGCACTTGTTACATCTAATTTGTGGAGGTAACAGTTTGTGATCAGTAGTTTGAGGGGCAGATTCACAGAAGACTTTGTATCTAAAACACTAAATTGCTCTCTTCTGTCTTTTCAAAATGATTGCAGAGTGATTTAAACTTGGTCAATGTTGAAGTGTTGGATTGATCTTTATTACAGAAAGAATGTCTCACAGGCAAGCCTGTCTATGTTTTCTGACTTTTTGCATTTATATTGGCATTGAAAGCAGTCTCTTACGCAGAGGAATTGACAGATAGGACTTATATCCTAATTTAGAAAATACTTGAAGAGTCGGAATAGAGAGACAAAACAGACACAGGAAGATCAGGAAGCCAAGTTTATTGAACAGTCTGGGGGAGAGAATCTTGATGATTTAATGATAATTTCATTAGCATGAGATGTGCTTGAGTTGTAAATGTAGCTCTTTTAAAGACTGCCCTTTTAGAGAGTTCTTAGGACTTCATAGGAACTGAAAAAAGTTTAATAATACTTTGTCTAGCTTTCGTGCTTAACTGATGTGTAACTAAGATAATTACAGTGATATAATGGTAAAGCACAAACAGGTAAACTCACATATTCTGCAAGAGGTGTGAGCACTTACTGACAAAATAAAGAAGTGGATAGATGCAGTTCACGTGCATCTGTTCATGACCAATAAAGAAACAGCACCCACTGAAGCTTGGCTTCATTTTAAAAACATTTAAGTACAAGTGGCACCTTTGACTACTTTCTTTAACAGGAGTATTATTTTACTCCACTTAACAATTGCAGACTGGAAGATCTGTGAGAGTTGCAGGAAAATCACATTATGATCCCCATTCAGACACAAAAGTAAGGGCCGAATTCTGCTTCTACTTGCTAGTGTTACTGGAGCATGGTTCCCTTTGCAAGCACGTGAGGGTAACGACACTGATTTTGTGCTCTTCCTCCTACCACACAGAGCTGCAAGCAAAACCAGGTTCCCTGTGCAACGCCCACTTGTGTCTGCAGTCTCTTACGGTAGTTGCCTGTCTCACAGAGGAGTATGTACCTCATTGTATTGTCACTCTGGACGATGACAGTATCTGTGCCTTCATGACTTGGTAAACATGGGCGTAGAGTTTTAATGAATGGTGTATTTGGCTGTCATAATGGCAGCTTTTTGCCCGTTAATTTCTTGTGATGTGGTTGAAGTCACAGCAGCTGGAAACAGCTGCCATTTATTTTTGGAACTCAACTTGACCAGTAAATCTTCGTCCTTTCAAAATGAAGACTTTCCCCTGCCCAGAGCTCTTAGCAATTGAACTTAATTCCTGGGCCAGAAGCAGTGTATCTCCATATGAGAATTGCATGCCTTTAGCACTGTGTAAAGTCTTTTTGGGAAGTACATTGGGAATAACGTTATTTATTATAGTGTTGCAAAAATGCGTAAGAGAAGCAGCTACAGAAGGATAGGTCCTGTCCGAAAACAGGACAAAGAGGTGATCTGTATTCCCAGGCAGAGATAAGTGGCAGCACTTGGATACAGATTCAGATGGGAACACAAGGAAATAATAAGACAAGAGTATTTGAAGTGATGGGCAGCAGATGCTTAACCACTGATAGATGTTTATTGATTTATGCCATTGTAAGCCTGGAAGAGCTTGAGATTTTGGACATCAAAGTTGTGACAGATTTATGTTTGAAAAAGCTGTTTGAAGTTATTTATTGAGAAGTTGTCTTTATTAGTTGGTATCTCTTCTCTGTAGCCTGCTAAGTGTGCCTCACAGTCACCAAGATCATTGGCTTTGCAGTCAGAGGGATAGAAGAACAGTCTGCTATGTTGTCGGGGTTTTACTGCCACTCATTTAGGATAACTTGTGTAGTTCACTTAATGAATAATGTCAAACTCAGTCCTTTCTCTGCCACAACATTATCAGTGTTGTTTCTGTACATAATAAACTATACCAATATAATGTTACTCTTTACCTTCAAAAAACCCATATTAAATAAACTACAAAGTTGTTTATGGTTTGCAGCAGATTCATTTTGAGGTTTGTTGAATCATTTGTCCCTTACTAATTTACAACACGTGGTCAAATACACATTTTTTCATTGTTGAGGCACTAATTATTTTAATTTGTCATATTGCTAAACTCATAATACCAGAGCTCTCGCTCTTGGTTTTCCTTAGTTCATTCCTGTTGCATGTTAAGCTGCAAACTGAAAGAACAAAGGGTGAATGATTCAGCTTGTTTTTATAAAATAATTCTGGAATGGAATAATACCCCTTTTAATTTTTTTTAATATTTTTTGTCAAAGCCCTTCCACTACGCACATGAATAGCAACAAAATAGTTTGAAGGCAGGCTAATAAGTAGAAGGAGAGAGACAGAGGTTACTGAAATTAAGAGGACAACAAAGATGTTTTCAGAGCAAAGTTAAATTTTAATGTTTACATGGAAAGAAACGAAAGGAAAAAATAGGTGATTACAAAATCTCTGCTGGTTTAAAAGTCTGTCCTCTGGGAAGGAGAATAATAAATGTGAAACGATTGTGGAGGTAAATGGACATGTAGCTTCTCGGCTGGAAGTCTATTCCATGAAAATCTGTAACATTGGTTAAACTTTAACAGAAAGTAAAAGTGAGAATATAAAACATTATTTCTTAATTTGATTTATAATCAACTCACCTAAGAGTTAAATAACTTCAGTTTTAGTTCAGCATCTGTAACAAAGAATAAGGATTTTTTAAATGTCTGAGTGATTTCACTGTGAGCCATGAATAAAACTCATCTTTCAGAGAAACCAGAAAAGGCATGATTTTACCTGAAATATCCTGAGTGAATGTCAGTTATGAGACCTCATGCTGCTAGAGATTCAGTATTTAGTGTTTTAAGATTTCGGCCATATTGTATTTATTTGAATAAACTGTTTTAACTGAATATGGCAGATAAGGAGTAAGTAGCCTTTGGCTTTTTTAGTTATTAGGAGTAATTAAAAGACCAAAACCATGGTAAAGAACTCCTCTACTTTCTCATTTTATTTTTGAGACCAATATTGTAAGCCCTCCTTAGACATGAGTTAATATGGATGCTATGCAGGAGGAGTTGAAAGGTTTTACATGAAGAGACAAATCTAGATGTCCTGTTAGCTGTTAGAGATGCCTCCTTTACTCTGCTGTGAAGGAGGAAGCAGGTATGTATTATATTAGGGTCTAAGCCAGGGAGATGCACGTATCTTAGTGAAGATGGGGATTGCTGCTCTTCATCTCAAAAGTCTTAGAGTCTGAAGTAAGTCTTAGAGTCTGGTGTGTAAAGGGAAAAGGATGGTCAGCTGCACAGGTGAAGCTGGAGCTGGAAGGCCAGTACTGTGCAGATTTTTCAGGCATTTTTCTCTGTTATCTTTCAAGGTTTTCTACCTCTGTTACAGCCACACAAGTGTTTACAGTCTCAAACAATAATTTGCTACCAGTGCAACTTCACTGTAGGATCTGGCCAATGAAGTGTGATACTCTTGTTGTTGTTCTGAGAATGAACAAATGGTATTTTAATCTAGTATTCAATTGATGCTTAATTCCTTATTACAGTTGGGATGGGCCACATGACTTATAATTACAGCTGGGGGAAGCATTTTAGGAAACTTTTTTGTTTTGGTTGACATTGCCAATTTGTCAGGATTAAAGAGGTGACTTGTATTTGGAAAAATAATAATAATAAAAAAAAGACCACACTGGAAAACAAACAGATCTACTGAAAGACTGCTGTTGTTTGTTTGTTTGTCTGTGGCTAATGTATCTAGCTCCTCAACAGGACTTGGAGTGCTAAAGGAGCTGGAAAGTCTCAGCTCCCACACTCTTGGGCTTGAAGTTCAGATTTTACAGGCTTCTAAAGTCCTGACAGTCAGACCACCCCAGAGCTGGGCAGGGAATGGAAATTTTGCTTCAGAGGGAATTTCAGCAACAAAAAAGCTACATATTCTTCCAAACTGGAACTAAATCAAATATCAAAGCCTTCAAATATTCTGCCAAATAAAGTTACTGTCCTGGGCTTAACTTCTAGCTATGACTTTACATTCTATTTTTGAATAATTTGCTCATGAACATATCCTGGTTTTTGTTTCTATGCATTGAAATCTCATAGCTGTTTTTGTCCAAGTGAGATCTGCACAGTCAGACCATTACAAAATCCCATGAGTAAGAATAGGGAATCTTTAGGAGTGTAACTTGACAACCTCACATCCAATATGCACAGAAATGCAGAATCTGAGCCCAGTACCCACGTGTGCCCTGCTTTTAGGTGGGCTGCACTAGATGGCCCCAGCCTCAGAGCTGAGGAGGTCCCTCATGCTGCTTGGGATGCTGAAAGCTCATCCTGTGGTCAGCAAGAGCAGGGAAGCTCCGCCAGAGGTGATGCATGGGAATCTACTTATCTCAGATGGCAGTAGGAAAAGCCTGCAGATTAGTGGTGCAACTACCCCACTCCTCTTCTTTACACTTGCAAAATTTCCAACAGTGCAAATAAAGGATTTCTAAGAGTAAAAGGTATTGGTTTGCTGAATACCTTTACATAATTTTATTCATTTCTAGGTAACCTTTGAAAAATCAGTTAAAATAACTAGCATTGAGGCAGAAAGAAGGTGAATAAACAGCAAACATTGAGCATTCGATATTGGTCTGATTTCCCATGCTGATGGGTATAAAGGTGCATTTATAAGTTTTTTTTCTCTGTGTTTCTTATAAAGTTCTAGCAGATCAGAGTATAACTTTTGGGTACACCTGTTTTACTATAAATGGAATTTACTAGCTTGGGTTGCCTTTGAGATAGTTTCCTTTTACCATGGTAACTCAGGTAACATAATTCTTAGTGAAATTGGGTTATCACAAAGCACATGGATAAGATAATATGACTATATTTGTAATCTGATTTGCTATTCCTCCTTAACTTTGCTCTCTGTTTCCCAGTGTCTGTTACAGTAGATAGTTGTGGAAGAACTTTGAACTGCAAGCTCCACCTGCAGCACTGCCTGACAAGGCAGAGTTGCATATAAAAACAGGGGGGAGATACCCCCTTGAATGGGTTTTGCATGCAAGTGGCAGTAGCTACAGAAGTGTAGGAAGGAGTTTTCAGTTTATTCACTGAAACCAAGATAAAATAGAATGATTTTATGAGCAGTGGAACTAATAAAACAGTTCCCTGCAGACTTTTATCCTGTCTCCTCTCCACGTCTTCCTGTCCTGTAATACTTTTCTCTCCCTCGTCTGTCTTCACCTCTGCCTTGCAATACACCATTTCTTGCTGTGACTTCTCTTGGTATCTTGACTTCTCTCCCTGTCTCCAGTTGACCCACAGAGCATCACTCTGAGCTTCCTTCAACACACCGTATCTGTTTCTTTCAGCAAGGGGCAGCAGATGAATGCTATAGGATTGCAGACTTTCACAATGTCCAGGGCCTGACTTCTCCCTTCCATCAGCTGGAGCAGTGATTTGGTTCTCACCATCTTCAGCTACCAGCTGTCACAAGGCATGCAAGCCCTGGGGCAAATGTGGTTCACTTAAAAAAATTGTTATAACAGACTGCAAGGTAGACCAGCAGTTAAACTGTGTTAAACATAACACCTAAACATTCTGCCTCCTTCCAGAGAATATTTTTACTTTGCAATTAAAACGTGTGCCCTCAAGAACCACTTCCCATGAGCCTAGTACAAGTGCTGATTCTCAAAGCTTGCACTGTCTGTTCTTGACCTACGTGTGACGTTCTCCCGCTGCTTCCCCCCCCTTGTCAGTGTGACTCAGGCGCAGTGCTGCCGCAGCCAGCTGGAGAAGCAGTACTGCTCCGATGGGATTGAATTTGCCAACGTGCGGGAAGAGTGTGACTCACATATTGGTGAAAACTCCACCTGTGAAGCTGAATACTTCAAGGTAAGACCTGGCACCTACTCTGGCTCATCTGTAAGGAATGGTATTGACTGGATAGATTGGTGTAAAGGGTTGACTGAAGTTCGCCCTACTCTGATGCACATAAACAGCTTTTTCACACCTACACCATGTGGTGTGTCTGTTAAAGAAGCACAAAGTAGGCAGCCTTGAGAGAAGCGGCTCCTTGTTGAGTGAAGCAGACCTTCTCATGTTTTAGCAGAGGTAGAGGGTAGAATGCAAAAGGGTGGAAAGTATCGAAAAAGCCATTGGCTAGGAAACTGCTTTTGTGTGAGGAAAAGACATCAATGCCATAAGGGATGGGTGAGGAACTCGGACGCATTTCAGTCTTCAGCTTTCATTAGACCTTCATGGCCTCAGGTCAAATTCAGTGGTTTTCAGTATTGGTGGTCCAAAGGCACAGGACTGAAGTTAATCCTCTCAGTGTACTTATAATTCCAGCTTGTGTACATGTTCTTAGTTAACTAACATGACTTCAGTTTACGATTGAGTGAAGACATCTGTAAGCTTATGGTAATGGTGTTTGGTATTAGAATAAAAATGCCTTTTTTTGGCATCTTTAGTTGATTTGTGCCCTGCTCTCCACCTTTATTACCATCTTTGTCTCTCATTTCTTGAAAGGGAGCATATTCATACAGCTCTGTGGAGTGTTTTGGGAAGAAAATTCCACCAGTAAGATCATGACCTCAACCATGACCCAGTTATGAACAGTTCCAATCCTGTTATGGATTTCTTTCAGTGGTGCTGAAAATTGATTAAAGTGCTTTTAATACTTCCCACTACTCAGAGATGGTGAATGTTTTGGTTCATTCATTTTAAAAAAATCTATGATATAGAAGATGAGAGACAATGTCTGACTCACAAGTTCCCTATCTCTTCAAAATGCTGTCTTGATCATGTTCCTGGCAGTACGATGCCGCTGGTGCCAGGGCTATGAAGTAATGCACACTGTGGCTGTGAGTGGAAGAAAGGTAACAAATGCTGATGAAGCTGGCATTGTCAAGTTGTCACAAACTTGTCTGCATGTGCAGCATGTTTTTTTTCCCATGGTATAGTGTCTCCTAGAGAGGGGATATGTCACCCGTTGACCACGTCCAGGTATAACTTGCTCTGGTGTCATACCTTAACTTCAGCTGATAATATGTACCATGCAGCTACTTGCTCATCCTTCCCCCCAGGGAGGATGGGCAGGGGAATAAAAAAATTGCTCATGGGTTAAGATAAAGACAATTTAATAGGATAATAAAAGAAGAGAATAGTAATAGCAATAATGACAATAATAACAAATGCTGCACAAATGTAATTGTTTTATTTTCCTTTTGCATGTGGTAAGCAATCTGGTGCCCAGTCAATTTCTGAGGAGCAAATCTGCCTCCCAGCTAGCCCCCAGTTATTATGGGAGCATGACACTATCGATGGTTGGGAATATCCCTTTGGCCAGTCTGGGTCAGCTGTCCTGGCTGTGCTGTCCCTGCTGCTTCCGCACCTGGCAGGGTATCAGATGCTGAAGAGTCATTGACTTATTATAAGCACTATAACCACTTAGCTACAACTAAAAACAGCCGTGTGTTATCAACACCATTCTCATACAAAATCCAAAACACAGCTCTATACCAGCTACTAGAAAGAAAAATTGTCTCAGCTGAAACCAGGACATCCTGGCACAGAGATTCCTCTGTGCAGCCTTTAGTGTTAGGAAGACTGACCACCCCAGTCTGAATGTGGCATGGAAAAGTATTTGTGTCAGTACTTTGAAGAGCTGTGAACTGATGAACAAAGACTGTGAAGATGAGTACTCTGCAGGTTCAGGTGCTTGGTGCCAGAGACAGGTTTATGACAGCAGCACTATTTTAAACACACGGCATGGGACAACCTTAAAACAGAACATAACTGTTGAAGGAAACCCCCTTTCTCATCAGTTGACTGATGTTTCCCTGTGTGGGCTTGTCAGCCTGAGGAAAAAGAGTTAATGATTTTGTTTTTTAAAATGGCCAGACTTTATAAAGATGGCAGGTTTTCATGGTGACAGCTGTATTAAAGAAGATGGACTGGGCCTTGATCTCTAGCCCTGGGACTAAACAACTCAGCACAGCTCATGTCACATAACTGTCATCTTTCCCTGGAAAACACAGTGCATGAGGGCTGTTGGGAACACTTGCTTGCCTGTGCTAACCCCAAAATAGGCTTCAGCATTGCTTGAGAGGATGTTAGTTGACGTTAGAGCTTGCTGATATTTAAACATTAAATACGGTTGTGGGATAATGCCAGAGCCCATATTCTGTCTCTGTTTAATTTACTGGAATAGACATAGTCAGTGTAATCTTTGTGAGCCACGTTTTGCCCACCCCCGCCCACCCCCACCCACCCCCAGTAGGAATATCCTACACTTAATAACTCTACTGAGGTAGCTGTAGCAGTATCTTTGTAGATAGTCTCTTAGATCCATGATGGACATGGACAATTTGTGATTGGTGAACAATTCATCATTTCTTATGTTGAATGCATTTTGAATCTGATGATCTGGAGACATACAATGTACCTGGCAATGGGGCCCTGCTGTGGTAAACGAAACTTCTACATTCACACTAAGCCAATCTCATGTGGACCAGAATCTCATTTTGCCTGAGTTGGTCTGGTTTTGTTTATCTTAGGTAGCAGAAGAAATCTTTTGGATCTTTGTATCCTTCGAGGCAGCAGGAAGAGTGATTTGGTATTACAAGTTAGTGGGATTAATCACAGCACTTAGCAGCGAGACAGCTGTTCTTGCTTTTGAATCCAGTTAGAAAGAAAATAAGACCCCTGTATTTTGAAAACACTTGCCTCAGCTTTTACACTACACTAAAGGCAGTATGCATAGGTAATGATGGGCACAATTTTACTCCTTCATTTTTTTGGAAGCATAGCTTTTCTTACCTTGAAAAAGGGTTGCAAAATTAATCATTAATACTTAAAATCTTCATCAAAAGTCAATAATAAATTTCTAGATTTGTTGCTGATACAGGAAATGTCGAAATGATTTTACAAAAATTTCTACCACAACAGCCCTGCAGAAAGGAGTGAAGGTTGTAGAAATTTGACCTTTAAGGTGCTGAGACATTTTCCCAAAAATTGTTCATAGGTATTTTGTTTTTCCAAAGATCAAGATACAGCTTTGTCTTCACAGTTTTGTTAAGAATACTTTGGTGGTTTCTGTCAGGTCAGCAGAGAAGTTATCATAGAATCTCCCGAGTTGGGAGCGACCCAGTAAGGATCATCAAGTCCAACTCCTGGCTCCACACAGGGCTGGACAAGTCAGAGCAATGGGACTGAGTGCATTGTCCTGATGCTTCCTGAACTCAGCCAAGCTTGGTGCTGTGACCACCTCCCTGGAGAGCCTGTGCCAGTGCCCGACCACCCTCTCAGGAAAGAACCTCTTCCTAACATCCAACCTAAACCTCCCCTGTTGCAGCTTCCTGCTGTTCCCTCAGGTCTATCACTGATCACCAAAGAGGGGAGATTGGTGGCTGTCCCTTCACTGCCCCTTGTCAGGAAGCCACTGTGATGAGGTCTCCTCAATCTCCATCTCTCCAGGCTGAACAAACGAAGGGACTTTGGCCTCTCATTGTATGCCCCCTCCAGACCCTTTATCATAGTTGTTGCCCTCCTCTGGACACTCTCCAATATTTACATGTTTGTCTTGTACTGTGGCACCCAAAAGTGCACTCAGTGCCCAAGTTTTATTGCTTTGGACTATTAAACATATTTTTTATTATTGCTCAGATCGCCAAAAGTTCTGAAAAATTCCACGGAGTTACTAGTATTTTTTCAGTCTTTTTCACAGCATCTGCTGGTTAGACTGGATTTCAGCAAGGGAGAGACCTCTTGTGGACACATGCACAAAAGCAGTGGTTCTCCCTTCCAGATCCGGTAATTAAACAGTCACATAAATATTAAGGAACTGTTACAAAATTTAACTAAATAAGAGACCTTATGGGTGAAAGCAATTTCAGGTGCTTCCTAATCACACCAAAAAAATAAATCTTCAGACTTCTCACATGTAACTCATTATTCTTTTATTCCTTCCACCTTTATTCCTTTCTGTGAGAGGGCAAGGTATGAGAGCACTCAAAGGATCATAGGCCTTCGGGTAGGACACAGCTCTCTATCCCAACGTGAAGATCAAGGCATGGCTTTGAAGCTGCATGGGCTTTTGCTTGTAGCACGGGAGAAGCAAAGGAAAAAATGTTTGAGATTGTTATGGGGATCACTTCAGAAGCAAAGGCTTACAGGCAGCAAAGGTGTGTAATAGTAACTCGGTTGCTAGGTTGTAGCGTCCACGAAGGCAGCAGTGGTTCTAGCAGTGGCTGCCCAGGGAGGTGGTGGAGTCTCCTTCTCTGGAGATATTCAAGACTCGTCTGGACGCCTATCTGTGCAATATGTGCTAGGGAGGTGCTTTGGCGGGGGGGTTGGACTCGATGATCTCTGGAGGTCCCTTCCAATCCTTACGATTCTGTGATTCTGTGATTCTGTGGTCGTGGTGTGCCTCAAGCAGCTGGCGACCTTTGGAAAATGGCTGCAGGCACATCAAGAACTGAACTCATACGGAGTCTAGACTGCACTCCAGACTAGAGGATTAAAGCTTTTAAGAATAGGCTAACAGCCCTGAAAAAATGAGTGTGGGAAAGGAAATGCTGAGAGTAATCTTACCAGGGCAGTGACACAGAGTTGAGGCCTTTGGCTTCTCACCCAACTCCACCAGCAAGGAGGCTGGGGGTGCACAAGGAGTTAGGAGGGGGCACAGCCGGGACAGATGACCAAAGGGATATTCCATGCAATGTGATGTCATGCTCAGCATAGAAGGCTGGGGAAGAAAAGGAAGAGAGGGACACACACACATTGCAAGTCTTCCTAAGTAGCCATTGTGCCTGATGGAGCCCTGCTTTCCTGGGGCTTCCTGCCCATGGGAAGTGGTGAATGACTTCCATGTCTTGCTTTGCTTGCACACTTGGCTTTTGGTTTCCCTATTAAACTGTCTTTATCTCAACCCATGAGTTTTCTCACTTTCACTCTTTGGATTCTCTCCCCCATCCCAATGCGAGGGGGGGGGGAGGGAGCGAGCAGCTGCGTGGTGCTTAATTTCTGGTCAGGGTTAAACCACAACACTTAGAAAGCTCAGTACTTGAAGATTTACTTGAAGCTGGGGACAGAGGTCTTTCAAGTGGTGGCTCAACCCGGAAGAAATAAAGGATATGAGGTTATTCAACACTTCTAGAAGGGCAAGATGAATGATCACTCTACAAAAATATTCTGAGAAACTCTGTAACTCCCAATTCGAGCATTGTGTGGCAAGACAAAGACATTGATTGAGTAAATTCATGCACCTAAGAGTAGAAACCAGTGAGGATGTCCAGAAGTATGTAATGTCAAAATCTGGCAAGGCATCAGCTGTGTTCAGTAACTTAAGATTTGGTTATCAAAAATACGCAAGCTTAAGTCAAACAATAAATCTTTAGCTCAGTTTTCATTTCTGTCTTCTAATTTATGGTTGTGAAAATTGGAAATCCAAGAAAATTACAGACAGACAGATGTTAAAAACTTTGAGAAGGATGCCACAGGAAAATGTTAGATATGTTAGAATAAATACTCAGAAATCCAGAATCTTTGGAAGATATGATTATTTATTTCTAAAGTCACCCAGAAAAGCCAGAAATCCGAGATGTATTAGTGATGGAACCAGATGGAAGTAGTTGGAGAATCAAATGAAAAAAGCAGATATTGAGGAGCCATCCCACCAAACAGTTTTTAATAAGGGAAGACATTTCAGTGTTACGGTGAGCATGAAAAAAAACACCTTAGCACGGGCCAGGAGGGGAGAGTTGGTGCCATACAGCATTCTGCAGCAAGGAAAGGATTCAATTGTGTATATAAAAGGCAAAATACAGAACAGCATGCTTACATACAGTCTGGACATCAAAACGCTGCAAGGTAAAAAAAAAATACAGAAGAAACTATGAAAAAGGACTTTATTATTTTACTTCCATGCTGCTCTAGGTTTTAAAAGGACCTCTCACTGCAGTACAGAGAGAAAAATGTATCTTACAAGGGAAACCTTGGACTGTAGGCAGGGGTATGCATCTCAAAAGCAGTGAAAGAAATGTAATAGTTGCTTTCTTTTCAGTAGTTGCAGTGCAACTGTTTTCTTCAAGCAAAAAAGGTCTGCAGGCATCATAAAATTAACAATAAAAGCATAAATCTGCTTTTATGTGTCAGTAGCAATTGGTAGACACCAGTTCCGGAGAATCAAACATCTTTACTGCTTTCTAACAGTGAGGAAGAAAATGCAATAAATGTGCAGTGCCCCCTCTATTTAAAATAAGAAGGAAACTTCCACAGGATTAACTTGTCCTGCGTTCACTTCTGTGATGTGTTCCTGGGCTGTAGTTCAGCAGGTCTGGAAGAGGCAGATCATTTTTCATTGCTGGAAGCTGTGTCAGGACTGTGATGATTTTAAATAATGTTTGACCATGCAGTCTCTTTTTCAGAGCAGAATAGGAATAGCCTCTCCTTCTGACCCATTAACACTAAGCTTGGATGAATCATGTTTGTTCTCTTGCTTGTCTGTTAGTTCAGAGAGGGGTATTCTTTCCTGGGAAGTTGAGTAGGCAGTTTAATTATAAACTGAGTCATGCACGCCATTGATCGTGTCCCAGTTTAATTGAGCTGGACGCAAAAGGGGAGCAGAAGTGTTAGGAGTTCCCACTGTTCACTGGTGGTTGAAACTGGGCTATGCAAGCAGGGAGCAGTGGAGTTCCATGTGAGATCTGACTTGGCGGGTCCTGTTGTAGAGCCAGGAGATGGACTCAATGATCCTTACTGGTCCCTTCCAACTCAGGAGATTCTATGGTACCTGGACTGTTCTGGCCTTCCACACTTTACACAGTATTTGTAAGAACTGGATCCAGGGTTTGTGCTTGGCTCTCTGTAGGCCAGATGTAGAGCTCACTGAACTCAGCTACAGATTAGAATGTCTGAGCCTGAGTGTACCAAGAGGTCTTAAAGAGTTTGCGGAAAATTTCCATCACTTTGCTACAGTGAGATAATGCTGTTGACACTACCAACAGAATTTGCATTGATTTGTTTAAGGGCCAGGATTTGACTTCTTTTTTTTTTTTTTTTTTTTAAACAGGTATGTTGTTACTGTTGCTTGCTGGGAAAGACTGCCCAAGTTCAAGGACAGAGTTGTGAACCCAACCCAAAGATAGGATACCAGTGTGGAATTGTCTTCAGAGCTTGCTGTGTAAAGGGTCAAGAAGGCATTGATATGTCTATCAGCGATGATGTTCCTAAAAAAGAGCAAGGTATTTTATGTTCCACGTGATAAAAGAGTGAGACACAAAATGATATGGGGTACAAGCAGTGCTTATACTTCAAATTATTTCTGTTGGAATTGCTCTAATGAGGTCTTCTCTGAGTAATTTAACGATGCATGTTTATTGGAGCTCATTCTTATGGCTAGTGATATCTGAAATGCTCTATACCACAGGAGGCTAAAGAAGCTCAACAGTGTCACTCAGTCCCTGGTGTCAGCACTGAACTATAAAACAGATTATTGTGGCCATCAATGATTCTTATCTTAGAAACTGAGTAGGAGCAATTACTTTTTAATAGCATTTTTCCCACTGATAAATTCCTAATTAAAAAGAAAATTGACAACTGATTCTTTAAATTGGATTTAAAATCCAGATGTCCTTTGCCAGCTCTGCAGAATTCAAATGTTTGCTTTTGTCTGAGAGGCAAATGCCCACAAACTGGGGGTGCTAGACCTGGCTGGACCATCTGGGAGAACTGAGCTTTTCCAGGAAACACAGTATCTGCATTTCTCTCAACATTATCAGAAGAGAGGGGCATCTGGATGGCAGCAGCTCCTGACACCCTTCTCCATACCTAGTCCACAGCACAGAAGAGAATGAGTGTGGATGTATTGACCCTTACAGACCTGAGCTGTTGTGTTTGGGATTTTTTGCCTCTTTCACTTAGCAGAAACCTGCATCCTTCATGAGCAGTTGAGCACTGAAAACATGCACAGTGACAGATCTTGGGAGACATCATCCTCATCAATCACTTAAACCCAAACCCTACCACAAAAGCTTGTATGGTATGCTTGAGCTAGGGCATTATCAGACTTGTTTCAAGTTTTTGGAACCTGGCTTGTGTCAATGTACATCCTTATCAAGTAACATTTAGAAATACCCTGCCAGTTTCTTTGTGTGCCGCTGTCTCAGTGGGTGAATTAGTACTGGTTGAAGTGGCCAGACTGGTAGATATCTTGTACTTAGACCACTCTGCTAATAACAAACATTTGCAGACTCAGAGTACTGGCTTGACATAAGAAATATATCAGTACTTTAAAATCCAGAGCTGTGAGCACAGTGTGCAGTATTTCCCCACTTACCCCTGTGGGCAGGTGACACGCATGATAAGCATTATGCATACAGCTGGTATGGATATTATGGCACACATAGGAACTATTATGTATTGCAAAGATGGGTCTGTCAACAAGCAGGGCAGGACAATATTCTCATCATTAAAGTAAGAAGCAAGCAGGTGGTTGCACATATGTCATATATCCCTATCAACAATTAAAATTGCCCATAGAAAAGACAGGGCAAGCAACATGAATAGACATCTGTGTTAGTCCTGAAGGGGAGATCAGTCTGCATTTTGTAAGGCAGCTTCTTGGACTGGCACCTTGTGTTTGTGTTGTGCAATAGCAGGGCATGCAAAGCACTCTGCCGCGGAGGGTAAGGTAAGCTAAGTCCCTGTATGATGCTGTCTTAGTCATGTAATCTATCCCCCAGGACCTCCACAAAATCAGATCAGGCTTGGGCAAACTGATCTTACTAGCTTCTGTGTGACAAAAATATACCCCTATGGCTTGAGGACTCAGTGTACCCACCCACCCTTGTGGGTACACCTTGCTTTCACATCCATGATGTATTATTTGCTTGTGGGTGACCGCTGGTTGAATAGGCTTATTGACAATCACTGAAATGAGACTAAGCTTCCTCTTCAATGATCACAATACTTTGAGATCGTGTTTTTTACACATCTCACTGCCAACCTACTGTTTCCCCTGCGCTCAGAGTGGTGGGACTGGAAGAAATGTATTAGCTAGTCCTTTGGGCTTGCAGGGAGCTCAGGCAGTGGATGTATTCAGCCCTTTTATATCATCTGTTGGGAGGGGAAGAACTCGCAGGACACATGCACGTAGCAGAAGTACTGCTCATCAAAACTCTTCTGAGTTAAGGCATATGAAGTACATCTGAAAGAATGCCCTAAGTAGGTGCCTGAAAGTTGGGTGTGGAGTTCTTTTTGGAATAAAGTCTAAATAAATAACTGAGGTTAATCTGATTTTCATTAAAACCGTGAGTACCCCAAGCTACTGTAAAGTCAGTGGAAGCCAAGCATGCCTCAACAACATGCTTTATGAAAATGAGGTTAAGCTCTGGTTAAAAGCCTAATGTTAAGAACCTGCATTTGAAAATCTCAGCCCATGTGTAATCTATGATCACAGCATGGCTTTCTTATTGAATGAGTCAGAGGGAAAATGCCCCATGGCCACGTGCATTTGAATGTCAAATTTAACTATGAAATATGTAAATAATTCTCTTTAATTTTGTCCTGGTTTATCCAAAACCATGGTCTGAGTCCCATCCCAAGCAGGCATCTTTGTACAGTGAGAAGAAAAGAGTTTTCTCCTCTAATGCCTGTCTCTTCTCTTTTTAGTTGAAATTTCAAAGGAGGAACTAGACCAAGAAGATCCTTATCTGCATGATGGCTGCAGAGGTAAGTCAGGTGACTAGTCCTGTTAGCCAGCTCTTTTGTGATTGCTTCCAATAAAAGTAAAGCAAACTTAGATCTAGAGATTAGCCAAAAATTTTGCCTAGGCTAGTTATGGGTAAAAACAACAGAATGAAGATCCTTTCTAAGAAACAGGTCATTATGTGATGCCTCAGTAGTTCTTAAATACAAGGGAGGCTTTGTCTCCCATAGTGGAGTTTGTCTTACCCAACTGAAGCTCAGACTGTGCATTTAATTTGTATTTAGCTTCTGGTGGGTAATACCTCAGAGGTGTTACCCGTTGAACCCGTGGAGGACTCTGGATTCTTTGGAACATGGGGATGCTATGTCAAATATGTGTATTCTTTTATTCTCCTTTTAGGATGGTCAGATTGATTCAATATGAAATGAAACTTGTTTCCTTTTGAGATGCATCACCCGAAAAAAATAAAAAAGGAAGAAAAGCAGCTATTGTCCTCATTAGTCAGGCTGTTCTGCCTCCTGGGAAGAATGTGTTATTGGGATTATTGTTCTGCTAAGTATTCTGATTTATTGCTTGTCACGTGATTTACATGTCTATACACTTAAAACAGCAGTGATTTATTATTTTTTACAAGCATTTCAAAACTAAATAATGTATTTAGGACAAAATCAATTTAATAGACTTATATTCCAGTTGAGAGATGATTTACTGTGCTGCATGCTGTATAGCTATTACACTCTAGAGGAGATGGAAATGTCTGCTAGGTCATTAGCTAGTCAAAGCCAACACTGGCTCTCCTCCTTGTCTCCAGCTGCTAATTACAAGAGATGACATAGAAAAATGTGTTACATATTTTCCTAGCATTATTTCTTTATGTAATCTGTTGTTGTGTTTGTCAGTTAATCAGCTGCCTGCAAGAGATGGATTGGTATGACTAATTGCAAATTAGATTTTCTGTCTACAGTATATTTTCTGATAAACTTGGCATGCCAAAATTACTTGTGATTTTCCAAACTTCACCAGGGGAAACTTAAATTTCCTAGGCAGTGGGACTTCCAGCAGTTAGTTTTGGAGAACCTTCGTGACGTATGAGGAAAATAATACTGTTTTCTACCACCTCCACATTAGGTTTTGCTGTGGATGACAAGAACTCACAGTATTAGTAGAGGTTCAGAAAGCAGTAGCTGTCTATCTCAACCACAGGACTACATCTCCTAATGTCCTTGCCTTTTCCAAGGTGTATTAATGGCCTCATTAGAAATTTTTGCACTTAAACTTTTGAGTGATTTAAAATATTTTTTTATTAGAGCTGCATTTGCCCCCCTTGATTGTGCTTATCTCAAACCTTTTGTTTGATGCCTCTCCAGCCATTCTGAAAAACGGAAGAAGACAGTTTTTATTTGTGCTGAGAGTATCAATACTCTTACAACAAATAGTTGGAAGTATATAACCTTTTGTCTATTGTGAGAATATTAAATTATTTTAATATTAATTTCTTTTTAACAGGTAAGTTTTCTTAATGATGAACTCAATTTTGCATAGATTTCCTCTAGTGTCGTCTCTTTCCTTCTGCCAGAATAACCCCAGCTCTTTTTCACATCCTTTGCATCCTTTGTGACTCCTGCACACACCTCACTAGGGCCAGTGATTACAAACACCTCTTCCAGAGTTTATCCCTTCCCTTCTTTTGTATGTGTGTCTTCAGTTATCTGCTTTTCTAAATAAATCAAAAAGCATCCTGTAAATTAATGGTTCGTTTCAGTTCCTGTGCAGAATCTCTTAATTACATAAGACTTCTTAAAATACTCAACTAGGTGGTGGTCCCTGCTCTCAGCAGTGCAGAGACACAGGATCCAGTTACGTCTGTTCCTGCTTTGTTGGTTATCAGCTTCAACCAGATGGTGTCAACTGTGAAGGTAAAAGAAATAAAGCCATTGTCTCCATTACCAACATCCTTGCTTTAAAAGAGCAAGAACAGATATAAATGATCCAGACAGAAGAGATCAGAATATGCTTATGCCAACTGGCAAAAGAGGTGAGATCATAAAAAGCTGATTTAAACAGAGTGTTGAAATAAGAGTTGTGGGAAGATGGAGTTAAGAAAGAATCAGTAGAAGAGATGGAGGATTTAAAGTGAGAAGAGACAGAAGATTTTGAATATATTATTGTGAACAAAACCCAAATAAAGGCAGATAAAATAGAGTAGGATTCTCCAGCTTGTTAAGGACACAACTGTCAGAAAGGATGAAGGTTTTAGATATCATATAAGTGGCATATGAGTAGTCAAAGGGGAAGGATAGTGAGTTTCTTCTCGAAGAAGAATTAAAGGGACATAAAATGAAATGGTCTTGGGTAGAGCTCACCACACCTGACTTCAGACATGTTCTGTGCTTCTGAGCTAGTCAGCCTAGGCTCCTTTTGTTGCTAACTGAGAGAATAAAGCACTTCCAGGGCCCACTTCATGTTGCCTGTTCTGTGTAGCTATTCTAGGATGAAAAGCATTCCTTGTCAGGGGTGCCTCTTTCTGTCATTGGCGGAAAAGGGGGAGTCTAGGTAAGCAGCTCAGATGCAAACCTCAGAATATAAAATAAATATTGATGATTGGTCAGATTAACCTAGTGTGAAATATGAAGAGGAAGAAAGAACTTTTACACTTGATACAATTGGAAGCCAGATGTTCCTAGGCATTCAAAGAGAAAATGAAAAAAATAATGGAAGAGATGTCTATTGGTAGCTATAAAGTGGAAGGTTGCAAGTTGCGGCTCAGGGAGCCCCTAAGCCATAAGTTGGTGAATGGCAGTGCAAGGGAAGGGTTTCTGAAGGCTTGCCTCATTCACACAGTCTCTATAATCACATGCTCCTGTAATCAGTTCCATGGTTTTGGCCCTTCGCTCTCACTCAGTACAACTCCCTCTCATAAGTACGGTGAATCAGCTCTCTTAAGTCATGTTACCAGCAGGATGAAAATGCCTTTACTGGCTCACATTCTAACAGCAGAGAGAGTACCCACATTGTGGGTGTGTGAGTGTGAGGCCAATTCCACACCGTTCTTTGTGTCCTGATGTTCAAAGTAGTGTCTGGTCGGTGGTGTGCCCACAGCTAGCCTATGATCTCATATCTTCCCAGTGATTTCATGGTTCTTACTCTCTCTTTTTTTCTTTTTTTCAAATAATTTTTCGTATTCCAGATATTAATGAATGTATCACTGGCACACACAGCTGTGGGATTGGGCAGACCTGTGTCAATACATTAGGATCATTCCGCTGTCAGCGGGACACGAGCTGTGGAACGGGCTATGAACTAACGGATGACAGTCGCTGCAAAGGTACATCCTGTGCAGAGAAACTCAAATCTTCCAGATCTAAGTGAAAAAAAAAAAAGTACATCATCATGTCATGCTGGTTTGCTTTCAGAAAATGCTTGTGTAAGCTGAAGTTATGTAGGGACATGACGACAGTGCTAGTTCATCTTGGGACAGTAGTTGTCTACCTGTTGCCTTGCAGATACCAGATCAGGCTGTGGGTTACTAGAAAGACTTCCAGGAGACAGAACTACATTTATTTTACATTGGCAATTTGTGTTGTGTGACAGGAGTTAGCCTGAAGACTGAAACATTTGATTTTGAAGGCCCTGTACTCACAGTACACACATTTTTCTGGTGTTTACGTGTGGCTAGCTCTAGTCTGGTCTGATGAATTGGTCACTCAGTAGTGAGTAGAGTGCCCAAGGCCTGCTCCTGGAGCACATCTAATGGTTTAGTTTCACAGGTTTGCACACTTTGGAGTGTGAAACAAAGTGTGGCAAGTGGAGTAACAAGGTGTTAACAATTTGAAAATGCTAAGGCATCTTTTAAAAAAAGCGAGCCTTTATCCTCAGGAGGTTTGAATTTGTTACAAATTTAAGATCATTTCTTAATTGCAACAACCTTAAGGATTTAAGAATGAAAAA